>JALMGJ010000013.1:3322500-4687500 GCA_023362775.1 Charina bottae | reverse complement strand
AAATGTCGTTTTTGAAGTTATTTGAAAAGGGGATTTTTTTACTCCTTTCTGAGAAGCCAGCTATCCAGATTGACCACTGTTAGGGAGATGAACAAGAAGAAACTCTCTGGAAGCTTTGCTTTTTATTGGAAAGGGAGTTTCATCCCTTCTAGGGACGAATGGTTAACTAAGCTGTGTGAGGATAAACATCTAGAACAGAGCTTTCCAAACTGTGTGTCGCGACACAAAAGTGTGTCGCCACACACAATCTGGTGTGTCGCCACAGAACCCAGAAGCGCTGATCATCATCAGCGCTTCCGGGTTTTCCCGCGGCGACACACCAATGGCAGCGCGCAAAAACCCGAAAGTGGCAGCAGCGCTTCTGGGTTTTTGCGCGCTGCCGCAATGGCGGCACTTCCGGGTTTTCCCATGGCGACACACCAACGGCGGTTGGTGTGTCGCCACGGGAAAACTTTGGAAAGCCCTGATCTAGAATAACCTCACATCTTCAAAGCAAATCCAACAGAGAATTGGAAAAAATTCTTAGATTGCATTTCAATTCAGAGATTTGTACCACATCCAAAATTTGGGTTTTCCTTTGCTTAAAATCTGTATTTCAATTTTATAGGAATTTTGTTTTTATATTTTATACATTATATTTTATATAAATTATTAAATATTTCATTTTTATGGAAATTTTATTAGAGTTTATTGAAATTTACAATCTCATTCTATTATTTATATTGTCTTGACCAAGGTTCCTGATATCTAAGTTCTAGCCTAGAACTTATTAGTGATTTTCAGGCCTTTAAAAAGATATTGTTATTCACAATCAATCAATGATATACTGGAAAACTATCACCTCTATGACATTTGTAAATCCCTTGTTTATCCATTTGTATCTTATTTTTACCCCTTTCTTTTGTTCCTTTCCCTTCCCTGATCTATATTTTCTTTAAAATGTCTACTAAAATATATATTTTAAACAAGAGACTCTTTGGCAGCCACTTGTTGAATCTTTGATGGGAATCGAATCGAACCAGTAAGAGAACTCACAACCGCCCTTCTCCAGGAAGCCCCAAGGGCAGATAAAATAAGATGCCTGCCCCAAACGCCAGGTACAAATCCACCAAAACAAATAATGCCTCTGGCAGGTTGATACTGCCCACCAGTTGAAAAATGTGGGGTACTGCCTAATTTTACAGCCATGGGCAGAAAACGGGGAATGGAGGAGAAAATGTTTTATTTAATCATAGAAACGGGGCGTCCAAAGTTCCAGTGACAAGCCAGCAAAACAGCAAAGACACGTGCACAGTAAAGACTTACAGAGCGATCAGGAGCCAGGTAGCCGCAAAACCCAGATGTGAAGAAAACAAAGTTTCCAGCTACAGAACAGGCAGCCCGGTGGAGAACTCTTGGGTTCACAGCGACTCTGGAATAATCTCCAGGAATTGGGAACTTTCTTGTCCAAAATGCTCTAATGGGACTTTTGGAGAAAAAGGGTCACACACGTGCAGCAGCTTCCACAGCCTGTGGATCATTAGCTAGCTTTGCAAAGGCTGTTAAAACTGATGTTCAGCCTCTACTCCACCAAAAGTGCACAAAAGAATAAACCCTGTTCTTTTCAACAGCAATTCC
The DNA here is from genome assembly GCA_023362775.1 of Charina bottae. Classification (NCBI taxonomy): domain Eukaryota; kingdom Metazoa; phylum Chordata; class Lepidosauria; order Squamata; family Charinaidae; genus Charina; species Charina bottae. The sequence continues at coordinate 4,685,883 of JALMGJ010000013.1, read as the reverse complement.
AAAAATATGCCAACCCTGGACTTGAAAAGCTTTCACAGTCTCCAGTTTCCAGAGTTACTTTCGTAAGCCTCAAAGCTGACTCCGGGTTGTGGCCATCTCCAAGGAAAAATGGTGCCTTGCCTGCAGCTCCATGCTTCCTTTCTGGAGGTGGCGGGTAAAAGTGTGCGCTTCCAGTTTTCTGTGAAAGGATCACAGGTGCGCCCTCCAGATGAGCGGTCAGTCTGGGCTCCCCAATCTCTGTTTCAGGATCAAATACTGTGAGGGATGAGAGAAATAAAAGGAAATAAAAACAAATGAAAGTAGATGAAATCTACATCGACTTTTGCAGATATCCTAAAACACTACTGATTGTTGTAATGTTTAAAATCAATACACAGTACAATATCAGCCACTATATTCCAAAGGAGAATAAAGCTCCCTTTCTTCATAGTTTTAAGCCCCCGTCCAATGCATCTCCTAGTACTGAATTTTAAAGAAGCCTGCATGTACACCCCCACCCCCCGAGGGGTCATTCCAAGGCCACCGGCTTCTGCTCAAGGCTGGGATCATGCCGAAATACCCCTCCTCCTCATGGCACGCATCACCTTACAGAAGGAGCGGTGGATCCCAGGACTGTGCCAGACCACCAGGGCTCTGGGTGGTGGCTGTCTCTGGAAACCCTCACTTCCCCAAGGATCTCCCAGATAGAAGACTAGCACGTGGCCCCAAGGCAGTGTCCTTACATTCTTACGGCTGACAATCGCTTGCTGCAGCCATAGCAGCTCCATGGCCAGATGCTTTCGGTAGTTCTGCAGGTCAGGCATCGCTCTGGGCATTTCTGGTGCTTTGGGGAAACGAGGCTCTGGATAAGAAAAGATCAAGAGTGTCAACGAACACTCTCCCTCCTCAAACTGGGCAAGGCAACCTGTCTTTTTTGATGTGGTTTCCGTAAAGTTGTTAGGAAGATCAATCCTACCGAGGGACTGGTAAGGACAGATGTAGTAACGGCCTGCCCAACTGACCAAAGGGGAGGCTGAAGTCCAAAGTTCCTTCAGCCCCCGACTTACCCTGGCTCAACCTGGGAGATTCCATCCCCAGAATCGTGCTGCTCCAGTCAGAGGAGACACTGCTGGGCTCCCTGCATTCCTCACTTTCTTCTGGCAGGCTGCAGGCATTCCCAGGGTGAGCATCCGCCAGTCGCTCTGGACTCCGCCCTACCTCAGCCAGCTCGGGTCCTGCTGCCACCTCGGCTGCAAGTCGGCTTGGAAACTGCATCTCAAAATCACACGTTTGTTTAGACAGTAACTCCTCTTGACAATGTTGGGCGCCCTGTTTTTGTGGCTCAACCTCTTCGCTATTGAATTCCTTTGCCTTTATTGATTTCTGAGCAGTCTGTAGTTAGAAATAACAAGATTACCTTTTAAAAAGGGAACTATTATTATGTATACAGCAAGATCCTTTCTAGTTAAAAGTGCCGCTTTGTGTTGCACAGAGCATGGCGCATCCCGTTACACATTAAAGAAAAAGGAAATATTTATATTTATAGTTTCATGGGCAAGAAGCAGCATTCTATACTGTCTGCCACCAGACGGTTAGTTTTCTTACAACAAACCCATCTGAAATTCATCTCTATGTAGAGAAAACACATTTGCAAAGCAGAAGACAGAATTTAATTTATTAATTCCTAATTGAGGAGTAAAGAAAAATCAGTAAAGTCTTAAAGATGCCATCAGCTCAACTACCCACCTACAAAGAAACTGCCCTCCAATTCATTGTGTTCTGGCCAATTTCCAACCTTCCTTGTACCAGAAACAGAATTCTGCCGCTTTTCTGCATCAGGTTTAATAGGATAATTCAGGTATCCCAGAAACACAGAAGCAAAGTAGAATAAATCTCCTGAAAATGCTGCATAGCACTGCATTGGCCCAAACAGCAGAGATTTATTCATTCGTTCAATCAAGTTATAGAGTCACCTAATGTGGTACAAGATGAGGAAAAAGTCTGATTGGGTTCATCTAATATGTTAGTCTAGTGCAAAGTAATTTGTGATTCAGCATGTTTTGGGCACCCAACCATTGCCTTAGCACGTTGCATGAACACAAGTTATCATATTAAGCTATAATATGGTTTTGATTTAGTATCAGATGTAGTATGAACTTAGCAATTGTGTGCCATTAACCTGGGTTTAGGGGCAAGCGTGTTAAGTAAATTTAGCCTCTGAGAATATATAATAGTTTCACTCTCACAGTGCACCTTCGTCTTCTATTCTAATTCAGAATAATTGCAAGACTCGGGTAAAAGCAGTGGGAAGGACTGAGTTTAAGCTAATGACCAAGGTGGTGGTGGTGGGGACCCACTTGAACTCCCATTTATTTACCTGGCTAAATCTTACATTAATTCAAGCTCCCCTACTAGACATTACAACAGCAGCAACAGACCAGCTGTGCAGACAAATAGACATATTTGTTATTTCTAGCCAAATCCTCAAGTCCTAATGAGCTTTTTCATTAGTATATTGTGTCAAAAGCAGATTATAAAGTAGTTCGGCTAAAGAGGCTAAAAGAAACCTGGTTTTAATTAAAATATTATGCCTGTGAAGGTCATCCAATACACTCCCCGTCTGGGCGCCTTCTGTGGAGCTGCAAAGCAGTTGCAGCTATTCAAAGGCTCCACCTGGCTAGTTCACAGCTGTCCAAAGATCTTCTGCGCTAGCAATCCATTTGTTTCCCATGTGACTCCCATGTTTCCTCTGTGGCAGAAGAAGGCACTTCTCTTTCTCTGCGGCTAGCATCAAACTGAAGGAAACGGGTGGCGGAGGAGAGGCGGATTGTCATATTCATCCTCTATCAGCCCAATATAAATTTTTCTAGTGTAAAAGAGGAGGAACCTCCTCCTTCACAGCAAGGACATAAATAAGTGGACTAGTGGAAGAGAATTTGCTCTTCCTCCCACACTTCCACAAGGTTTCCTTTTGCCTATAATTACCAATAGCAGCTATAACAGTAGAGGCACTGCCTTTATTGAATATAATTATTTTCCTTCCCCCCACCCTCTGGAGCCATTCAAACAACAAGGATCCATACTTGGACCCATGCCACCTCTGCTAAGAGCTGAACGTGTCAACAGTTGTACCTTTGAGAGAAACACAGGTCTTGGTAAGGGATGGCTAGTCCACTGGAACCAATCCAGATTCCCTTCAATTTCCTTCACAATGCTCTCATAGTTGCTCCTTAGGCTTTGAAGCCTCTTCCTGATAAGATAACCCCTGACATGAGCCTAAAAGGAAACAAACTGTTAAAAGCATAATCACAATTGGACAGAAATGACAGTCCTGGCATAGAACAAGGAGGCAGCATGGATTGACTTGCTCCAGCGCCACAGGACTTGATAGGGAGAAGTTGAACAGGTGATTTTTCTCCCTCACATCTTGTCTGTCAGGCTGCTCTTTGGCAGGGGAGCAAGGCCAAGGAGGAAGCCAGCCCTCGGTTGTGCCCGATTCCAATCCCAAGGTCTCCTTCTTAAATATTGGAGACAAGGAAGGAAAACGAGGGGAGCCACAGAACCCTTTTATATTTACCTGAACCTTTTTCCGGGGGAGCAATTTAACCCCTCACACATTTCTACTACTGAAACAAAGACTTTACGCAGAAGAGTTCACTGCAGGGGTCGGGCCTGAGTTCTACCAGTTCCCTCTCCAGGGAGGGAGCCCTCAAATTCCAGGGCAAACCTAGGAGAGGCAGGATGTCCCTTTCCAAATCAGGCCTACAGAGGCCACATGTGGGGCCAGGGGCTGCTCTCCAAGCCTCCCCAGACCACCAGCGGTCAAGGGTTGAAGGGCAGAGGAGGGCAGCACCTGTGGCCCCCGCTCTAAAAGCCAAAGCAGCCCAACAGCCCTGGTTCCTCACAGCTGGGGCCACCTCTGTTTAGCTCAATGTTTCTCAGCCTCAGCAACTTTAAAACGGACGGACTTCCACTCCCAGAATTCCCCAGCCAGCAGGGGTGGACTTCAACTCCCAGAATTCCCCAATCACCATGCTGGCTGGAGAATCCTGGGAGTGGAAGTCCATCCATCTTAACGTTTCTGAGGTTGGGAAACATTGGTTTAACTGGATCACCGTTTTTTCCTTAAACCCCTGAGCCGAAGCGAGCCCAACAGGCGCGGCCTCACTGCGGCTGGGGAGCCCGGGGGCAAACCCGGCAGGACCTTCTGCCCCTCCAATTCTGTGTCCCTCGTCAGACGGGGGCTGCTAGGACCCTCGGCCAAGCCACGGACTAGCGACCCACCCAGCCTCCCTCGTACTCCCTCCGACTCCCACGCCCGCCCCACCTGCAGCTGCACGACCGCTGCCAGCAGACGCTGCCGGTCCGCCCCCTCCCGCATCTTCCTCAGCCTCCGGCCGGGAACAATCGCACGTCTCCCGAGGCAACCGCGCCTCCTAATGACGTCAGCGGAAGGCGACTCGTCGGACGCCACGCCACGCCCCTGGCGCGAGGGCTGGCGGCTCTTCTACCCGCAGTAGCCCCGCGCGGCCGGTAGGGGGCGATGGCGGGAGAAGAATTGGGAGCGAAGCTGAGCTCCAGGTCCCATCATTCTCATTCGGGGGATCCAGCCCAGCTTTGGTGGGGGGGGGGCGGAAGGGACCCACAGAAAGATTGTGACCCCGGCCCCCGCTGAAATGGGCCGAAGTTTTTTCGGGTTAAAATGGGATAGTTTGACCTGGCAATTAATGAACTGAATTCATGAAGCTCTCAGTGAAGCGTGCAATCGGGTGTCGAGTGACATCCCATTTTAAATGTCTAGTTTGTTGCATTTTACAACTTCATTACTCAATAAGCTGTTAGACTCCCTGAAGCAGAGGACTCGAAAGGTTAGTGTTTCTCAACCTTGGCCACTTTAAGGTGGGTGGACTTCCACTCCCAGAATTCCCCAGCCAGCATGGCTAGCTGGGGAATTCTGGGAGTGGAAGTCCACCCACCTTAAAGTGGCCAAGGTTGAGAAACACTGCATTAGGGCTTTCTCCCCCACCCCACACCCGCAGCCCATAAAAATTGAAAAATGATCAAACACCAGTAATAAAGCTTTATTTTACAAGAAAATCAACAGAATGAGTAGCACCACAGTGTTCAGTAAAAGTAACCAAAAAGGGAGAGTGTAATTTCAAACGTCATTTTTTCTCCCATTACTAAGATTTTTTGTATGGGATTGGGGTTCACGGTTTAACTACTCCAACACTCAACACACCGATTATGTCATTCGCTTGCGAAGAGTCCACAGACGGGAGTGAACTCAAACAGGGGGACTCTTCTATGTGGAAATTACTGACAAATGGGTAAGCTCCCCCCAATTCCAGCAAGTCGGAGCCCTCTGGAAATAGGCTGGTAGATCCAAATAACTTTCCGGACAGAATTCCCCACTGATAACGTCCTTCCCCACCACTGAGCAGCAGCTCCCCCCACTCCTGGAGCCAGGATGACTTTTGCTGATCCTTTTGCTCTGTTGTGGCTCATGGCCGAATGGAGCTGTCCTGACTTGACAGCCCGTGACAAGCAAACCAGTCGGCTTTGGCGAGCTCCCTCTTCTGCATTTCCTCTGCCAGGGAGATGGTGTGTGTGTGTGTGTGTGCAGGGATTGTTCATGTTCTCATGTACCATCTCAGCACAAAGGTTCCCCAATTGCTTTCACATTTGACACTGTAATCATTTGTCCGTTCACCATAGCTCTAGATCCAAATGGAAAAGAACAGAAAAGGATCATCGTGAACAATGGGAGTGCAAAATCAATTTAAAAAAACAAGTCCAGGTGGAAGATACGTGGCTATTGCACCGAGCACCACACTTCTAGTCCTGGAGGGTTCACGTGCACCATCCTCTTCATGACACCTGACAATCAGCTGGAGATGCTTTAATCAGGATTCCTGCACTCAGCAGGGATTGGACTCCGTGGCCTTAAGATCCCTTTGTGATGCTGGCTGGGGAATTCTAGGAGTTGAAGTCCACACATCTTAAAGTTGCCAAGTTTTAAAAAGACTGTTCTAAAGCACCTTGCATGTACACATTTCTTAAAATAACCAGCTAAGATAGTCAGCAAATTGTGGCTGGAGGAAGAGCAGCCTGAGGCTCAGAGGGAGCAGCTGACCCAAGGCCGCTTCACAGTAAAGATGACCCTCAGACTGGGAACCTCTAAGCCAGGATGCCATGCCACCTCTCTGCCTTGAAGGCCCCCGACTGCTTCTTCCAAGCCCTTCCCAAAGCAATTGCCCTACCCTTAATATATTGTGTTTTGAGAAAAGAATAATATATAGCTCTCAAACGAAGGCTATATGCAGGGCAGGCACAGGGTGCAGGAGGTTAAACTCATGCGGCATTACAAAAATAAGATTAAAAAGGGGAGGTGGGCAGCTCACACAGGAGGAGGAGCAAGAGTGCAAGGCCACTGGTGTTATGTCGGCTACTCATCGCAGACCTCGAAAGAGTTCTGTCCAGCGTGGAGACTGGAGTGGACGCGCAAGAGGAAGGGAAACAGAAGCAATTCTGGGCTGTGTCTCCTTCGCCGGCACGAGACCTTTTGCGACACCTGGCCCAGCTCAGGGCTCAACCGCAAGCCCAGGTGCAGGGGGTCTGCCTCCTCGCCGGCCACTTTCATTTCCCTTCCCTGCTTCCTCCTCTTTTCGGCAGCCATGCAGAATGGGCTGTTTCCCCGGGGGGGGGGGGAGGGTTCCTGTCTCCTGCAGATCTCCGTCCTGCTTGCAGATCTCCGCCTCCCTCCATCAGGCAGCACCTAAAGGCCGTTTACGGCACAGTTCAGAAGCAGCCTCCTGCCAGGTGTCCTCGTCCATTGCTTCTCGAGGCCTCCTAAGAAGAAGGGCCACAAGGGGGGCCAGCCTGGCCCCTCCCGATGCCTCTTCTAGGCATTGGATGCTTCTTCCAAATCAGGATTTTCAGCCAGGTGGAGCTTTTGTCTTAAGGTGAAGCATTAAGGGAAAACGAGAAGGACAGGGGCCGTTTCTCCCAGCGCTGACAACCTGCTTTACTCGGATAGACCAGCTGCCTTCCTGAAGTTTTGGACTTCAACTCCCATCAGTCCCAGCCCAAATGGCCAAGAGCAAGGGATTATGGGAGCAGCCATCCAAAACAGCTGAACGATGCAAGGCTGCTTTTCAGGGGTGTCTGCGAGGGGTGTTAAAAAAGTCAAGATGGCAGCCATAACCACACAATCAAAGCCCCACTCCTTTTTTACAGACACAACACATGTAGACAAAGGGGCAAGGCATTAGGCATTCTAGGCATGCCGTATCAGGCATGTGCTCCATTGATGTCTATGACATATAAAGTGACGTGCTGTGGATCCCAACATACCTGGAAGTGCCAGTTTCAGGCTGCATTTTGACCAATTGTGCAGTTGCGGCCATCTTGACTTTTATGACTCCCACTCCCCCAGGATGTCCCTGCCACTGGTTCATCCTATGAAGCATAATATTGTAATGAACATCAGCCATGCTGACCTAGTTGAGATCACAGATCTCTACTGAATCTGCCGCACGTAGCATCAACGTTGAGGAACTTGGAACTATACACCCACACCCCACCATGCATATTTGGACGGGCGAGGACAAACCCCCGTTTAGACTGCTGGCTTGGACTTGGGAGGTGCAACCAACACGTATCTGGCTCCTGAAGTGCTTGCACGCTGACAGTTCCCAAGATCGGCCTGTGAGTTCATGACTGAGGGCGGATTTGAACCGGGGTCCCCATAGTCCTAATTCAGCACCTTCAAACCAGACTGGCTCTCGTAACAATTCAGGGGCGGGGTTCACACCACACCTAAGCCCCCCGGGCCCATTTTAGCCTGGACCGCTGTGTTGTGGTAACCAAACTTCTAAGATAAGTCAGCATTTTTGTCCCCCGTTGCTGATGGGAGAGAGGGAGGCTCACTTGTAGTACTTTGTACAAGTCATCCAATGGCAGAGACATTATATTAATTGGAGTTGTTGTAGGCCAGAGATTGGCTGTCTTGTCACTTGGAAATTAGGTGTCCAGGACAAACCACAATGAAGTCCCATGCCCCATGATGTCACCACGTATGGATGTCACCCTCCACCTGGGCGCCCATGCATTTCCTCTTCACTGGCCACGGTGAGCCACAGGGCCACTCTGTTCTTCTGCCTCTGATGCACCAGAGACAGAGACCCCTTCTTCTCTGAAACAGCACCCCATTCACACCCCACTTCCTCTCCCCCCGCCCAGCAATTCACCAGGAGAACCACACTCGGGCCCTACAGGAAGGATACATGGAATTGCTGAGTTCTTCCAGCTGCAAAAGCAAATGAAAAAAAAAAGCAAAAAGGCATCATGAACATATGTGAGGAGCGGCTCCCACAGAGCACAACCACAGAACAGGCCTTCTCCAAGACCACGTCGTGCCCGAGCCAGTCACAGCCTTTGTAGAAGCTGGCCAACCGTCCCTTCGTTCGGGGAGATGGGGCAAACCATTTCATTAAAAAAATGAAACAAGGTAAACTGGGCTGGGAGCCACCAGAGACGAGTGGAGATTCAGCCTCTCCCCACCTCATCTCAGCCCGTTTCCCCCCCCCCACCTCTCCAGGTACCCAGAGAAAGCCCACTCCTGCAGGGCCACTCTTCGGCTAGGCTAACTCGGGGCAAGGGACGGGGTAGCTCGTGTTCAGCGTGTCGTGGGACCCAGCCAGCGTCTTAGGGCTCATCGACACATCCCACTCGCTCTGGCCAAGGACAGTCTCCCTGATCCCGGAGGACATGAACGCGCGGCATCGTCTCCAACCTGCCCCCACCTTCTCTTGGTCTGCCTCAAATGGAAGCCATTCCAAATCTGCAGCACAAGGGGGTCGAGCTTCATTTCACTGGAGACAATGCTCCTCTCAAGCTGGCGAGGGGGTGCTGTGGCTGGCAGGTGGGCCCCCACCCCTCCAGCCCCTGGGTGCCGTGGCCCCCCACAACCATTTCATCCTGAGCTGCTGGATCCATGAAACAGTCAGCCCAACTTTATGTTTCAGTGGGTGGCATCGCTCCAGCCACTGAACTACAACATACCCCACCACTTTAGTCAAGGCTGGATTTGGGGCAAACCCAGCCTATAAATCACCACCAACTTAATAGCTGAGAGATGGGAAGCCAAGACCCAGAGGGCAAGGGGCGGGGTTACTTTCCCCCGGGTACGTTGCTGACTGGGGCTTCCTGCAGTTGAAGCCCAAACCAAATGGTTCCCACCGTTGGGGAGGAGCATGCTAGGAAACAACCATCAAAACGGGATGCCCCAAGGATGGCGCACGTAACACCTTTGCTGCGGGAGCTGCACTGGGTGCCAGTTTGCTTCCGGGTCCAATTCAAGGTGTTGGTGATCACCTTTAAAGCCCTACATGGCATGGGACCAGGGTACCTGAGGGACCGTCTCACCTCCATTGCATTGACCCATCCCACCCGGTCAGGCAGAGGGCATGTTACAGACCCCGGCCATGGAAGAATGTCGATTGGCGGGGGCCAGGAAGCGAGCCTTCTCTGCTGCGGCCCCCACCCTGTGGAACACTCTTCCCCCAGAGGTGAGGCAGGCCCCCTCTCTCCTGACCTTCCAGAAAGGGTTAATGACTTGGCTCTGCCATCTCGCTTGGGGCTGGAAGGGAGTAGTCAATCCTGGGGGTGGCTAGTGCCTTAAAGTGGTTCCCGTGTTTTTATGAATTTAAATCAGAACTTTTAATATTGCCATCCTGGATGCTAATTTATATTTATATTTATATTATTTATATTTATATTTATTTATATTATTTATATTTATATTTATATTTATATTTATATTTATATTTATATTTATATTTATATTTATATTTATAAAATATCTTGTTTTTATTGTATTTTAATCTCTTTTTAGCTTTACTGTAAATCGCCCAGAGTCCCTCATTTGAGGGAGATGGGCAGTGACGAAATTTGATAAACAAACAAACAAACAAACAAACAAATGCTCACCACCATTCAGGGCAATGGCCGTTTGCATTTTGAACAGCCACCCCACAGGGCCCATCAGTCATCCTGAACAATGCAACTTATTTTAGTCCCCAGCTGAAGAAAGAAGGGGGGCTGGAGAGGGAGAGGTCCCCTGGAGAACAGAAGAGGGCAGTTGCTTGGGGCACTCACGTTGGTCAGCAGCTGATCCAGATTCCTGTCGGCTACAGTTTTCTTCTGATCTTCCGCAAGTTCCTCCACGTAGACATCGAGGCTGAAGTGCAGGCGGGCGAGTTTCTCTTGCATCTCCCGAACGTGTTCCAGCTGCTCGAAAGAACATTCTCTCCCTGCATCAGCCAAGGCAAGGACAGGGTCGCAGAGCAAAGGTTAGCCAAGGAGGAACAAGAAAGAAAACGTTGCGCCCTGCTTGCCTTGCCGAAAAGGCCAGTTCACGTACGGACCCCAAGGCGTACGTTGGTCCTACCCAACTCGACGATCACATCCTCCAAATCTAAAGCACCACAGACCGTCTCTACTATTGGAACCCTTAGAAATACAGAACCAAACTATCAAAAGAACGTAAGCCTTGCAGGAACTTAACTGAAGTTACACCCTCCCCTCCAAAAACGGAGCTTATATCCATGTCCATATACAATTAGTCCTTATGTAAGTGGTTAAGGAAGGCTATTCTGCCATATATTCTGGGGAAAATAAAAAAGCAGACACTGTGACCATTTTCCTATCCCTGCCAAGTCTGAGGAATGTTAATTGTTGCAGTGAGAGAATTATTAGAAAAGCAGGACAACCTTCCACCGCATGGATAAGCGGGTTAATGGCGCAGCCCTTTTGGGATAGAAATGCACCTAGCCAAGGATTCGTGCAGCGGAGGCCAGCGACCAGGAGGCTGGCAAGTGGGTGCAGGATTTTTTTATTTTATTTTTCTATCCCGCCTTTATTATTTTTATAAATAACTCGAGGTGGGGAACATACCTATTACTCCTTCCTCCTCCTATTTTCCCCTCAACAACCACCCTGTGAGGTGAGTTGGGCTGAGAGAGAGTGGCTGGCCCGAGGTCACCCAGCCGGCTTTCATGCCTAAGGCGGGACTAGAACTCTCAGTCTCCTGGTTTGCCATTGGCTCCTTCCTAGGGCTGAGAGAGAGTGACTGGCCCAAGGTCACCCAGCCGGCTTTCATGCCTAAGGCGGGACTAGAACTCTCAGTCTCCTGGTTTGCCATTGGCTCCTTCCTAGGGCTGAGACACAGGGACTGGCCCAAGGTCACCCAGCCGGCTTTCATGCCTAAGGCGGGACTAGAACTCTTGGGCTCCTGGTTTCTATTGGCTCCTCCCTAGGGCTGAGAGAGAGGGACTGGCCCAAGGTCACCCAGCTGGCTTTCATGCCCAAGGCGGGACTAGAACTCTCAATCTCCTGGTTTCTAGCCCATTGCCTTAACCATGAGACAGGAGAATCAGTAGGGGAGGAACTAAGCAGGGGGGAGAACGCCCACCTATCCATGTAATCCATCTCTGACTTCACAACTGGCCCACTTCCCTTCTTGAGCAGCTGTCAATCGAGATACAACTAAAACTCTCGTGTCTGCAACCTTTCCCTGGCAAAACGGCACGTCACAGGGCAAAACGTTTTCAACCAAGGTACCTCAAATGGGCTAACTTACAGAACACGTCCAAAATCCAGGACCCATGACTCCCTTGGGATTGAAATTTGGCAAATTTTATAAAACATTTTATGACATTATACAAAATATACATAAAACATTTCCTGTGGTCAACTCCTGATGTTTGACTGAGCTATACAGTTCAACATGGGCTACTTTCAAGGCAGATATATCTCTGAATGTCTCCCTGAACTTTTAAGAAGTTTTCCAGTCCATTAGAGGCTTTGCCACCGTAGAAGGCATTGAGGAATCTGGTAAGGAAATCTCTCTGGAACGATGACCCAACAGGTCACGGGTTGTCTAGTGTTTAACTATAATTTTAAAAACAGGTCCCCGAGTTTGCTTTTCTCTTCTATCCTCCTCCTCCTCTTTTCCTTCTTTGCTGTGTCATTTAAGCTGTAATGCAAGGGCTATCACTCAGACTGAAGAAGCTCCTTGGATAAGGAGTGAAACGTTTCTACTGAGAAAATAGAAATCCAGTTGACATGATTCAAGCCACAGACTGTTCCACCTGGATGACTGAGAACCTTCATTGACATATTGCAAGGGCTATGGTTGCTGTATTAAGCTAGGCAGAAGGATTTTTGGTTAAAGTGCAGAGTAAAAATTATGATTTCATGAATAAATAAAATCATAATAAAACATGGAATGATACTAAGTTGCTCAAGAGACATCTCAGGGCTCCTTCTAATAAAGTAGGATTAAATTAAGAAAAGGGTTACCCAGAGATCACCATTAACTTGGGCTTTGAACCCAACTAGTCTCTCTCTGCCCAGCATCACCCAGAGTCCAGAAATACGCCCCATCGAAGGCCTTACCAAAAGCTTGCAGCTTTCCCGAATGGAAGTCATTCAGCAGGTTAAGGAGACCCCCTTCCATCTCGTACACATCGGAGACATCGGTCAGGAACGAATGCTGCAAGGGGGTGCCCACCACAGACCCTGCGTTGCCCCCAAGCTGGGGTACTCCTCGTGGCGTTTCCTTGTTTGCTCTGCAGCAGAAGAGAAGGAAAGGTGACATCTAAGTGACAATGGGCAGGACACCGGCCAGCCAGCCGGCCGGCCCAAGACTGCCACCGAGGGAAAACCAGGGTCTCCTCCAAGATCTGCCAAGTGGTCCAGCCGGCCTGGCAGGAACAGCAAACTTGCCCTGCAGAAAAACCCTCGGCGTTACCCGGAGGGGGGTCTGCCAGGGTTGGCATTTGCGTCCCACGTTGCCATCTAAACTGCTTCTGATGGGGTGCGTCATATTACTGACTGCCCTCCTAGTGATCCTGCCCCATAAGTGTGGCGGTCACTGGCTATGTTCCCTCAACACACTGATACAGCTGCATTTGCACAAACCTAAGCTGGGTTGGTTTTAACTCTGATTAGTTGTTTTGTGGCTTAGCATTCGCTGCATTGTACAAATTCCAAAAGGAAGTTCGTTTGGTAAAGTTCGTTTGTATTAAAGAGGAAGCTGGAGAAACATCTCCAAATGTGTGGATCATTTCCTTTCCCAAATCTCCTCCCGTTCTCAGCTAAGAGTTTTCCTTTTACCCAATTGTAGTTGTACAACGGTGGCAGGGTGTGAAAGAACCATCTCAACAGAGCTGAAGGGCCCCATCGAAGGCCCTTGGCCTGAACCCATCACTGCAGGGTCAGATTTCCACCCATGGCTTCTAGCCCCCGATCGCTCTGCAAGAACCAGAGCAGACTGCGCTGGTATCCCTATCGCTAAGCGAAGAATCCACTTCTCCACATCCAAGTGTGAGTCACAAAACCTTTTAGCAAGCCCATCATCTATCACAAACCCTTATGTGAGGAAAAGGATATATGTGGGTTCAACTCTGTGTTTAATAAAGAAAGTCTCCTCTAAGTCGAGCTTGTCTCCTGGTGACTTCACGGACACAACTATGAAGTTTTCTTAGCAGCAAGACAGGAGCGGTTTGTCACGGACTTCTGAGAACTTTTTTTCAACCCTGGAGTTTCATCCCAGCCCTAAACAGGTCAGACCCTGCTAAGTTTCTGAGCTCAGAGTTCCACCAAATGCTGCCCCCGACTGAGACATTTGTATTACTGTCTCTTATTATTATTATTATTATTTAAAATAGTCAAATGCTTTTCATTGTTCCATGTTATTATACTTTTTATTTCCTGGGGTTGGCTCAAATGCATGTGTAATGCTTTGAGATGGCTTTTGGCATGGGCAGGAGCAGCAGCAGCAGCAGATAAATCTTCCATTCAAGTGAAACTCAGAATCGACCCGATTCATTTGCAACCCCCTGCCTGCCTGAAAACTCTTATCAAAATCCTAGCCCTGCCCAGGCACTTGTAGAGCTCGCCTTGCAGGGAGACTTGTTCAGATGAACAGCCCAAGGACTGGGCAGAGGGTGGTGCTCCAGGGGTGTCCGCACAGGGGTGTCAACATCTGCAGGACAGCAGGCTGTGGCATGGCGATCAAAGCCCTGCTCCTTGGTGTGTGTGCGTGCACTGCATCCACAGACACCCCAATGCCACCTTCAAGGAGGACTAGCGTTGGTAGCACACTGGCCCTGTGTTTCTGGAGTCCTCTGAATTTTCTTTGAAAGAAACTTGGCAAGGTGTATTTCCAAGATTTCTAGAGTAGGTCCCAATCCTAGGAAGCATGAAAGGACCCAGCCTTGCAAAAACACAGCCGAGGACTCAAGGCCTCTGAGCGCATGCAAAAGGCACTTCACCAATATACTGATGATACTCAGCTGTATATCTCCATCCCGGGTGAAGTAAGTGATGCAGTGACCACCCTGTCTCAGTGCCTGGGGGCTGTGGGGGTCTGGATGGGGAACAACAGGCTTCAACTGAACCCTGGTAAGACGGAGTGGCTGTGGATTGATGGCCTCTCAGTATCCAGGAAGTTGTCATCTTTAACTCTGGATGGGGTGGCACTGCCCCGTTCAGATTCAGTGCGGAACTTGGGGGTCCTCCTGGACTCACGACTCCTGCTCGAAGAGCAGGTGGCAGTTGTGGCCAGGAGGGCCTTTGCACAACTTTGGGTTGTGCGCCAGTTGCGCCCCTTCCTGGATCGAGAGGCCCTCCGAATAGTCACTCATGCCCTTGTCATCTCCCATATAGATTATTGCAATGCGCTCTACATGGGGCTACCCTTGAAGAGTATCCGGAAGCTTCAGCTGGTCCAGAATGCGGCCGCGCGGGCAGTTACGGGTGCTATAAGATCAGCACATGTAACACCACTGCTCTGCGAGATGCATTGGGTACCAGTTTGCTTCCGGGTCCAATTCAAGGTGTTGGTTATCACCTTTAAAGCCCTACATGGCATGGGACCAGGGTACCTGAGGGACCGTCTCATCCCGACCACATCCACCCGCCCCACCCGGTCATGCAGAGAGGGCATGCTTCGGACCCCATCAATAAAAGAATTTCATCTAGTGGGGTCCAGGAGGCGTGCCTTCTCTGCGATAGCACCCGCCCTGTGGAATATCTTGCCCCCGGAGGTGAGGCAGGCACCCTCGCTCCTGGCCTTCCGGAGGTCTTTAAAGACCTGGTTCTGCCGCCTTGCTTGGGACGAAGGAAATAATAGTTCCTCCTGGGGGTGGTTAGCTTAGTAATATCCTCCTTTTAAGATCTCACCATCCTCTGGATTTTTTCTATTTATTATTATATTGTATTTTTAAGATGTATAGGTTTTAATTTTAATATTATTATTGTAAACCACCCAGAGTCTACTGCTGTAGAGATGGGTGGTGATAAATTTGACTAATAAATAATAATAAATAAATAAATATTGTAGGACCTGATCTCATGGAATATTCCTTCTACTCTCCAGAGAGAGAGAAATCACTGCTTCTATCCATCTATCCATCCATCCATCCATTTATCTAATCAACTTTTAGCCACCTCAATCACCATAGCAAATCTAGATGGTGTACCACAATATAATGGAAATCACAAAGGTGAGGTGGGCGCCCTCGCTCCTGGCCTTCCGGAGGTCTTTAAAGACCTGGTTCTGCCGCCTTGCTTGGGACGAGGGAAGTAATAGTTCCTCCTGGAGGTGGTTAGCCCCGTAACCGCCCAGAGTCCCCTTTGTGGGGGGAGATGGGCGGTGATATAAGTTGGAAAAATAAATAAATAAATAAATAAATAAATAAATAAATAAATAAATAAAATACCTTCCTTTTTAAGATCTCACCATCCTCTGGATTTTTTTCTATTTATTATTATATTATATTTTAAAGTGTACAGGTTTTTAATCTTAATATTATTGTTGTAAACCGCCCAGAGTCTACTGCTGTAGAGATGGGCGGTGATAAATCTGAATAATAAATAAATAAATAAATAAATTTCTCTGTTTCTTAGCTAGCATATGAGCAGAAGGATCTCAGAACACGTGCAGAGCAGCTCAGTCTGAAGGATCCCGTGGGAGGCAGGAAGAGCAACGGAGCCTGAAATGCTCTCTGCCGTCAGACACCTTGTTCCGATGGCCGTCTGGCCCATTCGCAAGACGCCCTTCCAGCAGGCTCTGGGTTCAGTCCCCCCAGGGGAAACGGGGCTCTGCTCCGCCTTCATGCTGACCTCTTAAACTTGGCCCTCTGCTTTGGGGAAGGGAAGTGCGGCATCCCCAGGGAGAAAGAGGCACTCTTGCTGGCAGGAACAGGCAGCTTGCGCAGCGCACTTGCCGGCACCGGCTGGCCGAGGTGAGCCTTGGGACTCTTCTTCTTCTTCTCCTCCATCGTCGGGTGTCTCTCTCCGCCACCCCGCAGAAAAAGCCTCCGAGGCTCAGAAATGAGAGGCCGCCTGAAAGCAAGCAAGAATGATGTGAAAGCTACCATCGAGCGAGGCTTTGGAAAGCAGATCAAGCCCTGCATCGAATTCCATACTTGAAGAAAATTTCAGAGGCACTGGAGCAGAAGGACAATGAGGACTAGAAACATAGCCTGAAGAGGGAAGTCCACGCATATTAATCTTGACTGGAGGAAACGGCAGGATATGGAGGCACTGATACAACTTTGGGAAGTCACACACACCCTCTCGCAATCAGAGCTCCAGCTGGCAGGTGTGAAAAACAACTGCTGGCTGTTTTGCAAGGGAGAACCTGTTACAAAAATAGAGGGTACATGAAAACAGCCAACTATTTTGTGACCTATCAGCTCCTCGCATGCCGAGAATGAGCAGCTCAAGGAGTTAGAGATTTTTCACTACCAGCTTCACGACACATGCTAAACCGTGCTTACTGTTGTAAACCGCCCAGAGTCTACTGCTGTAGAGATGGGTGGTGATAAATTAGACAAATAAATAAACAAACAAACCCTAATCTGGTTTGGGTTTTGTGCAATGGATTAACCCAGCCCTCAATGAGTGCCTGAGCATTGCAGACCATAGTTAATGGCTTAGTTTGTCCTTTAAACCCAGGTAACGGGGATTCATTCTGTACACTATGCTGGAGGAAATAATGGCTTAACAGGTAACGTGAAACAGGTTAAACACCACAGAGCATCTGTTAAATTTTGGAGATAACAGGGAGTCCAGTGTAATTTGCAAAGTTTGGAATCAAGCTGGGGAGCCTCAAGATGCTTGAAGATGAAGCTTGACCTCCGCCACCTCCCTTAACGGAATTTTATTGGTGGGTGAACATGAGGCAAATAGCGCTGAGAGAGTTTGCATGATAGATTAAACTGCTTCTTTATCTCCATCCTGTCCAGCTCCTTTAACATGGTGTTTTCTGCAGTTCCGCGGGAGATCTAAATTTGGAGCAATAGTTCTTTCTCGCTAGTGGCAGCCAGGATTCGGATGCAACTGTTAAATATTTTGGGCTCAGACAACATATTTAATCTTTGAAAGCTACCATGGTAGAGGAAGGATCTCTTAACATTAACCAGAAAGGGTTAAAATCTCCTCCCGAGCCTCATTCTCCATCTGAACCTTCCCATATTTTTCCAAGTCTTTCCCCATCCTTTTTCTTTCCGCAGAAAAGTATTCTGACCAGAAAGATGGGCAATGCTTTGGGAAAGGCAGGGGTCTGGAGGAATCCACATGCACTTTACCACGCATAATCATGAAATCACACCATTGGCATTATGGGGCGACCTCAGGATGCCCGCGTGGCCTCACTTCTTTCCCTGCCGAGCTCCCTCTGGGAGAGGTCCCTGCCAGCCAGCGAGCTGGAAGCCGGCGCTCCCTCTGTCCAATCCACCTCGCAGGGCTGTTGCGAGGTTCCAACGAGCAAGGGATTGCCCTGGTGCTCGGCCAGGTCCGCGGAAGGACTCCGGAGGACCTCATCCCCCACCTGCAGGGACCCTGGACGTCCCGGGTGCTCCCTCCTTTTGCCCCCCCGGAGAACAGCCCGGGGCCGGCCGGCCAGGCGCGTCCTTCGGGAGGAGAGCCCTCCCGGCTAGGGTTGAACCCAGCCCCGCCCTTGGGAGGCCCGCGCCAACGACCCTGCCGGGGGCGCCTCGGGCAACCAAGCGCGGGTCGAGCGATCCGGAGGGACTGCCCGGCTTTCCCGGGGGGAGCAAGATGCGCCAAGCCGCGCGCCATCCTCGGGGCTGGTTCTGCCCACCGCCCTGCGCTTCTCCCTCTCGCCCGAGAGAGCCCGGGGGGGGGGGCTGGGAGAGGCAGCCAAGACGCCCCCCGGCCGGGCTGTGGAGACCCCCTCCCGCCCTTCGCCACCCGGCACTCACTCGCGGCCCCCTGTGCCGCGTCCACGGCGCCCTCGCCGGGCGAAGGCAGCGCAGCCAACGGCGGCAGCGCCCCGCTCGGCCTGGCCAGGGCGCGGGCGGAGCGGAGGGAGGCGTCCGCCGCCGCCCGCCCCTCCGAGAGGCGCTGCTGGGGGCTGCCGCGCGAGGCCGGCCGGGCCGGCACCGCGTCTGGCCAGCGCGAACGCTCGCAGCCCTCCAGCCGGGCGGGGGACGAGGCGCTCCAGCGGAGGGAGGGAGGCCCCCTCCCCGCCCAGCGCGGCACCGAAGAACAAAGGGAACCTCGCCGGACGCCGCCTCGCCCAGGACAGCCTCGCCGCCGCTCTCGTCCGCTCCGCGCCGGCCCTTCTCCCGGACGGTCTCCGGCGCCGAGCGCCACGCCTTGCACGCGGGGGGGGGGGGGGCGTGTCCGAAGCGAGCTCGCGCCTCCCCCTTCGCAGGGATCGCCGCTAGTGCTGCGGGTTGAGGTTGGGGCCGGACGCGACGCCCCTCTTCCCCCGTTAAGCCGGGGTGCCTGCCCACGCCCCCCGTCCAGGGCCTTTCACCCGTAGGACTAACCAAGTCGGAGCCTGCTTTCCAGATCACCTTTCATTTTACAGGAAAATTAAGTTCCTCTCGTCATGTTATCCCTCTGCATAAGTACAAGACAAAGATACCTGGACTGTTGGTGACATAGGTTTCCGTAATATTCAAAATACTGAATATTATGTACGGTATCTTCAGAGCATTCAGGGCTGGGTATCCAAGCATCTGCTCCACCCTATGCAGCTTTTGGCAAAGTCAACCTTCCCAGGCAGACCAGACTGGATGAACTAATTCTACTTTATTGTAAGGCTACATTAACAGAATCTTGCAAGTCTGAAAGTACAAATCTCCCTGTAAAAGTCTGTAAAAGTCTCTTTTACAGCCTGATCAATTAGGGTGGATCCTTCCTAAGTTTCTGCAGCTGTGGGCTATACCTTTTCTTGTCTGATCACTCCCTAGGCAGCATCTCTTCCTCCCAAGGTCGATCCCACATACCATTACACAAATGCTTTGAAAGGGGGAAGGCGATCAAAAGCCTTTTGTGATTGGCATAGAGAATTATGGTTCACCATCAAATCTAATTAGATGAAGTAATATTGCTGTAATTATATCACAGTAGTAGATATCCCAGGACTTCAGCCTGATCCTAGACTGAGTAAATTCTTCTTGACCTGAGGTCAAAGTACTGGATGTTGATGATTAAGAATTCTGTCAACTATTAGAGACCATATAGATGGACTTCTCCAGGAGGATCTGTCCCCTTCAGGTCTCCCAACAGTGCACCCAGAGGATGACCAGCAGCAATAATCAAGTCCATCCACCTTGCTGCTGGTCATCCTCTTCTTCCTTCCACCTTTCTCAGCATTCCACTTCTCCAGAGAGCTGGATCTTCACATGAGGTGTCCAAAGGATGATCATTTGAACCTGGTCATTTGTGCCTCGAGTGAGAACTCAAGCGAGTTGATTTGTTCTGTGATCCATTTGTTTCTTTTCTTGGCTACCCATGGTATTCTCAGGAATCTTTTCCAACACCAAAGATCAAAAGCATAAGAAAGCACCTTTCTTGCTTCTTCAGAGTCCAACATTTGATTCCATAGAGGGTCATAGAGAAAACCACGGTCTGCGCGATTCTGACCTTTGTAGGTACGTACAGAGTCACCCTGGCATCTGAATCTCTTCTCCAAGGCCTTCTTGGCTGCTCTACCAAGCGCCAGTCTGCGGCATATTTTTTGACTGCCGGTTCCTTGACTGTTGACGGTTGACCCTAAAAGGCAGAAGCTCTGTACCACTTTGCCAATTCCAAGGCTGGTTGTTCTACCTGTTGTTGTTAGTTTGGTGTTCTTTAATCTTAGTCCCATTTTTTCACTGTACTTCTTGACTTGCATTACTACAGTTTGCAGTTCATTTGTATTTTCAGCTATCAGAGCAGCTACCATTGCACAGGTTATTGTTTCTTCCTCCAGTTTTGAAACCACACTCATCTTCCAATCCAGCTTCCCTTAATATATATTCAGCATATAGGTTGAATAAATAAGGGTATGTAGCTTTGTCTCACTCGTTTGCCAACCTGGAGCCAGTCTGTTACACAATGTTCTATCCATCCTGTGGCTTCCTGACCTGTATATAAGTTTCTCATTGAGATGATTCTGGCTTGTTTGAAATTCAATAAAATTATTTTAAAAAAAGAGATTCTGGGATTCCCATTTTTCTGAGTGCATTCCACAGCTTGATGTGATTGACACAATCAAAAGCCTTTCTATAATCAATGAAGCACATAGTGCTTTTTTGGTATTCTTTGGCTTTCTCAATTACCCAGCAGATAATGTCTCGTGTTTCTCGGTGTTTTCTAAAGCCAGCTTGAACATCTGGCATCTCTTTTTCCATGTAGAGTTCTAATCTGCGTTGGATGATCCTAGGCATTATTTTGCGAGCATGTGAAATTAAGGATACTGTACACTAGTTTGCACACTCTGTTAAGTCTTCTTTTTTGGCATTGGACTGTAAATTGACCCCTTCCAAACTGTTGGCCACTGTGTCATTCTCTAGATTTTCTGGCATAATTTGGTAAGAACCTTTACTAATTCTTCTGTTGCTTGCCATATTTCTGTGGATGTTGTAAATGTTCTTGTTGCCTTCCCATTTGGTTATGATGGGAGTGCTGAACTAACTTAATCTTCTAGTACAAGAGTTTCTTTTAAGTAGGAAGTATTTTCTTCTTTTTTGTAATAACTTTATTAAATTTTTAAGCAAAAAAGATAAAAACTAACCAAAACTAATATTTAAGATGAAGGGAAAAAGGGAAGGAAGGAAGGAAGGAAGGAAGGAAGGAAGGAAGGAAGGAAGGAAGGAAGGAAGGAAGGAAGGAAGGAAGGAAGGAGGGAAGGATAAAGAAATGACTTCCGATTTTCTTTCACAACAGCTATAAGTACAAAATTAAATTGAACTCTTATTCTATGGTTACAACATAACTTTCATTTTTTCTATCATCTACCATTTTTTCTAATTTTCTAATCATCAAACCCATATATCATAATTTCATTTTTTTTCTGTTCACGCAAAAAGTCCAAAAGGGGTTTCCAATCGGCATTAAACTTAATCAGTGTCTTTTCTCTAAACAAGGCTGTCAACTGAGCCATCTCAGCAAGCTCCATCATCTTCACCATCCACTCTTCCATTGTGGGTAATGTCAAATCTTTCTACCGTTGTGCATATAAAAGTCTCGCTGCTGTTATCATATATAAAAACAAAGTTCCATTTCCAACTGTAGCTTGAATCATGTCAACTGGATTTCTATTTTCTTAGTGGAAACGTTTCGCTCCTTATCCAAGGAGCTTCTTTAGTCTGAAGAAGCTCCTTGGATAAGGAGCGAAACGTTTCCACTAAGAAAATAGAAGAAAATAGAAATCCAGTTGACATGATTCAAGCTACAGACAATTCCACCTGGATGACTGAGAACCTTCATAGACATATTCCATTTCCAACTTTTTGTCAATCAGTCCCAGAATCTCTGGCTTCAGTTGTATATTAATCTTTAAAATCTTCTGGATTAATGTATTTGGGTCCAAAGTTTTTTAGCTTTTTTACATGTCCACCAAGCATAATAAAAAGTCCCCTCTTGTTCACATTTCAGTAGGGAGTATCTTCTAAGGCATCTTGGATCTCTACTTGGATCTCAACATCTCTACTGTACATTTCAGTATATTCCTTCCATCTTTGTTTGATCTTCTTTGAATCAGGTGCTATCTGTCCATTGGTGTCCTTGAGCATATCAACTTGAGGTTGGAACCTCCTTCCGAGATCTTTTGGAAGACTTTCCTTGTTTTTTCCATGTCTGTTTCAGTGTCTTTACAGATGTGGCAATATTGCTTCTTGTCTTTTCTAACAGCTCTCTAACTCTGTTAAGAGACTTTTATCTTTCTTGGCTTTGGCCTCTCTTTTCTCCTTAGCAATTTCCACTGTTTGTTCTGACATTGTTTGCTTTCTTCCGTTTCTTCATCTTTAGCACTCTCTTTTCACATTCATCCTTAACTAATTATCTGACATCATTCCATAGTTCTTCTGGTTACCTATCAATGAGGTTCAGGACTTCAAAGTGATTCCTGATGTTCTCTTTGAAAATGCTCGAGATCATATTGTGGAAATTGGTAGTCTTTATTCTTTCACTTTAGTCTGATTTGGAATTTGCACACGAGCAGTTTGTGACCTGTCCCAGAGTCAACCCAGTCCATGTTTCTGCTATTATAACTACACTTTTCCACCTCTTTGTACCAATTAGTCAGTTTGATTTCTGTCTGCTCTATCTGGAATAGTGCATGTACATAGGTGTTGTTTTGAAGAATGTGTTAGCAATGAAGAAATCACCAGTTTGACAGAAAACGACAACTTGTTTTCTGATTTATACCTAGCCCGTTCAGTCCAACTGTTTTTCTTCTTACTATTTCCAGCTTTGGCAACATTTGGCACTCTACTATCGATAACTTTAAACTGTCTAACCATGTGGCTCCTTGGTAAAATACAGGAGCCACTTACCATTGTTTTCTCCAATACAGCATTACGTGATGCCTTTGCTGTTGTCACAACAATCATCATTTGCCTCCAGCATCTTCCTATTTCGCTACTGCCCACGTAGGCACCTGTTTCTTTAGCTGGGAAGACCTTCGTGCCTTGGGTGACCTGCTGGGAGTATATACTCTTAGTATACACTCCCGTCATTTTTTGCTCATCCCTCCCAGGAGCAACCCACCACCACCACCATGCGGCAGCGTAGCAAGGACTTGGGAGGGAGGGGTGGAAGTGTCTACTATGTACCAAATTCAACAGCTTCTCTCACAATATCAAACGGGGGGACAAAAAAGGAGGACAAACAGCAGGTACAGGTTGCATTTCTATTGAGTACAAAGATACATACAACAGATTGAGATATAGTCTATTGTACAACAGCATTAAAAATTGGAAGATTTTCTTGACATCGCAGAAGAGAAAAATATGGACAAAGGTGATATCCTCAGCTTACATCTCCTTCTCCTCCTCTTGGAAAGCCGTGGGGGCCGTTTACATTCATTCATTCTCTTCTTGCCAGCTGACCAAGGGGAGGAAAATTTCAGCAGCAGCTGAACCCCACAGAAAACAGGGGCACTGATCTGCCACTTGAGGCAGGGGTTACATCGTACAAACTGTAGTGCAATGCTCGTTTCCTAAAACCCAGTTCTCTTTCTCCAAGAGACTGATATACACCGGTGGGCAGATGGGCCATGCACTCGACACTGATCAGCTTTCACAAATATCTCCCCTTAAGTGGAAAGGAAGCTACTAGCAATATAAGAATTGTACATTAATACTTCAAACGGCCCTGGTTTTAGCAACTATCGAAAAAAAGAATAAAGTTGGTGATTGGTTTTAAGACCAGGAATGGCACAAATTAAAATAATGAATTGGCTACAAGTGAAGAAGGGTCCAAATGAAAAAAAAACATTGCTGAAAAACTCTGAGGACACCTCCTTGCCACAGCCACATGATTCTGCAGACAAATTATCCATCAAAAGTGCTATCAAGACACACTTCAGGCAATCAAAGACTTGGGCCAAATTTGGTTCTAGCTCCTGGGCTCACCACCTAAGTGGTCTGGAGTGGGAAGTTAAGTTTAGTCTACTTGAAAGTTACACACAGGAGAATTCACCTTTGCCACCCAAAATTCACCAGGCACAAACACAGGCAGGAATGCTCATCATGTGCAAAACAGTTAAGGAAGTAAAACCTTTGGATTCAATCTTTAGTACATACACTTGTGTGTGTGTCTGTGTGTCTGTGTGCATGCACACATATAATCATAGAGGCAACTGTGAAGTCGTAAGGCTATTGAGACAAATTCTGGAAGTAGCAAAGTCCTGGAGATGACACCTCCTCTACCCAAACCCACGTCACAGAAACACACCAGCTTTATTCTCCACATTCTCCCCCAAACGTTACAGGCTAAAAAGGATAACCTACAACATTATCAAACTCCTGAGTCTCCAGCACTGGTTTTAAATGGCAGGTCTGGTAGTTAAAAAAAAAAAACCCTTCAGGAAAAAAAAGCAAGAATCAAAGTCCCTGGTATCAGATGTTTGCTTTGCATTTGTATTCGTAGCATGGCACTCACAGTGAGCTGCAGCAGCCAGATGTTGACCTGGGCAGGCGGTCAGAGGAGCGAGTTTTCCCCGCACCCACCTTTGAAAAGGATCATGGCTGAAACTGCCACTCACTCAGATGTTCACACAGCACGCAGAGAACTGGATCAATCTCATTTATAGATCTAAATATAAAAGGCGGATGTTGCTGCTGTACATCGTGTTGGATAATATAGAGCGACAGATTATTTTAAAAGCCAAAAAAAAAAAAAAAAAAGCATTCAGTATTGTCAAAAGCTTTAACTGGAAAACCTGAAAGCCCCAGAACAGTCCTCACCCCAGCAGGGGGCTTCGAGAGAGGGATGGATCCATCTGGAGAAATCTGCGAGCTGCCCTCATTTCCTTCACCTTTACTCAGCCAAGGGAGCAGCTTCCTCGGCTGGCGGCCCCGGTGGCATTCCTATGCTCAATGCCCCAGACTGCTCAGGCGGCCCTGGGTGGCACGCTGCCTGGGCCAGCGTAAAGCCCTCCCCTGCCACGGGGCCCTGCGGCGCCAGCTCCTCCGGGATGCCTTGGGAGTGATCCTTGGGAAGCTCCTCAGCGATGTCTGTCCCCGCGGTCAGAGAGGCAAAGGCACACAGGTCCTGTACCTTTTTATTCAGGTCGTTGCGCTCCGTCTGCAGGGCCCGGCACAGCTTCTCCAGGCGCTGGATTTTCACTTGGAGCCCTTCCAGTTCTTTGTCTCGGAGGGTTTTCTGCATGGGGATAATAGCCTCAATTTCAGAGTCAGCTTTCAGAGTGCTTTAGGAAGAAAACATCTGAAGGAAGCCATGGGAAGGAAGTGAAGAGGACAATCCCTATTTTAGGAAGGGGCCCTGTTTGGCCACGTCCCCCCCATGCAAAAGCCTAGAACTCCCCGGGGGAGAGCGCCTCCTCACCTCCTCTGCCATTTCTAAGAGGGCTTTGTTGCTGCTTTCCCAACGGGACCTGTACATCGTGGTTTCCTTCTCCAGCTTCTTGATCTTCTTTGTCATCTATGGAGTTGCCACAGAAACAAGGAAACAGCAGTTATAAAGCGCTACCTACTTTTTCAAGGTTGAAGGAACCTGTCCTGTTTATCTTCAGCAAGCCAAGAACTGGCATTCTGGCACATTTAAGACTAGATTGAATGACATGGTTTCTGCTCTTGCAATCAAAGGCAGTTGAGTATGGATAAAATCATTGGTTTCTTTAAAAAGTTTTTTTAAATGAAGTCAGATTTAAAACCTTTTTTAAAATGCTTAATAAAAAATGAATGTAGCTCAAACACATAATCATGAAGATAGTTTCTTGTTATATATTCTAATATGTATATATATAGTATAAATATATTATATTATATTATATTATATTATATTATATTATTATATTATATTATATTATATTAATGTTATATATTTGCTAATAAGGAGATGAGAGGTATATTAAAAAACCTTGTAACTGACTCCCTGTAAAACAGTGTTTCTCAACATTGGCAACTTTAAGACGTGTGGACTTCAACTCCCAGAATTCCCCAGCCAGCATGGGAGTTGAAGTCCACACATCTTAAAGTGTCTAAAGTTGAGAAACACTGCTCTAAAAGATCAACAAATAGAAAATTTGAGGTCAGGGAGTAGTTCAGGACCCCTGAAGATCTGAGCAATATATTTTGGATCCTGAAGTGTATCTTCTATTGACTAAAATGCCACTGTAACAGCAGGGAACAAATCCCATTTAAGAAAAATGTAATAAATTCCTAATTGTGTAGGTAAGTCACACACCCATATAAAAGCCGATGGTGCAGTGCTGCCTAAATAAAACCATCATTCTAAACATGCAGAACCTTCAGATTAGTAAATATTCTTCTGCCATGATATTCTTTTTCTCTCTCAAGGACTGTCTGTTCTCTGCCCATTAATTTTGAATGAGCTTCTTAGGTTACTATTGGAAGTCTCATGTTTCAAGAAAGGGATAATTATTATAGCTATACATTGTTTACTAATTATACTAGTGTATTATTACTGTATTTATTATATTAAGTCTATTAGGGCAGAGCTGGATTGAGGTGGTGTGTAAATTTCATAAATAAAATAAAAATACATGATATTACATTAAAAAGCAGCAGAATTTTTATTCACTTAGTAATATTAAACAAACCCTAAAAATACAAATGAGAGCCAGTTTGGTCTAGTGGTTGAGGCATCAGGCTAGAAACCAGGAGACCGTGACTTCTAGTCCCGCCTTAGGCATAAAAGCCGACTGGGTGACCTTGGGCCAGTAACTCTCTCAGCCCTAGGAAGGAGCCAATGGCAAACCAGGAGACTGACAGTTCTAGTCCCGCCTTAGGCATGAAAGCCGGCTGGGTGACCTTGGGCCAGGCACTCTCTCTCAGCCCTAGGAAGGAGCCAATGGCAAACCAGGAGACTGAGAGTTCTAGTCCCACCTTAGGCACGAAAGCCGGCTGGGTGACTTTGGGCCAGTCCCTCTCTCTCAGCCCTGGAAAGGAGCCAATAGCAAACCAGGAGACTGAGAGTTCTAGTCCCGCCTTAGGCACGAAAGCCGGCTGGGTGACTTTGGGCCAGTCCCTCTCTCTCTCAGCCCTGGAAAGGAGTCAATAGCAAACCAGGAGACCGAGAGTTCTAGTCCCGCCTTAGGCAGGAAAGCCAGCTTGGTGACCTTGGGCCAGTCCCTGTCTCTCAGCCCTAGGAAGGAACCAATGGCAAACCAGGAGACTGAGAGTTCTAGTCCCGCCTTAGGCATGAAAGCCGGCTGGGTGACCTTGGGCCAGTCCCTGTCTCTCAGCCCTAGGAAGGAGCCAATGCAAACCAGGAGACTGAGAGTTCTAGTCCCACCTTAGGCACGAAAGCCGGCTGGGTGACCTTGGGCCAGTCCCTGTCTCTCAGCCCTAGGAAGGAGCCAATGGCAAACCAAGAGACTGAGAGTTCTAGTCCCGTCTTAGGCATGAAAGCTGGCTGGGTGACCTTGGGCCAGTCCCTGTCTCTCAGCCCTAGGAAGGAGCCAATGGCAAACCAAGAGACTGAGAGTTCTAGTCCCGTCTTAGGCATGAAAGCTGCAAAACAGCGGTTTTTCTTCAACAGTTTTTCTGCAAAACAGCGGTTCTGTCGGCCAGGTGTGTAAATCTAAGGCTGCAGGTGTGCAATGATGCCTTAAAAGCTTTCTCAAGACGGGTGAGCGGCCCCAGGCGCAGCAGGACCACAAGACCAGAAGCAACACTGCGCACGCACACACACACGGGCGCCCAATAATTCGAGGTCTGGGCTGAGCCTTCAGCTCCGCTGCCAGTTTCGGCCGGCCCTCGCACCCTCCCCTTGCGGCTCCGGCCCGGGCAGGCCAGGGATCCCCCACCCCCCAGCAGCATCTGCACACGGTGTACCTTCTCCATTTCTTGCTTGAACGTGGTGAACACTTCGCTGCTTTTGGAGAGGGTGTTCTGGAACTCCTCGAACTTCTCTGTGTAAAGGGCCAGCTGAAGCAGAGAAAGCAGAGAGAGGATGGACCGCTTGGACCACGAGCACTTACAGCTCTTCTCTTGGCATGTTTCCTATGGGGTCGGGTTGGGCTGGCACCGCTTGCTGACAGGATTAGGAACCCCTGTTCCCCCAGCCCCGAGAGCAGCGGCAGTAACCAAGTAACAGTGATCCATCCAGGGGCAGCTACAGGTGGAGGGGGGGTCAAAAAAGTCAAGACGGCGGCCACAACCACCCAAGTGAAGCCCCGCCCCTTTTTTTGATCCTGCACCACTGCCTAAAAGCCACCATTTTGACTCCCGCTGCAGATGCCCCAGACCAGCCCCAAATTTGGTTTTGGAAAGGCAACGTCTCCTTCAGGGTCCTTTCCTAGAGCCTTGCAATCGCCAAGCAAGCTCCAAGCTCCCTTCCTGGGAAGAGATCTATATCCTTTGGGCTAAACAAACTGAACCAGAGCACAGCAAAGATGCCACCTGCCACCCCACCTGCTGCTTAAGATGCGCCTCCTGTTGCTTCATCAACTCACACATTCTCTGGGACTCCACAGCTTCTTTCAGCAGCTGCGCGAGAGAAGGGAGAGGGGAGGGAGAAGGAAAGTTAACGCCCCACTCCTGAACGAGGAGAGAGGAAGGGTTTCGATTGGCAGGGAATTTCCTTCCATCCCGTGGCAAACGGCCAGATACAAGAACCCACCGCCACTCCCCCAAGCTGCTATCTGGCCTCTGGTCCCAACCGACAGGCTTCAGAAGCCAAGGGAAAAGGCAAGTGGATCTCAGAAGCCTGGCCCCTGCTCCTTCCAGACAGTCCCCAAATGCCTCCCAGTCTGGATCTCAGCGCTTCCCTAATGGCTAGGTCCGGTAAGGACTAGAGGCGGCTGCCACATAAGGACGACTCTGAACAGACCCTTGGCTGCATAACTGACCGTCAGAGCTCCCGACAACTGCCACAAGAGCTTCCTGGGATTTCAGCCACCCCCTCACATGGCAGCTCAAGATCCTTTCCCATTCACATGCCTCCTTTTCTTAAATTGCCCCAGAACCTGCTCCCTCTCCATCCTTTCCAAGTCCTGCTTGAGGAGGGTAAGGAACACGGCGTTCTGTCTGTTAACCAAGCAAAGCCTTACGAAGTCTTTTTCTCGCTGGTGCCTCTCCTCCGCCTCTTTCAACATCTCCTGAGCCTGTTGGAGTTTGGCGTCCACCAACTGCTGCTGCAGGTCCTTGTGTTTAAAGACCTTGTCGATGTGCTGCCGAGAGAAACATAGCAGGCGTCAGTCCAAGGCAGCCAACGCGGCTAGCGCCGAGCTCAGTTCTGAACTCCCAAGCCCGATCCAACGGCAAGGATCGCGCCACCTTCACAAGCCAAGCTCCAAAAGGAAGGGCCGCTTGTACCAACATTGCTTCAGTCACGTGAGGAAAAAAACTGATATCTTCTCCGGGCATGAAATGTTTCATTTGGGTACCCATCAACCGTGTCATCATGACTGAGACAGAAAAAGGTTTTCCTGAAAGGTGGCAACCAGTAAGGAAAGATAAAGCTTCTTTCAAGCTCTCAATTCTTGATGACGCGTCCCTCTAGTGTTGCTGGCAGCACTGATATGGAGGAGGTTGGCCCCTGCCTTCTTCCACCATGTTTTTTCAACTTCCCAATCGAACCCCTAGCCGTAGGATGTCCTAGTGGTCTCCAATCCAAGCATCAATCAGGTTTAGCTTCTGAGCTCAGACAAAGCCAACCAGGTGCAGCCGCCAGCCAGCATTATCAATTGACTGCTCTAAATGCATGAAGGCTCTGGGGCCATCTAGCTCAGTATCGTCTACAACAGTGTTTCTCCACCTTGTCAACTTTAAGATGTGTGGACTTCAACTCCCAGAATTCTCCAGCCATGCTTCCCCCATGCTGGCTGGGGAATTCTGGGAGTTGAGGTCCACACATCTTAAAGTTGCCAAGGCGGAGAAACACTGGCCTACAGTAACAGGCGATGCCTCTTCAACAGCACACCGAGGCCTTTTCCAGGGATCCCTTTGCAGAAGCTGCAGTGGAGGACCTGGGATTTTCTGTATGCACAATGTATGTGACTACAGCGCTTTCCCTGAATGAAAAGCATCCATCCATCTGATACATAAGGACTGTCCAGAAAAATAAGAGAAATTGAGAGAGATACTTTGATTAAACGGTTTACCTTTAATTATCCAAGCCTCTTATTTTTTTATGCTAGTTTTGCACATGGTTATGTCTTTCACTAAGTGCAGGATTTGGTGCCTGGCAGAGAACACAGCCATCTGAGAATATTAAGCAGAAACCTCACATCTTCAAAAAATGAATCCACAGCGGCCAAAGATAAAATGGGGAAAAATACCAAGAGTGCCAAATGCTGGAATGGGCAAAATGTAAATAGCTGACATCTATATACTACTAAAACTCTTGTGTCTGTTTGTTTGTTACCTTTAACTAGGTGAAACGGTGCGTCATAGGCCAATAATTTTTGAACCAAAGTACCTCAAATGGGCTAACTTACAGAATGCGTCCAAAATCCGGAACCCATGACTCCCGAGGAATTGAAATTTGGTAAATTTTATAAAACATTTTATGACATAAACATTGTCATAAAACATTTTATGACATAATACAAAATGTCATAAAACATTTCCTGTGGTCTTAACCTTAACCCTAACCTTTAGCTAAGCCAGTGCTTTCCAAAGTGCCGCCGTTGGCGACACACCAACGGCGGCAGCAGCGCGGGGTCGGGGGCGTGCATGGCGGTGGCAGCAGCGGCCTCTGCTAAAACGCGGAAGCGCTGATGGCGTGCCGCTGCCACCACCACACACGCCGCCGCCACCACACACGCCGCCACCACCACACACGCCGCCGCTTCCAGGTTGTGTTGCGACACACTAAAGTGTCGCGACACACAGTTTGGAAAGCTATGAGCTAAGCCCAAAAGATTATCATCTTTGACACTGAGAGTGATGGGCATTCTGCCCACCATCAGAATGAGGATACTTCTGAATTCCAGTTGCTGGAGAACAGCAGCCTCTCACTTCCTTCCTATGGGCTTCCCAACTGGTGGTCAATAGTGGGAGTAGAATGCCATTTCAATTCCACACACAGTGCTTGTGTTCTTGGGACTCATTTTTCAATTTTTCACCAACATTTCTTTTTCAATTCTCAAAATTATAGGACTTTAAGATCTGAGGATACTTCAGGCTCTGTTCTTTTTCTCCACCTCCACATTGTCGTCCACTGATGTCAAAGTGGACAACTAAGAGCAGTAGTTCCTCAGAGGAGATGTCTGGAACATCTGGAGGCCACATGTCAGTGGTGCGTGGGGCCCAATTTTTTCCACACACACTCCATCCATCCCTGCCTCCTCCCTCTGTTCTCTTACACTAAGCTAAAATATTCCTCCAGCAGAGTCCTCTTCCCTCCTTCAGCTCCCAATCCTGCCACACCCATCAGCTGGACAACTGTCTCCTCCCTCTTCTCTTTTATGGTCCTGGAGCCTTCCATCCTTTCCCAAAGTGGTCCCAATCATCACTGGGCACCCAAAGATACTAGCACTCCCAAGAGTGACAAGAAACACAAGGCAGTTGCATTGTCACTGCAAGAGCCCATGAGCACATCAGTATACTGTTTACACTGCCTTTTCTAGAGCCCAGAAGCAGAGCTGCCGAGGTACTTCAAATCTTGGAGGAAAAGGCTTATCTGAAAGGGAACTCATCTAAGGGGACTGGTGGTACAGCTGAAGAGCAGGATGAAGAGGCCTGGAAGCCTGGACTGGGCCCACTGACCAGGTTCTCCTTCCCTGCCCTTGACCACTGCAAGCATCACAGCCCCCTGTGACTGCCCACCTCTTCCCGCAGCTCATATTGCTCAATGAGTTTCTTCAGCCTTTCTGCCAGCTCCATATTCTCCTGGCGCAGTTTGGAGTTGCGTTCGTTGTGCTGTTCCATCTGTAGCTGGATGTCATTGAGGGTCACCTGGAAGTGGGACGTAACCTCCTTCCTCTTCTCTTCCTCCTCGCGAGCTCGCTGGACACCCTCCTCCTGCAGAGACAAGTAGAAGAAGCTTATGCAGCAGAACGACGACTCTGACAATGTAAAGAGTGCCAGTCCAAGGCCTGGAATCTCCCAGCTAGCAAAACTGGGGAAGGCTGTTGGGGAGCTGCTGCCAGGCCAGATGGGCGCAGGTTAATCGGCCAGGTCTCGCTATAAGCTGTTATGAAACCCTCTCTCCCAAATCCAAGTTAGATACTTGACCTTTCTGTCCTGGCCTGTTACGTATTGACAGGTGGGAGGGACTATGCTGGACTTTGGGAGCTTTGGGAATATACTTTGGCTCTAGGACTTTACAGCTTGGGATTGTGGGCAATCTGCTGGCTATTCTTTCCATTACGGAGAGAGGATTTTTATTATTTTGTATTTTAAAAGAATATGCACTTGTTTTATTATACGGGATTGCCCTGGTCGCACTTGAGGCGAAGGACAAGATATAAATGCAGTCAGCATCCCCGTCACGGCTGGCTCCTAACCCTAACCCTCCTCCTCCCTGAACTGAGGGTTGAGCCAGTGGAAAGGACCGCCCCGCCTTCCCTTTCCTGCATCCTGAAGGGCCAGCAGACACCTGGAAAATTACGGGGATGAGCTGCCACTCTGGGCTCTGACAGGTGGGGTATTGAGGGGGGGGGGAGTCAAGGTCGGCTGTGACAATCTGGTAGTCTGGCAGCAGTCAGTCTCGTGTACCTTGAGAGTGCGGTTGTGCCTCTGAAGCTCCCGGCACAGGCTTTCCAATTTGGTGCGGGCCAAAACGGCCTTGTTGTGCTCGCTTCGGAGATGGTCTTTCTCCTGCACCAACTGAGTCTGCTTCTTCTGCAGGATTTTCATCTGCTTCTGAGAGTTTCGGTGTTCCTCCAGCTGGCAGGACACAAGAGAAGGAAGAAAAATAAGGAATGACTGTATCATGTAGCAAAAATGACTGAAGAATCTCCCCTGAAAAATAAGAGCACGGCAGGGGGAGTGTTAGAAAAAGCTAATACTACAGCAACAAAGCTGCCAGCCCTTTGAGGTAGGCCAGAAAGGAAAAACAGACACCACAATGCTGAACTCTACTTTCTTGATATAGGCTCTAATAACAGAACCTTGAAAGCCTAACAGTGTTTCTCCTTCCCTCCCTTATACCAATAAGACTCGGAGGAGCAATCTTAAGTTTCTTTCTCACCCTATCTTGTCTTCCCTGGCTGAGCTCACGTTTGTAACGGTCACCACATATCTTCTCCATTGTTGTGCTCCTCTACAACAGTGTTTCTCTACCTCAGCAACTTTAAGATGTGTGGACTTCAACTCCCAGAATCCCCCAGCCAGCATGGCTGGCTGGGGAATTCTGGGAGTTGATGTCCGCACATCTTAAAGTTGCTGAGGTAGAGAAACACTGCTCTGCAATCGTGGTGGAGAAAGGCTCTGATAGAGGCATCCCTTTGCTGCTGCTGCTGCTAATGTATCTCCCTCTTTGACTAGCTCTGCCTTTGCCAACCAAGCAGTTTCCAGACACATCGGACTATGATTCAACAAGCCTGCTGGCTGAGGATGGTGGGTGAGTTCACCCAATACATCTGGAGAGAACCAGAATGAAGATGTCTGAAGTAGAATGGGGCAGCCAAGTCATGATACATGGGCCACAGTTGATCCCCTGTAACTCTGCATGGCCCTGAAAAGCCACCTTCTTGTCTGCCTCTGAATGGTCCTTCTCTCCAAGTAATAGTCAAGGTATGGGAAATAATTACCACCGGTGTCAAAAAGTAAACAACAAATCCAGCTTCTCTATACAACATGGCCTTCAGCACAACAACCTACCCTGGAGAAGACTCTGCTCCATCAACCTGGAAGACCAGATTTCTAAACAACCAACCCCCTTCCATTCCATCCCCCAAAAGGAGTAGAAACATTCTTCATCCATTCTATTTTTATATGGCATTCCTTTACTACTCCTACTTGTTTATATAATTACTTCTGCATCCCATCCATATTAGGTAACAAGTACATGATGAAGTACATGATGATTAAAGGGGCGTGGTGGCTCAGCGGGTAAGACGCCAGGCTTGTTGATCGGAAGATCGCAAGTTCGGAGGTTCGAATCCCTAGCCCTGCGTGCAGAGTGAGCTCCTGCACTAGCTCCAGCTCTTGCCAACCTAGCAATTCGAAAGCATGCAAATGCAAGTAGATTAATAGGTACCACTTCGGTGGGTAGGTAACAGCGTTCCGCACGTGTCATGCGGCCACATGACCGTGGAAGCGTCTTCGGACAACGCTGGCTCTTCGGCTAACAAACGGAGATGAGCACCGGCCCCTAGAGTCGGACACGACTGCACAAATGTGCGGGGGGAACCTTTACCTTTACCTTTTTACATGATGAAGCTAGTTTAGCAAAGCCAACAGAATCAAGGGGGCAATACTTTTTACCAAGTGTATCACCTCAGCCACCCTGTTTCAAGAGATAAAACTTTGTTGCCACACTAGCTCCCAAAAGGAATATAAAATTTTGCAGTTTGAGTTGAAAACTGAAGATTCTTTTATCTCTTGTAACTGCCCAAGCGAAGATGATCTGAACACATCCAACTCCACTTAGGCAACCCATTTTCCCGCAGAGATGAGAGTGGGAAAAATTATCCTGCCCGTTCAGCCGCCCCTCTTGCCTCGCCAGGCACTGACCAGCTCAGCGTATTTCTTGCAGAGGGCTGCCAGCTTCTCCTCCGATGTACTGAGAGTGTTGAGGGTCTGCATCAGAAGGGTGATCTCCTTGCCTAGGATGCAAAGGACAAAGCAAAGACTCGTTCAGAGCAAGCAGAAAGACATGGTGGCAGGGCAGCATGAGAAGGACTGGGAACAGCAGGCTCGTGGGAACTAAAAAGCCTCTAGAACAGAGCAGGGCAGGTTTGGAGGCAGCAAGGCACAAGGCAGGCACTAGGACCTGCGTGGAAGCCAGGAGGCAGCAGCAGCCATGACACACCCAGACACTGCAGCCGACACACTAACGTGTCCCAACACAGTTTGGAAAGCTCTGCTCTAGAATGTGGAAAATAAAATTAGCAACATTTCCAGTTATATCCCACTATATTAGCTTACAACCACCACCTTAATGGGTAGGTGGGTTGTGAGACACCAAAAATCACCCAAAATGATTTAACATGGGTTGCCCTATCCAAGACCAACATCTTAACTGCTGGTGGTCTCCTTGCAATTTTCCTCAAGGATATGGAGAGCTGGAATGATATTACGAACTGGGGGTGGTGGTGGAGGGTGGCCTCTGTGCACGTCCCTTCCCCGACCCTCCTTACTGCCTGCTTTTTGGAAGAAGAAGGAAGAGAGTGGAGGATTGTCAGCAGAGAACTTCCTACCAAGCCCCCTGGGCTTCTTTTTCTCCTGGACTCGTTTCTGGTCACGCTCTCCACTCTCATCGCTGGGTCCCCTAGGACCCTCCTTCTCGCCATTTATCTCGGGGCAACTCTGCTCCGGGTCCCCGTTCCTGGGGGACTCGCTTCGGCACTTCTCTGGCTCGTCCAGCTCCACCGGCTCACTCTGACCGTTGTCATCCCCAGGGCCCTCCTGGCTGGAGTCCCTACAGTAAGTGCTTAGAATGTCCTCCAGCTGCCTGCTCAGCTCTTCAGAGACGTCAGGGACTGTCTGGCAAGGCTGGGGTAGGGCCTCCTCCACCAGACATGCTGCAGAAGGTAGAAATTCAAGTATTAAACACCATTTAACATTCAGAGGGGAGAAGTTCAAAGAGAAAAAATCAAAACACAGCTGCTGCAAGAATTAGGAAAAAATAAGAACAATTGTCGCAAATGATGGTGTGGCCCAAGACTCTAAGTTTAAATAGAAATAAAACTAGCAAATCTCAGGGAAACACACCCTCTTCTTTCTTCCTCTGTTCCTCGTTCACTGGCATTTCAAGCCTGTCATCAGCAAAGTGTTTCAAGCCGGAGAGGCCAAGTTGGTGGCGGCAATCTCCACTTCCTGCAATCACTGCCGGAGCCTCAGCTAAGTCACTATCTTCCAGCCCCAGACTATCACTTATTTTGGAAGGGCTGGGGGGTAGTAGAGCAGCTTTGCTTTCACCATCTTGGTTCTTCATTGCACCTTGCCTTCAAAGCCACTTTCAACAGTTTCTATGTAAAAGAAAAACAAAGGCTATTATTTTGGGATCATTATTCACTGTCAGGTAAGGCAACAGCACACATACAAATAAAGAGTGGATAACAACTGGAGTTGCCATAGGAACACCAATGTTACAGCCAACAAGTGGCAATTTTAACAGTTGTTTTTTCTCCATATACTAGTAACTATTGCTGTCACACATTGCAGAATATCACTGACTGATCTGCCTGCCAAGGAAGTAGTATGACCTCAGAATAGGATTGGGTGAGTTCTTGTATCTGGGAGCTGCACTTAAGATATTTTGGCAGAGCAATACTGCAAAGTGAGTACAGTAAACACATGACGCACACTTGGACAGTGCCAGCAACCTCTGTTTCTTTTCCTTGATTTGGGGAGATTTTTTTAACTATATTACATTTATTATGGTTGCTACTGTTCTTGCATTTCCTGACTCTACCTCTCTGCCACTGATTTAAAGAATGGGATTCCTTGGGCCACAAAGAAAGGCCACAGGGTTCGCCTGTGAGGCACAAGTTGCACCACTCCTGCCTCAAGCAGAGCTTAGTTATTTGTCCCTGCCAGCACACGGGAGATTCACAAATTCAGGGACCCCTCTTAGCTCCTACCCTTTACAGGTATCTCAAAAAGTGAAGGCAAGACTCATTTCTGCATATGCCCCCAAAGGCACCAATCTCAGGAACAGCCTGCAAGAGCATTCCGGGTATGTAAAGACAGCCTCTGTCTCTCTCTCTCAAGGCTCTCCAGGGTGGTCTTTTCTGATCCGCCTTCTCAGCCTTTCCACAGGGGTGCCCAGCTTCTTCTGCAATTCACTTCTCTTTTCCCCCAGCTCCCAATGTCCCCCACACTTCTTTTCCTGAACCCCAAAAGCCCCCCCCCCCGAAATGGTCCCTTAGCGCTCCCTTTACACACACACCCCGGTCGCCAAGGGCTTCCCTCCCGGGAGCTCTCAGCCCCAACTGCCTGCCTCAGCGTCGGTGCCCCCCAAGCCATGATCTCGCTCTTTCAGCCCGGCGTAGGGCCACCCCTGCAGGGTCCCGTCCGGCTGCTTTAGGTTTCGTGGGAAGCGGCGTTTCGCAAAGGGGCCGGCGGAGTCCTCGCCCCCCCGGGCAGCAGCCCCCCCGGGCCACGCCCTCCCCCTCCGCCCTTGAGGCCCCATTCCCAGTATCCGTGGCACCAGGACTACTTCCGTTGGGATTATTATTATTCCTCCCCCCCCAAGAAGCTCCACAGGCTTCTTCCCACCGTACTTCCACGTCACTCCCGCGCCTCTGACGTCACTCCCTGCCGCCTTGACGTCACGCCCGTGAAGTATGACGCTCTGAGCGACTCGGCGAATCCGAAGAACGCCCGCACCGGCGCTCCGCTGTTCTTGCGCGGCTCCCCGGGCCTCCTTCTCCCTTCTGCTCAGCGGCTGCCGGGTTCTCGTCCCAGCCTCTCTCCGCTTAGCGGTTCCTCAAAGCTCCGCAGGGTTGCGAGGAAGCAGCTCCAACCCGGACTCGCACTGCGCCTGCGCCGCTAACGGCCGGCGGCCAATCAGCGGGAGGGACCGAGAAGAGCATGCTGGGAAACGTCGGAGGAAAAAGCGCCACCCGAGGCGGGAATCAGGATTGGACTACAGCTCCCGGCGGCCATCACTCCTGGCGAAGGAAGCGTGGTGATAGCGGCCTGAAAACCACAATTCCCAGCATTCCCTGGGGCGAGGACTCTGCTTCTGGCTGGGAGCTGAGCAGGAATGTGGGAATGCTTCAGGCGGTAATAATGCATTTATAAATAATATTTTATTTAGAATAAAACTGATCTGATCAGAGCAGGCCTGAGCAACATCCAAGCCAAGCAGCCTGGATCGGGCGCCACCAGTCGGGCTCAGCTTCGGCCTCCGAGCGCCTCAAGGCCCGAGAGGAGGCGCGATCCACCCCAGCCAGGCAGGGCCAGAATCTTCCTTCCCTCCTTTAAAAAAACAACTGTACTTTTCAAAATACCACTGAGGAACAAATGGACAAAACACCTTAATACACTAAAGCAGTGTTTTTCAAACTTGGCTGGCTGGGGAATTCTGGGAGTTGAAGTCCACCCATCTTCAAGTTGCCAAGGTTGAGAAACACTGCTCTAGATGCTTTTTTAGTCTGGTTTCAGGCCTGGATATGGGGCCAAGAAAGCTTTGATTGCTTGTCAGTTATTTGTGGTGGGACTGGCACAGCGGGAGTACGGCTCTTGGTCCAGGTGGACCTCCCAGCTGCCTTCAGTACTATCAGTTGTAGTATTTTGCAGTTTGTCTGTTGGTGTGATGGAATGTAAACTTGGCTCTGGGCATGGGGAAGGGATGAATGGACCGCCAAGGGAAGAGGATGCTCCAAAAAGATTACGCCGTCCCAAGGAGGAAGGAAGGAAGAGAAGGAAACAAAATAACCTGCTTTGATTTTGTTTGGTGTTAAGATGTAAGCAGTAAAAAGAAACTGATAGGCTTTCAAGATGGCACATCATATGTTCAGCCATGATCCTGGCTGTCATTGTTTCTAATTGTTTTTTATTTATTGTAAGCCATCCAGAATCGCAGTAGTGAGATGGGCGGCCATAAACATTGTTCAATCATTCAATCTTTATGGACTGCATGTTTTGAAACTTAGAAAGCTTCAAGCTTCAGCTGTGAATCACTTTTCTTAGATTAGCATATTCTATGAAGCCATCCAATTATGGTTTAGCGATAAACCATGGCTTAGTGTCTCATGTGAACCTGCCATTGTAACTTTCCCTTCAAGTTCCTCAGCCTTTTGACCATGCTTGTTTATTTTTTAGGTTTCTTTTGCTGAGATGTGAGGATCTCTCTATACAGTATAGGGTTCCAGATTTGGTCACACCAGAGATTTGTAAAAAGGCAGTACAAAATATCACTTTTATCGTTAGTCATTTTCTCTAATGACTCCTAACATGAAGTTAGCTGTTTTCACAGCTGCGACACATATTAATGCTAGCATTCTTTGGGGCCTGAGATTTCCCCAAAAAACTATTCAGGGGAATCCAGATTTTGAGGTTTCTTATTTGACTCTCTGTGCTTTGATACACTGAATGACCCCCCTCCCTCCGAAAAAGTTGTAATTATGGAATTCAATAATTATAGTGACTTGTTTCTGAGAATTTTGTAAGAATACAGCCAGTGGATAAAACACCATTTAATGCCTCCCTATTTTATTTCCCAAAGACTGTTTCTTCTTCTTCATAACAAGTTGTGAGAGTCCTTGATAAAACCTAATCCACCTCTATACCTGACAGTCTATTTGTAACTGTGAAATCATGGCGCAGTCAGGCTTAAATTCCCTAATATTGTCCTACCTTCCTTCCTTTTTGAAAGCACCCTAATTTTCCTGGGAAGTCAAAAGCATTAGCTAAATAAGGGGATTTACATGAATATGGTCATTATATTTGCAATATATAAATACAGCTTCATGGCTTCTTACTGCTTTGTGCAATCCAAAGGCTTTTGCTCTTCTGGGAAGACATGGTTTGGGGCCAGGATACCTAATTAAAAGGTGACAATCCACGTGCCGCAGACCCACCAAGAATTTAAGTTTAACTGGGAATGAATGATTTATGGTATTTAGTCCTGAACATTCTAACCAAGGTTATTTTCCAGCAATCATACTTTGTTCAGATAATCAAATATTTGAGTAAATATGTGAAAATGTCTGATAGCTTGCAGGATTCATCTCTGCATTCTGGATTATTTCGGAATCGGATATGAAGGCTGTGCAGCACGTCAGATCTGAAAGCAAGGAAGGTG
The DNA here is from genome assembly GCA_023362775.1 of Charina bottae. Taxonomy (NCBI): domain Eukaryota; kingdom Metazoa; phylum Chordata; class Lepidosauria; order Squamata; family Charinaidae; genus Charina; species Charina bottae. Next base: position 4,646,013 of record JALMGJ010000013.1, on the reverse strand, counting down.
CTTTGGGGCACAAAGGAAATACTGCTGTGTAATTCTTGAAGGGACACGCCTCTGCAGTGCGCGGTCCTGGAAAAGACAGTGGCTTACAAAGTTGCAGATGGGTGCTATGCTCAAGCCTCATGGGCTCTGAAGTACTGCACAGATGCATTGGATTCCAGCAAGTTATTCTTTGTATCTGTGAAGATAGTGAATGGCTGAAGCATATAAAGCCCTTCATCTTATTGTGAACCGCCCAGGGTCCCTGATAGGGGAGATGAGCAGTAATATAAATTTAATAAAATAAAAGTAAATGGTATGGGCTGGGCTGGGCTGGGGGCATTCTGGGGCCCCTCTATTAAAGTGTTATCTAGCAGGACGCTGGAAGTGCACCTTCTCTGCCGTCATGCCTGCCCTCTGGAACAGCATCCCCACCCTGCCTGGAAATCCATACGGCCCCCACCCTGCGAAGATTCCGAAGGTCTTTTAAAAATATGGCTTTGCTCACAGGCCCTGGGTTGGGTTGTTTGTGAGCCCCGGGCACTGGTGGGGCAGCACTTTAGGAGTTGGGTGATTTTTTTTTAAAATCTGGGCGTGCTTTTTGCTTCTTTGCTTCTTTTCTAATTATGTAAGCCACCCAGAGTCATTTTGGAGTCATGCAGCTTCTCAATGTAATAATAAATAAAATTTCCCCTTAAAGAGCACTGCATTTCATTACAAATATTAATTTCTACCAACATACAATTCTTGCTGTAAACATCTCAACCTTATTTGAACAAGAGTGGGATCAGTCTGTGATTCTTTGAAATCTCTGCCTGGTATTGTCTGGCCCTCTGAAAGCTCAGAAAACTCAGCCATGATTCCCAAAAGCTCTTCTGACAACCGCAAAATAGCACAGCCGTGGCTCCCTTTCCAGGAATGGTGACTGTGCCATCACTGCAAGGTTGAAATGAAAGCACCTATGCTATTCCACCAACAGGCCAGACATTGCCAAAAAAAAAAACCCCACTAACCCTTCAGTCCAATCACATGTGGATTGCAGTCATTGAATGCAGAGATGTAGTTTATTAAATTTCCTTGGCATTTTTTTAAACAATGAAAAGCAAATCTCTATTACAAAATACAGCCCAAGGCTTTCACATCCAACTTCACACCTGCTTGAATCTCTGTTCTTGAAGGCTTTGAGAACCTTATTCAAATGGTGGAGAGCGAAGAAGGGGCTGTGTACATCATCTAAGCTTTCGTTAAGACACCTGAAGGGGCCTCCCCGTCGCAGAGACAAGCCAGCGGCTTCTTGTTTCCTGCTGGAAGAGATAACCAGCCATGGCCCAGTCTTTCTACAGGGAAAGGGTGTTCACCAAATTGTGTGGCTCATACAGTAGGTAAAGAGGGGAACACAAGAGAATTGTAGCTGTCGTGAGTTCCTTATGGCCATGTTCCTAGGCGGGCCTGCCACAGAGCATCCTCTCTATCAGCACTTCAGATAATTAGTCTCCCCTCCCCGAGACCAAATTAGACAAATGTCTACATGTATATATAATATATAAAAAATACAGAGCTTTGACTTCTTCATTTTGAAGTAAAATGTACACGATACAGTTGTGAGCAGGAGGTAATTCTGAGAAACACAGGCCACTTGACTGCTGGAACTGAGAGCAAATGATGAGCCACCCCACGTAGCTCCACCACTCCCTTCTCAAGAAACAAGGCAGAGTCGTCCCCACCCCAGCTGTCCAAGAGAAAGAAAAAATTAAAACAAAATGACACAAACCAAAAGGCTTCAATGAGTTTTGCAATTTTTTTCTTCAAGTAAAGATGCAAGAGGGGGTTTCTTCTACCAGTTCAACACTTCAGTCAGTAGCAAATGTAAGTCAAGTCCACCTTCAAAGGCAGCTGTGCTTTTGAGTTCTTTTTTGTGCCTTCCCCTTAAGACTGGATCTTCAGGACGTGGTCGGGGTTGCTGCTCTGTTGGATCTTTAAATCGCTTTTAAAAATCCTCTCCCCACGTGACAGGGGAAAACTTCCCAATGCCTGATGGGACAGTCCAATTCATCCTGCATCTCTGTGCAGCAGTATTCTTTTATATTTATAGAACTAGAGGAGAGGGGCAAAAACAGCAGCAACTTGGCCCAAATCCCTCAAAAAGGTGCTGTTTGGCAAGAGGATTCCCTCTCCCCCTCCAAACCCCCCCCCCGTGTGGGCCAAAGTGGTGCATTTGGCAGATTAAGAAGAGTCTTTAATAAAAATTAAGATGTGCAAATTTTTTTTAAATAGTTGAACCCAAGCATCGAGGATTAGATTCCTTGGTTATGATTCATGTTATTTTGCCTTCTCCCGCTGGGGGGAAAAAGTCATCTCTCAAGTACCCAAGTGAAGAATCTCATTTGAGGAGAAAAAAATAATACACCACAAAAGAAAAAGAAAAAACCTGGAGGAAAACCACAAACCAGAAGGCGTAAGTGATTTACACCTCCCTCCTCCATCCACTTCAGCACCTGCTTTTTTTGACACACTCGTGCAGCAAAAAATGAAAAAAAATAGTGTGTAAGAGTATCTCCTCTTCAGAAAAGAGCAAACTGCTGCTGCTGTGTGTCGGCAAAGGAGAAAGCTGTTTGGCAACAGGTGGAGCGGGCACTGCAGCCTTCTGCACGGCAGAGAAAGAAACAGGGCTGGGGGTAGGAAGGCTCTCTGCAATTTACTTTCCCTCAAAGGGACGGTCGTCTTCCCCTCGATTCGGCACACCGGTTATAGCTGGAAGCCTTCCATGGGGGCCTCGGGCTGCTGGAAGATGAACTGTTGCTGAGCTTCGTCTACCTGGGGGGCCAAAGCGGAGTCGTCGTCCTCAATGCCAAAATAGTGCTCGATCAAGTCAAAGGCCTTCTGATAGATCTCTTGGTTTTCATGGCTCTGGAGAAACTCTATTTTATCCAGGCCTGGAGGAGAAAGACATCATTTACATGAACTTCCCCATCAAAGATCGGGTGGTTTATACATTCAAGAAAACCTGACTCACAACAATCTTGACTGTTTGCACAATTTTGTCTGTGGAGACATTGGGGTACTACAGCTCAGGGGGGAGCAACATTTGCCCACCAACCCCACCCAGCAAGGCTACTGCTAAGGGAGCCTGGGACCTGTAGTTCAATAATGTGAGGGCTCCACAAGCCCTTTCAGACTATATGGCATAAGGCTGTGCTTTGGAGAACACAGAGGTGCGAACACAGCACCCACAGCTCCCTAAAGCAGAGCGGCCTGTTCTTGGGCTCACAGCGTTTGGTTTCAGGAGTTGCAGACAGGTGCGACGTCTGCACCTCAAGCTCCCTTAGGCATCCTGTCCTTGGAACCCAAGTGCTGTACACCCCAAGATGGTGATCTCCCCCAAACTGGTGCTTCCAAATACATCGGCCTGAAACTCTCATAATTCTCAGCTATGGCTGGAAACCATGGGATTGTCCCGCGACATGTTTGCAGGTCTTTGGGTTAGGACAGGTCAACTGAAGCAATGGTCTAATTCCAGGCAGAACAGGATAAGGGGCGGATGACCACCTGGGAACTTTGAGGGTTGGGAGCACTGGAGGAGGAAAGGGCAGAGGCAGAAATGGAGTAAGGTAAGATTGAAGAATTACTTACTACATCTCTGAGTTATCCGATAATGGATCGCAAAGATTTTTAAAAAAGTAAAACAAACATGCCTTCATAAATCATGCAGGAAAGTTTTTCCCAGTACCATGACGGCATTTTGATTTAAACTATGACAACAGAGAAATGTTTTTAGCTTGATGTTGCAAAGGCAACTACAAGGGCATTCCTTCCTGCTGGGAAGGAATGGCACGAACGGGAACCTCAGCTGAGAACGTCTATTTGCAAACACACCTTCAAGACTGCGGCTGCCCTCCTGGCAGGCGGACTCACCGTAAGCCTCCTCAATGAGGCTGCAGTAGGGGTTGATGCCGGTGCCGCTCTGCTTGGCCTCCTGCTCTCCCAGCCGCAAGATATTCTCCAGGCCGTTCAGCGCCACCTGGACGATCTTGGAGTCCATGACGGTCAAAAGGTCACACAGGGGTTTAATGCAGCCCAGGTTTACTAAATATCTGGAAACGAAGCATAAATATCCAGAAGACTCACACTACAGGTAAAATTTGGAGTAGATGATTTTTTTTTTCTTTTTTTTTATTTATTTAATTTATTCCCCGCCCATCTCCCATACAAGGGACTCTGGGCGGGTTACAATAATCAAGACCTAAAAAATTTAAAACATTTAAAACCATACAAGTAGAAAATGTATAAAAATAAATAAAATATAAAATAAAATAAAATAGAATAGAATCCCAGATGGATTGGAAACCGTAGCATAGGTCTTATTGCTACGGGGCCAGCCAACCCCAGGAGGCACTACCACCTCCGTTGTCCCAGGCCAGGCGGCAGAGCCAGGTCTTAAGGGCCTTCCGAAAGGCCAGGAGTGAAGGGGCCAGTCTCACCTCCGGGGGCAAGATGTTCCATAAGGCGGGGGCTGTCGCAGAGAAAGCACGCCTCCTGGACCCCGCTAGATGGAGTTCTCTTGTTGAGGGGGTCCGAAGCATGCCCTCTCTGCACGCACGGGTGGGGCGGGCTGACGTTATCGGGACGAGACGGTCCCTCAGGTACCCTGGTCCTATGCCATATAGGGCTTTAAAGGTAATCACCAACACCTTGAATTGGACCCGGAAGCAAACTGGCAACCAATGCAGCTCGCGTAGCAGTGGTGTTACATGTGCCGATCTTATGGCACCCGTAACTGCTCGCGCCGCCGCATTCTGTACCAGCTGAAGCTTCCGGATACTCTTCAGGGGTAGCCCCATGTAGAGCGCATTACAGTAGTCTATGCGGGAGATGACAAGGGCATGAGTGACTGTTCGGAGGGCCTCCCGATCCAAGAAAGGGCGTAACTGGCGCACAACTCGAAGTTGTGCAAAGGCCCTCCTGGCCACGACTGCCACCTGCTCTTCGAGCAGGAGTCGCGAGTCCAGGAGGACCCCCAGATTCCGCACTGGATCTGAGTGAGGTAGTGCAACCCCACCCAGAACCAAAGATGACAACTTCCCGGATCTAGGGGGGCCGTCAATCCACAGCCACTCCGTCTTACCAGGGTTCAGTTGAAGCCTGTTGTTCCCCATCCAGACCCCCACAGCCTCCAGACACTGAGATAGGGCATCGACCACATCACCTACTTCACCCGGGATGGAGATGTATAACTGGGTATCATCAGCATATTGGTGATACCTCATCCCGTGGTGACGGATGATCTCGCCCAGCGGCTTCACGTAGATGTTGAATAGGAGAGGAGAGAGAACCGATCCCTGCGGCACCCCACAAGACAGGGGTCGCGGGTCAGCTCTCTCCTCCCCTATCAACACCGACTGGGAACGGCCCTGGAGGAAGGAGGCGAACCAGCGCAAAACCACGCCGCCCGCCCCCAACTCCCTGAGCCGCCCCAAGAGTATACCATGGTCGACGGTATCAAAAGCCGCTGAGAGATCTAAGAGAGCCAGGATGGACGCACTCCCTCCATCCCGCCCTCGCCAGAGATCATCCATAAGCGCGACCAATGCAGTCTCTGTCCCATATCCCGGCCTGAAACCTGACTGAAAAGGGTCCAGATAATCCGTTTCTTCCAGAATCCTCTGGAGTTGCAGTGCCACCACCTTCTCAACCACCTTTCCCAAAAAGGGAAGGTGGGAGACTGGGCGAAAATTGCCCAGAATAGTAGGGTCCAAAGACGGTTTTTTGAGGAGGGGGTGCACCAGCGCCTCCTTAAAGGCCGCCGGGAACACCCCCTCACTCAAGGACGAATTTATAATCGCCAGGACCCAGCCACATGTCACCTCTCTAGCTGATTTCACCAGCCAGGAGGGACATGGGTCAAGTTGACATGTGGTGGCATTTACAATCCCAAGGATCCTGTCTACTTCATCAGGCCCAACAGGATCAAACTGCTCCCAGATAACATGGTAAGTACGAGCCTCTGGCATCTCCCCAGATCTTGTCTCACGCTTGGAGTCCAACTTGGAATGAATCTGAGCGATTTTGTCCTGCAGATGCTCAGAAAACTCTTCCGATCGGCCCTGTAGATGGGTCTCCCCTTGCTCCCGACCCAAAAGCGATCTTGTAATCTTAAACAGGGCCGTCGGACGGCATTCTGCGGACGCAATAAGAGCGGAGAAATATTCACGTTTCGCCGCTCTTACCGCCACAAGGTAGGCCTTAACAGCGGCTCTAGATTGTGTTCGGTCAGATTCCGTCTTCGTCTTTCTCCAGCGGTGCTCTAGACGTCTCTTAACCCTCTTCAAAGCCCTCAACTCCTCTGTAAACCACGGAGAGTGACAGGCCGAACAGGGCCGGAGAGGTCGCATAGGCGCGATCTTGTCCAGGGCTCCGGCTGCTGCCTTGTTCCAGGCTGCAGCCAGGACCTCCACTGGACCGTGAAGCAAATCCTCGGGAATAACCCCCAGCTCCTTCTGAAACCTCACTGGGTCCATCAGTCGCCGGGGGCGGACCAATCGAATAGGTCCCGCCTCCCTGCGGAGTGGGGTAGCACAAGAGAGTCTCAGGGTCACCAGGGCGTGGTCTGACCATGACAATGGGGAAAGATGTAACTCTCCCCTCAGATCACATTGCCACTGCTCGGACAAGAAAACTAAATCCGGAGTGAGACCACTGTCACGAGTCGGGTCACGAATAATCTGAGACAGGCCCATAGCTGCCATGGTAGCCATGAACTCCCGGGCTGCCTCCGAGGACCGCCCCAGGGACAGCAGATTGAAATCCCCCAGAACCATAAGTCTGGGAAACTCCACTGCCAGCCCCGAGACAGCCTCGAGCAGCTCAGGCAGGGAGGTTGCTACGCAGCAGGGAGGCTGGTACAGCAGCAACACTCCCAACTGTTCTCGTGAACCCAACTTGAAAAACAGGGTCTCACATCCGGTCACTTGTGGAGCAGCGCCCCTGAAGGCCACAAGGGACTCTTTGATGACCACTGCTACCCCTCCTCCCCTGCTCCCCTGCCCCGGTGTCTCGGCTGATTTTGAGAGCTTAATTTGCTTGCTGAGAAGACACACCCTCTTCCCAAGCAATCCATGAAAGGGATGAGTTCTGGCTAAAGATATGCAAATGGTGTATAAGCTTTTAACCCTGAAAATGCATAAGAAAGGTAGGTGCCAGGATCTGAAAGTCAAGCTCCCTATAAAATTCTATACCTAGCAACCTATAACTAATAGGAAAAAAATAAAGGATCGGGATATGTATAATTTATTCTATATTTTATTATTTGCCTCACTTCCCAAACATGCAGGAGTGTTGTTTATGAGCAACAGATAGCTGTATAATATTTTAAACAAGGATAAACCAACAGCTGTCATGTATTGGAATAGTAAGGGCCATAAAATCCACATGCTATGAAGTGTATGACATAGTTATCGCCTCATCAAAACCAAATAATCACCTTCCGTTAGTTACGAAGATGATACGATGGTGTGGAGGAAACCAGCTGCCTTCTTTCTTACTTAATTTATATAGCCGTTCATCTCAAGAGTATGACTTTCTTGTCAAGCTTCGATCCTACATTTGGTTATTTTCCTTCCCAGTTGGCAGATAGTAAGGCAGAACTATATTTTCCTTACCCTTGATGTTTCTCATTCCTTAATCACAATGTTAATGGATTACTAACTGGAGGCTCCTTAGATGATCAACTAATGTTGGGTTATCTCATTTTATCCAGATAAGCAATTCTTGATTTTTTTAAAAATGGAAACAGAATAAAACTTGTTTGTGCCAAGAACATTAAGCTGGTCAAGGTTAACTCCATGCACCCCACAGATTCTCTTAAGTTTTAGTTCTCAGTAAAGGTAAAGGTAAAGGTTCCCCCCGCACATTTGTGCAGTCGTGTCCAACTCTAGGGGCCAGTGCTCATCTCTGTTTGTTAGCCGAAGAGCCAGCGTTGTCCGAAGACGCTTCCATGGTCATGTGGCCAGCATGACGCACGTTGGGAACGCTGTTACCTACCCACCGAAGTGGTACCTATTCATCTACTGTACTTGCATTTGCATGCTTTCGAATTGCTAGGTTGGCAAGAGCTGCAGCTAGTGCGGGAGCTCACTCCGCACGCAGGGCTAGGGATTCGAACCTCTGAACTTGCAATCTTCAGACCTGTTAATAAGAGAGTAGCACAATCTTCAAGGAAAAAAAATCCCTAATGGACAGACTTAGCTGGTGAGTTAAGTTACCACTTACTTGATCTGCTCTGGCGTTCCTCCCGACGTAGCATTTGTGATTGCCCACGCTGCTTCTTTCCTTGTGCGGAATTCAGCCTTCTGCAAGATCTCAATTAGTACTGGGAAGATATTTGCATCTATGACTGCCTGTCGGGCCAGAGAACAGAGCAGTGTTAGCAAGAGGCTTAGCGCTGTGGCAGGTGAAACAATCTGCAGGGCCAGATCAGCAGCATCTCTTGGTAGGGCCTGAAGTATATTGGCTGGGTCGGGGGATAAAAGCGGTATGTTTCTTGGGGGGTAGATTTTTCAATAAGATTAAATTGCTTACTGAATAATCTTTTTCTATCCCCTTAGAGGTATATAAGCAGAGTGGGGCAGCATTAAAGAAGACTTTCCTAATCTGGATATACTTCCAGATGTATGGACATCAATCCCCTGAAATCCACAAGCATAGCCATTGCTGAGAATTCTGGGAATCAATCTAGATATCAGAAAGGTTACCACACTGAGTGAAAGTCTCAAATTCCCAGATTCTGCTCTGAGGAGTAAACCATTTCCCAAGTGGCAAGAGATAGCCAATTCATCCCACTGCAAAAAAAATTCTAACACCTCATTGTGGGTTTGTGCCAAGAGCATTAAGCTGGTCAAGGTGGTCCCTGCACCCCATGATTCAGCTGCAATTTGTGTACATTCTTCAGCATCTGACAGAGTTGATCTGTGAGGATGTTTTTATTTCCAGAGTTGGATGGGTGACAGACAAAAGTCGTGCTTATGCACCCATCCCTAATGTCCAGAATGAGTAACACGACTTGTGATCTTGTTCTGCCCTGTTAGTTGAAACCAATACAAATGTGGCATTTTCAGTCCCACAAAATGTCAACAAGACCTCAGGGGTCTTTCAGGCTGCAAAAGTTCCTTTAGTCCTATTATGTATGTTCAGTTTTCTCAATCTCTCATCCTAGGGAAGTGGATTCCCCTCCCTAGGAGATACGCAGAACTCAAAGTTATTGGAGAAAACAAAATCTGTTTTCCCTGCACTTCCACTGATGAAACAATCTGAGGCTTGTTTATTCATTCAGTTGCTTCCGACTCTTCGTGACTTCATGGACCAGTCCACGCCAGAGCCCTCTGTCCGCCGTCACCATCCTCAGCTCCCCAATGGTTGAGTCCGTCACCTCCAGAATACCATCCATCCATCTTGCCCTTGGTCGGCCCCTCTTCCTTTTGCCTTCCACTTTTCCTAGCATCAGCTTCTTCTCCAGGGTATCCTGTCTTCTCATTATGTGGCCAAAGTACTTCAGTTTTGCCTTTAATATCATTCCCTCAAGTGAGCAGTCTGGCTTGATTTCCTGGAGTATGGACTGGTTTGATCTTCTTGCAGTCCAAGGCACTCTCAGAATTTTCCTCCAACACCACAGTTCAAAAGCATCTATCTTCCTTCGCTCAGCCTTCCTTATGGTCCAGCTCTCACAGCCATAGGTTACTACAGGGAATACCATTGCTTTAACTATGCGGACCTTTGTTGTCAGTGTGATGTCTCTGCTCTTAACTATTTTATCGAGGTTTGTCATTGCTCTCCTCCCCAGAAGTAAACGTCTTCTGATTTCCTGGCTGCAGTCAGCGTCTGCAGTAATCTTTGCGCCTAGAAATACAAAGTCTGTCACTGCCTCCACATTTTCTCCCTCTATTTGCCAGTTATCAATCAAGCTGGTTGTCATAATCTTGGTTTTTTTGGGGTTTAACTTCAACCCAGCTTTTGCACTTTCTTCTTTCACCTTCATCATAAGGCTCCTCAGCTCCTCCTCGCTTCAGCCATCAAAGTGGTATCATCTGCATATCTGAGATTGTTAATGTTTGTTCCAGCGATTTTAACTCCAGCCTTGGATTCATCAAGCCCAGCAGGTCGCATGATGTGTTCTGCGTACAGGTTGAATAGGTAGGGTGAGAGTATACAACCCTGCCGTACTCCTTTACGAATATTAAACCAGTCCGTTGTTCCGTGATCTGAGGCTACTCACTGGTATTTGTGCTCAAATCATGTTTTAGACAGACAAGTGGCAGAAATGCATTAGGAACCAATGATATGGTGGTCTTGCATAAATGAGTAGACAGCATTCAGTAGCCACCACCTAAATCTTGTCTGGTGGCAGAAAGATTCAGCCTCAATCAGAATCTATCAAAACCGTGAGAAACTGGAAAGCTTACATGGAAGCAAATAAGATTCTCTGAGGTTCTAATTTTATATGATGAGCCACTGCATAATTTACAGACATGTCCCATTTCACTGTCAGTCTTGGTCAAATATCATCAAATATGTATCCTTCAATCCATTTAGAAACCTCTTTAGTCAGGCTAAAGGATCAAAGTCATTCATGATGATGTAATGGCACAGGCCCAACTATTACTGGGTACAGTCCACACAAAATTTAGCAGTATTAATTTGCTGGTGATCTAATCTTAAGGCTGTAAAACCTTAAATGGTTCTCTTTCAGCAGCATATCCTGTAAGAACCCATCCTCATAGTAGATGGGTCAAGTTGGCCAACTTTGTGATGTGTGGACTTCAGCTACCAGAATTCTTAAAATTGGGTGCAGTCATGTGATGCCTCGCTTAACGACCACACCGCTTAACAATGAATTTTCCAGTCCCTATTGTGGTTCTAAGTCGAGGACTACCTGTAACTGAGCCTGACAGAACCTCCGACAGGTCAGTAAGAAAAAGACCAATCATCATCTGAATCAAGATCCTGATGTAAATTACTGCCAAATCATGTAACCTACTGAGGGGAGGCAGAGAAGACTCACAAGAAAGACCTGAGCAATGACAACTAGTGCAACATGGCACAAGGGGATTCTGAAGGCAAAAGTAAGGGTGACGATCAATCATGACCAAATACTCTTTTTATTGGAACAGCTGCCTGGAATCCACCGAGATCAATGGGATGTAAATAAACAAACAAACTGACCACAGTGCTCTGAAGAAAAAGGAGTGGGAATTCTCTTTACCATCACAATACAAGTCCTGCCATACTGAAGAACATATCAAATACTCTGATCAATCAGGCCCCAGAGAATAAGCACCGTTACAGAGAGAGCAGCAGAATAATATACCTAGTTTTCATAGCAAGATTCCTTCTTACTCTGTATAGAGCAGAAGCCTGACTCCTCCATTTCCCCAAGCTCCTCGGTAGGTCCTGTCCTGCACGGAAGGCCAAGGCAAGCGTTTTCTCCTCAGGACTGAGGACAGGCAGTCAGGAAGAAGATAATGAGTAGGGTGATCTAACAGATCTCCAGAAGCAGGAGCTGATTAATTACCAAATCTATCTTATCTTTCACATGTGCAGATTTTTATTGTGGATTCAGAACATTCCCTTCTTTTCACCTCCCCTCTTCAAGCTCTTCCCAGAAATATGACTCAATTTCCACTTTGTTCTTGAAGCGGTTACTGACTGAAGGGATCACAGAGCTGGCAGCTTGGGGAGGCTTCCAGGACGCAGGACAGTATGAAGCCGATGACTCAGCTTCAGTTTTCTAAGACTAGCTCTTGCTGGTTCTGATGCTTCTGTCGGAGAAGCCTGGAAAGTATGCTTCCCCTGCAGAACATTAAGCTGGGATGCTCAATTGTAATAACCTAGGGTTCTGATGCTGTAGCAATGCAGACAAGAATCCACTAAATAATTTTCTCCCAAACACAAGAGATACAGAGGCACACAGATTTAACACATTTTGAAAAAGTCCTTCAAGACCATAAGATGCTGAAACATGCATCAAAAAGGTGGCAGAAATGTAGCATTAAACTTATTTTCATACTGGGCGTGTGTGTGTGTGTGAGAGAAAGATAGAGAACATACTACATCAGCAATCAAAAGGAGATGAGGTAAATAATGGAGGTTCCTATAGGTATGCCATAGTGGAGAGACTAGTCTCTGAGCACACACACGCACACACACAAATGGCTCAGTTCCAGGATGTACCAAGGATGCTTGTGCAGGTACAGGAAAACGTGTACTGGTGAGACCGTGATGGACATACCCAGGCTAGGGACTGGAATTTGAGTTCCACCTGTCCTCTGGAAGCCTTTGATGCCTCAGTATTGGACCAAGAGGTACATGGCCATTTAAGCCTCAGGAGTGTTGTTTCCATTAGCTTATTACCTGTATCTGAGCCCTGTTCCCTGCTGTCACATTGGAGATCGTCCAGCAAGCTTCTTTTCGGATGGACTCTTTGGGGCTGCTAAGCAGATGAAGGAGACAAGGCAAAGCCGAGCAATTTAGGATCACCTAGAAAGGAAAAGCAGATGAGCCCCTTGTTTCAAAACTTCTTCCACCTACCTACCTACCTGAGAGGATCATCATTTGGTTACAGATACATTCCAACCTGGGCAACCTGGGATGCTGTACCTGGGCAACTGTAACCTAAAAGGTCAGTGCTGCCTCAAGAGATTCTTCATTACTCTAAAGAAAGCAGCAGGGACAGTTTAACGGGGGGAATTCTACAATTCTGGACAACTATCTTCCCAAATCAAACCTGTCATTTTGGGAAAAGGGCTTGATCATGAGGGACCATCTGAAATACAGGTATGATTAGATGAAGCTGTTTACCTCTGTTCCAATCAATATGGAGTCACAGTCCCCTGGTTATGGGACCAAATGAGCTTTGGTTACCCTCATGGGTGGTAAACACACCAAAACAGGTAGCAGGCATAACTCTCTCTGGACTTCTTAGTGGTTCTTGGCATCTTTCTGGACCACCTAACTTGCTTTGGCTAAAACACCACCATGTTATGGTAGTGTCAGTAATTTATTTTGAATTAAAAGAACCTTTAAAACATGTATAAACAGGAAAGTGGAAAAATAAAGCTCCGGAAGCTACAACTGGTCCAGAATGCAGCTGCACGGGCAATTTTAGGTGCACCAAGATCAACACATATAACACCGCTGCTCCGCGAGCTGCACTGGGTTCCAATTTGCTTCCAGGTCCAATTCAAGGTTGGTTATTACCTTTAAAGCCCTACATGGCATGGGACCAGGGTACCTGAGGGACCGTCTCATCCCTATCACATCGACCCGTCCCACCCGGTCATGCAGAGAGGGCATGCTACGGACCCCATCCGTAAAAGAATTCCATCTGACGGGGTCTCGGAAGCGGGCCTTCTCTGCAGTAGCGCCCGCCCTCTGGAACATCCTTCCCCCAGGGGTGAGACAGGCCCCTCGCTCCTGGACTTCAGGAAAAAACTGAAAACCTGGTTTTGCCACCAAGCCTGGGACGGGAGTGGAAATAGTCATTCTTGGGGATGGCTAGCGCCCTAGGATGGATTGAGAACGGCCTTTGTGCTCAGGATTTGAGGAAGAACTGTAGCCATCTGGATTTTATTTCATTCTATTCTATTTATATCTTTTAATAATTATAATGATATTATATATTTATTTCACTTCCATTAGGATTTGTTTCGTATTTTAACTCGTTTTATTGTAAACCGCCCAGTTCCCCCTTTGGGGGAACATGGGCGGCAATATAAATAAATTAATTAATTAAAGCGCCAGCCATCAATTTCGCTTACAAGAATCCCACAGGCAGAAGGTTGGTGGTGGATACTTCAAAGGAAGACTTGGGGACCACGCTCGGTGACCTCCATGGGGGAAGTGGGAATCTTTGACAAGCTCTGCTCTCCACATTCCACATGCGCTCAACAGCCCCGAGTTTTGGCAAGCTTTACTGGGTGCCACAAGTGCCACCTTGCCCCCCTTTTTGTCCTGTCCCCCCCCCCGCCCCCCAGCTATATGAAATCTATCAGGATCCGGGCTGAAATGTCATCATTACAGAGTGATACTGTAAATCGTTCCAGGAAGGCTGGGAAACTCCCAAGCTAGTGCCTGAAGTTATTTTAACGTGTGCAGGTGAACCAAGACTTAATCCGGATAAAATGGGACTATCATAAGCAGATCTGTGATCTTCCTGAAAAGCCAAGTGTGCAGTTTGGGAGTCCATGCTAAGTGGAGAAGCTCAGGTGGGGAGGGAGTGACCAAATGGGGATTCAGGCTCAAAAGCCAGCTCTCAGCCATCCATGGTCTGACAACAAGTTGTATGAATGGGCAACTTTTCAAGACTGTCCAGAAACTTCAGCTGCTGCCCAAGTCCAGAGGTGATTAGGACGTGTGGCATCTATACTATACCCGCTGTACTAGTTCCTGGTAGATTTCCAAGCCTACTTGAAGTGCTGGCTCTAACCATTACAGCCTTCAGAGGTTTGAGTCCAGACAACCTGGACCAACCCGCTTGCGCTTTAAGATTAGGAGCCAACTGAGCCCTCCTTTCAAGGGCAATGGCCCCACATTAATGGGATGGATTGCCATCTGAGGAGTGTCAGGACCACTCTGTGTGTGTCTGATAACTTTCATGGCAGACCTAAAGACCCACTTCTTCTCCTAAGCCTCCTCTGAATGGGTTGACTTCCTTTTAGCACAGAAGATGCAAAAACAGAAATACTCAAAAAGATGGATAACTGGAAAGAAATTCCTAGCCTTCACAGTGAATTGCAGCAGCAAATAATAATTTAGCATTCCCCAAATCAATGAGTAATCACCACCCCTGACATTAAGCCAGTCTGTGCTTTAAATCATAGTTTGAGTGTTCACTGCCGGTATCACTGCCAAATTCCACAACCTCCCTTACTATGGACTGGAAGCAAAAACTAAGTCCTGGAGCTTGATTTCTCCAGAGCCTGGAAGGGGGATATACAAGACCTGGACCCCTCTCATCACCTGGGTTTGGATATCGTCCCCCGTCACAATGTTGCCAACTGCTCTCAAAGCTGGGGAAGCCACCTTGTAATCGCTGTGCCTGTGTGAAGAAGACAACACCACACTCAGCATTCCCTTCAGGATGAGTGTCCAAACTTGACCCACGAGTTTAGCCCCTCTCACTCACCACCAGATATATCCCAGTAAAGTCTGTTTGTACAAAACCAGGATGCACTGCAGGGAACCCGACGTAGACAAGGATGGGGAATCAAGGCCCTCCAAGTATTGTTGAGCTGCAATCCACCACATACTGGTCCGGGCTGCTGAGTGATGCAGCTCGGCAACATCTGGAAGGCCACAGGTCATGCACCTCTCTTACGACCAGGACTCATTTTAGACCCAGGCCCTGATTAGTTAAAATGTTCAGGCCAGGCCAAGGTCTGGAGAACCGTAGTTCCATGTCAAATAATAGCTCTACGCCAACAGATTCTCTGGAATAGGAAGCTGGCTCTGGACACGGCAGATCTTTGCTGTATTAAAGCAGCTTCCCCACTCTGGTCCTCTGGATGGATTCGAGCTCTTGTCATTCCCATCGGCTGGTAGGTATGCTGAGATTTACAATCCCACATACTTGGAAAGCACTAGATTCAGGACAGGCTAAGCTAGGGTTTTAACTACATTCCCTCCACCTCATGTGTTTCCTCAAGCTTTCACAGTCTGGGAATGTTCACATAGTACCCTATTCATTCCACTGGGGATGGGAGTATAGCTGGACAGTATACACCAGTGTTTCTCAACCTTGGCTGCTTTAAGATGGGTGGACTTCAACTCCCAGAATTCCCCAGCCAGCCATGCTGGCTGGGGAATTCTGGGAGTTGAAGTCCACCCATCTTAAAGCAGCCAAGGTTGAGAAACACTGGTATACACACACACACTTTTCAATTGCTACGACTGGTTACAGCAATCCTTTGTGCATGATGTGTATTCTCATCATCCTCTCCTGAGCTCGGAAAACAACTGTCCCACCTTCAAGCTGACTGAGCCCCGTGCTGATGCTACTCCATAGTTTAAAGCTGAGGAAACCGCCTCGGTATTGTGGCACAGATTAGCATTTGTCCTCTTTTCAAAAACAGGATTGACTTCAGGTACAACCCAATTAATGGTTCAGCAAAGATTCAAGTGTGATTGCTGTGAAACTTCCTGTGATTTAACTTGAATGCACACGACACTCAAATGTTGTCAACCTTGCGAGGTAGTCCAGACCAGAAGCACACCCAGGAGTACTAGCTCTATCTTTATTGCAAAGTTACATTAACAGAACCTTGCAAGTTTGAAAGTACATCTCTCCCCCCTCGCCTTTACAGTCCAAGAAACTAGGGAGGGTCCCTTCTGAGATGCTTTCCACACTCCCATTCCTTCTGCAGGCTCACCTGCCTCTTCTCTGACCACTGCCCAGTCTGCCGCTTTTCCTCCCGTCTCCCAAGGTCATTTCCACATACCATTACAGTTATAGACATGTC
Organism: Charina bottae; assembly: GCA_023362775.1. NCBI lineage: Eukaryota > Metazoa > Chordata > Lepidosauria > Squamata > Charinaidae > Charina > Charina bottae. The sequence continues at coordinate 4,629,532 of JALMGJ010000013.1, read as the reverse complement.
CTCCCATGAATCCTAACACCAACCCTTCATAGTCTGACTTCGCACAACGAACACAGCCAGAGTAAACCGTCATTTGTGGCATAGCAAGCTGTGTGAATCTAGCCAATTACTCAATAAGCTATAGCTAAGCAAACAGTGATTTAGAATGATGGACCCCTGTACACTTACATTAGCAATTCCACCAGTCGCCGGCACACTCCTGAATCTATTACTGCCTGGATCTTCTCATTGGGTCCATCTGACAGATAGGAAAGTGCCCAGCAGGCATCTGCCAGCAAGTCCAAGTCACTGCTGAAGAGCAAGCGAGACAAGACCGGCAAACAGGATGACACCTGCCCAAAAGCACAATTGCAAGAGACCGTGAGAACACAGGCCCAGGAGGTCAAGGGGGAGCGGGAAGTGGCGGGCATTTCAGCAGTTCTCCACAGATCAAATGTCTCATTTCATGTTCAATTCGGAAATATACTTTTTGTTTGTTCAGATCAGTGCCTCATGCTATCATCTCACCGAACACTTGCCAGAGCTGGTAAATCAGTCCTCTGTCCATAGGTACATCTGTAGCAGTAACTCTGGCTTAGAGTTGTTACTTACACCCATTCTCTTGTCTGCTGGAGAATAAAATAGCGAACTGTGTTCAAGATGCTCAGGCTGCAATCAGCCCTATCAGGACTTGAGTTAGGATGAGCACATGCCAGGAGGCATACATCTCATTGTTTTCACGCATGCTAGTCCACTACGCTTTTAAACCCACGAAGGAGAGTTAAGTGATGTGAGGCTTAGCGGTGAGCCCGGATATCTATCTCCTAAAGTCTGTGGAACACACAGATACGCCTGGGTTTGGGAAAACAGGAGCGACGCCTGTTTGGATCTTACCTTCTCAAACTCTGGGGGTGGGTTCTTCCCTCGGCACAGGTTCGACAAAGCCCAGACAGCGTTTCGTGTCATTGTCAGTCTAGTAGATTTTGTGAGGAGCCTGAAATATAAGCAAATGATGCTTAAGCCCACTTCGGGCTTGAGCCAAGTTATTTAAGGGCTTGGCAACTTGTTAGTAAAGAAACTGTATTGCTATGAACAGTCCTAGTGGCCAGGATCACTCTCTCTCAGCCCAACTCACCTCACTTGTGGGGAAAACAGGAGGAGGGAGGAGTGTTAGGTATGTTAGCCGCCTTGAGTTATTTATAAAAATAATAAAGGCGGGATAAAAATTAAATAAATAAATAAATAAAAAAAATTAATGGTCTGGGGAAAATAAGGCCATCAGTTGTGAAGAAAGGTTCTAGGACAAGTTTGCCCCACTCAACGTTTGCCGTCTGGGGACATGAAGGAGCCACAAGCATTTCTCACAGCAGCTACTCACAGCAACAGAGGAGGAAGGATGCCACAATTTAGGACATAATCCCGACAGGCAGAACTGTCTCCAGCGATGTTCCCCAGTGCCCAGACAGCCTGGAAGAAGAGAAGAGCAGGGGCTTCAGGACTCAGTCCTCGGTGGGGGCAAATTAAGGGCAACAGTGAGGCAGGGAGCCTCTTGCGGCCTTTCTAAGGAATGGCCGACCGGAGTCGCCTCCTTGCTGTTTGCTATTATTGTGATAAGCACAGTGCAAAATACTTTCCAACTTGTCTAGGCAACTTCCTCAACCCGGCACCCCCGGCTCGTGGACGATACCTGGTTGCAGAAGCCCGGTCAATGCGCCACCTTGGTGCTGTCGCTCCTGCAGGAAGTTACTGCCCCATAATTGATTATTTCATCCCCGCTGTATAATCCAACCCTCCCAATAGCTATTTTGTTCTTTCTTGCCAACGGTACCAGCTCTCAGTGCCACCCAGAGCAGCTTGCCTTACCCAGAGCAGTCCGATGCATCTGTGACATCACAACAGCTCCAGTTCTGCAGTAAAGCAGTGGAGGTTGGACCACTGGATCACAGGGTGATGCGGGGCCAGCCGTGTTCCCTTGGGCCAGCCCACCTCACGGGGGGTGGTTGTGAGAATAAATTGAGTGAAGGCCTCACTCTGACCCCCACCCCAACATACGCTGCCCTGAACTCCCAGGGGAAAGACAAGTTATCGCTGTAATGTAATAACCACCATAATTAAAATATAATTGTACACCTACAATCTGGTGGGGTAGCTGAAGGGATGGACTAACTAACGCAATGTAGCTAGATCGCAGTCAACAACATTTCCAAGCCCCAGACATCTTCCGAATTAAACGAACAAAAAAACCACCCAAATATTGTGAGATTCGGTCATTTCTATGTATTTTTTTTAAACTGGGAGGCTGCTGCCCTTTTAGGATACTCTGTTGACCGCATGTTACGTTCAAAACCTGTACTAGCTGTTCCATCACAGAAATGCTTTAGAGAGAATGAACAAGAGCTAAAGAGTTGCCATGAGATCAGCGGCCCAGATCTGAGCTGCAAGCTCACCCGGAAAAGGCCTCACCTGCTCTTGGACGTCTTCAAAATCGGCACTCAGCAATTCAATGAAGATCGGAACTGCCCCGGCCTCAATAACTATTTTGGTTTGCAGTGAGGTGCCCGAAGCAATGTTTGTCAGTGCCCACGCAGCTTCAAACTGGAAAACAAGAGGCAGCCGATGAAAGATTGCCTCCCGTGGAAATGCACCAATCAAGGAGAAACCAGTTGCTTTGGGCCTGAACCTCAACAGATCCAACTGGAGTTCCGACTCAATAGGGGATTTGTGCCTTCGGGGGGGGGGGGGGGGGAAGCATTCCACGAAGCAAAATAATTCAGACATGAGACCTCCCCCCTCTGGCTGCCGTTTCTAACCAGGTCTCCACCGAAAGCTCCCAGAAGACCATCATCTCTGTGGAGGAAGGTCTGCACCAGACCCAGAAGCCGTAAAATGGGCCCCATTTCACTGACACTATGAAGGGAGGAAGTTCCCCTTTTGCAGGAGAAGCAACAGCGTCTTTCTAGCTCTATTTTATCCCTATCAGGTGGCAGTAACTAGAGCAGCTCTTTCCTCAGTGGCACTGCTGCTATTTTCTTTCCCCCCAAATGAACCTCCCCCCCCCCCAGAGCACTGCACATAAAAGGAAGGAGAGCTGTGTGATGCCAGCACTCACAATACCAAAGCAAAGGAAAAAAGCTGGAAGGAGGCCAAAAGCCTTGGGAGGACAGAGAAATCCGCTCCAGAGTTTGATCCTGTCTGGTTCTCAACCCTCAACTGCCTTGCAGGAAGGATCGTTAAGGATTGCTACATCAAAACACAATTATTAATGTACCTACCTTGGAAGGACTGGCACCCTATATTTATTCAGGAATAAAGAACTAACAATAAAGTATTCCTATCCCACATACCCCTTAACAAGAGGAGTATGCTTACTTCTAATAACCTGTGATTCAAGGTGTAACTTGCAGACTTTTGAGACAGTTAACAGTGTTAAGAAACGGTGTTTCTGCATTTCTTTCTTTTTTATAGTAATTTTATTAAAGATTATAATCATAACAGTGAAAACTAATACAAACTAAAAAAAGGAGAAAGAAAAAATAGAAGATGCAAAAAAGGAAAAAAGAGAAAAAGGAAAAAAATAAGAATATAGTAAAGAAAAAGAAAAGAAATATATAAAGAAGTGACTTCCCCCTTCATCATCACAAGTATAAACAATTTTAGTAACTTATCACCTTCTCTTAAAATACAACAAATGATCTCTTTTTCCCAAATCCCGTCTCTTATCTAAAAACAAATCTATGAAGCCTCATCATTTCAGTCCTGATGTCTACAAAAGTCCATTAAGGGTTACCAGAAATAATACATCTATGTTAACCTTGATCACTTTATATTCCTTCCTTTTACTTCTAACAATCTTGATCTTTAGTCCCTTCAAATAATGTCCTAGAACTTGATTTCTTTCCATTTTTTCTTTGTCCCTTCTCACAAAATTCTTCAAAGCTTTAACAAGCCTGTTTTGTAAATCCAATATAGGAAAATTATCCAGGTCACCCTCTTGGTTTGTTATTTGTATATTTATTTGTATATTTATTTATTTATTTTTTATCACTGCTTATCTCCCCCCCAAGGAGTATATCCGTTTTAATTATTAACACATCAGCTGGTTTCTTTTGTATGTCCCGTGTAACATCTTTTCCATGTCATTCTTGTAGCCTGTCATTTGTAAATCCACTTTCAACTCAGCCTTGATCTTGTCAGGTAAAACCTGTTCCTCTTCCATAACATCTTTTAGACATAGTCTCTCCATAGAGGCAGATGTCTCTGTTGACACTATTAACTTCTGAGTCCATTGTCCAAAAATATCCTTCAATATGTCCAGTGTTAGAATATTTTGCTCCATTCTGTAATTGTAAATCAAGTTTGTGTGTTCTTCTCCTTTAATTGTAAGCTTTAGTTCTGTTTAGTATCCAATTTTAAAAATCTTGGTTTTTTTTAAATCAAAATAAAAGCATTTTCCCATGGGAAGGACTCTTCATCATTAATTCCAAAATCATCTTTCAAATTTATCTGCACCCTTAGTCCATTTGTAACTTTCTAAAATCAAAGTTTTAATCACGCTTTTCCTGTTTATTCCAAAAAAATTTTTTTTAAGTTCTTAAGCTTGTAGTTAAAAATTATTTTGCTAAGGATTGAAGGAACTCACCTGGTGCTATAAAACCTGTCGATCCAAAGGTTCCTAATAGCTGAAAAGCAGTTAACGAACAATGTCCAAAAGTGATTAGAAAAGGAAGTATGCGAAGAACTTAGTGTCCTTTCAAAGGTGCCAACCGTGGTTTGAGCAAGATGACTATTCCCTCGTCTCCCAGAGCTCTAAACCCACCAGAGACTGTTCTCTTGCGGTCTCCTCATGAGTAATAGCTGTCTAGAGCACTTGTGAGTGATCTCAAGTCCTCTCCTTGTCTGGAATTATGAAGAGCCAGTCTGCTCGCTGGCTCTTCATTCTTCACCGCAGTTGTCAGCTCCACTTTTTGTGGAACCATCTTCAGTCTGCCATTTCTTCCCTGGAAACCCGGTGTGTCTGCATTTCAATATCGAGAAGATCTGACATATGTTTAGGAATCCTAATGTATTATTTTTAATTAAATTCTCTGATCCCTAATTACAGTCCTTTGAATGTGAGGCACTCCTTGTACGTTCACTGACTTATTGATTTGACACTTTAAGTGATACTTTTTGGCGGGAGGGGAATAGTGGGACAGAACTTTCTTTAAATAAACATGAAATTATTAAGTTTTACATGTGGCTGCTTGGGCTAAACTAGGAAACCCTGCAATGTCCCCTGAAGCATGACCTTCTGTTAGTGAGGACCCATTTTACTATTCCAAGGAAAGCCCATGAACAGTGTGCCAAACAGTGTACTAAAGTTTGTATTAAATTACCGCATCATGGCATCGTAGTTGGTTTTGCAGTGAGATGGGTTGGGTCGATTGAATCATGACCACCGACATAAGCATGGCAAAGACAGAATAAGCTGTAAAGTTTATTAAAATCTTCAAAGAGCAAGCCAAAGCAATTTCTAGAGAAACAAGTGGCCCCTGTGGATTAACCGTCCTCTTACCTGTAATGTGCTGTTTTCACTTTTCTTGAGGAACTCAACAAACCTGTCCACAACTCCCTGAGTGCTTATCACCTCATCGATTGGAGGATTGGGCTCTAAAAGGAAAAAAAAATAGAGGGAGAGAAAGTTAAATATATACCAAACAGTATCGGACAAGGTTTGTTCATAGTTTGGGAGGGAGGGGCGACTATCAAAATCCCAACTTGCACATTACCCCGTTCAAGCATGCCCAGGCCACAGCTTTTTCAGTTGTGTCCCCTGTTGTTACCTTCATTTCATCCCAGCCCATGAATGAGACAGGCTTAAGTCATCCTTAGTTGTACAATGTTTATAATATGGCTCTCCCCACTTATTCCAACATTGACCAAATGACAGCCTCAAGGTGTACAGAATCTGTTGAGGTTGTCACCAATTCACTTGAAGAGAAGTCAGATTTATTTATTTATTATTTAGATTTATATTACCGCCCATCTCCTCGAACGATTAGCAATGACTGGAAACAGACGGAACAGAGACAGGATTTCTTTTCAGTGTAGATTTTTGCCAAAACAAGAATGGCTGGAAAGCACTTGGCTCAAAAGTGGGGGGAAACCATCAGCACTGACTGTGTAAGCCAGAGCTTTCCAAACTTTTCATGTTGGTGACACACTTTTTAGACATGCATCATTTCGCAACACACTCTTACAGCAGGGCATCATTTCGCGACACACTCTTACAGCAGGGCACAAGGCAGGCACTAGGACCTGCGCGGAATCACAGCAGGTTTGGAGGCAGCAAGGCACAAGGCAGGCACTAGGACCTGCGCAGAATCCTGGCAGGGCTTGGAGGCAGCAGCAACAGCAGCCACGACACACCCAGACACTGCAGCCGACACACTAACGTGTCCCGACAAACAGTTTGGAAAGCTCTGGTGTAAGCAGTTAACATCCTTTTAATATTTTTCTTCTTTCCTTTTTGAAAGTGGAGGTTCTCAGTGATGGATAACCTGTGACCTGCATCCTGGTACCATTTTTACAGTTTAAGCCCAACAGGATCACGCCGTTATGGAGATTGCTGGTGGAGAAGGAGGGGGCCCTCTCCAGGGGGAAAAGCACACACGCAGTGCAGAATCCCTTGGACTCCCACCCAAGAAAATCAGAAAGGAACGTGCACGATGGCGGCGTGGGGGTGTGTGCGGTGGCGCGCGTGTGCACGGTGGTGGCGGCAGCGGCTGCCGCCGTGCACGCGCACGCCGCCGCTTCCGGGTGGTGTGGTGACACACTTTTGTGTCGCGACACACAGTTTGGAAAGCTCTGCCTTAGTGTTTGCTAGTTTAGTTCAGTTTAGCAGGATTCTGTTGAATAGAGTAGAACAGAGCTTTCCAAACTGTGTGTCGCGACACAAAAGTGTGTTGCCACACACAGTGTGGTGTCGCCACACCACCCAGAAGTGGCGGCGCACGCGTGCACGTGGCCACCATGCACGCGCGCGCCGCCGCACACCCCCGCGCCGCCGCACACCCCCCCGCGCCGCCACCGTGCGCACGCGCGGTGACCCCGCGCTGCCGCACGCCCCCCCGCGCGCTGCTGCACGCCCCCCCCGCACCGTCACCGTGCGCGCCGCCGCCACTGCTGGTGTGTCACCAGCAGCAGCACTTTGGAAAGCCCTGGAGTAGAACAATAAACACTAGAGTTCAATTCTTGCCTCAGCGTGGTTCTTCACTCTAAAACCTGACACAGACAGCTGAAACGTCAGAGCAAACTCCCCATTTTTGGAACACAATTTGCTATCTTTCAAAAATAGATAATCCAATTAAAAAAAAAACAGGCTAGATTTCAGCTGTGCTTCCTGTGGTCCTTGTAGACTTTAAAAAAGTTGAATTTTTTAATTTCAAGAATTTGAAGAGCAGGTGGCAGTCGTGACCAGGAGAGCTTTTGCACAACTTCGGGTTGTGCGCCAGTTACGCCCCTTCCTGGAACAAGAGGCCCTTCGAACAGTCACTCATGCCCTGGTTATCTCTCACATAGACTACTGTAATGCGCTCTACATGGGGCTACCCTTGAAGAATATCCGGAAGCTACAACTGATCCAGAATGCAGCTGCGCGGACTGTTTTGGGTGTCCCAAGGAGGACTCAGCTGCGCAAGCTGCACTGGGTTCCAGTTTGCTTCCGGGTACAATTCAAGGTGTTGGTTATCACCTTTAAAGCCCTACATGACATGGGACCAGGATACCTAAGGGATCGTCTCATCCCCATCACTTCATCCCGTCCCACCCGGGCATGCAGAGAGGGCATGCTACGGATCCCATCGGTCAAGGAGTTCCACCTGGCGGGGTCTCGGAAGCGTGCTTTCTCTGCTGTTGCCCCTGCCCTTTGGAACATTCTGCCCCCGGAGATCAGACAGTCCTCCTCACTCCTGGACTTCCGAAAAAGACTCAAAACCTGGTTTTGTCAATATGCTTGGGGTCAGAAGGAGATTGGAGATACTTGGAGATGGCTAGCACTTTGGATTAAGGTCCTTGTAGACTTTAAAAAAATGTAGCCAGGGCTTGGAAAAAAATACATTGCTTATGACTAGATCTGGAGTTGGGCTGTGCCAGGACAAACCAGCAGTTAGCGCAAAGCACTCTAGGAAAAAAAGAGGAAAGGTCAGTGACATGGCCAGTCAACATGACCATTTTCACATTTAATCTCTCCATCTAACTGCACGCCCAGTTGAAGCTGCAATTTTGTATAACACAGTGTATGCTTGCATATTATCCATGTTTAGCCAGATATATGTTTGCTACACACTACTGGGCACCCCGAGACTTATCTGCTGAAACTTAATGCATTTAAATAAAGTGATCTGTAATTTGGGAGAGTTAAAAAATGAACTGTTCAGATATCCTGCTTCTGCTATTACATGTCATCTGTTCAGTTTACCCACATACTGGAAATTTCCAGACATTTCTGGCAAGGTATTTCAAGAGTCTACTGTTGTAGAGATGGGCAGTGATAAATTTGAATAATAAACAAACAAACAAACAAACAAACAACAAATGTTATCTTGAGGGCCTAACAGAAACACTGAGTTAAACTCACAAACTCTTCTTAAAAACACAAATGCAAAATTATTGCAAATTCTACTTAAGAATCACAGTTGGATGTACCTTTTGAAAGTAGCTTCCTGAACCGCTGGGTAGTTACTAGCTGAAGATCAGGATCTTCAGAGAACAACATTTTCACCATCTCCATTGTGATCACACCCTCCTGAAAAAATCAGATGCTTATCACCAAATCTAAAGCCCACCTTTCACAGCAATTCTCAAATCTCAGATTTAAATCAGGACTATCCCAATCTTCAGAGGAGAAGATCCCAGGCTAGGGTTAAGAAGAAAGAAATTTAAATCCTAGGAAGTTCTTTTAAAAACCTTCACAGAGACACAATAAGGTATATTATACCAAAGCAGATTACTGGGTTCACGTAGCCCAGGGATGGAGAACCTGAGGCCCTACAGTTAGGGGTAGCCCATAAATCTTTTTCTGGCCCCCACCTGATTAAGGTTTTCCCCTGCACAGTCGTGTCCGACTCTAGGGGGCGGTGCTCATTTTCCGTTTCTTAGCCAGCGCTGTCCGAAGACGCTTCCACTGTCATGTGGCCACATGATGCGCGTGGAACGCTGTTACCAACCCACCGAAGTGGTACCTATTGATCTACTTGCATTTGCATGCTTTCAAATTGCTAGGTTGGCAAGAGCTGGGGCGAGTGCGGGAGCTCACTCCGTCATGCGGCGCTCGGGTCTCGAACCCCAACCTTCCAATCGACAAGCCTGGCGTCTTAACCACTGAGCCATCGCGCCCCACCTGATTGCAAATGCTCAAAATGAAAGCTGGTGGACTGATTTCCTGAGCTTTTGAGGCAGAAAACATTTACAAAGTGCATTTAAGTTTCTTGATATCTGCACAAGTCTTATTGATGTTGACCAGGAGAGAGAAGTAAGAGGGAAACATGTTATCTGTACTTACACCACCAGTGGTAGAGCTGACCAAGGAATCTACGAGGGGACTATCAAACATAGTAGTATCTTCATTAATTAGCTCCACATTTCTCCTTTTAAAGAGCTGCAATGGAAAATGAATGAAATAATAGGGGAACAAATCAAACATTGACTATAAGCAGTCACCTGCAGGTTGCTAAACACCTCCTCTGCACTTCAGAGTTGTACCCCAACATTTCCCACCATCCCGCCTTTTGATGTTTCATCAAGCAGTACCCCATTTTCTAATTCACACTTGCAGATATCAGAACTTTTAAGTCAACAGTTCTAAAGGTGAGGGCTTCTATGCACCAAATTCCATAATATTATGGCTTAACTGAAGAGCAGCATGACATAATAGCTTAATTATTCTTAGTACTGTTACAAGTTGGCACCATCTTTGATCTCCCAAACCACTATTACTCAGGTCACACTTGTAGTAACAGGGCAAAACTTATCCTGGCTTGGCACTCATGATCTACAAATTCAGAGGGACACGCCCATTTTATATTCCCTATCTCGTCAGTCCAAACCATTTTCATGGCTTCACTATCCTAAAGTTAAGTACCAATCTGTATATAGTAAGTGACATATAAAATTTGTATTGAATTCATTCCTATATATATATATACTATTTTAAGAGGCAAAGAACCCAACAGGAAATACTAGTGCCTTGCACCAAGTGTCAGCAGACTTATAGCATCTGCTTTCTTTCTTCGTAATAAAACCTGAAGATCAACCAGAACAAGATATAAAATAGAGCTTACACAGAGCACATACATTAACAATTAAGCAGCAAGGTGCCTCTGAGCACTTGCTCAGCCCAGAACTATCCTCATTAATCCTGTTGTCCACAAAGCTACCTAGTTTTCACTACCGAGCAAACGTTTTCCTAGCTACCTAGTAAGTGGACCGGTGTGCTGGGGGGAATTCTAGTGCTGAGGGTCAGAAACCTATACTGATCTACAGCCTTAGATCATAGAAATCTGCTAGCACAGGGGTCCCCAACCTGTGGGCTGCGGCCTGTTAGTAACTGGGCCGCAGGGCTCCCGCTCACAAACCCCGCCCCCGATGCTTGTGATTGGCTCCCGCCCGCAAACCCCGCCCCCGCTGCACACGACTGGCTCCCGCCCGCAAACCCCGCCCCCTGGGAAAATCGTCTTTTGAAACCGGTCCCTGGCACCAAAAAGTTTGGGGACCCCTGTGCTAGCAGATCCTGAACAACCTTCAGCCCACTCTACAGTATTGTACAAAGAACAGTCAGCTTATTATGGTTGTTCACAATTTAAAGAGAATATTTGTAGCTCAGGGTTGAACTGTGGAGTCCTTGGTGCTCTCTGAGCCTTGTTGTTTTCTTGCAGACGTTTCATTGCCAGGCTAGGCAACATCTTCAGTGCGAAAAACAGTTCAGTTTTTCGCACTGAAGATGTTGCCTAGCCTGGCAATGAAACGTCTGCAAGAAAACAACAAGGCTCAGAGAGCACCAAGGACTCCACAATATTTAAATAATTTCACTGGGCTTAACTTGTTTGCATTTTTATTGTTTTCCCAACCTCCTTTTATGACACAAAAACCAGAGATAATCTTAGCTTAATTTTCTTATTATTAGAACAAAAGATTCTCTAATTGCCTTCTCTCATTTCCCCGCTATACAAAGTACCAGAAGTAATAGAACAAGGTGCTCTAATCCTGCTGGTTAAACATTTACATCTTCAGTGCTCAGATGATTAAGCCAATTTAAGCTCCAGCCTTTCTTATCAATTTTGCTGCTCTTCAAAGCATTGACTCCCAAGTATCAAGCAAGCCAAAAATGGAAACCTCTACCGAAGCAAGGCAAGGCAACAGAACGCCTACCCCCGCTCCAGACCTCTGAGTGGGCAGTCAAAAGAGGAACAGGACTGGCCATCCATCCCTTACCTGCTGCTCCCGCTTCTGTTTGCGCAGCTGGATCCCCTCCTCTTCTCTCCTCCTGCGCATCTCCTCTGGGTTCAAAGCTTTGTTTTTGTAACTCTTCATTCTGTAGTTGTTCTCTTTTGCTGGGCTCGCCATGGTTTCTGCAGGCCAGAAAAAAAAGCAGATGCCATCTTTTTTACATAACCAACAGAAAATGGGATGCTATCCACATGCCCTGGGGCTGTAAGCCAGAAAGATACCAAAGGATACTATCATCTGGGGGAATGTTTAGATTGTACAATGAGTCACTCCACTGCACGGGTGGGACAAAAACCTTGGTCTTTACCTACACTGCTGCTCCTTAAAATCCTTCCAATATTTTTCAGTTTTATAGTGCCTTTTTATTCTCCTCGCACTTATAGAAAGAAACAGGAAACACGCAGCCAAGTCAGACAGAATCAACCCTGTTGCAAAGAACTGCAATTTTGAGAGCAGAAATTAAAAACCAGTAAGGCTTTAAATAAATGAAATGAAGGACACCCAACAAAGACAAACAGGCATACTAGAGAAAAGATCCTTTACATAACATCAGAAATGTATATTAAGTGTCCTTTGCAACTTGGTGGCTGCAGGTGTGCTAGATTTCAATTTCCATAACCCTCAGTGGCGTGGCCATATATGCTATAGAGATTTTAAAAGGCAAGATACTCCTTGCCGACACATTCACAATTTAATAGAAATTATGTAAAATGAAGATAATAAAGAGAGAATGGTGCAGGAATTTGGAATATCAACTTTTGAACTTCATTTTTCTGTCTCTGTCTGGGCAGACTCAATCTTGGAGCAGGGAAGCCACAGACTATCAATGTGTACTGAGGAAGCAGAGCGGCTGACAGAAAAAAGTGGATCAACTCTCCTAAACTTAAAGTAATAAAGGGAACCTGCAAGAAAATTAAAATCACTTTCAATAATGCCATTTCTCTACATACCATAATTCCTTGGGAAAATGCTAACTTGAACTTCTTTCTAACAGCTAATCTGGGAAGATTTGTTCATGTATAGATTGCTATTTGTTCAAAACAAGGAAAGCAAAAAATAGAAATGGGTAATTTTTTCAGAGAAGGGAAGTGGAGCCTCTCAAGGATCTTTGCTAGAATAAATGTTTTTTTTTAATTTGAATGATGAATGATTTTGACTTGGGTAAGCAGTGAGCTGGCCAAGATTGTGGATGATACTAAATTATTCAGGGTACTGAAAGCCAAAATTGATTATGAGGAGCCCCAGAAGGATCATTTTCAACTGGGTGAATGGTCAACCAAATGGCAAATGTGGTTTAATCTATATTCTACTAAAACTCTCATGTCTGTTTGATACTGTGCATCTTTAACTGGGCAAAATGGTGCACCGTAGAGCAACAATTTTTGAACCAAGGTACCTCAACGGGATAACTTACAGAAATCCTGGACCCATGACTCCCGTGGAACAGAAATTTGGCAAATTTTATAAAACATTTTATGACATAAAAATTATCGTAAAACATTGTATGACATAATACAAAATGTCATAAAACATTTCCTGTGGTCAACTCCTGATATGTTTGGCTCTGCTGCACAGTTCAACATTGGTTATTTTCAAGGCAGATACATCTCTGAACATCTCCCTGACTTTTTAAGAACTTTTCCAGTACATTAGAAGCTCTGCCATTGTTGAAGGCATTGAGGAATCTGCAAAGGAAATGTCTCTGAATTGATGACCCAACGGGTCACGGGTTGTCTAGATTAAGAGTAAAATTAAGTACATTGGGGGCAAACCTGCCCTCCCCATTTCAGATATAGATGTGGTCTAAGATGCCTGTAACTAAAAGATCTTCAAGTCATGATCATTGAATAGATCGTTGAAGCATGGCAGCTTTGAAAAAGGCAAATTCCATGCTAATTAGACCTATGCTAAGGGTCATTAAAAAGGGGACTGAAAATCAAACCACCAACATTGTTAATACCCTTGTACATATCTCACGTGCATTTGGAATACAATGTACAGTTTGGGACATTGTGTTTGAAAAAGGATATAATACAAATTTAAAAAGTGCAGAAGGGGGTAGTTAAAACAAGGAATCTTGAATTTATGAGAAAAAGAAAAATGTTTGGGACTTTTTAGCTTATAAAAAAGGCAGCTGCAGGGGGATATGATTGAGGTGTACACAAGTATGCATGGCACTGAAAAATGGATAGGGAGAAGCTTCTTCTCCTCTTTCCAAACCCTAGGACTAGGATCGATCGTCTAATGCAGTGCTTTCCAAACTGCCGCCGTTGGCGACACACCAACGGCGGCAGCGGCACGGGGTCGTGCACGGCGGCAGCGCAGGGGGGCACGCGGCAGTGGCGTGTATGATGGCGGCGGCGGCCTCCGCTAAAACACAGAAGCGCTGATGGCGCGCCGCTGCCGTCACTGCCGCCGTCGTGCACACTGCCCCCGCGCACGCCCCCGCGCCGCCACCGTGCACGCCCCCGCTGCCGCTTCTGGGTTGTGTTGCGACACACTAACCTGTGTGTTGCGACACACTAAACTGTCACGACACACAGTTTGGAAAGCTATGGTCTAATGAAACTGATTAGGACATCTTGGAACAGACAAAAGCAAGCACTTCCTCACACAGCACACAACTAACCGCTGGAATTCATTACAAGATGCAGTGATGGCCACTAACGTGGGTAGTTCTAAAAGGGAATTGGACAAACTCCTGGAAGACAGACTACCAAGGGCAACTGTTCTTGAAGACTCAATGTTATTTCTGGGTTGGGGACATTGTGCCTACAAATACCAGTTGAAGGGGAACAATGGCAAGAGAGGAGTATGTCTACCTCCTGCCTGCGGGCACTCCAGAGACATCCCGTTGGCCACTGTTAAGAAACAAATTGCTGGACTTAGTTGAGTATTGGCCTGATCTAAGGTTTATCTAAGGCTATTCTTATGTTCTTATAGGATATTAGTCACACATTACTACAATGACAAGCAGCTCAGCTATTTGCAGATTTTCATAATTCACTACTGTTGTTCCAAAGCAAGATTTGCCTTCCAAAGAACTCTACAACAGTGGTGGAGACTCTATGGGCCCTCCAAATGCTACTGATGGGTAAATTGGGAGGTATGCTGAGAGTCTGAGCTCAGCAATATTTGGAGACCGTAGGTTTCCTGTTTTAGAAGCTTGTTTCCAGTGGGAATGTCCAAAGATGCCCAAAAATGCAAAAAAAAGTTGGCAAACACTTATCAAATTTCAGGGGACACCAAATTTAAGAAACTGTCAGGAAAAGCTGAAAGATTTCAGAATTAAAAAGAAAAGTGAAAAAAATCATCCATAAGGCAGAGAGAGTCAACACCTGTTTTCAATAACACTTTCAGCCAGCCTTTAATCCAGGGCTTTTTCTAGACCTCTCATGATCTGTCCTGACCAATGATGTCACAGGGATATACAATAATGGCACCCCTTTCCCACAGCAACAGGATATGTCACAAATGGTGACGTGTGATTTCATTGCAAAGCCAGGCCACAGGTGGTTACCAAATGAACTAGGGAAGAAATAATCAAGAGATACAGTTCTGTGCGTTCACTTGGGATAACTGCAAAACTCATCCTGGTAAATTCTCATCAGCACAAATTGGCAAAGCTTGATAATGGAACAAATCAAAGGACCAAACATCTTTAGCAATGAAACCCAGATATTCATCCTTTTCTTTGCATTAACTCTCAGTTTTTGATCTTCACTGTCATCGAACCATAAGGCTGCATCTAGTAAAATGTGTGAACCCAGTCATTGTAAACCACAGTTTATGCCTCAGCATAACATGAAACAGATGACTGAAATAAATCATAGCTTAGAACAGGGCTTTCCAAAGTGCCGCCGCTGGCGACACGCCAGTGGTGGTGTGGTGGCGCGCGCAGCGGCGCCACAGGAGAGCATGTGGCGGCGCGCGCACAGCGGTAGCGCGGGGGGCATGCGGCGGCGCAGGGTGCATGTGGCGGCGCGCGCGTGCACGGCGGCGACGGCTGCCGCTGCCACCACCACCGTGCACACGCGTGCTGCCGCTTCCGGGTGGTGTGGCGACACACCACGCTGTGTGTGGCGACACACTTTTGTGTCACGACACAGTTTGGAAAGCTCTGGCTTAGAATAATGTATGGCTCAATTTCTATCTGAGGCCAACATGCACCCTTAGGCTTATGCTTTTGCTGCTGTCAAAGGCTGTCTAAATATATCTAATATGCCAGCAACCACGGCTATTACCAGACTGACTCAGAAGTCTGGCAAGCCCAAATCCAAAGCTCGGTCATAGACTTCAGGCCTGTTTTTTTTTTGTTTCTCTTTGCTCTGAACATCATCTCTCTCTGCTTCCTTCCTTAACAACTAATCTCTGCTGAGTAATTGTAGAAATTCACATGCCCCAAAGCAGGACTTGCATTGCTGAGTCAAGGCAAAACCAGACAATGAAACTACTATAAAGTGGATTGGTCAAATGTGACAATGTTTTAAACCCAAACTGCATCACAAAAAAATGGAGATCCAAGCAGCAGGATTGGGGAAAGAGCTGAAGGAAAACAAATGCATACACATTTGGGCTGGAAATGGTTCAACGAGATTACATGTTGTCATTATAGTGTAATTATATTCACTGTATGTCTCTCTAGGAATCCTACTGATTAATCTACAAAATGACCATGTACTATAAAAATCTAACAATACGTTTAAAAAGAGCCTCAGCATAAAACCCAAATATTCACACTTGCAATATGAATTCAGTGAAAGCGCAAGAGTTAAAAACAATCAGCTGGTGTTGCACACCAACTAAAATAATTACACATTTTAAAGCCTGGGCATAGAGAGAGGGAAGATGACCTTGATGGAGATATGCAGGAACTGTTCCCCAGGTGAAAGGGGCTGAAACATTTTTTAAGTCCAGAACTATGAGATAATGTTTGGAAGCCGCCTCCCTAATTCACTGAACTATGAGGAGGAGGAGGAGGAGGAGGAGGAGGAGGGGGAGGGGGAGGAGGAACAGCACAATCAGACTTGCAAGATTTTGCTATTATAGCCAATCTCAATCAAAGTAGTTTCACACTTCCTGTAGAGTTGATTTCCTAGCCTGGTCTGCCTAGTAGGGCTGACACTGGGAGAAGAGAAAGATTTTAACCTAATACTGAAACAACCCAACTACCAACCAGCAAATGTACATCACAGCTAAGAAGGCCCTTTCCCTGGCTACCCTCTGAATTTCAGATTTGGGGGCTCACTGGAGAACGCCTGCATCTGTTAAGTGTCTATTACAGTGCTTTCCAAACTGCCGCCATTGGCGACAGACCAACGTGTCACACACTGCGGCAGCGGCGGGGGTGTGCGCGGCGGCCTCGTTTTCCACTAAAACGCGGAAGCGTGATGGCGCGTCGCCGCCGCACACACCCCCGCGCCGCTTCCAGGTTGTTTTGCGACACACTAAACTGTGTTGCGACACACTAAAGTGTCGCGACACACAGTTTGGAAAGCTATGGGGGGAGATGGGCGGTGATATAAATCAAACAATAATAATAAAAAAAAAATAATTTGCTAAAAGTTTATAGGGCAGGAGTGAGTGTAGCTATGTGGCCAGGGACCACTGTTTAATTTTAAAAGTTATTTGGCAGCTGCAGTAGACAGGGTGATGGTGCAACAATATTGCTGCAGGAATGCGAGAGATTTTCAGTTTTCCCTCCCCCACTTTAGGATGGGTTTTTTAAAAAACAAACTTCAATGTCCAGTTTAGCCCAATACAAGCCTTAAACTCCATTTCATTTTTCATTTGTATGCCACAAAAAATTATATTATCTATCTCTAAATTTAGGTACTGTGATCTTGAGGAGACAGGTAATCACTAGAGACCAAGGTTGGGTAATTTTTTTTTGCCCCAAAGCCTTCTTATGGTATTAAATGTGGAACTGGAACCCCATAGATCAGTGCTTTCCAAACTTGGCGACACACCAACGGTGGCAGCGCACACATGCACAGCAGCAGGGCGGGGGGGCACGCGGCGGCCTCGCTAAAACGCGGAAGCGCTGATGGCGCACCGCCGCCGTGCGCATCCCCGCACCGCCGCTTCGCGACACACTAAACTGTGCATTGCAACACACTAAAGTGTCACGACACACAGTTTGGAAAGCTATGCCATAGCTCATATGCACGCACACACACAATCTGTGTCGCGATCCCACCCATCGGTTTAAAACTCCCTGTCTGCTTCTGCCTTTCCAATGCTGTCGTTGG
The DNA here is from genome assembly GCA_023362775.1 of Charina bottae. Lineage (NCBI taxonomy): Eukaryota > Metazoa > Chordata > Lepidosauria > Squamata > Charinaidae > Charina > Charina bottae. Next base: position 4,611,818 of record JALMGJ010000013.1, on the reverse strand, counting down.
TATCAGCCCCAGCAATCACAGTGTTATCTCACTGCACAAGCCGGAGTGTTCAATACTCTGGCTGAGGTGGCTCTATCGTCATTGGACCTCTGGGGAAGAGGAGAATTTCCTGACCATTTCTGCTCCTGGCAAAGCACAGTGGTCCCAGAATCTGCTCAGCACCAGGAGGTAACCGCTTACAGGTTCAGGTGCTCTGGTTTCTACACCCAAAAGAATCTCTGCTTATTGGTCACACAGGAGAGAATCTCTCAAGAAACTGCAGTGGCTGCAATCCTGTCAGGTCAGGGAGAGCAGTCAGGGGCAGAGGCGGCCATGGAGCCATCAGCACCAAGGAAAAGCTGTTCCACAGCTCCTTATGGGCAGCATGAAGTCCAGGGACCCTGGGTGCATAATAGAGGCGTCCTGCTCATACATCCAACGTTGAGGCCCCCCAGCCCAGCCTACAAACCCACCTAAGCCGCCCTCCACCCACAAGCTGCCAGCCTTTTAAGAAGTCCCACTCTCTGGAGTTCCCTTTCCACTTTCAGCATGAAATCAGATACATACAAATTCAGAAAGCGTTTTCCTCAAGTTCACTATGCAAACTGCATTATTTACAACATCTGCCTCTATTTAGACCAATTATTTGCCAAGCCTTGCTTAACTAGGCCACATTCTAAATTCCAAACAACTTTTCACACAAAATTAAGGAATCTAACAAAGCAATTGTTGAGCGGGTGAGGCAATCATTTTGCAAACGGGGAGAAAAAAGGAATAAACAAATACTGTATACAGATGTCTCATTCTTAATTATTAAACTCAGTAGATCTCTGTCTTCAAAGGACCTTTTAAATAAAATTTTGCACTTTCCAATGAACTACTAGCATACCATAAGAATGGCTCACTGGTTTAAATTGGGCAATCTGACTACACTATATGTCATCTTTAGGTGTTGCTGCCCGAGGAAGTACAAGTGATGAAAGCCATCTGGCAGCAGACACCATCTGCAAACATCAGCAGCAGAACAGGCAAGCTGTTCTATACAAAATAAGCCAGGAGTCTGGCTCAGAAATCAGCTGTGCCAAGCATATGGCAGTCACTATAGAATGACTAAGAGCTGCCACTATCTCATTTTTCTAAACTGTGAAAACTTAAATCCCAGTCATTTTTACTGAAGTAGTAGCGCCCTTCATCCATACAAATCCGCTTCAGATTTTCCACTGCGCAAGCGGGGGGGGGGGGGGGGGGAGAGGTCAATTCCATTCCTCCACGAGATCATTCAGTGATCATCCAGTGAATGTCTGGAGAGAAAGAGTGAACCACACTCATATGCCTGGGCCCTACAGCCTGTTGCCCAACTAACTTGTAATGTTATTAGGAGCCTAAATAGAAGAGGGAGAACCACACATCCTTTAAATGAAAATAAACTATGAATGTGTTAACTCATCTAGCTGACCGTATATTAAATCTTGAGAAGCAGATGCACAAATATTCCCTAAACTCAGAAATTACTGCTCTTGTTAGAGGTTGCTTTCTATAAGGGTGGGCAACTTGGCCTTTTTCCTGACGTCCATGGGCCACGCAATATCTTTACAAGGGACATGCTTTTTACTTTCTAACCCAAGGAACGTTGCAAAGAAGTTACATAATGAAGCTCAGGACTCTGTCCATCAGCAGGATAATTCTCCAAATCCATAACAGAATGGGACCAAATTTGGTGTGTGAGGAGAAGCCAGCCAAAGAAAATCTGAGTTTGGAAACTGGCAATTTGTGGCCAGAGGATATAGAGAAAATAATCTAGATAATTTTCCCCCAATGCATCCCAGTGGGAAAGGAAGGTGGGCAGTGGCTCAGAATCCATTCTTAGGACCCTCGCCTGGTCACATGATCCAGAGACGAGCTGCTATTAAGACACTGGGGAGAGTTTAAGAAGCCCTTTCCTTTTTCCTCGGAAGGCCTACAAATTCCTGCCCCATTCTATTATTAAAATGGGAGGGGGTGGAGGTAATCTTGATCACAAATGAGCCACAGAGCGGTATTTCAAACTGACACTTCAGAACTCAGCCACTATACCTCCTGTCACTTCCAACTCAAACCACGGCTTACCTCTGCTTTTCAGCCAAGCAAGAAAAATCCTTAATCGCTACAGGAGCTAGAAAGGACTGTCACAAACACAAAGTCACTACTAGAAACATATCCAGGGGCCAGAATAAAACTAGGCTGGGAAGAGGGAAAAAGAAAATACATGATTTGGACTATAAAAAACAGCAAGAAAAATTAGAGAGTAGACTGATTTTCTTGTTTAGAGGCCATCATTTCATATACATTACCTTGTAAATAGTAAAAACAGTAGAGGTGATCCTCGACGTATGACCAGAATAAGGACCGGAAAATTTGTTGTTAAGCGGTGTGGTCAAGTGAGGCATCACATGACCGCACCCAATTTTATGACTTTTTTTGTCACAATCATTAAGTGAATCACGCAGCAAACCATATGGTTGTTAAGTGAATCACACGGTCCCCCGTTGATTTTGCTTGTCGGAAACCAGCTGGGAAGGCTGCAAATGGCGATCACACAACCCCAGGACACTGCAACCGTAATAAATGCATGCTAGTTGCCAAGCACCTGAATTTTCATCACATGACTGCAGGGGAACACTGCAACTGTCGTTAAGTGTGAGGACCGGTCGTAAATCACTTTTTTCAGCACCATCGTAACTTCTAACTTCCTATTGAAGAAGTTGAAATTGCGACTAGAAGCCTGAAAAACAATAAGGCAGCTGGTTTGGACGAGATACCTGCAGAGATCTTAAAGTATGGTGGTCAGGCTATGCTGAAAGAGCTGACAAAGCTGTATGTCCAAGAATGCAACCAAACTACAGACAGCATGTAAGACAACCATCATTTAACCATGACCAGGTTAAAGGTTGATTACCTCCTTCTAGACCTGCACATAAGCTGCCCAGGAACATGCAAGTAGAAGAGGTTAATAAATAACAATGCAAGCACTTGTCAATTTATGCACCTTGAAACAAGCCTCCCACTCCTCAAGTCCCTTCCATAGACTTTCTCAAGCAGCTCAAAGATGGTGGAGAAGGCAAGATAGGAAACTGCAAAATTGATACAGACCAGGCTAACGCAGGAGTTAAATAAACAGCGCTGCCCCCATTTCCCCACTCAGTACAGACACATCACATATTGTTTCATACTTAATCATACTTTAAAAACATGTTATGATAGTTCATGCCAAACTGTATGCAAATTTCCATAATTTCCATAGACTTTCTGCAGAATATTGATTCATTTAGCACAGAGCATCCAAAACCCTCCTGAGGGACCTCAGAAGTGCCAGGGGCTGTGTGCCAAACGGGTGAAGCACACTAGGACTCATCCCCAAAGCAAGAGAGATTGCTGTAGCTCAGAGAACAGAACAGTCTGTATTGACAAAATCTTTATCTGAACTTTTTCAGCCTCTTTAGTGCAGTGGTCACGGCTTGCTGTCTCATTCCCTCCTGCCCACCCACCGAGCTCACAAAAGCTAGCAAGACACAGGCTCACAAAAGCTAGCAAGACACAGGCATCCGTGGAATGCAGCATTCCACTGAGCAAGCTTGCTTCCCTGCGAGGGAGGATGGAAAAGCATTTGGAGATTGGGGAAGACGTCACCGGTTTGAGAAAAGTGGACCGTCCTTTCACATTCCAGTTGCATGAAACCAGGGCAACAGCCTGATGGTGCAATCCAGAGCTGCCCCTCTACCAGTCATTCTAGCAAGCAGAAGCAGCAGCAGGTCACAGCAACCTTAGGTCACAGTGACAGCAGCTGCAGCACAACATTACAAATATGGTGACAGTATGCTCTCTGGGTTAGGTGGAATTCTGACAACACAGATATACTCTGTTAGTAAAGTCAGTAAAAAATATATATACTGGTGATATTCACCAACTACATCACACAGAGGAGTCACAGCCAGATCTAAGAGAACCCCCTCTCCCTCTATTTTAACAGGCATTTCCTGTTTTCAACTGGATGGAGTGAATTTGATGGTAGCCAGCCTTGAATAACAGAAGTTGACCCCACAAGGTACGACAATTTTTCCACAGACTGGGGGGGGGGGGGGGGCGTTCATAAGGAGCGCGCAACCTAGATCCCTCGCATGCGCAGTTTACAGTAGGGTTCGCGCTCCTATGAGAATCTAATGCCGCCGCTGATCTGACAGGAGGCGGAGCTCAGGCGGTGATGCGAGCGATGGGGAGTGGCTGTAAATACAGATGAAGCTTCACTGCTCACCTCCTGCTGTGCGGCCTGGTTCCTAACAGGCCACAGACCGCTGGTGGCCCGGGGGTTGGGGACCTCTGACTTATAGAATTCCTCCCAGTTTGCCACCCAACTGGGAACAGCAAATGAGATCTGCAGGTTGTCAAGTTTGTCTTTATGTGATCAATTGCTAAGACTAGTCCCCACACATTTTTTTTACTACATTACCTTGCTGTACTGTTAAGTAGAACATGTATAGTAAAAGGCGAAAGATTTATACGATCTGAAGAGAAACCAGAGTATAAGTATGTACATTAACAGCCACCACAGCTTGCCTTTCACCCAAAAAATGGTAAGCTATAAGTAGGGAAAAAAATAACTATCATCCCAGAATTAATCTTTCCCATAAGCCATTGCAGAGAAAGTCTAAAGAAAAGATGTGTGTGTGTGTTATTTCTCAGCCTTGGCGCTGTCAAAAACACCTGTAAAACGGACATAATTATTTTCGTCTTACGCTTGTCAGTAAGTTAGAGCAAACACAATACTTAACCTCACTCTGAATTTATGATTATATTACTCATACATTACAAAAACTTGTATCATAATAAATCCGTAAATTCTCAGAATACTGTTAGATTATTTTCAACATCTTAAGCAATACTAGATATGTTTTCAGCGATTCTGCCTCAGAATAAACAAATGACATATTAGCTTTGCCTATGCACACAATTGCTTCTGTTTGATTCTTCGGGGTCACCAAGCCAGAGCAACTCAATTATTCATCTATCAACATTACATGCAAACTAGGAGCTCTTTACAAGCTAAATTTATAAGAATAAATCATTTATGACCCTAGCTAGTTAAGAAAGAAGCAAGCTGGAATATCTTTTTTTTATTTATTTGTTTGTTTGTTTATTAAATTTCTATCACCGCCCATCTTCCCCCCAAAGGGGGAACTCTGGGCAGTTTACAATAAAACCACAATTAAAATACTAAACCACAAATACAATAAATATAAAATACAAATAACAACAAATGTAAATGGAATAAAATCTAGATGGGTAGAGTTCTCTATCAGATTGTGAGGATGAGGGCCATTCTTGGTCCTTTCTAGACCGCTAGCCATCCCCAGGAATGACTATTCCCCCTCCCGTTCCAGGCATGATGGCAGAACCAGGTTTTCAATTTTTTTCGAAAGTCCAGGAGCAAGTCTCATCTCTGGGGGAAGAACGATCCAGAGGGCGGGAGCTACTGCAGAGAAGGCCCGCTTCCGAGACCCCGCCAGATGGAATTCTTTTACGGATGGGGTCCATAGCATGCCCTCTCTGCATGACTGGGTGGGACGGGTCGATGTGATAGGTATGAGACGGTCCCTCAGGTAACCTGGTCCCATGCCATGTAGGGCTTTAAAGGTAATAACCAACCTTGAATTGGACCCGGAAGCAAATTGGAACCCAGTGCAGCTCGCGGAGCAGAGGTGTTATAATGTGCTATCTTGGTGCACCTAAAATTGCCCGTGCAGCTGCATTCTGGACCAGTTGTAGCTTCCGGATATTCTTCAAGGGTAACCCCATGTAGAGCGCATTACAGTAGTCTATATGGGAGATAACTAGGGCATGAGTAACCATTCAAACGGCCTCTTGGTCCAGGAAAGGGCATAACTGGCGCACAACACGAAGTTGAGCAAAGGCCCTCCTGGCCATGACTGCCACCTGCTCTTTGAGCAGGAGTCGTGAGTCCAAGAGGACACGCAAGTTACACACCGGGTCTGTCTGGGATAGTGCAGCCCCATCCAGAACTAAAGTTTACAAATTCCTGGATACCGAGAGGCCATTAATCCACAGCTACTCCGTCTTACCAGGGTTCAGCTGAAGCCTGTTGTTCCCCATCCAGACCCCCACAGCCCCCAGGCACCTAGAGAGGGTGGTCACGTCATCACTTACTTCACCTGGGATGGAGATGTACAGTTGAGTATCATCAGCGTACTGGTGATACTTTATCCCATGGTGATGGATGATCTCACCCAGTGGTTTCATGTAGATGTTAAAAAGGAGTGGGGAGAGTACTGATCCCTGCGGCACCCCACAAAGGAGTGGCCGTGGGCCAGATCTCTCGCTCCCTATCAACACTGATTGGGACCGGCCCTGGAGGAAGGTGAACCAGCGCGGAACCACATCGCCCACCCCCAACTCCCTGAGCTGACCCAAAAGGATACCATGGTCGATGGTATCGAAAGCCACTGAGAGGTCAAGAAGAGCTAGGATGGATGCACTGCCCCCATCCCACTCCACCAGAGATCATCCATAAGCGCGACCAATGCAGTCTCTGTCCCATATCCAGTCCTGAAACCTGACTGGACGGGGTCTAGATAATCCGTTTCATCCAGAATCCTCTGGAGCTGCAATGACACCACTTTCTCAACCACCTTCCCCAAAAAGGGGAGGTGGGAGACTGGATGAAAATTGTCTAGTATAGTAGGGTCCTATTTTGCAAGTAAACTCTAAATCTGAGGGGATATATTCAAAATGCTGATAACATGTTATGGGCATGGCCAGATACCAACCTGCCAAGAAGACAGTAAGTTAGGTGATTCCCCACCATCCCTTCCAGCCTCCCAGGATGCCCTTTATCGTCTCAACTGAGCTATGTCTTTCCTCTTGTATGGCACTGAATCATAATAAGCATAGCATCTTACAACAAAACATAACAGTAAAACCACTATAAGATCAGCAAGTCAAAATAAGAAAAAACCCACAATGGTAATAAATTAAGAAATAAACAAAGACCATTCAGTTCCATATGGCACTGAACCACTTCCCAATTCTAGGCCCTCTAGAACAGTATGGTCTTCTACCACCTTACAGAAGGCCATCACTGAGGACAGCATTTCTATTGATTTATTTATTGATTTACTTATTACTTATTAATTTACTTACTACCCCACCTTTATTATTTTTATAAATAACTCAAGGCAGCGAACATACCTAACACTCCTTCCTCCTCCTGTTTTCCCCACAACAGCAACCCTGTGAGGTGAGTCGGGCTGAGAGTGAGGGACTGGCCCAAGGTCACCCAGCCGGCTTTCACAGGCATTCTTCATTTTGTTTTCTAAGGATATCTGGAAAATCCCACGGAACCCCTGATGTATTCTAGGGAAATACAGGCTTTGCATAGGGCCAGTGATTTGCTGTTTAATTTTTTTTTAATGAAAGGGTTTTTTAAAAAATGAAATCAGATGAAGAAAGAAGTTGGTAGATGCCAAGAAAGATGTCAGTGAGCACACTGGTGCCCATGAGCAAGGCACAGAAAATCCAAGCATTAACCAAATCATGCTCTATGAGTTGTACTTTCAATACAACTGGAGAGTACAGAGTTTGGGAAGGCTGCCTTAGATGGATTAGGATTTTGTCAAAATCACAAAATAAACTCCAGGTTTGAAATTTCCGTAATTGCACAATTCAAAAGAAATTCCTGAATGGAAAGATTTCAAGAAAACAAGGAGAGAAGATTTCAAGTTTTCTTCTCTCATATAAGCTTTATCTAAAACTGAAGATATTAGGAGTCTGAGTAGATTCTTAAGTTACCAAGTACTTTGTAAACTTACTGGTAGGAAACTTAAAATCTCAAGTTTAAAATCTTAATCATCATTATTCATTTTCAGTTTTTATTTTCAAACGTTTAAGCTAAACATATAATTGTGGCATCAGAAATTATTTTAGCTGCTCCTATTCTGAAATTTCCCACCAGCAAGATGCCTGCTTTGCAAGCCAGAAGGCGAGGACATGATTGCCCAGGAGGAGCTTACCAGAGTCAGGGTAGGCACCCAACATCCTTGGGCAACTGGTGGAATCGCAACCCGCCAGCAAAGCCCACTGCTGGTGTTAGAATGTCATAAACAATGTTTCCCTCAGTGCTGGACTACCATTCTAATTATCCCAGTGCAATCAATATATTACTCTACAGCAGCATAAGAAATTGAAACGGTGCTCAGTGCTGCTCCTGGGATTGCTAACTAAGAAGTGGAACATCTCTGAAGCCTGTTACCAGATAAGCCCACTTACAAAGGTGCTCTCATACCCAAAGCTCCCATTTAAAATTTACTGGACATTATCAGTTATGTAAGCACACTCTCGAGTTTGACAGCCATCATCCAAAACAGGCCAAAGTTTCAAAATATGGGGAAGACAAGGCGGGGCATGAAGGCCACAAGAACACCGTAACAAGGCAACCTTTGAGCATGGGCTTCGTATTCTTACTCTCTCAACTAGAGTTAGGTTTTCAGACCCAGCTGTCCTGGGAAATCCCACAGCAACACTGCATTTGTTATGAAGCCCAACACACACGGCCACTCCATCATTTGAAATACTGCAACGGTTAAGGATCAGGAACTCTTGCCAGCACACCGACTGCATTTCATCAAATTACGCAGCATCACTTCTCCACCACTTTTTGTCCTCAGCCTGATTTTGATTACTCGGAGAAAACTGAGTTTTGCCTTGGGGTCATTAATTATATGGTTGTTTTACTGTAAACTGTTGGGGGCCCTTTTTAGGACATAAAGAATGGTACCATCTCTGGTTGCAATGCTCATTTAGTTCCTTGTTATTGTAGGACATTTTTGAGGAAACTGGAAAAACTACACAGTACTCTTTAATGATCAATTCTAAATGAGCTTTATTGTCCCTTTCCTCCAGAACATATAAAATGGCATGACACAATAAGAAAATATAGAAATTTAACCCAACTGAATACTGGAATGGAGTCCCACACGTTAGAGTAAAAGGGTTCTTCTCCACGTGAAGCTGAGCATCTCAGTATGCTGAGGCAATCAAGCTTTTACGAAGTTATGCAAGAAAGGACAGAGATAATCACAGAATGTATTTGTCCACTGGTTGCCTTTCATTTTCTCAATTCCCACTGTATTGTTACTCTATGTCAGGAGCTTAAAATGATGCACCAGAAGAAGAGCACAGGAGGGGACCTACCTATTAAGACTGCATGCTTCTGAGACGGCTGAGAAGGACGACAATACCTGCTTGAATTACCCAAATAAATTACTGAGGGCTTAGCCAACTTGTGCACATTTATCTCATTTCCTTATACAAATCAGACTGCTTTTCTCTAACCCAGTCATGTCAACTTTATCAGATGGTTGATTTTTAAAGCCTCAGGCGGAAGCCCTTCCTAAAATGAGTATCAGTCTATAAAGGTAGCCCATTCATCCCCTAAAATTACTGGGTACAGTGTATAGATGTGCCACGCCCAAGAACTTCCCCTGCAGTATCTCTGCACGTCTGTTGTAAATGTATCCTCAGCTGACTGACAGACCACAGGAACCAAGGGTTATTGCCCCCGCTACCTCTCTCACAGGCTGGCAAATGGTTACTATCCAGTCATCTCTGCAAAGTTAAGATCTCCTATCAGGAAAACTGCTAACTGAATGTGCTAGTGCAGTGTACCGCACATAATCAACAATGGTAAATGAGAATTGGTGAGATACTGATTTTGAGGGGTAAAAAAGCAGCAGGCACTTTGATTTCCCCGCTCAGACACATGTGCTGGATTCCCAACAAGCTGTCAGGTCACAACTTTCAGCACTTCTCCTGCAACACTTCTAAGCAGGTTTAGTGACTGAGCCTTGAATACAAAAGATCCCAGCACAAGCTGCATCCTCCCAAGTAAAACATGCCACAAGAGCATTAACCAAGAAAATAATCTACCCGAGGCCAAAGATCATCATATGGCTAGCTAATTGTGTGTCCTCATACAAAAGTTTTTTAATAATATTTAAATTTATATGATTTAAATGTATATGAAAAGTTCCTTGTACATGCTACATATTTGCATACTACACAGAGCAGAATGAAAACTAGACCAATAACTCCCTTCTAAATTCAATAGGCATGCTAAGAAAACCACTTTTGGTTGTTTTCAACTATACTATAAAGATGGTTAACTGGTACATACCAGATGATGTGAACTACAATTCTCACAATCCCATGTTTATTATACTGTAAGTGAAATGTAGAATGTCTGAATGTATTGCTTCCTAACTCATGAACACATCAGCCAAATTCTGCAAATATACTCAAACACTTAAAAGTAAAGGTAATTAGGCAGAGAATGATCCAGGTAATTAAGGCCACATTCATTCCAGCACCTTCCAAAGCCATAAGCAAATCAAAATCCCATTCACAGAGAAGGAACACTTACAGTCCACCACATATTCCCAAGCAATTTAGAGTCCTGTGGTACCTTAAGGACTAACTCAGAACACAAGCACTGGTTGCTCAACATGGCACTCATGAACACCCCTTTAGTTCCAGTAATGCCTCTAGGCCTCAAGCAGGCTATAGAAGCGTTCTCAGGAAACAGAAATTAGCAAACCTGCCACCAGAAGGTAAGCAGGACTGATAGGAAGAATCTCGGGGGAGGGGCTAGAAGAGATTATAGATAGCCTTATAGTAACCTCATTATCTGCCGCTGGTTATGCTCCCTACTATTTCAGAGGATAATTCCCCCACCACGCATTTTGCAATGATGCCCATAACTTCCGAAGGTGGAGGATCTCTGGTATAAGCGATAATGGGTGCCATATGTACGCAATGTTCTTCTAAGCAAAAAGCACATACCCACCCATTGAAGAGGAAGGGGAAAGATTACAGAACAGAAGAGAGAAGAGAGAAGAGAGAGGAAAGGCAAACAATGGTACTTTCGTCCAGTCGGTGGGCTTGCATCTTCATTATTTCATTTTTCCCTACCCCCGGGTAACCAGACACGCACGTGCCTCCCTATTTACTATTTACCCAGGGTCACCCGACGAAGTTCAGCGGCCCGCCGTCCACAACCCCTTTGTCTCGGGGCCCCGGCGGGACTCTGAGGCTTTTCTGCCACCGCGCACGGGGCGCCCGCAGGCCCCGCCGAAGCTCCCTGGCCCCGCAATCGGGGAACTAGACGACGCGAAGCCAGACGCAAGAAGCTGCGCCCCCTCCCCGGCCTGAGCGGGCCGGAGCAGCGCCCCCGAGAGCGCCGCTCAAGGCCTCCCGGCGCGGCAGCGACGCCCAGCCGGAGCAGCTCCAGGCCGCTCCGGGTCGACCTGACGGGAGCGCCCTCGTCCCTTACCCCGAAGGCTTAGGGGTACGCGGCCGCGGAGAGGGGCGGCCTAGCTCACGCCGGCGCCTCCGGACGCCTCGCCGGCCACGCCCCTCCACCCCGGCCCGCCCGGAGGACGCCGCCAGACAAGGAGGGGCGCCCGGCCGGCGGGTCGCCGTTGTGCCGGGGTCCCCTAGGCAGGGGCCCCGGCCGGGACGCGCGCGAGGGGCTCCGCCGGGCGCCTCACCCATGTCCGCTGGCTCCGTCCCGTCCCGTCCCTCCTTCGCCGACAATATGGCGGCCAGGCCAATGGGCCGAGCAGACGGCCGGGAGGGCGGGGAAGCGAGGCGGGGCTTAATAGGGGCGACGGCGCCCGAAGCGGGACAGCACGCGCGGAGAGCCCTCGCGAGGGAGCCACGCCCCCGCCACGCCCCCTCACTGGAAGCACCGCCGGCGCGAGGCTCACGGGCGCCTCGCAGCGGCCGGGCATGGACTGCAGGCGAAGGGCTGGTGGAGCCGAGGAAGGGAAGGGCTCCGGGCGGCCCCGCTCCCTCCGCGAAGGAATCCCAGCGCGAGCCTCCCGGGGTCGGCTGCCTGGCCCGCTGCACCCCGGGTCCCTCCCTTGCGAGACGACGGTCACACCCAGGGTGCAAAGCCGGGCGGCGGCTCCCCCGTCTCCTTCGGCAGGAGCGCGGGAAGGGGCGGCCGACGAAGCATCTTCTCGGGAATTAGCGCAGAACTGCCGCCCGACTGCGCGGGGGAGCAGCAGCTTTGGCGCAGGCCGGGTCCCCCCCGCGCCCCCTGTCTGGCGGGGCCGCCCACGCGCCTGTGATCGAAGCACCGAGGCTCCGAAATTAAGGGGGGGGAGGAGAAGGGGGCTCTTGATGGCCTTGGCTCTGCGTATCTTCCGGCCGGGGAGGGTTGCAGGAGAGAGCCGAGCGCGGCGGGGAGGCGCTCTCCTAACCGTCTCCCGGCCAAGGTGCAGAGCCCCCAGCCCCCCCCCCCGGCCCGAGGAAATTTGCCACGGGAGGCAGAAAAGCCCCGCAACCCAACCGGTTGCGCCTTGTCGTGCTTCTGGCTGAGAAGAGGAGCGGGAGGGGGGACGCTCTTCTCTAACTTCCCCCAAAGCACCTGGTTCCCTACAGCGGAAGCAGGACCGTATTGAATGGTCGGCTGGAATTACTCCTCTTGGAATAAGTAACAGGAGGTGTGGCTGGCCACGAGAAGGAAAGGAAACCTCAGTTCCAGAAGGACGGTGCCTACCTGATCACCGTTCGTTACAAGGCTCCCTTAAGCAGGATAGTTAAAAGCCAGGAGGGGGGGAGCAGAGGAAAAGATGGCTGATTTTGGTTGGAGTCTGGTCCAGCTTGCATTCTTAGATGAAGCAGGGGAGAGCCTTTGGATGTGGATATTAGGCCTTATAAAGGAGATTCAGTTACAGTAAAGACCACTGGGAAGAAGACCAACCGTGCAATTTCGTTTTTTTTTTTAATTACCTTCATGCTGCATTCAGTCAGGATCGTCTTTATGTCCTGCCATCTTTTTCTCTCTGGCTCTCCTATGAACTGACACAACACCCATTCACAACAAAACATGGTTATTCCCACTGTTGATAACAGGATCAAGAAACTGGCCTGCAGTGGCATGCGGCCACAGTGGGAATAAGGCTACCAGTCAGCCCCAAAGTCCAGTTCAGCGATGACGGAGAAAACCCGGCAGAGGCAGCCAGATGTCTGTCCCACTATGGCCAAGTGCAGGGAAGTTAGGAGCTGCAGTCCACCGATGACCCCCCCCCAGCTCCACCTTTCCAAGGGGTGATCGGTACTTTTACACTAACCTTAAAAGTAAGTCCTATGAACCGTAAAACAACCAAGCGTGGCTGCCCTGGTTTTGGACCACTGGGAAATTAGCTGCATAAGCCAGATTTGTACATGAGGAAGGAGGGGAAAAGTGGCAAAGAGAATACAGTGCAAGCAAGGAATCTCCCCTCAGGTGCACGTTCCCTATCTATAATTCTGCCACGCTTCCATCTGCAAAACTTGCAACGTAAGCTAATAAACATTTGAAAATTACAAAACTCAAACATAATGAACAGCAAACTAATGAAAACAATAATGGCAGATAATTTCATGCATGAGAAGGCAAGGGAGATCTGTTCAGTATGTTATAGCATCATACAGGTAGTCCTCACTTAATGACCATTTGTTTAGTGATGGTTCAGACTTAACGGCGCTGAAAAAGCCGACTTACAACTGGTGCTCACACTTATGACCGTCGCAGCGTCCCCACGGTCACATGATCAAGATTTGGGCACTTGGCAACCAGTTTGCATTTAAGACCGTCACAGCATCCCATGGTCACGTGATTGCCATTTTAGACCTTCCCAGCTGGGTTCTGGCGAGCAAAATCAATGGGGAACTGTGATTCGCTTAACGGCCACATGGCTCGCTTAATGACTGCAGTGATTCACTTAACGACCGCCACAAAAAAGGTCATAAAATTGGGTCCGATTCGCTTAATGACCGTTTTGCTTAGCAACAAAATTCCGGTCTCAATTGTGGTTGTTAATTGAGGACTACCTGTACTATTCAGTATGATGCCTGTAGCCATCCTTTTTTATAATTTTCTTGGCTTTCGCCAGGCCTCCTCCTCTCAATTACTTTGGTTTCTTTGAGGAAAAAAGTACACAGTCATGGATAACCCTAGAATTTTAAGTTCCAAAATACACCCCCCAAAAATTGAGTTTGGCTTCTCTGCGAGTATATATGGTAATACTTTTTAAAGTATCCGTATATGCTCGTGGATAAGCCCATCCGCAGATAAGCCAGCCCTCAAATTTTGAACCAATATGTCATGAAAAATGTGTCACCCGCAGATAAGCCAATTGTGAAAATTAAAACGTGAACATCTTGAGGGTCAGCTTATCTGCAGGTGATAACAATTTAGCAAACCCCTTAGTAAGTCCCAGCGGTGTTCTTACAAAATAGAAATAAAAGCTGAAAATGTGGAGTGTCAGGAATGGTCTGAAGGGACACTCAAGATAATCAGTGGGAAAGTTCACCCAGAGGGCAGAGTGAATGTCCTTAATGAAGGCCAGATTTTTTAAAAAGATAAATACCTTTGTTTTTTACCCAAATGTTCATCTTGGCTACAATTAAAATACACAATGCGCTTTTTTTAAAAAAAATCAATGCTATTAACAATTAAACAGGGTCGGTTGCAATGGGGTGTCTTCGGAAGAGCCTCTCCTGTACATCTTAGGAACCAGAAAGGCTTGTAATAGGAGCAGCGGACCCTTAGGTAATCAAGCCCTATGCTATTTAGGGTTTTGAAGGTTAAAGCACTTTAAACTGTGCCCAATGAGCAATTCTCAGCTAACACAAATATTCTCAAATATGTGTATCCTGGTATCCTGTATGTCCATATATCTTGCCCCAGTGTAAAGAGGAAGGGAGACAACCTGGACAAAAATAGGCAAAAAGGGCTGAAACATTCTTTAAGTCCCGGGAACCAAGACAATACAGGTAGTCCTCAGTTAGTGATCACAATTGGGACTGGCAACTCAGTCATTAAGCAAAGCGGTTGCTAAGTAAAAAACCTGACTATGCTTATGATCTTACTTCAGCTTTCCTTTGCTTTAGGTAAAGGTAAAGGTTCCCCCCGCACATTTGTGCAGTCATGTCCGACTCTAGGGGCCGGTGCTCATCTCCGTTTGTTAGCCGAAGAGCCAGTGTTGTCCGAAGACGCTTCCACGGTCATGTGGCCGGCATGACGCACGCGGAACACTGTTACCTACCCACCGAAGTGGTACCTATTCATCTACTTGCATTTGCATGCTTTCAAATTGCTGGGTTGGCAAGAGCTGGGGCGAGTGCGGGAGCTCACTCCATCACGCGGGACTAGGGATTCGAACCTCCGGTCATAACTGCAAGGATTGGTCGTAAAGTTACTTTTTCATCACCATCGTAACTGTGAATGGTAGCTAAACAAGGACAAAATGTATTTAGCTCAGGCAAATGCCTCCCTGATTCGCTGGGTATAAGAGGAAGGCGAACAGAAGCACAGACTTAAAAGATTCTGTTATTATGACCTATCTTGATCTACTTTTCCTACGTAGAGCCTGTACTTCTCCTGAGAACTTGAATGCTACCTAATGTAAAAAGCATAATTTAGTCCCTCTATGTCAGTGTTTCTCAACCTTGGCAACTTTAAGATATGTGGACTTCAACTCCCAGAATTCCCCAGCCAGCATAGCAGCCTAATTGACGCATTTTACATCGGGTAGCATTCAAGTTCTCAGGAGAAGTACTTGAGCAGAAGCCAGGCTCTTGTGACTCAGAAAAGCCGCCCTCCAAGTCCCACTGGAGGCACAAGGTAGAGAAGAGAGAGCCAGAGACAAAACTCAGAATGGTACCACTCCCACTTCCACGTTTGGGAACCACCTGGACCATCACTGAATCTCCCTTCAGCTCCCACACTTCCAGACCTGGCAATTGACAGGAAGATAGAGAGGAGACTCTTCGATATATGCATTTCTATCCTCTAAGGCAGGGCTTTCCAAACTTTTCCCGTTGGCGACACACCAACGGCGGCGTGCGAAAACCTGGAAGCAGCGGCGGCGCTTCTGGGTTTTTGCGCGCGGCAGCAGCGCTTCCGGGTTTTCATACGCCACTGCCACAGCGGCGCTTTCGGGTTTTTGCGCACCGCGGCGGCAGTGGCGCAGCATCGTCCTGGTGTGTTGCGCGAAAACCTGGAAGCACTGATGGCCCGCAGCCACACGCTGCGGCAGCAGCGCCCCAGCAGCGCTTCCGGGTTTTCGCGTGACACACCTGGGCCCCGCAGGCGAAACAGTACTGTGTCGCGACACACAGTTTGGAAAACTCTGCTCTAAGGGAAGGAAAGAATGGGCTTAGGAAGAACAGACAAGGAGTTCCTGCTGCTGAGACTGGTTGCTTCACATTATCCAATGGCTGGGCCAGCCCCACAAGTAGGGGGATTGGGGACATTGGCTAATCCCCTGCGCACACCGATGGAGGCTGGCTTTTATCACTCACTTGTCCCGAGGCTAGGCCCTGAGCCCCCCACCGCTGTGGAAGCCTCAACTCCGCTCCCCCTTGTGCCTGTGGGGAGGGGGCTCCAGAGGAGAGAAACAAAGCAGACTTCCAGGAAGGACAGTCACAGAAACATTTTAAGGTGTCCTTTTATTAAAATGTGCGTCACTGTTCTGTGTGGCTTGCTTCACTGTTGTCTGGCTGTCAGCGTGTTTCCTGGGACAGCCACTGTGGCCTCAGCACTTGAGCCCGACCTGGGGGAGTCTTCAGGTAGTTCGTGGCCTGTGGCTCCCACCCATGGCAATATAGACGTCAATGGGGACGTTGGGCAAGGTCAGGCAGTGGCACCCTGGACATCTTCGCAGCTGCCTGCCCGGAGAGAGAGAGGGAGGGAGGGAGTGGGGGAGAACCTCTGGGTTTATTAGAAGCTGCAGATGCACCAGCACAAATGACGGCACAATCCTCCTTTTCAAAGAGAGGAGGAGTCTTTTCCTGGGCGGAAACGACTTTCTAAACTGCACTGACCTAGCCTTCCCAAGGTGGTGCATCATTCATTCTGGCTCTCTCTCTGCGCAAAGGGATGCAGAACAAGGCATAGATCTGACCCATTTGACGTTTACAGAGCGGGGCAACCCATAGCCATCTGTGGGCCCAAGTCCCCTTTCTTCATAGCCTTTTTTGTTTTACTGAAGTTCAGGGGCAACTTGCTGACTTTCAGCTGCAAAGAATTTGGAAATGGGTTTCCCTCTGAAAGAAGAACATGCAAAAGAACCCCAAAGAATATGCTCACACAGATACCCCCAAATCATCCTTCTAGTGCAGTGTTTCTCAACCTTGGCAACGTTAGGACGTGTGGACTTCAACTCCCAGAATTCCCCAGCCAGCCTTGCTGGCTGGGGAATTCTGGGAGTTGAAGTCCACACGTCCTAACGTTGCTAAGGTTGAGAAACACTGCTAAGTGACACATCACTGGCCACACTGTGTAATCTTTGAAGATTCTACAACATTAAAAATGCAAGGAGGAAATAACTTTGCTAAAAGGCAGTTCTGTTGCACATACCCTGCTGAAATAAAATGGGGGTGTGCAAGAGTAGCCAAGGAGGGAAGGAAGAGAGACTTTGGTCCTGGACTAAAGTATTTTCTCACAAAACACTTTCTACTGTTCTTCAAAAATACCCCCAAAGGATTTGTGGGACACGCTATAATTGTGACCGAGACCCTGAATTCCTCTGTAGTGTTACAATCTAATTCAGGGGGAGGAAACCTGGTGTCCATAAACAACAGTGTGCCTAATGCCTGTCTTAGTGCCTGCCTTACATTGTTTGAAAATATTGCAATTAAAATAAATATATGGGAAGCTGACGTGCTGCAAAGCAAAGGTCCAGTTCCAGTGCCAACATAATTTCCAGTCGTGCTTCTAGATCCCTGGGGCATATATGTTTCCACCAACCCAGAAAAGAAAAAGACAAAGATAAACTGAGGTGGTGGAAATCATCCTTGGAGATGAGAAGCTTCTGATGGAGCCTTCTCAGTAGATTGCCTTCTGCTAAATAGATTTTTGTGTGTGTGTCAGAAGCACCAAGGCGCTTGTAGTGAAAGGATTTGCCGGTGACATCACCGTTGCCCGGGGAACGCCCGAGGAGGCTCCTTTCATGTCCCTGTGATTTTTCCCACCAAAGTGGTACCTATTTATCTACTTGCATTTGCATGCTTTTGAACTGCTAGGTTGGCAGGAGCTGGGACAAATTGCCGGGAGCTCACTCCGGCGCGCAGCTTGCGCTCTTGGGATTCGAACTGCCGAGCTGTCAGCCTTAATGGCCTCTGACTCAGTGTCTTAACCACTGAGCCACCGCGGTCCCTTTTGCTAAATAGATGTTGGTGACCAACCACATCACCAGGGCAGCCTTTTTATGACCAAGTTAATCTCCACAGGCAACCGCAAGGGTGGCCATAATGCAAACTCCACCCCTTTGGTACTTGCGCACCATGTCTCAACACGATCATGAACAGGTGAAACTCGTACTGCAACACCACCACGCCCCTTTGGTCATTTTGGCGTTGTCATGGCTAGGAACGGATGCCAATGCAAGTCTCTCCACCCTCCGCAGCTGTGCCATTTTGTGAGCATACCCATGTGGTGCCCCTGCCCCAAGGCCGCTTTCCCTGCTTTAACCCAAGAAGCCACTACTGTGACTAGACCATATTTCTAGGGTAATTCCCGTCTAAAATATATTTTAAAACTCTCCCGACAAACAATTAACTATTTTTGTACCTTGAAAATTAATTTATTCTAACGCACATCCCATCTACTCCCTCGTGTTCTCCAGGGCCACCTTCTTAAGTTCAATCTGGGCTTGCTTTCTATGCAAAGTGACTGTGGTGCTGAGGGACTGCTGGAAGATTCAGCACCGAACTGCCCTTTCCCCCGGCAGGCTTGAAAGGAGGTTGATGGATTTCTCTGGACCGCTTCTCTTTCCAAAGGTAGACCCCCCTCCTCCCCACGCCTAGATCAACCGGAACATGGAATTACGACTCTTTTCTTTAAAGAGGGGGGAACATTGGGTAGTTTTGCTTGCCCCCGCAAACTCTTTGCTCACCTTGTTGCAGCGCGCTCGGGGGCAACTGGCTCCTGAGTTTCGGGGGCCGTTGCCAGGCTGGGAGAATCTCCTGCCTCTATTGGAAATCTCCGAGCTTGTGGGGTCTCTTGGGAGCTCATGTCCGAGCCCCAGACCTGTCTGAAGAGGAGAGGGGTGAGTGGGGTGAGGCCCCATCCCTTGTTCAACCACCGCCACTTCAGAGCCCCCCCCCCCCCGGGCCTGGAACTGCCCTCAGAAAGGGTGGCCATGAGGACACGGCGGAGGGGTAAGAAGAGCAGGGGGATGCCAGCCGGTTTGGCAAGGCGAGGGGGCCCATAGAGGGGCCCAAGAAATTCCTGAGGGCCACCACGCTCAGGCATTGCATGAGTGCAATGTTTGTATTCCCACTTGGGAGGTTACATTTTAGATTTTCAAGTGTTACTGCCGAGCCTTAATTTTTATGGGGTTTTTTTTTGTAGGCTATGTCTCAAAATGACTTTGATACATAAACGGGGGTGGAGAGAGAAGTTTGAAAGTCAGTTTACCCAGTTGGAGATGCAACAGCAGCAGCCATGCCTCGTCTCTAAAGTATCTCCCCCTGAGTTTCGTATGGCTCCCGCCATTATGCCGTTCAGGAAATTGCTGAAGAGCTGGTTCTTCTCCTGGGCCTTGGGGACCGAGTGACTATGGGGCCCCCTTCTTGTTTTGCTTTGCTCTGATTTATTTTGATTTGACTTGTTTGGGTCTTGTCTTTATTTTATTTTATATTGCTTCAGCTGTCTTTCTTTCAATATGTTGGCTTTTTGTTGTAAGTCACCCGTAATCATTTAGGAGTTAGCAGCCTATACATTAATTAAATTTTAAAAACATTTTTTTAAAAAACACAATGAGTGGATCCTGTGCATGGGAATGTCACCAAATACCCAGCGTTTCTATATTCCTGATTAATGTAGTCCGGCCTTGATGGGACCACGGGTTATTAGAGACCTATTCCTATCCAACTCCATGGCCCCGTTGCCCCTCCTGCTCCCCATATCTGGAAGATTTTTAATCGTACGATGGCTGTACCGGTTATTTAAATTTGACCACATGGCTTTCGTGGCACCTGGATCCCGGCACAGAAATATTCTGCAGGAGAAACGTCCTAGCGTGATGGCTTCGAACACAGGCTCTAGGGTTGAAGTCTGGAGGTGCTCCCGGTTGAGGAACAGGCCCCGTTTGGGTGGCACTGCCCATCCCACTACAGAGGAGCTCTGCACCCCAGAGTGGGCTGGGGCTTCCTCCTCCTTCGGAGCCTCTCCCCTCCAGCAACTTCGCCCTAGCCTTACCTATCAAAGGCGGAGGAGTGCTCCCTAGAGTCAACCTGGCAGCTTGAAGAGCCTACTGTAAAGGGCAGGCTGGGAGAGAGCCTAGAGGGAGGCAACGGGCTCCGCTTGCATTGTGACCCAGAAGGGTGGCGGTTGCATCACAATGGAGCCTGATCTTCTCTCTGCTTGGAGTCCCTAGGCTACGGAACCCCAGACTGAGGCCTCCACCCAAGGCACCCTCAGGCCGTTCCCTTCCTGATCCTGGGGAAAGGAAAGCCTCTCGCACCCACCTCTGGCTTCTTCCTGGATGTCTCCAGGCACCCATGCGGTGGGCAGGAAGGGAAAGGAAGGGTAGGAACGAATACTCTCGTGTGAAAAACCAATGTGTTGTACCTCCAGAGCAAAACTGACCAGGAAGACTAATACTTCCTACACGATGCCTTGTTCCAGCAGCAGGTAAGAACTTACTTATCCTTGTGTACAATGAGTCCGCATCAGCAGAAGTGTTTACATGGGAGCGCCTAGCAATCCCCCCACCCCCTGGTTAGCCCGTCTCCCTGAAGATGCGGATTGCCAGCTATCCTGGATCACAGCCGCCACACTTGTTTTGTGGCTTTCCTTAGAAAGAGATCTTGCCTAAGATGGAGAAAAATAACGGAAAACAAAGTCTGTTCTTAAATTGCCTATAAGTTCTATTAGGGCTTGAAGATTTCTTAGGAGAAAGGAGATGTCTGTCTCCAGATTCTTCAGATCTGAACTGTCGTAACATTCAACTACACAACTACGGGCTGTGAATGAAGTTCGTGCTCTCAACATACTGGATGGCACCTTCCAGGCTGATCAGAAGTACTTAAAAAGCCACCCACTTACAAAAGGCCACAAAATGAAGTTGTGATCGTTTTGCAACAGCCACCAGTAAGGAAATCCTTCTGTTTAAACAAGCATGGATTCTGATCAAGCTGGTTAGTGAAAAGACAGCTGCCACCAACTTGAAGAATAAACTACTACACAACTTTGTGACGGCCCTACCGTAAAACTGGGCTTTTACAGGATTTAGAAATTAAATGCTTACTTAAACATTACCAAGATACTTTGGCTAACAGTAGAACAACTTCCTTGCAGCAGCCTTTCCTAAGCCATAGCTTCCCAGGATTCAGCTTCTCTCATACCCAGCTTATGTACTCTCTACCTACGCAAGCAATAGCTCTGGTTACCAGACAGTGAGACCAAGATCAAGGTACAGATGTGCCTCATCACACCCTACTTCTGAATTGCTGTGATGCACTCTGAATTGGCTTTTTAGAAGAGAAGACTGGCTGAAACGGTCTACTGCTAGACTTATCTACCACAGCATCTCCTGTGTTCCTCTCTAGACACAATCACTGGTGCCTCTTGTTTTGATGTTTCAAATGTTTGCCCTGAGAATTTGATCTCATCAAGACAGACAATATCAAAGGTGCCAGATGCACTTCTGCTAGTATTATTCAACTGTAGCCACTGGTGTAAGTGGATTGGTATCCCGTCATTCCTCTTGGGAGCTGAAAACATCACTATGTAGTAGCTTATGTTGAAAGATGGAGGCTTATCCAAGCCATTGTCACAATTCAGAGATCCAAGCCAGGATTTCTTTGTATCAAGATTCGACCAGATGGACCAGATTTCTTAATCTTGTGCCCTCTAGGTATAGTAGCTGCAGTTCCCAACCAGGGCTGAGAAACGACTATAGTCTGAATCGTACTGAATCTCCTTGTCCTGACCAATTCAACTGCTGAATTCGGACTGATGATCAGTTCTAAAGCCCACAGTCTCTTCCCAGTACATCCAACAAGTACAACCCCTTAAGAAATTATCTCCATAAATAAGACAGCGTTTGAGGGACTTGTAATACTTACTCTCAAGACTTGCCTGATGTAGCTAGACCCAAGCCCTGCCAAATAGCTTCAAGCCAGCAGACTTCCATGGTGTGGAAAACAGGCAAACTTAACCATCCATGTTCAACCTAATAATGATTAGCCCTACCTACACTACAATATGAGCTATAATAATTTCTTACCCAAGGCCTCACAGCGTTAGGCCTCTTGGTAGGTTAACCCATCATCCCCCCGAAGGGCACTGCAGATAGTTCAGGCCTGAAGCAACCCTTGTCCCTCTGAGGAGTATGTGTGCCTGCCTCTCATTGGTGCAAAACCACTACCTCCCCCCGTGGTCCTCAGGTAACACAAGGTTGCATCACAATGGAGGCTCAAAGATTCAAGATGTCCAATCTCAATTTCACCCCTCATCGAAGGACCTTGTCTGGGCAGGAAAAAATGATATAGCATCCTGGGCTGCAGTCAATGCAGACCCTGATCTGGGTGGAGAAGACAGCGATGTATATACTTTGTGATGACATGATGTCCTGAGAATGACAGACGAGAAAGTTAAAGACACGATGGAGGAGTTTCTTCTCTCCCATGGTTACCAGATGGGCAAAACCATTGGAGAAGGAACATATTCAAAGGTCAAAGAAGCCTTTTCAAAAAAACACCAACGAAAAGTGGCTGTGAAAATTATAGACAAACTGGGAGGACCAGAAGGTAAGAAGCAGAACACAAAAACTTAAAGCAACACAAAGGAGATTGAACAGGATAGTATGTCTTTTTAGAAATGGATGCCTAACTGGATTTAGATTTCCAAGGGCCAGGTTTTCCCCACTGCAATATTCTTTTCAATAAAATTTGTCCCTCCTCTAAAGGAAATCTACCTTGCCATAAGCACGGAATAAAATCCACTATGAAGTCAATACAAGTTAGATAATTTGTGTTATTTCCATGATGACAGCATGATGTATGTGATGTCACTTGCTGCTCCCTGTCCCCATGTGGACGCTCCTGTATGTTGCCCCTACAAACATAGCTCTCTGCATTTCTGCTCTACCATCTGTTGTTTGCAGCTTTGCAGACTTTTGTCCCTTTTGCATCCATCTTGCCAGCAGATATTTATCTGGCTTGAGGCAATGAACTATAAAGTACCATTTTAGAAGTCTTAGAACAAGGGTAGAGACTTAGGGGCTCCAGTCTGCCCACAGACTTAGCACGTTCTTGGTCCAGCCTGATTTTAAGAAATCAGGTTAATTAAAGAAATAGATTAATTAAAGAGAGAGAGAAAGCTGGCATACTGTGAAAAAAGAAAGTTTCCGGCATAGTGTTTAATTTCCAAGAATTCTTAAGAAAATAAAAAATGCCAAGGGACAGCAGCCCACCATTTTGATGAAAAGTATGCCCTCTGGCCTAGGGAACAAAGGAAGGGGAAGCTGATGGGGGGGGGCAAGGAATTTTTAAGAAGGCTGCAGATCTATACTGGTTGATAGTCATGTCTCTTATTTCTGTTGTATTTTGAATCTTTGCAATTGGCTTTCCTAATTCTAGTTGGGTCCCTGGCCCTGCCTTACAATCATCACAGGCAGAAAATTCACAATTTCTTCAAACCTCACCTTGGCTCTGTGGGAACTTTTAGCAAACTGGGTCTTGTGCAAAAGCAAAGATGACAAACAATGGAATGAATGGGCACTAACCAGGGGATTTATCTTCCCTAAAACTTCCTTGGCCATGATTATTTAAGATCAGGTAACTTCCAGAATACACTGCTGCATGTGTGATACATGCAAAGCTTTTTAAAAGGCTTGCAACAAAGCTGTTCTTTCCAAAGCAAAAACAGATGTTTAAGCCAGCAAACCATGTACAGGCCCAGGAAAATACTAAGTGGGTTGTTGTTTTTTAACCCGTTCAATCATGTCTGATTCTCGGAGACTGCCTGGACAAGTCCCTGCAGTTTTCTTGGCAAGGTTTTTCAGAAGTGGTTTGCCATTGCTTCCTTCCTGGGGCTGAGAGAAAGTGACTGGCCCAAGGTCCCCCAGCTGGCTTTGTGTTTCTTGCCTGAGCCTTTCAGTGTGACTGAAAGTTGCCTAGTCTGGCAATGAAACGTCTGCAAGAAAACTACAAGGCTCAGACAGCACCAAGGACTCCACAGTTCAACCCTGAGCTACAAATATTCTCTTCGATTGCTTCCAGGTGTTGTCAAATTCCAAACAAGGGTCCCTCCTTGTGGGGGAGATGGGCGGGATATAAATGTAATAAATAAATAAATAAACTCCCAACATCCCTCACTATCTACCATCCTTGTCGAAGCTGCTAGCAACATCAGAGGGCGACAGGTTCTGCGCCCCTGGTCTCTTCTTACTGAACCCAGTTGAGATCTCATCTTCAAAGGCCTGTCTTTGCCTCACGTCAGGCAGGGGGCCATGAATGAAGACCACAGCCTTATAAATTCCTGTCCCCAAGGGGGGTCACCGCCCCACCCACTGATGTCCTTTGGCCATGATCACTGGTAGATTTTGCCAAACTTCTAATTTCTCCAGCTAATGTTTTGTTGTTGTTGTTCAGTCGTTTAGTCGTGTCTGACTCTTCGTGACCTCATGGACCATAGCACGCCAGGCCTTCCTGTCCTCCACTGTCTCCCGGAGTTTACTCAAATTCATGTTCATTACATCGGTGATGCTATCTAACCATCTCATCCTCTGCCGTCCCCTTCTCCTTTTGCCTTCAGTCTTTACCTATTTTCTATTACATGACAGGGATGCCTGACCAGTTCCCCCCACCATCCCAAACTTTCAAGCATATCATTATTTTTAATGGGATACAATAGGAAAAAAATGAAGTACGTATGATGGAATCCTGTTTCATTATTTAAACTACTGAACATTCAAACTAGGTTTAATCCAATGTATTTTTGCCCTGACCCCATCCTCTTCTTGGAGTATGGTGTTTGACACAACACTCAAAGGTCAACTACTGTATAACCCTCAACCTGAGAAACACTGTCACTTATACAGAGTTTACACCCTCAACCTGAGAAACAGCTGTCACTTATACAGATTTACCATGGTTAGCACAACCATGGTTTACCTAATCAACATCATTTTCTGAGTTCACGCAACATAGGTAAGATAAAGGTTCCCCCTGCACATTTGTGCAGTCGTGTCCGACTCTAGGGGCCGGTGCTCATCTCTGTTTGTTAGCCAAAGAGCCAGCACTGTCCGAAGACACTTCCACGGTCATGTGGCCGGCATGACGCACACAGAACGCTGTTACCTACCCACCAAAGTGGTACCTATTCATCTACTTGCATTTGCATGCTTTCGAATTGCTAGGTTGGCAAGTGCGGGAGCTCACTCCGTCACGCGGGCTAGGGATTCGTCTTACCCGCTGAGCCACCACGCCCCCTACCCATCACCCAACATACTGATCCATAAACTCATCTCAGGGGTGGTTTCCCCCAGTAATCTATGCTAAAGAACATTTGATTCATTTGGGGCTCAATGTGTCAGCCAAAGATACAGACCTATTTTCTTATTTCTCATTTGGGGGTAGCTCGGGGGGGGGGTATTTTTAAATCTGTCTTGCAAAGGCAGAGCAGGATCACTGTCAAAACATGCTCCTCGTTTTATCTGTGCAAGTCCCAGTAGGCAGTTGAGTATCACAAAGTTTGAAAGCCCCCATGATAGATTAAAATGTAATTATTAGAAGTGGTACATTTATTTCTTGCCCAACCTAAACTCAGTGAACGTTTTGTTTTAGGGGCTTGCAGTATTGCAAAGTTTGAGAACCTCTGCGCTACAGTCCTTGTCCCTTAAATGCCACAGGTGGCCCCTCTCTCCAAAGGCTGTCTGTCTGTTTCAGCTGAACAGCGCCGTACTGCTACGTTATACCTTTAGTCA
Organism: Charina bottae; assembly: GCA_023362775.1. NCBI lineage: Eukaryota > Metazoa > Chordata > Lepidosauria > Squamata > Charinaidae > Charina > Charina bottae. Next base: position 4,585,803 of record JALMGJ010000013.1, on the reverse strand, counting down.
TTTAAAATTAAAACCATGGAAGAAACCAAGATGCTGCTTTCTGCCCCGAGCTTAGTGCTAGAGAAACATGATTCAGGTCCAGGATGCTGGATCAATCAACATAATATGAGACAAATGTTTCCAGTATCACCACCATCAGAAAAATCTCATTCTTCCTCTCAAGGAAACTATGACTGTGCAAGCCAGGAATGTAACATGGGAATGTGTTCATCTCCAACTAGCCATTGTCTTAATACTTCATATGCTTTGGCTGATTCTGGCTTTTACCTCCCCAGAGTTTATCGAGAGATTCCTGCCGCGGGAGCTCCAGATTGTCAAGCGCTTGGACCACAAGAACATCATCCGGGTGTACGAGATGCTGGAGTCCACAGCTGGGAAGATCTACCTGGTGATGGAGCTGGCAGAGGATGGAGATGTCTTTGACTGTGTCCTGCAAGGAGGGCCCCTGCCCGAGAGCCGGGCCAAAGCGCTCTTCCGTCAGCTGGTAGAAGCAATCCGCTATTGCCACAGCTGTGGGGTGGCGCATCGTGACCTGAAGTGTGAAAATGCCCTCCTGCAGGGCTTCAATCTGAAACTGACGGACTTTGGATTTGCCAAGTTGCTCCCCAAGAACCGCAAGGAGCTGAGCCAGACGTTCTGTGGCAGCACTGCCTACGCAGCCCCCGAGGTGCTGCAGGGCGTGCCCCACGACAGCAGGAAAGGAGACATTTGGAGCATGGGCGTGGTTCTTTACGTCATGCTCTGTGCGAACCTGCCCTTTGACGACACAGACATCCCCAAGATGCTTTGCCATCAACAGAAAGGGGTCTCCATTCCTGGCCACTTGGGGATTTCTGAGGAGTGCCAGGACCTTCTCAAGAGCCTCCTCGAACCAGACATGATCCTGAGGCCTTCCATCGAAGAAGTGAGTTGGCACCCATGGTTAGCAAGTTCCTGAGGACAGGACCGTGTCAAAATTCTCCCCAAATAAAAGGGGACAGGCTGTTTCCAAAACGCTCACATATATTTTAACGTTATGCTCAGTTTCTAGTCTTATCCTTAATCCACCCTGAGAAGGGAGGCATTTTGTATATTCCCCTCTCATCAGGAACTACCCTCGCTTGCTCAAGGATGCCTGCCAAGGTGGAGTGAGTTAGAAATAACCCAAAGACCAAGAAAAAATAGAGTGAAGGTGACACACACAATCATGTTTCCAATGCTGAATCTAAGAAATATCCCATAGGGATCAAAGGACAGCGGTCTCCTCCCCAGCTGTTCTTCAATAGCCCTGCATTAATCACTTTCCACGGGAGGTCTCCATAATAACACAACTGGAAATGGAGGATTGGGCTACCGTGCCCCAAGCCAACCTATTGGTCCATCTAGTACTGTAATCCAAAGAGCTGCTAGAGCGCCCTTTCCCAATCTGATGCCTTCCAGATGTGTTGAAATTACAAATCCCAGAACTCCTAGCCGAAGTCTCACCATATCTTCGGATGAATAATTGAGGAGGAGGTGGTATGTTCCGAGGCAGAGATCTTCCCGGTCCTCCAAGACAGAAACAATGAGCCTGGGGATGCCAGGAACTGAACCTGGAGCTCAGCTGTACAAAGCATGGGCTTCAACAAGTGATGGCCCCTCCAGGATTTGCCACAGTGGTGTGCAAAACATTTGAATTTGAAATGACTCAAATTGGAAACCCCACTTTGAGCACAAAACAGGCCATTTTGAACATTTGGAGAATGGATCAAGCTCCAAACAGTTGTTTCAAGAGTGAAAGATTCTGTTTGGAGGTTGAAACAACTCCCAAATTAACAAAGCAGCCTGTTTCACACTCAAAGGAACTCACACTCAAAATGGGGCATTTCAAATTCAAAGGGGTTTGATTCTAATTATTTTGAACTCCCCTAGTTAGCAAACACATTGCATGATACTAGCAAGGGAAGAGTGCTCCTGCACAATTAATAGCATTGTTTCTACTGTATTGTAGTGTCCGCGAGAGATTTTGTCCTACAACCTTCAGTCAGCAGTCAATGGTCTGGCTGGCTTGGGAAAAGAGCTGTAGTCCGACACATCTTTCACTTTATGAACCTGGCAAGACAAGTTGGAGGGTGTGAGCCTCTACTTCAGAGTGGCACCACCACCTGTCTTGGCCTTCCAGCTGGATGACCAGGAGGCATATATGTCAACCAAATTCTCCAGGAAACTGCCAAGTCGTATCTTGGCAGTGCTCCCTGCCCTCTAAACAGCAATGTGTCTGGCAGAGAATAAGGTCCAGGCCACCAGAGAGATTTGCTCTGAATCTTACAGAGGATGAAAAAAAAATCACAAAACCAATATGAGGTCATTTCTGTAGAACTCCTTTAATCGCTGTTAATGGCAAGTCTGTAAAAGGCCAAGAGAAAGTCATAATTACAAAACTAACAGCTGTTAAGAGCCACTTGTTCACCCCAGCTAGAAAACAGTCCAGGGAGATGCAGTATAATTTAAAAATGAGATAATATTGCACAACCAAGAAAAGGAAAATAGTTATGATGAAACCAGAGCCTTAGGACGTCTCCCAGCTCCAATTCTAGGCTCTAGGCTACCATATTCTGTCCCATCACCACAAACACTTAAAGCTGGGGGGTGGGGGATGCTTCTCTAAAGACCATCCTTCTCAGACACTTTCCTATAAGCTGCTCTAGTAACGAGGCCTTGCCCAGATGGGCCTATCTATGCGTTCACACCCTCACAGTAGGCTGTTCGGCCCCATCTTTCAAGGGGCAGGAGAGAAAAACCACCATAGCGCCTTTCAAGACCAATATCCTCCCGATCCAGAGAGCTTGGTTTGAGAGATCCAAAGAGCAGCTTTCTTAGGAATGTGGTGGAACTGATACTTGTACAATGCAGTAGGTATCTTCATTTTTTAAACACTAAATTATTCCAGAACTGCAAACACTCATTTGGCTTGCAGTACACCCCATTCCCAACTGCCATTTTAGAACACAGAGTTGCTAGCTGCTCCTCACAATAAGCCGTATTCATGGATAGCCACACATCTATCCACGATCCTTCAATTTCAGATGGCCATCTGCAGGCATAGTAAGGCGATTTCTCCTGGTCAGATCAAATCCTTGCTCACATTTCCTATGGGTGACCAATCTGGAAATCTCTCTCCCTCTTAATTTCATCTAGTTTTAGGGCTGACTCTTAAGTCAATTTTATTCAGATAGATACTGATTTTCATGAGCTGGTTGCATAGGGGAGCCCCAGAAGCAAGGCTTTTTGTTATCAGAAACTCCTCGGTGACCTTGAGAGCAAAGAACATCAACAGATACGTTTCCCTTCTCGACCCTGCACTGAGTTACCTGCTCCAGGGGTCTCCTTTCTTAGCTGCTGTTTATAGCAAGAAAGAGGAAAGCAGGGGCAACCCCTTCATTCCTCTCTGGCCCTTTGAGAACCCCAGCTCCATTGAAAACTGTCCTGTGGGATGGAAAGGGGTGGTCTGTGCGTGGTCAGAGCAGCCATCAGAGTTGCTAGCTGCTCCTGTCACGCAGATGCACTTGGACAAAGGGAGGCTGGATGGCTCCGGCATGAATCCACCCCAAATCGCTTAAAGCAGGGACCTTGTACCATCAGGGAGAAATATTATGTTTGGCTTCAGACCCACTTCGATAAGCTGGCCCTGGTTCCATTCCAATTCAGTTGGATGTGTACAGGAATAGCTCTTGGTGTATCGTACCCCAAGAAGATAAATCTGCCTTTTGGACCCATTTTAGAAAAAAGCATGATCGATTCTGAGGTCAGAGACTCAAATGATTATAGTCTGACTCAACTGCAGTGCAGCAACAGCTAAATCTGATCAAAAGAAGGGGGGAACCACGCTGCTTCCCCATTTTCCCAAGAAAGGGAAGATGCCTGTACCAATGATCATCTAGGGAGAACGTAGTTAAGGAAGCAACCTTGCCAAGACAGATCTTGGCAAGGGTGGAGAACAGCCAAAATCCTTCACACAACCAAGGTTCCTTCCCAAGGATTTATATCGATAGAAGAGGATCTACAGGTGCTCTGAATAGCATCAATACAAGGGGAAGACTGAAGTGTATGACACTTTGGCAAACATGAATCCTTCTGGGAAGATCCAAGGTGAGTCTTCCTAATAAGGCAAGGGACACTTGAGTCCAAGCAATGCCGCAGAGCACTCGCCCAATGGCTAGGCTACCCCCCACCAGGGCCCTTTAAAAGAGACCCTAGCCATGATTATTAGCACAACCCAGGAGGGACATCCTCTTTACCCTTCTGTAACCGGAACTTGTGCAGGATACTCCATGGGGTTATATGGCAAGGCAGGCCTCGGAACAATAATTTCGTTTTTAAAAAGTGCTTCAATTCCCAGGAAAAAAAAACGGACCAGCTTGCATTTGGGAGTGGTAGGAGAGAGAGGGGTTCATTTATGCAAAAGTGAGTTCCAAACCATGCACTGAGAGTCTGAGGGGGCCTGTAGGAGCCACAAATGCCACATAAAGTTGTCTTCTTAGGATTGGGGTTCACAGAGGTTCGCTCCTGGAAATCCTTAGAAGTTGTTCAGGTTTCAAGACACAGAACGAGGCATAGCTAGCAAGCTGCCAGACTGAAGACAGATAGGTAGAATAATCCTAATTATTTCTGAAGGTCACTCAGATAGGGATAATTCACCCCGCCCCATACTAATCCATTCTAAAATGCCAAAAGAAGAGAGAGAATGAAATCAAATCCACGCTGCCCTGCTCTTGGAGAATGATTTGTTCAGGGGACGGTCTGGAAAGACGCCTCGAGCACACACACCCTTTCCACCATTGCTCTTCAACCCCTCTGTACAACCTAGTCACCATCGGGATCTGAGCAAGGGTTGTAGTCCAAGTTCCCAAGTAGGATTTGAGCAGAGATGAGATGTAGCCAGCCCAAAACACTTTTACAGAAGAGAAAGGAACCAGGTGCTCTGGGATTTAATTCACATTGGATGGTGCAGAGGGGGGAAGGGGCAAGGATGGGCCCACGATGCGCATGGAGACTGATGGCCCTGGTCATTCCCAGTTCTCCCATTCTTCATCTTCCATCTGCAGATGGGAGGGAGAAAGAGACAGACAGACAGACAGACAGAGAGCATTCAGCAAGGGGGTCATTTGAGGCACGATGTTACAAAGAGACAGATTACAGGAGTTCCACGATGTACCAGCTGGGACTCAGGACTATCACTTAAAGCACTTGAGTTGTTAAATTGGTTTGCCAACTTGAAATTCAAGCCAATTTATTTTAAAACAAAAGACTGCAATTTTATCTCGCCCATGCTTTTGTTTCGCTGTGGTGCCTGCCCAAGATGTTATTCCCGCAATTTTACGTTTACTAGGAGCATATATTTCAATATAAAAGGAAGGTCAATAGAGAAAGAGTTTCAGGTGACTGGTCATCCATTTAAAACCAGTTAACTCAATTTAAACAAAGCTGCATTTTTAGCAAAAAGTCAATACTGACGCTTGTGTTGAAAACGTAAAAGAACCTAACTGCTCATTGTTGGAAATAAATGTATTTATATAGAAAAGCAAACCAAAATAGGACCTCAAGACAGCCTAGCCTATGCTGAAATGGAGTTTCTGTTTTGTTTTTTAATTCAATCATGCTATTTATTCCTTGCAAATCCAGCTACTGGTGAGTCAAGAAGCAAAACTGCTAACCCACAGCCCCACACCTCCAGGTGCTTTTCTAGATGTCTTGAGAGAGGACCTTCTTTTCCCACCCAGCGTGAACCTGTCTCTCCTAGTCCAATGGGGTTTCTGCAATGCTGCCCTTACAGAGGAAAAGCCACCCCCCTCTCAGCCTGAATTTGTAAACATAGTTGAGTCAGCATGTAATGAGGGAGGGAGGGAGGGGTGGACTGTTTAGAATACTGAAATATGTAGCTCTAATCTTGGCTAACACTGGTTCCTGGTTGCCAGAAGCAAGTTCCAAGAACTCCTTTCAGCCCATGGCTGCTTCCCTTTACAAAAAGGGCAAGCGTGGATTATTATTTACCACAGTGTTTCTCAAACTTGGCAACTTTAAGATGTGTGGACTTCAACTCCCAGCATAGCTGGCTAGGGAATTCTGGGAGCTGAAGTCCACACATCTTAAAGTTGCCAAGGATGAGAAACACTGATTTACCAGAATGACATATCCAACATAACATAATGCTCCAGTACCCTATTAACAGAAACATGTGGGAACCCCACAAAAATCTCTTCCGAAAATGCTCTTAAGGCTGCAATCCAACACATAGCTTCTGTAAAAAGGACAGGTCAGCTAGTCGATGGGCTGATTCCAGAGGAAGAATGGACAGTCTGTACCGTCAACCTAACCTTTCTCTTTGCGTTTCTGAGAGGACAGTAATCTGGCACACTCCCGGTTTCAGTTCCTTATCAGTAAAATGGGAATCCTGACCCAATGCTGCTATTTGCAATTCCCACATATAACTAAACCCTCGAATTAACAGGTTAAAGTGGGGAAGAGTTGCCTGTTCTAGGCAAAAGTCCATTAAATGATGGATGGGATTTTACGCAGACGTAAAATGACATAATGCACACGTAAAATGCCAAACGGATTTTGCTCACTGCATCTGATATCCGCTAAACTAAGGTTCAATAAACGGAAGGTTTAATATAAACTTACACCTGTCTCTGATACCTCCTCAGCTGCGTCTGACCATCCACTGGCCAGCAGAGCTTACCTCTGCAGAGATGTCTACTTTGGCAAGGGCCAACTGAACTTCTTCTTCCGTCATGTCCAGGTCAAAGTCCTTTTCCCAGTCCTCACTAATATCTGTGCTCGAGCCTGAAAGAGTAAGGAAAACACCATGCACAGTTCACTTCAAAGGCAGGCTCTTGAAATCTAACAATGGGCATTTAGCATGCAGCCGCTGAAGCTCTGCAGTAACTCACCAACTATTAGCAGATGCCAGCTTCATGAAAGCCGCCTACTGGCAAGCAGTCTTCTTAAATGCAGCCTGGGTATTTTCCCCAGAACCGCCAAAGATTGAAAAGGATTTTGCACCGAAACCATCCCAACTATCATTTCTCATCAACAAACACACCCTTGGGAAAAGCTGGACTGAAGGTTTCCAGCCACTCACCTTTCTTCCCATTATTGGATGGTGTGGACTTCCCACTGTCCGAATTGAGCTCAAAGAGTCGCAAGTCCATTGGCGCATCCTCCCGTAGTGTGTCTATCCTGCTTGCTGACTTGCCCTCCACGCGCTCCTTAGGCTGCTCCGAAGACAGCTTTGTCTCCGGAGGAGCTGGAGAAGGCTGCGCAGGCCGCCCTGGCTTAGACCAAGAGACCTGCTCATCGCTGGTGGCTTCCTGCAGCTTCTGAGAAAGGTCCCCGGCCCCAGCAAGCTGGGCTCCAGTCTGTAAGGGGGAGGCAGGCCCAGCAGTGGGGTTTGCAATCTGAGTCACCAAGGAGAGGCTCTCGCTGCTCTCGGATGGGGTCGCCTCTGCTGGGGTGGGGATAAGCATGGCCCAGCTTTCTACAGAGGCCTCCAGCGTTGGGACCGCTTCTTCTGCAGAGATGGGAGAAGCTGGCTTGGCAGGTTGGGAAGACGGTGCATGGATGAGAGCTTGTGAGGAGGCGGCTCCAAGAAATTCTTCTGTGACAAGAGAAGAAACACTGATGACCTTGGTAAATAATGTCAGGAAAACAAACGGAGGTAAATCAAAAAGCCTCATCCCAAGATGATGCTCCAACAATACAGGTAGTCCTCGCTTAACCACCAGAATTTTGATTGCTGAGCGAAGCAGTCATTAAGCGAATCTGACCTGATTTTATGACCTTTTTTGCAGCGGTCGTTAAGCGAATGATGCGGTTCCCCATTGATTTTGCTTGCTGGAAGCCGGCTGGTAAGGTTGAAAATGGCAATCACATGACTGCGGGATGCTGCAATGGTCGTAAATGCAAACCAACCAAGCACCCAAATTGTGATCACGTGACCACGGGGGACACTGCAATAGTCGTAAGTGTGAGGACCAGTTGTAAGTCGTTTTCTCCAGCACCGTTATAAGTCCGAACCATTGCTAAACGAATGGTCATTAAGTGAGGACTACCTGTAGTAGGAATATTCTTCCTATATATCTAGCTCCTGATTACTCCAGTTGTTTCCCCCCCACCAGCTTAGGCATCGGAAAGAATTCCAGAAGCTGCCAGTGAATGCTTTCCCTACAGGCTAAAACCAGCACAAACTGCAAAGCTCCTATTCTGTAAATGTCCATAGCCTGCAAAGCTGCTTCACCATTCCATTTCTTTAATCTGTAGAGAAGTCATCGTGGGATAGCACTGAATGGGACGGACATTCTTGCAGGCAAGGAACTGAGTAACCGCACTACAGAAGTCCTGAAAGGACCAGGGCCCTTTCAGTGAACGGCCAGACCTTACGGTTCCCTTACCTTCCTCCTCTTCCTCCCATCCTGGCTCCTCAGAGTGAACGCTTTGCTCTGCCCGCTGCTTCAGAGCCTCCCTCCGGACCTCCTCCTGGGATGACAGAGGATACACACAATGGTCAGCGATGCTTCTACTGGCTCTTCTGCCAAATGGGGGCACCAAGAGAGAGCAGCCACAGCTTCCTGGCAAAACCAATTCTCCCTGGGCAAAGGCCTGCCTTTCCCGGGGGGGGGGGGGGGCTTTCTGCCAGGCTCAGCCAAGAAACCCAACAGGATGCAAAAGCAGCACCGGTGGGGCTACAGCCCGGGGATGTAAGCAGAGGCAAAACAGAACCATGCTGGGGGCAGATGTCAAGGGTGGTCACTAAGGGTGAAGAATCAGAATCTAAAAGCAAGGCAGAAAGGGCTGAGACACTTACTCAAACGTAGTGTGTTGGAATGTGACAAAGCGTGCGAGAGAGGAATAAACTTGCTGTCCTTCCCTTCTATTATATGGACAGACTTCAGTCAATTATAAATTGGATTAAAAGTATTGCCTGAGCACCTTTTTGGTTCTTTTTGGACCAAGTCCCGTCCCCAACATAGGACACGAAGGTTGTGGTAACTGGAACAAGCCTCCTAATGCATAACCCTCGCTCAAGGAATGTTTCTGCAAACTCACCTGCTCCAACTGGTGGACTTTATAGAAGTAGCGCTGCCAGAATTCCGAGTGGGAGACAGCCACGGGCACCTAGGGCCATTGGAAAAGAAGCATAAACTTTCCTAAACCGTTATTGTGTTTATTTCTCCCAAGATGCAAGAGATCAACTTTTGTAATCCGACCCTTACTGATGTGTGCATTAACCATTCCTCTGACTGACCCCTGAATGGACAAAGTGCGAATAGGTGCTTGTGTATAAATAAGCTGGTCCAGCAATTCTAAGAGCAAAACCCAGTAGATGAAAAGCAAGTTTGCTCCCTCAATTCTGCTGCTTCTTGGCAAGAAGTAAATCCAGTGGTTTCCAGCTGGCCGGCACATTCCGCAGAGACCAAAGCCCTCCGTATTACTCACGGAGACCAACATGCTAAACAAGTTAAGGAAACATGTAATCCCACAGATAGTATTTTCAAGCAACAAACCTCTATCCATTCGCTCGAAGAAAAGATGGAGGAACTCAAGGAACCACCAAGCTTACCATCTTGGAGTAGAGGGAGCGGATGGAAGGGCTGTTCCCCAGCAACTCTGATATCTCTCCTTTCTTCTCCTCCAAGCTGAAGTGCAGAAGCCAAGCCTCAAATAGCTCAGGGGGTCCTGCAGGAGAATATTTATTTATTTATTTATTTTATTTTATTCATATGACCGCCCATCTCCCCCCAACGGGGAACTCTGGGCGGTTTACAACAAAAAAGAATTAAAATAGGACACACAATATAAAACATCAATTCATACAATTAATAATAAATAATTATAAAAATAAAATCCAGATGGACGAAGAATAATCAAGGGAGGACTTTTTAGGATTAAGGGACAAGCCACCCCCATGAGGAACTATCCCTTCCTCCTTCCCATGCCAGGCGGCAGAACCAGGTCTTCAGATCTTTCCTAAAGGTCGGGAGGAGATCGGTCTCAAATCCGGGGGCAAGGTGATGTATCACATCTATGCCAAGACGAACACGGGATAGCCACAAGTACGCAAGCTTCCTCGGCCCACAAAACTAGCTTCACAAACAAGGAAGGAGGGTCAGCTTTGTTCCCTTTGAGAAGTCCATGTACAGTACTATTATCTGAAAGTAGGATTGTGGCCATAAGTCCGGCCTTGTAAATGCAGTAATAATCGTTTACTGCATTTACAAGGCCGGACTTATAGCCACAATCCTACTTTCACATGAAAGTACTGTACATGGACTTCTCAAAAGGAACAAAGCTGATCCTCCTTCCTTGTTTGTGGAGCTAAAGGCTTAAATGACAAGAAGACAGGAAGAGTCTGATGGATCAAATCAAGGCTGTAAAGAAGCATGCTAGAAAGAGGCAGCACGGGAGACCAAAATCTACTGCCCAGGGACCAAATTACAGTATGAGAGAGAAGATGACAACAGTGAATTCCAATAGTTATGACTATCATATGCAAAACAAACAAACAAAAATAAGTATTGTTATACTCCATTTTTTATTTCCTAGAGTAAAAAGTCCCAATTCATTAGCCTTCCTTGTTGGGACGTTTGCCAGCATACCTTGGCTTTCCAGAACCACAGCAGACAATAAACCATCACCTTTAACGTTGAAGAGCAATGTGCATGTACCACCACCCATGACAGGAGAGGTTGGGGACAACAGGGGACACTCGCATTCTCTTTCCTCAAGCTTGGAAGTGCTAGAAGGGGCAGTCCAAAGTCCTGCCAACCTCCCCCCGCCCCCCCCCCCCCGGTCAAGCAAGCAGTGCTACAATTCTAGGGCCGCCTCCCAGCCCGGTCTCTTTCCTACGCGTTGGACTGTGACTTTCAGATCTCCCAGCCAAGGAGCCATTCAGAGAGCTGGAGTCTCAACATATATGGAAGGCACTAGGCTGGGGTCAGGCAAAGGGAAAGTGAGGAGGAAAAAAAACAGTAGAAAAAACAAAACACGGTTCAAATGCTACTTGGATCTCGTTGGAATGACCGCTTGACAAATTTCTCAGATTTTTGCCATGAATAACTTTTCTCATAGCCATCCAGACATGCTTTGATCAGTTGTGGCTGAATGAAGATTCTGAACCTCGGCCTCCCCTTATAATATCACCTGCTGCTGACCTCCAATTTGTTGTCCAAGCTCTATTGGATCTTTTTACAATAGGCCTGAGAGATAGACGTTTGCTTTTTGTAGTAGCAGCCTGTACTCTTGAAAGGTTTGCCTTTATGAAGACTAAAAGCATGGTATGAACTGCACTCATTATCTTGTAGATGGCTCTCCTATTTTCCAGAAGGACTTAAGTCTATATACTTCCCCTGAACAAGGTTTCCGGCCTACAATTACCTCTCAACTTACCATCAGGTTCATTGCAATAAGTGGCAGGGTCAGACTGAAGGCTATAGAGACGAGCCTGGAAGAGAACAGAGAGGTAAAATTATAGGAACAAGAGACATTCTTAATAGGGAGAAAAGCTCTATTTTAGGGTCAGGAGGGCTGCAGATGTACCTTGGCACTGTCATACAACTCTGTGGTCCCAGATGGAGTTGCCATCAGGGTTATGACATCACAGTCAATGGTCTTGTCTGGGGAGGGTGCAAATGTGTCTGAAATGACACCCAGGAAGTTGGAGAGTCCTTTTCTCACTTTTTCTGTTGCCCCTGAAGAGCTTTCCGTCTTCACATACACAAAAAAGGGACAATGAAAAAAAATTAAGCCACGGGAAGCAGAGATGGCAGCATCCTACAAAGTTTAACCAAGTGTAAGGTTATATGTCAAAGCAATACAGAGTTTACTGGGTAAAAATGTGCTAAAACAAACGAAGCTCTGCCAGTATTTTCCCCTGCTGTGTATCCCTTTGCCTCAGTCATGAGACCCTTTACTTACAGCCAGCTTCTCTTTGACCACACTGGCAGTAGCAGCAATGGTGCAGGCTGTATCGTGTTGGACCACCTGGGTGAATTCTGTCAGGTCACGTTTCATGAACTCCAAGGCCTCCGTAGACTGCGCAGAGAGAGAACGTACAGAGTGGCTCTTGTGGGGCAAGTCAGAGCTACTGCAGAATTTCAAACAGCTGCTATTAATTAAACGAGGTGCAGGGAGCTGGCAATGGTGGAGCCAGAAATTTCTGGTCACTCCAAGGCATGACCAGTAAGAGAATACAATGGAATATTTTCAAAAACCAAAGCTAGACATCTGAGACTCAGTTGTCTTTTTATTCTATGCAGTTTCTATTTCAATGTATTAAATAAAAACAAATTTCTTTCCATTCAGATTTGAAAAAAAGCTCAAATTAATAATAGTAACTAATTTGTACTCATATGTTGCAATTCCAAGATTTATGCTCTGAATGGAGAACACCATTTCCAGCCAAGTTACTCTTTCCTGTCTTAATGTTTTAAAGTTAAGCATTTGAACAACGACGAGATGGAGTTCTGTGTGCTTTTTAAACTGTACTTAATGCAGGAAGTCTTTACAAACCGAAGTAGCTTAGAGTCTTTACCTGATTCATAACAACATGGTAAGGTACTATTATTAACCAGATTCCAATAATAGAGGAAGCAAAGGCAGGTGATTTACTCAAGGCCACCTAGCAAGTTTGTCAACAAACAGGAATTTGAACTGGCACCTCATCGTTTCAAGTCCAACATTCTGTCCCAGGAGCCAAACTAATCCTAAAACTGATCTGGAAGTTTGGGGGAGGGAAAAAGAGAGGAGGCCAGGACAAGTAGTTCCCAGCAGACCAGTTTCGAGTTTAGACCCCAATCTCAGCCCATTCCAATGCAGAGAACAAGCGTCCTTCCTGCAGAACCAGTGACTGACCAGTAATATAGAGATTCAAAAAGACTGTTTTCAACAAAGAAGAGGGCTCAATCAAGTGTAAGCACCTATACTTCAAGACTAAGCAGCACTCCAAAAGTTGCTCCACGCAATTTGTGATGACTGAGCAGTGCCTCTTGACCACTGCTCTTTATTTACTGCATAATTCCAAAAAGGCCTGCCTACCTTGTCTTTGACGGTTTGAAGGCTTTGCTGTAGCCAGCTCCTCCACCAGCCTCCATCATCCCTGTTACAGGACAAACATATGAAGCTGAATAGTTTGTAACTACGTTTTAACATTTGGTGGATTACATGAATCCTGTCAACTGTAGCACCTTCAACAAGCCCAAACTAAACATAGCCCAGTACAATTGCAACCATTATTTTAATGCTTGATATCGTATTTGATAAAAAGAAAAAGCCTAAATGGGATATTAGCAGATATTAAAACAGTAATCTTTCTTTTAACGGGTAGGAAACTTGAGTGATCTCAATGAGACTTGCTTCTAAATAAACCCAATTAGAATTGAGGGGCACAGCTATGAAACAGGATGATATCAACTAATAATATTCAAAGATATGTTGAGAATATAAATGTCCATGGTGATATCGCCTGCATATTATACGGTATGATTCTATTTTTGGCATCAAATTCAAGCTTCCAGAATTTACAGTATGTAAAAAAGAGGCAACAAACAAAGTAAACAATTCTTCTAGTAGCATGTATTTATAATAGCACAGAAGACAATTAGGTGCTCGTGAGCCCATACTTTGTCATGTAATTTAGTTTGGCTGGCAGCAAGAGAATGTGGGCTTACTGGATTTGCCATCCTCTAACACATGGTTTCTCAACCTCAGCCACTTTAAGATGGGTGGACTTCAACTCCCAGAATTCCCCAGCCAATTCCCCACCCATCTTAAAGTGGCTGAGGTTGGAAAACACTGCTCTAACAAGCACAATATTTTTAAATCGTTTTACCATATGTCAGAAAGGAGCTGATGTCTGAACGTTATTACTTCAGAACGGTTTCCATTTCATACAAGATTTCGGCACAAAACAGTCGGCCAGGAGAACTGGGTTCAAACGGTTGGCCAGCTCCCCGCCACTCCTAACTGCCTCGCGAGCCTCGGAGAAGACCCGAACCGCAAAGCCCACAGAGATTCACCCCCTTCATCCCGACCACAAGCCTGCGAGGTCGGCCCGGCTGCCATCCGTGGCTTTCCAGGGCCGCCCCAGGACCCCCCACGCGCTGCCACAGACCGGGCGATCCTCGGGATCTGATCTTCTCCCCGCGAGGGGCCGAGCCTCCAGCCCCGAGACCCGGTTCCCAGTGCCCCCCAGCCCGCCCCAGCCCGCCTTCTCACCCCAGCCAACCGCCTCTCCCCAGAGCAGCCCCGCAGCTCATCTTCTGGCTTTCCCAGCAGCGCCAGCGCCTCATTTCAGAAACCAGAGCGCGAAGATCCCGGAGGGACGGGCCGAGCGCTCTTCACATGCCCATAGAGCCCTCGCTCCTTCCTCCGCCCCGGCCCCCAACGATTCCCCTCCTTCGCAGCGGCGCCGCCCCCAGCGCTCCAGCTGAAGCTCACCCTTCCGCCATCTTGGCCGCCTGACGTCACTAATATTTACTGACCTTTGACTCGCTCCTGAACCCCCGCCCCTCCGAGGCGCAATCGCCACAGCTTCCGGCAGTTCCGTGACCTCCCGTAACCACGGAGACGCTTCCGGCTGGCTATTTTACCGCCCTATGTAAAGAAAAGGAACCATAGAGGACTCTGAATAGAGCGGACGCCGCTCTTTGCATTCGAAGCACAGGGAGCCCATCTTTTCTATAAACACTACATCCACGTTGTTTTTCGCAAAAGGTTTCCACCCGCTTCTCTAGCAAGAACCGGAAGCTCGCGCAGCGAACAGCTCCTTTGTTGAAAGAGCTCTATGCCTCTTTCCGGTTCCGCCGGGAGTTGCGGCTATGGCAGCTGCCGAGGACCAAAAGTGTTTGCTCGAAACTCGCTCAGGATTTTCTTTTGCCTCGGCCTTGGCAGTCTCCGGGAGGGTAAAGTGTGGGGTGGGGAGGTGACGACTGCCCCCCACGCGGAAAGGAAAAGGAATTGGAAATGTACGGAGATATAGAGCTGCCTTTCTGTAAGCCGGTAGCAGCGTGTCAGTAGTCCTTGGATGGGAGACCACCAGGAAATCCCAAGGCTGCGGGCTCGAAGGGAAGTCCAGGAAAAGGAATTTCCATACTGCAGCCAACAGGACGAACTCTACTCAGAGAACTCTTTTAAGCCTCTCCAGCGCTTCCCTTGAACCTGCTCCTTCTCACTGCATCCATCTTTGCAGCCCTCCAGCTGGAACTCTCTTTCATTGCTTTTCGAAAGCCCTTGAAATGCGTCTTTTAACTATTGCTTTTATTCTTAATAACGCTGGTTTAAATTTTTCTAACTAACCAGAACTAGGTGGTAACAGGTAGCAAACCCAGTTTAATCCGAAACAGATGCCCGCAGGGTAGGTTTTAATTAATCCTTCGATGGGAGACTACCACAAAATCCCAAGGCTATAAACCTTGGAGGTCGAAAAAGATCCCCAGAAAATGCATTTTGCCAAGTACATTGTATGGTTCAGCGTTTCTCAACCTTGGCGGCTTGAAGATGTGTGGACTTGAACGCCCAGCCCATGCTGGCTGGGGAATTCTGGGAGTTGAAGTCCACACATCTTCAAGCTGCCAAGGTTGAGAAACACTGGTATGGTTGCATCCATGAAGCCACCGGGAGCTGAACTGAAAGGCGGCTTCACCTTTACCGAGATGGGTACATACCTTTCGAGTGAATCCGAAGGTGTTAGCTGGCATAGCTCATCGGTTCATACGCCCTTTGCTGCTGTCCAGCAGTTGTCTGGATCTTCAGAGCCTGTGTGTTAACACACAGCTGGGAAAGATTACAGCTTGTTTCTACGCACCAGAGATTAAATTTGGTACTTAAAGAGAGACAAAGGGACAAAACAGGATAATGTGTTGAGTGTGTAGGGAGATGAGTCTGCTGTTTGGGAGCAAGTTATGGAAAATTAAAATGATAGCCCCTTGCCTGCTTACTGCTGTGCTAACATCCTACTTGAAGCCTTTTGGTTATTTACATTTTTATTTTTCATTATCAAGCAGTTCAATAACAGTAGAAGGAAATCTTGTATAAAATGGAAACCGTTCCTAATTAATGACATTCAGCCATCAGCTTCTTTCTGACATATGGTAAATCGAGTTAAAACATTGTGCTTCTTAGAGAACAGTACTGTAGAAGGAATAACATTCTCTACACATCTGTCAACTCTCCTTTCATCCTTGGGGTTACTCAAATGGGACTGCACTTGCCTGGATCCTCTCTGGAGTGTGTGTGGCGGACAGTATTTGCAACACAGGACCGTGTTTGCCACATAATATCATAGAGAAGATCCAGCAGCATGCAGATGTCGGATTATTAGGTTTCCTTAAGTCTGGGCTTCCATAAGTCCAGCCATGTCCTTAAATTTCTTAGTAGCGCTTTAACTATCTAAAAATGCCCTGTATTATACCATTTTCAGTTTCTTGATCTTGGCAGGCAGGCTGGCTGACGGCAGTGCCAGGATGATACTCCCTGACATACTGTAGCCAAGCAGACCACCAGCAGCAACATTTCAGCTCATCTGCTCCTGGCTGGAGATGGAGTAGGGCCAATACTCTGGGGCCTGCCCCAGTGCTTATGGGTTGGGAGTAGAAGTGGCCAGCAGTATATAGTGGGGTCCTGGCAATGAGGGGCAGGGCTGCTTCTGACGTCACAAGCTGCTGATCCCAGTCCAGAGCTTCTCTGCTTTGGAAAAGGGATTTGACTGCTCCCATACCCTGGGGTAATAAGTGGTGATTTTTTTATTTAGAACAAAGGGCCCTTCCCTCAAGCCCTTCCTTGGCAAGATGGCAATAATAATGCTGACCTGTTTTACAAAATGGCTGGAAGGATGAACGAGACCATGATTTGCAGCAGTAACCTTCGTTGTTGTCCTACAAGCCTTGGTTCCTTTACAGATTATAAACAAGGGTAGCTCAAAAACAAGTGTCCGGGGTAGCAGCTGGAAGGGCCAGCTGGGAAGCTCCTCTGCCTATTCTTCTTCCTGGATCCCACCTGGGCTTCTTGGCAGGGACCCCAGAAAACCTCCACGTAGAGGCAGAGGGAGATTCCCAGCTGGAAAACGTGCCTTTGAACAAAGAGGCTCAGCTACTAACGGCAATAAAATATACTGACTGTGAGGTTGGGGGCGTACATTCACAGATGGCTGTGCAGGCTCTTCCATAATTCCACCTTTGGGGAGAAGAAACAATTATTGGGAAAATAACTGTATACGAGAAGGGAGGGAGGCCATTTTAAGCATATCTGTTTGCACACAGGCACACCTTAGCCCCCTGCTAGAATAATTGGATCCGTCAACTCCGATGAAGCTGACTTTCGGGCAGCGCTGATTGGAAGCAGATGGTGTGAATTCATGGGATACTTTGCTAGTCAAGTGTATTTCCTCTGTAGATTCCCTCTGGGGGAAGGCTGGGAGGAGGAGAGAGACGGGGAAGGGAGAGAGAAACAGGAGACGGCATCCTTCTCCAGAAATAGCATCAGCCATCCCTGTGCTTAATCAGGCAGGCAACGGTCTTACAAAAAATAGCCCAAGGAGCAGGAAACAAGAGGAAGATGCGGTGCCTTTGGCTTAAATGTATCTGTTCCTTCACACAGCTGGAGTGTGGCCTTTCTCCCACAAACAGATCCACAAGGCAATAATTAACAGCCGACTCTCGTATTCCCATCTACTGCTCAACCAGCAGAAGCAGCAAAACAGCAATTAAAAACAATGTAAAAGCTTGGCAGGGGATTCCCTTGCCAATCGACTGAATTATCACCCACAAGATTTGAGGGAAAGAGGCTGCACTCTCCTAGTGCATGGGAGGGAAGAGGCCTTGAGTGAATTGCCCTTGGAAGAACATGTAGGAGTCCGGGTAGAGTTCCAGAATAAGTCTCTGCAGGCAAGCCCACGGAGAATAGGCCAAGGCTGTCTGGGGGTTCTCCCTCCTCCAGGTGTTTACAAATGCCCAATTCTTGAAATCATTTCAAGAAGAGCTGAGTTGCAAGCCTCTTGTGAGCAGGGGCTGAAAAGGTGGAACAAGAGAGAGGGATGTCTGGCAATGAAATGTCTGCAAGAAAACAACAAGGCTCAGAGAGCACCAAGGACTCCACAGTTCAACCCTGAGCTACAAGTATTCTCTTCAATTGGATAGGGATGTGTTTATCTATTGCATTACATCCCCCAGGGATGTCCGCAGGGTGCAATCAGAAAAAGTCAAATGGTGGTCCTGATGGTGCAATTGAAGTTCTGCCTGTTTTGCAGATAAAAAAGATGGAGCTTTAATTGCCCCATTGTGGGTGCTATTTTGACTTTTTCAACTGCACTCTAGGGACATTCCTGCATCCCCCACCTCCTTTACTCCGGCAGCTGCAGGCTCTTCCTATAAGAATAAGAAAAGCCCCGAGTTTGGCTCAGGCCAAGGGCCCACCTCCTCCAGGGTTTTATGTCATGCAACGCAATGGCCGACCCAGAGGGGCATTCAGGAACCCCCCCAAAACGAGAAGGAAGGTGGTCATCCTTTTCTGGGGCTAGAGGCCTCGCTCCTGTGATTGCCACAGTAGTAAACAGCATCAAGACAAATAGCCTGATCCTGTAGGGAAAATGATGAGGTAATCAGGGCTGGGATCTCCCAGTTCATCCCCTGAGGTCTGCGTTGAGCGGAGCTTGGGTGTGTAAGTTACAGCCAAAACCACCAAGAGCATCTCAAGGGAAAGAGTTCAGGTCAAAAAGGACAAGTTGAAGGTATTAAGGAAGTGACCAGCTGAATAGAATTCCTGCAGCTCTGAGCACTCTGTCTTGTGTGAGAAATGGATCGTAGAAATGACCACTCATGATCTCTCTGAGTCAAAGTATAAAAGCAAATATTTATTTCGCGTTTGCAAAGGCGGGTGGATCCAATTGCTGCAGGCAAAAAGGACCACATTTCATTACAGATCTCAGCATCTTATATACCCTAATTTCGCGGCCGAAGGTGACCCTCATCTGTCCCCATTGGCTGAGGTACCAGGATGTTACACTCTTGTTTCCGATTTGCCTATAATTAACACATTTTAGCTACTGATTACATTAAAACATCCTATGCATTTTTCAATCTATGGGGGGCTTTGCGGAAGCCTTATCAGGTTGTGTGTTAAACAATGGGATTTCCTCATAAGTCATGGTTTGACCTCACAGTTGGTTCTGACTCTGATACTGTTTGTGTACACATTTCCTTATTTCCTTGGGATGATAAGACCTATCTCTGTCCCCGTCTCCCCTTGTCTTTTGTGTATTTTATTATCTTAGTCACTGTTATCCTAAAACATTTAATGGATTCTGATCATCTTGCTTGAACTTAAGCTGTCATCTCAGTTTCCAGCCACTCAATCACCAAGAGTTGGTTTAGATGTAATATATATAAAAAATTGCAATGGCTATTACCAGTTCAAATTATTTTGTTAAAAATTAACTGATTTGTACATCCCTCACACTAGGAAGGAAGGAAGGAAGGAAGGAAGGAAGGAAGGAAGGAAGGAAGGAAGGAAGGAGGGAGGGAGGGAGGGAGGGAGGGAGGGAGGGAGGGAGGGAGGAGGGGGTAGGGTAGGGTAGGGGAGGGGAGGGGAGGGGAGGGGAGAAGGAAGGAAGGAAGGAAGGAAGGAAGGAAGGAAGGAAGGAAGGAAGGAAGGAAGGAATGCAGTTGAGAGAATTAGAGCTGGACCACCTTAGCCCAGACTGGTCCCTTGCCCAAACAATACCCAGGTGTTTTCCCCCCAACCCTCAGAAAAGGACGCAGCTGAGAAAAAGGGGCAGATCCCAAATCCTTGTTTCTGCTATAACAGGGCTTTCCAAAGTTTTCCCGCGGCGACACACCAACCGCCGTTGGTGTGTCGCCGCGGGAAAACCCGGAATTGCTGCCGTTGCGGCAGTGCACAAAAACCCGGAAGCGCTGCTGCCACTTTCGGGTTTTTGCGTGCCGCCGTTGGTGTGTCGCCGTGGGAAAACCCGGAAGCGCTGATGATGATCAGCGCTTCCGGGTTGTGTGGCGACACACCAGTCTGTGTGTGGCGACACACTTTTGTGTTGCGACACACAGTTTGGAAAGCTCTGTGCTATAAGTTTATATTTGACAGTTGTTGGATTTCTTCTGTAATGGCTTTTCTAGCTTTTGCACAAAAAAACCCCCCATGTATCAAAGGGTGGTCTTTGGATCATTGCTTGCAAGGCTTCTCAGTTGGTAGAGCAGATCTGAATGAACAATTGAAACCAGAGGTTTTCCGTTCAGGTCTGATGGATAAACAGATTGAAAGAAAATTTTATCATATATAAAATTTGTTTTATATATACAGAGGTGGAAGGACTTACAAATACCTACAATGAAGAATGGACTGAGATGGCAAAATTGACTACTTTGATTAAAGAAAAGACTTTGTCTAACTATTCTTCTACTTGGAAACCTCTTTTGGACTTTTTGCTTGAAAGGGAAAGAAATGAAACTTTAAATTTGCGATTTGATGATTAGAACTGTTTATGATTATAGAAATATTGGGTACTATTGTTAATTTTAGAGTAAGAGGTTAGTGTATCTTATATTTGTATCTGTACCAAAGAAAGTTGGAAGCTGTTCTTTTTCTTTTCTTTCTTTTCTTTTTCTGCACTCTTAATTTTGCTCTTTTTCTGATCTTTTCTTCTTAATTCTCTTTTTTTCTGTTTCTTCATATTTTATCTCTTGTTGAAACTTAATAAAGTTTTAGGAAGAAAAAAAAAGAATTCTGGTGGAAAAGGTACAAGATGATTCCAATGGACAACAGTGGGGAAGTGTAGTTAGTCATTGAAAAATGCACAAATATGAGATTTTAATGCACAAATATGAGATTATATATATATCAAATCACTTGTTTTGGAGAAAGCATATGGTAAGACAAACATATCTGAGTTACGGAGGTTTCTGTCCCAATATGAAGTTGGTGGCTAAATACAGTAATAGTGGTACAGAACAGAAGTATGCGTAAAAATCAATGGATGTGGAGTCCTTGGTGCTCTCTTCGACTGGAATCAATGGATGGTTGGCAAATGCTTCAACACTGAGTAGGGAGTAAGAGAAAGATATGTGATGTTCCCTTGGTTGTTTGTGTATTTGTGTGTGAGGAATACATGTGAGATTAAATGGAGACGGGAAATGTATGTTTTTTTGTTATGCAGATGAGGTTGTGTTGTTGGCTGAGAATCCAAATGATTTGCAGTGTTTTTTAGATTGTATGATGCAGTGAGAAATAAGCACCTGAGATTTAATGTACTGAAAACCAAGATAAATGCGTTTGACAGAGAAAATGGAGTGAACAGTTGCCAGTTATACATAAACAATTAGAAATTATAGAAAGTAGATGATTTTGTATTTCTTGGTTTGAACGTTTATTGAAGATGGGAAATGGATGGAGAAATTTAAGTTGTGCAAATGGAGGTAGAAAGATCATGGATAGTATGTGGTCTGAAATGAAGAATAAGGCAAACATGCTTCTTCTTACTTTGTTATGAAAAGGATTTGGGAATGTCTGTAGAGAAATACAAGTAAGTTGAATATAGTAGGAATGGGGTGCTAAAGAAATGTGTGCAGTAAAATGAGAAGAGACCAGGTCAAGACGAAATGAGTGATCAATGAAGGTGGATTGAACACAAGTTAATGACCAGAATGAAAAAAGTATGTTGAATTGTGATAGAATGTATCCAATCACAAAACAGATCTACCAAGTTAATTAATAAAATAATCAATTAATATGTGAAGTTAAGGGAATGGGACAAGAGGAAAGGAAAACTTTTGGGGTGGGTAGGTAGTTATGCAAACTCACGCGCTATGGAAAAGCTCTTCTTGACTGGGGCCCCCAGATTACCAGGTTCTTGTTGGTTTAGGATGATGGGAGTGGTAGTCCAACACATCTTGAGACTGCCAGATAGTGGAGAGATAAAACATACACACTGTGCTGGCTCGCCTCCAGAACAGATTGGAGAGTCTTGGCAGTCAGCCCGAGGTAAGGAATGCAGCCCAAGGTTTCTTTGCAAGACTGGCCGAGAGATAGAGAAACCAGCGTGTGCCAATAATCAGAGTAGTGAAGCAAAGGAGTAGTCAATAATCCAAACCGGGTCAAGGGTTCCAGAAGTCCGAGCCACGATAATCCAAACCAGGTCCAGGGGTCCAGCAGGCAGAGTAAGATAGTCCAAACAGGGTCAGGAACGCAGGAAACAGGATACCAGAGTGGTCGCGAAGCCAAAGTGCAACGTTGCTCCCACAAATCCCTCACTGTGTCGTTGGTGATTTATCAGGAGCTCAGAAGCTGTCCTCTGGGTCCTGCAAAGACTCTCCCTGCCCTCTGCGTAACTCCCTAGCAGCCAGCCGAGCACTTTTCCTTCTGTCCTTTAAGGCGAGGCGCACACGCCTCCGCCTCTGCCCTTTGGGGGATTCAGGAGAGCTGGGAGGCTGATGGGATCCAGCTGGCTGCTGGCTAAAGGGTGGGGACAAACCGCAATCCCCAGCTTGCTCCGCTGTAGCCTCGGTTGCTGGCTGCTGGCTAGCGGGTGGGGCCAAACCACCATCCCCAGCTTGCTCTCCTGCAGCCTCAGGTATTGCTGCCTCCTGCGGTGCTGGGTCATCGTCTGGGCCCGTGTCCGCATCTGGGGCTTCGCCTGGCTCAATCCCCTGGGGGTTTGCCAGGGGCAGCTCGTCCTCTGACTCATCGCTGAGGCCCTGGGGCAGAGGCTGAACCAGGACACTATCCCCCCCCTCAGGGCCCCCTCCCCGAGAAGCTACGGGTCCCGGCTTGCGAGGATAAGCCCGGTGGAAGTCCTGGACCAAGGCGGGGGCATGGACCTGAGCCGCGGGCTCCCAGGAGCGGTCTTCCGGCCCGTACCCTTTCCAGTCAACCAGATATTGGAGGCGCCCCCTCCGCATGCGGGAGTCCAAGATACGGGCCACCTCAAACTCCTCCTGGCCATCCACCATCACCGGTGGCGGGGGTGGCACCGAGGGACGATGGGGATCCGGAGGGACGGCAGGCACCAGGAGGGACCGGTGGAACACGGGGTGGATCCGGAGAGATGGGGGCAGGTCCAGGCGGAAAGCCACGGGGTTGACGCGTTCCACCACCGGATACGGCCCGATAAAGCGGGCGTCCAGCTTCCTGGAGGGCCTCGAGCTGGGGAGATACCTGGTGGACAGCCACACCCGGTCGCCTACTTGCAGGTCCTGGCCTGGCTGCCGCCGCCGGTCCGCATTGGCCTTATAGGCCCGTTTAGCCTGCTCGAGGTGTTCCTTGAGCACGGAGTGCTGAGCCCGAAGTTCCTGGATGAAGGCCTCCGCTGCCGGAACTGTGGTACTGGGAAGGACGGGCGGGAAGAAACGGGGGTGGTAGCCGTAGAGGGTCAGGAAAGGGGTCTGCCGGGTTGAAGAATGCAGGGAGTTATTGTAGGTGAACTCCGCCAGAGGGAGCAGGTCTGCCCAGTCATCCTGCTGATGGCCCACGTAGCACCATAGGTACTGCTCCAGCACCCCGTTCACCCTCTCGGTCTGGCCGTCCGACTGGGGGTGGTGCGACGAGGAGAGATGCACCTCCGTGCCGAGCAGGGTGTGTAGCGCCTTCCAAAAACGGGAGGAGAACTGGGAGCCCCGGTCGCTCACCACCTGCTCCGGGAGACCGTGTAGCCGAAAGATGTGCTGCACAAACAGCTGCGCCGTCTCCCTAGCCGTCGGGAGGCCAGCACACGGGATGAAGTGTTCCATTTTACTGAGGAGATCCACCACCACCAAGATGCAGGAATAGGAGCCGGCCCTGGGGAGGTCAGTGATGAAGTCCATGGATATGGTGTGCCAGGGGCGTGGTGGAGTGGGCAGAGGGTGCAGGAGTCCTGAGGGTTTGCCCGGCTGATTCTTCGCTCGGCGGCACACTTCGCAGGTCTGCACATAGCGTGCCACGTCCGCCTGGACCCGGGGCCACCAGAACTCTCGGGTCAGCAGGTGCAAAGTCTTAAAGCGCCCGAAATGTCCAGCCGGGCGCGTGTCATGGCACAAGGCGAGAACTTCCCCCCGTAGGGGCCCAGCCGGTATACACAAGCGGCCCTGGTGCGTTAGGAACCCGTCAGCAACCGCTTAGTCCGAAGGGCCCGGTGCACGGGTTTGCTGCAGGCGGCCCAGCTGCTCCCGGGTCCAGGGGTCCCTGGCCTGCTGCTCTCGGAGCCGGTCCCGAAATGTGGGCTGGGGAACGGTGGACGTGAACACCTCTGGGGCCAGTACGGTGGTCGGGGAGGCAGTCAGGTCTGCCGTGGGCGTGTACTCCGGCTTCCGAGATAATGCGTCGGCCCGCTTGTTTTGAGCGCTCGGAATGTACTCGATCCGGAAATTGAAGCGGGTGAAGAAGAGCGACCAACGGATCTGCCGCTGGTTCAAGCATCGGGCCGTCTGCAGATGCTCCAGGTTCCGGTGGTCCGTCCGGACGACCACTGGATGTCGGGCACCCTCCAAATGATGCCTCCATGCCTCGAAGGCCGTCTTTATGGCTAGCAGCTCCCGCTCCCAAATGGTGTAGTTACGCTCTGCAGGGGTGAGCTGGCGGGAATAGTAGGCACAGGGACGCAGTGGCTCCGTAGGGGTGGCCTGCTGCGAAAGGACCGCCCCGATGGCATAGCTGGAGGCGTCCGCCTCCACGACGAACGGGAGCTGGGGGTCTGGGTGTCGCAGCACCGGTTCCGTGGCGAAGCGGCTCTTTAGGTGTTGGAACGCCTGCTCTGCCTCTGCAGTCCACCGGAACGTCTCACGGGGTTTCAGTAGCCGGGTGAGCGGCACCGCCAGAGCGGCATAGCCCTCAATAAATTGCCTGTAATAGTTCGCGAACCCCAGGAACCGTTGGAGCTCCTTTCGGTTCCTGGGAGCTTGCCATTGCGTCACCGAGGTGACCTTGGCTGGGTCCATGGCTATACCTTCGGGAGTAAGGCGGTGGCCCAGGAAGTCCACTTCCCGGACATGGAACTCGCACTTCTCCAGTTTCGCGTAAAGCCGGTGCTCCCGGAGCCGCTGCAGAACTGTACGGACATGCTCCACATGCCGGGTGGGGTCCCTGGAGTAGATCAGGATGTCATCGAGATAGACCACTACAAACCGGTCCAACAGGTCCCGAAACACATCGTTAATAAAGCGCTGGAAGACGGCGGGCGCATTACAAAGTCCGAAAGGCATGACCAGGTACTCGTACTGCCCATAGCGCGTCCCAAAGGCCGTCTTCCATTCATCCCCCTCCCGGATCCTGACCAGGTTGTAGGCGCCGCGCAGGTCCAGCTTGGTGAACAGCTGGGCCTGGCGCACCCGATCCAGTAGTTCTGGTATCAAGGGGAGTGGGTACCGGTCCCGAATGGTTATCCGTTTCAGCGCCCGATAGTCGTTGCAAAGCCTCAGCTCCCCGCACTTCTTTTTCACGAAGAGCACGGGGGCTGAGGTCGGGGATCTGGAGGGCCGAATGAAACACCTCTGCCGGTTCTTGGCTAAAAAGTCCCGGAGGGCGGCCTGTTCCGGCTCCGACAAAGAGTACAGCCGGCCTGCGGGCAGGGGAACATCAGGCTTGAGGTTGATCCCGCAATCGTAGGGCCGATGGGGCGGTAACCGGTCTGCCCCCTTCTCTTCAAAGACATCCCCGAACTCCTGGTATTCCGGGGGAAGGGCAGGAGTCCCCTCGGCGCTGGCGGCCCCCAGGAGTGCCTTGACAGCCAGGTGCAGGCAAGGTTCCCGGAACTGGAGTCGCTGACGCGCCCAGTCTATCATGGGGTTGTGCCGCTCCAGCCAATCTATCCCCAGCACCAGCGGGAACCGGGGCATCTTGGTAATGTCCATGCGCAGCCGCTCC
The DNA here is from genome assembly GCA_023362775.1 of Charina bottae. Taxonomy (NCBI): domain Eukaryota; kingdom Metazoa; phylum Chordata; class Lepidosauria; order Squamata; family Charinaidae; genus Charina; species Charina bottae. The sequence goes on along the minus strand of JALMGJ010000013.1, from coordinate 4,559,949 downwards.
TGGTGCTGGCCCACAACCATGGTGAGGAGTGCCGTCTCCTGGCTCACCGGGCCCGACTGCAGCAGCCGCCCGTCAATGGCTTCCACGGACACGGGCACCTTTTTTGCGCGGAGCGGGACCTGCTGCTGGGCTGCAAAGTCACTGTCCATATAGGAGCGGGAGGCCCCTGAGTCCACTAAGGCATGGGCCAGGAGCCACTGCCCTGCCCGCAGCCGCAGCTTGACCGGCAGCAGCAGGTGCTGGAGTTCCTCTCCTGTTGGCCTGTGGGCAGAGGCTGCACGCCCCAGGTCGCTCGGCCGGCACTGACCTGGGGCTGCCAGTTTCCCGGCACTGACTGCTTTTCGGGGCATGAGCTGGCATAATGCCCCGGCCCGCCACAGTAGAGGCAAAGGTTGGCCCGGTGCCTCCTCTCCTTTTCCTCCCGAGTAAGCTGGGGTCGAGCAGCCCCCAGCTGCATTGGCTCTGGCGCGGTCGGGCTGTGGCCCCCAGGGGGCCAGGGAGCCGGAGGTGCGGGAGGCCGGTGGCGCCCTAGCCCGGGATCAACATGTCCCCGGCGGGCCTGGCGCCTGTCCTCCAGCCGCCCATCGATGCGGAGGCACAACTGGATGGTTTGCTCCAGGGTGGTAGGGCGTTCCACCCGGGCTACCTCATCCAACACGGCCTCAGACAGTCCCTCTAGATACTGGTCCCGCAGGGCAGCCTCATTCCAGTCCAAATCCTGGGCATAGAGCCGAAACTCGGCTCTGTAGTCTGCCACCGACCCTTTGCCCTGTTGCAGCCGCCTGATCTGCCGGTTGGCTCTGGCCAGGGCTTGAGGCTCCTCAAAGACGCTCCTGAATTGTGCCAGGAAGGCAGGGTAGTTGTTCAGGAGTGGAGAGTCAGCCACCAGGAACGGGGTGGCCCATTTAGCCGCACGGCCCTTTAAGAGGCTGATAAGGAAGCAGACCTTGGTTTGGTCTGACACAAACTCCCTCTCCCGTACCTTCATGTATAACGTGCATTGTCCCAAGAAGGCAGGAAAGTCCTCAGGCTTGCCCTCATATTTCTCAGGAGGACTCACTGGACACTTGCTGGGCACGGCAGCCACCGTGGCCAGCTGCAGTTGTAGCTGGCTCACAAGCCCCGTAAGCTGGTCTACTTGTGTGGCCAGCGTCTGATTCTGAGCGGCCAAATTGGCCACAGCCTCGGCAGCTGGGTTAGTCATGCTGCTAACAAACCGTCCTCCTCTCTCCCAGCGTTTGTTGGTGGTGGGAGCAAACTGTGCTGGCTCGCCTCCAGAACAGATTGGAGAGTCTTGGCAGTCAGCCCGAGGTAAGGAATGCAGCCCAAGGTTTCTTTGCAAGACTGGCCGAGAGATAGAGAAACCAGCGTGTGCCAATAATCAGAGTAGTGAAGCAAAGGAGTAGTCAATAATCCAAACCGGGTCAAGGGTTCCAGAAGTCCGAGCCACGATAATCCAAGCCAGGTCCAGGGGTCCAGCAGGCAGAGTAAGATAGTCCAAACAGGGTCAGGAACGCAGGAAACAGGATACCAGAGTGGTCGCGAAGCCAAAGTGCAACGTTGCTCCCACAAATCCCTCACTGTGTCGTTGGTGATTTATCAGGAGCTCAGAAGCTGTCCTCTGGGTCCTGCAAAGACTCTCCCTGCCCTCTGCGTAACTCCCTAGCAGCCAGCCGAGCACTTTTCCTTCTGTCCTTTAAGGCGAGGCGCACACGCCTCCGCCTCTGCCCTTTGGGGGATTCAGGAGAGCTGGGAGGCTGATGGGATCCAGCTGGCTGCTGGCTAAAGGGTGGGGACAAACCGCAATCCCCAGCTTGCTCCGCTGTAGCCTCGGTTGCTGGCTGCTGGCTAGCGGGTGGGGCCAAACCACCATCCCCAGCTTGCTCTCCTGCAGCCTCAGGTATTGCTGCCTCCTGCGGTGCTGGGTCATCGTCTGGGCCCGTGTCCGCATCTGGGGCTTCGCCTGGCTCAATCCCCTGGGGGTTTGCCAGGGGCAGCTCGTCCTCTGACTCATCGCTGAGGCCCTGGGGCAGAGGCTGAACCAGGACACACGCACAAACACACACACTCTAGTAGATGCTTAAAGTAGTCATCATTGTGTTCGTGAAATTATAGCCGGGACAAATAACTTTTAAAAAATCAACCACAGAGACACACCCACATTGTTGTTGGAGGCCCCAGCAAATCAGCATGCCTCATTAGCATATGAGAAGTTCGTTCTAAGATGACTCTCTGTGCTTCTGGAGGAAGCTGTTTGTTGCTCCTCCCACTTCCTCTTTCTCTCTCTTTCTCTGCCTTTTGCCACCATCAGGGAGCACGCGGCTGCTGAGCTCCTCTCCATCGAGAGGCCATGCCTAGGCCTCAACTCCAGAAGCTTTCCCCTTTCTGCACACAGCCCCTGGCAGCAAAGAGGGCCAGGGGTCTACATAAGTTTAGGGAAACACAGAAGAAGAAGAAGAATTCCTAACAGAATGGATGTACCTGAACTGGACCAAATAAAAGTAAGAACTCTTTTGAAACTACTTTGTCTAAGCGTGTAATTCTTTCTGCTTGGGTGGGCTAAGTGCTTAAGATCAAAAACCTGTATCTCTCTAGTGTGCTCATTAATGCTATTTTGAAGAAAATTCCTTTCTGTGTGTGCTTACTGCTCTGCTGCACTAAGCTCTGCTCCATTCAGTGGTCCTAGCAGTCCACTAATGGCAATCATAGGGTTATGGGCCCAGGCTTTTACAGAAGGAGAATTTTTTTTAATAGAGAAAAAGATAAACAGCAAAAAAATTCTTTTGTGGCTTGTTCTGTTTTTGCACGAGCATTGTTGTTTTTGAGAGAATACTCAGTGTAAATGCCGAGGAGGTGATCTTGCACAAGAAAATAGCCATAAAGCATAAAGGGAATATTTTTTTTCTTTTTGAAAGTGATTTTTAAACTTTTTGCTTAGACAAAATGGCCAGTGTACAACTGCTTTACAATCCGGTAATTTTTAAATTAAAACCCAGAGAGTTTTATCCCTGGAAAATTTGGGTGGAAAGGCAGGCAAGGATTCTGAATCTGCATAATATTTTGAAGGAAGATCCTCCAAGTTCAGATTCAGAAGGCTATGAAAACTGGATAGCCAACGATCTTAAACTCCAAGGACTAATCTTGAATTCCTTGAGTGGACAAATGATGGTGCAGATCCAGCACAGGGAAACTGCAAAAGGAATCATGGAGGAATTGTTTAAACTCTTTGGGGAAGGAGGAGATTCCCAAGTTGTTAATTTGGTGAGAGAGCTGTCCAACATGAAACTCCAGCCAAACGGAAATATTGATGAACATATTTCCAAAATTCAATAATGACTGCAAAAGCTTGCTTGCAATGATATAATTTTGGATAATAGGATGCAAGTTGGATTTTTTTTCCAAAGTTTTTATTATTTTTTAAAACAAAGATAAAAAAAACTACAAAAAACAAAAACACTACAAACAAAAAAATATTAAAAGTGTAAAAACACAAAAGAAAAGACTTTTAGAAAGTTACATACATACAGGTGACTTCCAGCTTTCAACAGCAAGAATATACAATTCCCACAAACAAACCCTTCCTCTATATCAAACCATAATCACATTATTTCTATAAATCCCTCCATTAACACATATATAAATCTCTAATACAATTGATCTTTCCCCTTACATAATATATATATATATATATATATATATATATATATATATTTAAATGTTTACTTCAAACTTCCCTTCCTCTTAAAAAATAAAACATTTTTTTTCTTTCTACTACTATTCTATATACTTCTGTCTACACAACAAACATCAAATTATAGAAACAAATAAATTGTCTGCCTTTATAATAAACAATCTTAACCCTATTAGATCTAAAAAAAGTATAAAACATTATTATATCTTATCAATATCCTTTAAGTTTTACAAATCTATAACCCTATAAATCCTAATCCAAACCATAAGAAAATAAAATAAATAAAATAAAATAAAATAAAATCATATTAGTCTCTTTATCAATCCAATTATTCTTAATTTTTATAAATTGTCTACCTTTATAATTAACAATCTTAACCCTAATTATGCTTAAAAACAATATAAAATATTACCAGAACTTGTCAATACCTTTTAAGTCTTACAAATCAAAAATCCTGTAAATCATGTTAACCTCATTATCAGTCCAATTAAATATTCTTAATTTTTTACCCCTCCTGAAAATATACCAGGGCATTCAAATATTTCACCATTACACCAACAGCATTTTTTTACAAAGTTCTGACAGCCCAATAGCCCCCCAAAATACAAACTTTCCAGTGAAAGAGAAAAAAAACTCCCACATTCCATACTCTTCTTTCCCATAACATTGATTGAAATAGTCATAACATTTCCCCTGCTTGGCAGTTCCTTTTGCAGTCCTAAGGTTAAACAATTTTTTTTTATAGTTAAAAATCTCCAAAAATAACTATAATCACCAAGAGATTCCGCTTTTTCTTACTGTAAAAAGCTTCTCTTAAGATACAAAACTTAAAAAAACAAATTGGGTGTTTAAGATATGGAAAGGCACGACTTATTTCCCCTTTTTAAGGGGGTGCATACGTGGCTTAGAACAAGATTAAATCCCAGCCTCCCAGTGTAGTCTTACCGCTCGGTTGCAGATGCTGTCTACGATCTCCTGGCTACAACTCACCGTCTGGAGGACAAATGGGTCGGTTCTCAGCGTTTGCCTTAATCCGTAAAAACACTTGGGGCTACAGAAAAACCTGTCTGTGCCCCCCAAAAAAACTACCACGCTGCCAGCTCTGCCCATGGAGCTCACAGGCAAAGTTGTTCAGTCGGCCATTTTCCACAGGAAGCCTTGCAAGTTGGATTTTTATTGGGATCTCTGCCTCAGAGTTTTTCAAGTTTTGCTGCCAGCTATAGGGGATCAAGACAACCCCTATCAGACTTGATTCAAGAATTAAAGTCTGAACATTCATGAAAATTCCAAGCAGAACCATCATGAGGCAGGCTATTCTTCAAAGGTGCCTCAGGGCAAGAATGATGGTCAGATGCAAAGGAGTGATTCAAAAACAAAGAAACCCATCAAGTGCCATTTTTGTGGCAAGAATGGGCACCTAGAGAAAAATTGCTGGACCAGGAAGGCAGATCATAAAAACAAAGAGAAAGCTCCAGATGCAACTCTTCTTGCGTTTTCCATTATTAATAAAAGTTGCTCTTCTTTCATCTTAGACAGTGGTTGTAGCATGCATATGCTGAAGGGTCGAAGTCTCTTTATTGAGTTGAACCCAAGTTCAAAAGAAGAGATTGGCTTGGCTGATGGAAGAACAATCCCAGTGGAGGGGGAGGGTCCTGCTCTCCTAAGGTACGGAAATGGCGCCACCCAGAGGGATTTGATTGCAACTAATGCTTTGTATGTTCCAGGCTTAAGCTTAAAACTAATTAGTGCATCTGTGCTGAGAAACAAAGGCCATACCATTCAATTTAAAGGTGACAAATGTGAAAAAATGGATCAAAAGGTTTCTTTTTAACAGGATTCCTGGATCAGGGATCAATGTTTCTCAGTTGTGAAATGCCAGACGTGGTGTGCGTGGCCAGTCACCGAAGAAAGGAGGATTCAAGTGCAATTCTCCAAATGAAGAGATATGAATTGGCAGGCAGTCTGGAAATCAAGGACTGTGGTAAGTCTGATGCAAGGTACAAAACCTGCATACAGGGAAAGGCCACCAGGCCTGCAATTCCAAAAGAAAGCACCAGGAGCTCTAAACAGCCCCTTGAGCTAATTCACACTTACCTGTGTGGGCCAATTCAAGCATCTGTTGGGGGTAACATTTCAAAAGAGAAAGAACCAAATTAGATTCCAAAGCAAAGGGAGGAATCTTATTGGGGTGCCCTCCGAGAAGAAAAAGAAATGGAGATTCAGATCCTAAGACTGGCTCAATCCACACTTGCAGAGTGGTACATTTTAATGAAACAGAGCCAAATCAAAATCCTCTAGCCAAAAGCACTGCAGAAGGGGGAGGTGAAGAAGGTTTGTTCGAGGTACCTTACCCAGTGTTTCCCGATGCAGCGAGCAGGCAAACCCAGAGAGAGGAAGTCGAGATGGAAACTCTACCTGAGTCAGATGATGAGGAACCAGGAGGGACAGAAGGGGCAGAGATGCAGTGAGATTCAGACCCGAGTCCTGTTCCAGACCTGAGACGCTCATCGCGACCCAACGAGGGAGTTCCGGCCAACCAACTGTCCTACCTCACAGGGGCGGCATTGCCGAGGGAGCCTACATCATGGAAGGGCAACAGCCGCCACCAGCTGAAGCAAGTAAGTGGAAAGAAGCAGCACAAGAGGAATTTGAGGCTCTGCAACACAACAACACCTGGACACTCACAAAGTTACCTGTTGGCAAAAAGGCCATTGGTTGCAAATGGGTCTTCAAGGCCAAACAGAATGAAAAGGGAGAGGTCCAAAGGTACAAAGCTAGACTGGTAGCCAAGGGCTATTCACAAAAGTATGGTGAAGATTATGACCAAATGTTTGCACCTGTTGTGACCCACACAACAATTCAACTTCTTTTAAGTCTAGCAGCCAGTAGAAAAATGCAAGTAGAACATACAGATATCAAGACAGCGTTCTTGCATGGTGAAATTCAGTAGGAGTTGTACATGAAACAACCTGAAGGCTTCATGGATCCAAAGAATAGGCATTTAGTGTGCAAGCTTCAGAAGGGGATCTATGGGCTGAAACAAGCAGCAAGGGCCTGGAATGTGAAATTAAACCAGATGCTAATAAAGCTAGGTTTCACTCAGGGCAAAGCTGATCCCTGCCTTTACACACAACACAAGAGTGGCAGAGACATGTTCATTCTGACATATGTGGACAATCTGATTCTCTGTTATGAGGATCAAAGGGACATTAATGAACTTGTATCCAAATTGAACATGGAAGTAGAGGTGAAATGCAAGCCACTACTTGGGGATACAAATTGACAGAGAAGAGGATGGAAGTTTCCTCTTCAGTCAGAGGCAAAAGATTCTAGAGTTATTGGAGAGCCTGGGGCTGGAAGATGCAAACACAGTTCCAACTCCAATGAAAACAGACTTTCACAAAGTAAAGGACACCAGTGAACTATTGCCTCAGAACAATGGATACAGAGAGGCCATTGGGAAGCTGCTATATCTGTCAACCACAACAAGGCCAGATATTTCAACTGCAGTGGGGATCCTCTGCAGAAAGACCAGCGCACCCACCCAAAGGGACTGGACAGGCGTTAAGCAGGTGGCAAGATACCTGAAGGGGACTGCAGACCTGAAGCTTAAGCTGCCAGCAACTGATTCTCCTGAGCTAGTGGGGTACACCGATGCAGATTGGGCAGAGGATGTAACTGATCGCAAATCCACTAGTGGGAGTGTTTTTCTTTGGGGGAGGGGCTGTCAGCTGGGCTAGTCGCAAGCAGGCTATATTGGCACACTCAACCACTGAAGCAAAGTATGTCTCAGCAGCTGAGACATGCGATGAGATGCAATGGCTCAAGTATTTACTTAAGGATCTGGGGGTTAGTGATAATCCTGCTCCAATAAGGGTATTTGAGGACAACCAAAGTTATATAAGACTCTATCAAAGAAGGTGGGAGGGCGGACAAAGCACATGGATGTTCGCTACCATGTGATTAGAGAGGCACAGGAGACAGGACTAATACATTTGGAGTATTGTCCCTCAGAAAGTATGATTGCTGACATCCTGACAAAGCCACTCGCAAGGGGTGTCTATCAAGGCCTACGAAGTGAGTTAAATCTTGTGCAGGCATGATGCATGACTTTGATTTGAGAAGGGGTGTTGGAGGTCCCAGCAAATCAGCATGCCTCATTAGCATATGAGAAGTTCGTTCTAGGATGACTCTCTGTGCTTCTGGAGGAAGCTGCTTGTTGCCCATCCCACTCCCCCCCCCTCTCTCTGCCCTTTGCCACCATCAGGGAGCACGCGGCTGCTGAGCTCCGCTCCATCGAGAGGCCATGCGTAGGCCTCAACTCCAGAAGCTTTCCCCTTTCTGCACGCAGCCCCTGGCAGCAAAGAGGGCCGGGGGTCTACATAAGTTTAGGGAAACACAGAAGAAGAAGAAGAATTCCTAACAGAATGGATGTAACTGAACTGGACCAAATAAAAGTAAGAACTCTTTTGAAACTACTTTGTCTAAGCGTGCAATTCTTTATGCTTGGGTGGGCTAAGTGCTTAAGATCAAAAACCTGTATCTCTCTAGCGCGCTCATTAATGCTATTTTGAATAAAACTCCTTTCTGTGTGTGCTTATTGCTCCGGTGCACTAAGCTCTGGTCCATTCAGTGGTCCTAGCAGTCCACTAATGGCAATCAATTGTGAAGTCCCGCCAGGCCGGCAGGCTCAGGAAATAAGAACCACTTAGATTTCTGGAAAGATCTTTATTGCTAGTAGGATAATGTAACAGAATCTTGAAAGGCACCCAAAGCAACTCCCCCACACAACTTAGACCAAGTCAGTGTTGCTCAACCTCAGCAACTTTAAGATGTGTGGACTTCAACTCCCAGAATTCCCATGCTGGGTGGGGAATTCTGGGTGTTGAAGTCCACACATTTTAGAGGTTGAGGAACACTGACCTAGTGCAATGAAGGCGGAGTTGCTCTAATGCTCCTGGTTCCGTCTTTCCCGACTCTTTTCTGCAAGGACCTTATTTCCCCTCTTGCCGCCTTCTCGGTCTTCTCGAAGTCCGCCGGCCGTTCCGTCACCCCGACTGTCTCTCCGCGGGAAAGGGATGATGCTCTCCGCTTCCAGTCCCGGCCGAGGAAACTACAATTCCCGACAGCCCCGGGCACGCAGCCCATGCGCCCGAGCAGGGAAGGGCTGGCAAGGGGCGCGTCTCAATCCGCTGGAACGGGCTCCGCCTCTCTTGCGAGGGGCTCAGCCCGCGATTGGTGCCGAGCGCCGCTGGGGGGCCGGGTTGGGCGGCTCGCTCCTGCGACCCGGCTGTGCCGGGTTGTGAGCGGGGCGGGTCAGGCTAGGAGCGCCGCGCGAGGCGAGGGACCGGCTGGAAGGTGAGCTGGGGACGGGTGGCGCGCCTGCCCTTCTCGGCAGGGCGATCCGCGATGGCCGGGGGGAGGGGCGCGCCTGCAGGTGCCACGGGCGGGCGACGCCGGGCAGCGCCAGGGGCGGCCTCTGCCCTCGCTCTGGAGGCTGCTGGACCACGGCGGTCCCACCTCTCGCTCCAGTCTGCCGATGCGCCCGGCGAGGGGGCGGCGGGCGGGCGGGCAGCGCCGGGCTGGCGGGCGCCCGACGAAGCGAGCGGGCTGAATCTTGCGCCGCGATGCTGCTCCTTGCCCGCGCAGCTGCAAGTCGAGCTGGCACCGCGCGGAGGTGCCCGTCCGTCTCCCTGGCTGCGAGGGGCTGTCCGTTGGCCCCGAAGCAGCAGGGGCGCGCCAAGGGGCCGGCGTCGGAAGGACTGCCGGGGAGCGCCCCTTTGGCCCCGCTACGCTCCGGTCCCCTTCCGAAGTTCCGGCGGGGCTGCTTGGCAGTGGGGCCGCCGGGAGAGGCAGGGGCACGGCTGTGGGGTTCACTGGCTCCCGCCTTACCCCGCCCGTCGTGGCTTAAAGGTAAAGGCTCCCCCCGCACATTTGTGCAGTCGTGTCCGACTCTAGGGGCCGGTGCTCATCTCCATTTGTTAGCCGAAGAGCCAGCGTTGTCCGAAGACGCTTCCAGGGTCATGTGGCCGCATGACGCGCGCGGAAGGCTGTTACCTACCCACCGAAGTGGTACCTATTCATCTACTTGCATTTGCATGCTTTCGAATTGCTAGGTTGGCAAGAGCTGGGGCTAGTGCGGGAGTTCATTCCGCACGCAGGGCTAGGGATTCGAACCTCCGAACTTGCGACCTTCTGATCGACAAGCCTGGCGTCTTACCCGCTGAGCCACCACGCCCCCGGCTTAGTCCATGGCAATCCAGCCCCCGGGGCAGAGCAGAGTCTGCGATCCGATTGCGGAGCCTTTGGACTCAGGTGGGGGGCCAAGAGGGGTCTGGTTGGGTTTGGGCTTCCCTGGTGGCTTGAACACAGCCATTGGGGTTCATTTAAGAAACCATGGTCCGTTAGATCACGGTGAAGCATGGGGCCGAACTAACATCTTCTGCAACTGGGAAGATCTTTTGTTGTTGTTTATTCGTTCAGTCGCTTCCGACTCTTCGTGACTTCATGGACCAGCCCACGCCGGAGCTTCCTGTCGGCCGTCGCCATCCCCAGCTCCCCCACGGTCGAATCCGTCACCTCCAGAATGTCATCCATCCACCTTGCCCTTGGTCGGGCCCTCTTCCTTTGGCCTTCCACCTTCCCTAGCAGGGAAGATCTTATTCTGGGCTAATCGTGGTTCTACTATAATAATGCAGTAATGTGTATAATTATAAAGCTCTGCTGTCGCCTCAGAAGAGAGGCTGAATTCCACACACACCCCCAGTTTGGAATTAATTTATTTTACAGGCCGGGATAGGACACGTTTAATACTTGGGCCAAAGGACAGCAGAAAGTGAGGTGCTGGGAGTGGATGACATAGGAAGGCTGGGGAAGGAAATGATCAGTGTTTCTCAACCGTAGCAACTTTAAGAGGTCTGGATTTCAACTATGCTGGCTGGGGAATTCTGGGAGTTGAAGTCCAGACCTCTTAAAAGTTGTCAAGATTGAGAAACACTGGACTAGATAGATAGATAGATAGATAGATAGATAGATAGATAGATAGATAGATAGATAGATAGATAGAGTACAGAAGTGAAAGAGGAAAAAAGGCTCCTAATGACATAGGACATAGGATCCATTATTGTAAGCTGCCCAGAGTCACTGGTTTGAGATGGGCAGCTATATAAATTGAATAAATAAATAAATAAATTCCTGGCTGCAGCTTCTCTATCCACAGCATTTCAAAGCATCCAGAGCGCCCCCAGAACCCCTGCCCAAATTCAGAGGCGCGTTGGGGGTGGGCTTGGCTTGCATCTGTGCCCTGGAGCCGTTCTGAGCGGTGTGACCTTGTTTTTCCCTCCTGTTCCAGGTAGGGCCCCCGGACCATTCCAAGCTGCAGAGCCATGGAGATGCAGTCCTACTACTCCAAACTCTTGAGCGAGCTGAACGAGCAACGGAAAAGGGACTTCTTTTGTGACTGTAGCATCATCGTGGAAGGGAGGATTTTCAAGGCCCACAAGAACATTCTCTTTGCCAACAGTGGCTACTTCAGGGCTTTGCTGATCCACTACATTCAGGACAGTGGCCGGCACAGCACGGCTTCCCTGGACATTGTTACTTCCGAGGCCTTCTCCATTATCCTGGACTTCCTTTATTCAGGTAAGCTGGATCTTTGTGGGGAAAATGTGATTGAGGTCATGTCAGCCGCCAGTTACTTGCAGATGACTGATGTGGTCAACTTCTGCAAGACGTACATCCGGTCATCGTTGGACATCTGCAGGAAGATCGAGAGAGAAGCTGCTTTCTACCAGGCAGACAGTGGGAGTTCCGGTTCTGCCAGAGAAGGCGCATCCTACGGTGCAAAGTCCCAGTGCTCAGGATCCGCTTCCTCTCTGCAGGAAAAGGAAGGCATTCCGGACTGTCCGCAAGTTCCTCCCTGCGGGGACTGTAGCAGCTGCCATCGCGTGGAACTCCTGGCCAGGGACCCTGCGAGCAGCGAGTCTCCGGATGACACAAACTCTTCGGCGCCCAAGGGGATTGAACCGAAGGTCGAGTTTGATGCAGACGAGGTGGAAGTTGGGGAGCGGTTGCAGCAATACCCCACTCCCTTGACGATTGAGCAGATCGAGGAGGGGCTTCACGGCGGGCAGGCGATGGACCTGGCGTGCAGCAGCTACCACATGAAGCAGGTCCTCGAAGCTTTGCTGCGCAACAGCGCGTCCCAAAGGAAAGACGAGGTGGTCCACCCTTTCGTCCGTGGCTTCGAGGGCAGGCCAGAAGATGCAGGCGTGCCCATGAGTTCCATGATGGACATTCACAGTGACTGGTATGGAGAGGATACAGGTAAGATGGGTCTGGATACAACTTCCCTCTCTGTAATGGGATTGTTTTCTGTAAGAAAAGTTCACTGGTTTCACGGGGTTTCATTCCTGTGTTGAATTGAGGGTAATAAGGTGCATCAAAATAGCTGGGTTTCCGAAGAAAAGAACCTTAATCCCACAATCTGAAGCTTCTGGAAAGGTGTAGAATTCAACAAGTATTTAATATGAGTGTTGGGATTCTCCCTCTTGCTTCCTTCTCCCTGCATACCCTCCCGAAGATGTAAATAATTATGACAAAGGGGGGATTAAGGATAATGTGATAAAATTAAACCATTCATTCATTCATTCATTCATTCATTCATTCATTCATTCATTCATTTTACTGATTTTGTAACCTGCCCTAATCCACAGACTCTGATTTTGACAAGTCCTGGATTTACAAGTGCTTTCCAATTGTTCAGTGAGAATGCAGAAGGTACAAACAATGATGATACAGCAAAATAGTTGTATACATTGCAAATGTTCTTGCACTGAAGAGCAGATTCATGCATGTAGTGAGGTTCCCTTGGCCCCTGCTTAAACCATGGGATGTAGCGTTAAACCTCCTAGCGAAGTCTAGCTGAGCTGTTGATGGAACTGGTGGTAGTCATTCCTTTGTTGATGAAGTAATGTCCATCTCCTGTAATTCTGTTACTTACAGAAGTTGCAACTGGATGTTGAAGCATTCCTTTGTGTGGTTTTGGATATTGGCTTTGAAAGAAGTTTGACTTCTTTTTCCTTTAATGCAGACCAAGTGAATGATTTCGGGGGAAATCTAGTCTAGAAAGGACTCTGTGAACACGTAGATTTTCCATTCTCTTTTACTATTGAAATCATTTTTGCTGCCTCAGAGGGAGCATTTTCATCGGCCTGAGAGAATAAAGGACTTCTTGGTATAGGCAGAAAAGTTACTGAGCAGCAATTTCCAAAACTAAAGATGGAAAAACATGTTTCAGAAATTGTATCTTTGGTCCATGAAGAGGTTGAATCTGAGTTTCAATTGCCATCTACTGGCAGCAAATTTGGAGCATGGCTCAATTCCTTCATTTCAAGACTGAAACTGTTTGACTTACAATACAGGTACTCCTTGCTTAATGACCACAATTGGGGCTGGAATTTTGGTTGCTAAGCAAAGCGGTCATTAAATGAATCCGACCCGATTTTACAACCTTTTTTGCAGAGGTCATTAAGCAAATCACCATGGGCATTAAGCAAACATTGTTGCTAAGCAATTCACAGGGTTCCCCTGATTTTGCTTGCCACAAGCCAGCTGGGAAGGTCGAAAATGGCAATCACATGATCATGGGATGTGTGTGTTCGTGTCAGAAGCACCAAAGCGCTTCTGTAGTGAAAGGATTTGCCGGTGACATCACCGTTGCCCGGGGGACGCCCAAGGAGGCTCCTTTCATGTCCCTGTGATTTTCATCATGGGATGTTGCAACAGACATAAATGTGGACCGGTTGCCAAATGCCCAAATTGTGATCACGTGACCATGGGGACCCTGCAATGGTTGTAAGTGTGAGGACCAGTCACAAGTCAGTTTTTTCAGCACCATCGTAAGTCCGAACCGCCACTAAATGAATGGTTGTTAAGTGAGGACTAGTACCTTTTAAAGATTTGTTCATGGAATTGAACATGAAACAGCCTTGAATGACACCAAAGGAAATAAACCCAGGAAAGGTTAAAGATACACACTATTATAAGGGACTTGTATCCTGCTTTAATATGGAGAGAAGAAAGCTTGCTCACAGCTTCCTAACATTCAGGTTAGTCCCGATCAAGGCATTTTCCTTCTGTGGCTTTGCTAGTTTTAGCTTAATCATGGATCAACAGAACTGCCCTTCATTTTCATAACAAGGAGAGTAGTATGTTAGAGAAGCATGAAAAATTTGCATGTTGATATGGTTTGAGCTTTACCAGCTGGGATATCCATGTCCAGGATACAGAAGCTGCTGGCATATGGCCCTGGCAACTGTGTTGTCATAACAATGCCCAGTCCCAGAGGGGTTCTTAGATATTTCTAGATTCCCTCTCGTTCAGGGCCTTCAGGACCATGGAAATCTGGATGTAGAGTCGTCCTAAACTCAAGAGATTGATTCACAACTTGGTCTCTTGGTCCCTGTCCTATATCCGCTTCACAAAATTGTTGCAAACTCTACTGCTGATCCTCCCAGCGGGTGGGTAGGGGGGCCTTTGGGGCCAAATGGTCTCCCTCTTCTTGCCCCCTGTTTCTGTGGGCTTGCTGGGGCTTCCCTCTTTCCTCCCAATGCTGGAAAAAACAACAACATGGAGAAAAGCAGTCCTGGGAACAGGACGGGTCTGGCTGTGGGGGCGGAGCCTCCCTGAGATTCTCCTGCCACAGTGGTTGAGGGGGGGGGACAGCCTGGCTCTTGGGCCAAGTCGGTTCTGCTCTCCCCGTTATCAGGAGGCATAAAGTTCGTTCCTTCCTGCTTTCAGGTGAGCCTGGTTTGGTTTCCCACAATTACACCTTGAGTCAAAAAGAATGGAGTTTCCCAACCCTGGCCATTTTAAGCTATTTGGACTTCAACTCCCAGAATTCAGCTTAGTTGCCAGGATTGGGAAACACAGAATTCGAACGCGGAGATATGGCTGCAGAGCTGGGATCCTAATATTAGGCTAATTTAAAACTAGAATTAAAAGTACAGAATGTACTGTAATTAATGGCTGCAGAGCTGGGATCCTAATATTAGGCTAATTTAAAACTAGAATTAAAAGTACAGAACAACTGGGAGTTACCCAAATGGTTGTATCCTATGTATGTAAAAAGAACACACACTGTACATCACACAGCATGAATCCAACCAGTTGATAAAAAGAAGCAGCATTCACAGCAGGCTTCCGAGAATCGCCTGCGAAGGCTAAGCCGGGAAATTTGGAGCAGTGTCCTCCTACCGTTCCTTTCTTTGGTCACTGATGTGCCACCAATGGCTTTGTGGAATGTGGAATATTGTGGGGCGGTGCACAAACTGATCCGAAAGGCTGGGAATGCATATAGGCTCCGCCCTGGGCTACGCGTCCAGCGGACTGGAATAATACAAATCTGGTGAAGAGGAAGCCGGAATAGAGAGTGCCGGAGTTGGAAGGGGCCCTTTGAGGTCAGCAAGCCCACCCTCTTGCTCAGTGCAGAATCCACCTTACAGCATTCGCGAGAGATGGCTGCCCAGCCTCTGCTTGAGCCCATCCAGGGAAGAGAAGCCCATTTATTTATTTACTTATGCACGTACGTGCATACTTAGTTATTTAGCAAATTTATATAGCCGACCATCTCACAAAAAGTGACTTTGGCCGGCTCCTGGCCATGGGGTCTACCATCAAACGTCTCTTCCTCCTATGTAGTTTTTTCTAACATTCTGTCACAATTTATCTTCCTGTAACCTAAGTTCATTAATCCATGTCCTGAACTCTAGAATAAGAGCCAAGAAACCTCAATTTCCTTCTAACGTCTTGTAATGGTATGTGGGAATGACCTCGGGAGACAGTGCAATGAGATGCAGCCAAGTGAACTGTCAGATAAAAGGCAGCTGAGCCCACAGCAGGAATGTGGGTGGGGCAAGCAGCTCAGAAGGGACCCTCCCTAGTTTTTTGGGCTGTAAAGGAGATGGAGGGGAGAGATGTACTTTCAGACTTGCAAGATTCTGTTAATGTAGCTTTACAACTAAGTAGAATTAGCTCATCTGGTCATGTTTCCTGTCTGGTCTACCTCGTAAGCTGGATTGAGTGTTTGAGGATCGGGACATTCGCAGGGAGACCAAAATGCTTGTTTACAAAGCCATTGTACTACCAACCCTTCTATACGCCTGTGAAACATGGACCCTCTACAAACGCCACCTCCAACTTCTTGAAAGATTCCATCAACGCTGCCTCCGAAAAATTCTGCAAATTACTTGGGAAGATAGGCGGACTAATGTTAGCGTATTAGAAGAAGCGAAAACCACCAGCATTGAAACAATGATCATCCAACATCAACTTCGCTGGACCGGTCATGTTGTTCGAATGCCTGACCACCGTCTTCCAAAGCAGCTACTTTACTCCCAACTTAAGAATGGAAAACAGAATATTGGTGGACAGCAAAAGAGATTCAAAGATACTCTCAAAGCTAATTTAAAAAAATGTAATATCAGCATTGAGAACTGGGAAGCCCTAACTCATGAGCGTTTCAATTGGAGGTCAGCCTTTATTAATGGCGCTATGGACTTTGAAGAAGCACGAGTACAGGGCGAAAGGGAGAAAAGAGCTAAAAGGAAGGCAGGTCAGGCAAACCCTCATCATGACCGTCTCCCACCCGGAAACCTATGCCCTCATTGTGGGAGGTTGTGCGGATCCAGAATTGGCCTTTATAGCCACCTACGGATCCACTGTTAAAATTTTACCTTTGGGAGACAATCTTACTCGGCTACGAGTGGTCGCCAATGACCTCGTAAGGCTAACACTTCTCCTCCTTTTCAGGTATCATATTCCCACCCTACTTTTTGACTCTCTCTCCAACGCTTTTAGCCTTTTGCTCCTATTCCTGCTGCCTTCCTTTAGACCTGTCTCAAACCTTCTTAACAGGTGAGGCCCAGAACCGGGGAATGTTCAGGGGTGGGAGGATAGATCCATGCAGAATACACGGATCTGTAATTTCCTGTGATTTGAACACTCAGCTTATTATTGAAGCTGCCTAAAAACGCATTTGCTCCTGGTTCACTTTGCCACCGGTTGTCACGATGGGAGCCAAACTTCTCCCATCTTGCCATGAAACGCAGGCAGCGAGCAGAGAGGAGGAGAGATGGTGCTGAAAGGAAACCCGTGGGAAAACGGCCGGCATTCTTTCTCAGGCCGTTAGAGAGGTGTTTGGGTGAAGGAGGAAAAGTCAAGGACAAATACCAACTGGAGAGAGCAGAGATGGCGCGGGTGGTGGGGGTGCACCCAGAAGACGAAAAGGAACGTTACCAGTGATTGCTGTCGGGAGGAGAAGGGGGGTTGTTGAGAAGCAAGGGGGGAAATGCTTTAAGCTGATGAATTGCGCGCGAAAGTTTAATCGTGTCTTCGCTCTGGAACTAGATGCTAGTATTCATTAAAAAGAACTTATTCATATTCTACGTGGCTTGTGTTTAAGTTGCTGTTTGTGAAGTTTAGAACTAGGATCCTCACACCGGTTGTGTTATTCTCAACTTGCTGATGGGGGCAGTTTTAATATCGTGCCTGCTGATTCTAGCACCAGGCACCGGGCACTCTCCTGCATCCTTCTGTCCGGGTGTAGCCCAGAGGCCAGCCTCGTGCAAATAATGTTTGGCCCTCTACGTAGAGCAGAATGTGGAGGATGTCAATTGGATTTCAATTGGATTTCAGTGCTTCATGTGGTGGAGGGGGACCGTTGCTTTACTGAATGAATATCTTGCAAGGTGCCCCCAACAGGTAGCCAAGCAATAGCACTGACTTTAAGGTGAGGGAGCATCCAGAAACAGCCTCTTTCTCTCCAGCATCCGAAGCCAAGTATCCCACTGAGGAAGGCCTGACTGACAGTGCTTGTTCCCCTTCCAAAGATGGTTTTCCTGTCCCTTTCCCAGCTGTATTTTTAAGGCACTAACCACATCGCCATTCTTTTTATGTGTGTGATCCAGATATTAGTACTGCTGAAACACCACATTGTGCCAAGGGACTTGCGTTTTCCCAGGCTTCCACTCATTGCCACATTGCGCCAGCTGCGACAGTGAGGTTTGTATAAAAAATGTCTCATGCAGCAAGCGGGGAGCAATGGAATTCTCTTCCCCCTTCCAGCACCCACACTTTGGCATTGTTATTCCTAAATTCCCACTGTTTTGAAACTCGGACACTCGCTCCCCTTTGAAATGGACCCCAATGCTTTTTTCCCCCCCAAAGGTGATGTCCTCGTGGTGCCAATCAAGCTTCACAAATGCCCGTTTTGCCCGTACACAGCTAAGCAGAAAGGCATCCTGAAGCGCCACATCCGCTCCCACACGGGAGAGAGGCCCTACCCCTGCGAAATATGCGGCAAGCGCTTTACGCGGCAGGAACACCTGAGGAGTCATGCCTTAAGCGTAAGTTGGACATCTGCAACGGGGGCCGGCCATCCACCCGGGGAAGCCGCATTTCCATCGCTGTGGTGGCCTTCGTGTGCCCCACTTGTCGGGTGAGCTGATAATCAGTTTGTGGAAGTTAGGGAGGTTTTAGAAATGGGCTGGGAATGACTTTGGCTGGCACAGACGAGCTGCTGTAATGGTATGTGAGAAAGACCTTGAGAAACGGGGCGAAGAGATGCTACCTAGGGAACGGCCAGATAAGAGAGGGCATAGCCCGAAGCTGCATAATGGGTGGAGAAAGAGGCTCAGAAGGGACCCTCCCTAAGTTCTCAGGCTGTAAAGGAGACGGCAGGAGATTTGTGCTTTCAGACTTGCAAGATTGGTGTCAGCCCTCCTAAGTAGACCAGACAGGAAACACGACCAGATGAGCTAATTCTACTTTATTGTAAGGCTACATTAACAGAATCCTGCAGGTCTGAAAGTGCATATCTCCTGCCGTCTCCTTTACAGTCTGAGAAACTAGAGGGGGTCCCTTCTGAGCCTCTTGCTCCACCCACTATCCAGCTGTGGGCTATGCCGTCCCTTATCTGACCGTTCCTTAGGCAGCATCTCTTCCCCCTGTCTCCCAAGGCCTTTCCCACATACCATTACAGCCACAGAGTTTGGGGCACCAGCCCAGGTGTTGACCTTCCTGCTTAACTTTGCGTTTCTAGGTCCATCGGTCCAACAAGCCCATCATCTGCAAAGGCTGCCGGCGAACGTTTACCAGCAGCCTGACTCAAGGCTTGCGGCGCTTTGGCCTGTGTGACAGCTGCACGTGCGTCACCACCACTCACGAGGATTCGATGCCAATCAACCTCAGCCTCATGGAACCTTCCTCAGAAGGGCAGGAAAAGAACGATCCGGACAACGACTGGCCCATCTACGTCGAATCCGGGGATGAAAACGATCCGCCCGAAGATGACGAGGCCGACCCTGACGATAAGCAGGGCCTCCACCGAGAAGCACTTATGTAGCAGCACGAGGGGGGGGCTGGGGGGCGGCTGGGAATCTCTTTTCCTTCTTATGGATTGGTCGTCCTGCAGATGGATGCCACAGAGTTACCTAGAATTGTGTGAAGTTGTTGGTTTTTTTTAAAATAAATAGGAGTAATTCCCTTTTGGGGACAACAGGTGGATTTCTCTAATTCTGAAATGTCTGTTTCAATGGCAAGTGCTGCACGCTACTTACTTGAAAGGGATTTCAAGAGGAGGAGAAACAGTGTTCCCAGCTACAGTTTGGAAAGGTTGGGTCCCTTTTGCAGCTGGCAGCCTCTCCTACTCGCCCGGTGCAGTCTCTCTCTTCCCTCCCTGCTGCTTTTTCCTGGAGGTGCCCTCTGTACCTAGAAGAGATTTGGGCATGGGCTTCTCCTTCCTTCCAGGTTACCCTGGAAAAAACTGGAAACTCCGCCGCCAGTATAAATGAATCAAGGAAGGGGAAGTGGTCCTTCTAAACCATGATGGAATCCTAGTTTTTAGATATTTTTTAACACGCCAACTTAAACGGGCCCTTCTGCTCTGCCTTGAGTCGAGGGGCCAACGAAAAGTTTACAGATCTCTGGAGTCACAACCTTGGGAACTCCAGCCCACTGGGCACTGAAGTGTTTTGTGCTTCTGTCTCCAGCTGTGTGTGTATGACGGGGCTTCGTGCTGGGGACTTGCCGAAGATAGAGCAGAAAGTCTTGAGTTCATCTCTCGGCGTCTCCAGCTAGAACACCAAGGCATTTTGCTGCCTGACTGGCTCAGAATCAGCTTCATTTATTGGACTAAAGCAACGGGCGTTGGTTGCTGCTTTGGCTGGAGGCAGGTCCCCCACACACGGTCCAGGCTATTACAGAAGGTGTGCTGCTTGTTGACGGGGGCCCTTAAAAACCACCAAGCTTCTGCTGGAATGGCGACGTCACACGGTTCATACCTCTAAGGAAGACAGGAAGAAATATGAGAGGGAAGCCGACCTTATTCCAGAGCCAAAGGTGGGGACTTGTGGCCTCCGGATGCTGTTCAGTAGAGCTCCAGCGTCTCTCAGTGGTGGCTGAGCTGGGACCTCTGGAGGGCCGTGCATTCCCCACCCTGTACCACAGAGGAGTCTGAAATGAGCCCGGGTCAGGGTCAGACTTAACAGAACTTCACTTTGCACTCGTTCGTTGGCAAGGCAACACTGTGAAGGTTTCTGGGAATGTCGATGTTCTGGACCTTCTGGCTGGGGGAAATTGGCCCCTTGCAAAATCACCATTCCGGTGGTGATTGCACGCACCGAGTAAGCAAATGAACCCCAATTCTTCAGTTTTAGGCTACCTGTTCACCGCCCCACTTCCCTCCTGGATGCGTTCCTCTAGTTGCACAGTTAGACGGTAGTACGAGTGGATTGCGATGGGTTTCGGTGTTTGTACCGTCTTACAAGTTTGTCTTGAGTACTGTTCCATGTTTAAAAAAAATCCAGCTTCAACTTTGCCTTCTTCCTCTTGGTGGTATACACTAGGAATTTGGTTTCCTATAGAATGTGAGATTACTCAGTTTATGTTCTCAAGTTTAATTTCTATAGGCTATTTAAACAAGCTAGGGAACTATCAAAGGACAGTGGGCATAACACAACAAAGGTACCAAAAGAATTCAGTGAAAATCAACATGTGAAATCGTATGTAGTGGTTTGTAGCTTCCTTATTCAGAGTAATTTGCCTTCTCCATCCTGGTGACCTCCCCAATGTGCTGGACCAGGCTCCCACCATGGCTGTGCTGGCTAGAAATCGTGGGGATTAGTCCGACACGTCTGAGGGGCACCAAGACAGACAGTACGGTGTGGTTGTTCAGGTGCTGAACCAGGAGCAGGAAGACCTACGTTCTAGCCCTCCCGGAGGCATGGAAGCCAACTTGGGCCAGCCACTCCCTCTCAGTCGAAATCAGTGTCAGCTCTGCAACAAGCTGGCTGAAAAACAAAACCTGCTTATTGCATCCCGCATTGATAGATCTGCAGCATAAACTGGGCAAGCATAGGGGAAAACTGGTGGACCCTGTAAAACCAAGCAGGAGAAGTTCTTAAGAGGAACAGCGAAAACATCTGAAGGGCATCAGGTTAGGGAAGGCTATGGAAATGTTTGGGGTTATGATATATAAATCTGGTGACCTGGATGGAGTGGAGTCTTGGAAACAGACACTGTCCCATAAAGGTCAGCTGGCTGGCCTCAAAGGGCTCGGCGGCTCACCCTGTTAGCCGCTTTATGGACAATTGGGGATGCTTGGACGATCTCGTCCCAAATTTTCTCACCTGCTTCCTTTAAGAAAAGGTAAAGTAAAGGTTCCCCACACAGTCGTGTCCGACTCAGGGGCCGGTGCTCATCTCCGTTTGTTAGCCGAAGAGCCAGCATTGTCCGAAGACGCTTCCGCGGTCATGTGGCCACATGACGCGCACGGAACGCTGTTACCTTCCCACCGAAGTGGTACCTATTCATCTACTTGCTTTTGCATGCTTTCGAATTGCTAGGTTGGCAAGAGCTGGTGCTGGTGCGGGAGCTCACTCCATCACGTGGCGCTCGGGTCTCGAACCGCCGAACTTGCGATCTTCCGATCCACAAGCCTGGCGTCCTACCTGCTGAGCCACCGTGCCCCCTTTCCTTTAAGAAAGGAGGCTTAAATTTTGTTGTCCTTTGGTACAACAGTAAGGAATGTGATGATCTATATGTAGCATTTGATGTTATCATAAGATTATGTAGATAAAAACACAGCAAGGGAAAAAGCAATGCTGAACACAATTACAGTATGTCGTTTTTTAAAAACAGAATAATCCCTCCTCTGCTTTCCTTAGTTCCCATGTGCTAAACCTCAAGATTATTATTGTTTGTATTTCTTAATTAGTAATACAATTTTGCCGAGCCACCTTCCTGGAAAATATCCCACCATTAAATTGGTCTGGGTAAGAATTCAAGCAGTTCAGCCCTCAAAGGAAGCCGGGGCTCCTGAAGAGCCCACCAAGCAGGTTGCTTTGCAAAGTAGGCTAGACTTGCTTGGAAAATAGACTCCAGGCTCTTTGGGGAAATGGGGCCCTTGCCAAGAGGAGTGCCGTGAAGGTCCTGAACGGAGATGGGCTGGGAGCGTTTTGGAATCTTGTTTCCGCTCTCCTTCAAATGGTCGGTCAACTTCCAGTGGTTTCTTAAGAGGCCAATCAAGAATTGTAGGGCCATTGGGCTTGTAGAGGGGAATCCATGGGGGGAGGGTGAAAGGTCAAGGGGGTGTGCGTGACTGCACAATTAAAGCCCCACTGCTTTATTTATTTATTTATTTTCTATCCTGCTTTTATTATTTTTATAAATAACTCAAGGTGGCGAACACACCTAATACTCCTTCCTCCTCCTATTTTCCCCACAACAACAACCCTGTGAGGTGAGTTGGGCTGAGAGAGAGGGACTGGCCCAAGGTCACCCAGCCGGCTTTCGTGCCTAAGGCGGGACTAGAACTCTCAGTCTCCTGGTTTCTCATTGGCTCCTTCCTAGGGCTGAGAGACAGGGACTGGCCCAAGGTCACCCAGCCGGCTTTCATGCCTAAGGCGGGACTAGAACTCTCAGTCTCCTGGTTTCTCATTGGCTCCTTCCTAGGGCTGAGAGACAGGGACTGGCCCAAGGTCACCCAGCCGGCTTTCATGCCTAAGGCGGGACTAGAACTCTCAGTCTCCTGGTTTGCCATTGGCTCCTTCCTAGGGCTGAGAGACAGCGATTGGCCCAAGGTCACCAAGCCGGCTTTCATGCCTAAGGCGGGACTAGAACTCTCAGTCTCCTGGTTTCTAGCCCGTTGCCTTAACCACTAGACCAGAGCTTTCCAAACTTTTCATGTTGGTGACACACTTTTTAGACATGCATCATTTCGCGACACAGCCTTACAGCAGGGCATCATCTCGACACACTTCTACAGCATGGCACAAGGCAGGCACTAGGACCTGTGTGGAATCCTGGCAGGGCTTGGAGGCACCAGCAGCTGTGACACACCCAGGCACTGCAGCCGACACACTAATGTGTCCCAACACACAGTTTGGAAAGCTCTGCACTAGACCAAACTGGCTCTCTTCTTCCATTTGTAGCTGCTATTTTGACTTGTTTTACCCTCCTCCCCATATGCCCTTAGGTTGGCAGGTTACAAGGAATTGGGGTAGCTCTGCATTCCCCAACCTGGAGCCCCCCAGATGTGCTGAACTAGCCCTGATGAACTCAGCCCTGCAGCTGTCTAAGCTCTGGCAACTTTAGATCATGGCCTGCTTGGACCTAACCACGGTACAAACCTATCCCAGCAGTGCCTTTTTTCTGCCACACCCTCCTGATGATGGCACTGTCCTGTCTCTAGCCCAAGAGACAGGCATACATGGTCCTCAGTGGACCTGGTGTAAATACTAACATCCTATCCTTTCCCTTATTCTGACACCGTCCGGGGCAGCCTGAAGGTGCCTAAAATGGGTTAGGCTTTGTTCCCTTGGAGGAAGTCAGGAGCTTGGCAGAGATGAGGAACAGCGTTGAGAGGGAGAGGAGAGGGATCAGCAGTGGGGCAGCAAACACCATGTTGGTCTCCTGAGCAATGGATGGATGGATGGACAGCTCAGGCTGCTAGTCCATCTGGTTTGGGGGCTTCTGGTTTAGGGAGAAAAGCAAAGATGGTCCATGTTCAATACAACTCCTGGTGATGAATGAACACAACTCTGCAGTTTTCTTGGCAGTTGACGTTTACTGTCGCTCATCAGACTATTCAAATTGGTCTCAGAAATTTTCTTGAGAGTAGAGAATGAAGCTTATTTATATAAGGGGGGAGGGGGGAGAATTCTCATCACCCTTCCCATTCTGGCCAAAACTAAATGGGTTATTTTGTTCCTTGTTCATCACATTTGTTTTAAAATGGAATTTGTGTGTTGTCTTGGGCTTCACCGTGAGAAGGACACACTTTGCTTGCTTGCCTGTGTTCCTTTCATTCTGTAAATGCTCAGCTCCATTACATTTCTACGAAGCCCTTCACAATCAGCGCCTAATCAAAGTTTGGCATTTTGATTAGCAATGGTTAAAAAGAATGGAAACAGGCTTATTCCTAATATAATTTTGATTACTTTTCTAAGAGCTCAAGAAGCTATTTGAGATGATATAATTTTGTTCAAAAATATTTCTCTTTTTACTTGGAAGAGGCAACTGAGATATTAATGGCACATTGCCTTGCTTTGTTGAATGTTTGCTTCTCTGCCCTAAATGGACTTCCCTGCAGGGAAGTCCCACTGATTTCAGAAGACTGCTTTTTGATTCAGAAGAATGCTTTTAAGTAGGCTTTACTTCAGCCTTTCCAAAATTTCCATTATTTTGTTTTAGTAACTTTTTAACTAGAGTTCTTTAAACTGATTTTTAAAAAGAAGCTGTTCTGGTTGGTTTCTACAAAGTTTAAATCTTTGTGAGATAAAGTGAATTTGTAGGGAAATTCTTCCTTAATGTCTGATTTTGTATCACCACAGCCTATTGAATGGAAGCTAAAACAAGTTACTTGAAAAGATTGAAAAGTTTAAAGACAGCCACTCAAAACTTTTATAAATCTTGAAGTCTTCAAGATTGACTTCAAAGGTAGGCAGGCCAGTGCCACACTTATTTTTAAATTTAGTGAAATTACAAGTATTGTTTACTGTTATGAAGTCTCCCTCAAGTCAAACTCACCTCCTGGTGCTTCCCGCGTGCGTCCAGCTAGTTTTCTTGGCAACAACAATGGGAAACTGGTTTGCCCTTCATTCTGGGATGCTTGAAATTTAGCCACAGAAGTTTAGCCACAAATGTGGTTTCCCGTTCCAGGACTAAGCAGATCTGACTGTTTGGTCCATATTATTCGTTCCCGTTTATTCAATAATTTTTAATAGGGGCTGGGGAATCATGGAGACCTATAATTTAGAACTGTGATAAACAGTTCAACGTAAATTATAGCATAGACCAGTGTTTCTCAACTTTGGCAGCTTTAAGATGCGTGGACTTCAACTCCCAGAATTCCCCAGCCAGCATGAATTCTGGGAGTTGAAGTCCACGCATCTTAAAGCTGCCGAGGTTGAGAGAAACTGCTTTAATCTAGCATTTCCCAATTGTGGCAACTTGTAAGCGTATAGTCTTCAACCTTCAGAATTCACAGACATGACTAGACTGGGTAGGAACCACTGGGAATTGAAGAAGTACTCACATCTGGATACTCCTCTAAGCCAGTGTTTTTCAAACTTGGCAACTTTAAGATGTGTGGACTTCAACTCCCAGAATTCCCCCGCCAGCATGAATTCTGGGAGTTGAAGTCCACGCATCTTAAAGCTGCCAAGGTTAAGAAACCTGGCACAGACCTTTACAGCCAGAATGCAGCATCTGATAAGAACATGGGACGACCTTGCTATGGGCTGACCCAGCGGTGCTAAAGTCTACTTTTCTATGGAGGCTTTGAAGTCAATCTTGAAGACTTCAAGATTTATAAAAGTTTTGAGTGGCTGTCTTTAAACTTTTCAATCTTTTCAAGTAACTTGTTTTAGCTTCCATTCAGCCTTTTCTACTGATATGCCAAGCACTTTCTAACAGAAACAGTGTCCTTTTTTGTGTCCATATATTGACTCCTTTCACACCAAGGAAAAGACAACCTCGTTTTGGTTATCTGTCTCCTTCCACTCCAGGGTCATCAGGCACTTTCAACTTGCTGCTCCTTGGAATCCCTCACAGCGAACATGTATGTTAAAGATAGAATAATTTTTGTATCCCCCCCCACAGGACAAAAAATAAATGCCTATGTCAGGGGCAGAGAAGCAATTGAAAAGAAGTCTGAAAAAGGGGTGTCTATGATCAAACACCATCTGGAGAACTAGACTGCATAAGTAGTTCTCAAGGGCCACCACCAGTTGCTTGTTTTTTCCAGCGTCCCCTCCCGATGTTGGGTTTGTGTTGAGGTATATTTGTGTCAAGGCAAAAGGGTTGGAAATAAACCAAAGCTGAGAATCGACAAAAGTCACCCCCTCCCCACATTTTGTTCTTTTCTCCTCCGGGTGGGGAACAAACGGGAATGCTTTTGTAGCCTTGTTTCCACAGTGGTGCGTTATCAAGTCTTGTATGTTTAAGCTCTGTATGTATCATGTCTCTCTATATAGCTGTAGCAGCCCAGTCCTTTTATAGCTGACAATGTGAACAAAATAAAGATGTCAAAATTGCAATACGCTCTTCGTGTGCAGACTTATGCCAACAGCCTCTTGTTTTGGAGGGGGGAAATGTTGGTAACTCTGTTTCTCTGACCCTCCTTCCACAAAGCATTCTCAGTTGTGCACAATATTGGATGTTTGCGTGGGGCTACTGTGATACAAGGGTCTTGTAGACCACAGCTTTCCAAACTGTGTGTCACAACACTTTAGTGTGTCGCCACACAACCCGGAAGCGGCAGCAGGGGTGTGTATGGCGGCGTTTTAGCGGAGGCCGCCCAACCGCCCCCACCACGCGCCCCCCCGCCGCCGCCGTGCACGCACCCACCCCCGCGCCGCCGCCATTGGTGTGTCGCCAACGGCGGCAGATTGGAAAGCACTGTTGTAGACCCTGTAGGAGAGCCACGTTAGTCTGTGGTGGCAAAAAATCAGGAATCTGTTAGCACCTTTTCCAACTAACAATTTTTTTTAATAAAATAAAAATTAAAAGGCATACGCTTTTGTGAGTTGCACAAAACCATACATTTTGTTAGCCAGAAAAGGTGCTATCACAGTCCTGATTTTTTGCCACCATAGACTAATATGGCTCTCCTCCTACAGTGACTCTTAAACAGGGTCCCTACCCCCACCATAAATCAGGCTTAAATTCTGTTTATTCATTTACAGTCACTGACTAGTATGCATAAGATTAAAAAAACACGCGCAAGAATAAAAGCATATTTATTGTCGTGCAATCTAAATAAAACGACAGAAAAAAACGGTGTTGCGCTACTTTCAAGGAAGTGTTCAATGTGCATAGCAATTGAACACAATTTAACTACTGTATGTATAACACAAGACTCGAGAAAAAAGAGATATGTCCTTCATCCGATTTGCCCATGAAGTTCTCCAAACGGGGGGAAATTAAATTGGCCCTCAGATCTTTATGGAAGTTACAACAGTGTTATTTGCCATCTTGGAAGCACTGCAGGCAACGACCTCTGGCATTCAGAATCTTTTTGCAGAAAAATAAAGAGCAGAATAGCAAAACTAGTCACTGGCCTTTTGCATAACACCAAATCCATGATTAACTAAAACAGTGTTTTGCAACCTCAGCAACTTTAAGCTGTGTGAACTTCAACTCCCAGAATTCCCCAGCCAGCATAGCGTAGCTGGCTGGGGAATTCTGGGAGTTGAAGTCCACACAGCTTAAAGTTGCTGAGGTTGCAAAACACTGAACTTAACTATCCCAGGTTCCCGGGGTTTATCTTGAGCCACAACTAGTGGACCACATTTTAACCTGGGGGATGCTTACCCAGAAACTTGGCCCATAGCGTTTTTAATGTCAGTGGAGATGCCAGTCCTTTCCTAGCGTAGGAGTGTGGGAACAGCAGCGATGCACAATAGTTGCCCCCCCCCCCCGGAGCTGGATGAGAGCCAGCTGTTTCTCAATGAGGACTTGTCGGATAAGATACCCTACAGGAAGC
Organism: Charina bottae; assembly: GCA_023362775.1. Lineage (NCBI taxonomy): Eukaryota > Metazoa > Chordata > Lepidosauria > Squamata > Charinaidae > Charina > Charina bottae. The sequence goes on along the minus strand of JALMGJ010000013.1, from coordinate 4,532,212 downwards.
TTGGCAGAATCATATTCTGGGGCAACCCTCCTCTGGCTGAGCTGAAACTTCTTCCCAGCAAATAAGCTACTTGTGTTTTTTATTTCAAGACATGTTTCACCGGAGTCCAGGCAGACAATAACGGCGGGAGCGCTCGTGGGCTGAAGCGACAGCAAGGCGGATCCCACCGGTTAGGGACGTCTAAGTAAGGGAAGAGCAGTCTGAGGCTGAACCGGCGGCCAGAGAGGCAGGGCGCCCCTTGGGAGGCTGTTAGAGGCTGGACGGCCGCTCTCTGCCCTGGGGTGGGGGTGGACTGAATGGCCTCCAGGGTGCCCAACTCTAGGCTTTCAAGAAAAAGCGCTGGAACAGATCGTGCACAAACACGTGTATCCTTTAGGCCATCCCTGTACCTCTGAAATCTCTTCGGCATTTTTCTTTTCCGGCCGGAAAATGGGCTGTTCTAAACCACCGGGTTCCTTGTCCCGTGCAGGAACCGCAGGCACGCAGTGAGATTCTCTGCTCAGATTTTCGCAGAGATTTGCACCGCCCAGAAGAGCCCCGACCCGCTATTCGGCAGGCGCCCGGCTTCTCCCGAGCTCCAGGGCGGCTGCTTGGATTCGGGTTAGAGGCAACGGGAGCCGGGCTGCCACCCGCACGGGCCCCCGAGCCCCGGCGCCGGCCTGCCTTCCGCGCAATCCCCGCCGGGCATCGGCGCTGCTTGCGGGAACTGCGCTCCTCCGACCCGCTCGCCTCCCCGTCAGGCCGCGGGGCAAGACCGAGGGCGGCGCAGGGGGGCCGTTGGGGCGCAGCGAAGCCGAGCGGCGAGGGAAGCGCGCGGCGCGGAGCCCCCCGGCAGAGGGGAGCGACCTGGCCCGGCGGGGACGGGCGGGCGGGCGAGGCGAGGCGCAGGCGGGCCCGTCCCGGCGGTCGGGGGGGTGGGGGCTCCGGGGCGCGCGGGCGCCAGGAAGGCCAGTGCCAGCCGGGCAGGCGCCACGCCAGCGCGGGGAAAGGCGCCGGAGGGCGCCCGGCGGGACCGAGGCGGCGAGGAGGGGCGTGCGCGGCCAGGCGGAGAGCGGCGTGCGCGCCTGGCTCCTGCCGCGCTCGCTGCGTTGCCCCTTTAATTGTGTCCCCGGCCCTCGGGCGTCTCTCTCCAACGCCCACGTCAGCAGCCACCTTTTGTTTCTCTCCCGGCCGGGCTTTGGGGCGGCGGAGCCCGCGACGCTCCGCGCCGCCACCCCCGCCTCTCCCCTCCTTCCTGCCCGCCCGCCCGCCTCCGGAGCCGCAGCCAGCCCAGCCCAGCCCGCGCCTCTCCGAGCGGTAAGTCTCCAGCGGCGCCTTTGCAGCACCCCGGGCGAGAGGGCGTCGGGCGGGCTGAGCGCGCTCCGCGGGACGCGGCCGCCCGGGCAGCCTCTGCCTCGCCCGCCAGGAAGGTGCCCGCCGCGCCTGCCCGGCGCCCCGATCGCCCAGCGCCCGAGCAGGCGGGCGCCATTTGCTGCTGCTGCCGCCGCCCCGGGCGCGGCGCTCGCTCCTCGCAACAAAGGGCGGCTGGGGCCGGTCCTCTCGGCCGCGGGTGCGGCACTGCGAGCCGGGCATGGGGGCACCTCCCCGCCGGGCACCGAGCCGGGCAAGGGCGACGGCGAGCGAGGCTGAGGCTGCCGCACCGCCACCGGTGCCTCCGCGGCTGGGCGGGCAAGCGGTGTCGCCGTGCGGGTCGCCCCGAGCCTGCAGGGTCGCCGGACCGGCCCCTGGTGACTTGGCGGGCGCGCCTCCAGCCCCGCCGGGCGCTCCGGGCTCCCGACGGCCGAGCAGCCAATTCGGAGAGGGCGGGCGAAGACTGACGGCGCCCTCCGCCAATGCGGCGCCGCGCGCCCTCTTCAGCCGGGCTGGCCCCCAGCTGCTGCCCCTGCCCGCTCGGCGCTCGCTGCAGTGGTGGCGGGCGGGCGCCCGCGGGCGGCGCGTTACCCTGCAGCCCCCGAACAGGCGGGCGGGCGCGGCGCTCGAGGGTTCTTCGTGGCTGCGCCGGAGCTGGCCTTGGAGCGCACCTGAAGGGCGGGGACCCTCCGAGCCAGCCCGGCGCTTGGGCTGCCCTTCACGGCGGCGGAGCAAATGGCGCTTTGCGCGCCGCGCCCGCCCGCCCGCCCGCCCGCCCGCGAAGGCGGTTCGGATCCCGCAGGACGAGGCAGTCCCGAAGCGGCGTCGCGCGCGTTCCAGAGGAGCCGCTGGCCGCCGCGGGGCCCTCCAGCCTCGGGCTCTGAGGAAAGAGCGGGGTGGGGGGAGATGCTCGAACCCCCCCCCCCCGTCTGGCCCGCTTCTTGGCGCCAGCCTACAGGAGAAAGGCCAGATGTCCGGAGATGCTGCCCGACCAGCTTCAGCGGCGGGCATTGAGCCTCTGTGGGAAGGAAGGGGGGGTCCCCGGACCCTGAGCCGCGGCGGCTTCTGCCACCCTGAGTGAATCTGTCAGACTTGGCAGGGTTTTCCCCTTATGGCTTGGTGCCAGAGGTTAACCCTGCCCCGGAGTCAGCTTGAGCAGTTGCTTCCTACAGCCTTGGTGGGAGAGTCACCCTAACATCCCCCAGATGTGGTGAGGCTAAAAGGGATGGGGAAGTTGGAAGGAAGGGAAGATATATGCAGCCAAAACAACAGTAATCAACAACAGGACCACCACCACAAAAAAAAAAAGCCAGTTGCAGAATAAATGTATCCTGCAGATCAATAATCGAGTTTGGTCCAGCCTCCAGATCTAGGAAGTGTCAGATTCCAAAGAAAAGCACAACATGAGAAGTGATACCCTCAGTTTTTGCAGAACTGTTTTTGCAGCCAAGTTTGTGTAAAAGATCCCTCGCCCTTGCCCTCTGATCTGAACCCTGGCGTTTTGAGATTTGCACAGACTAGACAGTGTAACCTATTTATATTCATTTATAAGTTTATTAACCATTCTGAAGGTCTTCATTATAAAGTCTAGTTTGGACAACAGTTGAGTTGAGGACAAATCACCTGGCAAGCTTGAAAGCTCTGCTAAGATGCAGCAGAAAGCGGGAGAAGATCGTCTGTGGGTATCCAAGCTTTAGGGGTTAGTTTGTTATGTGAGCACAGCCAGTGACTAAACCAGGTGATTGCTGACTGTAATGTGTCAATAGGACTGCAGGGGAAAAATTTTGCTCAGATACAGAACAGAACAGAACAGAACAGAACAGAACAGAATAGAATAGAATAGAATAGAATAGAATAGAATAGAATAGAATAAGCTTTCCCATATAGCAACAGGGATAGTTCCTCATGGGGGTGGCTAATCCCCTAATTTTATAACTGTCCTTTTAATTATTCCATCACCATCTGGATTTTTCAATATATATTTTATTGTATAATTGAGATTTTAGACCTTATTTTAACTTATTTATTGTGAACCGCCCAGAGTTCCCCATGGGGGGAGATGGGCGGTCATAGAAATTAAATAAATAAATAAATAAACAAACAAACAAACAAACAAACAAACAGCTGGCCAGGTGTGTTAACTATTTTCACAAGGAGTGTGAAGCAAATTGAGTATTCTTTTCCTTCCACAGCTGCAAACTTCTTGATAGTTAAATCAGCTGGCTCAACTGCAGTACTGTATGTGACCAATTCTTTAAATTTGTGGTATGGATTTTTGGGGGTGCAGATCATGCAAATGTCTGTTGCAGATATTTAGGGCAACTGACCCCGAGATTCCCTTGATCATGAAGCTCTGAGGGACTATTTGTACCAAATTCTGCGCCATTTGGCAGGGTGCCAGAAAATTCCAGGGTTCCTGTGTGAACCCCATTGGTTAAATGGGATACAGAAATTGGTTTTCCATTGTAGAGTGCTGCTTGTGTGGCTGAAAAATGTACAGTATTGTGCTGTTTTTCATCAGGCTCTGCCAAGGACCCTGATACAGACTCGGGCTTCTCAGAAGCATCCTGTGAATTTTAGGAAGTTTCAACTAGGCATAAGAAGATGTGTCAAATGTCTCTCTTTTTTAATAATTAGCTCAACTCCCAGTTGCTCCAGCTTCTTCCAACCCTGTTTTATACTCACAACAGCTCTGTGTAGTAATTAGTCTAAGTGACAGAGAAAAACTGAATGACAAGGCTTGTTCAGAACTAGCCAGAACCAAGCAAATGTTGCTGAGCGTTGTGAAAACTCAGTGACAGCGTGGCCAAAGTTTCTCCATGAGCTTCCTGATCAAACAGGTTTTTGAACCTGAGTCCCTTTCTCTACCCGTAACCAGTTTTGAAAAAAAAGTACATGTTCCAGTGCAGTTGCAGAAAATGGGTGAGAACTGAATTTGGAGCAGAGACCCTTCCCCCCCCCCGCCCCCCGGTCATTTTTCCGATCAAAGTTTTATGAGCCCACTGTTTTTTTCAGATACGGGATCAAGGGGAGATGAAACTCGTATGGAAAGTGTATCCTTGGGAGCCAAAAAAAACCTTACTTGGCAAAGTCCCTCGCAGGAAAAAGCTTCCAGGCCACCTGCTTGTGCTCCAATCAAATTGTTTGGCTGTATTCATACAACACTAGTCATTTCTGGAACCAGCCAATTGTGTAAACCCAGAAACCTTAACAATTCAGAGTCAGAAAGAGGCTCCGAGAATCATAGAATTGAGAGCGACCTAAGAGGTCATCACGTTCAACCCCCTGCACACTGCACTACGCCATCCCCAAAGCATGGACCAGTGTAACCCCCAAGTATCCCGGGTCCATTGTTAATCAAGACTCCATTGTACGAATCCAGAAACCTAGTCACTTTGTAGTAATGGCTTTGCACTAGCAAGTCAGTCCTCTGGAGAAAGAAGAAGATACAGGTAGTCCTCACTTAACAACCACAGTTGGGACCAGAATTTTGGTTGCTAAGCGAAGCGGTCATTAAGCAAATCCGACCCAATTTTACGACCTTTTTTGCGGCAGTCGTTAAGCAAATCACCATGGGTGCTAAGTGACCCACGTGGTCGTTAAGCGAACCACGTGGTTCCCCATTGATTTTGCTTGACAGAAGCCGGCCGGGAAGGTAGAAAATGGCGATCACTGGACCACGGGATGCTGCGATGGTCATAAATGCGAACCGGTTGCCAAGTGCCCAATCGTGATCACGTGACCCTGGGGATGCTGTGATGGTTGTAAGTGTGAGGATCAGCCGTAAGTCGATTTTTTCAGCACCGTCGTCTAAGTCCAAACCACTAAACGAATGGTTGTTAAGCAAGGACTACCTGTATAGAGAGACGGGAAAGAGAAGGCACCCACTACAGAAACACTGAAAATGCCTTCCAAGCATTGACTGGCTGCAGTCCCTGAGCCCCACGCCCTGCTGCTCTCCAGCCAGAGGGAAGAACCAGACATAACGACTGACACTGCATGAGGGCTGATGTGATACCAGGCAGGAAGGAGGAAACAGCTGGGGACTGTATTCCCCCTGCATGCTGCCAGATCCATCAGTTAGGAGCCATGCCACTTATGCCACTGTGATGCATTAACGCTCACGAGCACAGCAGTGGTAATGCTCAGCTTTTCCTAACGGGATGCGGGGGGGGGGGGCTCGCCTGAAGCCTGAGGAATTGTACTCACTAGTACCTACTCACTACTAGGTCCAGTGGTTTCATTATTTAAATCCATCTTCTGTTTGGAACCCTAAGGACTAGAACCTTACTTTCTCTTGAGGGGAATCCATAATTCCATGCTTTTGCATAAAGAAGGCTCCTAGGATCAACATCCTCTGTATCTTCAGGTAATGTAAGAGGGATTCGCAGCTGCTTAGAGTGAGCCAGGCAGGGAAGACGTTCGGCCGCTTTCTGTGTCCCGGCATCCTGTCCAGCTCACCCCGTCTGGGCTTTGTGGCAGACTGTGCGCAAATGCCGGAGCATCTCTCTGTTCCGCGGTCTGAAATGATCCTCTTCGTTACCAAAAAGGTTGCAGCTGCCGTGGGTATGTAAAAATAGACACTCTTTGTGCTCTTTTGCAGAGTGAACACCACCCGCTTTAGAATGGAGATTTCTTCCCACCAGTTCCACCTCTTGCAGCAGTTGAACGAGCAGCGCCGGCAGGACTTGTTCTGCGACTGCAGCATCCTGGTGGAGGGGAAGGTCTTCAAAGCCCACCGCAATGTGCTCTTCGCCAGTAGCGGCTACTTCAAAATGCTCCTCTCTCAGGGCTCCAAGGAGACCAGCCAGCCGACCACGGCTACCTTCCAGGCGTTTTCCCCGGAAACGTTCTCGGTGATCCTGGATTTTGTGTATTCGGGCAAGCTCTCCCTCACCGGCCAGAACGTGATCGAGGTGATGTCGGCTGCCAGCTTCCTGCAGATGACCGACGTCATTAGCGTTTGCAAGACCTTCATAAAATCGTCCCTGGACATCAGCGAGAAGGAAAAGGACCGCTATTTCAGTCTCTCGGACAAGGAGGCGAACTCCAACGGGGTGGAGCGCTTGTGCTTGTACAGTGCTGGCTGGAGGCCGGAGGCGAGCCCTCCCCACTCCCACTTAAGCCCTGACCAAGGGACATGCGTGGTCAGCAGCAACTCTTGGACGAACTTCAGCTATTACCCGTCCACCCCGAGAGCTGCCCAGCCTCTGTCCAAACACGACCAAAGACAGGAACCCCCGAAGAAAAGCAGGCACGTCGGGCTGCCCCAGCCAGCAGATGTGCCCCCCTACAAATCGAGCAAACTGGAGGAGCGGGCTTCGGAGCAGGCCGGCCACCCCCCTCCCTCGGAAGAGGACCTCCAGATCGATTCGGAAGGGGACTCTTGTCCGCCAGGCTACCAGTACGTGCAGGGGGCCGACGCGGTCCCGAGAGGACTGGCCGTGTCTCAGCACGAGCACGATTCTCCCCATTCCGCCAGCAAGTCGAAGTCTTCCAAAGCCGAAGAGCAGTACCCCAGCATGCCCTCGGTCTTGGGGGTCATGGGGAACTGGGCCGAGGGTAAGGACGTTGGCGCTGTGCTCCGTTCCCGGCCTGGGCAGAAGCTGCAGGCTTTCGCAGAAGCCTCGGTCGGCCGTGGGTGGGAAATTGAACAGGAAGACGTGAATGCCTCTGGGTCGCTAGTTGTTGCAAAGGGAGACGGTTCCAGCGGACGCCCTTGAGTGCAGCGCAGGCCTCGGAGTATTTTGGAAACCGAGCTCTTTAGCAGGGGATTTCCATCTGAAGTCGCCCTTCCGTTCTCTTTGCTTAAGGGGAGGGGGTGCAGGGTGGCAGAGGCAAGGCCGTTGCCCCGCCTCGGGCACAGAGCGAAGCACATCTCAGCGAGGCTGGCCCCAGCAGATTCTGAGCTTGGGTGGCACCCCTGCCGCCAGCCCAAGACGGTTTGCTGGCGGAAGCAGATCCTCAAATCTCTTCCCCCAATGTTATTAGAAAATGCTGCCTGACTGAAACACCCATTTCTGCTTTCTTTGATCCTCTGCTCAAGTTGACGGGATGTTTCCTCGAGCTGCATGGCAGGGCAATCCATTGATGGTGTCCTAGTTGCGTTTGTTTTCAAGTGCCTTTTAATGTAGCACATGTGAGCTATTCACAATACATTTTATTTAAGAGAGAGGCATGGAATTTCTCTAGGAGTTGTGTCTTCCCCAACTGGGTGCCCTCCAAACGCCTTGGGCAGCATCATCCTCTAGCACAGCGGTCCCCAACCTTTTTCGCACCAGGGACCAGTTGTGGAAGACAATTTTTCCACGGGCGGGGTGGGGTGTGGGGTTTGTAGGCGGGAGCCAATCGCGTGCACCCGGGGGGGTTGCAGGCGGGAGCCAATCGCGCGCACCGGGGGCGGGGTAATCGTGTGCACCGGGGGGGCGGGGTTTGCAGGTGGGAGCCCCGTGGCCCACTTCCTAACAGGCCGCGGCCCACAGGTTGGCGACCCCCGTTCTAGCACACGGTAGGAATTCTAGTCCAGCACCCAGCTGGAAGGTATTGGTTGGGGAAGGAGAGTGCCTTGTTCTGAATGTGTTTTTATACAAACTTAAGCAGTCAGTCACAGAGTTTAGTTTGGTTAACTAGTCTGGCATCATTCAAGGTTGCCACCAGCTTCTCCCTGCAGTCCCCAGCTTGTACAGTAGGACAAGTGACAAGGCTGTGAGACATTTCTGAAAAGTATGTATTCCAGGCATCTCTTTGGCAGCCAGTTTGGTCTAGTGGTTAAGGCAACGTGTTAGAAACCAGGAGGCTGCGAGTTCTAGTCCCGCCTTAGGCACGAAAGCTGGCTGGGTGACCTTGGGCCAGTCCCTGCCTCTCAGCCCTAGGAAGGAGCCAATGGCAAACCAGGAAACAGAGAGTTCTAGTCCCGCCTTAGGCACGAAAGCCGGCTGGGTGACCTTGGGCCAGTCCCTGTCTCTCAGTCCTAGGAAGGAGCCAATGGCAAACCAGGAGACAGAGAGTTCTAGTCCCGCCTTAGGCACGAAAGCTGACTGGGTGACCTTGGGCCAGTCCCCCTCTCTCAGCCCTAGGAAGGCGCCAATGGGAAACCAGGAGACTGAGAGTTCTAGTCCTGCCTTAGGCACGAAAGCCGGCTGGGTGACCTTGGGCCAGTCCCTGTCTCTCAGTCCTAGGAAGGAGCCAATGGCAAACCAGGAGACTGCGAGTTCTAGTCCCGCCTTAGGCATGAAAGCTGGCTGGGTGACCTTGGGCCAGTCCCTGCCTCTCAGCCCTAGGAAGGAGCCAATGGCAAACCAGGAGACTGAGAGTTCTAGTCCCGCCTTAGGCAGGAAAGCCGGCTGGGTGACCTTGGGCCAGTCCCTCTCTCTCAGCCCAACTCACCTCACAAGGTTGTTGTGGGGAAAACAGGAGGAGGAAGGAGTATTAGGTATGTTCGCCGCCTTGAGTTATTTATAAAAATAATAAAGGCAGGATAAAAATACAAAAAATAAATAAGCCTTTATTTATTTATTTAGTCAATCAATCAATTTACATGGCTGCCTGTCTCAAACAAGTGATTCTGGGCAGCTAACAACAATTGTGGGGGAGATGGGCGGGATATAAATATGACAAATTTAGAAAAATAAATAAATAAATAAATTTAGAAAAACGGCAAAAGAACCACAAAAAATACAAAACAGATAATTGGCAGCTGAGGTTAAAAAACAAAAATACAAATATCTCTTTGGAGATCTAACGTCCCCATCTCCTTTTGTGTCCAGAATGTCAGGAAACGGCATCACTGATTTGTAATGTCTTGTTGGTGATTTCCAGGGGTCTGGCCTTGGGGGTAGGCGAAAAAGGAGCCGGATGGGAGACCCACCCAGCCCTCAAGCCTCAGGGGCCAGCCGATAGAAGGGAGAGGATCCGAAGGAAAGCGCTGAACTCTCCCTGACGCCAGTGAGGGCCTCCCTGGAGAAATCGCTGGCAGGCTGAATCTCCCATTTCCAAGAAGAAGCTGAGCTCACTCTGTTTTTTGCTTCTTCCAAAACTGAACAAAGAATTTCCCCTTCCTCCATATTTATTTCTTGTATTTATACCCACCCTTTAGCCAAAAATAGGTTTCAGAGTGCCTAGTAATACAGATGAACCATAATTATAACGAAAACCTAAGCCTATCACGTTTGCCCATATCTGAAAAGTGGGGAGAAGCAACGGACACCATTTCCTGTCCAAATCTCTCCCCTTCTCTCAACGGTTGAAAGACGCTTCCTTTGCCAGACGGAGAACCTGGCTCTGAGAGGGACGGGGACTGGCCTCTGGCCTCTGGGGACAGGATTCGCAAGGCGGGGTTTGGGATGTTCTAGCATTGCGTCACGAAGGAGCTGAAGGCCAAGTTGAGCATCCTGAAAACCCGAGGCCGGTGAAAAAGCTGCTGAACCCGGGGTGGGTGGCAGGATTTGCATTACAGGCAGAGCAGCTGTTGACGGGCAGCCATTCGCCTCAAACTGAATTTGTTGCAAGTCCTCGTCGCTCACCTTAACAGGATCAAGCCAAATAAGCACATAAAGATCAACCACTTTGCATGCTTTATTTATTATTTTTTTAAATCCGTTCAATCATGTCTGATTTTCGGAGACTGCCTGGACAAGTCCCTGCAGTTTTCTTGGCAAGGTTTTTCAGAAGTGGTCTGCCATTGCCTCCTTCCTAGGGCTGAGAGAGAGTGACTGGCCCAAGGTTACCTGTCTGTCTGTCTGTGTCTCTTTCTTTCTTTCTTTCTTTCTTTCATTCATTCATTCATTCATTCATTCATTCATTCATTCATTCATTCATTCCCTATCCCACCTTTATTTTTTTTATAAATAACTCAAGGCAGGGAACATACCTAATACTCCTTCCTCCTCCTATTTTCCCCACAACAACAACCCTGTGAGGTGAGTTGGGCTGAGAGAGAGTGACTGGCCCAAGGTCACCCAGCCGGCTTTCATGCCTAAGGCAGGACTAGAACTCTCAGTCTCCTGGTTTCTCATTGGCTCCTTCCTAGGGCTGAGAGACAGGGACTGGCCCAAGGTCACTCAGCCGGCTTTCGTGCCTAAGGCGGGACTAGAACTCTCAGTCTCCTGGTTTGCCATTGGCTCCTTCCTAGGGCTGAGAGAGAGTGACTGGCCCAAGGTCACCCAGCCGGCTTTCATGCCTAAGGCAGGACTAGAACTCTCAGTCTCCTGGTTTCTCATTGGCTCCTTCCTAGGGCTGAGAGACAGGGACTGGCCCAAGGTCACTCAGCCGGCTTTCGTGCCTAAGGCGGGACTAGAACTCTGTCTCCTGGTTTGCCATTGGCTCCTTCCTAGGGCTGAGAGACAGGGACTGGCCCAAGGTCTCCCAGCCAGCTTTCTTGCCTAAGGCAGGACTAGAACTCTCAGGCTCCTGGTTTCTAGCCCAGCACCTTAACCACTAGACCAAACTGGCTCTCTGCATGCTTTACACTCATTCCAAAATATTGGATTACTAGTGTTTCCACTCAGGCCAGTTGGTGGCCTTGAAGGAAGTTGCTGTGTCCATCTTGAGGTTTTTGCAGCTGAAGAGACTGCTTTGTATTCACAGATGACCTCCCGAGGATGAGGTTCAAATGCCCCTTCTGCACTCACGTGGTGAAACGGAAAGCAGATCTGAAGAGACACCTTCGCTGCCACACGGGAGAGCGGCCATATCCATGTGAAGCCTGTGGGAAAAGATTCAGCAGGCTGGATCATTTGAGCAGCCACTTCCGAACGGTAACCTTGTTTTTTAGATGTTCTGCTTTAAGATGGTACCCTTTCCTCCTGCTGACTAGGAATTCTGGGAGTTGTAGTGAAACACATCTGGAGACACCAGATGGGCAAGGCTGACCTCTTTCCAGGATGCATCCTCCAGACCAAGTCTGCATGGTAGAGAGCCACAAGCTACAGTGCAGTTTCTTAGAAAATCCCATTCCTCATATGGAGCTGAAATGTTAATTCTAAAGCCCAAGAAAAGTGACTTGAGCTTAGATAGCAAATAGGAATACAATTTGGGGCATGATCCGGTCATGGTGCTCTGAAGTTGCTCTAATTTCAAGGCAGTGTTAATCGCATACTTAGATATTTCTATTAGAATCAGTGGAATATCAAATTATTTTAACTTTGGATCGATCGTACCCCATTTTTTTTTCAGTTCAGTTGCTAAACTGCTCTATCCTGTGGGCTGAAGTCAAATAACCCCCAAAACTCAGTTTGATTTTTAAAAACCCTATAAATAGAATACAATTAACATATCTACAGTGTCAGAATTAACTTTATATTACACCATATAATAAAATATTGTATCTATTCTGTCTGTCTACCCGTTATTTCAGTAGCCACTTCCAGAATTAAGGAAGAAATGTCCAGTGACCCTGGTTAAATACACACAGACACACACACACTCACACACACACACAGAGGTAGTTTTCCATGGAATTCCCTTCCAGTTCCATAGCCATCTGATACAGGGGCTGGTTCGAATTTTCTACCTGCCCAGGTAGGCTAGATAATGTCAAGAGGACAGCTTTAGGAAGGCTCAGGCCTTCCATAAAATCTTCACCTTCCTAAGGTCATTGGAGTGTCCATCCAGGAAAAGGTGGGGGAAAAAAGTGGGAAGTCAGATCTCGCCCTGCTTGATTCCTTTTGTCTTGGCTGGGTGAGAGAGAGCGCAACAGGTTTTACCTCCCTTTACACACAGAAAGGCAGGCCTGGCTGTTTACTGCTGATACTAACTCGGGCTTCAAACCAAGAGATAGAATATAAAACAAGGAGCTGTTGCAGTAAGTATTAAACTTTCTGCCTGCTTATTTTCAGTTTAGCAGTCTATGAATCAGTGAACAGCACAGTATCAATATGTAGAATTGCATGTTGCATAAGGTTTTCCCCTGCACAGTCGTGTCCGACTCCAGGGGCCGGTGCTCATCTCCGCTTCTTAGCCGAAGAGCGAGCGCTGTCTGAAGACGCTTCAGCGGTCATGTGGCCGGCATGACACGCCACGCTGTTACCATCCCACTGAAGTACCTATTTATCTACTTGCATTTGCATGCTTTCGAATTGCTAGGTTGGCAAGAGCTGGGGCGAGTGCGGGAGCTCACTCCGTCATGTGGCGCTCGGGTCTCGAACCGCCGACCTTCCGATCCACAAGCCTGGTGTCTTAACCACTGAGCCATTGCGCGTTGCATAGAAAGGATAAAAAGTCTGGATTGTGACTCACCTTTCCACAGCAATTGGGCACCATCATATAGGCACCGCATTTGCATCATTGGCGATCCTTTTGGATAATCTGCCACACACGTGTGTGAGCTGCATGGCAGGACGTTCTGACCATATTGCTTCCTATATGGTTGCATTGCAAAGCAGTTTACAGTAAAATTATTTACAGTAATGCCAACAATACATGTGGACGATATAAAGTTTATTCATTTAAAAAGTAGCAGGGAAAGGGAAACAAGCAAAACAGAACCATTCACCCCACATTTGTGTGTTGTAGTAGCTAGGGGGCTGGACCAGGACTGGGCCACAGAGGGTCAAGTCCATCCCAGCATGGAAGCTCCCGGATGACTTTGGGCCAGTCATTCCCTCTCGGTCCAAACTACCTCACAGACAGAGCAGTTGTTGTTGGCTTAAAGAGAAGTCACCTTGAACTCCTGCAGAAGAGGCAGAATATAAATCAGAAATTCATACACAGAAGGCTGGGAGAATGAAAAGATCTTCAACAGGTGCCTAAAAGATGAGAATGCCTCATTCCAGAGGATTGGTGGCATCCCAGAGAAGGGCCAACTCTTTCAGGGTGCTGGACCTCTCTGACAACCTTGGTCATCAGCCACGTCTCTAATTGCGAAGAGGGTTCATCAAACATGGGTCCCAGAGTTGTTCAGAGCCATGTACGTTATAACAAAAACTAGAACGTGGCTTGGTAGCTACTTGACAGCTGGCGCACACGCACCAGCAGAAGTGAAGCTTCTACGCAACCAAGTGTCTCACTCAACAACGTGGCCACCACATTCTGCACCCTCTACAGCTTTAAGATCATATTACCACGGTGTGTGTGTTTACCACTATCTGAGAACAGTAGATCAGGAAAGGGCCAGTTGGTACACCAATTAAAACTTTCTGGTCAGAAATATCACTTGGGCAATCCCAGATGATGTGTGTGTCTTTCCTGAGGATGTAGACCCTTTTGGGACAGGCAGTTGCCATCTCATGAGGATTCAGCCTTCACGTATTGGCCTTTCTCCATCCCATCACTGCTCCAACGCTAGTTCTGAACAATATACAGAACAGGGTGATAAAAACCTCAAACTCTTATGTCTGCTATTTCAATTAATAGACGTGAACAAGCTTTAGAGGTCTTTTGTGCTGTATATGCACAAATATTTGATATAAGGTATCATCACATATGCAGCCCAGGTTTTTCCAACTTTTGGTCACTTTTTCATAAAAGCTTCAGATCTTTTATCATACTTGAACATAGGATAATTTCTAGTACTGTCAAAGTAGCGCTTACACAATCAAAGGCAAACGGCCTGATACCAGATCTGCCCATTACCAAAACAAGGAACAGATGGAAACCATCCTTCCTTCCGAAAAAAGAGTTGCTTCTAGCCCTTTACGTAGAGCGGGTGCAAGGATTGAACCCAATATAAATTGAAGTCGTATTTGATATGCAACAGCCGTTGGAATTCTTTCGTAATGGATTTGTAGCTTTTCTACCATAAAGGTCTTGTGTGCCTGTTGCAGTCCAAATGGCCAGATGTGCATACTGATGTTTATCTTTTATATTTATTATTACCTTTTGTATTTATGTTTTATGGCTACTGTGATACTGGACATTTGTGCACGCTTTAAATTCTGTGGTGCCAATCATTGTTTCTCCCCTAGTATGGGATGGCCAGGTGAAATGAGGAAGGGATGTGCAGAGGCGTGTTTTGTACTAGTCCAAAAAACTAGACAATGAAATCAGATCTATATTTATTCATTAACTCATTTATTTATATGGCTGCCCATCTCGCACAAGCAACTCTGTGGCAAACGGAAATAAAAAGATTAACATAATCATAAAATAACAATACAACACAAAAAGAAAACTGGCAAATAAGACGATCAGTGTTAATAACAATAACTCAAAGGCTCGCTAACCTCCCCACCACCATGCCTGGGAGAACAGCCAGGTCTTAAGAGCTTTCCGAAAGACCAGTAGGGTTGGGGTCAACCTAATATTGGGGGGACTGGGGTTCCAAACAGCAGGCACAGCGGCAGGAAAGTCCTGCTTCCTGGGTCCCACCAGATGGTACTCCTGCCAGACCTGATGGGAAGAGTTAGAGACATTTGGATTGACAATATACGATTGTCATTCTTGGAGAAACTGAAGGTCCTGCCCTGTGTCTGGCAGCTGATCTAAAGTTGCACAAGAGCTGCTGTTCTCTTTCCCCCACTTCTAATTAAATTTGTTTTTCCCTCTACATTTGGACCTGGAGCAGCTGAATTGCACAATGGATGGGCTGGGTTCAAGGGCATCAATGGGGGGTTCAAAAATTCAAAATGGTGGCCACAGGCATGCAATCCAAGCCATGCTCCTTGTTTACGTGGAGAAAGAGGTGGGGCTGTGATCATGTTCTTTTTCAGACAACCCTGGCTGGATTCACAAAACATACCGGACTCGAGTTTGAAACTATTCTGTGAACACCAGTGTTCCCCAAACCTTTTAATAGAGTTTCAAAAGCTGGTCCTACTCTAGCATGGACTCTTTTTAAAGAATTGCCATTCATTTATTGTTTGGTTTTTAATAACATAAAATATTTTGATATGTTCACTGCTGTGAAGGAAGTTGGGGGTGAGGCAAAAGACAATGAAGATGACCATTTTTCTCAACTCAAATGGATTATTATTAATCACTTGAAAATACACTCACTCCAATTCAAGGGGTATTTTCCTTCAGAGGAGTCCTGAAAAGTTGCCTCTGCTGACATCTCATTGAAGCAAAGAAACAAATAAATAATCTTTAAGTTTTGGTTGAAAGTTCACAGAAAAGATGGCTTATAAATGAAAAAGTCCTTTTCTTCAACATACTTTTTTAAAATGGGTTTGCACCATAAAGGTAAAGGTAAAGGTTCCCCCCGCACATTTGTGCAGTCGTGTCCGACTCTAGGGGCCGGTGCTCATCCCCGTTTGTTAGCCGAAGAGCCAGCATTGTCCGAAGACACTTCCACGGTCATGTGGCCGCATGACATGCGCGGAACGCTGTTACCTACCCACCGAAGTGGTACCTATCTATCTACTTGCATTTGCATGCTTTCGAATTGCTAGGTTGGCAAGAGCTGGCGCTAGTGCGGGAGCTCACTCCGTCACGCGGGGCTAGGGATTTGAACCTCTGAACTTGCGACCTTCCGATCGACAAGCCTGGCGTCTTACCCGCTGAGCCACCACGCCCCTTCAACGCCCCTCGGTTATGCACCATAACCGAGACCAAATAAACTAGAACGTTACATCAACTATAAAGCTCCTGGAACAAATCCTCATCCAGGCATTGATAAAATATGCCACCATAGGCAAGCTCATATATCCATTAAGATTTTAAAAACAAGAAAAAATAGTGTTAATAAACCGTTTTATTTCACTGTCGCTTTTATTTTTTTCCCATGTAACAAAGAAACTGTTGTAAGCATTCCTCATTTTACAATGGCTCAAAGGAACAACTGTTGCAGGGAGGGAGGGTGATGGCCGCCAGAGCCATGGTTTTCAAGAGCTGCCTCGCATTGGCTGTTCACAAACATGTTAACTAGGTCTGCAGCATCTACATTCCTACAGCATGCTAACCCTTATAATTTGGTTTCTTCTTTGGTGGCTTAAGAGTTTTGTGCAAAGCCAAACCTGTCTGGACTCTATACATTGTGCAGACCCAGAAAATGAGGATAATTGTGTCCTCAGTTTGCACGTTGTGCAGACACAACCACTTGGTGAGTTTTTTCAGATGATGACACTTGTGCGGTTTCCCAGATGTCTTCTGACTTATCATCTTGGAAAGGCCAAGCAAAGAGTTGCAGCTGTGGAACCAAACAGGCATGGGAAAGTTCTCCAACAATCACATCTGATCAGCTGGATGGAACAATCCCATCCATCCATTGATTGCATTTCTATTCCGCCATCTTCTCTCTGAAAGCTTAAAGTGACTGGCCCAGTGTGGCCCAGTGTGTTCTGTGTTCAAGTGAAGAGTTAGCCTTCACTTTTGCCACTAAACTGAGTCTTGATCATCATGGATATTGGTTAAACTACGAATACAATTGTAATAAAAATACGTCTAAATATCAACTTGATTTACCTTTTGCTGTTATTTGGGTCCACAATTTCTAACGATTACAATTGTGTGATTGTTCAGAGCCATTATGTTGCATGAGTCACTGTATGTTATATGATGCTCAGATAGAACTACAGAGGTGCAGTGTATGTGCAAGATCACATGTCCCAAAATTAACATCATGCCATTAGTTTAATACTGTTTAAAGCTGGTATTTTTCTGAAGAAGTATATTTTGCAAAAGGGTGGAGAACATGTGTGGCTAGAGTAAACATAGTATTTTATCAAAAATTGGTTTGTGCATATATTTTATTTTTATTTATTTATTTAATTTTTATCCCTTTATTATTTTTATAAATAACTCAAGGCGGCGAACATGCCTAATACTCCTTCCTCCTCCTATTTTCTAGCTCTATCTCCTTGAGCATCGGCTCCCCACAGGGCTGTGTTTTGAGCCCATTGTTGTTCACCCTGATGACACATGACTGTTGTGCCAGGTTTACCACCAATTCCATTGTGAAATATGCGGATGATACAAAGGTAGTGGGTCTTATCAGGGGTGAGGATGAGTGGGCTTATAGGGAGGAGGTGAAGGGTTTGGTGGAGTGGTGCAATAAAAACAGCTTGGTTCTAAATCTGGAAAAAACTAAGGAGATTATTATAGACTTCAGGAAGAACCGGTGTAGTCACACTCCACTTTTTATCAATAACATAGCTGTGGAGTCAGTCAGTAGCATGAGATTCCTGGGGGTGCAGTTAATAGTCTGACCTGGTCCCTTAATACCACATTTTTGGTAAAGCAAGCACAGCAACGTTTACACTTTTTGCGTCGGATGAGGAAAGTACATCTCCCATCTTCCATTCTCCTTACTTTCTATAGAGGCACTATAGAGAGTGTACTTACTAATTGTATTTCCATCTGGTTTGGAGGCTGTAGTGCCTCAGATAGAAAGTCTGTGCAGAGAGTGGTAAGGGCAGCAGAAAAGATAATTTGGATATCTCTGCCTCTCATCCAAGATTTAGCACATGCACGCTGTTTGTCCAGAGCTCAAAAGGTCATCGGTGACGCCTCCCATCCTCATCATGGTTTGTTTTCTTTGTTACCCTCTGGGAAGAGGTTCCGTTGTATCCGATGTAGAACAGCCAGATTGGGAAACAGCTTTGTCCCCCAGGCTATTGGATTCTTGAATGCTTAAATAAGTTCTTTTAGGTGAAATGCTGGATGTATAAAGAATGTATATTTTATAGTAACTATGGATTTTTTTTATTAGTATTTTAGTGTTTGACTGAAATTGTGAGGTAAAGAATGTATATTTTATAGTAACTATGGATTTTTTTTATTAGTATTTTAGTGTTTGATTGAAATTGTGAGCCAACTGCAACGAAATTTCATTCTATTGTGCACTTGGTGTATAGTGTATAGTGGGATGACAATAAAGTTATCTATTCTATATTCTATATTCTATATTCTATATTCTATTCTATTCTATTCTATTCTATTCTATTCTATTCTATTCTATTCTATTCTATTCTATTCTATTCTATTCTGCAATCCTGTGAGGTGAGTTGGGCTGAGAGAGAGTGACTGGCCCAAGGTCACCCAGCCAGCTTTATAATATACCTATTATAGCCAGAATTTTAAAAATATTATTTTAAACTATCCTCGTATCTTTATGACTGTATAAATGTGTTTATATCACCTTGCATCCTATGTATTACATACAAAATTGTACAGGAGCTTTACACTACAATTTCTTCACTTTGGAAGTAAGAAGCTAATTTGTTATAATCTTCAACTCTTCCTTGCTAAAAAAGAAAGGCCTTTTTATCCTAAAATTTAAGTTTCCCTTAAATCAAGCTTGACTCGTGCTGATGTCATAAACATCTTCGTAGTTTTCTTCACAACCATATAGAAGTGTTGCTGCCTTCTGAGATTTTTTTTTTACATCCCATCTCTATTCAAACACTAATTATGTCTGCCCCGCTCTCACAATCAGGCAATGTCTTTTCTAAATTAAATTGGTTTAACTGGACTGAATTTTACCTAGTCCTTCTCTCATGAAGGAGAACATTGCTTGCTGTTGCTGCACAGTTTTATTTCCATTTAAGCACTCTCTGGCAATGTCCCCTCCCATCTCTGCAGATCCATCAAGCTTGCAAACCCATCTGCAGAAAGTGCAAGCGCCACGTCACCGAAATGACGGGTCAGGTGGTCCAGGAAGGGACAAGACGCTACAGACTGTGCAACGAGTGCCTCTCTGAAGCTGGGATCGACAGCATCCGCATTGATTTGGACACAGAACCGCCCCCGGAGTTCCCACTAGAAGAAGACAAAGATTCCAACTGGAATTACAGTGAAGACAACAGATCCGACGTGGAAATTGTAGAGGACGGATCTACTGATTTGGTTATCCAGCAAGTTGATGACAGTGACGATGAGGCCGAGGAAAAAGATATAAAGCCCAACATTAGGTAGGTATGAATGGACTGAACACGAATAGAGTCCCCCCCGTTCCCGTTACGTTATCATTCCTTGTCTTGACCGTTGACGCCCAACCCGCCTGCCCACGGTTCAAATGCACTCTGTTGTAAAGGCTTTCCGTGGCTTGGGGTCAACTTGCATGCATTTACGGACATGCCATTGTGTCTCTTTTGAATTTAGCTACTCAAAGTTTCACTATTTTATTGCATAAGGAAGCCTCCATCTCAAGATGACATTATGTATGAACAATGATTTGCAAACTGCCACCATGATAACTTTTGATAATATAAAATTGTCCTCTTCTCAAACCTTTTTCAGACTTGGGAAGCACTTCAAAATAAAAGCGAACAACTTCATAGTAAGTTACTGAATTAAAAGTTTTTGCAAGTATAAGGGTTTTGTTTTTTTAAAGAATAACCACAAAAATGAAAAGGTATCGCAGTGTTTCAGTATATACTCAGCCGCAGAGAGTAACATCAGCTATATGTTGTCTTAGAAGCACGGCCAGCAGATCCAAAGGAATGTAAGTGGACAACGATTCGTAATCCTCCAGAAAGCATGCGCCTTCTCCAAATCGCCGTTTGTTTATTAAAAACAGTAAGTTTTCAAAACCAGTTTTGATTCCCAAATCTGTTTTCAGTGAACCCTTTCTGTTGGCCTTGCACATGGTAGAACAACTAGCACTTTTCAACTCCAGAACTGAAACACAAGGGTGGTACTGCAACTATTCTCAACTTGCATGTGTTCACACATTCACTTTCTTCTCTTTATGGAAATGTTACACTGCACCAACACTCAGGGCTGAGGTGGGTAAATAACCTGCATTTTCTCCTTTAGCCCAATACTCTTTGGTAACACGGATACTTCACCTGAATTCTGTTCTGTTGCTTCCTTTTTCCAGTTGTGTTTCTTGTTCTTTTCCTCTTTTTATTCTCTCTCATATATTGAAGCAATTAAAAAGAAAAACCCCAGATGACCACTAGATGGAAGCAAAGAGATACTAAAAAGCTTAGCTCCATCCTGCCCTCTGGTGGTCATCGACAGTGGTGCTTAAAGTTTGTGAACCTTTTTGAATTTTTAATATTTCTGCATCAATATGACCTAAATCGCTTCTCCACACAAGTCCTAAAACTTGTTAAAGAGAACCCAATTAAACAAGTGAGTCAAAAACATTGCACTTGTTCATTTGTTCATTGAGGAAAATGACCCAAAGCGACACATTTGTGTGTGGCAAAAGTACGTGAACCTTTGCTTTCAGGAACCGGTGTGCCCCCCTGGGCAGCAGCAAGCGCAGCTCAATGTTTCCGGCAACTGTCGGTCGGTCAGTCCTGCACGTCGGCTTGGAGGAATTTTCGCCCATTCCTCCTGGCAGAACAGCTTCAAACCAGGGGTGCTGGTGGGCTTCCTCGCATGAACTGCCCGCTTCAGGTCCTTCCACAACATTTCTACAGGATGAAGGTCAGGACTTCGACTTGGCCATTCCAAAACATTAACTTTCTTCTGCTTCAACCGTTCTTTGGTCGTACGACTTGCGGAAATATTGACGTGCAGAAATATTGAACATTCAAAAGGGTTCACAAACTTTTAAGCACCACTGTTTATGTCTGCACCTTAGAGACAATGTCCAACATTCTACTCAGTATTTATCATTGGGAGACAGGGAGACAACCTAACCTTCTCACTTAGCCTTCTCCCAAGCCAGTTTTCAAACTCAGCAGTTTCCATGTCTGGCTCTTTCCAACCTCCATCTCTCCCCCGATTTCAGCATCTGCTGCTGTTTATGCTTTGCCATCATCATCCACTCCATATGAGCTTAATGTGGGATGAATCGGTCCACCGTTTTTTCTTTCCATCATTGCATGCAGGGTGTTTGCTGGTTCGTATGATGCTAAGCCATAAACTATGATTTACAAACTGCAGTAACTGGATTCACACAGTACACCAACCAGACTAACCACATGATAGCTTAGTGTGATGTATGAATCCAGTCAAATTCTCAGTTGTGAGCAGTGGTCTTTCAGGCAGTGTCAATCTCATTTTGTGAGAGATGTGAGCATCCTCTGTTGGTGGAGAAAGGGATAAGCCTTTACACGCAGATGCAAATGTTTCCATCCAGCTGGTAAGCATGCACATCTCATTCTAAAGAAGGGGAGCAGGGAAGAGGGAAATAGATTGAGTTTCCAAACTTTTCATGTTGGTGACACACTTTTTAGACATACATCATTTTGCGACACACTCTTACAGCAGGGCACAAGGCAGGCACTAGGACCTGCGCGGAATCCTGGCAGGGCAGGTTTGGAGGCAGCAGCAGCTGCGACACACCCAGACACTGCAGCCGACACACTAATGTGTCCCGACACAGTTTGGAAAGCTCTGTTCTAGAAAATCCAGATGCTTGGCGTTTATAAGCATCACAAACTGCCAGCATTGTCCTCTCTTGCACTGGGGAGCAAGTTTACAACAAATAAATGGGACTTGCAGGGAAGTAGACGTTGGTCAACCACAAGGAGAAGCTTCCTAACAGTACTAACAGTTCCCAGGTAGAAGCTTGCAAGCTGGTGAGCTCCGCTTTGTGCCCGGTCTTTAAGGAAACTGTGCACGCCTCAGGGTGGTTCGGAAGAAGCCCTCTGGACCTTTTGGAGCGCAAGTGCAACCCGTCTCTGCTATCCATTACAGCGACCAGACTTTATCCAGTCTTCCTTCAAAACTCGATAACAAGATAGTGCTGCTTTGAAGACTTGCATTAACTTTAATGAGTGGATTCCATAAAGCAGCTGCATCTCTGTCAGCCTTCCCAGGTAGACCAGACAGGAAACATGACCAGATAAGCTGATTCTACTTTTTTATTTTATATTTTATATTATTTTTTTATTGTATTGTATTTATTCTACATTTAGAATAAATGTTTCCCACCTACCATTACAATCTCCCCCGCCCCACCCACCCCCGGCTCACATGGCAGCCTGCAAAAAAGTCGGGCTGCTTTAGAGAATAGCAGGAGGAACCGTGCCTGGTGAAACTTGAAGCCCTTTTGTAAATCGTTTGTGGGGAGTACAGCGCCCCAGTATCACAGCCTGCTGCCAGGAATGTACCCTACTTTGAAAGTCCTTTATTGTTGGGGGGGAGGTAAGTAAATGATCTTCAGGGTCCTTGCAGTTCCCTGATTCATGGAATAGCACTAATGGAATAGCATTAAAATAACTTCCTAATTGGCAAAACATCTTTCACTGATACAAGATGCAAAAACCCACAAGTCCTGAGGAGTGAATGTCTTAACATTTGTTCAGTGTGCAACTGCAATGGAAAGCTGGAGGAAGTACACCTTCTATTCTGTTGGCTTCTGCAATAGTTAAGTATTTTGCCATACTAACAATTTGTTTATGCAAAGTGCACATTTTTGGAATACATTTTAAATATTTACATAACATCCCGGTGCCAGATTGTGATTGATCAAGACAATCATTCCCCACCTTAGATCCTTCCTCTAAACCAGTGTTTTTCAAACTTGGCAACTTTAAGATGTGTGGACTTCAACTCCCAGAATTCCCTAACCAGCATGCTGGCTGGGGAATTCTGGGAGTTGAAGTCCACACATCTTAAAAGTTGCCAAGTTTGAAAAACACTGCTTTAATCTAGTGTTTCCCAGTTGTGGCAACTTTGGATAATATTGGATATTATTATAATCACATCTGGATATTATTATTATTATTAATCAAATTTATATGGCTACCCATCTCATGAGAGTGACCTCTGGGCGGCATACAGCAATGCAATAAAACAATAAATATATATACCTAAAATAATTACTGTATATAATAATAATTAAAAAACATTAAAAACTATAAAAACAAGGTTGTCAAGGTGGCTGTAGACAAAGGGCTTGATCAAACTGAAGCCTAAATGAATCCACACCCCGTCGTTATTTTCCTAGGATTTAGCCTTCGGCTGAGCAGGCACTGAAGAGAGTTGAAGGACCAGATCACCCACGATTAGTCAGTTTGACTTCCCTTCTTGGAAGCTGCTTCCAATCCCTCCCGCCCCCGCCCAAAACCTCCTGTTGGGTGAACTTGACCAGCATGGAGCATTTCTGCACTGGCACCCTGAAAGGGGGTAAATGCCTCTGTCCAGGCCCCCACCCACTCTTGCCCAAGCCCCACGGCCACCCCTTAAGGAGAATGATTGGGGGGGGTGCTTTCCCACCCAGACCTGGCGGGAGAGGCCACAAAGCCAGGGGTGTTTGCCCGTCCCTGCCTGAACTTGTCCTGCAGTAAAGCTTCGGGGACAGGCGGCCTTGTACTAAGGGGGGCAGATGGGGCTCTGCTTCTGCCCGTGGAAGGCTGCCCATTTACACGACTGTGAAGAACCAGCGCTAGGCTTTCTGCAAAGCCTGGGAGCGGGACCAAACCCCTCGCACACAGGCTGTCCTGCTTTTATAAGGAGAGGAAAGGAAAGCCCGGGGCTCTGGGTTGTCTTTCGTGAGAGGCAGAGCGATCTCCGAAGCGGGCAGCAAAGATGGTGTGGTGGACGGGCAGGTCCTCTGTGTGGGGAGATGCCCTGGCGCGTGTGCAGCGGCTGGCCCAGGGGCCTGCTTCGAATTCACCACCCCTTCTCGCAGGCGGCAGATTTGGAGTGGCCTTTGTTGGCAAGTCCTCCGTTGGGGGGAAGGCAGAAAATCCAGTGTCTGGTAACAGCTTGACTCACACATTTTCTTAAAAGCTGATGCCTTTTGTGGGAAAAGGCACTACCAGGCTCCTGATTTTGTTGCCACCGTAGACTAACACGGCTCTCTGCCTACAATGGGGGGAAGGTAGGATTCTCATTCGTGGGGTAGGGTGGGGGTTAGTGGAAATTCTGATGGGAACAGCTTTTGGAAAGGTGTTCCTTAAGCAGCACCACTCCGCATGCTTTCTACGAGGGGCTTTATGAGGGAGGGGGCGTGAAATAATGACACACAGAAAACGTGGGTGCTTCTTCCGAGGAGGAGGAGGTCTTCTTTTTCCTGACCCATCTGGTGGAGGATCCTTTTGGATTACTGTGCTTAGCTGAGGATCCCACGCGACGTTTTGCAGCCCTAATCAGGTGATTAATCAAATTAAGAAAATTATCAACGGAGAAAAGTTATGGAGGGGCCAAGAGATAGTCCTCATTTAATGACCATTTGTTTAGTGACGGTTCAGACTTACGACGGTGCTGGAAAAACTGACTTGCAACCAGTCCTCACATTTACGACTGTTGCAGCATCTCCCACAGTCACTTGATCACAATTTGGGCGCTTGACAACCAGTTTGCATTTATGACCGTTGCAGTGTCCCGTGGTCACGTGATCACCATTTTTTACCTTCCTGGCCAGCTTCTGGCAAGCAAAATCAATGGGGAACTGCGTGATTCACTTAACAACCACCACAAAAGGTCGTAAAATCAGGGCGGATTTGCTTATTGACCACTTCGCTTAGCAACTGAAATTCCAGTCCCAATTGTGGTCATTAAGTGAGGACTACCTGTGCTGAAGCTCAAATACTTTGGCCACCTAATGCGAAGAGAGGACTCACTGGAAAAGACCCTGATGCTGGGAAAGACTGAAGGCAAAAGGAGAAGGGGATGGCAGAGGATGAGATGGTTAGATAGCATCACCGATGCAATGAACATAAATTTGAGTAAACTCCGGGAGAAAGTGGAGGACTGGAAGGCCTGGTGTGCTATGGTCCATGAGGTCACGAAGAGTCGGACACGACTAAACGACTGAACAACAACAAAACCTGTAATGTAGGAAGATTAAAGCCATGAGTGGACTGGGGTTGCTTATGTCTTTAAGGGTGGTGCAGCCGAAGAGGGAAATCTTGCTTCTCGGATTTCCAAAGGCTGAGAAGTGCTAATTCCTTCTGCCCAGAAACGGCACTGCAGTTCGGCTAAGAGATGGGCATCTCAAAGCAAGATGTAAGCTTTGCATTTCCGATGTTGAATGTGCAGAACTTCTGCTGCTAACAAGATCATCCAAGGGATCATCCAAGTGACACTCAGCCATGGGTGGAGGGTTAGTCTCCTCCGTTGTGGGACAGGCATGAACTCTGGCTTTTCCCTCCCCACACACCACGTGGGATGACTTTTGAGTTCTACCTCCCCGATCATTTTCCCAATAGAGATGTTGCTATAAAACCAAGGTTTTCCGCACTACAGAGGAGCAGAATTTCAGAGGCCAGAGACGTGTCTTCAGATTTGATACCTAATCAATGCTCAATGGACTTTTCTTTTCTTTGCAAAGGGGGGGGGGGGCAGAAATCTGATCCATTGGGGATCACAAAACCCTAATGGATCACTCGGGTCATCCTTTGGTGGCCAGGTCTGTACAGGCCTCTTAACTGATAAAAAAGAGGCTGAACGGCCTGTTTCCCCAAACTTGGTTGGAAGCTTGGAGTCCAGGCTTCCTCCAAAATGTTTCTTTGTGGCCCTTTCCTCTCGAAAGACAAGTAGGAATTCAGAACCCAAACTGGGAATAAACAGCAACTTGTGAGCTGCTGCTGCTGCTGCCTGCAAAGTCCAGAAGTGCAAAAACAACATCAGAAACAGGAGTTCGGCTGGATTGGAGTCTGCCTCAAAGTAAATGCACAGGGACTCTGGAACCAGGGTGTCCACAGAGGGAGTCAAAAAACTGAAGATAATACCAGCGACTGTGTGATGTTGAATTTTTTGCTCCTCCTCGACTCTATACAGCAGAGCTTTCCAAACTGTGTGTCGCCACACAACCCGGAAGCGCTGATCATCACGCTGATCATCATCAGCGCTCCTGGGTTTTCCCGCGGCGACACACCAATGGCGGCGCGCAAAAACCCGAAAGCGGCAGCAGCGCTTCCGGGTTTTTGCGCGCTGCCGCAACGGCGGCACTTCTGGGTTTTCCCGCGGTTGGTGTGTCGCCGCGGGAAAACTTTGGAAAGCCCTGCTATACAGCATATGTAATACAGCCGTTGCAGCACCCACCGGGCTGGTCCCAAGAGGCAATGTTGCCAACGCCTTTGCCACCTCGGCTCTTGTGCCTTTAATGATAGCCAGACATAGCAAAGTCAAGCAGCTGAAGGGTGGCCCAGCGTTTTCCCTCCATGCCAAGAAAAGCTCCAGTTACAAATGTTGGCATGTGGGGCTGGCATTTGAGGCTCAAGAGGAGAAAGGCAGGCTCCGGGGTGGGGGGTGGATTCTCTTATTTTATTTGTTTATTATTTAAATTTATCCCCGCCCATCTCCCGGAATAGGGGACTCTGGGCGGTTTACTGTCCATCATTTTTAAAATGTCTTTTTTTATATTTTAAAAAACACCCTATTTATTTACCATTACGCATGGATTAAAACAAGGCAGGATTAGAGTCTAAAAGCACCTTTATCTTTTTATTCCACTTCCATAGAATTGTCAGATTTGAACTTTCTAAAAAAAAAAAGAACAGGCTGGAGAGATCATTTTATAGAAAGTGCTGCATATCTAAGGTGCATCACATTTATTTATTTTCCTTTCTCCCACCGAGCCACCCCCCTGGCACATGCATTACCTTTTAGGTTTAGAGAGATCAATCCAACAGAACAAAGCATCAGTGACTGTGAAACAATGTTCCCCATGAGGGAAACGATCTTTCTAAGCCCAAACCAAGAAATACATCCAAGTAATGAGAGAGCGCTTAACTGGAACCCTGCTTGTCATTAGCATTATTGAATTCGGTTTCTGCCAAAGCTTGGAAGAAGAGCCAGTTTGGTGCAGTGGTTAAGGCACCAGGCTAGAAACCGGGAGACCCTGAGTTCTAGTCCCGCCTTAGGCACGAAGCCAGCTGGGTGACCCTGGGCCAGTCCCTCTCTCTCAGCCCTGGGAAGCAGGCAATGGCAAACACTTCTGAAAAACTTGCCAAGAAAACTGCAGGGACTTGTTCAGGCAGTCACCAGGAGTCAATGCAGAACCTTCCCCGATTTGTATATTGGATAAAATCACAGCACCTGGTGAAAAAAGTTTAGCAGAGTCCAGTTGTAGCTGAATAATCTCTCCCCCCCGGCAAATAAGTCACACACCCAGCACCAAAGATCGAGGGACATAGTTTTAGTTTTCCAGTATTTGGCTGTAGACTTTATAGCAATATGAAAACAATAGTTTAGATCAGTGTTTCTCAACCTTGGCAGCTTGAAGATGTGTGGACTTCAACTCCCAGAATTCCACAGCCAGACATGTATTAACTATTGCATTTACTTGAAAGGAGCACTAGTTGTCTCCCCAGATAATGCATTTTTAATTGCCGAACACATTCAAATAGCAGAAGGCCTTTTTTCCAGTCAAGTCGTCTTCCCAGAGGTCTTACAGTTGTGCTCATAAGTTTACATACCCCTTGCAACATTTGTAAGACGTGGACCATTTTGCAAGTAATCATGAGTGATCAGATAAAACACTTTTTTTATTTGTAACATGATTCTAATTAAACTATTAGGCATCACAGAATAGCGCAATCATTAAATTAAACAAACCATAGCAATAAAGGAAGGAAATAATAAAAATTTGTCGGGATGCAAAGAAAAACCCAAAGGTAACTTCTACGGAAATACACGCTTCTCTGAAACCAAGTGGTGTGGCTGTTTCAGCACGCACAAGATGGAGCTACTGGAACAAGCATGGGCTGCGTGGTAGTTGCCAGAAAAAAGCTGGCGCACAAAACAGCCGGCTTACAATACACCAAAGAGCGCCTGGACAAAGTCCTTTGGAGCGATGAGACCAAAACTGAACTTTCTGGTCACAGCCACAAACGCTACGCTTGGAGGGGCGTCAAGGAGGCCTGTGAAGAGCAGTAGACCATCCCTGCCGTGGGGCCTGGAGGTGGGTCTCTGCTGTTCTATTTTTGGAGGGGGGGGGAGCTTCAGCAGCACAGGGAATGTAGTCAAGATTGATGGCAAGGTGAAAGCAGCATATTATCAAAAAATACTGGGGGGCAATTTGCATTCATCAGCCCAAAAGCTGCGCACGGGGCCCACTTGGGCTTTCCAACGCGACAATGAAACAAAAGGCCAAGTTGATCCTGCAGTGGCTACAGCAGAACAGAGTGAAGGTTCGGGAGTGGCCGTCACAGCCTCCTGACCTCGACGTAATCGAGCCACCGTGGGGAGATCTCAAACACGCAGTTCATGCTGGACAACCCAGCTCTCCACCACAGAGGATATCCGCAATATACATTCTTTACATATTATCTTACATAAAGATGACAATTTCTTAGCCTTAGTGAGGGTACCATAGCTCTGATTTTTAACTATAGTTTAGACATTAGACATCACCTCACAGGGTTGCTGTTGTGGGGGAAATAGGAGGAGGGTATTTGGTATGTTCGCCCCCTTGAATTATTTATAAAAAATAATAAAGGCGGGATAGAAAATAAATAAACTTGCATGTTCTCTTCAATATCTGTGGACTCTATTTGTTTTAACCATGGTGTAAGATCTGTAACAGCACCAAGCGTGAATAACAGATTCTCTTTATAACTAAGATTTGGTTTATTTGCGAACCATAATTGCACCAGTGCTGATGCTGTCCTACCACAAAGTTCGAAGCAATCCTGGAGGCTAGAAAAGGATTTACAAAGGAGGGCAGCAGAAGATATAAGCCATGCTTTCACAGTCACCTAATCATGGATAGTGTGACTGGAGAATGACTGCATGAGGACCACATCCTCCGAAGTTTCATATGGTACATTAGGGGGAAAAGGAACTCAAATGTAATTTAATGGCTGCAATCAGTGCCAAAAGCACCACGCAAATGATATAAATGGATATTTAACACATCAAAGGAGGAAGTGGAGATAGTATAATTAAACAAGAAAATAATTCATCCTAATTCCTTTCCATCACGCATCTTGTCATTGAAACAACTAACAATTTCATCTCCAGCTTTCTAGGTTACACTGCCAGATTAGCCTTGGTCTAATTATCTTTTCAATGTTTGTTGCTTGAATCTGCATTCAATGCAATTTCCTCATTTTGGGGCAGTAGTATGAGATACTTGCAGTTAAAGCTTCTGTCCTCCTGAAAATGATTCATGTTGCTCAAATAAATCTGTCCAGCAGAGCAACTAAGATGGCTGCAGCTTTGGCAGCTCAATGGGCAGAACGCACAGGAATTGTCCAGTTGAGATGCATTGACTATGGATGTCCTTTGTTTAAATATCAATTATGACAAAAACCTCTGGCTTTTCTTCTTCATAGACCTGCATTGCTGAATAGGTTATTGCTTTGACTTCTGTCCCCTGAGATGGAACAAGGAAAGGAAAAGGGGTAAATAACTTGATAATTCAAACCATGTTTAACCATGGCTTACTCAGTAAGCCATAACAGTGGGTTCACACAACAGGTTAATTTATAATTGATAGATGCAGCAAGGTAATGCCAAAACCAAACCACCCACCTTACAGATTAGTGTGGTGTGTAGAGGCAGAATTCAGTGGGATGCCCATGAATTCTGCAAACATCCTTCTCTTCTAGGAGGGAGAAAAGGTCAAGGGCACAGTTCAGGAATCGCATGTTCATGTTCGGGTAACAGCATCCCTTTGCACTGGACCAAAGACTCGGAGCAGCCAACAAGGGAAGAACTCTTTAGCTAAACTGGGGGCAGTGACTGCACACTCACCTTCTTCTTCAAGTCAGGTTGAAAATAAATGCAGTTTCTGAATTTATACATCATGCCAAGCCATTCTAACACTGGTTTAGTTTGGGGCAATGTGTGAATCCAAATGTTGTGGCTTGTACGGCATGGGTCATTTAGCTGTGGTTATGTGAACCTAGACCAGTGTGGCTTATTCAATAAATGACGGTTAAACAAGCTATGGCTTAGGGTAATGTGTGAACCCAACATCAGAGCTTGCTCTTTTCAAGTGATAGCAAAAGTTGCCATTTTCAGGGGAATCTGTCCTCACTGATTTGAGTAACTGCCCCTGTTCAGCCGAAAGGTTAGGACAGGGCTTTCCAAACTTTTGCCATTGGCGACACACCAACGGCCGGCACGCAAAAACCTGGAAGCGCCGCCACCGCCGCAGTTTCGGGTTTTTGTGTGCCGTGGCGGCGGCCTGGTTTGTCGCGCGACACACCTGGGGCCCCCAGGCGACACAGTATTGTGTCACGACACACAGTTTGGAAAGCCCTGGGTTAGGATGTACTTCATCTGCGTGACTGGAGTTGTGAGCATTTGACCAAGGAATGCAGGGATTTAAAAAAAAAATTCTTGGAACTCAGAAGGATGCTTAACCAAGCCAGATCTGACACAGGTTCACTAGTCCACAAGAACCACTTAGCTAGTTAGAGCATACCTGGGGATGCTTTGTCAAAGAGAACTCTTCTCCCCACCTTGACAGTAAAAGAAAACAAGTATTAGAAGATTACCAAAGTAAAGCATTTTTTTTAAAAAAGCCACCACTGAAGCCTCCTGCGTCATTTTAAGGCAGACAAACTGACCACAACGATGCCATTAGTGACCAGCATTCCCTTTCCCAAAACTTCATGAGAAATCGTGGTGAACAAGAAGCCTGACAGTGAGATGACCCTCAGCAGTCATGCGGACTCTTTGCAGGATCTTCCATAACAGTCACGTCACAAACTTTTAGAACTTCAACACTTCTATTTTAAATTGGATGGTATCACTTACCCAATAGATCGTATCCTGAAACGTATTCGATCGATGTGAAGCACTTTCACTTCCTATAAATAGGGGGGAAATTAAACCTTAGAACAAAATGGATACACCTTCACACAGCTCCAGTAGCATCTAAAAGTACGAAGATTCTTAATCCAAGCAGAAGAATGATTCCCAATTCTCCCTATGAATCAAGGCACATCTGAAGCGGTAACTTCTTAGAGACTACAAATTGATATTCCACTCTGCTCCAGCATCTTGAACAGCTCATATAATCTAGTTAATCTACAAAAAGTCCCTGATTCACAAGTAGAATGCAGCCAATAGGACCTTAATAAAATAATACAGTACTGTTCCCCGTTGGATTTTCTCACTGGCTGGTTGCAGTTTTACGATTCTACCCCAGCATCATAAGAATGGATGAATTCAACAGGTCAACAAGACCGTAGCAAAGAGCCAGGGTGTAAAATATCCCTCTTCCTTAAGATGAAAGACAGTCAATACTCACTCTGGGAATGAAAAACTCATTAGCGCTGAATTTATAGAGCCACTCGTCAAGGAAATGAAAGAGGAGAGCGAGCATATCATGTCCTATGGAAAAACGTATTAGAAGCCCTCAGGTGGATTTTCAATGCAGAATTCCTCTCCACCCAAACACATCTGATTTTCTCCCTAAACAGATCTAGGCTGGGCAAAGAATATGAGAGCCAATCTTCGTGTGAACCATGTTGGATGGCTAATTATTTTCCTACACATTCTTACTATGTTAAAACATTTTTTTTCCTGCTTGTTGCCCTGGACTGAATGCAAAGCTAAATTTTCTGCCTACCTGCAGGAATCAGCAACTATGCTTACAGGTCTTTTGTAACTCTGAAGAACTCCTATTTTAATTGCTACTGAACAGGCACATGTCTCCAACTACAATGTTTACTCAGTGGCAAACCACCATTGTCTATGTAAGGACGACAGTTTGATATCTTATGCTCCTGATGAATGGCAAGAATTTATCCATATTGAATCAGAATGTCCTGACTAAGAGAGAAGAACCACACTGAGACGAAGTGTCGAAGCTCTAGTGTTTATTGTTCTACTCTGCTAGACAGAATCCAGCTAAACTGAAATGAATTTGCAAACGCTAAGGGGAAAGGCCCATAAAACTAAGGTGGTGCTTTCTCGGCTCTCTTAGGAGGGAACCAAAGAGACTCCGTACTGCGCATGTGTTTGTCTCCCTGGAGAGGGCCCCCTCCTTCTCCACCAGTTAACTCCCTGACACCGAGATCCAAAAAACGTGAGAGTTCTTTAAACACTGCTAGGTTCCTCTTATGTAAACTGGCTTTGATCACGTTAGGCTAAGTTAACGGGGGGGGGGGGGGGGGGGAAAGCAGTTGTCTATCCTCCCCCTTCATTCCAGGTTGAACTGCTGCCTGGAATCTCTGGCACTGTGAACCATACTGCAGGTATGCACAAACTGTCTGGGGGCAGCCCCTGAGGTCTTCCAGATTTGCCAGTCAAGTGCAGTTTGTTTTATGGCAAGGCTAGGAAGCCGAAAAAACATCCCACAAGCCTCTTTCGTAAAGACTCTGTATGGATGCAATCACTAGCAATTTAGCTGAATTCAAGTGTATCTTTGCCTTTAAATTCCTAAAAATGAAGTTCTTGAATACTTTGGGCGTTATAAGCATATTTAATATTCAAATAAGTTCATTTTTTTGCCCTGGGCCTTCCTACTTCTGGCCCTGCCACTTTTCAGACAGGCTGATATGCCAATGAAAGGCTGAGTGTCGACTTTGATCTGAAAAGGGTTGTTTATTTTTTATTATTTATTAATCAAATTTATCACCGCCCATCTCTACAGCAGTAGACTCTGGGTGGTTTACAATAAAATATTTTTTATTTTTTATATTTTATAGTTTATCCTGCAATATAGAAAATAGAGACTAAGAGTCCAGCTTGTCAGGCTTCTCCTCCTCAAGGATACAAGAGCTCAAGTATACAAGAACTTCTAATGAGATTTACTGTAAAAAAAGTTAAAGAAGCCATTACAAAATAACTCTAGTGACTGCGGTATATCAAATGCAAGATCTATTTATAATTCAAGTTCTTGTAACTCTTTCTCCCACCTGCGTGATGTAACAGACCAGAAGCTAATCTCTTTTGTGTATAAGTAATGTTTTCTACCCGTCTGGGTTTTTAGGGGGGAGAGGGGGGAAGGGACTGCTCTTATATCAGACGTTTTCCTTGTGACCAGCCGAGAACTGGCTCACAGACAACTTGACAGAAGGCAGCTTCATATATTTAATCAGTGCCTTCATACATTGACAGATCTTTGTCTAATACTTTGCTCTTTAAAAACCTCGATATAATTCAAAGCAGGCTTCTTTAATGTTGTTCCTATCTGGGGATGTTCTGGGCAAAAACATCTGGGGAACACCGGGTTAGAAAAGCCTGATTCCAAAAGCACTTTCTTACCTTCTGCTTCCACCTCTACAGTGTCAAGAGGTTCAACTGTCTCTGTGTCTGTCATGTACCCAAACATGGCCATAGCACATTGTTCAAATGCCTCTTCCAAGGTATCACCCCAGGCATGCAACCTAAAAGTTTATCAGAATTAATTCTTCTTGGTATGGTGGCCCTAGCATTAGAATAAAATATACAGATGAGAAATCTGAAGACCAGAAAATCAGAAAGGACAATTCAGCTGACTTATAGGAAAACGGTAAAGTCTTTAATAGAAGATAGATAGATAAACAACAGTTACTCTTTTAACTCTGGGGTTTCTATTACATGTGCTCAGCATCTATCTTGACACAACCAAGAACTTGCTTTGTACAAAAATCTTTGTCCGCATCCACCTTCCTTCCCAATCTGCAGAGGAACCTTTTAGATTATGTAATCCTCCAACATATACAAACTCATAAATTGGATTTAAGCGGGAGGCCTTTGGGGAAGAGATGGATCTTAGTGAGAGAACTCCTGTTCTGCAGGCAGGGAGTCCCTGTTCAGTTCGTCCCCTTTCCAAATAGAACTGGAGAAACTTCTGGCCTGGAGAACCACTCTTGAGTTGCCTTTCCCAAGGCATAATTTTTGTAAGCCATAATTTCCTGACTAACCCTGGTCACAAAACTTGCTAAACCATAATAGAATCAATTTAATGGACTCTTAATAAAATTCAATTAATTCAATTAAACATGCTAAACCAAGATGAAATAACATTACGGTTTAATATGATGTGGGAACTTGGACAAAGTATAGAGCAAGATGAATAAATGGCCTAACCTGGTACAATGCTTTGTAGACTAGTCAAATTTGACCCAAGCTGCTGGTCTTGCATATCCAACAGAGTCCACTAAGATTAGAAGTACTAACGAGGAAATATGACATGAAAAAAAGCTTTCCTGAAGACTAGAGAAAGAATGGGCATTGTGTAACTTAGCTCTCCCCCTTCCATCTATTAGATTATATGCTTAGGAGAAAATACTCACTGCACATCAGCAGTATGATCCAGATCTAAATGGGGATTAAAAAGAATACATAAGATCAATTAGGCAATTTAAGTCAAAGTGAAATCCACAGAAATCACATTAAGGTCTCAAACTCAAGGATTCACAGGTTTTGATTTGGTACTGAAAAAAGTAATAATCCCAGATTCAAAAATTCAGCAATGTTTTTCCAGACTGGGAAATAGGAACCCATTGATTTAGCAATGCTAAAACGATAGCTGGGCAAAGACCAACCAAAAGCAAACAAACAAAAGCAATAACCCAAAGGAATATATAAATAATTAAACTATGTGCCTTCCCCACAGCTCCAAACTGAGGAAATTCTGGTTGACACCACACCCTGCCTTTACTCACAAATAAGTAGCCTATCCTAGAAACGTTTACAGCACCACACTCACATTCATATTTCTTCTGGATGCAAGGATATTTTGCTTTTGTAACTTTCTGCTCTTCTGTCAAACCATAGTCCCTTTCATTATCTGCCATGGAGCGAGGCTGGCCTGCAAGGGGCTTGCCTTCCTGTTTGGAAAAGGGTCAAAGATGGCCTCTGCTTCAGTGGGCGACTTTCGCAATCTCGGATGCCTGCATTTAAAGGAACAGCAGCACACCTTTAGCTCAGAGACTCCTCCTCCTCCCAACTTCAAAAGTGTTGGGGGGGGGGAAGAGAGAAGATTGCACAGTTGAAAGGCTCTCTGTGAAATAAGAATTCATATGATGAACACCAAGCCCTGGTAACTCGAGAGACATACCCACACAGATTTCTTGGCAACTATATGAAAGCGGCTCACCAATGCCTTTTGGGGGAGATTTAAAAAAAAATTCCTAGTCTGCTCTGTTGTTTCCTGGTGGTCTCCCATCCAAGTACTAACAGATCTGATCCTACTCAGCTCCAAAACCCAGATAGCTTGTCAAGCGGACTGCAAAGGACCAGCTGTCCGTCCCCCCCACACACACACACACGTTTTGTTGTTCAGTCGTGTTCGACTCTTCGTGACCTCATGGACCATAGCACGCCAGGCCTTCCTGTCCTCCACTGTCTCCCGGAGTTTACTCAAATTCATGTTCATTACATCGGTGATGTTTAAAAAGGAAATAAAGCAGATCTCTTTTTTGCCTTTGCCAAAGTAAGGGAATTATTGGCCACGTAGTAACAGCTGTGTTTGTGTGCGTTCCCCCAATTATCCTGCTCTTCCCCCAAGGTGCTTCAGCCTAGGCCTCCTTGGGACTGCAAGTCCCATAATCCTCAGCTAGCCAGCCCTAACTCCAACTCCTCGGAAATGGGCCGAAAGGGGGACGTGCTTCGGCATCTTTAATTCCAACGGGACCGAGGCAATTTATATTTAGGAGCTCCCGCGCCTCGTAGCGCCGGAGACGCCTCCTTCGGCTCCATTGCTCCCATTTCACAGAGGAGCAAGCCGAGTCCCCACGTGCCCCTCAAGAGGCAGTCGGAGCGGACCTGCCGCCTCGGGTCATTCCCTTCTGGAGGCCCGGCTCCGGCTCCCCCCTCGGACAGCCTCAGCCCAAGGAAAATGGCAGCTCCCGCGGGCGGAGGGGGCAGGAGGAGGGGGCAGCACGGCGCGCGCGCGGCCTTTCCCTCGCCCCCCGCGCCCCGCCCCCTTCCGCCATTCCTGCGCTCGTGATTCGCGGAGGAGGCCGCGGCGGCGAGGGTCTGCGATTGGCTGTCGTTGGCGCGAACGCGTCGCGCGCCGCTGCGGTTCTGAGGCGACGGGCGAAGGAGGGGGGGGAGAGGAACCGGCGGCGGCCTCGCAAAACAATAGAGGCGTGCCCAGCCAGCCAGCCAGCCGCCGGGAGCTGCGACGCCGCACACGCCCCTTCGACGAGTCGGCATCATGGCGGATAAAGAAGGTAGGCGAGGCGGGCGCCCCTGAGGGGAAGGCTCCGCCGGAACAGGCCCCACTCTCACGTTCCCTTCCCGCCCTGGCGGGGAGCCCCTCAACCAATCCCAGCGCCCATTGGCGTGGCCCCGCCCCTTTTTCCCGGCGCCGCCCAATAGGGTGCGCCGCGCGCGCTCGGCCCGCCCTCTCGAACTCTTCCCTCGCCGCGGCCCGTCCGCGTTTCTGGGTCCCTCCGCGGCGGGATGAGGCGGGCCGGGCTGCCCGATGGCTCAGGTGGGGGACGGGGACGGCGACGCTGCGGCGGCCGGAGCGGGGCGCGTCCCGGGGCGGGGAGGGCTTGTCGGTCGGTCGGTCGGTCTCCCTCCTTCCCTCGCAGGAGAGCTGCGCGCGCTCCCTTCTCCTCCCCTCCCCCGGCATTTTAACCCCACGCCGGCCTAAGACTTCCCGGTGGATTTTTAAGGGCGCAACTGCAATTGGGTCGTGCTTTGTTTTTTTTAAAGCGCCCCCCCCCGTAGAAGAGCACCGTTCGTGCGGTGGCCGTAGGGCTACCGCAGCGTCAACCGTGGGGCGGAAGGGAGGCGGCGCCGGCGGGCTGGGGGGGGGCGTTCTCTCCCGGCACCCGGAGAAAGTAAATGAAGGCCGACGAGCGCTTGGGGTTTCCCTCTTGCCTTTCTGGGCCCCGCAGCCCAATTTACACGGAGGGGGTGGCGGGGATCTTGAGGGGCCATTGTTTGGGCCAGCCCACCTCGTTCGACTTGCCTTGGTCATTCTTCCAGTCGCCCTGCATGGGGGAGGCTGAGAACTAGTTCCCCCAGTGAAGAGACCGTTCTCTGCACAGTTCATTTGTTTTTCTTGAGACAAAGCAAACTGGAAAATACCGCCATTTGATGGCTAAGACGAAGGCCTAAGAATATGCATGGCGTGAGTTCTTGGCTAAAATAATTTGAAGCAGAGTTTCTTAGGTTGGAAGTTATTGCTCTTAGCCATTGTTGTTCTGTACGCTAGAATTGGGTTTCCTTTTGATGTGCTAAAGAAAGCAAATGAGGATTTGATCCCCATCATGTGTTTTTGTGTTATGAAAATGTTAAGTTACGCTGCTGATGGAATTGGAACTACAGTACTGATATTGTAAAAAATAATTTCTCACAACAGAAAAAAACGATGGTGTGCTCCTATTTATATTTATTAGGGAGTATTTCTTTTTGAGTTAATCGGTTTATTTTGAAATACATGAGTATAGGATTGCATCTTTATTAGTTTTTTTGCATCTCCCAGTAAGTCTGTGAGCATACTTAACTACTTAGTGTAACTTTTCCCTTCTTTCTCATACTCTAAATAGTTTGTGTTGGTAATAATTTGTTTTCATGCAACTATAAGATTCATTGGTATCCATTAATTCTATATGTACTTTAAACATTGTTAGCTGCCTTTGATGATGCAGTGGAGGAACGAGTGATCAATGAAGAATATAAAATATGGAAAAAGAATACTCCCTTTCTTTATGATCTTGTAATGACACATGCCTTGGAATGGCCCAGCTTGACTGCTCAGTGGCTTCCTGATGTAACCAGGTAATTCTCAAAGAATTGCAGTTTAAGCACCCTTGTGTATAAAATATATTGAACACAGTGAGACTTCCTTCTGAGTAAACATGCTGGAACTGTACCTGTAATCGGCATTTAGCTTAGAGTTAAAGTTAGGACCTTATTCCCATTATCTCTAGGTGCTAACAATCTTTGCATGCACATGTTTCTTGCAATTTGGTTGTACTTTCTTTCTCTATTGTCCAGATAGCATGAAACATCATAAATGCATTCAGTTTCCTAGTCCCCCTTAGCAGACACTCATGTACAGTGCATTAAGTTCTGTAGAATGGAATTGAATTCTGACGTGTATATTGAGGGTGAGGCTTCTATGCACACAGTAATCCTCACCATACTTTTTAATTTTCTTCTGCAACTGTTCTGTTTATTAATAAGTAGGGGTGAGCACAAAAAGGAAAACATGTTTTATTTTAAACCAAAATAAATCTTATTCCAGAAATTTTGCTAAACCATTATGGATGAGTTGTGGTTTGGCAGGAACAAAATCTAGAACATTTTTGTTCTGGGTTTTGATAAACAAAACCTGCAGGAGTGGTTTTATGGAGCAAATTGGGCAAGGCGAGTGTGTTTTTCCCTCTTCCCCATAGCAGTTACCAGCATCACATACCCCACTGACTCACATGGTCTCTGGATCCTTCAAGCACTTTCCTTTGCTCCCTGCCTGCCTTTAGCTGCCTGCCATGAATGTCCTTAGTTTTTTCTTGTTCTTAGTCCTACCTCAGAACACTTCTGCCCAGAACAATTGTCTTTTGGTTCAGTTCTGATACAGACCAGTCAGAAATGGGTATCACTCAGAGAAGGAAGAGCGGGGAGCTATTACAGGAAAGATAACTGAGTCCTGGGAAAATAATGTCAGATCTTCAAGGTTGGCACTGTCAGGAAACCGGAATCATGAGGGGTCCTGGAGCAAACTTTTATGCAGTTAGGATATTATAACAGGAAGCTATCAAAGCCCCTCTCTACTTCAACTTAATGGTTTAGGTGGAGTTGTTTTTAATTTATTTCTCATACTTTCTCCTTTCCTGGGACTCACATGTCTTTTCTGTAATGGCTTGGCATTCTCCTCCTCTGAGTCAGACTGTATTCTGCTACACAGCTCTTCCCCACACAGAGTGGTACTTGGGCTGCAAAAGAATTTCTCCACAGATTTTTCTGCAAGCAGATTGCTTTTTGTACCCAGTGGAGCCGTGGTGGATTGAGCTCTAGCAGAAATGAAATCTGGATGATCTTATTTTTTTTCCCCATAAACAGTCTGCCTTATTTTTTGAAAATGTACAAAGTGGCCAGAGCTTTGGGCTCTTTCTTCCTTTTCTTAGCAAAGTATTCTGAGCACTTGTGCATTCCATCTAGCGGGGTCCAGGAGGCGTGCCTTCTCTGCGACAGCGCCCGCCTTATGGAACATCTTGCCCCCAGAGGCCCCTTCACTCCTGGCCTTTCGGAAGGCCATTAAGACCTGGCTCTGCCGCCTGGCCTGGAACAACGGAGGTGGTAGTGCCTCCTGGGGTTGGCTGGCCCCGTAGCAATATGACCTGTGCTACGGTCCCCAATCCATCTTGGATTTTATTTTATTTTATTTTATATTGGATATATTTTTTATATATTTTCTATCTTGTATGGTTTTAAAAAATTTTAAGTTTTAATTATTGTAACCCGCCCAGAGTCCCTTGTATGGCAGATGGGCGGGGAATAAATTAATTAAATAAATAAATAAAGCAAGCTGTCAAAGAATGCTTTTCCTTTGTAGTGTTGCCTGGAAGAATATTCAGTGACCCTATTTAATTAGTCTAGCTTTTCTTTTTCTTTTTCTTTCTAAGTTCAACCCAGTCTCATTTTTTAATGGCATTACAGACCTGAAGGCAAAGATTTCAGCATTCATCGGCTAGTTCTTGGGACCCATACCTCTGATGAGCAAAATCACCTTGTGATAGCCAGTGTCCAGCTCCCTAACGATGATGCCCAGTTTGATGCCTCGCATTACGATAGTGAAAAGGGAGGTAAGAGAACAAAATAATTTTTTTGTTGTGGGTTTAGACCCTTTGTTTAAAACATGGCTTGTGTAATTGCATCTCCTCTTTGATTTGTAGTGTCCCTGATTTCTTGTTTTGGTTTTATTGCCTAATGGGTTTAAAATCGTTTGGTTGTATTTGGTGCATATCAAATATCTGATAATGTGCTAGTAGAAAAGATTACTATTAATATGAAATGTCAGCAGCATTGGTTTTGTTAGGTAAAGAGGTCAATTAATTCCAAAGCTTTGTAATGTCACATTTGCTTAAGCACAGTTTAGAAGTCACCAATAGTGTTTTCCAGAGTTAAACATTTACATCCCTGTATTGTGTTATTGCATTAGCTTTTATATTTCCGTTCTCAATTCATATCCTTTGATGTGCAACAAAATTTATTTTATGATGCTTATCTTTATTTCCAGAGTTTGGGGGCTTTGGATCTGTTAGTGGAAAAATCGAAATCGAAATAAAGATCAACCATGAAGGAGAAGTGAATAGAGCACGCTACATGCCTCAGAATCCTTGCATTATTGCCACAAAAACTCCATCCAGTGATGTTCTGGTATTTGATTATACCAAGCATCCGTCTAAACCAGGTTTTTGCCTATTTCATGTCTTTACATAGGCAGTTTGGGAATATAATCTTAAGAATGTTATGATAGGCCAGGTAATCACTATTTGAATGTCAGTAATTGTTTACCTGCTCGTGATCAATCATGCTTCATGTACTGCTTTTTAATTTACTTTCACTGGTAGAAAGAGGACTAACATTATTGAAAAAAACCAGACACATAATTGTACAATCAGATTTCATGCTGAAGCTGAATTCATTAGTGTTGCCATCAGAGTATTTTTCTTTATATTCATACTGGATGGTGGATCTTGAAATTTTGAGTCAGGAATTCAGTTGATACAACAGGTTAGTGCTTTCCTTGTACATACCATATCAAAACGTCTGCTTTTGCAAAAACCAGCATTTGATTGTTAAGAGCTTTGAACAATTTTGGAACAAATACAAAATAAGTAAAAGTAACATTTATTGAGGGAAACTTAATATATATTTATGTATTCTGGCAAATAGGAAAAGTGTATGACAGTGGTTAATAGGGAAGGATTTTGAGTGACAGTTTAATTATGTTGTTCAACCGGATGGTCAGGTTTTCATAATTTCTGCTTCGGGTTGGAGTTAAAGCTGACATTTTTTCACAGTAGTTACGTGCTTGCTATTTGCAATTCCCTAGTGTTAAATTTTTAAAAAATGAGAAGCAATGCTTGCTTGTTAAGTTGTTTATTTGTTTGTTTATTTATTTTATTTGATTTCTATAGCCGCCCATGTCAACAAGTGACTCTGGGTGGCTTATAGCAATAAACCACCCAGAGTTCCCTGGTTGGAGGAGATGAGCAGTAATACAAATTTAAATAATAAAATAAATAAAAAACACAAAACAGTTAAAACAATTACAATTAAAACAATTAAAATACAAAGTAAATATACATGACTGCCCAGTAAGCGATGTATGGATGTTAATATAACCAAGAAACGGGAGCATTCCCATGTTTGGGGGGCCAGGCACATAGCCAGGTCTTCACGGCCTTGTGAAAGGCCAACAGGGTTGGGGTCATCCTGATCTCTGAAGGGAGAATATTCCAGAGGGCAAGGTCTGTGACAGAGGAGGCACGCCTCCTAGACCCCACCAGCTGACATTCCTTGGCTGACGGGACCCGTAGCATGCCCAACCTGCCGGACCGAATTGGATAGGTAGAAACAACTGGGAGGAGACGGTCCCTCGGGTAACCCGGTCCCAAGCCATGAAGGGCTTTAGAGGTGACAACCAGCACCTTGAATTGCACCTGGAAGCACA
The DNA here is from genome assembly GCA_023362775.1 of Charina bottae. NCBI lineage: Eukaryota > Metazoa > Chordata > Lepidosauria > Squamata > Charinaidae > Charina > Charina bottae. Next base: position 4,490,610 of record JALMGJ010000013.1, on the reverse strand, counting down.
CCGGCAACCAGTGCAGCTCGCATAGCAGCAGTGTTACGTCCGTCGAATATCTTAATCCATGTGCAGCCGCATTCTGCACCAACTGAAGCTTCCGAGTGCTCTTCAAGGGCAGCCCCATGTAGAGCGCATTGCAGTAATCCAGATGGGAGTTGTTAGTTTTGCTCTGGCACTGCTTTCTTTGTAGATCCTTCTGGGGAGTGCAATCCAGATCTGCGTCTTCGGGGGCATCAAAAAGAAGGCTACGGTCTGTCTTGGAACCCAAACCTTAGTGGGCACTTGCTTAGTGCATCTGATGATCATGTGAGTAGTTATGTGCTTAGCACATCTCATTACATGTATTAATTGCCAGGTAAATTATCCTTACGGAATACAATTTCTCTCCCTTTTCTTCTTTAAGACTATTTGCTTGTGGGACATAAGTGCTGTTCCAAAGGAAGGGAAAGTGGTGGATGCTAAAACTATCTTCACTGGTCATACAGCTGTGGTGGAAGATGTTTCCTGGCATTTGCTCCATGAATCTCTTTTTGGCTCTGTTGCTGATGATCAGAAACTCATGATGTAAGCAAAGCAGTATCATTTATTTCAAACTGAATTGGTTTGTTTTTTTATAAAGAGAAGAGGTAATCACACTTATAATAATGTATATATTACTAAGCTATCAGAACAGTTTTTCATCCTGAATTGCTTTATTTTCTTTTTTAAGCTGGGACACCCGTTCAAACAACACCTCCAAACCAAGCCATTCGGTGGATGCTCACACGGCTGAAGTGAACTGCCTGTCTTTCAATCCTTACAGCGAGTTCATCCTGGCTACCGGATCAGCTGATAAGGTACCTGAGCAGAATTGTGTGTAGCGTTAGGACTTCAATTCATGGTTGCAAGTTAAGGGGGCTTCCTTTTGGATCAGCGTATTATGCAGGTTTTTTGTATTGGAGAATTGTCAATAATAAGTATGATTACACTGTATTGATTACTGCACATGAAATAAGGGTCCAATGTTTTAATTTGTCAACCTGTGTTTTGATCTTCCTGGGCAGACTGTTGCATTGTGGGATCTGAGAAACTTGAAACTAAAGCTGCATTCCTTTGAGTCACATAAAGATGAAATATTTCAGGTAATTTACATAATGTTATGGGATGCTTTGCTCTTGATCATTTGACAAGTTGGGTGCTTTTAAGAAGACCTTTCAAAAATTCTGTAGTTAAGGCATAAACACTTGGTTAAAGTACTGTTTTGTTTTTTTGCTCAAGGGGAGTGCACAATAGTTCACCTGCCATTAAGCTTTTTTTGGCCAAATACCTAGCCACGGAATGGAATTAAGGTTAGGAATTAAGACTGTTCTAACCAAAGTAGTCCACATTTCTGAGGAAAGTCCCCCAAGTGGCATGTTGTGTCCCAGATGCGGCACTTGGCTTAGAGAAGGACTAATAAAGGTTGAAATGGGCCTGGATGGGAATATATAACTTTTGTTTAACGCTGTATTCCTTATCCTGCTGTCAATATTGGTGGATTCTTTCCTTCTTGGAAACAGATGGAAGAATGGAAATGACTGGAATGTGGGCTTATTTCTGAGTTGCTGATAGAAATAGGATATGACAAATAGAGCAGTGATTTGCAGATACGAACACACAAGATGACCAGGATAGAATCTCCGCTAGTGTGGTAGTTGGGAGTTGGTTGCATTCCCCCTAGCCAGCCCAATATCTTACACAACTTATTTGCTCAAAATACCACAAAGCATTAACCCAGTGCACTTGAACAAGAGAAGAACATCCTTCTTTTGGTAATGCTTGGTAGCAGATATAAAAACACTGCAATCAGTGAAAGACTCTGCCCATATGTGGGTGGTGCATTAGAAACACTGCTCCTTTTTCTATTGTGCTGTGTCTTCTCTAGGGATATTTGCAGAATTGTGATTTACTCCCCAAAACAAGTAAATTCAATTCCTTGGGATAAGCCTTATGTCAGCCCCTAAAATCATACAGCAAATAGCAGAGTTTTGCTTGGCAGTATGCCTGATACAGCGCTGCTGAATGGAAGAGCCAGTCTAGTTAGACAAGTATTCCTGGATTTTATATTGGTTTTATATTTCTTTAGAATATAATATAATACTTCGTGGTTTTAATGAAGTGACATAAATGGGGGTCTATTTAGTGTGTTATTCAGTATTTTAGCACCTTAATGGCTTAGCAAAAGGAATAAATCAAATAAGCAGAGACAAAGAAGAGTTCTTGTTGAAGATACTGAATTGCAAGCATGAAAATTACACTAAAAGCCAAAAATTAATGTTAAAATAACAGGTAGTCCTTGCTTAACAGCTGCCCTGTTTAGCAACCGTCTGAAGTTATGATGGTGCTGAACATGTAACGTTATACTTCAACAATGTGTTTTGCTTCATCCTACTTTACAGGTTCAGTGGTCACCACATAATGAAACTATTTTGGCCTCCAGTGGTACTGATCGCAGGTTGAATGTCTGGGATTTAAGGTGAGCATCAAATTAGTGTAACGGTGTGTATTTAATTTTACCAGAAATGGTTTTCATATAATCCAGCTTCTGTCTTATTTTCTAGTAAAATCGGAGAAGAACAATCTCCTGAAGATGCAGAAGATGGTCCTCCTGAATTGCTGGTAAGTGGAATGCTTTAATCTTGCCACAACAATATCTCTGCTACTTCTCCCTGTTTGAAGTGATTCCCCCCGCCATCTTTTACCTGAAAATGCCAAAATCAGTATGACTGAACAGTATGACTTCTAGGTTTCTTAAGAAGTATAGGTCAGCTGTATATGACTTATTTTGCTTTTGCCACCTTCCCTCATCATCTGTTTTGTCCTAGAATCTGGAAGTTGCTTTCCAAATCTACTCTGCAGTGTATCTCTTGCTGATTGAAAAAAAAGGAGAGAGAGTAGAATGAGAGTGAAGTGGATGCTTGAGTGATGCTTGAGTGATGCTTGCTCATGTACCCTATGGTTGCTCTTGGGTGTGCAAAAGGTACTGTCCACATTGGGCAACGTTTCTTCTCCAGGCTGTATCTATCTGGTCCTTCCTGGGCTTGTCCTGTGATTTCCAGGAAGTTAATCCTCCAAATTGGAAGCAGCTCATAGTGTTTTGGCCATGATCTGTCCCCAATCTTATGGAGTACCATGGAAAACGTCAGTAACTGTATTGCTAGGCTGGTGTTTTATTGTATTCTAGAATCTACTTTTAAAAAGTGATATACTGATTTAGAAGTAAGTCTCCATTGAAGATTAATGAGTTTTATATTGGCAGGTCACTTTGGATTTATTAAATGTTGCTTCTGATAGTATGCTCCTTCGCATATTTACATCACTGTCTCTTGATTTTGATATTAGTTTATTCATGGGGGTCACACTGCAAAGATATCTGACTTCTCCTGGAATCCCAATGAACCCTGGGTAATTTGTTCTGTATCAGAAGACAATATAATGCAAGTTTGGCAGATGGTAAGTATTCAACTGATTATTTCAAGGCTAACTAAACCAAAGTGTAGATTTTAGATCAATGTTCTTAGTGTTGTGATCTTTTAGCCATTCCTTGTGTGAACAGTATTGACCCTAGAAGTAGTTATGTTATGGTAATGTCTCTACATATAGCATGCGACATTCTATTACTAGTGCAGCAGGGTGTGCATATTGAAAGTTACCTTGTGCTAATGAAAGGAATGTATCATCTTACAAGTATTTGGGGAAAGAATAATGGAATCCTTATGACTAACAAATACACAAACATTGTTGCATGTTGAAGCTGCTTAATGCTTATTTAAATGTTACCTGTCACTGCCATGGTTAACAATTGTGGAGTCCTTGGTGCTCTCTGAGCTTGGTGGTTTGCTTGCAGACTCGCACTGATGATGTTACCTAGTTGGGTAATGAAACGTCTGCAAGCAAACGACCAAGCTTAGAGAGCACCAAGGACTCCACAGTTCAACCCTGAGCTACATATACAGGTAGTACTCGACTTATGACCACAATTGGGACCGGAACTTCTGTCACTAAGTGAGTTACGCCCAATTTTACGACCTTTTTGCCACAGTCGTTAAGCGGATCACATGGTCGTTAAGTGAACCCTGCTTCCCCCATTGACTTTGCTTGTCGGAAGCTGGAAATAACAAGAAAAGGGGCCAAGTATCTAGGATCATGTGACTCTAGGACACTGCAACTGTTGTAAATACATGCTGGTTGCCAAGCACCTGAATTGTGACCATGGGGATGCTGCAATGGTCGTAAGTGAGAGGACCAGTCGTAAATAGCTTTTTCGGTGCCGTCGTAACTTTGGACGGTTGCTAAACGAATGGTCGTAAGTCGAGGACTACCTGTATTCTCTTCTATTGGAATGGTTAACAATTGCCCTCAGAATTGGTATTCTTTGCCCACCAAAGTAATACTTCTCTTTCTCTATTCATCTCCCATTGTAGGCAGAAAACATATATAATGATGAAGATCCTGAAGGAAGTGTGGATCCAGAAGGGCAAGGATCTTAGATACTTGGCCCCTTTTCTTGTTATTTCCCTCTTACTGTCCTCTTCCTGCCTTGTTCTAACTATCCTAAGATTGACAACATTGCTGTTTTGAGAGAGACAAATCACACACTGTGCATTCAACAGCTCATTTGTGAATGCTGTTCATCTGAGAATGTAAAAGGTTGCTGTTGATTGTTGACAGACTGACCTATTTTTGACCATTTCTCTTCTAAAGAATTTGTGAGTTATGCTAGTGTGAATGGTCTGTTGCTACAACTACAAGATTAATTTGTGATTTTTTAAAAAAATTAATGCTTGAACTGTTGCAGTACAAATGTTGAGTGAATTTAAGAGCGGAGAGGATTCTCTTTTATTTTATTATAAATACTTTTGATGCCCTCAATAAGAGAGTTGGGGTTGCTTTTGCTCTCTAGTCCTCACGTTCTCAGCGTGGATAAATCCAATACAAGTTCATCAATTCTCATCCTTGTCTCTAGCTGCTATCAGTGATATCTTCCCAGATTTCTCTCTAACATCTTGTTTCCTCTATCATCCTCTGGTGAGGCAACTTAGGATGTTAGGATATGACTATGTACCTGCACATTGCTTGGCGCTCTCTCTCTTCTTTCTTGAAATATGTTTATCTTTCATTTCTTGTTAATTGTTTTTGTGTTTTAACTTGGGAGACCAAGTTGTAAAAGGTGTTTGTTTCAGCTGAGTGATAGACCACAGACCTTGTGCCCAGCTTCCTGGAATTGTACACTGGTAGCAGGTATACATAATAAAGAATGGTGAAAATGTGGATAACATACTGTTTCAGCTTGCCTCAAAATATTTGCTGTGTGGATTTAATAAATTGTTTCACCAGCAGCCAATGTAACTCTTCATGAACCCTGTACAAAAGCTTCAAGTAAAATAAATTCAGTTTTTTATGTAGAATATGACTTGTCTTTTTTTATTTAATTGAACATGTGTGGATTTTTTACCAAATTATATATTATCGAAAAGTTTGTCTTCTAGGTTTCTTAAGAAGTATAGGTCAGCTGTATAAGCTGAAGTAAACTGTTTTACCTCTGTAAACTGTAAACTGTTCTTGTTGTTGTTTATTCCTTCCTTTTGCCTTCCACTTTCCCTAGCATCAGCTTCTTCTCCAGGGTATCCTGTCTTCGCAATATGTGGCCAAAGTACTTCAGTTTTGCCTTTAATATCATTCCCTCAAGTGAGCAGTCTGGCTTTATTTCCTGGAGTATGGACTGGTTTGATCTTCTTGCAGTCCAAGGCACTCTCAGAATTTTCCTCCAACACCACAGTTCAAAAGCATCTATCTTCCTTTGCTCAGCCTTCCTTATGGTCCAGCTCTCGCAGCCATAGGTTACTACAGGGAATACCATTGCTTTAACTATGCGGACCTTTGTTGTCAGTGTGATGTCTCTGCTCTTAACTATTTTATCAAGATTTGCCATTGCTCTCCTCCCAAGAAGTAGACGTCTTCTGATTTCCTGGCTGCAGTCAGCGTCTGCAGTAATCTTTGCGCCTAGAAATACAAAGTCTGTCACTGCCTCCACTTTTTCTCCCTCTATTTGCCAGTCATCAATCAAGCTGGTTGCCATAATCTTGATTTTTTTGAGGTTTAACTGCAACCCAGCTTTTGCACTTTCTTCTTTCACCTTCATCATAAGGCTCCTCAACTCCTCGCTTTCAGCCATCAAAGTGGTATCATCTGCATATCTGAGATTGTTAATGTTTCTTCCAACGATTTTAACTCCAGCCTTGGATTCCTCAAGCCCAGCATGTTGCATGATGTGTTCTGCGTACAGGTTGAATAGGTAGGGTGAGAGTATACAACCCTGCCGTACTCCTTTCCCAATCTTAAACCAGTCCGTTGTTCCGTGCTCTGTTCTTACCGTTGCTACTTGGTCGTTATACAGATTCCTCAGGAGGCAGACAAGATGACTTGGTATCCCCATACCACCAAGAACTTGCCACAATTTGTTATGATCCACACAGTCAAAGGCTTTTAAAAAAAGGTAAAGGTACCCCTCGCACATTTGTGCAGTCGTGTCCGACTCTAGGGGCCGGTGCTCATCTCCGTTTGTTAGCCGAAGAGCCAGCGTTGTCCGAAGACGCTTCCACGGTCATGTGGCCGCATGACATGCGCAGAACGCTGTTACCTACCCACCGAAGTGGTACCTATTCATCTACTTGCATTTGCATGCTTTCGAATTGCTAGGTTGGCAAGAGCTGGAGCTAGTGCGGGAGCTCACTCCGCACGCAGGGCTAGGGATTCGAACCTCCGAACTTGCAATCTTCCAATCGACAAGCCTGGCGTCTTACCCACTGAGCCACCACGCCCCTCAAAGGCTTTAGAATAGTCAATAAAACAGAAATAGATGTTTTTCTGAAATTCCCTGGCTTTCTCCATTATCCAGCGGATATTGGCAATTTGGTCTCTAGTTCCTCTGCCTTTTCTAAACCCAGCTTGTACATCTGGCAATTCTCGCTCCATGAATTGCTGGAGTCTACCTTACAAGATCTTGAGCATTACCTTACTGGCATGTGAAATAAGTGCCACTGTTCAATAGTTTGAACATTCTTTAGTGCTTCCCTTTTTTGGTATGGGGATATAAGTTGATTTTTTCCAATCTGATGGCCATTCTTGTGTTTTCCAAATTTTCTGGCATATGGCATGCATCACCTTGACAGCATCATCTTGCAAGATTTTAAACAGTTCAGCTGGGATACCGTCGTCTCCTGTTGCCTTGTTATTAGCAATGCTTCTTAAGGCCCATTCAACCTCACTCTTCAGGATGTCTGGCTCTAACTCACTGACCACACCATCAAAGCTATCTCCAATATTATTATCCTTCCTATACAGATCTTCCGTATATTCTTGCCACCTTTTCTTGATCTCTTCTGCTTCTGTTAGGTCCTTACCATCTTTGTTTTTGATCATACCCATTTTTGCCTGGAATTTACCTCCGATGTTTCTAATTTTCTGGAAGAGGTCTCTTGTCCTTCCTATCCTATTGTCTTCTTCCACTTCCGCACATTGCTTGTTTAAAAATAATTCCTTATCTCTTCTGGCTAACCTCTGGAATTTTGCATTTAATTGGGCATATCTCCCCCTATCACTATTGCCTTTTGCTTTCCTTCTTTCTTGGGCTACTTCCAGTGTTTCAGCAGACAGCCATCTTGCCTTCTTGGTTTTCTTTTTCTTTGGGATGTTTTTTGTTGCCGCCTCCTGAACAATGTTGCGAACTTCTGTCCATAGTTCTTCTGGGACCCTATCTACTAAATCTAGTCCCTTAAATCTATTCTTCACCTCCACTGCATATTCCTTAGGAATATTAGTGAGCTCATATCTAAGTGATCTGTGGGTCTTCCCTATTCTCTTTAGTCTGATTCTAAATTTTGCAATAAGAAGTTCGTGATCTGAACTACAGTCAGCTCCAGGTCTTGTTTTTACCGACTGTATAGATGTCCGCCACCTTTGGCTGCAAAGGATGTAGTCAATCTGATTTCGGTGTCGACCATCTGGTGAAGTCCATGTATAAAGTCGTCTTTTAGGTTGTTGGAAGAGAGTGTTTGTTATGCACAGTGAGTTGTCTTGGCAAAATTCTATCAGCCTATGTCCTGCTTCATTTTGTTCTCCCAGACCATGCTTGCCTGTAATTCCAGGTGTCGTCTGACTACCCACCTTAGCATTCCAGTCTCCTGTAATGAAAATAACATCTCTTTTTGGTGTATTATCCAGTAGGTGCTGCAGATCCTCATAGAACTGATCTACTTCTGCTTCTTCAGCATCTGTGGTTGGGGCGTATATTTGGATCACTGTGATGTTAAATGGCTTACCCTGAATTTGAATTGAGATCATTCTATCGTTTTTTGGATTGTATCCAAGCACTGCTTTAGCCACTTTATTATTAATTATGAAGGCTACTCCATTTCTTCTGTGGTCCTCTTGTCCACAGTAGTAGATCTGGTGGTCATCTGATGTGAAGTGGCCCATCCCAGTCCATTTCAGTTCACTGACACCTAAAATGTCTATATTTAATCTTGACATCTCACCAATAACCATATACAATTTGCCCTGGCTCATAGATCTTACATTCCAGGTTCCTATGGTGTGTTGATCTTTAGAACATAGGATTCGTCGTTCACCACCAGCACCGTCGGCCGCTAGCCATCCTTTCGGCTTTGAGCTAGCTGCGTCATCACATCTGGGGCTAGTTGAACGTATCCTCTGTTCCTCCCCAGTAGCATTTTGACCATCTTCCGACCTGGGAGTCCCATCTTCCGATGGTATACCGACATATCTTTGGTTGTACTGATCCATTTAGTTTTCATTACCTTGCCATTACCTTCCCCAGGGATTGCCATTACCTTCCCCAGGGATCGTATTTAGTCTGACCTCTCTGCCACGACCTTCCCGTCTTGGGTGTCCCTTCACGGTTTAGCTCATGGTTTCATTGAGGTGCTCAAGCTCCAGCACCACGACAAGGTAACGATCTCCTTTGCTGGAGAAAACTGTTCTTAGCCACTAGGAATAAAAGTTGTGTAATTATGTGTTGCTGGCTAAATCAAGATGGCCTTGATCTTGAGAGCTGTGTTTGGTTGTGCTTATGCAGCATTTTGCAATGCTTCTATTCAGTACATAGATTCATTCTGGAAGCTTCTTGATTTTAAAACTAGTTACCTCTTTGTATAACATTTTTCGATTTAACTTTTTCTGACCTAGAAAATACAAGAAATTATTATGGTTCTGGTTCCAGTTGGTGATGTTTGAAGAGGATGGATCCATTGGCTTGTATTCCTAAAGTGGGCATTAAATTAACATAATCAAAGAGAATATTTGTAGCTCAGGGTTAAACTGTGGAGTCCTTGGTGCTCTCTGAGCCTTGTTGTTTTCTTGCGGAGGTTTCATTGCCCGACTAGGCAACATCCTTTGTGGGAAAAGGGAGTGGTGGGAGTGGTGTTTGCTCTCAGTTTATATTGCCCTGCTTGTGTTGGTGGAGGTGGTGGTCTCTCCTTGGGAGTTCCTTGATTGGGCTGTTGTTTACTGCTTGGTTGATTGACTGAGTTAATAGTTCCTTGATTAAGGTCTAGTGTACTGTTTGATTGTTCATCTGGTGTTAATCCTGGTGTTAATCTTTGCATATCTGGGTGATGATTGCTGGTGAGGCAGTGTTCTGGTCTTTTGGCTTTTCTATTGTCTCCTTTGAATGGTATGTAAATGTTGTTTACCTCTATGTGCCTGTTGATGGCTGCTTTGTCTGAGTGCCAAATTCCCTAGCATTTCTGAGGAAGTCAGAAGCAGCGAAGATTGCAAACAGTGATCACATGGTTGTGGGGTGCTTGGCAACCAGTGGTAAGTGCAAACGGATTGCAAAGTACCCAGATCAGATCGCAATCAGGTGACTATGAGGTTGCTGAGACAGCCGGAACTCCAAGGACTCATTCAGTGCCATCATAACTTGGAACAGTTGCTGACCGAATGGTCGTAGGTCAAGGACTGCCTGTATAGGAAAGCAATTCTTGTATGAAATGTTTTTGATTTAGTTTGTTAATAACATAAATTGCAAGACTACAAAAAGCTGGCTTCACTATTCTTAAACAAGTTTTATACAGAAAATTAAATATTGACAAAGGTGTTGACATGTCACCTGCATACAACATTTTAACAGTTGAATGGTTGATCAAGCATATCTGGCGTTCCATTAACATCAGATCTGTCATAACGACCACATCTCAAAAATTGTAATTCTTTTTGACACAGTAAAAATGCAGACTGTCATCCTAGAAATCTTGCTTGTTGGTTGTTATTAGTTAGATGGAGAGATGAGTCCATATTTGTAAGCAGGGGGAAGGATGGTCATGCGTAGGATTCATTCTTGATCTTGTTTAACTTCTGATTTGCAGAGTTGCCCGTAGATTTCTAAGCAGTCTCTGTGAGAATTGAAAATTGGTTACCCAGCTGCTCAGGGAAATACTTCACACCAATTCTAGGTTACAAAAATCAATACATTGCAAAATGACTTTTGCGCTCAGGGTGCTTGAAACTGAAACTCCTGTAGGCCCTACTTATGGCCAAAGAAAGGATGCAACTAGAGCAGAGCTTTCCAAACTCTGTCGGGACTCGTTAGTGTGTCAGCTGCAGTGTCTGGGTGTGTCGCGGCTGCTGCTGCCTCCAAACCTGCCCTGCCAGGATTCCGTGCAGGTCCTAGTGCCTGCCTTGTGCCCTGCTGTAAGAGTGTGTCGCGAATTGATGCATGTCTAAAAAGCGTGTCACCAACATGAAAAGTTTGGAAAGCTCTGAACTAGAGTATATGGTCCATGAGGTCACGAAGAGTCGGACACGACTAAACAACAACAACAAAGAGAGTATGAAAAGTCATATAACCATTTTATATTAAAAGTATGGTATCTTTATTCCAGTTATAATTTGAATCCTGTACTAAAAAATGTATCCTGTCTGCATGCATAAAATAATTAGATTATATACTAATTTTGCCACCATAGTTTTTCTAAATATTCTGTACAGAGCTAGATACTGCACTTCAACTTAGCCCAATGGCCAAGAAGTGATGTACAAAATAGGAAAGAATAGGAAACAAAGACTTCTGGCCCAAAAGTATCTTTCTTAATTTTTTTTCAAGCCCTTCTCTACTAATGGCGTTTTCTTCCTTATTTTCTTTTACATGGGTATTGATCAAAGAAACAAAACATACTTGTAAATGGATAGTTCCTGATGTAAACTGGCCTTCAGTTCTTCCAATTCTTGGTTTTTTCGTTGCTGAAGTTGAACTCCATTCTTCAGTTCCCTTATTCTGTTTTCCATCTCCTCAACCTGCTCCTGTGGATGGGAAAATACTGGTGTGTAAATTGTCTTCTAAAAAAGAAAGCAGCTTTTAATTCTTGGTTGTTGCAATCAGGGCTGACATGGCTTTGCTATGCTCCAATAGCAAACATTCCATTGTGAACTTGGGGAATGGACAAGTACATTGAAACAGACACCTGCAAGCACAGAAGACATTCACACCTCTTTAGTCAGCCAAATCACAAGCAGCATCCTTGATGGAATCTATAAACTCAAAGTAATTTGAATAAATTACAGGTAGTCCTTGTTTAGCGACAATTAGGACCAGCAACTCAGTCATTAACCGAAGCAGTTGCTAAATGAAACCGTGACTGCTTACGATCTGACTTTGCTTTACAGAAGGTCTGCGGAGGTCATAAATGTGTGGATTGGTTATAAAGTTACTTTTTCATTGTCACAACTGCGAATGGTTGCTAAACAAGGCAGTCATTAAACGAGGATTGCCTGTACTTTATTTCCTTTAAATTTATTTATATGGCTGCCCATCTCACTAATGTTGACTCTGGGCAGCTGACAAAAGTTCAAAAATGCATATAATGACTACAGTAACTTAAACACAAAATGGCTGCCGAAGACACCATATATACCAACAGTGTGGGCTTAGTTGATATATAACACAAATCCTTGATTTACTAAACAAATTACTATTTAAAAATGCATTTACAACACTGCTGTTTATATGTTCTGTATTTTTTTTTAATTTTAGAATTATATGAAAAACAGGCATGATGGGGGGGGGATTATAATACCCTTTTAAGGCCAAATCAAAGTTTACAAAATAACATGAAAACTTTAAAGTTTCCAAAACTGCAAGTAATTACATAATTGTTGAAACAATTTTGCAGCATGACCAGAAGAAGGAATACGAACCCTCTGTGGGACTATTGATGGTTGTGTACTTTGCAGTCATGATGGCCCTGTAAAGTCTGCCTGCCTGCAGAAGTGATGTGATCCATTCCTTGCTTTAAATTTTCTTTAGGTAAAGGTAAAGGTTCCCCCCGCACATTTGTGCAGTCGTGTCCGACTCTAGGGGCCGGTGTTCATCTCCGTTTGGTAGCTGAAGAGCCAGCGTTGTCCGAAGACGCTTCCCCGGTCATGTGGCCGCATGACACACGCGGAACGCTGTTACCTTCCCACCGAAGTGGTACCTATTCATCTACTTGCATTTGCATGCTTTCGAATTGCTAGGTTGGCAAGAGCTGGGGCGAGTGCGGGAGCTCCCTCCACACGCAGGGCTATGGATTCGAACCTCCGAACCTGCGATCTTCCGGTCGACAAGCCTGGCGTCTTACCCGCTGAGCCACCAACATTAAATTACATGATTTTGTTCATTCTAATCATCTTTGCATATGAAAGACACTAAACTGTTTTAGAGATGCGATATTTACTAGCTTAGCAATATAATTATCTTGTGCTGATGCTTCACGATATTGAGGGATCTGGCACGATAGCCCTTGGTTCGTGTTTCAGGCACCTTTTGGCTCCTTCGTTGTAGTCTGTTCCTGAAAAGAAATGTGGAGGCCGAGCCCTGGCGTGTTTAAAAACTCTACTCTTCTGAGGTCACACAAGATCCAGGGTTCCTTCAAGGTCCTATTTATATGAATATGTCATTTATATGAATATGTCACAGACCGGCCCTATTCATAGGAAACAAACTGCGCTTGTGTGGCCACAAAAATAGACAGTTATTTATATGGTCTCCAGAGAGGAATCAAATCACATGGTTTCAAAATCTCACTGAACAAGTACATAACTTTCCCTAATCTTGCTAGTTTTTCCTTTTTGATCACAGAGGATATGAATAACTGAAGAAGAGCAATAAAGTTTCCTGCCCACTTGGAAGTGCAACTTTTAGAATTCCTACGTATTCTGGAGTTTCAATCCCCATGCGTCTGGAAGGTGTGCTATAGATTTGGAAAGCTGCTCTAAACAGGAAAAGGAGATTACTAGACTAGACTAGACTAGACTTTTATTGTCATTCCACTGTACACCAAGGTGCACATTAAAATGAAATTTCGTTGCAATTGGCTCACAGACAAATAATTACTGTAATATATAATATATATTCTTTACCCATTTCCCTCCCCTAACCATTATCCCTGATAATGGAGTATCTTGCCCCCAGAGGTGAGGCAGGCGCCCTCGCTCCTGGCCTTCCGGAGGTCTTTAAAGACCTGGTTCTGTCGCCTTGCTTGGGACGAAGGAAGTAATAGTTCCTCCTGGGGGTGGTTGGCTTAGTAATAGCCTCACCATCCTCTGGATTTTTTCTATTTATTATGATACTGTATTTTAATGATTTACAGGTTTTTAATTTTAATATTTTATTGTAAACCGCCCAGAGTCTACTGCTGTAGAGATGGGCGGTGATAAATTTGATTAATAATAATAATAATAATAAATATCACAGTCCTACATACAGCATGTACTCCCCTAAAGTAAAAGGGATCATTAGGAATTTAGGAGTCTAATAGCCCAGGGGACAAAACTATTACCTAATCTAGTATTACCTAATCTAGTATAAATAAATGTATTCAGGAGTTCAATGGCGTCATCCCTTTCTAACTGGTTCCACATTTGGCCCCCATATAGTATAGTCGTAACCAGCATATAAGCAAGGATAGTTTATTATAAAGCCCAGCCCTTGAAAGAACTTGTGAAACCAAGGAGGAAATCTAAAACAGGGCCGCCACCTTTGCTACTGATCTGCGAGGAGGCCCAGTCCAGGAAGGGAACGGAGCTTGATCTGTTTTCCTGCTTATGGTGCCTTGAGAACTTGGAAGCCTAATAAAGATACAGCTCAATCATGAATTACGGATTTTTTTCTCCGGGACCAACGCGATTATGGTTCCTTTCTAAACTGAATATGAGGTTACAGCATATTTTGAGGAAAGCACAGATTAATTTCTTCAGTTATTCATACATACAATAAAGTTTTAGGGTTTGTTAGTTAAGGCAATCACAGAGGCATATATAAGAAGATGGCATAGAAAATGAGCACGCTTCTCTCTGGCTGGCTTCGTAGAACTTACGACGCCATTGCGACCCACGTGCTTGGTTTCGATTCGCGTGGTGTCAAAGACAGGGTCACACCTTCAAACACCTCCCCAGGCGGAGAGCTTTCTACAAATGTGAAGCTAATGTTCCAGGGCAAAGCGTTATGGAGCCGTTCTTCCCGAGATGGTTTTTCTCTCTCAACCGGTTGGTTCGCTCACCTGTAGCCCAAAGTAGTTCCCCCCCCAATAATCAAGGTTAGCTCAAAACTCCCCCCCCCCCCCAGCAGCTCTGCTGGGCAAGTACTGCATTGGGTGGCACAGCAGCCAACCAGAACAGGGCAGTGGGCATGCCACAAGGCGTACCTTGTATTGTAGGACCTCTTCATCCCGCTTCTGCTTGATCAGCAGAATCTGTTCCTCCAGGTTCCTGTTTTGCAGTAGTAGCTTCCTGACTTCCCCCTGCAGCGGCCTCAGGGCTTCCTTCAGTCTGTGGATTTCACCTTGCGTCTTTTGCAAAGCCTTGCTGCTGGCCGCTCTCCTTTCCAAGAGGCGCATCAGCTTAGGCTCATACTGCTCCTCCAAGCACTGACGATTCTCCAATACAAAACTCTCAAACTGCATGGAAAGCCGCCGGCTTTCTTGGAGGTGGCGGCTGTGCCTCTGGTGCCGCGGAGCCTTCAGCCTTTGCCTGAAATGTTCCTTTTCTTCCTCACAAGTCTCCTTCAACTGGGCCAGCTCTTCAGAGAGCTGGTTGACCCTGTTTTCCAGTTCTTTTCGGTAGTCAACGTGTTGAGCTACTTCGTACCTCCTAGTTTCTAGCTGATACTGACATGCCACACATTCCCGCGTCGCCCTAAACAGCTTCCGCTTCACTTGCCGAATCTCATCCCGCAAGTTATTCTTCTCAAGCTCTACTTTGGCATGGAGCCTGTAGGCTTCCAGAATCTCTTCATGGGCTTGTTGGGTTTCCTCAAGAGCCGGTTGGCGTAAGAGTGTCAGTTCCTTAATGAGCTGGTCCCTCTCCCTCTCTAGCTGTTCTACTGCTTCAATACATTCCTGAAAACGTTCTCCAAGATCCTCAATGCTCACATGTTGGCTCTCAGCAGCATACAAGTCTTCACAAGTCATGGATTCCTGAAGCTCCAGTGAGGTGCCAGTGATTTCTGGATCTTGTGGGAACTGTACACTGATGGGGTCCATGTAGAACAACTCAGGGACATTTTCTTCGTTAAAATCTGACAGTGTTCCTGCACTGGCAGCGTTTGGCTCCAAGGTTTCTTCACTGCCCTGCTCCATTGGAGGCTCGAAATCTGCCATCCCTTCCTTGAAAATAGAAAAGAAACTGTCAGAGTTTTCTTCAGCGTTGCCCTGTTCAGACGCAGTCAAGTCCTTCAGGCCTTAGATAAGAAATGACTCAGACACAATACTCAGTGTTAAGAGTCTATTTACATACATACAACTTTGTACAGATGTCCTCTGCAAAACAGCATATAAAACGTAGTCACAGCGCAGTCCAGTAATGAAGAAAAGAGAGAGAAATATACAGGCATACATATGCTTTTATCCTTCATGGTTACACATTTCATCATCTTTCATCAGCTTCCTGTCTCTTTCATCAGCTTCCTCTATGTCTTAATGACACAGCAAACGTGCTGACCACATAACTCAGCACAGGGCTTTCCAAAGTTTTCCCACGGCGACACACCAAGCGCCATTGGTGTGTCGCCGCGGGAAAACCCGGAAGCGCTGATGATGATCAGTGCTTCCGGGTTGTGTGGCGACACACCAGACTGTGTGTCGCGACACACAGTTTGGAAAGCTCTGACTCGGCACTTCTTATAATGGCTTCTATTCTATTGTAAATTCTGATGTATACTTTTACAAACTTCAACAAACTGTGAATCAGATCTGGGGAAATAGGCATGTCCTTGTGGCAAACAGATGCTTTGTATTGTAAATAGAGTAGGAAAGTGGTGATTTAAAGTCATTAAATCAATAAGTCCCCCGTTGGGGGAGTTGGGCGGTCATATAAATTTAATAAATAAAATAAATAAATAAATAAATAAGTCATAAAAAGATTTTAAGGGCATTATTTAGGAAAAGGAGAATTTGAAACAGTCACAGTTGCATGGCTTTTCTGCTGTTAACATGTTTTTTAAAGCTTTCTTGCCCAGTGGTTCTAATCTGTTTTGAGTTACGGAATTCTAAAAATTGAAATCCATTTTCCAAATGTAATGGCTGGAAGGCGTACAGGTGGCTGGCATTCTGGTCCAGCCACCTGACCATCAGTCCTTCTGTCTGCCTCTGAATTCCTGGGGGCCCTTCTTAATCCCTTCCCCACAAAACTCGAAGCAGCCACTGTATTATTTGGCAAGGCCTGTTGTAAGCCGTCATCCGAACAGCTTCAACATGATGTCATCCTGGAGCAGGGAAGGTTTTCAGCAAAATGATTAACATTTATTTCTGGGAAGGGAAGCAGATGGGCATAATGCAGAAAAGAGACAGACAGGCAGAATCTATTAAATACTTTCTAACAATGGTTAGTCTCGGTGGAGGTATTAAAAAAAACACTGCATGAGTACCTGCCACACAAACTCAAAGTATGTGACTTTCTTTAGGTAGCATGTGGGCCTTCGAAAAACAAACTGAAGAATTTTCAGACTCTTTTATGATATCTCGGTGTGTCACGTTCTTCACAGGCAGAGGCTGGTGGGCTCTTAGCAGTCTCAGTGGAGGCTAAATATAGGAAGGACAGAACAGTGTATACATTATTTTTTCCCTAGAAAACAGTGGTTGCACATTAAAGCAGTGTGTCTATGGCACCCTTTCTCAACCTTTTGACCCTGGAGGAACCGTTAAAATATTTTCCAGGCCTCGGGAAACCCCTGCACATTCAGGCTCAAATATAGGCCAGAAGTTACAACATTATTATATTCGTTTCATGGGTAGGCCTGTATAGATGCATTAACAGTGTTCTTAAACTAAAAATAAAGAATGAAACCGACCTCTTTAATGTGAAGTTGCCCAAATTTGAAATAATTTTTAAAATAAATCGTGATCTCCCAGGGAACCCCTAGTGACCTCTCGCGGAACCCTAGGGTGCCACGGAACCCCGGTTGAGGAACCCTGGCCTAGAGGGACAGGTCAGCAGGGATTCTAAGCACTCTGCCCTTCTAAAGACTCTGTCCTCTTCCAGAAAGAGGCAGGAGGTGGGCTTCGGGGAGAGAGGAAGTTAGAAGTTCCTTTGGGCCAAGGAATCCTTGGCTGAAGGTCCTCAAAGAAGCAAGGACTTTAGAAGCAGGTTTCCTGACTGGGACTAGGAGACAGGCTTCATGCCCCCAAAGTCCTAGGAGAACTAAGACTCCTAAAGTGAAGTTGGCAGCGGTAGTATAGACCTATAGTTCTAGATAGTTTTAACTCTGCTCCTACTCTACTCCTTTGCCCAGGTCAATGATTGCCAGGGCTGGTGGCAGATTAAGTCTCATGCAATGATGTTGGCTATTTTCTTAAGTCTTTACTTCATTGTCTTTATTAAGATAAACACCCTTTACTTTTTGTGAGTGTTGAGTTTGTATTAGCACCGTGGCTTCAAAACTGCTGGAGCCCTCATAACCCTGTTTAAAAAGGGGAAAACTGAAGCCATTTTTGGAAAAACAGTCCTGGGGAACTAGGATCTTCTGTTCTACCCCATCCAGGCCCAAGGGAGGGGCATCTCCCCATTCAAGAACGGGCTGGCAGCGTAATGATCTGTAGTACCCCAGAACTTAGATCAGTGTTTCTCATCCTCGGAGACTTTAAGCTGTGTGGACTTCAACTCCCAGAATTCCCCAGCCAGCCATGCTGGCTGGGGAATTCTGGGAGTTGAAGTCCACACAGCTTAAAGTCGCCGAGGATGAGAAACACTGACATTTATTTATTTATTTATTAAATTTATACACTGCCCATCTCTCTATAAAAGTGAGATAGACTTAGATAGAGAAGGAGGGAGGATGGTGGTGATCTCAGGAAGGGATCTGGCAGGCTTGTCTTTGTAATAGGCTCACTCCCCTCCTACAAACACACACACACCCACACACACACACACAGACACCCTTGTTCTCCAAGGATGAGCCCTCTTTTCTCCCTCTCCCTGCTTGTGCTGGGCGGTGAGAAACCTTTTGTCTGAGGAGTCAGCAGCTTCTCTTCTGTCAATAAACATTAGCAGCTGTTTTGAGGTTGGAATCTTTATGTGGAACCATATTGCCAGTTGCTTCAAATGTTTGCATGCTCACCCACCCCTTCTTGCATGTAAGGACTACGGTCTAGGCAGAAAAGTGGGATAAATCACTGCGGCTGAAAGTATTTTGGTACCTGAGACATACAGTACATGTATATCTTCTACAATGGCAGCAATTTTTTTTAAATAAATATTGAACAAACCTCCAACCCATTAGTGACATTGTGTGATTTATTTAGCTCTGCTGGCTACGAATTTGGGGAATTTTAATCCCAGCATATCTGGAGGGTGCCAGATTGGGGAAACCTGAGTCAGTGTTATGCAATTCCAAAAATTTAAGAACTCTCCGCTTTATGTTGGATTTTCTCTGCTTCACATATGCAACTTCCCACCCCCTCAAGTGTTTGTATTTCTTTCCTCCTAGTCTTCCCTTAGCCCACAGTGTGATTAAACCAAAATATAGAGGACTACAGCGGCATTTTTCTTCTTCACGTTTGCCTTCATTTCCTTCCTCTTCCATTGTTTCTGTCACATCTTGACTAGATGGTAGTTCATGTGGGACAGAGGCTCTGTTCCCAGGACATGTAAAGAAGCCGAACCACTTTTTCGCCAAGTCTGAATCCATCTCGTGTGTTCAGTTTCTGGTTCAGACTGATACAGTACTGGCAAAGCAGAAAATTGTGCTAATGGAGGAAAGTGAGTCAGGAAAACATTCCTAGTCGGTGTGCAAGGAAGCCAGTAGTTGTAATATGGGATGTCATTTGATGAGTAAAGATTAGGTATGGATGGGACAAATCAAACGTTTAGCAATGAATCATGTGATAGAATTCTAGAATGTATTATACTACCCTGACAAATCTGAGAAAGTTAGTTGGGCTTGAAAACCAGGCGATACATGCTGCTAAAAAGTCACTAATTTCTGAAAATAACCCTGAAAATGCTTTCACAGCCTCAGGCGGATAGGATGCGCCCTGATGAATCAGCAAGCCTTCTCTGCACAATGGCTGGAGATGAATCCAGACATTACAGCCAACAGAAAAGGTATGTCTGGATTCGAGACTCCGAAGTATTTTGAATCAAGAGAAAGTGAGCTTCAGCTGCTGGAGACAGATGGCTGAGTGTGTGAGCCCTTTGAGTTATCCGATTGGGCGCGACCACCCTGCGTTGTCTGGGCAAACGGAGAATCTGAAAAAATCCCAGAAGGAAATACCCAAAGAGAACCAGCGGTGTGGCATGTGGGGAGCCGAAACAGAGACCCCACCCGCTCTTGAACTGCGCTTTCAAAGGTCTCCGGCAACATGTGGTCGAGGAAGGGCTGGCTCGGAGGGGCGAAGTCGGTTGCTCGGCCCCTCTCGCCGGGAGAGAAGGAGGGGAGCGCGACTGGGATCCACGCACCTCGTCCCTCTGGCGAGCCCCGCTGCAATTTCAGGGGGGCCGTGCAGGAGAGCCGCTTACCCCGAGTGCCCCTCCCAAGCCGAGGCAGGGGAGCGCTCTTCAGCAGTGAGCACTATCAGATATGTTCAGAGATTAACCGTCCCTTTTCCCAAATAAGGCAAGTTTTCCCCCATCTGCACACTCATTCTAAGACAGCCTGCCCTGGGGTGCCCACGCTGTCTCAATGGCGGGGTGCAAGCGCCTCACCAAGTAAAAACGGGGGGATTACCGGTTTCCAAGAAGCTTATGTCAAGCCCGTCTCCCTGAAGCAGCTGCACCCAGGCGGGCCCCCTCGCAGCCGACAGCCACCCGGCCGGACGGTCGTGGACGCGCTCCTCCTCGTCCAAAGGGGCTTGGATTGGCCGCGGGGGACGGCGCGAGACTCGGAGCTGCCCCCCACCCCGGACCTCACGCCTGCTGGAGCTTCTGACTCTCAACCGAGACCTTTGAGGTGGGGAGGGGGACCCTACACGTCCCCCAAGCGACTCCCAGACTTTGGCTCGTTCCCTTCGCCCCCGGGGGGGCGCCGGGCTCCTGCCACTCGCAGAAAGCCTTCGGAGAAAGCACAAGGAAGGAATAGGAGCGGTTTGGCTCTTCTTACCTGCCTCTCCAGGAGCTGGGCGCCTTGAGCCTTGGGCTGGACAGAGATTATACGAGCGGGGCGTTATTAATAAACAGCGCGAGAAACCTGAAACCCCCCGGCCGCCGCCCCCCCTCGCGCTCGGCCGAACCCGCGGCGATGCCAGCCAAAAGGGCCGCGGCTTGGGAGGGAGGAGAATGGGGAAGGCGGGGAAGGAGGAGGGGGCTGCTGTCCGACTGCCTTCCATCGCCGGAGGCCGAGGGGCTGGGGCTTGGCAGCGGCCGCCGGGATGTGCCGGGGGGGGGAACGGATTCCCCTCTTAACCCTCTCTTCGGATCCGCTCTGCTCCCGGGTGTCGGTTGAGACGCCCGGGAAATGCAAGGGTGGGAGGAGCGCTGTGTGAGCCTAAGGCGGCAAAAAATGGAGAGAAAAAAAACCAGGAATCTGGTAGCATCCTTCCCAACTCCACATTTTATTAAAAGCCATCAGCTGCAGCTCGTGCAATTTTCCGATTCCTGGGGCTGGTGTGCCGCATAAAATGCAAGGGGGTCTTACCAACTGGAGCAATGCCTCGACTCTGAAGAGTCTCCTTGCATTTGTATGCTGTTGCGTTCCACCTAAAAAGTAGCTTGCATTTTACCATGCAAAAGCTGGTACATCTCTGCCTTCAAAAGCTCACGCTGGACAGTTCTTGGGACACACTAGGACAAAACTTGAACTTATACCAGTGTTTCTCAACCTTGGCCACTTTAAGACGTGTGGACTTCAACTCCCAGAATTCCCCAGCCAGCCATGCTGGCTGGGGAATTCTGGGAGTTGAAGTCCACACGTCTTAAAGTGGCCAAGGTTGAGAAACACTGGATTATACAAACCATAGTGAAGTCTGCCATAGTTCTGTGTGTTGTGAAAATACAACCCACATCTTAACAGTGGCTTTTTGGAAGGGTAAGAGACTCACTTGCCAAAAGGCCCCCTTCCAAGTCGGATGCTCTTTGTGAGTAACCAAACAATGCTGAAACCATTTTAGTGTCCGAAGCCAAAAAGTTGAATTGTGCTGTGTTCTAAAACCACCACCACAACGTATCACATACTTGCCTGTATGTCTCCTTTTTAAGGACGCTGTGTCTGAGGAGCCCATTGCTGGAAGCACAGGGGACCCTCACAACTGCCAGGGAGGTGACGCTTGTGGTGTGAGGCGTGATGGAAGGGTGTGAGTCAAGGCAGTTGTGTGTAAACATTGCTGCGCTTGTTCACTCAGCTGTCGGCCCCACCGTGTGATATGGTGCACTTACTTTTAGGGAAGTTGGCTCAGCGGGTTAAACCGCTGAGCTGTAGACTGCCGATCAGAAGGTCGGCAATTCAAATCCCCGCGCAACGAGGTGAGCTCTTGTTGCTAGTCCCAGCTCCTGTCAACCCAACAGTTCGAAAGCTTAGCAAGTAGATAAATGGGTACCACCTTAAGTGGGAAAATTTGCTGGCGTCCTGTCGGGGGTCGCCCACGGAATTGAGAAGATCTCGTGAATGGCGGCGGAGACGACGGATCCCGAAACAGCAACATCCAGGACGTCAGCAGCCGGCTCCGACGCAAGGTATTCTGGGACATGTAGTCCAGTACCCACGGAAGAGCCGGTTCCCTTACCCCTTCCCTTAGCGCGCGGTTTAAAATGTTGTATTATATGAAATGTATAAATATGAAATACAATGTATGTAAGCCGCCTAGAGTCCTCCGTTAGGGAGGGGATAGGCAGGGTATAAATACGATAAATAAATAAATAAATAAATAAATAAGTTAGTGTATGAAGGACTGTAGCTGAAGGTTCCATGCATTGGAATAATGAAGAAGAGGCATGATTATGGAAAGGAGGCATCAAAGGTTCTATGAAGGGATTTGGCCCCATGTAACCTGCCTGCAGCATTTGCTGGCTTCCATTTGCTTGATGAATTGACCAAGCACAAAAGCTTTCCTTAACGAACCAATGGCATGAAGCCACCCCCTCCTCCTCGCTCCCTCCCTCCTCCTCCTCCGTCCCGCATAAGGTTTCCTTGGCTTGCTCACTTCAAGGTACAGCTGCACTGCAAAAACTTGGGCCAACACAAAAGAAGCAGCTTTAAAAGGAATAAAACACAGTGCTCTTTTTTTAAAAACCTAAATGTGCTTTTGTACTTTTTCAAGAGTGCGGCTCAGCCCCCATGCTCTCCCCCTCTCATCGTGGAGAGGTGTTTGACTCAATAGTGTAGGAATGCTGTTAACTTGGGCGATGTTGCCTGTGTATATAAATACCCAGCTAAGTCTATCTAAGTGTAGAAACTGCCAGCAAAGTTACACCAAAGGGTCAACCGGGCTGGTAGGAAAGAGCCTTCTATGGCATAAAAAGAATCAAAAAGGTCGGCACCTTGAGCTGGCAAGTCCACGCACCTGTGCTGAGAGGGGTCCTGGGATGGAAGGGGTGTGGGGGGGGGAGCAGGGAGGGAGAGGACCCTTCTGAACTGCCGGTGGATGCCAAGCGATGACCGCAAGGGCCAACTGTTTGTGGACATAGCCAGGCAACCATTGGCCCGCGTGTCACGCAAGAGGAAGGGGTCAAGCATTTGATAATACCCAAGGCAGCTACGGTTTCCAAGAACAATGTTGCCTGTTGCAGCAAATCCTAAATGGGGTGTTTTCAAAACACATGCAGTCCTGCCCTGAGGCACAGCAAGATGGTCTATTTTGGGGCAGCAGCGGAGATTATGGTAAGAAACAGAAATAAATTCTATGGTAACCTTCTGGATGACCTCCAGTTAAACATTCTCTATGAATGTCCTGATTTTTTTCCTTTTTTTCCTTTTGGCTTGCTTTTTGCTGCATCATTATTATTATTATTATTATTATTATTATTATTATTATTATTTTAGGATACCTTTAAACAGGTCTCTCAAATTTTGTACCCAATTGGCATAAATCTGTAGTCCTGCCTAATGCAAGATTTGTTTTAAGCCTGGTTTGCTGCAGAAAAGCAGATAAGCAAAGTAATCATGATCTAACACATCAGTCCCAATTAATTTTCTCTCTCGTTTGGGTCAACCCCCAGATAGTATCAAAAGCTTCTTAGTAGCAGGAAAGGAAGGTTGTTTAGTGCGGTCTCTGGGCACCATGTCTAGGATTTTGCGTAGGAGCCTACTCCCGTAGCACACACCAGGTCAGTGTTTCCCCACCTTGGCAACCTTAAGATGTGTGGACTTCAACTCCCAGAATTCCCCAGCCAGCATGGGGGGAGCATGGCTGGGGAGTTCTGGGAGTTGAAGTCCACACATCTTAAAGTTGCCAAGGTGGAGAAACACTGTAGTAGACCAGGCCTTTACTAAGTAGCTCTGCATACAGTAAGTGCTCTTCTGGTGCAGAGCATCAATGCAGTGGATTCCATGCCAAATTGCCTGATCTGTTTATAAATCCCAAATTGGTCTGCCCCAGTTTGACCAGCTTAGCAAAATGTGGGGCGGGCGGGAAATCTTGCACGCCTTCTTGAATACAGGGACTCGTGGGTTGCAATAGGAATGTCCTAATAAAAGTTAGCAAAAGCTGCAGAAGCTGGTGTGAGATAGCTTCCAAGGTTGTCGCAACATACCTTTATGTTTCAATTTGGTTTAAATGCGACCATTCATCTGAAAACGTATTTTTCTCTCTATTCTATTCTATTCTATTCTATTCTATTCTATTCTATTCTATTCTATTCTATTCTATTCTATTCTATTCTATTCTATTCTATTCTTTTAGCACTGTCCAACTCCAGAGTGACTCTAGGTGGCTCACAATATAAAACAGAATACAAATTCAATAACATTAATTAAAAAATACAATAGTAAGAGAAATAACATATGGCAGTCTGGACAACAACAACAACATCAACACAAAAACAAAACATAGCAATCACCTCTAACAAGTTGGGTGGGTCCATCCCCCCTACCCCAAGGCCTGGGGGAACAGCCAGGTCTTCAAGGCTTCCCAGAATGCCATCAGGGTGGGGGCCATCCAGATCTCAGGGAGACCCTCATTCCAGGCGCCAGGGGCCGCGACAGAGAAGGCGTGCTTCCTGGGTACCGAACAATGACACTGTTGATTGAGGGGACCTGGAGCATGCCAAGCCTGTCATATCAGCTGGACAGAAACCAATAGGAAACAGGTGGTCCCTCAAGTAACCATCCATTGATATTATCATTGTGGTTGTTTTAGGTGGATGAAGCCATCCAAATGAGCAGCCAAGACCACATCTTGTGGGGATATAATCCACAGGTTGGTTACAGGTTGCATGAAGAAAGATTTCCTTCTTATTAGTTGCAGATCTATGGTCAGTTTTGTTGAGTGGTCTCTATTTCTAGTGTTATGGGGAAAACTCCCTGTTCACCCTTTGATTGATTGATTATACGCCATCAATCAGTGTTGACTCTTAGCAACCACATAAACAGACTTTCTCCAGGATGATCTACCTCCAGCCTGGTCCTTCAGGTCTTCCAACGGTGCACCTATCACCGCTGTGATTGCGTCAATCCACCATGCTGCTGATTGTCCTTGTCTTTGCTTTCCTTCCATCTTTCCCAGCATTATAGGCTTAGCATGCATAATTTTATAAACCTCAATCGTATCTCCTCCTAAATGTCTTTCTGTAAGCTGAAACAGCTTCAACCATGGGATCCTGTCTTCATATGGCATGTGTTCAAGCCCTGTGATCATCTTGGTTGTCCTTTTTTGTGCCGCCTCCAGCTCCATGATGTCCCTCTTGAGTTGTGGTGACCTGAAGTTACACAGTATTTGGGATGTCTGTGTGAGTTCCAGGATTTTCACATAAGGTGTTGTAGGAGGAGAGCCATGTTAAACTAATAGCCAACAGTCAAGAGGAGGCTGGTAGCACCTTTTCAGACTAACACATCTTATGAAAAGGCATTAGCTTTCAGTTCAGTTATGACTTCATAAAATCTGTTAGTCTGATTTTTAAATAGATATTTTGTCTGTGTGTGTACATGGGGAGGGGTCTTTGTTTAAGTGTTTTTTGTGTGTGGGGTATGCTCAGTGTTCTTCTATGGGGAGTCTTTGGCTGAAAGTCTTTATTTGTTTGGTATGCTATGCGCTGGGTCTGCATCTTCCCTTCCCTTCCCTGGGATTCACACAGATGTGTTGTTGGGCCTGTACAGAAAAACACTGAAGCATTCTAAAGAGGTCTGTAGCTTGAATCATGTCAACTGGATTTCTATTTTCTCAGTGGAAACGTTTCGCTCCTGAAACTGAGAAAATAGAAATCCAGTTGACATGATTCAAGCTACAGACAATTCCACCTGGATGACTGAGAACCTTCACAGACATTCTAAAGAGGTCTTTTTTTTGCAGGAGCTTCGCCCAACTCATCAAACTCCTCCATTCTTTTTCAGCCACTGCAAAAGTAACACCACTGATTTCCTAAAGCTGCTTTTCTTTTTGCTCCTTGCCTATTTTCCTGTGTTCTTCCAAGCTATTTTTAGAACATGCCAGCAGAGCATTGGGAAATTCCTGCCATCTGACAGGTATTCTCTTTACTAACGGCTTGGACAGGACAGGTGGTAAACCCCTGTCCAGTGTTGGGTCTCCGCAGAGACTGCTTGAGAGCTTCTCTCTGAGGAGCAAGGGCTCACCATAACAGGTTCCACAAAGATGCTTCCAGCTGTCCCCTCATTTGTTCTCAGGTTTTGTAGAAGTCATGCTTGGCATAGGTCCATCCCAAAACACCACCTGGCCAACAGTGACTCCTACTCTTGCCATCCCAGTAGCCTTGCCAACCCTGGACAGCTTGATTTATATGGAGGGCCACATCACTGCCAGACCTGTGATAAGTAAGTAGTCTACCAGTTTGGAAGGCTAAGAAGTTCCCAGTTGAGAATTACTGCTGCCCTGGACTGACACTTTCACTATTACTTAAATTTAGGCGCTTCTTCTCACAACTGAAAATGCCCGACTGAACTGGTGTTAGACAGGGAAATAAGGGGGAAGTTGCTATCTCACACTTTCCAATCACTTCCCCTTAGTCCTGAGCTTGGCGTGGCCTGGTTCAGCTCTGTTCCGCTTTGTTTTCTCTTACTGTCACCCTGAACACAGCACGGTTGATTCCTTTTGCCATACTTGGGCCAATAACATCGCTATTCGTGGTCATCCCATCCATGCAACTTCCCACAGCTTTGTGCCAGAAAGTTTTCAGCCTTCTTGAAGAACAGGTGCACCATCTCCTCTGCTCACGTAGCACCCTTGGCCACTTGCCATCTGCCTCATCGCTGGGGGAAAAACATGGCTCAGAAAATATGGGACCACGACTGGTGGCTGCTTATCCATTACTATTCCAGCCCCAGTCACACTTCATCCTATTAGAATGTAGGACCAGTAGAGGGTCTGTCTACTGCACACTGGCTTTGCAGCAGGATCTTGTTCTCAGTAAGTCCTCAGATGTTGGTGACTATGATTTAGATTTGTCTTGTGTTTCACCCATTTAACTGATAACATTCCTAGGCACCAAAGTTAGGGACCGGATGCCGTTTTCACCATTGGAGGACATTTGGCCCTCCAGAATTCTAGAGTTAGAAAAAGACTTTTAGGACTTTAAGTCCAACCTTCTGCTCAGAAGCACTCTATACCTGCCACAAACTAGAGGAGGATGGAGTATCGCCTGCTTAAAAATATATTATTAAACAGCCCAGTTGGCACATATTCCTTTTATAATAGAAGATTCAACAAAAAAATGGGTTGAGATAGAAATTATTCAGTTCCAGGGTAAGAACTTACATTTGTTTCTTTGCTCCCCACAGATCTTTATAAAATCAAGGACTTTGATAATAACTTTACGCAAGTGATGCGCCAAAATTGGAGGAGGAGGAGGAGGTGCCTCATTCCAGGCATCTCACCTCTAACTCAGAAGAACATTAGAACATCCACCGTGCCCTGCGGATCAGAACCCCGGCCCGTGTAGCCAGCAGTCTGGTCTCCCAGTAGACGGCCTTCAGAAGCGGTCACATTTCCATCAAGGCTAATAGTCACTGATCCCCAGGACTTCCATGAACTGGTCCATCCCTCCTTTGAAGCCAGCCAAGCTGGTAGCCAGCGCCACATCTTGTGATAACTCCATTGATAACATACCCAAATTATAACGATTTTTAAAAATCTGTTTAATCGTGTCCGATTCTCAGAGACTGTCTGGACAAGTCCTTGCAGTTTTCTTGGTAAGGTCTTTCAGAAATGGTATGCCATTGCCTCCTTCCTAGGGCTGAGAAAGAGTGACTGGCCCAAGGTCATTCAGCTGGCTTCGTGCCTCAGGCGGGACTAGAACTCCTAGCATCCCAGTTTCTAGCCTGATGCCTTAACCCAGAGCTTTCCAAACTTTTCATGTTGGTGACACACTTTTTAGACATGCATCATTTCGTGACACACTCTTACAGCAGGGCACAAGGCAGGCACTAGGACCTGCGTGGAATCACAGCAGGTTTGGAGGCAGCAAGGCACAAGGCACTAGGACCTGCGTGGAAGCCAGGAGGCAGCAGCAGCCGCGACACACCCAGACACTGCAGCCGACACACTAACGTGTCCCGACACACAGTTTGGAAAGCTCTGCCTTAACCACTACCCCAAACTGGCTCTCATAACAAAGATACAGCTATCCAATTGAAGCCATGGAAAAAGAAAGAACTTTATAGAATAAAAGAGTTCTACAAAAACTCCAAGCCTTATAATTTAGGAAAAAATTGAACAACAATTAGAATGAAAAATCCCGTGGTTTCTTTGGTGTTAAATCAATTCAATATTGCAAGATAAATTGCAAATAGACATCTATATATCTTTTTGAAAAAAAATGACTTTTTAAAAATAGAAGCTAAGGGTATAATTTCAAGAATTTATCAGATTTTATTGGAAATAAAATAGATTTTATTTGAATCTACTATGGTCTAAAAGAAGTCTGAGACTTAGAAGAATAATTAGAAGATAATACTTGACACTACAGCACCTTGAAGGATTTTTATCAGCATCCATACTGGAATAATGTCATACATTTTTACATCTGCAGCATCAAACACCAGTAAGTATCTTACAGATTCAGCATCTTCTCAATATACAATGAGATGGTAGCAAGTCTGTAAACTGAAGGGAACATTTTCTCACCTTGGGTGGGAATGCAATAAAGTATCAGACTTTTGGAAGAATGTGTTTAAAGAAATGTCTTACAGAACTAAACAAAACATTCTTTCCAAAGCTGGGTTTGCTACACATATTAAAGGGCCAGAATTAGAAATTGCAAAATAAAAAACCTCATTAAGTCTTTACTTATAGTAACTAAGTTACTCATTGCTAAAAATGGAAAAATCTGGATAATATTTCAGTAGATAGATGGCATGATAGGATCTGGTCCGTAGCTTTACTTGAAAAGTCTCTGAAAAAATCCATTGTATGGCGAGCCGAAGTATTGAATAATTGTTTTACAAGGAATGGTAGAATTTTATAAGCACCCTGGAAACATCTTGTATCAACACTTATGGGCATTTTAAAATGTACCAGCACTATGTAAATTTCTGGAGTTCTGATTAAAAATCATGGAGTTCATGGGGGCGTGGTGGCTCAGCGGGTAAGACGCCAGGCTTGTTGATCGGAAGATCGCAAGTTCGGAGGTTCGAATCCCTAGCCCTGCGTGCGGAGTGAGCTCCTGCACTAGCTCCAGCTCTTGCCAACCTAGCAATTCGAAAGCATGCAAATGCAAGTAGATTAATAGGTACCACTTTGGTGGGTAGGTAACGGTGTTCCGCGGACGTCATGCCGGCCACATGACCACGGAAGTGTCTTCGGACAACGCTGGCTCTTCGGCTAACAAACGGAGATGAGCACCGGCTCCTAGAGTCGGACACGACTGCACAAATGTGCGGGGGGAACCTTTACCTTTTTAAAATGTACCAGCACTATGTAAATTTCTGGAGTTCATTTTTTAGTCTAAAAAGTCTAACCACCTGCTAATCCAAATTCAGTGCTGTCTGAATCATCACATCACATCACATCACATCATCACATCACATCACATCACATCACATCACATCGCAGATTCATACTCTGCATGTAATCAGCAATTATTCCAAGAACTTTTCCACAAGACCTCAGCCAGGTATCCCCAATCCTTTATATGTGCATTTGATTCCTGATTAAGTGAATAGATAATATTTAGAATATTATTAGAATATTATTTTTGTTGTTGTTGTTCAGTCGTTTAGTCGTGTCCGACTCTTCATGACCTCATGGACCATATTATTTAGAATATTAGAATATCTATTTATTGAAATAGAATAACTTTTTTATTTATGCCCGTTCAATTTCATTCCATTGTTTTCAGTCCATTTCTCTACCCTGTAAAAATTGTTTCTGAATTTCGTTTTTGCCTTCTGGGCTATTAGTTTATTCCATCCAGTTTTGTGCCATCTGAAAAACTGATCAATGTCCTCTTCGCCTTCTTGTCCATTAATAAAAATATAAAAGTAGAAGGCTCAGGGCTGAATCTTACAGCATTCCGCTCAATGTCTCCCTCCAGAGCAGCCTTTCTCAACCTTCTGACCCTGGAGGAACCCTTGAAATATTTTTCATGCCTGGGGGAACCCCTGCACATTCAGGCTCAAATATAGGCCAGAAGTTACAAAATTATTATATTTGTTTCATGGGTAGGCCTGTATAGATGCATTAACAGTGTTCTTAAACTAAAAATAAAGAATGAAACTGACCTCTTTAATGTGAAGGTGCCCAAATTTGAAATAATTTTAAAAATAAATTGTGATCTCCCAGGGAACCCCTAGTGACCTCTCACGGAACCCTAGGGTGCCACGGAACCCTGGTTGAGGAACCCTGCTCCAGTATGATGAAGAATTGCTAAATACAATGGTACGACAAACGTAGTGTGGCAGTGTTGTGCACAAGCTCCACCCCCTTGGGGTAGGCAGGTGACATTGCAATGCAAGCGGAAAAAGGGCTGGCTTGTGTTGCAATGCTGCTTTCATCAGCCTGACTCCCCCACCCGCCCCACCCCCTGGATATCAGTGGCAGAGTACAATGTTTGAGTCAGCCAGATCTCCATTTCTATGGGGGTCGGGAGGCACTAACCATTAACCTGAAGTTACCTGATCAGAAAACGAGATCACTCTGCCAAAGCTACTCAAGGCAGTCCATGCTGATTTCTGGTGATCAGCGCACGGCACTTAGGGTGCCGACAGCCTGATTTTGGCTCTAGCATCTTCCCTGATGCTGATGTCAGATGGCCTATACAGGTAGTCCTCACTTAATGACCATTTGTTTAGTGATGGTTCAGACTTATGACGGTGCTGAAAATACTACCTTACAACCAGTGCTTACACTTACAACCGTCGCAGCATCCCCGTGGTCATGTGATCACGATTTGGGCTCTTGGCAACCGGTTCACATTTATGACCGTCGCAGCATCCGTGGTCACATGATCGCCATTTTTTGCCTTCCCGGCCAGCTTCTGGCAAGCAAAATCAATGGGGAACTGTGTGATTTGCTTAACAACCACATGGTTCTCTTAATGACATGGCGATTCACTTAATGACCACCACAAAAAGGTCGTAAAATCAGGTCAGATTCGCTTAATGACTGCTTTGCTTAGCAACTGAAATTGTGGTTTCGATTGTGGTCATTAAGCGAGGACTACCTATAGTTGGATGGGCTCCCTTTTGGTTTGAAGAGGTAAACAGCCTTGGTTCCTCTCCATCTGTCTGGAACTTCTCCAGGATTTCCTAAAGATGATAATGGTTCTTTGGAATACAGATGTAGCACTCTTCTAGAAGAGTCCACCATGCACAATGCAAGGCCATGGCCGCCATTGTGACTTTTTTGACCATGCCCTGTGGAAGCCCCACCTCCTGACTTCCTGGGAGCAATTGTTGTGCCTGAAATCGCTTTGTCTCCTTCATTGTCTTGCATTGTGTTTTTCCTTGTTCCACGGGGCCCTTTGGTGATGGTTTTGCTTATTTTGTGTGTGGTTTTTGCTGCTTTTTGCCTGCTGGAAATGTCTCTTGGGCCTTTTCCAAGTTGCTCATTGGAGCTTTTTCTCCAGCCATAATTCACTCCCAAAGATGCTTCTTGGCAGGAGCTTTCCCCACTGCAAGCGAGTTCATCCGATCCATTAGAGGATATTTATTTATTTAAAGCCATTAGGCACTTAAGACTCAGGACTGGCAGCAGCCGAAAGGCTGGCACACGTGGTCTGGCTGTTCGATTTTGGTAAAAAGTATCCTTCTGTAGTTACTGTTGTTTAATATAGATATATACATACAGTATATGATTAGTTTGCTTTGATGTTTACTTTCTATTTTTTGATTAAAAAATTAGTTTTATGCTAACAAGCGTGAGCAGAGGTAAATCTTTGGGAGGCTTTTAAATTTATATGACATATAAACATGTTAAAGCAATAGTCCCTTAACAACAAATATTTAAGATTTCAGTGCAGTTTAAGAGAGAACTTTGTCAAGTTTTCAACTCAGGCCTGAATACGTTCAGAGGCTTGGTGGCGTCGACCTTGTTCCATCCTATGGATGCTGTTTTCGGAAAGCAAATTCATTGTTAATATGGCTTGTTATTTATTTATTTATCTATCTATCAATCAATCAATCAATCAAATTTGTAGAGCCGCTCATTTCACAGAAAAGTGACTCTGGGCGGTGTACAACACTTAACTCACTACTTGGTGCCATATCAGATAGAATGCAAAACCAGGGTATAAATCAAATAAAGAAATAAAGCTAATATTACCTGCCAGCTATCCAATGAATTGGGTTCGCAGTTTTCCACTCCTAAAAAATGTTTATAAGCCCACACACATACTCACAAGGCCTTCAGATTAAATGAAATGATTTCTGAATCATACGTAGCTTACACTCCATTTGTTTCTCAATATCAAAAGATAACTTTAAATATCCTTTTGACGTTGGTTTTTGTTGTTTATTCGTTCAGTCGTTTCCGACTCTTCGTGACTTCATGGACCAGCCCACGCCAGAGCTTCCTGTCGGCCTTCGCCATCCCCAGCTCCCCCATGGTTAAGTCTGTCACCTCCAGAATATCCATCCATCTTGCCCTTGGTCGGCCCCTCTTCCTTTTGCCTTCCATTTTCCCTAGCATCAGCTTCTTCTCCAGGGTATCCTGTCTTCTCATTATGTGGCCAAAGTACTTCAGTTTTGCCTTTAATATCATTCCCTCAAGTGAGCAGTCTGGCTTGATTTCCTGGAGTATGGACTGGTTTGATCTTCTTGCAGTCCAAGGCACTCTCAGAATTTTCCTCCAACACCACAGTTCAAAAGCATCTATCTTCCTTCGCTCAGCCTTCCTTATGGTCCAGCTCTCACAGCCATAGGTTACTACAGGGAATACCATTGCTTTCACTATGCGGACCTTTGTTCTCAGTGTGATGTCTCTGCTCTTAACTATTTTATCAAGATTTGCCATTGCTCTCCTCCCAAGAAGTAGACGTCTTCTGATTTCCTGGCTGCAGTCAGCATCTGCAGTAATCTTTGCGCCTAGAAATACAAAGTCTGTCACTGCCTCCACTTTTTCTCCCTCTATTTGCCAGTCATCAATCAAGCTCGTTGCCATAATCTTGGTTTTTTTGAGGTTTAACTGCAACCCAGCTTTTGCACTTTCTTCTTTCACCTTCGTCATAAGGCTCCTCAATTCCTCCTCGCTTTCAGCCATCAAAGTGGTATCATCTGCATATCTGAGATTGTTAATGTTTCTTCCAGCGATTTTAACTCCAGCCTTGGATTCCTCAAGCCCAGCATGTCGCATGATGTGTTCTGCGTACAGGTTGAATAGGTAGGGTGAGAGTATACAGCCCTGCCGTACTCCTTTCTCAATCTTAAACCAGTCCGTTGTTCCGTGCTCTGTTCTTACCGTTGCTACTTGGTCGTTATACAGATTCCTCAGGAGGCAGACAAGATGACTTGGTATCCCCATACCACCAAGAACTTGCCACAATTTGTTATGATCCACACAGTCAAAGGCTTTAGAATAGTCAATAAAACAGAAATAGATGTTTTTCTGAAATTCCCTGGCTTTCTCCATTATCCAGCGGATATTGGCAATTTGGTCTCTAGTTCCTCTGCCTTTTCTAAACCCAGCTTGTACATCTGGCAATTCTCGCTCCATGAATTGCTGGAGTCTACCTTGCAAGATCTTGAGCATTACCTTACTGGCATGTGAAATAAGTGCCACTGTTCGATAGTTTGAACATTCTTTAGTGCTTCCCTTTTTTGGTATGGGGATATAAGTTGATTTTTTCCAATCTGATGGCCATTCTTGTGTTTTCCAAATTTGCTGGCATATGGCATGCATCACCCTGACAGCATCATCTTGCAAGATTTTAAACAGTTCAGCTGGGATACCATCGTCTCCTGCTGCTTTGTTATTAGCAATGCTTCTTAAGGCCCATTCAACCTCACTCTTCAGGATGTCTGGCTCTAACTCACTGACCACACCGTCAAAGCTATCTCCAATATTATTATCCTTCCTATACAGATCTTCCGTATATTCTTGCCACCTTTTCTTGATCTCTTCTGCTTCTGTTAGGTCCTTGCCATCTTTGTTTTTGATCATACCCATTTTTGCCTGGAATTTACCTCCGATGTTTCTAATTTTCTGGAAGAGGTCTCTTGTCCTTCCTATTCTATTGTCTTCTTCCACTTCCGCACATTGCTTGTTTAAAAATAATTCCTTATCTCTTCTGGCTAACCTCTGGAATTTTGCATTTAATTGGGAATATCTCCCCCTATCACTGTTGCCTTTTGCTTTCCTTCTTTCTTGGGCTACTTCCAGTGTTTCAGCAGACAGCCATCTTGCCTTCTTGGTTTTCTTTTTCTTTGGGACGTTTTTTGTTGCCGCCTCCTGAACAATGTTGCGAACTTCTGTCCATAGTTCTTCTGGGACCCTATCTACTAAATCTAGTCCCTTAAATCTATTCTTCACCTCCACTGCATATTCCTTAGGAATATTAGTGAGCTCATATCTAACTGATCTGTGGGTCTTCCCTATTCTCTTTAGTCTGATCCTAAATTTTGCAATAAGAAGTTCGTGATCTGAACTACAGTCAGCTCCAGGTCTTGTTTTTACCGACTGTATAGATGTCCGCCACCTTTGGCTGCAAAGGATGTAGTCAATCTGATTTCGGTGTTGACCATCTGGTGAAGTCCATGTATAAAGTCGTCTTTTAGGTTGTTGGAAGAGAGTGTTTGTTATGCACAGTGAGTTGTCTTGGCAAAATTCTATCAGCCTATGTCCTGCTTCATTTTGTTCTCCCAGACCATGCTTGCCTGTAATTCCAGGTGTCGTCTGACTACCCACCTTAGCATTCCAGTCTCCTGTAATGAAAATAACATCTCTTTTTGGTGTATTATCTAGTAGGTGCTGCAGATCCTCATAGAACTGATCTACTTCTGCTTCTTCAGCACCTGTGGTTGGGGCGTATATTTGGATCACTGTGATGTTAAATGGCTTACTCTGAATTCGAATTGAGATCATTCTATCGTTTTTTGGATTGTATCCAAGCACTGCTTTAGCCACTTTATTATTAATTATGAAGGCTACTCCATTTCTTCTGTGGTCCTCTTGTCCACAGTAGTAGATCTGGTGGTCATCTGATGTGAAGTGGCCCATCCCAGTCCATTTCCAGACGTTGGTTAAGCAGGGTCTATAACTCTTCATAATTTATTTTTATTTTAAACAATGTGGACTAACTCGACACTCTATTTATAGATAGTAGATAGTATCTAGATGATTCATGTTTTAACATGCTACTCAGAATGGATCTTTGTGTGTTTGTGTGTCCTCTTAACCAGTTTTTTAAAAAATTCATTCATAACCTCATATTGTTAATTAAATTTATTGTTTCAGCTGACATTTCATAGGAAGGCACATAGTGCTTTGATGGAAGTGAACTGGAATTTTCCCTGTAGCTTTCTGAAGAGTTCCTATAAAACCAAATAGATATTTTTACATTCCATGAAATAGCAGCAAAGCAGCTGATCCATGAATTTTTTACTGAAGTGCAGTTCACAAGCCACTTTCAGCCACAGCCACAGTTTCTGCTGTCTGCAAGGCATGAATAATATTACTGCTTTAACTTGAACATAACCATTTGTTGTTTGGATTGTAAACATTTTAATGCATCTGAAGTGTTTTCAGTGCTAAAATGTGACCGACAGGCAAAGGATTATTCTCTCATATGTTGCAAAAAAATGACCTCGTAAGTGCCTGAAGCATTTGAGGACCAGCCTGTATGTATGCACAAGAGCATCAATTATATTATTATAATTTTTGGATATCCTGTGCTCTCCTAGCAGCTCCATCAAAGTACTAGATCAGGAGCAATCACAACAACAGTTGTTGTGGCAAAACAGACCGCTGTGCGTTGGCTGTAGCAGCAAATGTGCCATCTGTCAATCCCAGAGCGGGTCTCTGTGTGTCGGATCGTGCCTTGCTGCTGTTTCTGCTGCCACAGATACAGCAGCGATCTGGCAAGGACAAATGCCTCGTGAGTCACCCTTGGTCACCCTTGGAATGCAGCGGCATGCTTGCTCTCACCAACAAAGGGGTGGCCTTGCCCCCATTACCCTTCTCAGCGCATGATGGGCAAAAACTCCACGCACTCTACTCTGGTGCAGCGGAAAAACATTTGGATGGAATGCAAAAAGTCTCAGCTTCCCTCCCAAGCAGGATTTTTCTTGTGGTTCCCAGCTGGTATCAGGCACTGTGGGGGGCGCAGGGTTGCAAATCACTGCTCAGGACAGACTGGGCAGCACCCGTATTTAGCACGAGCCTCATAACTGGGGAACTTGAAGGGTGAGGAGGACCACATGATTTTGGAGACTAATAGCACTGCAATTTCAAGCTCCAGTTGCTGGCTTTGCTTTATCCCCGTGTTTCTCAACCTCAGCAACTTTAAGATGTGAGAACTTCAACTCCCAACATGCTGGCTGGAGAATTCTGGGAGTTGAAGTCCACACATCTCAAAGTCGCAGCATCCCATGGTCACGTGATCGCCATTTTCAACTTTCCCAGCCAGCTTCCAGCAAGCAAAATCAATGGGGAACTGCGTGATTCACTTAACAACCACGTGGTTCACTTAACAACTGTGGTGATTTGCTTAATGACCACCACAAAAAAGGTCATAAATCGATTCACTTAATGAACGCTTCACTTTGCAACTGAAATTCCGGTCCCAATTGTGGTCATTAAGTGAGGACTACCTGTATCCACTTGCTCCATTATTCTGGAGCAGGGTTTCTCAACCAGGGTTCTGTGGCACCCTAGGGTTCTGCGAGAGGTCACTAGGGGTTCCCTGGGAGATCACAATTTATTTTAAAAATTATTTCAAATTTGGGCAACTTCACATTAAAGAGGTAAATTTCATTCTTTATTTTTAGTTTAAGAACACTGTTAGTGCATATATACAGGCCTACCCATGAAACAAATAATAATTTGTTTAATATTTATAACAATAATTATCAATTAATTAATTGGTTTAATAATTACATTAATAATTAATTAGTAATTAGTAATACTATAATTAAGGGGCATTGTGGCTCAGCAGGTAAGACGCCAGGCTTGTCGATCGGAAGGTCGCAAGTTCGGAGGTTCGAATCCCTAGCCCCGCATGACAGAGTGAGCTCCCGCACTCGCCCCAGCTCTTGCCAACCTAGCAATTCGAAAGCATGCAAATGCAAGTAGATTAATAGGTACCACTTCGGTGGGTAGGTAACAGCGTTCCACGTGCGTCATGTGGCCACATGACCGTGGAAGCGTCTTCGGACAACGCTGGCTCTTCGGCAAACAAACGGAGATGAGCACCGGCCCCTAGAGTCGGACACGACTGCACATATGTGGGGGGGGGGGGGGAACCTTTACTTTAATACTATAATTAATAATAATAACAAATAATAATTTTGTAACTTCTGGCCTATATTTGAGCCTGAATGTGCAGGGGTTCCCCAAGACCTGGAAAATATTTCAAGGGTTCCTCCAGGGTCAGAAGGTTGAGAAAGGCTGCTCTGGAGGTACCAAAGTTAGCACCTCAGAATATCTCAGAGCATTTATTTCAGACAGTATCTCATGCCATAACACTACACAACTCAGATATGTGAAGTTTCTGCGGATTCCATTTCATTCCATGACTGCTCTCCCATGAACAGTTCCTGCCAAAGCATTATCCTTCATAGTGGCAATGATGCCATCATCCATCTTTGCAATTTGGTGTTCAATAGACTTTATAGTCAAATCCCAAAGCTTTTGTACTGTATATAATTCAACATTACATTGTTAATCTTTAACATTGACTACTAGACTTTCTTATCACATGGCACTCAGTGGTTTCAGGGTCAAGGAGGATATTCCCAGATGTTGTTTCAAAATTTGCCATCTATGGGTCAGCAATGGCTTAAAAATGTTTAAATGGTATCTACAGATTTGAGATTAAGGTTGATTCATTAAAAATTGTATTTAGGGTGTGTTTGAAATGATAGACATCAGATTTTTTATGCTGGAGGTGTAATAAATTTGAGGGCTCACTGAGCCACATGATATGGTCATGTGATCATTTAGCATCTTTTTGGGATAGTGTATTAACGTATATTAGTAGATTTATGGGAAAATCTTTAAATGTTAAAGATGTTACTGTAATGTTGAATTATATACGAAAGCTTTGGGATTTGACTGTTTATCAGGAATTGTGGTTGTAACGAGCATGGAGGGTGGCAAAAAGAATTACTGTATATTAAGAAATTGGAAAAGTGGCATTATTCCAGATGTCAAGGAATGGTTGTCAGAAATGTGTGATCTGTCTGTTTTGGAAAAAGCAATATTTTTTACCAATCAAAGGATGCAGCAATATATATTACTGTGGAAGATATTTTGGATATCTTACAATAATAACTCTTATCTGCATCCTTTGTTCTTTCATTTGTCATCTTTCAGCTTTTTTAGCAGCATCTTTTCATTCCAGCTCTTGTGGTATCTCCAATGTGAATAGGTTCTAGGAAATGTGACAGCTACCACTGCTGTCTGTTGTTATATAAAACATGCTATTAAAGTCACTTGTTCTGTACAGCTAATGTCAGAGTGAAGAATAAGAAAGTAATGTTTCTTATTCTGGAGGGCGGGCCATCGTTGGGGAAGACGCCCCCGGTGTTTATTACCGGTGGCGTGTTCCGGCCCTCCACGTTCATACCCAGGTCCTGGTCAGCAGATCCTTCAGGGCCCCGGTTTCCGGCTGCTGCTGCTTAATGCCAGGTCTGTTAACAACAAGGGCCCCCTCATATGTGATTTGATCACGGAAGAGGGGGCAGACCTGGCATGTATCACCGAGACCTGGCTGAGCTCGGAGGGGGGGGTAGCCCTCTCTGAAATATGCCCAGCCGGGTTTCAAGTGTGGCACCAGCCGAGACTCAGGGGCAGGGGAGGAGGGGTGGCGGTTGTAATTCGAGAGTCTCTAGTGGCCTTCAGGGGCACTGCTCCGCAAGTAGCCGGTTGTGAGACCCTGTTTTTCAAGTTGGGTTCTCGAGAACAGTTGGGAGTGTTGCTGCTGTACCAGCCTCCCTGCTGCGTAGCAACATCCCTGCCTGAGCTGCTGGAGGCCGTCTCGGGGCTGGCGGTGGAATTCCCTAGGCTTATGGTTCTGGGGGATTTCAATCTGCCGTCCCTGGGACGTGCCTCGGAGGTAGCTCGGGAGTTCATGACTACCATGGCAGCCATGGGCCTGTTCCAGATTATTCGAGACCCAACTCGAGACAGTGGACTCACCCCGGACTTAGTTTTCTTGTCGGAGCAGTGGCAGTATGCTCTGAGGGGAGAGTTACATCTTTCCCCTTTGTCATGGTCAGATCATGCCCTGGTGACCTTGAGATTCTCTTATGCCGCCCCACTCCGCAGGGAGGCAGGACCCAATCGATTGGTCCGCCCCCGGCGACTAATGGACCCAATAGGGTTTCAGAGGGAGCTGGGGGCTGTACCTCAGGATCTACTGCACGCTCCAGCGGAGGTCCTGGCCGCAACCTGGAATAAGGAGGCGGCCGGGGCCTTGGACAGGATCGCGCCTATGCGGCCTCTCTTGCCACACTTGACCCGATACTCCCCTTGGTATACGGAGGAGTTGAGGGTCTTGAAGAGGGTTAAGAGACGCCTAGAGCGCCGCTGGAGAAAGACAAGGTCTGAATCTGACCGAACACAAGCTAGAGTCGCTGTTAAGACCTACCTTGTGGCGGTAAGAGCGGCGAAACGTCAATATTTCTCCGCTCTTATTGCGTCCGCAGAATGCCGCCCGACGACCCTGTTTAAGATAACAAGATCTCTGTTGGGTAAGGTGGAGTCTGTGACCCACCTACAGGGCCGTGCGGAAGAATTTTCTGAGCATCTGCAGGATAAAGTCGCTCAGATTCGGTCTAAGTTGGACTCTAAGCGTGTAGCACAGTCTGGGGAGATGCCGAGGGAACGTCTTTGCCCGGTTATCTGGGAACAGTTCGATCCTGTTGGACCTAAGGAAGTGGACAGGATCCTTCGGGTTGTAAGGGCCACCACATGTCATCTGGACCCATGCCCTTCCTGGCTGGTACAGGCAGCCCGGGAGGTGACATGTGGTTGGGCCCAGGTGATGGTTAATGCATCTCTGGGGGAGGGGGTGTTCCCAGCTGCTTTTAAAGGGGCTTTGGTGCACCCCCTCCTCAAGAAACCATCACTGGACCCTACTATATTGGACAATTTTCGTCCTGTCTCCCACCTCCCCTTTTTAGGGAAGGTGGTTGAGAAAGCGGTGGCGTTGCAACTCCAGAGGATCCTGGATGATACGGATTATCTGGACCCCTTCCAGTCGGGTTTCAGGCCGGGATATGGGGTGGAAACTGCATTGGTCGCGCTTACAGATGATCTCTGGCGGGAGCGGGATGGAGGGAGTGCATCCATCCTAGCTCTTCTTGACCTCTCAGCGGCATTCGATACCATCGACCATGGTATCCTTTTGGGACGGCTCAGGGAGTTGGGGGTGGGAGGCGTAGTTCTGCGTTGGTTCACCTCCTTCCTCCAGGGCCGTTCCCAATCGGTGGTAATAGGAGAGGAAAGGTCCGACCCTCGCCCCCTCGTCTGTGGGGTACCGCAGGGTTCGGTTCTTTCCCCTCTCCTATTTAACATCTACATGAAACCGCTGGGTGAGATCATCCGTCACCATGGGATGAGATACCATCAATATGCAGACGATACTCAATTATATATTTCCATCCCTGGTGAGATAAGTGATGCAGTGGCTACCCTTTCTCAGTGCCTGGAGGCTGTGGGGGTCTGGATGGGGAACAACAGGCTTCGACTGAACCCTGGTAAGACGGAGTGGCTGTGGATTGATGGCTCCCGTGGATCCAGGAAGTTGTCATCTCTAGTTCTGGATGGGGTTGCACTACCCCATTCAGACCAAGTGCGTAATTTGGGGGTTCTTCTGGACTCACGGCTCCTGCTTGAAGAGCAGGTGGTAGCCGTGGCCAGGAGGGCTTTTGCACAACTTCGTGTTGTGCGTCAGTTACGCCCTTTCCTGGATCAGGAAGCCCTCCGTACAGTCACTCATGCCCTGGTCATCTCCCATATAGACTATTGCAACGCGCTCTACATGGGGCTACCCTTGAGGAGTATCCGGAAGCTTCAATTGGTCCAGAATGCGGCTGCTCGCGCAGTTATTGGTGCGCCTAGATCAGCGCATGTGACACCTCTGTTGCGACAGCTGCACTGGGTGCCTGTGTGCTTCCGGGTCCAATTCAAGGTGTTGGTTATCACCTTTAAAGCCCTACATGGCATAGGGCCAGGTTACCTGAGGGACCGTCTCATCCCCATAACATTGAACCGTCCCACTCGGTCATTCAGAGAGGGCATGCTACGGATCCCGTCCGTAAAGGAATGTCACCTGACGGGGTCTAGGAGGCGTGCCTTCTCGATAACGGCGCCCACCCTTTGGAATATGCTACCCCCGGAGGTGAGGCAGGCCTCATCGCTCCCAGCCTTCAGAAAGAGCTTAAAGACCTGGTTCTGCCGCCTTGCGTGGGGGGAGGGGGGGAACAGTTCCTCTTGGGGATGGCTGGTGCCATAGGGCCCTTTTAAACATCCAAACATCATACCACCGCATCTTGGATTTTTATATTTAATTTTAATATATTAGAGTGTTTTATTGGGTTGTTTTAATTGTCGGATTTTAATTTTTGTGTTTTGTAAACCGCCCAGAGTTCCCTTGCGGGGAGATGGAGCGGTATATAAATTGAAACATAAATAAATAAATAAATAAATAAATGTTCTGCTGACTTGAGATCTGGCACAATCTTTTATTTGACTTTTGTTGCCAGCAATTGTATGATCTCATTCTGAATTGTCATTTCAAGGTCATGGTCTTTGCAGATTTCTTGAGTGGTGGCTCTTCTTAGATGCTCCTGCGCACAGTCATAAATCCACCGTCTCAAGGAAATTTCCATTGTTTGTCACACACAGCTGATCTGAAGTGCCACCGGATGCTGGGTTTTTGTCACAACACTTCCCACACTGGCAATGAGCCTTTCCAGAGTAAAGAAACTCTGATGGAATCATCTCTCCACCTCTGGTGGTCTCATCTCAAACTCTCCCCATCTATGAAAAGTTCTCTGGAGTTTTGCTGTCTTCTACATCATGCCAGATGCCTTGTTAGATTTCTAGCCAGATTTTTCCAGTCCTTGTAGCTGGAACATCAGTTTGGAAGTGTTTGCCAAAAAATCAGCATGCAGCATTCTGTTTTTTTTTTTTAGTACAGAATCCAGGGCCTCTCCATTTGGCCAACTCACCAGTAATGTCTTAGATGGAAACTTCTATTTTCACCATCATTGGAGAACATGACATTGTCATTTGTTGCGTCCCATGCCGTACAAGGAACCCCCAAGCTACTGCTCAAGTGGGCCCAGAGTTTTGGATCATCTAGACTTAAGGAATTAAACTCAGCAGCAGCTGATTCTGTGCCTCTGTGCTTCGCTCCAGGAACGGGCATCGTTACATTCATTTGTGGTGGAGAGATGAGTCTTGGGGGAAGTGCCAGGTCATCTGCACTGACTAATTCTGGACATTCATGGAATCTTCTCATGACTCATCCTCACTGAGGCCAGAAAGCTTGACCTGTTGACTGGGAAATAATGAAAAGTCACAGTTGCCTCTGAAGCACTGGAGGACGTTCACAGCCCTGTTAGGGCTCCTGAGACTGGAATCCACATCCCCACTGCTTCCAGACTCTGTGGCAGGTGCTTGGACCCTCCCTGACGTTCTGGGTTCCAGATCCACCCTCCCATCCAGCACAGCCCAGGGAGTTCTCATCTAAATCATCTAGGGGTCATCCAGACGGAAGCTATTCAGCGTCAGGATTCCTTCCTTCTCCTTAATGGAAGGAATGAAACATGGGGCCCAGTCCAAAGGAGCACTTGAGCAAGGATTTGACTCTCATTCTAGCAGAGAAGATGTGAACCATCAATTGGGTAATAATTTCCAAAGAAGGGGAGAATTG
This sequence comes from Charina bottae, assembly GCA_023362775.1. Classification (NCBI taxonomy): domain Eukaryota; kingdom Metazoa; phylum Chordata; class Lepidosauria; order Squamata; family Charinaidae; genus Charina; species Charina bottae. The sequence goes on along the minus strand of JALMGJ010000013.1, from coordinate 4,447,470 downwards.
CCAACTGTGCCCATTTCTTCACATCCTGGCAAAACTTCCCTCATTGCCTCTTCCCACAGGGCAGCCCCTCCAGGCCTGGCCCCTGATCCTCTCCCCCCCCCCCACGCCCCCCCCCCCATGCCACTGCGGGAGAGAAATAGTTTGCCTTGGGAGGACCAGTCCAGCCCCCGAAAAATGCTCTTTTCGGAAGGCCAGGGCCACCTGTGGCCACAAGAGGGCGCCGTGAGCACACTTGATCTCTCTGGAGATCTCTTTCCGGCTCTCCTTCCATCACAGGACAATCTGTAAAATCCAGCCAGCTTTGGAGCATGTTCTCCTTAAATTCATCTCCAGTGCTTTGAACCATAGAAATTAAATAGTAGAGGCAGAGTAAATATAGAAGGAAGGATGGTAGCCCTCCTTGCCCCATACCTTTGGATTTCCCCAGGGCCCCCAAGCCGCCTTTCCCCTGCTCCTCTGGGCTCCCTCCTGCCCTGCCTCTTGGCCTCCTGGGGCATTGGCAAGAGGACGATGCGCGTGAAACTTTTAAGCGGCTTTTCTGCTGGGGACGGGCAGGGGCAGGATTTTTTGCCCTTTTTCGGGTCTCTCTTGGTTTTATGTCATGGAGCCTCCGGTTAAGATGTTATAGGTGGGGTTAGTCTTTGGGGGTGCAATACACCCACTTTCCCTAATTCCCTGCCAAAAACGGGTGGTTTGGCAGTTTGTCTCTGAATGCTGGCGGTGCAGTTTTGGGGAGGGGATTCCTGGGGGGCAGCCCTTGCACAGCCTGTCAGCCGCAGGGTCTCCATGGCTGGTCAGGCGCTGCTTTGGGGGGTCGGCCGGTCCAGGCAAGGCTCTTTCTTCGCCGGATCCAGAATGTCCTGGATGGAACCTGGGAATGGGGATCTTCCAAGCCCCGCCAGCTCTTGACCCCGGCAGAGTCAGTCCCTCCAGTTTTCCTCTCCAGACAGAGAACTCAACCCCGGATTCTTGGGCAGCGGCATCCTTGGGAGGGCGGCCAGAAAGTCAAGATGGGACCCTTGGTACGTGCTTACCTTGTCTGGCTGCTTTGATTGCGCAGCTGAGCCGGCCATCGTGACCTTTTTGGACCCCCCTCCACTGATGCCGTTCCCCCATTTACCCCCAAATATCCCTTCCCCTGCTAAAATGCTACCTTCTCCTCAGCCACTACTTGAGATCTGCCACAATCACAAACCAGTTTCTCTAGGTGCCATATTCTGATGAAATCAAGTCCACGGAAGTGTATTTCCTGCTCGTCCTTAAAAACGTACAAGCGAGAGCAGCTGGAGGAAGTTCTTCATTCTGCAGTTGCAGAATTTCTGCCAAGGCTGGAAAGGTGTGGTCTGGCTGGGGGAAAGGACAGAACCAGCAGTGTGCTGTCAGTCAAGCACAGTGTTCCTCAACCTTGGCAACTTTAAGACGGGTGGACTTCAAATGCCAGATGGCTGGCTGGGGAATTCTGGGAGTTGAAATCTACCCGTCTTAAAGTTGCCAAGGTTGAGGAACACTGTGCTAGCTCCTCTTCCTGCCTGGCCCCTCCAGATGTGCCAGGACAGTTACTCTCCCAAATCCCCATGCTGCCTAAGGAATTCTGGGAGCCCCATTTCAGCCGGGTGGGAGGGCTGCTTGCAGAGGCGAAGAAGGGCCAAAATTAGGAGGAGCAGCATCTTCCAAGGTTCAGCCCCAAAAGGGCGCCTGTATCTTCCTGGTATCGTGCGTGGAGGCCAAAGAGGGACCGGGAACACTAGTCCTTGGCCCCTGCCTTCCCTTCCTTCTTGGGAGGAGCAACACCACGCATTGTGTCTGCTTGTGTATGTGTGTCCATAACGCAAAAACCACTGTCTGAAGGACCTCCTGTTGCCTTGTCAATATTCCCAGCAGCCTGCTTTTCTCAGCCTGGGCGCAGCCTAGGATTTCCCACCCTTCCCGCTGCTCCAGGCATTATTACCCGTCTTGGAACCCCACCAAGAAGCTGCTGCTGGCAGGACATTTTTCCAACAGGTGAGCCTGTGATTGGCTGATCACGTGGCGCTGGGGCGGGAGCTCTCGGCAGGGCTGGCCATCAGTGCTCGGAAAGGGGAGCGGCATCGCCAGGCGACAGATGGGGACCAGCGGATGCAGCATCAGAGTCCGAGATTCCGCCATGGGCAACGTCAGCTTGGAGAAAGCTCCGGGCAGAGTCTTGCAGCTGCCTAAGAGACAGGGGAGACTGCCCCTTCCCCCCAGGGCGCCCCCCCCCCCCGGGGGGATAGCAGGAGAATGAGATCCTGCCTTCCTCAGCTCTCCCCCTCCCCCTTTTTTTCTGGATCGGTAGCATGTTTCCAACCAAAGTCCTGGACCGCAACTGCCCACCAGCTTTGTTTTCAAAGAGCGCCTGGGGACCTTCTGGGGGCAAGACGTGGACTTGCAAGGAGGCAGGGTATCCATTCGTTTACTTTTAACTGCAGAAAGTCAGGCAGACGCAGGCACCGACTGTTGGCAAACCTCTTGATGCCCCCTGCCCACAGCTCCAGGCTCTGCCTCGCCTGCCGTAGTGGCTGGGGACTCCTTGATGTGCTGACTTGGCTGGCCTGCTTGCGCAGGGGACAGAGATTCCTCGGAAGCAACACAAACGAGCCCTGGCAGGTTGGCCGCAGGACTTCACTTGCACAAGGTCCCACCCCTGGCATTCCGGCCCGTGGGTGCCAGAGAAGGCCTCTGCCAGTGCCAGAAGGTTGGGCCGGGCCAGGCGCACTGGCGTCCCCAGGGAGGCTGCCCCTCCGTGCATTTGCTGTGGTGCAGACTCCTCTGAAGCGATGGGGCCTTCTCGGGAGAAATGGAGCCCACCCCCGATGCTTACACAGTCGAGGTGTATCTACACCATCTTTTAATAAGTGCCCTCCTCTGCTGCACCCCTTCTGCCACGCAATTTATAATTAGGCTGACCATACGTCCCGTTTTGAATGGGACAGTCCCGTTTTTTTAGCATTTTTCAACCGTCCCGTCGTTTTGATAAAAATCTCAATTTTCTCCCGTTTTTTAAACCCGGCGGGAATGGCATGGAAGGAGGATCCGAGCCGGAGCTGCCGATTGGAGGCAGCCCAGAAGAGGAAGCCCTCCCGCCTATCAGCACGTGGCAAAGGAAGGACCGGGGGGGTGGGGTTTGCAGGCAGGAGCCAATTGCACGGACTGGGGGCGGGGTTTGTAGGCTGGAGCCAATTGCGTGGACTGGGGGGTGGGGTTTGCAAGCGGAAGCCAATCGCGTGGACCGGGGGGCGGGGTTTGCAGGCGGGAGCCAATTGCGTGGACCGGGGGGTGGGGTTTGCAGGCGGGAACCAATCGCATGGACTGGGAGGCGGGGTTTGCAGGCAGGAACCAATTGCACGGATTGGGGCGAGGTTTGCAGGCGGGAGCCAATCGCGTGGTCCGGGGCCGGGGTTTGCAGGCAGGAGGTAATCGCGTGGACCAGGGGGCGGGGACCCCTGTCTTTTTCATGAATACGGAATATTACATAAGACCCCATCCTGTTTTGCCATCCCAATGTCCCGTTTTTGTCTCAAGGAAATATGGTCAGCCTATTTATAATTCATCTCACCGCTCAGGAGTATTACTTTGTAATTCTGACAACAGAGGATTGCAGAGGTCAGGCTAGCTCTGAGGGTCAATGTTGGCTTTTATTAGTTGGGACGATTATTTTGAACTTGGATGCTGTGGTTTAGATCAGTGTTTCTCAACCTTAGCAACTTTAAGATGTCTGGACTTCAACTCCCAGAATTCCCCAGCCAGCAGGATTGAAGTCCACACATCTTAAAGCTGCTAAGGTTGAGAAACACTGGTTAGATTGTTAAATTGTTGTTTGAACCTTGTGCACCAGCCAGAGTCTCTGCTGTGAGAGATAGGCAGCCATATAAATAATTTAAATAAGTAAGTAAAGAGATAACTAACATTCTTGTAGGGTAAAAGGTAAAGGCTCCCCCCGCACATTTGTGCAGTCGTGTCCGACTCTAGGGGCCGGTGCTCATCTCCGTTTGTTAGCCGAAGAGCCAGCGTTGTCCGAAGACGCTTCCACGGTCATGTGGCCGGCATGACGCGCGCAGAACGCTGTTACCTTCCCACCGAAGTGGTACCTATTCATCTACTTGCATTTGCATGCTTTCGAATTGCTAGATTGGCAAGAGCTGGGGCGAGTGCGGGAGCTCACTCCATGTCAGAGTCTGGCAGACCTCTGCCATTCAGACCAGACGAATACGTGCAGGAAGACACGATGAATAAGACACGTAACTGACAAGCCGGCGCGGAAGCCAGAGCTACAGCAACGAGGTGCGAAACGGAACGCATCAACCCGGGAAAGACTGTCTGAGTACCCCGGAGCCAAGAACTACACACCTCAACTTCAAAAGGACAATGGGGGGGGGGGGAATGCTTAAATGTAATATACCATGCCATACCAGTTCATTCACGTCTTTGTTCCTGCTCCTGTATACCTCAATAAATCTTTTTGCTTCTAAGCAACCACGCGTTCGTGGTTTCCTTTAGAGAAGGGGATTTTGGACATCGTTGGGAGCAGTCCTTACACTCCATCACGCGGGACTAGGGATTCGAACCTCCGAACTTGCGATCTTCCGATCGACAAGCCTGGTGTCTTACCCACTGAGCCACCACGCCCCTTTCTTGTAGGGTAGACCAGAATAATTATTCCTGTACTACAATAGGAGGCTGATACGGAGAAAGATCAGTACGAAGAAAGGCATTTTGCCAAGCTAGTATTTAACCAAGATTCATTGATGAGAGCCAGTTTGGTCTAGTGCAGAGCTTTCCAAACTGTGTGTCGCGACACAAAAGTATGTCGCCACACACAGCGTGGTGTGTCGCCACACCACCCGGAAGTGGCGGCGCGCGCGTGCACGGTGGCGGCGGCGCGGGATCAGTGCTTCTGCGTTTTAGCGGAGGCTGCCGCCGCCGTGCACGCGCGCACCGCCGCACACACCCCGTGCCGCTGCCACACGCACGCGCACCGCCGCCACGCCGCCGCCGCCACTGGTGTGTCGCCAGCAGCGGCACTTTGGAAAGCCCTGGTCTAGTGGTTAAGGTGCTGGGCTAGAAACCAGGAGTCTGTGAGTTCTAGTCACGCCTTAGGCATGAAAGCCGGCTGAGTACCTTGGGCCAGTCCCTCTCTCTCAGCCCTAGGAAGGAGCCAATAGAAACCAGGAGATGAAGAATTCTAGTTTCATGCCTTAGGCGTGAAAGCCGGCTGAGCCAATCACATTCTCTTAGCCCTAGGAAGGAGCCAATGGCAAACCAGGAGACTGAGAGTTCTAGTCCCGCCTTAGGCATGAAAGCCGGCTGGGTGACCTTGGGCCAGTCACTCTCTCTCAGCCCTAGAAAGGAGCCAATGGCAAACCAGGAGACTGAGAGTTCTAGTCCCGCCTTGGGCATGAAAGCCGGCTGAGTACCTTGGGCCAGTCCCTCTCTCTCAGCCCTAGGAAGGAGCCAATAGAAACCAGGAGACAAAGAGTTCTAGTTTCATGCCTTAGGCGTGAAAGCCGGCTGGGTGACCCTGAGCCAATCACATTCTCTCATCCCTAGGAAGGAGCCAATAGGAAACCAGGAGACTGAGAGTTCTAGTCCCGCCTTAGGCAGGAAAGCCGGCTGGGTGACCTTGGGCCAGTCACTCTCTCTCAGCCCTAGGAAGGAGCCAATGGCAAACCAGGAGACTGAGAGTTCTAGTCCCGCCTTAGGCATGAAAGCTGGCTGGGTGACCTCAGGCCAGTCACTCTCTCTCAGCCCTAGGAAGGAGCCAATAGAAACCAGGAGACAAAGAGTTCTAGTTTCATGCCTTAGGCGTGAAAGCCGGCTGGGTGACCTTGGGCCAGTCCCTCTCTCTCAGCCCAACTCACCTCACAGGGTTGTTGTTGTGGGGAAAATAGGAGGAGGAAGGAGTATTAGGTATGTTCGCCGCCTTGAGTTATTTATAAAAATAATAAAGGTGGGATAAAAATTAATTAATAAATAAATGTCATTATGACCTACAGTAATTCAAATATAACCCTAAGCCAGAAACTTAATTTTGCAAACCACAGTGGAAAGGTTCACACATCATTTGGCCATATTTTCACAATACATCGAACCTGGTTAATCCATTTTCTGGATTGCACAATACCCCAAAGCCACAAAAAAGTAACCAAAATTAAACCAAGTTGTGTGAATGCAGCCACTAGGTTTGCAACTGTCCTGGTTAAATGTCTTGTGTGAACGCAGCCACTAAGTCGAAATAAAGCAAACCACATTACAACTTTGCCAGATGTGTAGACAGCACCATTGGCCTCCCTGAGTCCACCAAATGGTTTGGGCACAAAAGACCCCTCTGTGCTAGGCTGCTGCTACTCGAAAGGTTAGTGATGTGTTCTCTATTAAAAATCAGAAGGTTCTGGTAGCATCTTTTGAGACTAACAAATTTTACTAAAAGGCCGAAGCTTTCGTGAACTATGTCCTGAGGTTTGGCTACTGTAGACTAACACGGCTCTCCTCCTCCAGTGTGTCCTCTGGGGTGTGTTTTTTCCAGATGAGGAGACTGTTGTTTGAAGTCTGTTTTAGAGTTTAATCTGAGTGTTTTTTCAATCCCAGGTATCTGATACGAGACCAGAGGTGTCCTCAGGGTATGGTCAAAAAAGTCAAAATGGCCGCAACAGTGTGATTGAAGCTCCGCCTGTTTTTTATGGGTTTTGCATATTTGGAGCCTCAATCACACTGTTGCAGCGGCCATCTTGACTTTTTTGACCATACCCTGCAGACGCCCCTGTACAAGGGTCTTCGTCAACCTGGCTGTCCATCGTGTGTGTGTGTCTCAGCCAGCAGAGAAATGGATGAGTATCGTGGGGGTTGCAGTTCAAACCCCTGGAAGATGCCCCAGTTGGGGAAGGCAGCAAGAGGAACTTGTGAACAGGGTCCAAAGTGATAAAGCTAAACGGAGTCTTGAATATTGTGTGAGAAATCACCCTCAGCGTAGAAAAGCAGCGTTCTGCAACCTAGTGCTCTCCAGTTGTGCTGGACTTCAGTCCCCATAATTCCCATCCGGCAGGACCTGAGGCTGGGGATCGATGGGAGTTGGTATCCTGCATCTGGAAGGCAGCAGATTGAGAAAAGCAGTTTCAGAAGGTGAAGTGGTGGAGACAAGTCTCACTCCGGACATATGTATTCTTTTTCTCCTCCTGTGATTCCCCAGCAAACAAGTTCTACAGGTTTTTCTAACGATTCTAAACCTGTTCGAGGCAAACAGTGTACACACAGCTCTAGCTGCAATCTTTCTTTCAGCTCTCTTGAGAAAAAAAATCCATTATTCGGCTTGCAATCTGTGATAAGGAAAGCAAATGAACAAAATGAGATTGCTAATAGGAAAAACTCACTCACCCCGAAGGTGAATCAGCAGAATCTGCGGGTGGTTCGTCTTCTGAGGGAAGCCTTAGGAAAGGAAAAGGATCCAGGACCCCCCTTCCACACTGCGTGTCCTCTGCAAACGTTGGCCTGCCTGCCTGCCTGCCTGCCTGCCGCGGCACCTTCCCTGCTTGTGCTCGCCCGATGTTACCTCCCGCCCAGCCTGACCTTGGGCCTGTGTGTCTGTGGCGTTTCCATGGCTCTCGCCTTGGGTGTTTCCGTGACTGCCTGTGTGCGTGTGCAGGCCTTCCATGGCTCCGCTCAGTGGGTGGGCCTTCCCCCGCCCTTCGCCGCCCCCCCCCATGCCCAGAGCCTCCAAAACCTCCCAGGGCAGCTGGAGAGAGATATGACTCAGTGCAGTCCTTGTTCTTGCCATTTCAGGGTGGGGCACCCACTTGCTCCTTTGTTCTCAGCATAGTCCGGCCTGTCCTCTTTGGGGTTTGGCTTGGAAAGGACATCCGCTCTGGCCGGGGAGGAAGCAGGGGAGCAGGGGGGTGTTCTGGGCTTGATCCAAGCCCCCTCCCTGGTGACGCTCCCTTCCCTTGCCCTGGACACGCCAAGCCCCCAGCAATGGGGGGGTGGCGGCGGCGGCACCGTTTCTTGCTCTGCAGCACAAGCCTTTCCCTCTTTCTGGGCCCTTCTTGCAGTGGCATTCCAGGCTGGGGCAAGACTGCTTTGCTCCCGCTTCTCTCCCCAGAGTGCCTCCCCAGACGCCCTGCCAACGTGGCACAGAGCAACGGTGGTGCCCCTAATTGGCCTCTTTCTCCTGCAGGAAGACCTGGGGTCTCCTGGGGGGCCATTCGGAAGCAAAGCAGGGGCTCGGGGCGCGGGGGCAGGCAGGCCCTGTTGTTGAGGTGTGACACATCACCGTTGTTATCCCTTCCCCGGGGCCCCACAGGGTGTGGTCAAAAAAGAGATGGCAGCCACAATGGGGCCATCAACGCTCCCACATGAAAGGTTGTAGCCACCGTTGCAAGCAGTGTTTCTCAACCTCGGCAGCTTTAACTTGCTGGCTGGGGAATTCTGGGAATTGGTCCACACATCTTAAAGTTGCCGAGGTTGAGAAACCTTGGTTGCAAAGGATGGAAAACGATTCCCTTTCCTGCCCAGAGCCTGCACATAACTCCCTGCAGGCAGGCCTAGCCACCAAGGTCAACCGGGCAAGGCCTCTCCCCCCCATGCTCCAGCCAGCCCTGACCAGCCTCCGTGGATCTTGCCCACCCCTTCACTCTGTGGCCACTCAGTTGGGGAGCCCTCTCCACGGGTCTTGGGAGAAGGGGGGCTCTCTCCGGCCTCCGCACGGAGTTGAACTGCCCCCCTCGTTGTGACCTTATTCCAAGGACCCCCCGCACAATAATGGAGACCCATTGTACTGTTCCTCCAGATGCCTAGGTGGTCTTGGCTTGCAAAGGGTGGCATCTCTGGGGCCAGCGCAAGCCCTGGAAAATCTCTGCATGGCTGGACCGTATTCTCGTAAGGGAGAGCATATTTGTTGGAGATTCTGGCAAATCCAGCATGCCTCATCAGTATATGGATGGCTGCTCTAGGATGCAAGCTCTCCATGCTTTTTGAAGAAGCTGTTTGTGGCCACTCCCACTTCCTCTTTCTCTCTTCTCTCTCTTCATGGACCAGGAGCAAGCACATGGCTGTGTGCTGCTCTATCCTAGACCATGGATGGGCCTAGGAGATTTTCCCCCCTTTCTGCACGCATCTCTTGCAGCAAGCAGGGCAAGAGGTATTAAGTTTAGGGAAACAAAGAAGAAATGGAACATCATTTATCTACCAAAAATGCTGTACCTGCAATGAATAAATGTAAGGACTCTTTTGTACTTACTTTTCATACCTGCCATGTCTAAGCGCGTATTGCTTTATGCTTGGGTGGGCTAAAGGTGTAAGATTAACCTGGATCTCTCTGATATGCTCATGGGCTCTGTTTTTAAACAATATTCTTTTTCTGTACACAAACTTTGCAGCTCTGCTCAATTTCAGTAGTACTAACGGACTGCTGAATGGGCTTCAATATTTTCCCCAGAACGTATCTGGGAGGTGGAAGAAGCGCTGGCAGGGGAGGGGCAAGGGCGCCCAAGGAGGGGAAGGTTGTTCTCAAGCCAGGATATTCTTAGACTTCCAAGCGTGCTTCCTTCATGCTAATGTTTCAGGACCCCCAACTCCAGCTCTGTGCGTGGGCAATACCAGCCCTAGCATGCATGTATTTGGAACCGATTCCTAGCAACGAGGAATATCTGGCAAGGACCAGTATCTAAACTCAGCCTCCTAAAGCCTGTGATGAAGAAGTGAGGCTCGAAGGCACCTGCTGCCCCTTCCTGGCTCCACCTTCTTTCCAAGACCTGGATAAATATAGTTGCCCTTTGCAACTCCTGTACATCATGGGCTGTGCCTGTAAGACTTGGCCTGTAGACACACAAAAGCTGTGATGTGTTTTGGCCTGGGATGATGGAGGTTATACTCCAACATATCTGGAGAGCACCAGGTTGGGGAAGGATGTCAGTTTGTATATGTATTATGTATGTATGTATGTATGTATGTATGTATGTATGTATGTATGTATGTATCTATCTATCTATCTATCTATCTATCTATCTATCTATCTATCTATCTATCTATCTATCAAATTTATACGGCCACCCATCTCACCAAAAGTGACTCTGGGCAGCATATAATGATCAGTAAAACAACACATATATGAAAACAATCATAAAAATATAAAAAACAGTGTTAAAATTAATTGCTATTAAAATATACAAACCCCCGGCCTGGAGAGAGTGCGTACCTGAAGGTTCACCTCAGTAGTGGAGCCATCTAAGTATGTCTCCGCTTCCCTGGGAGCCCCAGGCCCAGTGACATAACCAAGTCTTGAGGGACTTCTGGAAGGTCCAAAGGGATGGAGCTAATCTAATACTGGGGGGAAGAATGTTCCACAAGGTGGGCGCCACAGCAGAGAAGGCCCGATGCCTGGGACCCACTAAATGTACGTCCCTGGCAACGTGCCTTCTCCGCTAGATCTGATGGGGCGGGCTGATGTGATCGGGGAGAGGCGGTCCCTCGGATAACCCGGCCCCTGCCATGAACGGCTTTAAAGGTTAAAACCAGCACCTTGAACTGGACCGGAAGCAAACTGGCAGCCAATGCAGCCCGCGGAGCAGAGCTGTAACATGTATCTGGCAACAAAGCCCACGGAACTCAGAGGGTCTTACTTCAAGGCTAATTTGCATGGGACAATCTACAACAGGGAAGGGCCTGGATCTTAAGGGCATTTTCAGATATTTTGCAAGACTCATTTTCAGTATCTCCAGCATCCATAGTCCGAATATACAACTTACACTGGTAGAATGCACGCTCCCGTCTTCCCCAGCGTGGTGTCCTCCCGATGTGTTGGACTGCAGCCCTCAAAATTCCCCACCAGTCTGGGATCTCCAGCAGAGCTGCAAGGTTTGTAGGGACGGAGAGGTCGTACCCTGAGCCTTCTGCTGCCCCATTCAGGGCAGAGTCATCTGCCAGCAATCTTAAGCCTGTTTACGCAGGATTGGCATTTTGGCTTCCTCAATTGCCTGTGATTTTAGGTTATTATTTGCACCGGCAGGGTTTTTTAAATATAGCTGGAGTCATCTGCAAAATAGCTGGGATCTAGAGTCTGTCTGAAGGCGCCAAGGCAGACAAAGGGTGTCCAGACTAGGCTCTGGGCAAGAATCCCTTCTCTCAGGTGGGGTTGGGCAGAGGGGATGAAAGCAGTTAAACCAACCAAAGCAGTCAAAAAGAGGCTTGAAATGCTGCAGTTGATGCCCAAAGGCACAAGGGACTCAGCATTCGCAAAGCTGCCCTTCATTGCTTGGGGAATCTCTGAGTTAGCCTCCCTCAGCAGTCCCCCCTCTTTAAGATTCTGTTCCTGCCCCACCAGCTTATCAGCACAGCCTCCTCGGCCTGCCAACTTCCTTGCATCCACCCAGCAGAGGAAAGTGCAGCCTGCTTTCAGCTCAGTCTGTCCCCACCAGCAGAAAGGGTCACGGGTGGGGGGCTTCTTGCTTCGTTTTGGGCAATCCCAGCCCCTGTGACGACACAAGGGGTGCAGCTGAAGAAGGCCCTAACAGTCTTTCAAGGTCACCTCAACTCCAGGTGATCCACATTGACACACCTACATGCAGTTGCCTTGGCATGACGCAGAATGGGTTTGCCATTGTCTCCTTCCAGACTGGTTAGCCCAGAGCTTTCCAAACTGTGTGTCGGGACACATTAGTGTGTCGGCTGCAGTGTCTGGGTGTGTCGCGGCTGCTGCTGCTGCTGCCTCCAAACCGGCCCTGCCAGGATTCTGCACGGGTCCCAGTGCCTGCCTTGTGCCTGCCTCCTCCAAACCTGCTGTGATTCCGTGCAGGTCCTAGTGCCTGCCTTGTGCCTAGCTGCCTCCAAACCTGCTGTGATTCCACACAGGACCTAGTGCCTGCCTTGTGCCTGCCTCCTCCAAACCTGCTGTGATTCCGCGCAGGTCCTAGTGCCTGCCTTGTGCCCTGCTGTAAGAGTGTGTCGTGAAATGATGCATGTCTAAAAACTGTGTCACCAACATGAAAAGTTTGGAAAGCTCTGGGTTAGCCAGAAGCTTTCCAGTTGATGTTGATATTGATGTTGACCAGGCTCACCTCTGCAGGGTTACTTTGACAGCCAGAAAAGGTGTGGATGGGCCACTCTTCTGCATCCAGGTTCTGAGCCGAACAGTTCTCTTGCCTTCTTGCTTAGGCCCCCTCCCCCAGATTTAACCATACAGTTTGTTTCCAGCAGCTGTTGCAAATTATGCCAAACAGCTTGTGTTGCGCTGGCCTAGGTGAGACCCTTATTGTCAACCCCCTGGGGGGTTTTCTTTGCTGGGAGTCTAGTAGGTGGGACATATTCCACATCTTCCAAATTTGACATTTTTTGGCGGGGGTGGAGGCCAAAAAGTTGGGGAGCCAAGCAAGAACTGAAGAGGGTGGGCAAGGCACGCAGAAAAGAAGGGAAAAGCGTTACAGAGATTCTGCTCTGAATTGGTGGAGAAAGACGACAAAGCCGAGACTGGTGATCCAGGCCAGCCATTCTCCCACGTCCTGGAGGGCCTCGGAAGAGATTTTGCCTGACAATGGACTCCCTATGTGGCTCTCTGTCCCAGAGAAACAAAGGCTCGGCCGAGCTGCCATTTCGGTCCCCCAGCTCATCTCGGTCTCTGATCCATCCAACAGACCCAAAGGGGGAGGCATTGGAAAGGGGCACCTTTCAGTGGCAGCAGCCTGGGACTGTGTGGGAAGCAGGGGCCGCAGAAGGGTGAGGAGAGATCAGCGAAGACACACATCCTCTGCAGTGAGATACGCCTGGCCTTGCTGAATGGGGAAACGGATCCAAAGTTTGAAAATGCTGCTGCATCAGGGTTAGATTAAGCCGGCTGGAAGCGGCCTTGAAGTCTGTTACCAATGGTCTCAAAAGATTCTGCACTGAGGACAGTTCCTTGTCATCTGATCCACACTACAATCAGAAACTCAATTTGGATGTGAATCAGGCACCAATTATGTTCATCTTTTGCCAAAAACGATCTTGGTTATATACAGCACTAAGGACTATTTTGTCTCACAGGCAAGATATGTAAAGTTTATTTTGTTTAAAGAGCCCTAATGTGGATCTTAGCAAGTGTCCTGGATCGGTTAAATTAAAATAGCCAAACTGACCAACGGGCAGGGTCTTTATAATGTATTGCTTATGAGGACTAGCAAACATGCAACAAAATAATCAATAATCTTCCAAGGGTCTCAGAACTCTTTAAGAGGATGAAAGCTAAGCTAATAAGCAGAGAAATGGGAGAAGGAAGTGGGCAGTATTATAGCCAGAGTGTTGTGGCACTATTGTGGACTTAAACAACTGTGCCGGACTCCTTTCACAAAAGAACCGCAGCAGGACAAACTCTTAGCAGGACTTTTCTGAAGATGCTAGTCTGTTGCTGCAAAAACCCCAAAGAATTTTGTAACATTGTCAGGACAAACACATCTATTATGGTGTAAGTTTTCACAAAGGACTGTTCACATCTTCAGATGTAATAGAGCAATCGTCCCAACCCAGCATCTTACTCTTAAAGGTGAAATATTGGTTAAACCACACTTACTTTTCACTGTTTGAAAAAAACCCCGATTGTACTTTGAACCCCATAGCAGACAAAGTCCAACATGTGTACTGTCAACCTTATCATCATCATCATCATCATCATCATCATCATCATCGTCGTCGTCGTCGTCGTCGTCATCATCATCATCTCCATGGCACTGATCCAATATTCTGTTAAGAAACCATCACTTAAGCAATTTCAGAACCATTGCCTGAATTCACACACCATGCAAAGCCGCTTTTTTAAAAAGATGTTTGTGGAACAAGGCATAACAGCTCGATTCACAAAAAGCTGTATGATAATGGCTGAGGTCACACATCAAGTTAATATGAAAACAAGCACAACTGCTCTTTACTGCAAGGTCAGGGACCTTCCTGGGCGAAGGGTGTCGTTGAAATCTTGAGACAATGCAGTAGATCCTGAAGCAGCTGCCATAATGGGGGTTACTTGCCTATTGATGGTAGTGTAGCAGTGTTTCTCAACCTTGGCAAATTTAAGATGTGTGGACTTCAACTCCCAGAATTCCGCAGCCAGCCACAATTCTGGGAGTTGAAGTCCACACATCTTAAAGTGGCCAGGGTTGAGCAACACTGGGGTGGAGCCGGCAAAGTGGCTGTAGTGGTAGGGAAATTGATTGCACTCTCCCACAGATTATGATTTTATGCTTTTTAAATAGTCTTTATTGCCTTTAAAGGTTTTAATGATTTTTGTTATGTTTCTGTTTATTTTTTGTATTGTTTTTGTGCTTTTAACTTTGTAAGTTAAGAGTCTCGGCTGTGAGATGAACAGCTATATAAATTAACAGATAAATAAAAAAAGTGATGGTGAAGATCTCTGGACTTTTAAAGGGTGAACTGGCTGCCATTAGCACCTGTGAGGCTTAAGGTTCCTGTTCTCCTCCTTAAGTCACCCCCAAATGCAATAAGTGCTCACATTTTTGACCCAATCCACTCTTGGTAGGCTTCTAGGGCCCACAAAAACGGTACCGGCCCTTTTCACACCACAGCTTTGAAGGATGTTTTCTTTTATTGGAGTGTGGTTTTTTTTAAGTAAGGTGGGGCAGGGAGCCTGGTGGGAACATGGGAGATGTCTGGATATACATTGGTGCCTGCAGATACTGTACAGCCCACCCCTGAACCCTGTCAGAGGCTCTTTCTACCATGCCGTCAATAGATAGTAGTGTGAAGCCAACAGGATATGGATTCAGTATGCATTTTAATCATCCTGTTTTCCCTTGACAGTTTATGGGAGGCTCAATAGTAATTGCTGTTGCTGTGGAATTTGCCGCTGTTTTGAAAAGTTACACACGTTGTGAAATAGATTAGGTACTGATCAATTCTGTTGGCAAAGTGGCAGGCAAGAATGTACAAGACCGCAGACATTGCCCACAATATTTGGAGTGTGTTAGCACTTGTGGGGTTACTTTGTCCAGGTGCCCTGCAGACATCTTTTTTTAACTCTGTCAGGATCATCCCAAAATGATCCTGGTAGAGTGAAAATGTCTTTCCAATCCTTCAATTTCTTTATTAAAAGAATTTACAGTTCTGATGAGAGGGAACAGGAATGGACAGTGAGCAACTTTTGGGATGTGCCACGGGGCTTTGCGCCAGGCACGAGGTGTGCAGACCAGATTCTTTTTTGATAAATTTTTATTAGAATTTTACAATACATAGTTAAAAGTTAGAAAAAGAAAAAGAAATACAAAATAAAAGGAAAGAAAAAAAGTGTAGTAAAGTAAAAGAAAAAGAAAAGTATGAAACATAGGTAACAGATTCTTGTTCTTCAGCAGGTTACTGAGAAATATGAGAAAGAAAGTTTATTGTACATTTGTTGATTTCAAGAGAGCATACGATAAAGCAAACTGGCTTGAATTATGGAATGTTTTGCCTGAATTTGGCATTAATAACAGTGTTATTATGGTGGCAATTAACAGTGTGGCAATAACAGTGTATATGATGGAAGTAAAACGTGTAAAAATAAATGGAAGTTTAGTAACTGGTTTAACTCTGAGCAGGGTTTAAGACAAAGATGTGTGACAGCTTATGTGTCTATGGATAAATGTGTAAGGAAGACTTGTGGTGATGATAATTGGAGATGTAATGGACATGTACTTTAGGCTCTACATTTAGGCTCTGTTGTTGGCTGAGAACCCAAATGATTTGCAGTGAGTTTTAGACAGATTGTATGATGCAGTGAGGAGTATGGTTGTGAATATTAATGCGTCAGAACAAAGTAGTGTGATTGATATGGAAAATGAAGAATTGTTACACATAAATGGTAAGAAAACAGAGAAAGTAGGTGAATTTGAATATTTTGGAAAAATATTTGCTAAAGATATGAAAAAGATGGAGAAATTTTGAGAGATGTGGCCAATGCATGGACTGCAGAAATATCCATTTGTTAAGTTATATACATAACAGTTGGTTATGTTGGGAAAAACATAAAAGTAAGTTGAGTGCAGTGGGAATAAGATATGTAATGTGTGAAAAGAGAAGGTCCAGAATGTATGGGTGAGGAATGCATGTGGATTGAATACATGAGTGACCAGCATGAAAGAAATTCGTTGAGGCGGTTTGGTCTTATAGAGAGATGAATGAGGACCGAATCACAAAGAATAGGCAAGTAGAGAGGAAGGGGGAAGTTGGGGTTAAATGAAGTTGATGAGATCCATAAAAAGAGAGAGAGGGGAAGTTTAAAGAATAAATACAGTGCATTAATTGCTGTATGGACATTTTGGAAGCAAGAGTGCTTCATGAGGATAGATATTTATGGAGAGGCGTAAGATTGAGGTACCTTGCATTTAGTGGTGTTTCTTTTATTTTTATTATTTATTTATTTATTTATTTATTTATGTTTCAATTTATATACCGCTCCATCTCCCCGCAAGGGAACTCTGGGCGGTTTACAAAATAGAACAATTAAAATCTAACAATTAAAACAACCTAATAAAATACTCTCATATAATAAAATTAAGTATAAAAAAGGCATTATCTCATGCCTTTCATTTATTTGCCTTACTATTTTTACTCCTTTCCTATACTCTGCATGTTACTTACCCTGAAAAGGAGTGGCTTAGTGGGGAGATAGAGAGATAGCTATGTGGCAGCCAACAACGGTTGTCTACAACCCCAATGGCTGCAGATACCTGTGTGTGAGAGAAAGACTTGTCCTGCCTAGGACATCCCAGCAATTTCCACGTGATCAGGAACCGCAGAGTCCACAAGGACACGGCAGCCTCAATCCAAAGCAGCTGCAGCCGCGTGGGATTCCTTTCAAATATTCAGCAGGGGTGCAGGTGAATGTGAGGAGGGTAAT
The DNA here is from genome assembly GCA_023362775.1 of Charina bottae. Taxonomy (NCBI): domain Eukaryota; kingdom Metazoa; phylum Chordata; class Lepidosauria; order Squamata; family Charinaidae; genus Charina; species Charina bottae. The sequence continues at coordinate 4,430,612 of JALMGJ010000013.1, read as the reverse complement.
GGGAAAAGGCCTTTTTCAAATTGATCTATTGATTTTGTCTCCCAAGCTCAGAGAATGGCAGGATCCTCACAAATCTTAAACTATAAGGTGGATTCCTTATTGGTCACATGTATGGACCTGGAACTTCATGGTTTCTGAAAAGATGGTCTAGGGCAGAGCTTTCCAAACTGTGTGTCGCAACACGTTAGTGTGTTGTCTGCAGTGTCTGGGTGTGTCGCAGCTGCTGCTGCTGCCTCCAAACCTGCCCTGCCAGGATTCCGTGCAGGTCCTAGTGCCTGCCTTGTGCCCTGCTGTAAGAGTGTGTCGCGAAATGATGCATGTTTAAAAAGTGTGTCACCAACATGGAAAGTTTGGAAAGCTCTGGTCCATGTCATGGGTGTCCAATCTTTTGGCTTCCCTGGGCCACATTGAGTGGAGAGGAATTGTCTTGGGCCACACATAAAATATTGTTGTTGTTTATTCGTTCAGTCGCTTCCGACTCTTCGTGACTTCATGGACCAGCCCACGCCAGAGCTTCCTGTCGGCCGTCACCATCCCCAGCTCCCCCATGGTTGAGTCCGTCACCTCCAGAATATCATCCATCCATCTTGCCCTTGGTCAGCCCCTCTTCCTTTTGCCTTCCACTTTCCCTAGCATCAGCTTCTTCTCCAGGGTATCCTGTCTTCGCAATATGTGGCCAAAGTACTTCAGTTTTGCCTTTAATATCATTCCCTCAAGTGAGCAGTCTGGCTTTATTTCCTGGAGTATGGACTGGTTTGATCTTCTTGCAGTCCAAGGCACTCTCAGAATTTTCCTCCAACACCACAGTTCAAAAGCATCTATCTTCCTTTGCTCAGCCTTCCTTATGGTCCAGCTCTCGCAGCCATAGGTTACTACGGGGAATACCATTGCTTTAACTATGCGGACCTTTGTTGTCAGTGTGATGTCTCTGCTCTTAACTACTGTATTTTATCAAGATTTGCCATTGCTCTCCTCCCAAGAAGTAGGCGTCTTCTGATTTCCTGGCTGCAGTCAGCGTCTGCAGTAATCTTTGCGCCTAGAAATACAAAGTCTGTCACTGCCTCCACTTTTTCTCCCTCTATTTGCCAGTCATCAATCAAGCTGGTTGCCATAATCTTGGTTTTTTTGAGGTTTAACTGCAACCCAGCTTTTGCACTTTCTTCTTTCACCTTCATCATAAGGCTCCTCAGCTCCTCCTCGCTTTCAGCCATCAAAGTGCTATCATCTGCATATCTGAGATTGTTAATGTTTCTTCCAGCAATTTTAACTCCAGCCTTGGATTCATCAAGCCCAGCATGTCGCATGATGTGTTCTGCATACAGGTTGAATAGGTAGGGTGAGAGTATACAACCCTGCCGTACTCCTTTCCCAATCTTAAACCAGTCCGTTGTTCCGTGCTCTGTTCTTACCGTTGCTACTTGGTCGTTATACAGATTCCTCAGGAGGCAGACAAGATGACTTGGTATCCCCATACCACCAAGAACTTGCCACAATTTGTTATGATCCACACAGTCAAAGGCTTTACAATAGTCAATAAAACAGAAATAGATGTTTTTCTGAAACTCCTTGGCTTTCTCCATTATCCAGCGGATATTGGCAATTTGGTCTCTAGTTCCTCTGCCTTTTCTAAACCCAGCTTGTACATCTGGCAATTCTCGCTCCATGAATTGCTGGAGTCTACCTTGCAAGATCTTGAGCATTACCTTACTGGCATGTGAAATAAGTGCCACTGTTCGATAGTTTGAACATTCTTTAGTGCTTCCCTTTTTTGGTATGGGGATATAAGTTGATTTTTTCCAATCTGATGGCCATTCTTGTGTTTTCCAGATTTGCTGGCATATGGCATGCATCACCTTGACAGCATCATCTTGCAAGATTTTAAACAGTTCAGCTGAGATACCGTCATCTCCTGCTGCCTTGTTATTAGCAATGCTTCTTAAGGCCCATTCAACCTCACTCTTCAGGATGTCTGGCTCTAACTCACTGACCACACCGTCAAAGCTATCCCCGATATTATTATCCTTCCTGTACAGATCTTCCGTATATTCTTGCCACCTTTTCTTGATCTCTTCTGCTTCTGTTAGGTCCTTGCCATCTTTGTTTTTGATCATACCCATTTTTGCCTGGAATTTACCTCCAATGTTTCTAATTTTCTGGAAGAGGTCTCTTGTCCTTCCTATTCTATTGTCTTCTTCCACTTCCGCACATTGCTTGTTTAAAAATAATTCGTTATCTCTTCTGGCTAACCTCTGGAATTTTGCATTTAATTGGGCATATCTTCCCCATCACTGTTGCCTTTTGCTTTCCTTCTTTCTTGGATTACTTCCAGTGTCTCAGCAGACAGCCATCTTGCCTTCTTGGTTTTCTTTTTCTTTGGGACATTTTTTGTTGCCACCTCCTGAACAATGTTGCGAACTTCTGTCCATAGTTCTTCCGGGACCCTGTCTACTAAATCTAGTCCCTTAAATCTATTCTTCACCTCCACTGCATATTCCTTAGGAATATTAGTGAGCTTATATCTAACTGATCTGTGGGTCTTCCCTATTCTCTTTAGTCTGATTCTAAATTTTGCAATAAGAAGTTCGTGATCTGAACTACAGTCAGCTCCAGGTCTTGTTTTTACCGACTGTATAGATGTCCGCCACCTTTGGCTGCAAAGGATGTAGTCAATCTGATTTCGGTGTCGACCATCTGGTGAAGTCCATGTATAAAGTCGTCTTTTAGGTTGTTGGAAGAGAGTGTTTGTTATGCACAGTGAGTTGTCTTGGCAAAATTCTATCAGCCTATGTCCTGCTTCATTTTGTTCTCCCAGACCATGCTTGCCTGTAATTCCAGGTGTCGTTTGACTACCCACCTTAGCATTCCAGTCTCCTGTAATGAAAATAATATCTCTTTTTGGTGTATTATCCAGTAGGTGCTGCAGATCCTCATAGAACTGATCTACTTCTGCTTCTTCAGCATCTGTGGTTGGGGCGTATATTTGGATCACTGTGATGTTAAATGGCCTGTTGTTGTTGTTCAATCGTTTACTCGTGTCCGACTCTTCGTGACCTCATGGACCATAGCACGCCAGGCCTTCCTGTCCTCCACTGTCTCTCGGAGTTTACTCAAATTCATGTTCATTACATCGGTGATGCTATCTAACCATCTCATCCTCTGCCGTCCCCTTCTCCTTTTGCCCTCAGTCTTTCCCAGCATCAGGGTCTTTTCCAGTGAGTCCTCTCTTCGCATTAGGTGGCCAAAGTATTTGAGCTTCAGCTTCAGCATCTGTCCTTCCAATGAGCAGTCAGGGTTGATTTCCTTTAGGATTGACTGGTTTGACCTCCTTGCAGTCCAAGGGACTCTCAAGAGTCTTCTCCAGCACCACAGTTCGAAAGCATCAATTCTTCGGCGCTCAGCCTTCCTTATGGTCCAACTCTCACAGCCATACATCACTACTGGAAAAACCATAGCTTTAACTATACGGACCTTTGTCGGCAAGGTGATGTCTCTGCTTTTTAATATGCTGTCTAGGTTTGCCATAGATTTCCTCCCAAGGAGCAAGCGTCTTTTAATTTCATGGCTGCAGTCACCGTCTGCGGTGATCTTGGAGCCCAAGAAAATAAAATCTGTCACTGCTTCCATTTCTTCCCCTTCTATTTGCCAGGAAGTGATGGGACCAGATGCCATGATCTGGGTTTTTTTAATGTTGAGTTTCAAGCCAGCTTTTGCACTCTCCTCTTTCACCCTCATCAAGAGGCTCTTTAGTTCCTCTTCACTTTCTGCCATTAGGGTGGTATCGTCTGCATATCTGAGGTTGTTGATATTTCTCCCGGCAATCTTAACTCCGGCTTGTGATTCATCCAGCCCGGCATTTCTCATGATGTACTCTGCATATAAGTTAAATAAGCAGGGTGATAATATACAGTCTTGTCGTACTCCTTTCCCAATTTTGAACCAATCGGTTGTTCCATGTCCGGTTCTAACTGTTGCTTCTTGACCCGCATACAGGTTTCTCAGGAGACAGGTAAGGTGGTCTGGTACTCCCATCTCTTTAAGAATTTGCCACAGTTTGTTGTGATCCACACAATCAAAGGCTTTAGCGTAGTCAATGAAGCAGAAGTAGATGTTTTTCTGGAACTCTCTTGCTTTTTCCATGATCCAGCGAATGTTGGCAATCTGATCTCTAGTTCCTCTGCCTCTTCGAAACCCAGCTTGCACTTCTGGTAGTTCTCGGTTCACATACTGCTGAAGCCTAGCTTGTAGGATTTTGAGCATAACCTTGCTAGCATGTGAAATGAGCGCAATTGTACGGTAGTTTGAACATTCTTTGGCATTGCCTTTCTTTGGAATTGGAACGTAAACTGACCTTTTCCAATCCTGTGGCCACTGTTGAGTTTTCCAAATTTGTTGGCATATTGAGTGCAGCACTTTAACAGCATCATCTTTTAGGATTTTAAATAGCTCAGCTGGGATACTGTCTTCTCCGCTAGCTTTGTTGTTAGTAATGCTTCCTAAGGCCCACTTGACTTCACTCTCTAGGATGTCCGGCTCAAGGTCAGTGACCACACCATCGCATTTATCAGGGATATTAAGATCTTTCTTTTATAGTTCTTCTGTGTATTCTTGCCACCTCTTCTTAATCTCTTCTGCTTCTGTTAGGTCCCTGCCTATTTTGTCCTTTATCATGCCCATCTTCGCACAAAATGTTTCCTTGATATCTCCGATTTTCTTGAAGAGATCTCTAGTCTTCCCCATTCTATTGTTTTCCTCGATTTCTTTGCATTGTTCATTTAAGAAGGCCTTCTTATCTCTCCTTGCTATTCTCTGGAATTCTGCATTCAGTTGTTTATATCTTTCCCTTTCTCCCTTGACTTTTGCTTCCCTTCTTTCCTCAGCTATTTGTAAAGCCTCATCAGTCAGCCACTTTGCTTTCTTCCATTTCTTTTTCTTTGGGATGGTTTTAGTTGCTGCCTCCTGTACAATGTTACGAACCTCCATCCATAGTTCTTCAGGCACTCTGTCTACCAGGTCTAATCCTTTAAATCTATTCCTCACCTCCACTGTATATTCATAAGGGATATGATTTAGGTCATATCTGATTGGTCTAGTGGTTTTCTCTACGTTCTTCAATTTAAGCCTAAATTTTGCGATAAGAAGCTCATGATCTGAGCCACAGTCAGCTCCAGGTCTTGTTTTTGCTGATTGTATAGAGCTTCTCCATCTTTGGCTGCAAAGTATATAATCAATCTGATTTCGGTATTGACCACCTGGTGATGTCCATGTGTAGAGTCGTCTCTTGTGTTGTTGGAAAAGAGTGTTTGCTATGACCAGCGTGTTCTCTTGACAAAACTCTATTAGCCTTTGCCCTGCTTCATTTTGTACTCCGAGGCCGAACTTGCCTGTTATTCCGGTTATTTTTTGACTTCCTACCTTAGCATTCCAGTCCCCTATGATGAAAAGGACATCTTTTTTTGGTGTTAGTTCTAGAAGGTGTTGTAGGTCTTCATAGAACCGGTCAACTTCAGCTTCTTCGGCATCAGTGGTTGGGGCATAGACTTGGATCACTGTGATGTTGAATGGTTTGCCTTGGATTCGAACTGAAAGCATTCTGTCGTTTTTGAGGTTGTACCCCAGTACTGCCTTTCCCACTCTTTTATTGACTATGAGAGCTACTCCATTTCTTCTAAGGGATTCTTGCCCACAGTAGTATATATAATGGTCTCCTGAATTAAATTCGCCCATTCCTGTCCATTTTAGTTCGCTGATTCCCAAGATGTCGATGTTTAATCTTGTCATCTCATGTTTGACCACATCCAGCTTACCTTGATTCATAGATCTTACATTCCAGGTTCCTATGCAATATTGTTCTTTACAGCATCGGACTTTCCTTCCACTTCCAGACACATCCACAACTGAGCGTCCTTTCGGCTTTGGCCCAGCCGCTTCACTCTTTCTGGAGCTACTCGGAATTGCCCTCCGCTCTTCCCCAGTAGCATTTTGGACACCTTCCGACCTGAGGGGCTCATCTTCCGGCGTCATATCTTTTAGCCTTTTGATACTGTCCATGGGTTTTCTTGGCAAGGATACTGGAGTGGTTTGCCATTCCCTCCTCCAGTTTTGGACCACGTTTTGTCAGAACTCTCCGTCATGACCTGTTCTTCTTGACCTGACTTCATTGAGTTACGCAAGCCCCTTCGCCACGACAAGGCAGTGATCCATGAAGGGGGTTAAATGGCTTACCCTGAATTTAAATTTATAAATAAATTTATAAATATTTTTTTAAGAAATAACACAAGAAGCCCATCGTAAATTGTTAGGTAGGCAAATAAACAAAGCAAAGTTTAATAATCAAATAAGAAAACTTACATGTCTACTTAATAATAATAACAATAAATGCCTGTCGTCACAGAACACATGTAGGTAGGTTGAAATATTATATATAGCGCCAAGTCGCTGCAAGCTGACGTGTGTAGCGGGCGGCGGCGGCGGCGTTAGCACTGCACTGCCCCCTCCCCTACACAGCGTTCCGTTGTTTCTTCCTACGCAGTCCAAGCTCGAGCACCACACACTTGAGTCACGAAAAAAATCGCAAAATAATGTTAAAAGTTTACGATTTTGGGGGGGCACATTACTAGCTGTTCAGGGCTGCATGCGGCCCAAGGGCCGTGGGTTGGACACGCCTGGTCTAGGGCTTAGCATGTTGTATTAACTCAGTCATTTGTGGTTTTCCAGTAACCATGAGTGACCCAACTATGCTTTAGTTGCATTGTGAGAACACAGTGATACTCATCAGTGGTTCCTTACCAAACTGGAGAGAAGTATTGAGTGGAACCATTTTTCCCCGCTATTTATATTAATAACTTCAGGGAAGAGGTTTTAACCTTATGGAAGGACTGAAAATATGGCTTTGTCATCTGGCCTGGGGATCCAGTAACATGGGTATGGAGTCTGTAAGGTGGTTGTATTGTTAGGGAAACTGACTTCACTCCTGCAAATTATGGTTTTTCTGATTTTACTAGTTTTTAAGGTGTTTTGGGTTTTTTTTGGTTATTTGTTGTACTGTTTTTTGTGTTTTTAACTTTGTATGCTGCCCAGAGTCACATACGTGAGATGGGTGGCTATATAAATTTGCTAAATAAATAAATAAGAGGTGGAGGAAATATTTATCAGATTTGTATATGATATAGAACTGAGTTAGCCAGTTAATACCTACACTGAAATAAAAATCAAAATTATCTTGATAGGTTATAGGCTAAAAATCATGGAATGAAATTTAGTGGAGATAAGCACAAAGCTCTCCATTAAGGAAACAGAAATCAAATGCATGTGTATAGAATGATGGACACCTGGTTTGATAATTGTACTTGTAATTACAAACTGAATATGAGCCAAAAGTGTGATGTGGCTGCAGAAAAGGCAAACACATTTTTAGGCTGCATCAACAGAAGTACAGTTTCCTAATAATGGGAAGTAAACACTTTATTCACCGGCTGTTGTGGGTCTTCCGGGCTGTGTGGCCGTGTTCTGGAAGTTGTGGTTCCTAACGTTTCGCCAGCATCTGTGGCCAGCATCTTCAGAGGGCAGGAGCACAGATAGAAGCAAAATCTCTGATTTTGCTCCTGCCCTCTGAAGATGCTGGCCACAGATGCTGGCAAAACGTTAGGAACCACAACTTCCAGAACACGGCCACACAGCCCGGAAGACCCACAACAGCCATTGAACTCCGGCCGTGAAAGCCTTCGACAATACACTTTATTCACCATTGATCAAGCCTCGCCTTGAATACTGGACACCATACTTTAAGAAGGATTCAGGAAATTGTACAGGTTTAGAGAAGAACAATACGGACGATCATTAGATTAGCAACTCAGCCCTAGGAAGAGGGACTGAAGGAGCTAAATTCCATCTGTGCATTAAGAAGACTTTGCAAAGAGACAACCAACTTCTTTGAAAGAATCTCACTTCCTCCTCAAACAGCTTTCTAATTCTGAACTGCCTATAAAATTACTACTTTCTGTATCTACTATCTATCTTTGGAGCACTTGCTGTGTTTTGGAAATCCCTTTGCTACTCAGTTGACAGTTTATGTTTGTTTTGGCAGCATTTTGGCTTCAGGGATCAAGAAAAGTAATTTTGCAATTGTTTCAGTGCTCAGTGGTTATTGTATGTACTTCCTGCTCTTCCTATTTAAAGTATCCTCATTAAGAGTATCACTCATTGAGGTATCCTTCTGTTTGCTACACGTGTACCGAACTTATCAGTCGAAGAGGAACGACACATCAATATTGGGAAGCAAAGCAAGCTTCCATTGTGGCCTTTGAAGTATTACTGAACAATTCCCAGGGTCAACGTGAGGAATGCTGGAAGATGTTCAGCAACATATGGAAGACCCCAGATTTTACATTCAGGGGTGTCCATGTAGGTCAAAAAAGTCAAGATGGTGCTCGTGCAGTTGAAACCCTGCTCCTTTCTCTGTGTGTTGCATGCATGACACAGGTAAGAAGGGGCGGGGCTTCAATCATGCAGGTACAGCTATTATCTTGATTTTTTTACACACCTGCCTTGGGGGACATCCTGTGTTCTCTATGAGGAAGGAACACCGGTGGATGTTTATTTAGCAACAGATATTCCAGGTAGTGCCGAAAGGGCATGTTTTTCTCTCCTCAAATTTGACAATTTTCTCTCATTTCCAACAGAAGGGTGGTAATTATATTACCATTAAAAACTGAAATTAATGTTAATTTGGCACTCAAAAATCTGTATCAGATATGCAAAGATTAACACCAGGATTCCAAAATCATGGTCAAGATCAAACAGTACACTAGACCTTAATCAAGGAACTATTAACTCAGTCAATCAACCAAGCAGCAAACAACAGCCCAATCAAGGAACTCCCAAGGAGAGAACAACACCCCCACCAACACAAGCAGGACAAGCCAGGGTATATAAACAGAGAGCAAGTCCCACTCCCTTTTCGCACTGAGGATGTTGCCTAGCCGGGCAATGAAATGTCGGCAAGAAAACAACAAGGCTCAGAGAGCACCAAGGTCTCCACAGTTCAACCCTGAGCTACAAATATTCTCTTCGATCTGTACCGTTAGCCTGCAAATTCCCATCCCAGCTGATCACTGATCAGATATTTCACTTGTTCTATTGCATGAGTATGAAAGGGGGACACAGTGGAGGAGAAAATTAATGTGGAATCCCCCCCCCCCATTTAACTGGCCCCTGTGCCTTAGGCGGCAGCCGGGCCTATTAAAATTTAGCAGTGAAGAAGCTGTCAGGGTGGCTGCACGGTGTGTGAGGAGAGGAGCAACTTTAAGCCGGCCTTAAGCCTTTGGAAGGTCAGGGCAGGAAGACCCCGCTGGCAGCAAGGGGCTCTGCCTTTCTCTGGATGGGGCGATGCCACCCAGGCCCCTGGCTTCAGATCCGCACCTTCTCCCAGTTCAAGGACCGACTCTAAGAAGGCTCCGTGCTTCGTGCGTAAACAGTGCAGCTTGTGCTCATCAGCCATTTTGATTCCAGCCAGCAATTGCGATGCTGTTGCAGGGCCAGCACTGGGGGGACCTGGGATGGATATCTTGTGCATGTGCAAAAAAGAGTTATTTATAGGCAGCAGAAAGTAAGACAATCACTGGCAAGCTTTGCATTCGTTTATTCGTTGTGCTGTTCTATAGACTGAGAAGGGGTGAGAGACATGCAAATTATTTTATCGCTCTGCTTGAATTGCATTATGTAAAAAATGGTAAAGACTCTCTTGAGTAGAGATCGCGAGGCCTCCATGCTGTGGTTTGAGTAACAATTGGAAAGGGCCACCTTCATCTGGGAGTGGTTTGAAATTTCCCAGTCTAAGCCTGGGGTTTTCTAGGAGTCTCTTATCCCATCTGTTTAGCTTTTCAAAATCAGCCAGGGGCTTATAGGATGCTTATTTCTTAGTTCAATGGGACTTTTAGAAATCAGTGAAAGGTTGCAGTCTTTCAGTCCTGTGCATGTTTACTCTGAAGTGCAACTACACTGTATTTTAGTGGGGGTTATTCACAGGAAAAGAGGCAGAAGATTGCAACATTATGGAATTTTGCAGCAAGCGATATAATCTGCTATTTCTTTGAGTCAGAAAGGAGGGAATGATATGAGATGTATAAACTAAAAGAAAAAGAAAAAAAAGCTTGTTAAGATGGGGTGATGTGGCAGTAGCCATGATTTTGGAATGTCCAAAGTCTGTCTTCAGCCTGGTCTCCCACCCCATGTTCTGCACATGATGTGGCACAAAACTGAGCTGTCCCCGTTCACATCTTCTCGGGAACTACTGGGGAGATCCACACATTGCACTAAAGCTGTAATGGGGTTTGTTTAGTTTTGACTTAGCATCCTGTTCTGAGCCTAGCCACTGTGGCTTATTCAGTATGCCATGATTAAAACCAGACATGACTCACTGCAATGCAGAACCCGTAAGAATATTTTGAATGCATCCATCTCTCATGTTTTACTCAGTTGTGGGGTAGCTATGAGGTCTGCACCTCACATTGCTGCAGCAGGTAAATTGTTAGTGTAAAGGCTGCAGTTGTTTGCTCAGCTTCAACCTTGATGTTTTTTGTGGCTTATACTGTGCATCAAACCAGGCCATGTGACTAGTTTAGGCACAAACCCAGAAAATGGCCATTCAGTCTCTGGATTCGCCCTGCGTACCCAACTGCCCACTGCTGCTGGGACGCTGTACCCAGCCATCCTGCAACTTAGAAATGGCAGGCCTGGTCCTGATGCAGGTTCCCCATCATCAACTTTTTGTTCTCGTGTTAAACCTGCTGGAGAGGACTCGTGGCCATTTCCCGACAGATTTCCTTACACACATTTCAAAACCAAGGCCAGAGCAACGTCTGTGGTTGCGGACAGTCCATGCAGCTTGCTCTGCGTTCAGGGCAGAGTGGATCCATGAGAGGACCCTTGGAGATGTCCCCCCCCCATGCCCAGCAGGGGCCCAGGAGGGTCAGGCAGCTGCCCTCAAGCCCTGCAGACTCGGCTGCCTTTGTCCCAACCAGTGCCACGAGGACCGGTTCGTGCTCAGACTGCCCAAGAGCACTTGACCTTCCTAGGCCTTCCGTGCTTCATTTCCACTGCAATTTGCATATGCAAAACCATCTGAGAGAGGCAGGGGTGGATGCACTGGCCATGCCCTGTCTGAGGAGGAGCAGCTTGACCCATTTCCATAAAATCCTGACCTTAGCCATTTGCAAGAGGAGTTTATGGACATCTGGGGGTTGGGGACACTAAGTTTCCTGTTGCATCTCATCTCTCATCTACAGCATCTCATCTCTGCCTCCCCCCCATCCTCCTTGCCAAGGGACTGAGAGAATGCTGGTGCTGCCCGGATTCAGGAGCTAGGATGGGGGGCAACCCAAGGCCCCAGGGCAGGTGCAGACCTTGGCTCTTAGTGCAATGACAAAGCACATGGGCAAGAGATCTATTTAGACCTCCAGTAAGCATTATGGGTCCCTTTCCTGCAACCTACTTCAGAGAAGTAAAAAAAAAGTGTCAGAAAGAGAAAGTAATAATGGGAAGAAGAAGAAGAGAAACACTGGATGGGTTTGCACAATGCACAAAACCATAATATGGTTTGCTTTGTGTTGCTGACTGCAGTGTGTAAACCAAGGCATTGTGGTTTCCAGGTGATGGTTTATGGCTTAATGTTATGCAAATCAAATCAATTGCAGTTATTCACATCCCATGTTCCAATAAGCAGTGATGTAAGACAATACAGGATCAAAGCCAGTGATCTCTCCAATCAGTTTTAGCTCTGGCCCCAATCTGCTGCTGGCTTTGGTTCTGCCCATTGTGCAATGCTCCTTAGGTTGCTCCAGAGAAATCTGGTCCTTGATGGAGGAAAGGTTGTTCCCTGCCCTTGAATGAAGAAAGGACAAGCTGCTCATCTAGTGATCAGCTGGAGGGCACCTCCAGGCACAGAACAGACTGAGCCGAGCAAGCTGATCAGAATTGCTTCCTCTTGCTTCTCCCACCCCAGAGTAACCACGTGGTGGAGGAAAGGCAGGAAAATCCCTTTTTTAGACGCACCATCAATAAAACCAGAGCACCTTTCTGAGAGGCAGTAGGCCAGAGCCAATTCGGTGCAAGGGTCCTGTTCTGGAGGCCACGTGCAGCCATCCTGAGGACCATGCAGGACTTCCCCATGGATTGAGGCTTAAACCAGCCTTTCCAGCCTCAATGGCTGAAAGCCAGGATGGTTGGAAATTATGGGAACTGAAGACCAACCCTTCCAAAAAGCGTGAGGGTGAGAAAAAATGGTTTAGCTGTTGCTAACACTATTCCATGTATTTAATTTACCGGTAAAGTTAAGGGGCGTGGTGGCTCAGCGGGTAAGACGCCAGGCTTGTCGACCGGAAGATCGCAAGTTCGGAGGTTCGAATTCCTAGCCCCGCGTGACGGAGTGAGCTCCCGCACTCGCCCCAGCTCTTGCCAACCTAGCAATTTGAAAGCATGCAAATGCAAGTAGATGAATAGGTACCAGTTCGGTGGGTAGGTAACAGCGTTCCGCACGCGCCATGCCGGCCACATGACCATGGAAGCGTCTTCGGACAGCGCTGGCTCTTCGGCTAACAAACGGAGATGAGCACCGGCCCCTAGAGTCGGACACGACTGCACAAATGTGCGGGGGGAACCTTTACCTTTAAAGTTAAAAACTAAAGTCTCTTTCAAGTTGAGTTTAACTTCTGCTGCCTTCATATGCAACATCTATAGCTCTCAAATCTTAAATGATGAAGGTGGTGTATTAATTGTTTTCCAGGCACCACTGGGCAGGCTAGGGGTCTATTTTATCCTGTAACTAGTGGACATTGATGAAGGAGCAAATACCTTCAAATACCTGCAAATATCTTAGTGGACCAGCTGTGGCTGTTCCTGAACTGACACTCATTCCCCAAGCCTTGATTCCTTCAGGTCTAGATTACTGTCACGCGCTGCACGTGGGGGCTACGCTTGATGGGCGTCTGGAAAGTGCAGCAGGCAAGTTGCTAGCTGGTGCCCGCTATCAGGAACGTATTAACCTCACCCTGAAGGATATGCAAGAATCAATCTTTTTTTCTGGAGTAAATTGAAAGTCTGGGTTTAAATATCACATTAAGCCATATTTTGTTTAATCACGGTTCATGCTGGGTTCACTCAGAAAGCCCAAACCAACCCTGTGTAGTGCAGCATGTGAACCAACCCAAATGCTGGTTCCTTTCTTTAAAGCCCTGAATAGTTTAGAGCCCAGCTATGGTCGACTTGGATGCAGTTCTCATGACACACTTGAACTCAGACGCTCTCTGAGTGAGATGGGTGGTGACTAAATTTGATAGATAGATAGATAGATAGATAGATAGATAGATAGATAGGGAAAGAGAAAGAAAGAGAGAGAGAGAGAGAGAGAGAGAGAGGAAGAGAGGAAGGAAGGAAGGAAGGAAGGAAGGAAGGAAGGAAGGAAGGAAGGAAGGAAGGAAGGAAGGAAGGAAGGTTGGTTTACGCAATCCAATTGTCCAAGTTCACCTGACACACTGAACCGCAAAGTAAGCACCCAGGCTGGATTCATGCGTTACGATAAATGTAGCCGGTTAGTTTGCGCCCCAGTTCAGTCGTCGCTTTCCGAAGGGCAGGACGGCTGCTGGCCCATCCCAGGCTCACCTCCCCGCGCAGAAGGAAGTGCTTTCTCTCCTGCCCACCCAAATGGTGCCAGGCTTTTCTTTCCACTTGGTCTCCATTTCTCTGGTTTGAGAAAGGGCCCCCCGATTCATCTCTTCCGTGTAGCCTTGGATTTGTTTTCATAACGTTTTATTATACAATTGTTTATCATGAATGGGCTTGCTGTGTTAATGATTTTTCAATTGTGCACTTAAAATAGTTTTATTTCTATACACTGTATAAAACAATTGATTAGTTATTAGTTGTTTTGATTCTTGCTTTGGGTGGAAATGCAAGGCAAAAAGCCAACCAACACGGCCCCCAAGAAACGGAATAAAGCAGAATGTTTACTTGAAGTAAGTCCTGCTGAGTTCCCTGGAATTTACATCCTGGCTCGTGTGCTCAAGACTGCAAGTTCAAGAAACTCTCCCCATTACCAGTTGCGCAGGTCAGCTGAGCTCCTTCCGGTTACCTGGAGCTAACTTGGCCTCCACAAACCCCAATGTTATTTCTTGGAGCCCGGTGCAATCCCAAGTCGTGGTTCTGCTTTGGAAGGCAAAGCAGCTCCAGTAATTCTGCAGCCTGTGGGGGCACTTCCAGCTGCGACATGCCCAGGCAAGAAATGAATGGAATGGGCACTTTGACATACTGCTGGGGTAAAAATTAACAGGAATGGGAGGGTGGCATTTTTCCACCTGGTTCCTCCAAGCGGCCTGCAGCAAACAGTCAGCGGCAGGCTCTGCGCTGTAGGAGCTGGGAGGAGGGCGGCTTGCATGCCACCTTTCCAGGGCAAAGGCAGCCGCGGTTGCCGGTCCTGAGCCGGAGCTCACCTCCCTGCCAAAGGGAACCAGAACTCTTTAAAAAGGAAGCCGAAGAAATGCAAATGATCGTGAAAGAGCTGTGCGGTTCAGCCATGGGTGGACAAACTGTACCTGTGATCCATGATGTCAGGATCGTGGGATTGAAATTTAGCAGCAAGATGGTGGAGTTTGCTGCAGTTGTTCTCCTTCCTCTTCCTCCCCCTTTTATACAGCAAGCTGAGAACAAATACAAAAATCCCAGGCCCCAAACTGGGCCCCAAACCGCGTTCCCCTCCTTCCATGGGCCGCTGATCACTGCCATACACGTATCTTGGAAGTCAAAAGAAATGAACCCTAAAGGTTGCCCGTCGGTGTCTGAACAGCAAGGCTGCCTCGCTGTCTCTGGGAGTCTGGCTCGGCCAGCTGTCAAGGGTCCCGGGATTGTAGGCAAGTGGTCTCCTAAGGTTTCCCCTGGGCCCTTCTAACTACATGGAGGGTGACCTGCGGGAAGAGTAAAAAAAAGTTCAGATGGTGGCCGTGCCTGTGCAAAGCTCTGGCTCTTTTTTACATGCATTGGGTGTGCTCTGTTGAGCTTCTGAAGAAAACAGTCTTGCTATTATTATTATTATTATTATTATTATTATTATTATTATCATCATCTTCTCCTCCTCCTCCTCCTCCTCCTCCTCCTCCTCCTCCGGCACTGCCCGACTCCAGACTGACTCGGATACGATCCCTCAAAGCACAAAGAAGCATCCAAGGGGTTTAAAAACCGACAAGGATCGGCTCAAAGTGCAAGCTGGAAGCGCTGCGTTCTGCTTGCTTTGCGGAAACAGCGAACAGCTCCCTCCGGCCTTAATCTTTGGAGCTGTGAGACCAGGGATTGGCTGGGGGAACAAACAAACGGGCAGTTTTGGGCCCTGCAGAATGAATGGCATGGCCATCCCCCTTCTGCTTGACATTTCCATGGGGGGAGGGGGCACTTTCTGCACACAGTGCCACAATCCATTGCATTGCACGTCCGAAGCTTCTGGCTCAGGAAAAGTCTTCCCAATGTTTTGGAAGGATCTACGAGAAGGCGTAGATTGCTTTGGGTCTGGAACCCCGCGAGAATTATGGTTTGAATTAAAAGCAGGGGATTTTACTGTGAATTGTCCCCCAGGTATACTAAATGGGAGTGTTGATTTATGACTTTCTTTAAAAGTCCGCACTGCAAGGAATAGGCGGCTTCTGAAGAGGAGGAGAATATCCTGGGGAATGAGCAAGATGCCCTCCAGCAGGGCCCGGTCGTGATGTTAGTGGCAGGGGAGACACCACCCATATCCCAGGATGCCAGCTTGAATGGAAAGCAGCTGCTTTTTCCAATGTCACCCCACTTATGACTCCCTTAAGAAGAGCCCTGGAAGTGTCCCCCGCCCCCCAAGCCAGCATCAGAGCTGGCCCTGCCACTATACCCAGGCGAAGGGTCCTCACAGCCGGAATGGTGTCCAGGCATTTGGACCACGTGGTGAAACTTTTGGAAGTTTTGACCCAAGGAGGGGAGCGCTGAGCCACACCCAGCTGGGGGTCAGCCCTGGCAAAGACGCCAGCAGGCCAGAGCAGGCCATGCTGAGCCAGTCTGCTCTGAGGTTTCCTGGTGGCCTCCCATCCAAGTACTAACAGATCTGATCCTATTTAGCTCCAAAACGCAGATAGCTTGTCAAGCAAACTACAAAGGACCAGCTGTTTCCCCCCTCAGGATTTCAGTGCAGCCTCTCAGCCTGGTCGTCCCGGTAGCTCTCCTCTGAGCATGCTCCGGCTTCTGCAGGTGCCTCGGGAAGTGTGGGACCTGTGCTCCTGCTGCCTTTCCAAACAGCCACCCATGGAGTAGGGACCGCGGTGGCTCAGTGGTTAGGACGCTGAGTCAGAAGCCATTAGGGCTGACAGCTCGGCAGTTCGAAACCCAGAGCGTGAGCCGCGTGCCGGAGCGAGCTACCGGCAATCAGTAACAATCAGTCCCAGCTCCTGCCAGCCTAGCAGTTCAAAAGCATGCAAATGCGAGTAGATAAATAAGGTACCACTCCGGTGGGAAAAAATCACAGGGACATGAAAGGAGCCTCCTCGGGCGTCCCCCGCGCAACAGAGATGTCACCGGCAAATCCTTTCACTACAGAAGCACTTTGGTGCTTCTGACACGAACACACACACTTCCATGGAGTGAGGAGCACCAGCAGCCTTTGTGTGACGGGAGCCGGGCACCCGGGGCTTCACGAAAGCTGCGGTGGGAGGGCCTGGGTCCCTCCAAGCAGCTCCCTTTCAAGAGACCCACTTTATGACCCTCCCTTGAAGGGTCAGACGTAATGGAGACAGGCTGCTGCACGGAGCCCCAGAAATGAACGTGGCTTTGTTTTAAAAAGGGCCCAAACTTCCTGTTGAAATAAGAAACGGGGAAAAGGCCTCCGGTGCTCTGTTTGCAGGCCCACACAAAGCCCTTGGTCTCCCAACAGCTTCCTTGCCAAGACTTCGAAGGTGCCTTGCAGTGGTTGATTCCAAGCTACTTCCTGGTCCTCAGGCCTCAGCACTCGGGAGCCAAACCGGGATGGGAAGCCGTGTGGACGCAACCACACCAGACCTGCTTCACATACCGAGGCACATGCAAAGAAGCTCCTTCGTGGTTTGGGGATGGCTGGAAGTCAACCGGAGGTTTGTGGCACATCCACCCTTCCTGCTGCCGCTCTTCGTTGCAGACGGAAGATGCTCCAAGGACGAAAAGGCCGAGTGCCAGTCGCGCTGCAGAACCCTTAGATGGGAGAAATCAGCCTGGGCTGAGGATCAGCCCTTTCAGCTACTGCCCAGCGCCCCCAGGAACCTTTTGGCTGACCCTCTGCACTAGGACCACGCTCAAGAGTATCTCCTCCCATTTTATTTCATGCCACATTAGAAGCCCCTTGTCTGCTCTGCCCCTTCTTCCTGGCCTGTCCAGGTGTCCTTCGGCCATCCGGAGAGGGAGAGCGAGCTGCTCTTCCAGAGCTGGAAAACGCCTCCTGGCACACACTCCCTTGTCAGACCTGGTGTTGGGGTTGCGACTTTCCTACCCCCCCCCCATCTAGAAGACGCACGTGGCCAAAAGACTGCCTATTTTGTCAGGCAGGACCAGGTAGTAAACCAACCACAGACAAGGCAGCCTCTCGGGAGACGCATTCACACAGCCATTCCTGCATGCATTTCTAGTTAGGAGAACACAAAGTGCTATCTGGCCAGGGTGTTGCTCCAGGCAAGGAAGAAGTGGGCCCTGCTGCATCAGGTCCACAGAACTGCTGTGCAACAGCGAGAGCGGGCTCAGGAGCATCGCGAGCGCAAAGAGCCTGCAAAGAGAAGCTGAGTCACATCTACAGTTTTACTCCCAGCTCCTCCTGCCTTCCTCCTCCATTGCCATCCCCAGCAGCTCAGTCTGCCTGTTCTGCTAATCGTGGGAGAAGTTACTGTATGCGCCTGTCTTGCAAATCAATCTCAATCTCAATCTCAATCTCAATCTCAATCTCAATCTCAATCTCAATCTCTCTCTCTCTCTCTCTCCTCTCTCTCTCTCTCACACACACACACCCAGGGCATCTCCTTGGATTGGGCTGGGGGCCTCCCACTGAAGGCATCCAGCGGGATTCCGTTCAGGCACCACAGAAGGGTCTTGCCTGAGTTTGGAGGGGCAGGGGGGAGAAAGGCCCTGAGTTCAGTTTTAATCAGGTGGGGCTGAGAAAGACTGGCTGAGGCTCTGCTGGACCACAAACTGACCCCGCCAGGAAAGCATCTTATTATGTCCCTGCTAGCCGTGCTGGAGGAGCAGCAGACAGCCCAAGGACAGGCTTACAACAGGGGAGGGGCAAAGGCTCCAACCGGCACCTGGTCTCCGGCTGGCAGGGTCATTGGATCGCCCCCCCCCCCGCCCCCAGATGGGCCAGGCTGCAGCCGATGCCTCTCCAGCGAGGGGGACTTGATCCTGCGCACTGGCCCAGCCACACCACAGCAGGAGCGGGTTCTGGCCCTCCAGGCCGGGCCCCAGGCCCCTCTTTGAGAAGGAGGGAGCGAAAGACCCGCTGCTCTGCTCGCCTTCGCAAAGGTCGGGCGGCCGGAGAGCGTCCGGGGGGGGGGAGCAAGCCCTGAGCCTTCAGCTGCCCCGTTGAGCCCGCGGCCCGGCCAGGAATCTCCCCGCGCCCGGGCGTCAACAGCGAAGGGCGCGGAGCAGCGGGCATCAACGATCAAAGGGCAAACGCCCCGCTGAACTCTGCACATGCTCAACGTCACTCCCGTCCTGGATGCAGGCTCCAGGGCCGAATACAGCCGTGGCATCCCGCCCCGCTAGCAGAGACCGGCTTATTCCTGGGCAGAACCAACCTCTCTCCTCCGGCCCCACCTGCTCGCTCCGCCGAGCCGTGCCGCGCGGCTTTCTCACCTCGGCAGGGGGAGCCCCATCCGAGCCGAAGAAAGTCCGGCTCAGAAGGCAGGAGCGGCGGCGGCGGCTGCAGGGCAGATCTGGAGCGAAAGGGCGGCGGAGGCGGAGTGTTGGAAGGGAGCTTTTCCACACCCCGGCGCGCTCCGCAGGCCCCGCCCGGCCGCCCCACACGCCCTCGGTCCGGCAGAAACTTTCCCCGGCGGCGTCTTCTCTGCGCCTTGCCGATCGAGGATCGCCGACCGCAGGGGAAGTAATCGCGGCGCCGCAGGGCCGGGAGCCGCACGCTCTGCTCCGGGGAAACTTGAGCGCCCGGCGGGGGTCGGGGCGCAGCGGCCGGGCCCCGCGCGGTCGAGAGGCAGGCGCGCGAAACCGGGCGGGGCTTCCGATGGGGGTCCCGGCGCCAGCTGCGGCTCCCCCCGGCCAGTGAGCCCGGCAGAGGGAGAGGCGGGGCCGCCCGAGCCCCCGAGCTTTCCCCACACCGCGCCTCCGCCGCCCGCTCGCCCCTCCCGGCCGCCTCCCTCCATCGCTCGCTCGCTCGCTCCCTTCCTCCCTCGGAGATGTCCGGGAAGAGCGCACCTGCGGCGCCCCCAGAGGGCAGCTGGGTCCCCGCGGAGAAGGAGAACGGCTCCCCCGCCGCCTCGCCCCCCAAGAAGAAGAAGCCCAAGTCCGGGTCGTCCAGCCTGCGCCGGGCCTTCAGCTGGCTGCGGGGCCGGCGGAAGAAGGCGGCGGCGGCGGCGAGCCAGCCCGGAGCGCCCCCTGCGGAGGGCAAGAGGCAAGAGGAGCGGCGCAAGGGCAAAGGTAAGGCCGGGGGTGCGACGGGCCCCTGCACCACGCCAGCCTAGCGCCGCCGCCGCCGGGCCGGGTGTGTGTGTGTGTGTGTGCGCGCGCGCCTCGCGGTCTCAGCCTGGAAGGGGGCGCGGTGGGGCTGGGTCCGGGAGGGGTCCCTGAAGTGGGGCCTCCCTGGCGGGCTCCCGCCGGACCCTCCCATCCGCCCGGTGGCGTGCAGTGTAGAGCGGGCTGAACTCGCGCTCCGGGCTGCGCTCCAGTTGCCCCAAGTTGCAGCGCGCTCCTGTTGCTTCGCCTGTCGCAGGGTTAGGCCCCCCCGCTGGCGCAGAGGCGAGCCGAAGCCTGGCTGCCAGGGAAGCCTCGCCGCTTCGCTTCCCGGCTCACCTCCCTGCCTGGTGCACTGGGGGGCAGAGGCTAGTCGGAGGGCCGTTTCTTTGTGGTCTTTGAGCATGGCATTTTGGGGAAAGGAACGGGGTCGGAGGTGGGCCGACGTCTCCTGGCAGGCACCAAGCGCCTCCAGCCCCCGCTGGTTAGGAGCCACCTGTGCACACCCACCAGGGCATCTTGCTTTGGGGAGCGACTGCAGCCGGGCTGGTTCCTGCCAGCCGTGCCAGGTGCGGGCCTCTTCCCCCCCCCTCGTTGCAAATTCCTTTCCTGCCAAGGCCGTGGCTACTCTGTGGGCCTGCTCCTTCTCTGAGTCAGGAGGTCAGGGATGTCCGGAGCAGCTCCAGATCCCTCCTAACGGAGGGAGGGGGAGGGAGCTTTGCAAAGAGCGATGCAACTCAGGCCCGGGTCGTTTTGCTGGGGAGGCATTAAGTTGGGGAGGCAAGGAAGGTTCCTGCTCTGCTGAAGCACCTCTCTTGCTTAGTACTTAGTACTTTGTACTCAAGGGATAGAGAAAGGTGCACCGGCGTCTCTGGTGTGGCTGGTCTGGGCAGTCAGGCCTGAGCGGAGCCCTGGGGGGCCGACTTGTGGCCCAGATGCTGCAGAGCTCCTGGCACTCCCTGTCCGTGGCCCACCTGGGCAGCTGCGGCCTGCGGGAGCCTCGGGCCGGGCATTGGGCTGCAGCTTCTGCCTTGCATGAGTTTGCAACTTCCTGCTCCCTGGTTCACTAGGTTCAAGGCCGAGCCACGCCAAAGCAGCGTGCGTGTGTGTGTGTGTCAGTGCAGATGGAGTGGAGCATTACACTTTGACTGGTGGCAATGTGCCAGGCAGATTGGCCCTCGTGGATCCGCCTCAGGAAAAACTGGCCGGAAAGGTTCATTGGCCTGAAGATCCACGGAGGAGAATGGGGAGCAGGTGATGATGTGGGAATAATGACGTCATCACTCAAATGCTGCAACTTTTTATGTTAGCTAGAAACCCCAGGAAAATAGCAACAATTTCTTTTGACATATGCAGGCACATTGTCACCCATGCAACCTGATGCCATAATATAGTTGTTCAATGTTTCTCAACCTTGGCAGTTTGAAGATGTGTGGACTTCAACTCCCAGAATTCCTCAGCCAGCATAGCTGAGGTCTGGGAATTAAAGTCCACACATCTTCAAGTTGCCAAGGTTGAGAAACACTGGTTTAAGGTGTCATGAGGCTTTTTATACTTCTGCTGAGATAAACTAATACGGTTGCCGCCTTTTTAAAATCCACAACTTATGTGGATCGTCCAACTGAGTTAGGGTGAGGGTGTTGATGCCAGGGTGGAAAGCATCCTGGGCACATCGGTACTGCTTGAAAAAATGAGCCCATCTAGGAAGCCAGCAGTTCTTCTCTCTCTCCCACTGTCTCTACCATCTGGGACAACATGCAGCCTCACCTTGCTTTAGGTTGAAGGTAATCATGTTTGCCCCCCACCCCCACCCCACCCCGGGGAAATGTCCCAATAGAGCATCTGCCTTGGAGGGAAGCAAGTCTGTTGCTCCGGTGCTCTTACGTTGGGGCAGGTGGTCGTCTTCTGTGCGCTGGGGTTTCCCAATCTCTGGGGCATCCTTTTTGCTGGCCCTCGGGGGCGTTCCTCTGGGGGTCCCTGAGGCTCTTCGGGCCCATCCTCACTGAAGCAACTCAACACTACCACCCTTTCACATGTCAGCTTTCTGCTCGGCCATGGACACTGGTGAGCTGATGATTCCAGGTGTCCAGTTCCTCCCAGCCCTCTGCTGTGCATCAGGCGGCTTTTGCCCCCCCCCCCCCCAGAACAGCTCCCAAGGTCAGCCTATCCAAGGCTTGGAACCGGCCTCCCCCCCTGAGCCTCACACTACTTGTAACCCTATCCCCTGGCCCCCAGCCTTGGCCTGGACGGAGGCTCCCTTGTGTTCGTGCCTTTCCACCGGGAACGCTGAAGTCGGGGGCCACCAGAAGTCCAAGCAATACAGGAGTGTTGGCGGGTCAGTGAGAGCAAAATCCGCCATGCATTGCCTGGGAAATATGAGTAAGGCCTGCGAGAGGCATTTCCCCCTCCCCGCTTGGCACCAGACAAGTCAAGGGCGGACTGCCTGCAGCTCTAAGCACAGACCTCATCCTGGTTGCTCAATTCCAAGGAAGATACGCTGGGAAGAGTCCAGAGAAGAGCAGCTATTGCTGTCAGAGATGTGGAGAATCCAAGGGCCATCCAAAGGACAGAGAGGATCGGAGTGCTGTCAAGTGTTTCTCAACCTTGGCCACTTTAAGATGGGTGGACTTCAACTCCCAGAATTCCCCAGCCAGCTAGGCTGGCTGGGGAATTCTGGGAGTTGAAGTCCAGCCATCTTAAAGTGGCCAAGGTTGAGAAACACTGGGTTAGATAATCCCATCCTAAACTGGTGCTCTTCAGGTAGGTGGGCTCACCTCTCCCACGGGGGTTGGGAGTATGATGGGAGCTGTAGTCCATTATATTTAGAAGGCAGCAGGTGGGGAAGGCTGATCTTGATGCCGCTCCCCTCTCTGGATCCTCACCCCGGGCAACTTGCAAGCAGTGTTCTCCCTGGTTGCTTTTTCCAGGAATCGGGGCTTGGAGAAGTGGGGTTACTCTGCGGTGAATCTAGTGCCTGCTTTCAAGATACCCGAAATGGGACTCGGGTAATCCTTTGTCTCTTGTTGGCAAGATAGCGAAGGATTCCTTCCCCCGGCTGCATGAAAAGTGGCAGGTACTGGAATGCTAATACCTCTTTTTCTGGAAGAGCCTCTGAAGAATGTTCGGGAGTTTGGTAGACTCCCTTGAGGCTGGAAAAATGGCTGGCTGGCTGATGATACCTGTTACTTTCAAATGGAAGGCAGGGTTTTGTTTTGTTTTTCAAAAATCACCCGCACTTTCCAGTGGTAAGCGGATTTCCAGTCTGGATATATGTGCACACCCTTTCATAACTTTGGGAGCTGCATCAGCATTATGAATTATGAAAGTATTATATACGGATGAAAAAGGAAACGAGCCTGGTTTGCCATAATGGCAATTTCCTAGAGAGTTGTGTGTCCCACTTCAAGCCTGGAATGATATTTGCAGGAGTTGGACATCTGTTTGGGAAGCTTTATGTATCTTGGAAGAAAAGCCATACTGGCAAAACTTTGCATATCCCGTAGAAAAATGCGCCTTTCTCTATAGCTGGAGGACTTTCCATGGGAACGAGAAAGTGTGTTGGCCATGCTTTTTCTCAAGTGAGGTTATTCACCATCCATCCCGGGAATCTCCGCCTCTTCCTCTCCCCTGCCGTCTTGCTGTTCTCCGGGCTGATACGCTGTTTCCAGCGTTCTTGGCACTTTTGTTCTGAAACAGACCAAAGGGAAGGAAATGTGCTTGAATTGTAAGGCATCGCAAAGGTAGATGTGCATCTTATTTCTTGCTATGTGGGATGTGATTGGATCTTGGAAAAAGCCATGTGCTTGCAGAAGAGGATTTGCTATTCATTTCAGGCATGTAGCTTCTGGTTGGAGGAGGAATCCTTTAGTGGCAATTTTGTGATTTGATTTGTGGGCTACTTTGGACGAGCACATCCGTATGGATATTTTGGCGGTAGCTTCCTTTAAGCAGGATTTTTGTATTGGGCACGTTTCTTTCTTGGTACTTTTAAAAATGGGGCAGTATTGCTAGTTTGGCCTCTTAAAGTTCCAATTGTTAGAAGGGGACTAGAAGAAGAGAGGGAGCTACTTCTTGCAAGGATGAAAATGAGCAACTCACCTCCATCGTGGAACCTGAGCAAGAACAGATTCCTTTTCTCATAGACAGTTGGGGTTACGTTATAGTTGGGCCCCACCTTAGACCCCAGAGGCATCAGAACGAAGTTGATCCTGCTGCAAATGGACTAGACAGGAATTGGCTGCAGGGATTCTCCGAAGGCTTTCTCTCTCTCAGGATATGCATCCTGTTCTCCAGCAAGCTAGTGACAGGAGGTCTAGGCTGCTAAGTTGGGCAAGGAAGCATGCCCGTCTTGGGATCTGCCGTCCGTCTGTTGGGTTGGATCAAGTGAGCAGGTTAAACACAACACAGCGCTAGGCAGGGGTGTCCATGGTGTGTGTGTGTCAAAAAAGTCAAAATGGTGGGCATGGCCTTGTGATCAGAGCCCTGTCCCCTTGTGACGTGCATCCGTGACTTTTTGAACATCCTCCTGCAGATACCCCTGAAGGCTGGTTCGTCTGTCCTTCTCAATTGTTTTTCAGAATATATTTACTTTGGCCTCATTTTGGAAGGAAGCACGATATACAAATAAAATTAATACTTTTCCCCTGCAGAGTTCTTTCCCGGCCCCAGTTCACAGCAAGAAGGCCTTTAAGGAGCTTTTTACTCAAGGGGCTTTTAAGGGAAACAGAGGCACGTTGGGGCTGTTGCAAATGATCTCTAGCAGCCGCTGGATGTTATGGTAAAGAAGTGCAGAGAGTGGCACTGGACTGTGAGAATCTGGGACACTGTCGAGGTAAAGAGGGACAGTTGCTGAGAAACAAGGTTCCTTCCCGTTGGGGAAATCCATGACAGTCAAATCCACTTGAAACACGTGAGTGCAAGGAGCTGTACATGTGAGTTTCTCTGCAGATTACCAAGGAGACATGAAGTCCTTTGCTTGCCAGATCATTATGACTCCAACAAGCTTCTACTGGATGAAATCACCACCGTCTCCCAGCACAACATATTCTCTGCTTCCAGAATGCTGAGTGCAGACGGGCCACACCCTGTTCAACTCTTTCAGCACCGGGTGCTCACGGACAAACATATGTGGCTTAGCAGCTGCAGCAGCCGAGAGGGTACCAGTGGCCCAGTGTGGCCTTGGTGGGAGGGCTCTCCCTTACGGGGGCGTGTGTGAGTTTGCGGGAGCTGCATCCAAGAGGGAAGGGACTGACCTCTGGAATTGGTTTACAGCACTTCTGACAATGGGGGGAGAGCACTATAAAAGGATATAAAAGTGGTTGTCAATAGGCTCGCTGTTGTTTCTTGCAGGTAATAGGTGATTCTGCGCTGTGGGCAGATGTTGGCCTGCGTGATCGCAGGGACAGCTTAGGCAGGAAGCAAGGACCCTGCACCGCAGGAGCCTGGCAGGCCGGCTGCCAGCAGAAAGTGGTGCCCCCTGCAATGGCAGCAGGGGCGGGGGGGGGGGGGGAGAGAATTCTTCCACCGTGAGGAGGAAGCAGGCCCATCTTCCCACCCCAAAACAGACCCAGGAGTTCTGTGTACTACTTTTTTGTTTAGTGGTCAGATGTACTGTATATCCTACCTTTCCCCTGGACCTCAAGGTGGCTTGGGGGGGGGGGGATCTTTCTCTGCTTTATCTTCACAACACCCTTTTGAGGTGAGTTAAGCCGAGTGGGAGGTGACTAGCCCAAAGGCACCCAGTGCGCCCTTTCCGGAGGTGAATCCTGTCAACTGGATTTCTATTTTCTCAGTGGAAACGTTTCGCTCCTTATCCAAGGAGCTTCTTCAGTCTGAGCAAAGTTAGTAAGGGATTCCCTTACTAACTTTGCTCAGACTGAAGAAGCTTCTTGGATAAGGAGCGAAACGTTTCCACTGAGAAAATAGAAATCCAGTTGACATGATTCAAGCTACAGACAATTCCACCTGGATGACCGAGAAGCTTCATCGACGTTCCGGAGGTGAAGTTAGAGTTGAACTGGTCTTCCAAGTCTTAAGCCAATCCCGCAACCACAAGGCCATGCAAGTTTTTGCACCTTGGCCTTCACGTCCATTCCACTGTGCTTTGCAACTTTGCAAGGGATCCTTGGATTCCCTGCCACTTGATTTTCACCAATACAAACAGTGCCCCCCCCAAATGCCTTGTCTTGCTTGTTCAGCTGCTAGCATGTCTACATAACAGTCAAATCATGGCTTGTTTAAACTACAACTGCCTGGTTTTACTCATGCTGAGAAAATAGATAGGGGTCCTCTCAGGCCTGACTCCCACCGCCGCCCTCCTGGCTCCTGCGGGGGTGCGTGTGTTGATGAGCCAGATCTGGGAGGTTGTCGAAGCCTCTCTTTGCGAAGGGGTGATGCCAGTAGCCTTGAAGGAGGCCGTGGTGGCCCCTGCCCTTAAGAGGTCCTCCCTGGATCCAGCAGAGCTTGACTGTGGGGACCCCCAACTATGGGGACGGTCATCAAGAGGGAGGAGGGGAATCAGCTGCAGAACGTTCTAGGATGCAGATTATCTGGAACCTTTTTTGTCCGAGTATGAGATGGTGGAGGCATTAGTTGTGCTGGCAGATGACCACCGTTGGGGCTTGGAGGGGGCCCGTGCACCCCTCTTGACGGCCTTCAGTATCGCTGGTCATATTGTCCTGCTGGCGGGGTGGGAATGGCAGGCACTGAGGTTGGCCAGGGGCCACTCCACCCACCACAGTTCAAACACGCCACGCTGGTGCGTGAGACCAGCCACTCTGGAAGGCCACACGCCGGCTGATGTGCTACACAAGGAGCTTTGAGATTAGCAGGACATTTCTCCTCTGCATCCAGAAGCGTCTGTGGGGTGTGGTCAAAAAAGTCAGGAGCACGTAAAAATGGGCAGAGCTTCAATCACCATTGTGGCTGCCATCTTGACTTCTTTGTACCCTGCAGGCACCCCCTGTCTGTATCCGGAATGGTGAGTAGGGAGTGAGCGGGCACCCCTGTCTGCCATCTTGACTTTTTTGAACCCTCCCCAGGGATCCTCCAGATTTATAGCACACCTTTTCTTCCTTCCTCCCCTGCAAGGCAGGACAGACGGGGGGAGTGTGAGTGCGGTAGCCAAGGGTTTCACAGTTCAGTAGAGACGCGGGGTGTGTGTGTCATGTTCTTCCCTCGTCACCACAGGATTTTTATTGGGGATTCAGCATGGAAAGGGGCAGCCTTGAAGCAGAGCGCCGCAGGAATGTTCCAGCAGCGCTGTCTGCCCACAAACCAGGCATGAATCAGGATTTCTTGGTTCAGCTGCCCAATTCGACGATTCGGAGGACAGGTTGGAACTTGACGCACCTGGCTAAAATCGGCCTGTTGCTTTCAAAAAAGAAAGTCAGGTTATGGGCTGTCCTGGCATCATTCGTTCCCACCACCATTAGCAGCAGAAATGTTCCCCTTAAACGTAAGCCGTTCAGAAGTGGGCTGGCTTTACTATTTCTAAAATAAAAACTCTTCCTGAAGTTCCATGTGTGGAAATCCCTTGATAGGATAGACCCCTTGCCCAACATGAGGGTTCCCAAATTTATGCCCCTCACAAGCTCTCGCATCCTTGGTGAGTAACATAATCACTCGGATTACGGTGCTTTATTTTTTTTTCCCTCAGAAGGAGCCTTCTTAAATATTATAACTCATTAACATTAAAAGCCACACAATTGATTACCAAACTTTTAAATGAACCACACCTTTTAGAATGAGCCGCTTGACTCATCTCAAAAACCTAAGCAGGTCAGCCCTGATTAATCCTTGGATGGGAGACCACGAGGAAGTCTTATGATGGTAGGCTAGACGGGAAGTTGAAAAGATCCCGTCTGTAGTGCATAAAGACTGATCTGGTCCTTCACCCCAATGCAGATGATGGATTGAGGTGGCAATTGTGGGGATCTGCAAGGGAGCCAGTGTCAAAAACATCATGATGATGTTGCACAATTGATACAAATTATGTAATTTGTACCTATCATATTAGGCTTCCCTGCCAATCATAGGTGTCCTTTACAAGCCACAGTGATGTCAAAATGATGCCATGTGACTGACGCAAATCATGTAGTTCGTATCATTTGTGCAATAACTTCATCATGTCATTGCAGTTTCTGAAGAGGTCCCAGGTAAGCACCCAGAGTTTTCTTCTGGGTACATAAATTAAGATTGTACAGGGAAATGTTCTTCCTTCCTGGGTTGAAGCAGGCTACTGAAGTTTTTTCGTTCCTGAAACCGCCAGGGCCCCTCCCTGTTTCTACAAAGGTTTATCCCAGCATTTCAACTGTTCAGCCTTTGTGCCAACAGCTACCTGGCTGAGTTCCTCTCTTCTGTTTATGAGACTAAATAAATTATGCCATTGCAATCTCCTGCCTTCTCAAGCAAGTGTGTCCAAGTTAACCCTTTAAAACTGGGCAGAATTGGAACTTCAGCTTGCTTGCTTTATTTATTTATTTTTTTCCCCAAATTTTGCCACTGCCCATCTCCCCCCAAAAGAGGGGCTCTGGGCGGTTAGTGAAAAAAATGGATTTAGTGAAAAAAACAGATTTTTCAGACTCTGGTGTGTCGCAACTGCGTAGGCTCCAGGTCTGGAGGACTGCAGAGTCACGTCTGTGAGATAGGCAGCGATATACATTCGACAAATAAATAAATAAATAAACAAACAAACAAATAACAATAAATAAATAAACAACAATAAATAAATAAACAACAAATAACAAACAAACAAACAAACAAACACACACACACACACAAACACACACAATCTCCATCTTCCCCCGCTAGCCTGACTCCTGGCCGTGCTCCCTAGCCCAGCAAGGTGAGTTGGAGAATGTTGCAACGCAAGAGGCTTCTGTAAGGTTTTCATTGTTCATGCTAGAAGTGCATGGGAACATTTAGAGTTGTGCTAGGGAATGATAGGGGATGACAGAGATCTGCTGCTTTGGCCCAAAGGTCAAAAAAGTCAAGACGGCGGCCACAGCCGTGCAATCCAAGCCTTGCACTTTTTTGCCTGCGTTGCACATCTCCTCTTGCTATAAAATCCTCTTGGTGCTCTACCATCATCCCCTGCCAGCATATTGGCCATGTGTGCAGTGTGGGGATAAGGCAGGTTTTGGGGCACAGGCTTTATCTGCTTCCTGAAGGTATCGAACCCAGCAGAGCAGAGCCCTACAGGTAAGAGCCTTTAGGCTATGGGCGGTGATAGAAGTTTGATAGATAAATAAATAAATGGCCTGGCCAAGTGGCAGAGCCCTGCCTGTGCCCAGGTGACCTCTGGGCCGGCATCTCCTCGAAAGGATCGGGAGCGAAGCGTCTTGTGCCAGGGACCCTGGAGGGCATTTTCCAGGCCAAATGCTCTCCCGAGGCAGGAAGTAGAAAAAATTACCCTTCTGGCACACATCCCTTTGCTCTGATTCGGTCTGCGTATACGTCAAGTCCTAACCTGGTTTGTTTGCTTGTGGCGTAGCTGTTTGTCCTCAGACAGTGAGGTTTGTAAACAGTGGTTTATAATTTGGGGCGTGGTGCAAACCCAGCCAGTTGTATTTACTCAAGGAACTCTAGTTGACTAAACCATGGTTTATATAAAGCATGGTGTGTGAACTGAGTCATGATCCTCTTTATTTTTCCAAGAGTCCCACGTGGTGTCTGTGAGGGTGGGCGTGGGGGCGGCGGCGGATGGGACAGCACCCCAAGCGAAAGAAAAGATCTTTGCCCGGTTCCAGCTGGGAGAGGGGTGGCATTCGGCCTGTGGGGGGCTGGGACAGGGCTGGAGCTCAAGGCAGAGCGGGCGTTGGCATGAAAAGGGTCCCCATTCCAGACCTGGCACCTCTGGGACAGCTGGGGAGGCTGCCCTCAAAGCCCCTGGGGAGCCATGGCAGGTGGGTGTGAAAAGGGGGGAGAACTGTGGTGCCAGAGCATGGCACCCCTTGCATCGCACAGATGCCAAGTTGAGTCGCTGGCAGAGGCAGTTAAGGGGGCACCAGAGGAAACTGCTCTGCAGGATTCAACACTTTGTCAAAACGATTTTATCGTCACAGTGGAAGCCCCACTCCGTGTGTGCGTGTGTGTGCGGACCTGACGCTGCCTTCATCACGGCCCCTCCTTGCAGACGCTTCAGCTTCCGTGCCTGTCATTGGCCTCCATTACAAGCCATGACAATACCAAAACATGCGTGTTGTATCGTGATGCAAATGATGCAGTTTTGCATCAGTCACATCATGATATCATGTTGCAACTAAGTAAGTCACATCATTTGTGTGCTGATGTCATCCTATGTCCCTCCCCCGTGCATACCTTTTTCATGTCAATCAATCAATCAATCAATCAATCAATCAATCAATCCTTTATGGCCATTCAAGGAGTGCAGCTGATGCTTATGTGAGGCCTCCTGCGGCTTAGGAGATCACAGAAAGTGTCCAAAACAAGGACAATCTCCTCCTCCGCAAATTTGCCCTTTTTTAAACCATCACCGCCCTTAGTCTGATGTTACTCAAAATGCGCAAACTACCTTTTGACTTCACAGACCATGCTAAGACGTAAGGTGGCTTGTTTGGCTTGTGTTGGCCATTCTGGCTTGTAAAAGCCAAGGATTATGATTTAAAGTATTGCAGGGGGCAGCCAACCTCTCTCCCCCCTCGTGTGCTCAAACGCTGCTCTTTCCTGCAGGGCTGCTAGCTTTAGAGCATCTTCACGTCGATCATAGCTACTGCCTTCACACCAGGCTGCAACTCTTGACCTCTGGCTCGACAGAGGGTCAAGCCACAGTCAGAGCATCACCACCACAGCAGATGGGAAAACCCCTTTTCTGGTAGAGGGGGCTTCAGGTGAGAAGGAAGGTTGGCCCGGCTTGGCCAAGGCCACTTCCTGGAGTTCTAAGGAAACCCCCCCCCCCCCCCGCATGGTCTCGTCTGGTCCTGCAGGGGAAAATGTAGTCCTGCTCACGGACATTCTCTCATTGGCTTATGGCTGATGACAACATCTGTAATTCCCAGCTCCAGTGGCTGGCTGAGAATCATGGGTTTGTAATCCAGCACATGTGGAGGGCATCATGTTGGAGAAGGCTGGTACACCCCAAGAAGGAACGGATGCATCGTTTCCTGAAAAGTTCTGCGGCCATTGTGGTGTGTGTTTGTGTGTGTTGGCTCCTTTAAGTGGATGAAGCATACTGTCAGCACCCTGAGCCTGAATTGCAAAACTGGTTTCCAGGGGTTCATTGTTGGGAAATGATGTGGTTAGTTTGCAGGATTATGAAGGCCCAGGATGACATTTCTGAGGTAGATACTCATAAGAACTTTGTACCTGGTTTGTGCAGGAAAAGACAGAGTGTTGCTTGGTTAACAAAGAGATGTGTGTCTTTTCCTCCTGAAGGAGGGCAAGAAAGCACTTTTGGAACAGCCTCATCGGATACCTGAGTTTTTAAAATCCAGAACGGTTCGGGAGTCAAGTTTCTGTGTCTACGGAGGGCTGCTATCTGAAGACAATACGATCTTTGAGAGGGTGCCTGGCACATGACGTGAGAGGGGAAGGGGAAGAACTGAGCAAATACCCACGGCGAACCGGACCCGTCCAACCGGTGGTGGAGTTTCTGCTGGCTCTTCTTGCCCGTGAGGAATCCAGGGACAATTTGTGAGAGTGTCATCTTAAGCAACCTCACCCCAGGGTAAATCCCGTGGAAGGGACACACGTCTCTTCTTCCCATTGCTCTCGGTTGCAAGAGCAGGAAGGCGGTGGGCGCCTGGGCCCGAAATCAGGTTTCAGCAGGAAAGCGCCGGTAGCCTCCCGGCTTGTTTCTGTTAATGATTTCAGATCTTCACCTCCTGTTTTTTGTTTTAGCAGCAGGTAGAGGCCTTTCTTTCCATTCAGAAGAGTTTTGCTTCCCTTTTTAAGAGGCCAGAGGCTGGAATGCCCTTTTGTAAACCAGCGAGGCTCCTCCTGAAACTTGGCTTCACCAGCAAACTTGCAGTGACCCATAACTTTACTCAAGACTTTCACTTAATCAGCTTGGCTGGTGAAGCCCCCCTTCCTTTCCCTTTCCAGTTCTCAGTGGCGGGGGGAGCATCAGTCCCCGCAGAGCGGGAGCGGGTTCAAGTAACTTTCTGATCCTGTACCCAAGTTTGGGGCAACGCACGGCTTCCAATATTTTCTTTCCGTTCCAAAACGCCGGGCAGAGCAAAAGGGGAATCTCTGAGGAATCTCAAGGGAAGACTTTGCCCTTCTCGACACCCTAGAACAGTGTTTCTCAACCTTGGCCACTTGAAGATGTGTGGACTTCAACTCCACACATCTTCAACTCCACACATCTTCAAGTGGCCAAGGTTGAGAAACACTGCCCTAGAATATTTTTGCTGGTCGGATCTGACAGGATTGGCCCATATTGACCATATAGCTTGGTAGATTTCCTGGAAAATACGCCTACGTTCACAGGTGGTTGACCATATGAAATGTGTCAAGGAAGATGCTAGGCAACACAAACGCCCAGCATCAGATGAGCCTCACCAGGTCTGAACAAGGCTTTGGAGCGGCCTTTCTCAACCTTCTGACCCTGGAGGAACCCTTGAAATATTTTTCAGGCCTCGGGGAGCCCCTGCACATTCAGGCTCAAATTTGGGCCAGAAGTTGCAAAATTATTATATTTGTTTCATGTGCAGGCCTGTATAGATGCACTAACAGTGTTCTTAAACTAAAAATACAGAATGAAACCTACCTCTTTAATGTGAAGTTGCCCGAATTTGAAATAATTTTTTAAACAAATCGTGATCTCCCAGGGAACCCCTAGTGACCTCTCGCGGAACCCTCGGGTGCCACGGAACCCTGGTTGAGGAACCCTGCTTTGGAGAGTGAAATTCCTTGGGAGAATTTCCCCCTTTCCCTTCACGTTGCTTACAAATAAGGACCTTTGGAAATGTGCTGCTTCATTGCAGGTATTTTATTATGTGTTTGATGGATGCTGTTGTAGAGCAATGGCCCAACCATGCAGCAAGGGGGAGTGCGTTTGGAGGCAAGAGGCGAGACCTCCTGGCAGCCGAGTGTGGCCTTGAGGTCCAGAAGGACACATACATTAGTGTGTCTGTGATGGGAATTCTGTTTGCTCTATTTGTTGCGGGACTGAGAAGATGACAGAGGAACTTCAAGGAGAAAGCTGTGCAGAAGGTCAGCTAAGGAACCAGAGTTCCTCTTTGGTTGGTTATATCTCCTCTGAGGTCAATGTCGACTCGCAAACTATCATTTCCTTGGCTGCCTCTAAAGCGAGTCGGAATTCCACCCATGTCTCTAGGTAGGGAATAAGGGGCGTGGTGGCTCAGCGGGTAAGACGCCAGGCTTGTCGATCAGAAGATCGCAAGTTTGGAGGTTCGAATCCCTAGCCCTGCGTGATGGAGTGAGCTCCCGCACTAGCCCCAGCTCTTGCCAACCTAGCAATTCGAAAGCATGCAAATGCAAGTAGATGAATAGGTACCACTTCGGTGGGTAGGTAACAGCGTTCCGCACGTGTCATGCGGCCACATGACCGCGGAAGCGTCTTTGGACAACGCTGGCTCTTCGGCTAACAAACGGAGATGAGCACCGGCCCCTAGAGTCGGACACGACTGCACAAATGTGCAGGGGGAACCTTTACCTTTACTTACTCTAGGTAGGGAAGGGTTACCAAAATTCATCTCTCTCTCCATTTTGTAACGGGCGGGCAGCCACCAGCTTTTTTGTGGCATCTGGATGACACAACCAAAATTGGCTGTGTGGTTTTGTGGTTTTTTAAAAAGCTAAAATGAGAAGCAGAATAAGTGCATTAAGTCTCTACTAAGCCTAATGCACCATTTTACTTTTTAAATTTTTTTTATTTATCCAAATTTTATTTATCCAAATCATCCTGACCCCTGAGGCACTTACTCCCTTCCAGTAACATCATCCCATGCGGTTAAAGTTGCTGTGGCACTTGGAAGCAAGGGCACCCACGTGTGTCAAAAAAGTCAAGATGGATGGCCCGTGTGACCAAGTTCCTACCCCATTTTTTGTGTGTGTTGATCAAGAAGGCACCCTGTTGACTTTTTTGACCTCTCCATGGATGCCCCTGCTTGGAGGCCAATATTTGGGTTAGGGGAGGCTGGAGCACCAATGGGGGAAAAGGGTCAAGGTTGGGGGGGTGTTTGTAGCTGGTCAAGTCCATGAAATGATAGCATTGCTAGAAAATGTCTGAGAGCAAGAAGGGATGACGAGACCCTTCGGTGGACCAGAATAATGTACAGGAATCTGGCTGAAGTAAAACCACCCCAGCGTTCCAAAATTAAACACTAAAAATTGATATATTTGATTTATTGTATTTACACCGTAGTCTCCTTAGGATGCCTGGCACTTACAGATCCGTAAACCTTAATCCTATAGTGCTGGGATGTAATAACAATATACAATTTGATTGTACAAGTATAACTTCATTTCTGATTGTAAATCATGGGTGGGGAAAACAGGAGCTTTTAGCTCTGGGCTGACCCAACATCCTGGTCTCTAAACCCAGGTTAATGAAACTCCATTACTGGGTTCACATAACATATATCATTCTAAACGAATGAACCGTATCTGGAGTTAACTTGCAGCCCTGGTCCACATCTATGCAAGCCTAGTTGGTGTGTGGTTGGACTCTAAATCCCATGACTCTCAGCCAGCATGACCAATAGCCAGGGATTCCAGAAAGTACAATCTGGCAGAACTGCGGAGGGTAGATTTCCGCCCTGCTGCTGTAAATGGGTGAACTGGGAACTGCCTTCTGATCCCCACCCCGGAGAAAGCAGCTGGCTGGCGGGCGGGCTCAGTCCCAGGGCGTGCAAAGCAAGGGGCGCACCCCTGAGCATGTGCAGAGGGCCGCCCCCATTCCGCCGCGTCTCCCAGCTCCGAGGGACGGGACGTGCAGCGGGACCCCCGGCCGAGCCTCCCCGCTTGGAAGCGGCCCCGGGAGAAGCCACCTGACGCCGGAGGAGGGGCGGCGAGGCGGGGGCGGGAGCTGCGGGCTCCTCCCCTCGGCCCGCTTGATTGGCTCCGCGGCAGCCCCGCGGGGGCCGTGGGCACGGCGGTGAGGCAGCGCCGGGACGCCTGGCTGAGCGGGGCGCCGCGAGCTCTCCCTCCCTGGTGCGCGCGCCGGGGCTCCGCTCGCAACTGGAAGGCGCCCAAGGCGGAGGGGGCGGCGGTGCTCCCGCGCCGTCATGTAGCGCCTTGCTCCTCCTCCTCCTCCTCCTGCCAGCAGCCGGGGTGAGGTCGGGTGGGGGGGGCGAGCGGGCGAGCGAGCGAAGGCAGGCAGGGGTGCTCGGGCACCTGCAGGCGCGCCATGGGCAACACCTACCGCAAGCGGAGCCCCCCCGGCGCCCGGACCTGGTCATTCTGGAACTTCGGCCGCTCCGACCGGGCGAAGACAGGTAGGGCTGGGCAGGTGGGGAGCCTGTTGCAGGCGGGGCGAGGCCGGGCAGATCCTCGCCCGGCTCAAAGGCGGAAGCCCGCCCGGGAGCGCCCGAGCAACGGGGAACCCAACCGGCGCTGAGGAATTGGGCAGGTCCTCCAGCGCTTCCCCCCTTGGAAGCTCCTTCAAAGCTCCTTGCTCCTCCTGAGCTGGTCCCAGCCGGCTCGTAGGTGGCATCCGGGTGACCTTGATGTTCCGCCTGGGAACCGCAGAGGCCCGGGCGGGCTGGAAGGGTCCGCGGCGCGGGAAACACTCGGCGCGTGCTCAGAGGCCCTCTTGTGTGCCAGGCGTTCGAGCAGCCTGGTGCCCGGCAGATCGGCTGCGTTGCGGTTCTGTCTGAGCCCCGGGGCGGTGAGGGCAGGGCCCGCGGCTGCCCGGGGTCAGGTTGGACCCTGAGGCCAGCTTCTGCCGTTTGGGGACCCCACTGTCCTCCCACACATTCTCTGCATTCCCTGCCCGCCGGAGGGAAACGTCCCGTTTTGCTTGTGGAAAGTGTGGTTTCCAAATCCCAAAAAGTTTGGGCAACACATTAAGCCCCAGGTAACTTCCTCAACCTTGCTTGTGGCTGCAGCTTTGCCTCCCCCACATCGCTGTTTCTGGTAAATGCCAAGCAGTTGCGCTTGTGCCTGGAGAACATTGGGCTCAAATAAATAGTCTTGGAAGTGATTTTGTTTCCAGTCTGTGAATTGTGGGAGCTTGGGGTTTTGAAAGACTTCCCCGTGCAGGCCTGGGTCCACGCAGCACCACCGTTTATGCCATGTGTTTGATTTCATCTTTGTGCGTCTGAGGAGCACAAGGCAGAGAGAGGGTGGCCTGATACACAGTCGTACTAAGCCGGGGTTTGTTTATTCTAGTTTATAGAGCGTGCCACAATTGGCTGTGTTTATACAGACCGTGTCATAGACAGACTATGGTTTATGTGAAACACGGTAGGAGGAGGGGCAGGCCGTTGGGTGCACCACGTTATGCAATTGATTGATTGGCTAATAATTTTGATTTCTAAAGGGGCGTGGTGACTCAGCGGGTAAGACGCCAGGCTTGTCGATCGGAAGATCGCAAGTTTGGAGGTTTGAGACCCGAGCGCCGTGTGACGGGGTGAGCTCCCGCACTCGCCCCAGCTCTTGCCAACCTAGCAATTCGAAAGCATGCAAATGCAAGTAGATGAATAGGTACCACTTCGGTAGGTAGGTAACAGCGTTCCGCGTGCGTCATGCTGGCCACATGACCGCGGAAGCGTCTTTGGACAACGCTGGCTCTTCGGCTAACAAAC
Organism: Charina bottae; assembly: GCA_023362775.1. NCBI lineage: Eukaryota > Metazoa > Chordata > Lepidosauria > Squamata > Charinaidae > Charina > Charina bottae. The sequence continues at coordinate 4,394,172 of JALMGJ010000013.1, read as the reverse complement.
GGAGATGAGCACCGGCCCCTAGAGTCGGACACGGCTGCACAAATGTGTGGGGGGAACCTTTACCTTTACCTAAGGCCAACCAACTCAACAGCAAATCATGTAATTTGTGCCTTTTGCGCAAGGATGTCGCCGTGCACGTGGCATCACAATGTGTACGATGCACTCCCTCCATTCAGCAGCGGGTTTGCACATTGCCTGAAGTCTGAAGGAACCCCAGCGCCTTCTGCCTTGGCTTAATTGTATCCTCAAAATGTGCTGTGACGTTTGGGCCTCTCGCTTCCCCTGTACTTTAGACTGCAAACTTCAGAGGCTGTTCAGGTGCGTATGTGCCCTGCCCTGGCATAATTACTCAATTATGATGGCATGAAATAGCTTTAATTGTTGTTATTTCATTAAATCCGGGGTTGATTATGTTTTATGGGTGCCAGTCACTGTGAATGAAAGGGAAGGTAACCCCATCCCCCAACTTGTTTCAAAGTGATTGAGATACTTCTAATTAGCACTAAGCTTTTTGAGCATGAGAAACGCTGACCCTTTGGAACACGAGCTGTGGGGTGTTTCCCTCCCAGCCTGGCTGGTTGGCCTAATTAACAGCCAGAGGATGAGGGACCCAAATTTTGTTTTTTATGTTTTGGTCTACTGACAGTCCCGTGCTTGGACCGTGTGCCTGGGAGAGGTCGGGGTGTTATTTTGCTGTGCTATAATTGGGTGCTGCTGCTGATTAAGAGAAACCAACGTCTCGCTCACTCATGAACCTTCCCCACAAAACAGGAGTCTGTTTAGTTTGTGTCAAGGCCAATTAATCCCCCCAACTTGTGTAAGTCAGTTCCTTAACTTGAATTTTATGTGGACCCCCCCTCCCTTTATTTACTAAGAAAGTTGTTTGACTTTTACTCTGGAATAGAATAGTACCAACACATCATTTGTTAAATAAGGGTTGATCCAGATCAGTGTTTCTCAACCTTGGCCACTTTAAGATGGGTGAATTCAACTCCCAGAATTCTGGGAGTTGAAGTCTATCCATCTTAAAGTGGCCAAGGTTGAGAAACACTGATCCAGATGTTGGATGTTGTACTTGTTCTGTAAAGTTGGATTTGTCTGCCTCTAGAGAAATAAATAATCAACGGCCCTCTGTTCCAGAGAGGTTTGGTGCAAAAAGAACGCTGAGTATCGCCAATATTCTGCAAGGCTGGCACAAGGATTTGTGTTAGCTCAGGCAAAAGAAACTTAGGTCCCCCAACAGTCAGTGCCAGTTTGCAAAAAGCAGGATGGACTTGGGAACCTTTCCCACAAGACAGCCAGAGCTCCTGTATTACCCTGGATAATTTGATTTCCAAGTCATCTTTGCAACTTTGCCCTGTGCCAAGTTTCTGATCTACCCAGCTGTTAAAAAGAAGCTGTACTGGAAAACAGAAACAACAGATTTAAATATTTCATTGCATCTGTGTCTGGACAAGAATTAGTCTACCAATTTTCCTGCAGTTTTGTCTGTAGTCACAGCCCTTCACTGTGAAAATAGATCTGCAGCTGAGCCTGGGTCACACGAAGTCCTGTATTTCTGGCTATTGGTATTTATTCTCTGATCAGTTTTTTTTTCTCCTGATCTTTGAAAGGAACCTAACTTACTAAAACTTGGAGGGTAAAGCTTTCCCCTACAATTACTTTCATTCTGTAAAAAATCTTCAGTGGATGGCTTACTTTATGATTGGGTTCATAGATCAGGCAGTGATGCAGTTTGCTTAACAAAGGTTTATTGAGAAACTATAATTGGCTGGGTTCATGTAATAATAATAAGCCATAAATAATGGTTCAGGCCCTGTGCTCAGGTTTACAAAACATGCGCAAAACCAAACAAACTACTTTGGGACTTAATAGCTCCACAGCACACACAAGTCAGGTTCAAGCCAAGCTGCTGTATTTGCTCAGCCTGCTAACTATAGTTCTTTTAAATCTCGGTTTGCTTTTTTGTGGGCTAGTATGCTGTCCAATTTCAGCCTGGTTGGTTAGTTTTATAGTTGAGTGTATTGTGCCAATGCCAAAAATGGATTAAAGCTGCGTGAACACAGCCACAGCTACATTTGTCTTCGGAGCGTGGCCAAGAAGGAAGTTGGCAGTCTTAATCGGTGGGACTACTTTGGAGCAGCTGGTTTGAGTGTTGGCTATTTGGGCTGGCGCGAAGTTCCTGCGGTTGTCCGTCTCGGCGTCTCCTTTCTGAGTTTCAGGTGTGTGGCATGTGGTTGGTACGCGGCAGGTTGCTAAAGCAGCAGGTGAGAGAAACAGGCGGTGGGACCAGATCCAAAAGCGTCCCTCCCAGGCCACTGAGGAAGCAACCAAGCTTAATGAATGTGAAAGGCAAGGAGGTGCCGATGAGGAGAAAAAAAAAGGAAATAGGAAAAATGTGAAAAAGGCCCTAGGGCAGTGTTTCTCAACCTCAGCAACTTTAAGCTGTGTGGACTTCAACTCCCAGAATTCCCCAGCCAGCATGCTGAATTCTGGGAGTTGAAGTCCACACATCTTCAAGTTGCTGAGGTTGAGAAACACTGCCCTAGTAGGATTGACAAAAACTTGACCTTGGTATCTGCTCTTTTTCATGCCAAAGTTTATTCCCCAAACTTGTGCCCGAGTTCCAGTTTCCAGCTGTTTCCTCCACCAGATGCCCAGGGGCACCGGGGCAGCAGGCATTCAGCTGATGAAAATTCTCCCAGCGCACGAATGCCACGAGAAGGGAACCTCTGTGTCAAGGATGCTGAGCTCGAAGCCCAAGGGAGATAGTAGCCCCCACCCCTACGTGCACACCATGGGATATTTTAAGGTGACAGGAGGACAGAATCACCCCATTTCTTTTTCTCTTTGAGCCTTCAAGTCAGTCTTGACTTCTGGGGACTGCCCGGAGAAGTCCCTGCAGACTTCTTGGCAAGGTCGTTGGGAGCGGTCTGCCCTTGCCACCTCCTTCCCAGGGCTGAGAGCGAGCCCAGAGTCACCCAGGTGGCTTCTAAGGCAGGATGAGAGCTGAGGATTCAAATTCAGCACCTTTAACCACCCCATCAAACTGGCTCTCACAATCTTCCATATTTCCTGTATTGACTCATCATTACTTTAGTGCAGAGCTGTCTCCCACCCGGAAACCTATGACCTCACTGTGGGAGGTTGTGCGGATCCAGAATTGGCCTTTATAGCCACTTACGGATTCACCGTTAAAATTTTACCTTTGGAAGACAATCTTACTCGGCTACGAGTGATCGCCAATGATGAGTGCAGAGCTTTCCAAACTGTGTGTCGTGACACAAAAGTGTGTCGCCACACACAGTCTGGTGTGTCGCCACACAACCCGGAAGCGCTGATCATCATCAGCGCTTCTGGGTTTTCCCGTGGCGACACACCAACGGCGGCGCGCAAAAAACCGAAAGCGGCAGCAGCAGCGCTTCCGGGTTTTTGTGCGCTGCCGCACTTCCGGGTTTTCCTGTGGCGACACACCAACGCCCGTTGGTGTGTCGCCGCGGGAAAAACTTTGGAAAGCCCTGCTTTAGTGAAATCAAATTCAGGTTTACTCCTGACGCCGCTAAGTTTTTCCCTCGGCCCTTGAAAAGCCAAATGAAATGCCTTGCCAAAAAAAAAAAAGATTGCAAACCTTTGCTTTAGAAATGGGGGGGGGGGGGCACAGGGGGTCCAAAAAGTCAAGATGGCAGCTGCAACTGTGCAAAGTTCCACGGTTCCAGCCGCTATCTTGACTTCATTGACAACCCCCCCCGACACCCTTGTTTAGTTAGAAGCTGACCTCCTGCTTGGCTCCGGAATCTTGGCTGGAAACCGGCGCAGTTTATTTTTCTTTATTTAATAGTTCCGGCGTACGTACCGTGGTGGGAGAGAGAAGTCTTCATATCAATCCATCAATAAAGAGATAATAGCTTGTGCGTTAGGGTGCTGAAAGCATATCTTGTACTGGGTCAACGTAACAGAACTTGTTGTCCTCCCAGCTCCTGCATGTGCAGCCAGGCTCCTCCGCTGGGCGATTAAGCCTCTGTGTAGTAATGAAGAAATGCTTCGCTTTGCCTTCTCCCCCGATGCATCCGCCTCGCCTACATCTCTTGGATTTCCGGGTGGTGCCCCATCCAAATGCTAACCAGGCCTGCTTTTACAGTATTTAGCTTCCCTGCCCAGATCAGATCAGCCAGGTGCCGGTACCCGGCCGGGGTTCTCCCTTGAGTCAAGCATGACTTCCGGTGTTGGACGTGCAAAAATCAGGAGGAGTCCGGTAGCACCTTTTCTCAAAAGGCCGAAGCTTTTGTGAGCCGCAGCTGGTCTGGGGCGACCGAAGCCTACGCAGCTCTCTGGCGGACACGCCGTTTCCTTGGCAGCCGCGTGGAAGAGGTTAGCGTTGCTTTTGCTGGGGTGGATGTTTTGACTTCCCAGTGGGGGTCTCCCATCCCAGTACTGGCCAGTGGGGCTTTGCCGTGCCGAGTCTGGGGCAGACAGGTGCGGCGGGGGCGTTCCTGCACACTTCCAGTGCCCCTTTTGGAGGTGGAATTGGAAGCAGCCACGGCCCTCCCGAGCTGACCAACCCAACTTAATTCTGGGCCCAGACAAGGTTGCCCCCCTGCAGCTAATAAACGAGCAAACCGAGGACATTCAACTCCCCTCCCATCAAAGCCGGGAGGGGGACAACGGGCTTTTCTAGGCATCTTGGAGGATGTCCGTGGAGGGTGTCATCCCCTTAACTGGAAGGCTGGGAGGGCCAGAGAATCTTTTCTGCTGCTTTCCGTTCAGCCACGTTTCCTTCCTTCACCTGGCTGGGCCCCTCGATTTGCAGTGAAGCCCAGATGAAAGGCAGAGGTTTTCCCAGGGAGTCTGGACATGGTTGGGGGGCGGCGGGGAGGGTGAGCCAAGCTGCACTGGCCGCCTGGGCCAGAGGCAGGCAGCCAGACGCCCCCCCCCCCGAAGCTTTGGGACCTCAGCTTGGAAAGTCCCTTGCTGCTCATGCTGCTGGCTTGCAGCGCAGCCACAGTGCAGTCCTTGCACAATGACATCACGGTGTGTGCGACGTCATTGAGGGTATTGACAGAATCGTCAAGGTACAGCCACAATGGTGCAATCAGAACCCCCGTGCCTGTAAAAAAGAGTGATGTCATTGTGCAAGGACTGCATTGTAGCCTGCAGACGCTCCTGGTGGGGGAGTGACGCTTTGATTACCCCCTCATGGCTGCCATCTTGACTTTTTTGACCCTGCCCTGTGGACACCCCTGCCCCTCATGCATGCCCATGCTGGCTAGGCTTGCAGGATTCTCAAATTTGCACCACAGGGAAGAGCCTTGTTGGGAAGTCAAGCAAGTTAAGGCGGACATGTTGGAGAAGTCAGTGGGGTAATTTGGGGAAATGGTTCTCGTTCGGTCTGACTCAGCCTGATGCTCTCCAGGTGTGTCCCACAACTCCCAGCCAATGGGAACTGAAGTCCAACACATCTGGGGGGCACCTGGTTGGTGAAGCTATTTTACTTACAGCTGTGTTCCAAACCGTGCAAATTCAGATTAAAAGAGAGGGTTTGTGTTTGTCTCATAGTCTGACTGTGCTTTTAAAAGTTTTAAATGAAGTGCTGAGGGCTGAATTCGCCCACGTGCCCAGCCTCTTGCCCCAGACGTGGTGACCGCGGGCAGGAGTTTGCCTCTCTGGCTTTGTGCCCCACGTGGGGAGGGCCTGGGCTTCCACAGCAGCCGTTTTAAGCATGGGCAGACTATGCCCCCTCTTACAGTGGCAGTGCTAGGGCCCACAACTTGCTCTCACAAGTCCAGTTGTGCCCAGTAGCCAAAAAGGTTAGGCTCAAGATTGTGCTAGGCCATGATTCATGGTTTATAAACCAGGGTGGTTGGATTCCCACAAGATGCTCTGCCCCTGGGTTGCAGACATCTCTTGGAAGCGCCTCTCAAACTGTAAACTTCAGTGTGACCAAAGGGGGAAATCTGTCAACGCATGACCGGAGAGTAATCAGATTAATGGGATTTAATCTAGATTACGTTGAAGGGTGAATAACGCCTGAGTTGCTCGGCCCTCTTCCTCCAGGCCCAGAGCAGCCCTCCCTCTGGAGACATCTGCCCTTGTGCTGGGCCCAAACTGCAGCACATTAGGCAGAGCACGGTGTGCCAGCGGCCCTAGCAGCCCGTGGATCCTGGGCCAGCAGCCATCCACCGTTGTGCCAGTGTGCTCCACCTGCCCGGCCGGGGGCCCTTTGCTTTGAATCCCGCCTGCATCCCCTGACAAGAGCATCTGATCAGGCGCCCCGAGCTGCGTGGGTGGACCTCGGGGAGGGGAGAGTGGGCGGGGGCAGCCCCAGCTCCAGCCCCATGGCAACCGGCCGGAGGCCACAAAGCAAAAGAATGTGCATTGTGTTGCTTCAGTGTTTTCCAGGCACCCAGCAAATGGGGTGGGGGCTGGGGCGGGTGCCCCGCTGGTCAGGGCCGCCAGCCACTTTCTGGCTGGGGAGGGAGGAAAGGCTGGGACAGCCCTGGCCATCTGGGCTTCAGGAATCAGGGGAATGGCTTGAAGAAACAGCCGCTGCACCCTGGGAGCCAAAGTCTTGCGGGAGCCCTGGAGGGCAGTTGCAGACGTGTGAAGCCTGTGCACCGTGTCTGGGCACTGCAAAGCCTTTTCCTGTTTCACATCTCTCCAAGTGTGATGCATGATGATTGGGCAGCATTCCCCAACCCGGTGCCCTCCGGAAGTGTCGTGGGCGGGTGGAAAACGTGTGTGTGCAAGAGGTCAGGCTAGTAAACCTTGGTGAGGTTGAGGCTCAGCGCCTGGCTCGGCTGATGCTGGAACAGTGGCGGGAGGGCGTCCTGATCAACTGATGCTCGTCTCTTGCCCCCCTCTGTGCTGGGGACGGTTCTCCTTTATCTGAGATCCATTCCTCCCTGCCTGCCTGCAAGGAGGGGACTCTGCTTGCATCTCTTCCCCTGGCCAGGCGGGGGCAGCAACAGGGGCCGGATCTCCCCTTTCAGGGGACCAGCACGGTGGGGGCGCTCATCCCCGCACAGGCACTCCGCTGCCTTCACGTTCCCAAGTGAGGGAAATGCGCCACCCCACCGCCCTCCCTAATAATTCTCGCTGTAGGAACGGCTTGCTTGCTTGCAGCGCTGGGCACGGCTGAACGGCCCCGGATGCTTCAGCCTCTGCTTGCCACCCAGGACCTGATCTCCAGAGCCCGGCTGCGGTGAGGGAAGGGCCCTCTGGGCGGGCCCAGTGGGGCAGAGTGAAGCCCTGGTGCAAACAGGCTGGGAGAAGGTGTGTGCACTGAAGGTGGGGCTCCTCTATTTACCTTCAGGCAACGGTGGCCCCCGGGCTGGTGCCCCACACGCTTTATCTCGCTCGCATTGCCATGGAAACTGACACGCCTCTTTGCATTCCCGGCAGAGCTCAGTGGGTTCTTGCTGACCACTGCGAAAGGGCACATTTCCCTGCATCTCTTTTCTCTCAATGCTGAGATCCAGCGGCCAGTTTGTGTAGGCGCTGGGCTAGAAGCCTGGAGACCGCGATTTCTAGCCCTCCGTTAGGCATGGAAGCCGTAGGCATGGGTGACTTTGGGTCAGTGGTGCTCTCGGCCAAACCCACCTCACAAGGTGGTGGTTCTGGGAAAAAGAGGCAGGAGCATTAGGTCTGTACGCTGCCTTGAATCAACGAAATATAAACATCTAGTAATAATATAAGCCGGCTGGGTGACCTTGGGCCAGTCCCTGTGTCTCAGCCCTAGGAAGGAGCCAATAGCAAACCAGGAGACTGACAGTTCTAGGCCCGCCTGAGGCATGAAAGCCGGATGGGTGACCTTGAGCCAGTCCCTGTCTCTCAGCCCTAGGAAGGAGCCAATAGCAAACCAGGAGACTGAGAGTTCTAGTCCCGCCTTAGGCATGAAAGCCGGCTGGGTGACCTTGGGCCAGTCCCTGTCTCTCAGCCCTAGGAAGGAGCCAATGGCAAACCAGGAGACTGAGAGTTCTAGTCCCGCCTGAGGCATGAAAGCCGGATGGGTGACCTTGAGCCAGTCCCTGTCTCTCAGCCCTAGGAAGGAGCCAATGGCAAACCAGGAGACTGAGAGTTCTAGTCCCGCCTTAGGCATGAAAGCCGGCTGGGTGACCTTGGGCCAGTCCCTGTCTCTCAGCCCTAGGAAGGAGCCAATAGCAAACCAGGAGACTGACAGTTCTAGTCTCGCCTGAGGCATGAAAGCCGGATGGGTGACCTTGAGCCAGTCTCACACACACAGCCCAACACACCTCACAGGGTTGTTGTTGTGGGGAAAATAGGAGAGAGTATTTGGCATGTTCGCCACCTTGAGTTATTTATAAAAATAATAAAGGTGGGGTAGTAAGTAAGTAAGTAAGTAAGTAAGTAAATAATAATAATAATAATAATAATAATAATAATAATAATAATAATATGGCTCTCTAGGATGTCCAGGGCAGCCTTTATCAGCCACAGAGGTGGAAGGAAAAATGCAGTCTCTTTTCAGGATGACACGGAGTCTATCCTGTGCCAAATTGCTTCCTGGGGGAGCAGTACATCAGTACGGGGGGGGGGGACCTTCTTTCCTCTTACTGATTGGAAACATAGAGGTGTTTTCTTCCAGAGCAGATGCAAGTCTTCTGCAGCAGCTTCTGCCCGCAGCAGGCATTGGCGGGAGCTGCTCGGTTTTAAATGTAACCTGGGCAACTCACGTGTCCTTGGTTTGTGAGCAGCAGGAGCAAGAAACAGGGTGCCTCTGAGCATATGGAAACAGCATTGTCTTATAGGCAGCCATATCGTGCCTGTAAGAGGAAATTGTTTCCAGAAGAGAGAGAGAGTGTGTGTGTGTGTGTGAGAGAGAGGGTATGGTTTTCAAAGAATATTGTGTTCTACCATCCATCCATCCATCCATCCATCCATCCATCCATTCATTCATTCATTCATTCATTCATTCATTCAAATAGGATACAATACAGCTGAATCCCACAGGCATCTTGACCAAAAATATGTAAGAAGATAAGGATTAGGAAGCAAGGAGAAGGGCTTTTCACAGAACTGGTAATCCATCTGAAGAATGGAAATAAGCACATGCATTTTACTGTGATTTCTACCTACTGGTAATCCTTTAGCACAAGAGAGTTATTGATGATCTCTTTTGGTGGACTCATCCTTGCATTTCTTGGCTTCTGGAGTTCAGTTTCATTCAAAGCCTAGACCAGCCCATGCAACAAATTAACTTCCTGAACTCTGCCTCAGTAAAGCGGATTACTGGACTTTTGATCAATGCCTGATGCAGGAAATCCAGGAGACCCGGATTTCTAGTCCCGCCTCAGGCACGAAAGCCGGCTGGGTGACTTTGGGCCGGTCCCCCTCTCAGCCCAACCCACCTCACAGGGCTGTTGTTGTGGGGAAAATAGGAGGAGGAAGGAGTATTAGGTATGGTCCCTGCCTTGAGATATTTATAAAAATAAGGCGGGGTTAAAAAAATATCTAAAACAAATTCTAAATCTAAAAACCAACCGATCGCCACATATATCTAGAAACCTCGCACTTTTATCCAGAACCTTCCAGAAAATGGATTGTGTACAGCCAAGCTCTCTCCTCTGATTCATTCAGCAGAAACACACAACAGAGAGATTTAAGATAGGCTCCTGAGACCCCTAAATGTTTTTAGAGGACAGAAATGGTGGATGGCTGCAGCCCAGGGCCGCCTCTGGAAGCAGGCCAATGTGTCCCCAAGGGAAAAAGAGAATAGGAAGCTGGGGGCACCCCCTTACCAGTTTGCCCAGTTTGCAAATAGGCAAGCCCTTTCCCCAGGAGCAACCATTTTGTGACAGCACCCTTTAACGGGTTCGCCAAATTCCAAATGGAGCCCTTTTTCTTTCCTAGTCCCAGGAAGCCCAGGGGTCGTGTGCGAAGTATGGTAGTCGGCGTCAACAAAGTGGCACCGGGTGTTGACATCGCACACATTTGTGCTGTGAGAGATTCTCCTGCGAAACCAGCCTCCTTTGACTGAGCGTCTGAAGGAGCGCCGAAAGAGCAGTGGCCGCAGTGGGCTGGGGACGTATTTCCTCGCGGTCTCGGCCTCCTGCCTCCAGGGCCTTTGAAGGGAAACCCTGCAAAATGCCTTCTAGTGTGCAGGCATGCATCGTTGGCTGATTGCGCGGGGGGTTGTACAATCGCAGCCTGTCTCATCCTGCCCAGGCAAGCGTTCAGGAGGAGCCGGCAAGAACTTTGCTTCAATTTGCAGCCATTTGAAAACGTAGAGCAGATTTTGGCAGTGCGAGGGGAACGGCCATCAAACACCCCAGCTCAAAGGCAGGGGAAGAAAGGGCTCCTCCTCTCTGCCAGACCCCTGAACGGCCACTGGCAGTAGAAGCAGGGCCTGGCAGATCCTCAGGGCTGCCTCGGTGTCAGGGAGCACCCCGTGACCTTTTCAGTCCTGGGGAGGGATCACGGGGGGATGGGTGCCCCCCTTGGACTCTGCCCCCCTGGCCCTCGATTAAGCACGTTTCCTTGGCACCCCTTGGAGTTGGCACGGCTTTGGAGAGGCTCTTGCGGGAGCTTCCCTTCTCAGCTCTGAATCACTTCCATCCTCAGCCGATGGCAGCGCTGTCTGGAAACGTGGGAAGTGAGTCCCTATCAGCCCCACTAGGTAGACCTGGCCAGGAAATCAACCCCCCAGAAGTCTGGAACTCTACTTTGTTGAGGTTGGCCACAATCACGAATCTTGCAAGTCTCCCTCTTATACCCAGTAAGGTGTGTGTGTGTGTGTGTGTGTGTGTGTGTGTGTGTGTGTGTGTGTGTGTTTGCCTGAGCCATGTCCGAATATTATCTCAGTCAAGGTCGTCTTCCTTACTCTCAACAGTCCCTTTGCAAAGGGTCTTCAGGCAACACGCAAAACGGGGTCCAGATTCAGACTGGTGATTGAGCTGCAGAGCGCGGCAGCCGGAGTCAGCTCTGGGCGGGGGATGTCCCTCTGCACCCAAAAGGCCACTCTGCCCTCCAAGGGGCTGCATCTCACGGGGCGCCAAATACGTGGCAGGTTTTGGGGAAGGTGTAGGCAGAAGCAGGTGAACAAGAAATGGGAAAAAAGTTCCAACCAAGGAAACAGCAGGGAAGGGGGGCTAGACTGAAGTGCTGTAAATAACGTTCAAAACCTGTTGGATTCGAAACTGGCATGTGAGAGGGAAAGAAGAGAAAATTGAATTGGGTGCTGCAGTCTTGTACACCCACAGGGAAACAGTACAAATCTGAAGAAGCTCTTGTTTCTACGCCTTGACCCCAAATTCTTTTCCTTTGAATAAACGGAGTACCTCCTTAGCTCTTCTTACTCATTTGCGTAATTGCTCTAATGTGCGCAGGGCTTTTCCGAGGGCCATAAGCCCACCGCTCACTGATTGACAGCTCCCTGAACGAAAGCCATCACCCTCTGTATGCAATATTGGCAGATGTGGAGACACCATAGTTTCCAGAGTGGCGCACTCTTAGTCTGTTGCAGCCAAACCAACAACTGCGGCCCATTAGACAAGCAGATTTACAGATACATAGCATTAGGCCATTTCATTAGATGCATGAAGTTTAATCCTGAGAAAGCGTGTGTGTCTCCCCCACACCCAGACACAGGCCCAGTTGAGGGGGGAGAAGAGGGAAATGTTAAAAGGAGAACAGAGGCAAAATTACCTCTAGGTAATAACCATAAACAACAACAATAAAAATAGTTCTGACATGGGCATTCTTGCATAGATGAGCTTGTTCACACATGAATCGTGATAAGAAACATTCCTCTCTGTTTAATCCATGAGAAGGAGGAGATTAAACCTCCCAGTGTATTCCAGCTCAGCTGTTTTATCAAAAAACTGTTTCTGCAAAACATTGCCCTCCGCCGGGTCAGTGATGTTGAAATGCCCACCTATGCAATTTTGGGAAGGCACGGCCTCGGAGCTGTGCCCAGAGGTTGGGCGATGTGGCCGGTGCCAAATGTCCAGGTGTTTTAGCTTAGCCTCACAAGGGGTGAGACTCCCGCCTAGCGCCATGCTCTGGTGCTGCTGGTTAATCATTGTGCACAGTTGGGTGGCTGTTTCTAGGCATGGATGTGCTGACTCCCTGCTTAAATCTTAACTGTGTGCTGGAGCGTTTCTTTGAGGCTTCCGGTAAAGGAGATGAGTAGGAGAGCAGCTTTCGTGGCGTGGAGAGAACACGGCAGCCGCTGCTGCCCTGCACAGCTTCCTGTCTCCATTGGAAGTGCTCCTGGCACTGCTTTGGAGCCCAAACGCGCTGGGGATGTCCTCGGTGGGCAGAGAGCCTTAGGGGCTGAGCTGCTAGGGGGTTCCTCCTCCTGGGAGGCTTTGCTTTGATGACCTCCTCACGTGGCCTGGCCACTTGCAGCCCCCCCCCCCCAGCCTTTATCCCCCTTGAAATGAACGCTCCTGCATTTTGGGTGCTCAAACCAGTCTGCCAAGTGGCAGGTCCAAAATGTTGACACTTGGGAGTTTAGAGTTTCCTCTGACCACTCTGGTTGTTCTTCACCAATAATCTGGCTGGATTATTTCTTCTTCTTGGGGTCCAAGGCATTACTGGCAATATTTTGTCCAGCACCACAGTTCAAAGGCATCAATTCTTTGCTCAGGTTTACTGATGGTCCAACTTTCATGGCCATATGTTACAACCAGGAAAAGAGTGGCTTTGATAATATGTACCGTTGTTGTCAGCATGATTTTAACGCACTTTAATAGTTTGTCTGGATTTGTGATACTCTTTTTCCCAAGTAGCAGAAGTTTCCATATTTCATGGTGACAGTTTCCATCCCTGTGATTTTTCTGAGTCTAGGAAGGCAAAATCCATTACTGTGCCATTCCAACTTCCTCCCCACTTATTTATGCTGCGTTAACTCTGCTTGCAGACCTAATCTTCATTTTTTAAAAATATTGAGCTTTCAGCCATCCACGTAATATTGTCTGGAGTTGTTGGTGTTTCTCCCAGTAATTTTAATTCCAGTTTCTTCTGGTCTGCACCTAAGTTGAAGAGAGAAGGGGAGAGTATGCGACCGTCCCCACTTAGAATACTTTCATTGCGCCATATTCGGTTCTAGGAATGGCTAAGGAGGGGAGGACGCAGGGCCCCGTTTCCAGCCATTCTCTCTCTCGCTGCAACTGAAGATGATACTGTATAAGGAGAGATGCCTGCTCTCTCTTCCAGTCCACTGGGGAAAGGAATGGAGGGAAGTGTTTATACCCCTGTGACCAGCCTCGTTCCTGTCCAAACCACATAAGCAGCCGGCGGAAGAGCTGATTGCAAGCTCTACTTGTCCCCCCCCGCCCCCTTTTCAAATCTCAGCCCCCTCTGGCAGTTCTGCCCTCTGAGCCTCAGTGGATGTGAAGGCAGAAGATCCTGGCTGGGCCCAGGACAGAGAAGGCAGTCGGGAGGTGACTGTGAAGCAGCGGGAGGGAGGGGGGCTCGAGGGGGGGGATTTTCCTTCTTAATGGGGAAGCAAACCTCAGGCACTGGTGCTGAAGAGTGAATCTTCTGTGAGCCCCTCTTCCACAGGGCCTGCCTTGGCCCCTTCGAACTTACAGTGGCAAACAAGAGACTTTGTGTTTTTCGGTCATTCATTCATTCATTCATTCATTCATTCATTCATTCATTCATTCATTCATTCTTAAATTTTGCCACCGCCCATCTCCCCCCAAAGGGGGGACTCTGGGCGGTTTACAATAAAGATAAAAACATTAAAATACCCTAAACATAACTATATGCAATTCGAAAGCATGCAAATGCAAGTAGATGAATAGGTACCACTTCGGTGGGTAGGTAACAGCGTTCCACGTGCGTCATGCCGGCCACATGACCGTGGAAGCGTCTTCGGACCACGCTGGCTCTTCGACTAACAAACGGAGATGAGCACCGGCCCCTAGAGTTGGACACGACTGCACAAATGTGCGGGGGGGATGTATTCGATTTTAAATATCGAATACAGATACAATATGAAGTATAAATACAATATAAAATCAAGATGATGAAAATAGCTGTGGTACCGCTCATGTGTATTCAAAGGGCCATTTTAGGGCACCAGCCATCCCCAGGAGTGGTTGCCTCCCTCTCTGCCCCAGGCAAGGTGGCAAAACCAGGTCTTCAGTTGTTTTCGGAAGGCCGCCAGAGATGGAATCTGTCTCTGGGGGAAGGATATTCCAGAGTGCGGGAGCCACTGCAGAGAAGGCCCGCCTCCTGGACCCCGCCAGATGGAATTCTCTTGCAGACGGGGTCCGTAGCATGCCCTCTCTGCATGATCGGGTGGGGTGGGTTGATACAATGGGGACGAGGCGGTCCCTCAGATACCCTGGACCCATGCCATGAAGGGCTTTATAGGTGATAACCAACACCTTGAATTGCACCCGGAAGCAGACTGGTACCCAATGTAGAACAACGGTATAACATGTGCCGATCTAGGGGCATCAAGAATTGTCCACGCAGCCGTATTTTGGACTAGCTGTAGCTTCTGGATACTCTTCAAGGGTAGCCCCATGTAGAGCGCGTTGCAGTAGTCTATATGGGAGATGACCAGAGCATTAGTGACCATGCGAAGGGCCTCCCGCTCCAGGAAAGGGCGTAACTGGGCGTAACATTAGATTTATGCCCCACTTTTCCAGGGGCCAGAGCAGCATATATGGTTTTCTTCCCCTTTTTATTACAACACCCCTGCAAGGTAGGTTAGATTATGTGTGAGAGAGAGAGATTGAGCAAATCTGAAGGCCAAGGTTTAGTCCCACAATCTGAATGTGACTCCAGGCTGCTATAAGCGCATTCCCTGTTTTTCTTGGCAGCTCAGCTGCTGTGGCTCCAAGCCAGGCCGGGGTTTTGTGATGCTCTGGAATTGGAAGAGGATGTGAAAGTCACAGTGTTTGGGGAGAGCATGTGCTTGGCGCAAGTGCTCTTCATTTGGATGATACTCGTAAAGGAGACTGTATGGAAACCGTGCTTCCCAGGAGAAGCACATGTCAGGTGTTCATGCCTGCCGTTGCTACAGCTCAGGAGGGTTTCTAAAGAGCAGCCCTCCACAGCCTGGCACCCTCCAGACGGGTTGCACTGCAATTTTCATGCTTCTTGGAAGCACAGCTGAAAAACACGGATGATGGGTGACCTTGGGCCAGTCCCTGCCTCTCAGCTCTAGGAAGGAGCCAATGGCAAACCAGGAGACTGAGAGTTCTAGTCCCGCCTTAGGCAAGAAAGCTGGCTGGGAGACCTTGGGCCAGTCCCTGTCTCTCAGCCCTAGGAAGGAGCCAATGGCAAACCAGGAGACCGAGAGTTCTAGTCCCGCCTTAGGCACGAAAGCCGGCTGGGTGACCTTGGGCCAGTCCCTGCCTCTCAGCCCTAGGAAGGAGCCAATGGCAAACCAGGAGACCGAGAGTTCTAGTCCCGCCTTAGGCACGAAAGCCGGCTGGGTGACCTTGGGCCAGTCCCTGCCTCTCAGCTCTAGGAAGGAGCCAATGGCAAACCAGGAGACTGAGAGTTCTAGTCCCGCCTTAGGCATGAAAGCCGGCTGGGTGACCTTGGGCTAGTCCCTGTCTCTCAGCCGTGGGAAGGAGCCAATGGCAAATCAGGAGACTGAGAGTTCTAGTGCCGCCTTGGGCACGAAAGCCGGCTGGGTGACCCTGGGCCGGTCCCTCTCTTAGCCCAACTCACCTCACAGGGTTGCTGCTGTGGGGAAAATAGGAGGAGGAAGGAGCATTAGGTACGTTCACCGCCTTGAGTTATTTATAAAAATAATAAAGGTGGGATATAACATACATACATACATACATACATACATACATACATTGTAGTTCAACACATCTGGTGAGCAGCTGATTGGGGAAGGATGCCTTAGACCAGTGTTTCTCAACCTTGGTGGCTTTAAGATGTGTGGATTTCGCTGGCTGGGGAATTCTTGGAGTTGAAGTCCACACATCTTGAAGTCACCAAGTTGAGGAACACTGCCTTAGACAACCAGGGTCTTTCAGCTGCAAAAAAAGGAGGAGCGTCTGCCGTGGGAACATTCATTATAATTTATTTGTTAGGTTTATATCCTGCTTTTCCTTCAAGAACTCAAGGCAGCATGCATAGTAATCCACCCTTGAATTTTCCCAGCAACAACCCTGTGACGTAGGTTGAGCTAAAAGTTAGTGACCGGGGAGCTGCGGTGTAAAATAGAACTGGCCCTGGGTCTTCCCCCTCCTGGTTCAGGAGCTTCATCCCTGCGCTGGTGGTGTCACCCCTAGTCTGTTGAAGCCTCTGCAAACTCCAGGCATTTCCAGCAGTGCCAGGCAAGGAATAATCCAAAGAGGAAGAGACTTCAGGAGAGCTACAGGGTGGAGACTGTCTGTAGCTTGAATCATGTCAACTGGATTTCTATTTTCTCAGTGGAAACAAGCAAGCTCCTTGGATAAGGAGCGAAACGTTTCCACTGAGAAAATAGAAATCCAGTTGACACGATTCAAGCTACAGACAATTCCACCTGGATGACTGAGAACCTTCATCGACATACAGGGTGGAGAGTTCTGCAGGGATAGGACTATGGATATGCTCCTGGGCATGTCCACTCCAAGTGAACCCTGTTGAATCCGGTGGGTCTTACTCCCAGGAAACGTTTGCATGGATTAAATAACCTTGAGTTGCTCTGATGTTTGCACTTAGAAGTTATGGGAAAGGACAGAGTTTGTAACTCTCAGGAACTGTTAATCAGCTGGCTGGGTCATGGATGCCTAGGTAGAGAGGCAGGGAGGCGGCCTTGAAGCAAATACTCAGAAAATGTTATGTAAACAAAGAGGACGGGGAAGCATTCCTGAAGTCCTGGGAAGGGGGGTAGTATTAAGAAGAGACTCAGACTGGATTCTGCCCCCCCCCCACCTCCCTGGGGTGTCGGAGGGAGGGGAGGAGAGGCACAATCAGACCTGGAAAATTCTGTGAGTATAGCCTGTCCCAGTAGAGTTCTGGTCTTCCTGGGGAGCGTTTCCTGATCTGGTCTCCCTTGAAGGGATGATGGCGTAGTAGCTGTACAGTTGCGCCACCAACTACAAGTCCAAGCGGGGGTGTTTGTGGGGTATGTGTGTGAAAAGACCCTGCCTCATTTTTACATGTGTTGCATATCAAATGATGGAAAAACACACGACTACTATTTGTTTAGTTCTGGCAGAACCCAGAAGAATAAGCCTATCCCAAGTCCCAAGACTGCCACCTGGGCAGAATTTTCTCAGCCGTGGCCCTGCAGTCGTGAATTCCCCTCTCTGCTGAGACTTGACAGTTGCTGTTAAAAACAGGATATAAATAATTGAAGACGAATAAGATAAAGTTTGCCCTTGTGACAGATGATGCTTTGCTAACTGGCTGGGCCATTATTTCCTCAAATACACCATGCTGGCGTCTTCACCCAGAAGGCCTTACAGTTCCCATCACTGAAACTGGCCCAAGACGGGCTACTTGGGACCAGCTGGTTGCAAGTCCAGTTGCACCACCGACTCCCCCCTTGTCTTGCAGGTGCTTTGGGGGGGGGGGTCCATGCACTGCACCAGAAAGGGCACCCATGTTTGCAATGAAAGCCCCCCATGTATTTCCTTCTCTGTCTTTCTCCTCCTCTCCCCTGCAGGTCCTTTGAACAGCCCCTTAGCTTTGAAACTGGGTTGCATGGTAGGGGAGTACTGGTGCTACTTCGGAGAAGGGAATGCCGTGGTGAGAAGCCTAAGGCTGTGGGCATAGCCATGGTTCATTTTAACCATGATTTGTTGGACAATCCGTAATGGCTGCATTCCACCGCAATGTGAAGAAGCCGTAAACCGTGTTTCATCAGACTGGTTGGATTCACACAAGATGCTCAACTAAATCCAAACAAGCACATTATCTCTTGATGAGTTGAGTGGCGTTTAGCAGGAGCTTCTGTGATGAACGGAAAGCCTTACCCAAGTTTGACTTGCTGTGGCTGTCGCCTTTTTAGGCTCTTGGCATCTTGCCATCGGGGTTGTATCTTGAGTCTGAATCATGAGAACGTGGCTCAGAACAACGTTCTTCGCTTGACTCCGGCTCCCCCGAGCTCCACCAGCATCACTGTGGAGTCACGGTACTGGGGCTGCCAGGCCAGAGGATGGAGCACCAGTGTTGCCAGCAGCTGTCACTAGAGACGGGCATGAGCAGAATTCCTTCAGCAGGGGCTCCGCGCCCTTTCTTGCCCTGCATTCAGCCTCTGGGGAGCATTCAGTTCTGAATGTGGGGGAAGCCGTTGAAGGGGAAGGGGGTAGAATGAAACGGCTTACGCCTCCTCTTCCAGAGTGGCAAAGAAAGGCAGATTTATTCAGAGACGTTGCAGTGGCTTTCTAGCAAGATCTCTGCAATGCAAACGTGTGTCTTCTCAAATTATCCCAAGGTATCCTGGGACTTGTAGTTCAGTGAGGATGCTCAGAATTCTGTGAGGTGTTTCTTTCTCCATCTTGCTCTTCCCCGCATAGTTCTGCCTTCACTGGTTCCCGGGGAAAAGGGAATCGGCATGCCAGGTTGCAGCAGAGAATCGCCACCAGGCTCCATGATGGGCCTTTCTGGTTTAGCCCACGGTGGTGGTGGGGGGGGGGGCAGCCTTCTAGAGGGAGCTTGGCAAGAAGGAAGCCTTTTTATTTTTTATTTTTATCAAATTTCTCTGCCGCCCATCTCGCACACGACGACTCTGGGCGGCTTTTTACCGGAGCGGAGTTGTTCGTTAGGACAGTTGGCAGAGAGACTCTCCTGGTGTCCTCGGTAGACGTCTTGTGGTAATTTCGCTGGGAGCCCCCGAGCCAAGGCCCGGTTGGGGGCATGTTTTTGGTTTGCCAAACAACACGAAAGGTGGGGAATGGAAATTACGGCATCTGTACAATGCACCTTCACGGCAGGAGGATTGCTTCTGGAGGCGGCACGGCCTTCGAACTGGATTTTGCTGGATCGGGGAGGAATGAAAGTTCCTGATTAATGAAGCGAATTGTGTTGCTCGCTCACACACTGCAACCCTTCCGGTCTACGCAGGCAGGCAGGCAGGCAGGCAGGCAGGCAGGCAGGCAGGCAGGCAGGCAGGGAGTGGGAGACGGCTGAGTGGGGACTGGAAGCTTCCTCGGGCCTGTAGCAGGGTCCCCCCTCCTTCCAGCTTCCTCTGCCCGAGCCCCTTCATTGGGGCCCCTCATTGGGATGCTCCCCCCATCCCCACGGTCAGACGGCTGCTGCCCCAGAAGAGGAGAACGAGCCAGCGTCCCCGTCTCCCAGCTGCAACAGCCCCTCGCTGCCTTCTTGGGAGTCGTGCAAGCCCCTTGGGCCACGTGCCAGGCGGTGCGGCTGGCCTGCCTGGGCGCCCCTCTTTCTAAGGGCCTGATGAATATTCAGATGGGGGAGGGCTCTCCCGGAGGGCAGTGGGGACCCAGGGCAGCTGGCAAGGACTGGAGCAACGGGAAGACGACTGCCACGCACCTGGGGGGCGTGGGTATTCCTGCTTGCTGGTGGCTGAGACCTGTTTGTGCTGGAAGACTTCTCTTCTGTATGTGTGCAGAAGCAGCCAGGTCAGGTCAGATGTCTGGGCGTGAGAGTTCTGATTGTGCCGGATGGGAACCAGGGAGGAAGCCACTGGGCCAGTGTTTCTCAACCTTGGGCAGCTTGCAGATGTGTGGACTTGAACTCCCAGAATTCCCCAGCCAGCTGGTATCAGTCACGTGACTCTGCCGTGGGCGCTTTCACTTCTTCCTTGCGCGGACTGTAAAAACACAGGCTTCGAATGGGAACGGCTTGAGCCTGTAGCTGAGGGGTGGGGGAAAGAGGAGGAGGCGGCCTCTGTGTCCAGCCGGAGGCTTTTAAAGAGATGCAGAGGATTGTCCCGGTTTCTGGACTTGTTCTCCTAAAGGAGAAGGGCTGGCCGGGAGACCTCTGCTTGGCTGAGCTAGACACTGGCTTCTTGTTACACAGTGAGACTCCCAGGATATTTCCAGAGCAGCGTTTCCCAACCTCAGCAACTTGAAGAGGTGTGGACTTCAACCCCCAGAATTCCGTAGCCAGCGTGTGTGGACTTCAGCCAGGGGAATTCTGGGAATTGAAGTCCACACATCTTCAAGCTGCCCAAGGTTGAATAACACTGCTTTCGGGGCATCCGCAGGGGGAGTCAAAGAAGTCAAGATGGCGGCTGCAACTGTGCACTTTAAGCCACCATCCTGACCTCTCCCCCCTGAAGCCATCTTCTGTGGGCCTTGTCCCAACGGTTGTCCTGGGGGGGGCTGGGTGGCGGCGGCAGGGAGCTCAGCTTGGGTGCGAAGGTTCACCTTATCCCAGGCTCTGCTGTGGCGATGTGGGCCGTGTGGCATTCTTTTCCTTTCCATGTGAGAAACATCCTTGTGTCGCTCATCGATCTAGGTGTGACCACAGACTGAAGGGATAATAGGACGTAGGGAACTTGTCCCCCCACGGCCTGCCTCACGGTCGTGAAGGGGTGAGGCTCAGAGCACGGAGACGCAGTTCTAGTCCGCCACTGCACAGAAGCTCCCCTGGGGCCGACCCCTCTCTCTTAGCCCTACTCTGCGCTCTATGAAACCCCATAAGCCAGCAATATCCCACAAGCCCAACCTGCCTTACAGGGTGGTGGTTGGGAATGATACGAGGAGGGAGTGCTATATACTGTATGCTGCCTGGCACCCCTGAATGAAAGTTAGGAATCAAATAAATATTTTGCTGCAGTGTCCTACCAGGCTAGCATTCGGTAGCTGCACACCCCCGGCCACTGGTGTTGCAAGGCTTCTGCCGGACCCTGTGGTCCAGAGGGGGGTCCCCAAAGCCACACCCATCCCCAAAGGTCCCTTTGTTTGCAGCCAAACTTTACAGCCAGAATTGACTCAGATTAGTGGGGAAAAAGCCCGACCCCTTTCCGATGGTGCGGGAAAGAAACTAGACAAGTCTTGTCCTTTCCAGCAGCAGGATCTGTCCTTCCAGACCCACACCACGATGCTGCCTGCTGTGGCCCTCCCCTGCCCCCACTGTTAGAGACTTCCCCCAACACCCCAAAGGTAACCAGCCACTGCAGCTGGTATAGTCCTGCAGACCTTCGGTAAAGTCACACTGGATGAGGCCCCATCCAGATCGATGCTGCAGTAGAACTCATTCAGGGCAGCTGTCCTCCTCAGAGATCAGGGCAACCTTCCTGGCCATGCCGCCTGCTCTCTTTCCTCGGGCCTCTTCCTTTGGCTGCAGAGAAGGGCCCACCCTGGGCATCTCCATGTGCTGGACTGCCTGTGCCAGGGCCGTGAGTGGCTGATTTCAGGAGGGGAGGGGAACAGCCGATGCCCACACAGGAGGAGAATCTGACACCTTGTGCTATGTTGGCCCCCAGTGGCTGTAACCTAGTGTTTCTCAACCTTGGCAACTTCAAGCGGTGTGGACTTCAACTCCCAGAATTCCTTAGCCAGCTTTGATTCCCCCTGCGGATGCCCCTAGAGTATAGCTGGCTGGGGAATTCTGGGAGTTGAAGTCCACACCGCTTGAAGTTGCCAAGGTTGAGAAACGGTGCTGTGGCAGCTCTGCAGGATCCTCTTCCAGCCTGCCTGGAGATGGACCTCCCGTATCCCGGGCAGGCCCTTGCCCCCCTAGCCAGCCTCTGAAAGGCCCCAGCCTGAGGGAAGGAGAGTGCCTGCCCCTGAGTCGCGGGCAAAGCCGCTGGAGGCTCTGTTGGCAGCCCGTCCCTGGTGTGCTTCTGCTTTGTCATCCTGGAAAATCTCTGCTTTGCTTCTCCCCGCGCCCTGAGGCTCATCGCTTGCAGGAGGACCAGTGAGGCTCCTCGGCTCCCCGTATCTGCCTCGTTTTCTGTCGAGGAGCACCCTGGACCCGCTTTTTCTACTGCCTCCCGCAATGCCCCCTCCTGCAATGCCCCCTCCTGCATCCTGGGTCCCCCCCCCCAGTGGTCCCTGTGGCTGGAGCTCTCCTCAGGAAGCTGCCTTCGTTGTGTTTTTTTTCGCTTGGTTTTTCCACTGGAAGAAAGACAGCGCAGCTCCCTAAAGCAGAGCTTTCCAAACTGTGTGTCGGGACACCTTAGTGTGTCGGCTGCAGTGTCTGGGTCTGTCTCGGTGGCTGCTGCCTCCTAGCCCTGCCAGGATTCCGCGCAGGTCCTAGTGCCTGCCTTGTGCCCTGCTGCCTCCAAATCTGCTGTGATTCCGCGCAGGTCCTAGTGCCTGCCTTGTGCCCTGCTGCCTCCAAACCTGCTGTGATTCCGCGCAGGTCCTAGTGCCTGCCTTGTGCCTTGCTGCCTCCAATCCTGCCCTGCCAGGATTCCGCACAGGTCCTAGTGCCTGCCTTGTGCCTTGCTGCCTCCAAACCTGCCCTGCCAGGATTCCGCACAGGTCCTAGTGCCTGCCTTGTGCCCTGCTGTAAGAGTGTGTCGCGAAATGATGCATGTCTGAAAAG
The DNA here is from genome assembly GCA_023362775.1 of Charina bottae. Taxonomy (NCBI): domain Eukaryota; kingdom Metazoa; phylum Chordata; class Lepidosauria; order Squamata; family Charinaidae; genus Charina; species Charina bottae. Next base: position 4,371,774 of record JALMGJ010000013.1, on the reverse strand, counting down.
TGTGTCACCAACATGAAAAGTTTGGAAAGCTCTGCCCTAAAGAGTTGGTGAAGTTAGACATGCATCTTACTTTCATCTTTTTGGCTGGATCCACAGAACTGGGATGTGTGTGTTGTGGAAACCAGGCCATCACGTTAAATCATAGTGTAGTTTATTTGGACTTAAGGTGTTCATATGAATACAGCAGTTCTGGTTTGTTAATAGGTCTAACGTGTTGTGTGAACTCAGCCATGTAATTCTGGCTGGCTGTTGGTTCAAGGCACTAGAAACACCCCCATTTTCTGCAGAGACCCATTAGCACCGCTGAATCAAGCTTCTCCCTTAATGAGCACGGACTTTTAGGCAGTATTCCACAACATGCTTAACTGGATTCCTACAGTAACCCATTTTCTGGGTTTACGGGCTAATTAACCGAAAGCTAGGTCACAAGCCTAACCAAGATGAGCAGGTCCGGCAAAAAGCAACCGCCGGGGGTGGACGTGCTAGTAAACAACTAGACCTCCCGCCGCCCTCCCGCGCTGGCCGGGGCTGGCGGAACTTCGAGGGTCTAAGCACGCCTGGACAGCCCCGGGCCCCCCCTCCTGCCAAGTCAAGCAGCGGCACCCGCGGCTTGCAAGGGCCCCCGGGGCGGTGGATGCGGGCGCTGAGCGGGCGTCCTTCCGCCCCGCGCGCGGTCGGAACAAGGGAGGCGGGCCGAAGCTGCGCGCGTGCGGTCCCTCCCCCGGCTGTCCCGCTGCTGACCTCGAGGACGGCGCCCCCCCCCCCAGTGCGGGATGGCCCCTCCTCCTGCCCGCCCGCCCGGCGCGGCGAGGGAGGCGGGCGCGCGAGGCTGAGCGAGGAAGGGGCGGCGGCGCTGAGGAGGAAGACGCGACCCCGGAGCAGCCTGCCTTTGCGCTCCCGCGGGCCGGAGCGGAGCCTCGGCGGCGGGATGGTGGTCTTCCTCGGGAGGAACCTCCCTTCGCTGCTGGCGCTCTTCAAGAAGAAGGGTGAGCGCGCCGCGTCCCGTCCTCCGGAGGCGCCGCGCTGGGAGCCGGTCCCTTCTCCCGAATCCGAGGAGACCCGCGAAAGCGGGCGCAGCTCGGCCCAGCTCGGCCGGTGCCTGCTTCCTCGGGAGCAAACCCTGCTGAGGGGAGCGGGCGCATCCCGTTACTGACCGCCGCCGGGCGGGGCTGGCCTCGGCCTCTGCGCCGGGCGGAGCAGCTCTCCTTGCAACGGGGGAGGGTGCGCGTGAGGGGATCGGGCGCAGCGGTGGCAGTAGTGAGTGCGCGGGGGAGGACTGCAGCGCACTTGCTGTCCTTGGGATCTCGCCCCCCCGCCCCGGCTGGAAGGGTGATAAAAATACGCGGGGGGTGCCCGTGGGGCTCGGCTTTCTCCGGGGAGAGGCTCCCCCGACCCTCCGCTGGCCGTTCTCCCTTCCTCCCCCCCCCCCGGCACCCCTCTTTTCCCTGCGAGGCACAGCCCAGAGGCGCCCGCCCCCCCCCATTGTTGGCCGGCGGCATCGCCCGCCCGGAAGCTTCTGCCGGCGGGAGAGGGCGCGGCCCGGGCGGGGCCGGTGACGGTGGGGAGACGAGCCCCCTTGGCCGAGGGGGCCTTTGGGGACGGGGCTTTGCTGCCCTCCCCGCCCCCCGGTTTTGCAGCCGCCTCGGCTGAGCTTTCATTCTCCGCTGCGAATTTATTCTCTCCGGTTGCTGGAGGCCAGAATGAGTCAGGCGTTTTTCGCCCTTGTGGGGATAGCCCTGATTGCCCCCCCCCCGCGTTTCTTTTCCTGGGGGGGGGAGGGTGGAAAAGGCCCGGCCAGCCCCGCTTTCCTGCGGTATCTTGTCCTACTCAGAGCTGGTGTCCTGCGAGGTTTAAGAATGTGGGCTTGGAGCGCCCAGTTCAGAGGCTGGCTTGGTGGCCTCCGGATTTGGGGAAGGCTGTGCCTTACCGCTGGGTGTTGGAAAGATTACAGATGTCCCGTAGGTGCCGACCGCCTGGAAGGCCAGTGTGTTCACTCTTGAAGGCAGAAGATCCAGTGGGCCTGGGTTCGACCATTCATCTTTCATGCTCTGTGATCCATGTGTGAATCGGAAATAGTAAAGTGGCTAACAATAAAACCCTTGGATGAATTTTGCAGATTAATTATGATAAAGCATCAGTCAGGACCTTGGAAATCCACCTACAGGGGTGGCTCTGGACCAGGATCAGCTAATGAATTTCAGACAGAGCAGTGTTTCTCAACCCTGGCAATTTAAGGATGTGTGGACTTCAACTCCCAGAATTATGCTGGCTCGGGAATTCTGGGAGTTGAAGTCCACACATCTTTAAGTTGCCAAAGTTGAGAAACACTGAGATAGAGGGTTGATACATGCAGAATCTCTTTCCAGTTAAGCTGGATTCCTGCTGACTTCATGGATACATACACATAATTTTATTGACAACCATACAAATGTGGTTTGTCATTGCCACCTTTCAGGATGTTTTTTGACTTCGCCATCTGGTGTGCAGGCTGGGAATTTCCTGGTGGTGTTCCATCCAAGTACTGACTAGATATGAGCCGCCTCAGCGTTTCAAGGTCAGCCGTACTCAGCTGGGTGCTTTCATTCAGAAGTTAGTGGCCTTTCCAGAAAATGGAAGACACGGGTCCCTAAAAGAAATGTAATTATTTTTTTAATTGTGGAGGTTACCGGATGTTGCATTGCACACGGTTGTAGCATTGTTGTCATAATGGTTTTTCAGTATTTCATTAATTGATCGTAACTAAATATGTTGTGTGGTTTTTTCTAAAAAAGCTAGAACTCACTGTTAAGCTCTAAAGAAAATTTAAATATCAGGAACAATAGCACAGTATAAATCATAAAATAAGATTGTAAACTATAATTATAAACTGTCATACATTCTATTCATGCTACTAGAAGTCTCTCCAGATTTTAAAAATCTTATAAAATGGAAATATTAAAATTTATGTAAAGAGAAACCCAAATTTTGGAGGCGATATGAATCCGTATATGAAATTGTAATCTGGAAATGGTTTCCAAATTCAGTTAAATGCTGTGTCAGATTTACTTTTAAGGTATGAAGTTATTTCAGACATCCAGGCATGCAGAGCCCCTACATTCAGCTCAGTGCCCTTAATAAGTTGTTTCAGCATTCAGTGCTACGTCATGCTTAAAGAAGTCAGGGTTAATTGTATGGTTTTCCATTCCATAATTAGTTGAGTACAGCTCCATACATTTATGTATTGAAAAAAAGTAGTGGTGAAGAAGAAGAAAAATTACCGTGTTTGTTAACTGCCCCAATCATGTAGCTCTGAGGTGGCATGCGACTAAGTAAAAACAAAATAAAAATGACATTACCCCCTCCCCAAACGACGTAAAACAAGCAGAGAGACAGATGACCCTCCCCCCAACATTCAAGTAGAGGGGAATGCCTGATGAAATAAGATAGACAATCATCTGGAATATGAGAAGAGAGAATATGGTGTTGGTTGGGCAGCTGGGGGAAGCATAAGATCCAAGTCCCATGAATCTCGCAAGGAAGGACCCTTGGAAGGTCTTCCCAAAACGATAAGAGTGGACTTTTCAAGGCAACGCCAGATAGAACTTGGTGCTGCATCTGACTGGAGCTCTGAACTGGGCCTGGAAGCTGAGAGGATTGAGGAGTGCAGTGACTGCAACATCAGCCAGAGGAGGGCTGGTCCAGCCAGAGGACTTCCCACTGTGTCTGGGTCGTCTCCGAACGTTGCCCACGTAGTGTGTGCTGCAGTAGTCCAAGTGTGTGGTGATCAGGGGGTGAGTTATAGAATATAGAAATTTATTTAATTTCTATAACCGCCCATCTCCCCCCCATGGGGAACTCTGGGCGGTTCACAATAAACAAGTTAAAATAAGGTTTAAAATCTCAATTATACAATAAATATAAATTGAATTGAAAATCCAGATGGTAATGGAATAGTTAAAAGAAGGACAGTTATAAAATTAGGGGATTAGCCACCCCCATGAGGAACTATCCCTCCCTCCTTCCCATGCCAGGCGGCAGAACCAGGTCTTCAGCTCTTTCCTAAAGGTCGGGAGGGAGGAGATCTGTCTCAACTCTGGGGGCAAGATGTTCCATAGAGTGGGCGCTGTCACAGAGAAGGCCCGCCTCCTAGCCCCCATCAGGTGACAGTCTTTAATTGATGGGGTTCGCAGCAGGCCCCCTCTGAATGACCGGGTGGGGCGGGTCGATAACATGGGGATGAGACGGTCCCTCGGGTATTCTGGCCCCATGCCATGTAGGGCTTTAAAGGTGATAACCAACACCTTGAATTGTACCTGGAATTGTACCCGGAAGCAAACTTTAAAGGAGAAGGGTGTGATCCAGGTCCTGGAATTAGAAGAGAGATTCCCCACGTGGGGAAAAGGGGGGACTTCCCACTGTTGCTCTCTAAGAACCTGTAGTCGGAGATATTACAAAACTTAAATCTTTCGCTATCTGATTACAAGCAGTCTTTAATGGATTGATGCATTGACTAAACTCCCACTGCCCAACCCTACGGATGCCTTTCACACGTGTTGGGCCACCACGCCATCATTCCAGTCCACTGGGGCCCCCACCTGGGTCTTGTGCAGGGAGGCAGGGCGTGAAGTGTGTATTGCAACAGAAAACACCTGAATGTACCAAGCAGGACCTAAGCACAAAGGGCGGGGTTGAGATGCATGTTTTGTCCTTTTCAGATCATTACTGTTTGTACCAGGTGCCCGTGGATGATGTGAATTGTAGTCCAACCCATCTGAAGGGCTCCAGGCTGGAGGAGGCTGAAGTAGACTGTTATAATGTTAAATGCTGGACCCTAAATACCGCTAAAGACTGTCTTCTGCGGCGGATGAGGCTCCCTCTGCTTGCCTTGACTTCCAGAGACAGAAGGAGGGAGTGGATGGGGGCGGGGGCTTGCTTGCTTGGCTTCTGGCTTGTCCTGAGAAGGAGGATGCATGAGCAAGCGATGCTTAGAAAGGGAGGCTCCATCAGTATTGGTTTTGTAAAGGGGGAACCAGATTGTGCAGAGAGAAGAGAGCGGTAGAAACAAAGCGAGCAGAGCATCGAATCAGCACTTCTGGCCTGCAGGGAGATGACCTTTGTCAAATAGCTGCTCTTTGGTCACTCCTGGGGTTCAGTCAGGCAGGATTGTACTGACCTCCTGAGGGCAGATCGGTTTCATCCTTATTACAGCTTTCAACACTTCTTGTTGGGGGCTGTAATCTCATTCTGCTTGCCTTCTTGGGGAAAAGTACACAAGCACCTGCGGTCCAAGAAGTACGCGGTTTGGGGAGGCTGGGGCTCTTGTCCTCAAGACGCTTCCGTTGCCTTAATTGCCAGTCTTGCGTGTGTTTGCACGATTGGGAGCAGGGCGGCAGAGCTGCCTAGGCCTGGCTTTGTGTTCAGAAGCCCTCTACCTTCCAGGGCCAGATGCTGAACACCTGCGTTGATGTCCAGGCAGACTTACCCCGGTGGAAAGAACGGAGACTCAAACCTTGGCATCTCCAGTTGAATAGGGTTTTGGAGAACCGGGTTAAGAGACTTCATTCCGCTAGGACTGGGGGACAGAGCGGGTGACGCTGACAAAGTGGATCAGCAGTTAGTCTGAGTGATTGGCTTTGGACCTTAAAGCAGGTTTCTCCAGTTTGCGTCTTTTGGGGCCGCCAGAATTCCCAGAACTTCTTTGCAAAGCCATGATAGGTTGTACCCAAGATGGTCCCAGCCTCGTCCACTTTTCCATGGAGCAGCCAACACACCGGTTTGAGCTCAGGGAATGTATGGAGAGAGATGTTTGTCTACCTGGTGCTTGGAATTTGGCAAAACCTCACACCACACAAGGAGATCAATTGTCTAAGCGCTCTTAAAAGATCAGGATTAAAAAGGCAGGTTGTGTTTTTAAATAACACCTAAACAGCTCTTAAGAGCTAGCTGGGTGGCAGGGCGGTCTGGTAATTCCTTGGGGTGGGGGGTTGGCTTACCTGGATGCCACAGTGTGAAAAAGTGATTTTCTTGGGCTTCGAGACAGTCCCAGTATTGTTTTACATGGTGACTCCCCTTCAGCTGTTTCCATTTTAAGCTGGTTTTCTAGTCTTTGTTTCAAAACCTTGGGCAAGGGAGCCAGATTTACACAAAGATAGGGTGACACACCTAAATTCTCAATATAAAATGGACCAATCAGTCTTGTGCAGATGATGGGTGATCCGCAGGTCTGGTTTTTGGCTTCCCTCCCCCTCCCCATGTGTTTTATTTGATTGTATCAAAGTGAGTAACAGGAACTATGCATACATAAATGCCATTAACATTATAGTATAGTATCAAATTCGGGTTTTTCGAAAGAAAGAGGTCTAGAAAATGATAAAAAGAAACACTCCCAGAAAGAGGATAGATGGTCAAAACACTGCTTGAAAAGAAAAGCTAATTCAGATCTTGATAAACAATGTGCACCCACCATCTCCTGCTGCAGATCAGATATAGATTCTAGCATTATGTAATGACTTACCCAGCCACACCCATCTTGCCTGCAGCAAGCTATCTTTACCAAAAAATGGTAAAGAAAATGGGGAGGCCTGCTGTTTTCTGCCATGCATAGTGTCAGCAGTTGATCACTGGTTTATTTTTAGAGGTGCCTCCAGTTGTGCAGTCGGTAGATCAACCACAGTCCTGGCTTTGCTGAGCGGTCTATTTATAGGCCCAGATCATCCCAGAGGAGATGGCTTATGTAAACAGTGCAGATGGGCTGGGCAGGCATTGGCCCCCGCTGGGCCAATCAGTGGGGTGCCTTTTGACACAGTCACCTTGCCATGAAGCTCGAAGAAGCTCGTCTGTCCACAGCTCAGGCGCCAGTGGGAGAGCTATGCGGGATGCTCAGAGTTTGGGTTCACCCCGCTGGTCAGCTGACTCAGTTGAAGGTTTAGCGTCTGCATCCCCACGGTGCCCTAAATTAGGCTAAGTTTTAACATTGGTTTTTCGTAGCTTGGCAAGTTGTATGAAGCTTGCCCATTCGATTAGGTTAGGATTTAATGTACTGCATAAATCTGGAGGATAGGTTCATTCAGTAACCAGGTTAAGTGTGTTGTGTGAATCCAACCACCAAATACCAGTTTCAATCTTGGGCATTCCCGGGTAAAACTCCTGAACGAAACCCTGCATGGATGGTGCGGAAGTGTCAGGCCAATGACCAATGCTCGTTGGAGCAAATTGCTTCTGTTTGAAAATAAAGCCATGCAAATAAAACTGATCCAGTTTTGCTCGGACCCTTCTTCTGCCCCCACCCTGTTCCCCCCTTTCTGCTTTGGGAGTGGTTGGGTTCAGTGAGTGATAGACAAATCAGTAAGAAAAGGAGGAGAGTGGTGCCCTTTAAGCTGGATTGCCAGGTTGGTGTGTGCCAGGTGCCGCAGTAGTTCTGGTATCAGTCACGTGACTCTCCTGGGCGCTTTCACTTCTTCCTTGCGCGGACTGTAAAAACACAGGCTTCGAATGGGAACGGCCTGAGCCTGTAGCTGAGGGGTGGGGGAAAGAGGAGGAGGCGGCCTCTGTGTCCAGCCGGAGGCTTTTAAAGAGATGCAGAGGATTGTCCCGGTTTCTGGACTTGTTCTCCTAAAGGAGAAGGGCTGGCCAGGAGACCTCTGCTTGGCTGAGCTAGACACTGGCTTCTTGTTACACAGTGAGACTCCCAGGATATTCCCAGAGCAGCGTTTCCCAACCTCAGCAACTTGAAGAGGTGTGGACTTCAACCCCCCGAATTCCGTAGCCAGCGTGTGTGGACTTCAGCCAGGGGAATTCTGGGAATTGAAGTCCACGCAAGTTGACTGGAGAATTCTGGGAGTTGAAGTCCACACATCTTAACATTGCCAAGGCTGAGAAGCACTGTCGTGGATGGACAGGAACAAACCACAATAAATCCATTAAAACCAAATGCAACGGTGTTAAGAGGCCTGAGACCCGGTCTTGTGCAGCACAAGCCTTGCTGGATTTAACTGAAATTATTTCTTGGGGGCTTGTAAAGCTTGGGCTGCATAATTGAATGCTGCTGTAAGTGCCTTGCATTCGAGGAAGCTTTGTGCGATCCCCAGGTTTGATTAAAAGGTCTGTCGCAAGAGATGCATTCACAAGCATTAAAGCACAAACAGTAAAGGAAGTTAAGCCGGGCAGCTGAGGGCTGCCAGTTGTTGATTACTGTGACCTGGTGACAGTATAAAGATTAGGACAGCCTTTATTAACCATTGTAGAGATCGGCCCTGCCCAGCTGCGTCTCCAGAGGTGTTGGAAGATAATAATGGCACTTAGTGGAGTCCACCCCATCTGGAAGAGCCCAGCTTCATTGCGTTTCCCGTGGCCTGTCCGCGATTGCTGCTGCTGCTGCTAGTCTGCAAAAGGGCAGCTGAGCTGAAGAGAAAACACCCCATCCTTCCCCCCGGGACGATGTGCTGCATCAGCAGTGGCTACCTGCATGGGCAATGCTCCCTGTGTAAAAGCAAGGAGGCTCTTCCCGAGAGAGAGAGAGAGAGCTTTCGCCAGCCTAGGGAGTGTTTTGGCTGGGGGAGATCTGGCCCAGCAGCTGAGCACTTGGGGTTCAGGGCCTGGCCTCGTCTGCCAAACACTGGGCAGCGCTTGGTGGAAGGACCTTCCCTTCTGCCACCCTGCAGAGCTGCTGCCCGCCCAGACCAGGGAGAGGTCTCTGGGCTGTGGAGCTTCCTCGGCCTTCTGTGTGCTCCTGTGCGAATCGAGTTGGGGGGAGGGACCCTCCTCTTGCCTGCTCAGTCTGAGGACTCTTCCCCCTCCCTCTGTGTTCCCAGGCGCTGCCACCAAGGCGGAGAACGAGAAGTGGCTGAGCGTCCAGTACAAGGCGGTGGAAGAGCAGCCGGACAATGTGTTCTTCCCCAGCACCCGCCCCCCTCATCTGGAGGAGCTGCACATCCAGGCCCAGGCGGGACTCAAGTCCTTGCAGAACCAAGGTAGCGCTGGCCGGGCTGGTGGCCCGGGGGAGGCCTGGGGGTGCCTTGGCTCTGGAGCTGCTTATCGGCCCCGAGTGCTCGCCCTGTGCCGACGTTACAGGTTTCCTTGCTCAGCATCGCATCTCAAGGCAAAGAGGCTTTGCACATGGCACTGGCCATCCTCTCCCGGCCTGATGCCCTCCGGATACGCGATGGGATGGAAAGTCCTGGAATTCCCACCCTGGACGGCATGAGATGGAGAAAAGCTGTGCTAAAATCTCAGCCGCTGTCTGCGCAGCCATATTTGAATTCATGTACAGCATGTCGGACATAGGGTCATAGAATCCCAGAAGGAATGATTTGGACGTCCCTTAGAGGTCGTCCAGTCCAGTCCAGTCCAGTGCAGGAATCTATTAAGCCTCCCCAGACAAGTGGTCCTGCAGCAATTGCGGAACCCAGCCCTGTTCTCCACGGCTCCAGTCAGGAAATTCCTCTTAATATCCAGCCGGGATCTCCTTTCTTTTAGTTCAATCCTTGGTAAGCCTGAAGGGAGATTAGAACCGCAGTTTCCTTTGCGGTTTAAAAAGTGCTTTAAATCCGGTGAGATTCTGGCAATGTCACTCTGCAGAGCTCACACTGGAGAATTCTGAAATCTCACAAATTTCAGCATTCTCATGTGAAATCTTGGAATATCTCTTGTTAAGAATGCCAGAATCCCCCCAAATTAGGCAATCTCGGGAGAATTTGGTTATTTATTAAAAAGCTCCCTAAAATAATAATTTGGGAGTCTGAACATGCCATCTAGGAGTGTTGTGGGAAATGTGTTGCCAGCTCCTGGCTTCACAGTTCAAAAGTTTCACTGATCTCTTGGGATAAAACTCATGGGATTAGTAAAAATAATGCCTTTTTTACAATGCAGTGTGCAAGTTTGACGTAAAGCTACGGCAGGGGTCCTTTTTTTTTAGGCTCCCCCAAAATGTAAATGCATATGAAATGAAACCAAACACATTATTTGTAACCTTTTATTTTGGCCTCTAAATTGTGGGGGAGGGGTTCCTTTATGATTTGTGAAGGGATTCTTTACATGGGTAAAATAAGCGTTTCAGAGCTTCGGTGTTTGGTCACCAGGAGTCTGGTCAGAGTCTGGCAGAGGGAAGTTCTCCTGCTTCTGCTCAAGGTCGGCAAGATGGCGGCTGAGGGACTCTGGAAAACGGCCCTTCTTTGTTTGTCTCCCAAGACCGGCTGTTTTCTTTGCAAGGACCAGTATTGGGCCAAGGACTCCTCTTTGGGAGCCGAATAGTCCAAGGGCTAAATTAGGCCATGCAATTTGGTGCAGTTTGGGTAATGACGGAGGATATGACGTCACAAAAAGGAAATTCTTCCCTGAAATGTGCCTCTCTGTCAAAGGCGGTTCTGCCTTCCCTCATAGATTCCTTCAAGGTTTTTGAGCGGCTTTCAACGCCGTGTCCTTCTGGACCAGCTCCAGGGGTTGGGAATTGAGGGCACCAAATTGCAGTGGTTCTCTTCCTTCCTTCCTTCAAGGCCAGTTCCAGTCAGGGTCGATGTGGAGAGAGAGCGGTCACTCTCGAGGCCCATGCTTTGTGGGGTGTCACAGGGACAGATGCTTTGTCCCCTCTGGTTCAACATCAACATGAAACTGCTGGCTGAGGTCATCCAGGGATCATCAGTACAGGATGCTGCTCCTTATATCTTTCACACCCAGGCCAGCCAAGCCGGATGGGGGGAAACTGACCCCAATTCAGTCCTCAAGACCAAGTGGCTGTGGTTGTCGGGAACACCTATAGGTCCAGGGACCTTCCCTCTTTGCTCCTGGATGGGGTTGCACTTCCCCATTCAGGAGTGGTGCACAAAGAGCAGGTGGTAGCTGTAGCCACGAGGGCCTTTGCACAGATCCATTTGGTCCAGCCATCGTGCCCCTTCCTGGATTGGGTGGCCCTCCTGACAGTCACTCAAGCACTTGTCACCTCATGGCTTGACTACTGCCATGTGGCCTACAAGGGGCTGTCCTTGAAGACCACGTTGAAGCTGCAACTGGTCCAGAATCCAGCGGCATGAGCAGGGGTGGGTCTGCCTTTGCATGCCCACGACATCCCTGCTTCATGAGTGCACTGGTTGCCAGTGTGCTGCTGGGAGGGATTCAGGGTGCTGGTTATCGTCTATGAAGCCCTACATGGTATAGAGCCTGGTTACTTGAGGGACCACCTGTTTCCTATTGGTTTCTGCCCAGCTGATATGACAGGCTTGGCATGCTCCAGGTCCCCTCAATCAACGGTGTCATTGTTCGGTACCCAGGAAGCACGCCTTCTCTGTCGCGGCCCCTGGCGCCTGGAATGAGGGTCTCCCTGAGATCTGGATGGCCCCCACCCTGATGGCATTCTGGGAAGCCTTAAAGACCTGGCTGTTCCCCCAGGCCTTGGGGTAGGGGGGATGGACCCCCCTTTCTTAGAGGCGTTCTTCATATTTTGTATATTTGATGTGAATTGTCTGGATTGCCACTCTGTTAATTCCTGTTTCTAATTTCACTTACTGTATTTTTATTATCTTTTGCATTTTATTCTTACATTGTGAGCTGCCCAAACTTGCTTTGGAGTTGAGTGATGCCAGAATCGAAAGCATCAATAAATGGTTTTGAGCTGACTTGGTTGTTGGAGGGAGCAGAGGGGGCTTCTCCTGGCGGTGTTTTCTCTGCCCCTTTTTCTTCCCGGCTGCCCCCTCTCCCCAATCTGAAAAAAACGGGGGGAAGAGGCTGCTCCCTTGGGGTTCAATTGAAGTGGGAGAAGCCTGTTAAGGGCTGCAGACCCCGAAGAGGGGATTGCATAATGGAAGACGGGACACACCTACCCTTGTAGCTAAGGAAAGGCAAGAACTTCACCCATGAGAATTTACCTGAGATTCTCTTCTCTTTTGAAGTAACGTTCAAAACACAAATTCTCTTTCATCCAGCTAAATGAGAACTGATAGAAAGAAATGCATGATCCACTTCCTTTGCAACATTGTTTTTTAGATTTAGACTGGGGGTGCCCAGTTCTGTGAGGGTTGTGTGCAAACACACACACACGCACACACACACACACACACACACACACTTGCCTTAGATGAAACATTTATCTGGTGGTTATGTAGTTCCGCCCTCCACGGAGACCAAGCCAGATTTGCCAGGCGAGCAGAAGCCTCTGCGGCTGCGCGGGACGAGCGGATGGGCCGGTGGCGGGGCCGCAGCAGAGTCCGGTGCTGGTGGGCCCGGCTCTTGAGAGAGCAAGTGGCTTCCGGCACCCTCATGCTCCCCCCCAGTGCGGCTTCCGGTCACCGATGGCCGGGGGCTTCCAGCTCCCGGGAGCTCCTGGTGTTGCCGTTTCCGCAGTCGGACTCCCTGGATCAGGGCTTGGGGGCCTCCAGACCTTCCCGAGCTGATGGATGGCTGTGTCTCTCCTGTTGCATTTTAGAGAAGCAGAAGAAGACCAGAAAGACCTGGGACCACAGCGAGACCAGCAGTATCCAGGTAAGCCGTCTTGGATCCCCACGCCGCCCCTCTGCACTGCGCGCACCTGTACAGCAGCTGTTCCCCTCCTGGGGCCCTCCCAGATTTGCTGGACTACGACTCCCATCTTTCTAGGCCGCCGCCGTTCTTTGGATGTGGCGTGTCATGCAGACACAGCACCTTGCAGGCGGCCCTCGGTTTGGGAAGACGGCTGGAGAGATGTTGTCTGCCCCGTTGGGGAGGAGGCCCGGCTGATGAGGAATGAGGGGCGGGGGCCTGTTGGCTTAGGGCAAACTCTCTCCCACCGGTGTGCCCTGCTTAACCTTTGGAGGGGGCTTGGTGGCTCTCCCCCCCCCCCGTGTCTCTGGGAGTGTTTACCTTGGCTCTAGCCGGCTGCACTTTGCCCTTGCCAGTGCCTCCCCTTTCCCAGAGGTTGGCTGCTCCCGTGCTCTTCCCGGTGCCTCTTTTCGGAATGTGTTAAAACTCCCAAGAATTCCTAAATTTGCTTAGTTTATCTACTTTTTCCCTTTATCAACATGCACACAAAACTCTAAGTAACAATACAATGGAGATCTTAACGCTAAGTAACTGGCCCAAGACCGAAACCTTTACTGCAGTGTTTCTCAACCTTGGCCACTTGAAGATGTGTGCACTTCAACTCCCAGAATTCCCCAGCCAGCATGGGCAATCAGCATCATCAATCATGATGCAATCAGCAGTGGTTTTTTTTTTCTAATTTTATATTCAATTCCTGATAAAAAAGCCAAATAATCTTACACTCATTAACATCGACATCCTAAATTGTAATTAATATTGATGTAATACTTCTTCATCTTTTCTTTATTCCCAGTAGTCTGTTATCTAAACAGTAGAGTGTTAATAATCTTCAATTAATATTGTATAAATATCACTGTATCGAAACAATATAATATATTGAGATTTACAACAAACTAAAAGAAGAAAGAAAAGGGGGGGAAAGAAACCCTCCCAAAATCTGGGGACTTCCGGGTGAAGAATGGTGAGCTAGCATGTCTCCGAATGAGTGGAGACGATGACCGTGGCTAAAACTGAAGGACTGGCAAGTAGACCGATCCCACAGAACCTCTCTGGATAAGGAGAGGACAGGAGATCGTCCACTTGTGCTCTGGACAAGTGCTCCTCATGAGGAGACCACAGGATAGCGGTTTCCCACAGGTTTGAGTGCTGGGAGATGAAGGGAAGCCTTCACGCTCTCAACTTCGGCAGAGCCTTTTAAAGGATACCGGGTTTGCTAACCTCACTTTCTAATCACTTTCAGAAATTACCTGTTTAACTATCAAGGCTAGTAGATCTTCAGAACTACCTGGTGCATTTACCTTCATTCCAGAATAAAAGAAAAATTAACTATAAGCTTAAGAATTTAAAGAATTTGAAATAAATTGCAATAAGTTATATATGACTTTAATTCAAGAAAGTTATAATTGAATTATAATTAAATTTGACCAGACAAATTTGGGACATTAGGACTTTTGCTATAAGATTTTGGAATAAATTATATAAATAAACAGCAGCTTGTTTAGTCTACCTTAAGTCATAACAGAAATTTGAGACTTTATGATTTCAGAAATCGAACACTAGAGGGGACTAAAGATTCTAGGCATAAAAGGAAAAAAAAAAAAGAGAGACAGGCTTGCCTTCTGTTTTTGGTTAGTACTGGGACAAAATTACAGAAAATGGCATGACATTAGAAATACTCCAGGAAATATTTGAAGAATAGGGACAGAAACTAGCAGCTACAATGTCAGCAATGGTGTCTGCTTCTATGGCTAGATTATGTCCAAAAGATGTTAAAGAAGAAATGACAGATGTGAAAGAGAATACCTTGGAAGATCTACAGGATAAAGAGCTGAAACAAAACTAATATGATGCAGAAATGTTAGAATATAAAGAAATTGTTGAAATACTAGAAAATGTAAAAATGGTGGATCGTAAGGCAGAAACTACAGTTAAAATGGAAATACAAATGATAAGACAAGAGAATGACCTGGATAATCTCCTTACTGGATTTACAAAAGAGGTTTGTTAAAGCCTTGAAGAAGCCTTTGAGATGGGGAAAAGAAAAATTGAAGAGAGATCAAATCCTACAACAACATCTGAATGAATTAAAGACCAATATTGCTAGAAGCAAAAGGAAGGAGTACAAAGTTGGTTTGTTTGACCAAGGTTAAAATAAGACTTTGACACATCTCTGGTAGTACTGATTCTTATTTTTGACTTTGGGCCAGTGACTCTCTTTTTCAGCCCAGCCTACCTCATGGGGGGACACTGCAAACGGGAGTCCTACGTCTGCTGTCTCGAGCTCTTGGGGGAACATAAGAGAACCTGAACCGCTGCATTGACTCCCCCCACCCAACCCTTATCAAGCGCAGGAGTCGATTTGGCAGCATTGCATGTAGTGTCACAACCCAGAGGACTCAAAACAACAGTTGAGGCCCTTTGCTGAACGTTGTGTAGGAAGCAACCTCCTCTAATTGCACAGAATTGTCGTTCAGACATTGCTCTGGTTGTACCCACTGAATGCTGGCTGGGGGGGAGGGAGGGGGTGCAGTAGCCTTTGGGTCACCCGCACATCTTCCATGCTGCTTTATCCTTAGTCTAAACCAGGGTGGCCTGATCCAAACCTTTTGCTCTCCAAAGCGTCAAGGAAGGTGTTTTCTAATCTTACCCTCTGATATGAAATGGTGGGCATCTGCTTAACCGGAGGGGGTGCGTGGACCCCTAAGGACAGCCCACTCCCCTTCTGGAGAGGCGTGACGGGCTTTCCCATTGCTGCTGATTCTTCCCACTGCTCTTGCGTCTCAGTGCAAGAAGGCGGGGCTTGAGTTGAGAGACCCAGCAACTGTCTTGACAAATACGCTGAACCAACGCAGTCTAATGGACCTTTTGGCACTGTTTTCATGGCCCTTGGATCCAAAGAATTGGTGCCCTGGAAAGCAGGACATCAGAAGGCCTGCAGGCTTGTTTTGCTATAGGACCAACAGCAAGATTACGGCAGCCAAGCAGCGCCACCTAGTGGGCAAGTGGAATGTTCCTGCTGGTGGCGGGAACTTGCTTCCTCCTGTAATTCTTTATCTTATGAAGGCAAGAAAGGGAAACAGCTGGTTGGCACATTTTGTCCACAGTCCCTTCCCGCTTTTCTGTTGGAAAGATTTTTGCACTGCGCTGTTGAGCATCTGTGTGTGGCAGATCTGCCAGAGTGCCCGCCTGGGCCTTCAGAAAGTTTCAGTGGGGAAGGACATGCTCATGGGATCTCAACACCAATTCCAGCTTCCAAATTGACAGAAGACATTTTAATACTGTATTGAGATTTATATCAATGTTATTTCAACTTTTTGATCAGTTTTATTTACAACTTGATTTTAAAATGTTTTTCTGGCTTCTTTCTCTGATTATGTTTGTATATGTAATACATTTTTTTTAAAAAAAGCTCTTACAGGACTTTTCGCTCCTATAGGGCTTTTCACACTGTCTACTTTTTTGTCTTCCCATTGGGCACGCAGTCTTCCCAATCCACCGAGGGCGATGACGTTTCCATCCAAAGCCAAGCCTCCTCGTGCGCCACAGAGAATGCCACCGAAGACGCCCTGTCTGTCCGCTCCGAGATGATCCAGAGGAAAGGTACCCACCAGTGGGGGTGTCCCGGAGGTGGGGGGGAGAACAGCCAAGGCTCTGAGCTCTTTTCTGCCTCAAAGGGGCCAGACGCAGTTTGCCCTCTGAAGGAAGGGAGGGGCCGGGCAGAAAGCGAAACTGCAGCTCCTCTCGGCATCCAACCTCTTGGATCCTGCAGCCTCCATCCTGCAGTCGGGTTCAGACAGGCTGGAAGGGGTGCAGGGAAGTGGAAGCTGTCCTAGGAAGAGGAATTGAAGGAATTGGGGTGTTTGACCCTGAGAAGAGAAGGCTTCCTCTAAAAGGATGCCGTGTAGAAGAAGGCCAAGAGCTGTATTTCTCTGTGCTCCAGAGAGCAGGCTTCAGAACAGCGGCCTCGGGGTACAGAAAGGCAGGTTCTGCTGGAAAGGAGGACTGGCAGAGCAGTTCAGCCGTGGAACCGCCGGCCCAGAGAGCTGGTGGGCCCCCTTTCAGCGGGGAGGTTCAACGGGCTGGGCAGCCCCTGATCTGGGGCGCTTCCGTTTGATCCCTGCACTGGGCAGGGGGTGGGACTCGGGACCCCCTCCCAGCCCCACCATTCTGTGGTTCTGGAGAAGCCTCAGTTCAAGGGGGGCTGTGCCCATGCCCCGGCGCATGCGGTTGGAGATAAGCCGAGCAGGGCACCATTCTGCCGCCTCTGGGGACCTCAGAGGCCTCGATGCTGGCACAAGACCCCTTACAGGAGGGAACAGTCTCAATTCTTGGGCCCCTTTTGCCTCATGTTTTGTAAGCTTTGCATTTTAGTTTTAAGAAAAATAAGTGTGTTGAGGTGGCACCTTAGCACATCTATTTAGTTTGATACGTTTGCAAAAACACTGTTGGAAAAAAAATTGCCAATCAGTGCTTATGTTCTGCTGCTAAACGTTGGGTGACCGCGTTCCTTTCCTGTTGCTGCCCTCATTCCATTTGCCCTCCTTCTTGGCCACTTCCAGGCTCCACCTTCCGGCCACACGATTCCTTTCCCAAATCCTCTGGGAAGGGAGGAAAGAGGCGGAGGGAGCGGCGGTCAACAGTTCTGGGGCTGCCCCAACACGTGCAGGAGGAGCTGGGTAAGCTGCTGGCCGGGCGTGAATGGGGGGAGGGGGGGGGAGGGGGGGCCGGGGGAGAAACCTGCCTCCCTCCGGATTGTTAGATGGCAGCGAAATCCCTGCCTGACTTCCTGCAGCGAAATCCCTGCCTGACTTCCTGCCGGTGTGCATGCTGGATCCCGGCTAGGTAAGTTGCAGGTGGGTGAGAGTTTGGAGAAGAAATGCACAAATACGTCCAGTGCAGTTGGGTACAGAAACAGTAGATGCTGTGGTAGGGCAGAAGATGAAATAGGCCCCCATTTATTTATTTAGCTTTTTTTTATCCTGCCTTTATTATTTTTATATCTCTATCTCTAGGCAGGGAACATACCTAATACTCCTTCCTCCTCCTATTTCCCCACAACAACAACCCTGTGAGGTGGGTTGGGCTGAGAGAGAGGGACTGGCCCGAGGTCACCCAGCTGGCTTTCGTGCCTAAGGCGGGACTAGAACTCTCAGTCTCCTGGTTTGCCAGTGGCTCCTTCCTAGGGCTGAGAGACAGGGACTGGCCCAAGGTCACCCAGCCTGAGGCGGGACTAGAACTAGCCGCCTTATTTTTTATCCCACCTTTATTATTTTTATAAATAACTCAAGGCAGCGAACATACCTAATACTCCTCCTTCCTCCTATTTTCCCTACAACCACCACCCTGTGAGGTGAGTTGGGCTGAGAGACACGGACTGGCCCAAGGTCACACAGCCGGCTTTCATGCCTCAGGCAGGACTGGAACTCTCAGTCTCCTGGTTTGCCATTGGCTCCTTCCTAGGGCTGAGAGAGAGTGACTGGCCCGAGGTCACCCAGCCGGCTTTCCTGCCTAAGGCGGGACTAGAACTCTCAGTCTCCTGGTTTGCCATTGGCTCCTTCCTAGGGCTGAGAGAGAGTGACTGGCTCAGGGTCACCCAGCCACCTTTCATGCCTAAGGCGGGACTAGAACTCTCAGTCTCCTGGTTTCTAGCCTGGTGCCTTCACCACTAGGCCAAACTGGCTCTCGATTTAAGTCAATCCACGTATATAAGACGCTTGCTTAGCTAAGGCATGGGAGAAGCATCGGCCCCTCGAACGGATCTGGCCCCCTTGAGACCCAGATGGAGACCTTTGGCCTCCTAAGGCCCATTCCTACAGGCAGCAGTGATTGCAATAGGGACTCCTTTTAGTGCTTGGTTTTTGACCGCTGTTATTTTTAGAGAGGAGAAATGGCCGTAACCGGTCACCCACTGAGTTTGTGGCTCAGGAATTGTTCGGGGAGTTCACCTGGCGCCAGGCAGGATGCCCCTGCCGCTGAGCTGGGCTTCTTGGCCAGGGCCTGTCTCCGTGCTGCTCCTTGGCTTCTGCTGGCTTTTCAGGTGTGCAGCGTTTACTTACTGATCGTTATAGTTACCCTCTTCGTGTAGATTTTGCTTTAAGCTTCATTAGCTTGGAAGACGTCCTGCTACAATGCAGAATATAAATTCCCAAATTTAAGCAAAAAACAATGATCTAAACTTATCCTAGAATGGAAACGTCTGGACTTGTTCTCCTGTGGAATGGCATTTGAGTTGAGCTGCAGCAGTTTTTTTACTCCAGATTTTTTTAAGGCAACCTTAAAGCTCCTAGAACATAAACCCCATTGTGTAGGGGTTGCTTTCCCGTGAGATGCCTCTTGTTTGATCCTTTCCTGCACCCGTTGATGGTTTGGACCGGATCGCTTCCCAGGGCCTGCCAGGAAATGGGATGACACCACACCGGGATGCCATTCCTACCTCCTGTTTGGTCGACCAAGAGGGGGAGGTTGGCTGCATGGCCAGAACGGCCACCTGTTGGCTGGATTTGCACAGAGTGCTCAGCTCACCTGCAGTTTGTGGTTCAGCTTATTGTGGGAATCCAACCCTTGTCTAAGCATATTATATGAACTAGACCATTATTTTATGCCGTAATCTGATTTACTTGGGAATAATGTAACAGCGTTCCGCACGCGTCATGCCGGCCACATGACCGCGGAAGCGTCTTCGGACAGCGCTGGCTCTTCGGCTAAGAAACGGAGATGAGCACCGGCCCCTAGAGTCGGACACGACTGCACAAATGTGTGGGGGGAACCTTTACCTTTACCTAATGTAACCAGACACAGCCATTGTATTTAGTGTATTCTGTGAACCAGACAATTCGCTGGCCTGGTTTCCTGGGCACTGAGGATACGTTCCTCCTCGCATTAAGTCGGTGCACTCCTGGGAGAATGGCGATGCTCCTGAGATTGTGAGTGGTCGCAATATTTCCCTTTGGGCTCAATTGTGCGCAACCAGGGCTGGATTCACACATTGCACTGAGCCATAAACATGCCTTACAACTATCCTGGCTGGGTTCATGCAAAGTGCCAAGCCAATTCCAGCCGTGATATTTTCATGGATGTGTGGCACCAGCTTGTAAGTCGAGTGAGAAGGATGGAAAGGGACCGGCAGAGCATTTCTGGGACGTAAGGGCGCTGGGTTCACAGCCCTGCCTCAGCCCATTTCCTTCCCCAGTTCTGTCTTGGGTTGATGACCTTAATGCCCGTTCTTCTTTCTGCCCGCAGGCCTGAGCAACGGGCGCGACTCCAAGAAACGGCCTGGCAGCATCGCCGTTCGAGCCGGCCCGGCCCCGCAGCCCCTGGTGAATGGGAATCAGTTGCCCGGCCCGGCCATCCAGATCCCCACCATCGATGGGAAGCCTCTGCCCGCCGCCCACTCCGAGGGGGGTGCCCGCATCTCCCTCCAGGCTCTTGAGGCTCACGCCTCAGAGGCTGCCCTCCAGCAGCACATCAACCGTGTCTACTACGACGACTCGGTGCTGGGCCACAGGACGGCGGCCAAACTGTCTCCTGTGGCCAGGCCCAAGTCCTTGGCTGTTCCCTGGATGACCACCCAGCCCAGCTCCCCTGAGCTCCTGAGCCCAGTCATGTCCATCTCGCCACAGGGCACCTACCTGTCGAAGATTATTCCCAACGCCATTTTGCCACCCATGGTGGATGTCATAGCTCTGTCCCAAAACCGGGTGCGCACCCTCAGCCGTTGCAGCCTGGCCAGCACGAGCCCGGCGCTCTCGGTGCGCTCCACCAGCCACTTCCCCGCCGCCCCCCGCAGCCGCGAGCACTCCTCCTCCAGCGACAACTGGAGCCACTCCCAGTCCACAGAGACCATCGTCTCCAACGCGTCCACCATCTCTTCCCACGGGGGCCCCGGCGGCCAGAAAGACGCGGCGGGGCTGAGCGGCGCCGGCCCCCCTGCAGCCAGGCCTGACCCTGACCGGCTCACCTCCGTCCACCCCGCCAGCTCCGCCAGGGTCAAGGCCGCCCCCGCCTCCCCCAGCCTCCTGGGGGTGCGGCCGTCGGGGAGCAGTGGCCGAGCCTCGCCCACTTACAGCACCGGCAGCGTGGCCGAGGGCTCGGACGACGCAAGTGTGCGCAGTGACCGGTCCTCGACCCGTAGCGTCTCGCTCAGGAAAATGAAGGTGGCCCCTCTGCCTCCCCGGAGGACTTACTCCTTGCACCAGAAGGCTCAGCAACTGGAAGCCGAAGGGGCGCCCCGAGGAATGGGGCTGCCTCCCAAGCCGGAGCGGAGGCCCCCCCGGGAAGGCGCCGAGCGCCCTGGCCTGGCCGACGAGGACGACGTCTTCTCCCCCACCTGCCGGAGCGGGACCAGCAGCCTGCAGTCCAACAGCCCGGCCTGCTCTCCGGACATCTCTCACCGGAGCCCCGTGACCGTCGGCAAACTGCAGGAGGCCGACGGGATCCGGGGGAGTGAGGCCCAGGAGCCGGGTTCTCCCGACCGCTTCGGCCGCACCGTGTCTCCCTCGAGCGGGTATTCGAGCCAGAGCGGCACCCCCACCCTCCACCCCAAAGGCCCCCCCCTTGCCCACGCTGCCTCGCCCGGGAAGAAGAGGCCCCAGCCAAAGAAGCCGGAGCGCGTCTGCTCTCTGCGGTCCCCGGGGCCCCCCCTCCCCGCCTCCTCCCTGACGTCCCTGTCCTCCTCAGCCTCCGACCCTGCGCCCCCCGAAGGGGCAGTCCCAGCCACCGCCGGCCCCCTGCCCGGCTCCTCTCCTGCCGCCCCACGTCACGCGGATCGCTTTGTCATCCCTCCCCACCCGAAGGTCCCGGCTCCCTTCTCCCCACCACCCACCGAGCCGAAGAGCAAGGAAGGGGCGGTGGTCTCGCCACGCGCCAGCAGCCAAGCCCCGAAGCAGCCAAGCCCCCTCGCACAGAAGGGGTCGCCCCCACCGTCCCCGCCGCCAGCCTACCACCCCCCTCCGCCCCCCACGAGGAGGGCCGAGTTGAGCCTTGTGGACCCTGGTGCCACGCCGGTTCCTTCCGAGACTGGGCCGGGGGCTTCCGCAGACCCCCTGTGGCTCCCCCCGCCCCCGCCCCTCGCAGACGAGCCCGACCTCTCCATGGCCGACTTTCCTCCGCCGGACGAGGCCTGTTTTCCGCCGCCTCCCCCGCTCTTGCAGACCGAGTCTGCGGAACCCCCCCCTGCAGAGGCAGGCGCTACCGAGGGCCCCCCGGGCCCCCAAAGAGCAGCCCCCGCAGGGCAGGAAAGCGGAGCGCCCCCCTCCTCGCTTTCCTTCTCCACAAAGGTGTCTGCGAAGATCCTGCAGCAGGGAGTTCCGGGCAGTTCGCCTCCGCCAGCTCCAAACGCGGAGCTGCGTCCGCTTCCCAACGTTTCTCCAAAGAGGGAACCGTCCGGCTCTCCGCTCGGCCCCAGAAACCCCTCGGTGGCCTCGGGGATGGCTGCGCCCCCGCCCTCCAACCTCCCCACCCAGATTAAGAAGCCATCCAACGGCTCCCACCCCGACCTCAAGAGGGAACCTGCCGCTCGCAGCAAGGGCAACTCGGTGCCCAAGGAGGATGCCAGTCTGCCCATTGTCACACCATCCCTGCTGCAGATGGTTCGCCTGCGCTCCGTTGACGTGGACGCTCACGGTCCCGTGGTCGGTCCGGCCGGGACCAAGTCCCCCACGGAGCCCGACAGGCCGAACGTGGCCGCGAACGGGAAGACGGGACCCTCCGCCCCCCAGAAGCCTCTCCGCAAGTCCCTGTCCCTGAGGGGGGGCCGGCCTGCTTTGAAAGAAGCGGTGAACCCCATGCACGAGGCCGTGCGCTTGAAGGCCGCCACCCTGTCTTCCAGGGAGGCGGCAAGTCTCGGGATGGCCGAGAGGAAGACTGGGAACCGGGCGGCGCTGCTGGGTGCCCCTGCCGCTGAGGCGAACAACGGCCCAGTGTCCCCACTCCACAAATCCCCCGCTTCCACTGCCAGCTTCATCTTTGCCAAGAGCCCCAAGAAGCTCGTCGTCGAGACGGCGGCCTCTTCGGAGGCTCAGGCCAGCCTGCAGAAGAGTCTGGTGGCTGAATTGATGACTGTCTCCAGCCAGCGCTCCACAGCGGCCCCGGGGCTCCATCAACAGGGCTCGGCCAAGGCCCCCAAGCCCCAGAAGGTCCCCCCTCCCATTGCCAAGAAGCCTTCCCTTGGGCTAGGGCACCGGCAGTCCCCCCAAAGCCCAAAGTCCCCCGGAGCCGAGGATCCAGAGATCGGGGGGAGGACTAAGAACGTGGGGTTTGAAAACCAGGCCCTTCCCGTGGAGCCCCGTGACGACCGGTTGCAGAGCCCCACAGCACAAGGTGAGCGGGGTGGGAAGCCCGCGGCCCCAAGCTGCACTGCCCTTCCCGTTTCAGGGGAGCCGCAGAGGGCGGAGCAGTAATTCCAAGGGAGTGGGATGGAGGCGTTTTCTTGGGGCTTGCAGTGGTGGGGATTTCTGTTTTTTGAGTTAGCTTCAGGGCTTATATTGCAGTTTTCCTGCCAACTTTGAGCAACCTGCTCCTGGGGTTTGGGGGCTGGCTGCTGAACAAGTGGTATTTATGACCGGTCCTCAGAGTTGTGACTGTTGCAGCGTCCTGCAGTCACGTGATTGTGATATGCAACCGTCCCTGCCAGCTTCCCACAAGCAAAGTGAATGGGGGAAGCTGCCAGGAAGTCACAAGTTGCGACAGTAACCGGGGACTGCTGGAACTGCCGTCACTGAGCAGCACAGTCACATGACATCACACTTTATGACTGCATCGCTTAGTGATGGAAATCCTGGTCCCAATTATTGTCATTAAGCGAGGACTACCTATATAAGGGGAAACTTCCTGATGGTAAGATCGGTACAACAGTGGAACAATCTGCCTATGGAGGTGGGGGCTCTCCATCTCAAGACACCCACCTCTCAGGGATGGTTTAATTGGTTTTCCTGCACGTTGCGGAAGTTGGACCAGATGGTCCTTGGATGATTCTCAGATTGGTCTGCAGATGTGCTGAACTGCGAGGAGCCTAAAGCACCTTGCAGTTACTACCAAATTCAAATCCGCTCACGACTGGCGTTCCACACACCATGACGACATCCTGCAAACAACGTCATTTTGTCTGGGACGTCTCCCCCCTGCCCTGGTGCCCACGGGCGCGGGTTTGGTTGTTGGTCACTAATTGCCAGGCTCGTGCACGTTTTACGTATATGAGATGGGAGGCTATATAAATCAAATAAATAAAAACTAGCAAAAGTTG
Source organism: Charina bottae (assembly GCA_023362775.1). Taxonomy (NCBI): domain Eukaryota; kingdom Metazoa; phylum Chordata; class Lepidosauria; order Squamata; family Charinaidae; genus Charina; species Charina bottae. Next base: position 4,348,052 of record JALMGJ010000013.1, on the reverse strand, counting down.
GGGGGGAGGGGCAGGCTTGGCACAAGGCTCTTGAACTCTGCTGCAAAATCTGCTGCTGCTTCTGGGAAGCTAAAGTAACGTGACTCTCTTGTTGCAGACGTAAAAGAGGAGGCGGCATGAAGGATGGCCCTGCGGCACGCGTGCCCGTAAAATACAGGGATTTAAAAACAAAAATATTCTCAGGGACCTCATTAGGGCCAGAAGAGGAGCTTTGATCCAGTGACGCCGAAGAAAACAACACAGCCTTAGTCTCTCATGGCCTTGATATTTATGCAACCGTGGTACTGGTTTGGATTTCTTCAGCGAAACGGCTCTCTTTTCCACCTGGAGACGAAGGAGCACGTCGCCTTTCCACAATTCCACCCCCCCCCCGGACTAGAACCTTGCACCATCGGTCCTGCTTGGCTTGGTGGTGTTTAATCCCCCCCTTTTTTTGCGTGAGGAAACGGCTTAAGAAAGCGTAAGATGAAGACAACTTAATCCTCCCCGGTATCTGCAGGGAAGACGGTCAAAGCTGAAGCAGCTTGTCGCAGTTTTCCCCCCACAAGATGCCTTTTTTTTTTAATGGGTTGCATTGTCTGTTGCTGCTCTGCGTGTATTGGGCTGGGGGGAGAAAACGGCCTGAGCTTGCACACCTGGAATGGCTGGCATGAAAGCACTTTCTCAGATAGCAGCGGGACGTGATGGGGACGGCCATTGCAGGAAAGTCCGGCCCGGCCTTCCCAAACGGTGCTGGGCCCAGGCTCAAAAGGGTAGACGGAAGAGGCCCCGTTGGGCCCAGCGCCAGCCGGGCTTCTGTGGGCAGACTGTGGCTGTCGTAAACGGCTGACGCTGGGCGGAGGGTGCCTGTGGGGAATCCCCCCCCCCGCACGCACCTGCTAAAGCACAAATGGCAGCAGGGAAGAGGGTGGTTGGGGGGGTGGCGCAACCACAGAAAGACGTGGGGTTTTTCCAGTCTGTCTTCGCTGCTGGTTCTGGACACTGCTCCCATCGCCTCGCCTGGGCCGTGAGCGCCGTCTTGTTGCAGCCCCTCGTGGGGGTGGGAGAACCTGTGAGGTGCCTTGCAGTGGACATGGGTGGTTAGGGGGCACCTTGCAAAACACCGTCGAGGCTTGGCAGGTGGAGGCAACCATCTAGAACGTAGCTTTTCACTGCCAAAAAAAGAGAGCAAAGCACTGAATTTTGCACCAAAACATTCCAGTCTCCTGTCATGCGGACAAAGGATCCACTGGAAAATTGGGTGGGTGAGGGGGCTGTTCAGGTCAGCCTTTCCTCCTCTCCCACCCACCAAGAAATCCAAGTGATAACGTCACCCGGGCGCCCGCACTTGTGTTTTATTTGTGGTGAATTTGCCCATGCCTTGCCGATGGGCGCAGTGAGATGCAGGGTACTGGGGTCTGATTTAGATGCCCTTCTGTGGGGTGGCTGGGGGTGGGAGCGTTGAGAAGCAGGTCTTGCTAGAAGCCCTGGGCGCTGCGGGTCCCCAAGGCAATCGGAGTGAAGGGAAAGCCTTTGCGCAGAAACGCTCTGCGGTGTGGATTGGGGTGTCCTGGTACTGCCAGGAGTGTCTGCAGTGTTCTTGCCAAAAGGACAGAAAAGAGCAAGGGTCTTTCCCCCCCCCCCCTCCTGGCATGGCTAGCAGTGGCTCGCCAACCGTCCCCACTGTGACTGGCCTGCACAGAGGTCTCTGTGGCACCAAGAACGGGCAGAGGGCAGCCTCTGCCATCCTGGGGGCCCTCCAGCTGCCAGATCAGTGGCAACGCCCGTGGTCTTGGGTTGACAGCCATACTGGCTGGGGATGATGGAGATTAGGGCCATTATAGGCAGGCAGTCCAGCTTGGGCAGATGTGGCTGTGGACCAGAAGGGCGGTTCTGTGGCCTCCTGCTAGAAGTGTAAGAAAAGGGCTGGGCGCAGTTAACTCTCTTAATTAACTATTAACTGCGTTAATAGTTGACATGGTGGGCTGAGGGTAACCAGTCATGCTGACTCGGCCCAAGAGCGGGGTTTGCTCGCAGGACCCTCTGCAGAAGGGCGCAAGGAAACCGCTGCCCTCCTCGTGCCCCCCTCATCCCTCCTGGGGTCCTTCCCAAACCACCACGTGTGCCTGATGCCCGGAAGCAAGCGACGGTTATTCTAACTCTAGTTTCTTTATTGCTCTTGCCGTATAACAGAACCTTGCCAGACTAAAGGTCCACTATAAGCCCTATGGGTAAATATTCAGCGATGGCTCTAAGGTGGGGTAACCTTGAGCCTCTTTACTTTCCCACCAGTGGAATCCGGACTCTGCAATCTTTTATTTGCCTGGAATGCGCCCCCTCCCTCTTGGGAAGGAGCAGCCGCTGGGAACTCCATCACCTCGCCCACCACCGCAGGAGGCTTGCCACCATCCTCACAGGGTCAGGGTTTTAATTTCCTGACAGAGGCCCAGCTAGTGCAAAGCTGGGGCTTCATTCTTCAGCTGGCACGTGAAGAGCAGGAGCACTGGGGGGGGGGGGGGGAGAAAACAATTGGGATGGTCGCAGCACCATCTTGCCAGCAGGGTGGGACGTCAGGGTTGCAAATGAGACCAAAAAGTTCTGTGTTTGTTTTTGTCTCCCCCAACCTACCTATCAAGCCCATCCCCCGTTTGCTTTTGTTTTCTCCTCTGGGGAGGCAGCAGCAGCCCAGAATGTCTACACTTTGAAAAACCCTGGGGTGGGTCCTTTGATTTGATTTCCACCATGGTGGAGAAAGGGAAGGGTTGCTTTTTCTTTTTTTAAAAAAGGATGGTCAATTCTGTTTTAAACAAGATTAATGTGCATTTGTAAAATGTATGATTAAAAGCTTGCTTGCTGACTCTTACTTGCCTGTGGCGTGATAGGTGGGGCACGTTGGGTCCCCCGAAGGGGAAAGGAAGCCCAGATTCCAAGGGCCTGGGAGAGGCCAGCAGTGCCAGGCTGCAGGGCCGTGGTGGGGGGAGGGGTCAAAAAAGTCAAGATGGTGAGCGCTACGGTGCAAAGCTCTGCCCTTTTTAAAATCTCTTGTATGTGCAACACGTAAAAAGTGGCAGGGCTACAGTTGTGTGGGTGGGACTTTCTGGACACCCCCTCCCAAGGCTGCTTCAGGAAGGTAAGGTAAAGGTTCCCCCTGCACATTTGTGCAGTCGTGTCCGACTCTAGGGGCCGGTGCTCATCTCCATTTGTTAGCCGAAGAGCCAGCGTTGTCTGAAGATGCTTCCACGGTCATGTGGCTGCATGACGCACGTGGAACGCTGTTACCATTCCATGGAAATGGTACCAATCTATCTACTTGAATTTGCATGCTTTCAAATTGCTAGGTTGGCAAAAGCTGGGGCGAGTGCAGGAGCTCACTCCGTCAGGCAGAGCTAGGGATTCGAACCTCTGGAAAAGTGGCAGGGCTACAGTTGTGTGGGTGGGACTTTTTGGACCCCCCCCCCCCCAGGCTGCTTCAGGAAGCCAGGTACCAAATCCCTCCTCCCAGCTGGGAAAATGGGCTCAAGCAGCAGCTCCGGTCATAGAATCCTGATGATAATTTGGGGGAAAGTAGATTGGGCCCCTTGGACAGGCCCAGCAAGTTTGCTTCTGGCCGCTTTGGGGGGGGGGGCAAGTGGGGCCACTGTTGGGTACAAAATGGGTGCCTTAAGTTTTGCAGAGGCTTCAGATACCCATTTTGCTTCTTAGAAACCCCACAAAATGGAGAAAATTGGCCAAGTTTTGGAGGGTTCCACTTTAAAGGGGAACGGATGCTTGAAAAGAGCCCTTTTGCCCCCTTATTTCCCCCAAACCTTTGCCTCAACCCAAACTGGAGGCCCCAAGCGAGCCCTGGGCTGACATATTTTTTTTAAAGGCGCGACAATTATTCAGAAAGAATTACATTGGGGAAGGGGCTTAAAAGGCACATACCCAGGACAATTGTGCTGTTTCAACGCTCTAACAGATTGGCTTCTCCACTCTGAATACAAAATGGCAAAACCTCTATTGCCGATTACGTCAACTTCTGTACAGATGGAAGGAATGTGGGGGCGAGATGCCTGAACAATGCCAAGTGCAGCTCGTAGACTTATTCATGGCAACTGTTTTTAAGCATTTCCACCTCTGTACTCTTCCATTCATGTACTTGCCTTAATTAATCAATGCATTAACAAATGCAGAATTTAGGTCCTTAAAACTCAGGGAGACCCTGAGTTCTAGTCCCACCTTAGGCACGAAGCCAGCCGGGTGACCTTGGGCTAGTCCCTTTCTCTTGGCCGTACGAAGAAGGCGGCGATGATTAGTCTAGGAGTAACTGCTGCAGGGCATGGTACTCCTAATAACTATTTCCAAATTGTAATTCAAAGGCTTCGAGGCTCTCTCTCTTGCTTAATACCCAGCTCCCACAGCTGTATGCTACTGTTCGCAAGACCACTGCTTCAACTGTTCTCTCCTTATTGGCAGAATGTGGGCAACAAATGTTGGTCTGCCAGGAAGAGATTTTGGCATGCTGAGGTAAGACACGCTTGTGACACAGTGACCAAAAAGCGCCCAAACGGACCAGTGCTGTTAGCAGAGATTGCCACAGAAGATATGGGCGTGGCTAAACTGCTAACCTAGTCTATATTCATACACCCACTCTAGCGCACTAGAAAGGGTTGTGAGAAGGCCTTAACTGACCAGTGTGTTACAGAGACTCTAGAAAAATGGTAAGGCCGCAAGTGTGCATAGTCTAACTGGAGAAGTGCTAAACCAGAGGTGTGGCGTGCCTGTGGAGTAGCTCTGCAGCTTGTTGAGCCCATGCGCAAAGTGTGCCCGTGTGATGGAATGTGTCCGAGGGGGGAGGTGGTGCTATGGAGGTCGCAGGAGAGGAAGGAGGGGGCGCATTCCAGGGGGAGAAACGATCTTGGAGTTCGGAGGACCTTGGGCAGCCGGCCAAGCAGCTGAGACAGGACCCGCCTTAGATTCACTGAGTATTTCTCCCTTGCACCTCTTGGCCTTGCTTAGTTTGGCAAGATTCTCTGTAAGGTAGAAACAACAGATCTAGAGCTTCATTCCTGGCTCAGCGTTGTTTCTTTGCCTCAATCCCCGACATCCTGCCTCAGAGGACTGATAGTACAAGTAGTCCTCGCTTAACAATCACAATTGGGACCGGAATTTTGGTCTAAGTGAAGCAGTCATTAAGCGAATCCAACCTTTTTTGCGGCAGTCATTAAGCAAATCACCGCAAGCATTAAGCGAACCACGTGGTTGTTAAGCAAATCACAGAGTTCCCCATTGATTTTATTTCTCAGAAGCCAACCAGGAAGGTTGAAAATGGTGATCACGTGATCACAGGACACTGTGATGGTCATAAATGAGAACTGGTTGCCAAGCGCCCAAATCGTGATCATGTGACCACAGGGATGCTGTGACGGTCATAAGTGTGAGGACCAGTTGTAAGTGGGTTTTTCCAGCACCGTTGTAAGTCTGAACCATCACTAAACGAATGGTTGTTAAGCGAGGACTACCTGTATGCTGTTATTGCTCTCCATATGATGAGTAGGCTGAGGGGGACTAAGGTGTTTTTCCTCTTCATCAGGTCATTGACAAATGTATGAATGTGAGAACATTTATTTTATGTTTGTGGATATAGAAAAAGTAAGCGATAAAGTGGGTTATGGAATGAATCAAATTGGTGTATGTAAGGGGTGAAAGCCGGGACAGTTTGCAGAGACAGGAACTATGATGGCTAGTGTTGGTGCAAACTACCTTGAATTACGTTTCCTCCTCTTTGTCCTTAACTTCTCTGTCTTCTTATTCCCTTTCTGAGCTTTGTATAACATTAAGGTAAAGGCTCCCCCCGCACATCTGTGCAGTCGTGCAACTCTAGGGGCTGGTGCTCATCTCTGTTTGTTAGCCAAAGAGCCAGTGTTGTCTGAAGACGCTTCCGTGGTCATGTGGCTGGCATGACGCACGCGGAACGCTGTTACCTACCCACTGAAGTGGTACCTATTCATCTACTTGCATTTGCATGCTTTCGAATTGCTAGGTTGGCAAGAGCTGAGGCGAGTGCGGGAGCTCACTCCGTCACTAGGGATTCCAACCTCCGAACCTGCGATCTCCCGATCGACAAGCCTGGCGTCTTACCCGCTGAGCCACCACGCCCCTAACATTGTATAACATTGCTGTCCACAAAAAGGGAACCCCATGCCAGGCTATTCAAATGCTTTAAACATCATTGCTGCTTTGTAAGGCACCAGGCCCCGAATACTCGAGAGAGAACACCTACGGTCTGCCTGTTTCTGCAACCCACTGCCATGCCTACAGCTTATTTCTGGCCAAGATGTGACCTTGTGTGGCCTAATAGAGTTATTTTCTTAATATGGTTCGCTCAAACATTCTAGAACACAACAAAAACCTTCTATGTCTTTTGCCCAGATGCTGAATAAAGTTTTTATATCTGAAACGCAACTCATCTGCCATTTAAAGAACGATAAGCCATTGCACGATGAGTTCATTTGGAAAGGGAGCATTGTATTTCGAGACGGATGTGGCGATGTTTCATTCAATGGTTTCACGATGGGCCGAACTGGTCTGCTAACCTGACAGAGCTCTTCTCCGACATGGTGGCCGGCCTGGATCCAAGCTCAAGATGAGCAGCCGAGGTTACAGAAGCAAGACCTCCCTGTTACCTGAAAGTAAGACTGCAGCCGTCTGGGGGAAGCGACTCCCCACAGAGGGAAGATCAGTCTCAACGGTGGGGCTTCTCGTTCTCCCGGGACAGTTGCAAAAGAGAAGCGTTTGTCACCTTCACCACACAGTCAGCGAAACGAAGCAACTGGCTCTTTCTGCCCCAGCACAGACAGACCTTTGTCACACTGCGAGAGGAGGGAGTCCTGGCGCTCCAGCCACCGCTAGAAGCTGATTTCCTTTCTGACCACACAGCAGTCGGGAGGTCCATGATTTCTTGGGTCAAACGCAGCTGCCTGGGAGGCCGATGGAAGCGCAGAAAAAGAGCGATGGGGAGGAAATGACGCGGGGCGGAGGGAGTGGCAGGCCGGGGGCTCTAGCGGATGCTGCCCCCTTTCAGAGATTTGCACGTCAGGTTCCCCAGATTAGTCGTAAGGTTCTTCCCTTTCCACTGGGCCACAAAGTCCTCGGAAATCTGGAGGTCAGCCTGGGGAGAAAAAGGGTAGATAAGCATCGGGCCCGACGTCAAAGACAGTTTGTTCCTGAGCATGTTTACTCAATGGTGCGGCGCCTGAGTTGCAACAGGTGGCTGGTGTGGTGTGGTGTGGTGTGGGGGGTTGAGAAGTTTGGTTAGGGTGGGAGGATTAGGCTCCAGGTCCCCCTCGGCCCTGGACGCTCACTGAGTGTCTCTCTTCCTTAGCTCAACCTGGGGGGGAAACCAAGTGCAGAAATGGGGGGTCCCCTTGGGCAAAGGAATTCTGGGCTGATCTTGGGGACGGCAGGACAGAGCCCTTTAAGGAGGGGCTTGCAGAAGGGATTACACAGGGAGATTGAAGCCGATGTGAGAAAGAAACTCAAAATAACTTTGTTTAGTGTCTGTCTGAGCCTCCCCCAAATATTATTCGTCTGTTGTGGACTTAAAATGTTGTGTCCCCTGTTGAGCTGGCATAACTCCGCCAAGGTCATCTTCCTTCTTTTCTACAATTACATCGGTTACCTTTTGATGGCAACTGCTGGAATGGCCCCAGAGGCCACCTTAAGCCAGAGAGGCCTTCTGAGTTGGCGCAATGTATGCGTTCGGCTGCTGTGATTTGTAAATAATAGATTCTCTTTCACAAATGTTTTTTTAAATATTATACTATTGATCATCTGAGGCCTAATCTAAGTAAGACTCAAGTGTGCGCTTTCCATCTCCGAAATCGAGACGCCGGGGCTAAACTGAATGTTATATGGCAAGGGAACCAATTACAGAATTGCCCTACCCCGAAGAATCTTGGTGTGACACTTGATCGAACGCTTCCCTTTAAAAAACACTGCCTGAATATTAAGGCTAAGGTTAGTGCGAGGAATAATATTATTATTAGAAAACTGACAAATTATACATGGGGAGCTCGGCCATCCACATTACGAACATCAGTTTTGGCCTTGAGTGTCGCTGCAGCAGAGCATGCCGCTCCAGCATGGAACACGTCTGCACATGCGAAACAAGTTGATACCGCCATAAATGAAGCAGTACGAATAGTGACAGGATGTCTTAAACCGACACCAATTGAGAAAATGTACCCGCTTGTCAGTATTGCACCACCTAAGATCAGGAGAGAAGTAGCAGCAGATGTTGAGAGAACAAAACAAGAGAATGATCCCCGGCACCCTCTGTGTGGGGATGAGCCTCAAACCCATCGATTAAAATCTAGGCAGAGTTTTATGGTAAGAACAAACACCCTTGAGGGCACGCAAGAACAAAACCGAATTGGCAGAGGGAGGAGAGAAATCACTGACCAAGGAAGAGTTCCAGAGGAGAATATGGCTGAGGGATCTGATCTCCCTTATGTCATTTGGAGGACTTTGAATAGGTTGAGGGTTGGAGTGCCTAAGTGCAGAACTAATATGCTCAAATGGGGATTGTTGATGGATAATAATAGGCAGTGTGTGGAGAGAGAGAGAGAATTCGGCCCACCTGCTGACCTGCCCATTATTACCAATAGCATGCACTGAAAATGATTTGTTTCTGGCCAATGATAAAGCTAAGAAGGTGGCGTCATATTGGCAGCTTAAGGTTTGATCTGGATACGAAAGAAGCAGCAGCAGCAGCTGCTGTGATCTGTAAGTAATAGATTCTCTTTCACAAATTTCCCTAAGTGAAGGCAAAGCACATTATGCCCTAGCATTGTGTGTGAATGCAACTGGCAAGATTGAGCAAGAGTAGATATCCTGTCAACCCAACAGTTCGAAAGCTTTGCAAGTAGATAAATGGGTACCACCTTAAGTGGGCTAATTTGCTGGCGTCCTGTCGGGAAGTCGGCACCACCGGAGGAAAGGATCAGAGGAAGATCGAATGGCGGCGGTGACGACGGGCCCGGATGCAACAGCTACAGGACGTCAGCAGCCGGCTCAAGGCATCCTGGGAATTGTAGTCCAGAGCCTGGAGGAGTCGGTTCCCTTACCCCCTCCCCTCACGCGCAGTGAAAATGGTGATTTGTAAAAATTGTATAATTAATGTATATATATGCTTGTAAGCCGCCTAGAATCCTCCATTAGGGAGGGGATAGGCGGGGTATAAATACCACAATCAATCAATCAATCAATCAATCAATCAATCAATATCACACTATTAACTCCACACAATCAGCCTAATGACTTTGAATCTGCCATTCTCCGATTAACAACATCCATCAAAAGTGGATCAGGACATCCAACCTCACTGTTCTTATTCCAGAACTGGAAATAATGCTATGAAGTATTTCCAGTGCCTCCCATCTCTAGCACTTCCTTTTTCCGTGCAAAGTGCTGAGATTCTTCAAAGACACAGGTCTGGCATCACTTGAAGCCGGAATCTCCAGCCCACTCTTTCACGGGACGCGTATTAGCACTGGAAGGCTTGACCTTCCAGCATGAGTTGCCATAGGCCGCCCCAGGCATAACCCCAGCTCTTCCAACGGCCCCTGAGCCCTTCTGCAAAGGCTGCTCCGGCCAGCCGTAGGATGCTCAGTGCACCCAGGCAAGGGAATGGCTTGGGGGACCAGCCATCGGGGCGGACACTGCTCAGACGGAGCCTCTCTGCTCACCTGCAGCTTCTCAAATACTTTCTTCTTGGGTTTCAGCTCATCGTCCGGCTGGCCATTCTCATAGCCTTCTACAAATACCCGTTCTCCAGGACAGGAGCCTGCCGGTGGGTCCAAGGGCTCTGCTTGGCAGGGATCCCCAGAACTGAGAGCGTGGAGAAAGGACGTGCAAAGAATGGGGGAGACGCTTCCATGAGCGGGCTGTCTGCTCCCCAACTCCGCCCAAGCCCAGGCCCTCCCATCCTGCCCCACTTCCTTTGCCAACCTGAAAGCGCAAAGCAGCATGGCCTGGGATTCCACTCCCCGCATCTTCTGGGGCTTCATGTTGCAAACCAGCACCACCAGCCTGTCTTGGAGCTCTTCCTTGGGCACGAACTCTACCAGACCACTGACCACCGTACGGGGTTCGGGCTCCCCCACATCGATCTTCTCCACATACAGAGAATCAGCATCAGGATGCTGCAGGCATCAGAACAGTCGCATCAGGGTCCAGCCGCGGGAACTCAAACAAGAGCCTCTAGGGTGGCAGACGTAACTCTGCAACCAGCACCTCACCTTCTCCACGTTGAGCACTTTGCCGACCCGGAGGTCCACTCGGGACGGTACAACTTCCTCGGGGTCAGAGTTCTTGGCGGGGCCTTTCACAGCAGGCTCTACAAGCAAGCAGCAGAGAAAGGAAAGGCTTCTGTTAGAGGAGCTGGGCTTTGGCGTGTTGAGCCGAACCAGCCCGGCCTCCGTCAGCCGAGGCCTCCGTGAAGCAGGGGACGCACGGCGCTCCCAACAGGCAGGTGCATGGTGGGCCAGCAAGGAAGGGAAAGAGTGAAAAGGAAAAATGGCAACGGAGGGTGGCGTAGAGAGGGATCCAAGCCGTGGGCACACAAAAAACAGATTCCCTCATTGCCTTTGGGGTGTGTAGAAGATATGGGAAGAGGCGGCAAGGCTGAGCAAATCACCCTACGGTCCTTGACCCAGCCAGCCGGTCCCTTCTCCTCCCCCCCCAGCGTTGCTGGTCTGGTTGCCAAGCCCATCCCCAGCGGAGGAAGGACTCAGGAAGCAGACGCTGCAGGAGCTGCTGGAGAAGCCTTTGCATGGCTCCTGCCGGCCAGCTTTTCTCTCTGGGAGCCTGTGCCGCAGATGAGCCACTCCGTGCAGGACCTGTGGGGAGTGGCTTCCCACGGTTTCTGGCGTGGAGCACTTTTCTCCACACTGGGGAACGCAAAGGAAAGCAGCTCTCGTCTCCTGCTGCCCAGAGAAAGGGACGAGGCCCAGGGGCAGGGCTTTCCTGGAGGAGCAGGATGCCCAGCCTTAAGCCCCAACCTCGGATTGCATCCTGCCCACCAGGCTTGTGGAAGGCTGGACCAGAGGTAGCTCCCACCCTTCTCGTAGCCCTTACTGGCTTTGGATGGATCAGGATATGCACAGCTGGCGAGTTTCTTCATTTGTGAGCTGCTGAACTTCTCTCTGATGGGATCCAGGAGCTTATTCAAGGCCACCTCTACGGAGTTCTTCAAGTCCCCGGGGTGGACAGTCTGCTCACGAGATGGAAGAAGCAGAACAAGTTAGTCCTCCTTGGATGCCGCCTGTCCGCATGACACCCGCCTACTCGTCCTGCCCTGTGGATTCCTAGTCGTCTTCCTTTGTCTGGGCCTCCCTGCTCAACACTGGGGACAATTAAGTAAGAACCTATTTTACAAGACCAACTGAATGAAGGAGATATGTGCATATTCACATACACGTGCCCTCGCTAGAAGGCTAGTTATGAAACACAGAACGTTTTTAAAAGGAAGTATTTGTTTCACTGAAAAGTATTTGTCTGATTCAGCACTACTACTACTACTACTACTTTAGAATTCTGGCTTCCTGTGACTGAATAAGCTTGTTGGTAGTGAACACTCAACTCCCTGCACTCAGTAACTAGCTAACTGCAGAATTTTAAGGACTCAGCATGGTTAGAACATAGCTTTATGGCAAACTAGTAATATTGACAAAGAAGATTTACAAAAACTGGACACAGTGGACTTTGCATGCAGCGGTCTAACTTTTTTGCTGTGATTTACATCGTTCGCATCATGTCATATATGTGGTGATGTTATCACGCAAATTACATAAATCCCCATGATCCCCGACTCTAATTCAACAGACATTCTTGATTAGTGGATGCCCCCTCCCCTGAAGATTTTTTGCATGCGAGTAAATCAATCCCAGAGCTTGCATCTTTCCTCCCACCTTTTCTGGTAAGAGATTGGAACATGGAGGGCACTTGCAGTGCACTCAACCATTTTGTCTAGTCTCTTTGCTTCTCACTTTGACAGCCTCAACCCTCACAAAGAACCAACCAGAGATTTCAGGTTGATTTGCAACTGAATAAACCGTACACATCCCGATTCATTTGGCCTGGTGAGAGGAACCGGGTGAGAGATATCAAGCAATATGTACCACTCACCTGCTTGTTCCCAATAAGCTAGAATTCTAAACCATTTCAATTTATTATATGCAAACTGGTCCTATGTTGTTCTACATCAATCTGATGCAAGTTGCAAGAAAACGTCTGTGTTTGCATTAATTGGACTTGCATATACTGTTGGTATAGGAAGGATGTGACACATAATTCTAAGTCACCCCTCTCTGTGACTCAGTTTGGGCTCCGAATCCAACTCTACTAAGTATGCAAAATGAAAGGTGGTTTTCTTCCAAACATCTGAGAGCAAAGCACAGCTAGCAAAATAGCACAAATTTTCTCCATGAGCGCAGGGGAGGAAATTAATTTGTATTAAACATGCAAACGCAAAGCAAGCAACCCCAGCCCTTCTGACCCTGGAGCCATTCCAGATGTTACCTGTTCAGCAAAGTCCTTCTCGAGATCACCGTAGCTCGTATAAGTTTTATTTCCTCCCCACTTCTCATCTCTAAGGATCACAAATTCTACAAAAAAGTGAAGATGTCTGTTAACAAGAGCTGTAGATGCAGCGACACACATACAGTTGCAATTGAAATTATTCAACCCCCATTGCAAATCAGGTTTATTGTCAAAATTTACAGACTTTCAGCTGTTTGCAATGAACAAATCAAACAAAAGCAATTGAAATAGCTCAACACAATGAATGCTTCAAGTGGTTTCCCCAAATTCAACTGGAAATGCAACTTATCATGACTTCTCCAGTCTCAGAATTATTCAACCCCTTCATGGCAAACATCTTCAGTACTTAGTAGAGCACCCTTTTGCTGTTATGACCTGCTGCAAATGAGATACATAGCCAGACACCAGCTTCTGGAAGCGTTCCTGAGGAATCTTAGCCCATTCCTCATGAGCAATGGCCTCCAGTTCAGTAATATTCTTGGGTTTGCGTGCTGCAACCGCCTTCTTCAAATCCCACCAGAGATTTTCTATGGGGTTCAAGTCAGGTGACTGTGATGGCCACTAGAATCTTCCAGGACTTCTTCTGCATCCAAGTCTTAGTGCAGAGCTTTCCAAACTTTTCATGTTTGTGACACACTTTTTAGACATGCATCATTTCGCGACACACTCTTACAGCAAGGCATCATTTCGCGACACACTCTTACAGCAGGGCACAAGGCAGGCACTAGGACCTGCGCGGAATCACAGCAGGTTTGGAGGCAGCAAGGCACAAGGCAAGCACTAGGACCTGCGTGGAATCCTGGCAGGGCTCGGAGGCAGCAGCAGCCGCGACACACCCAGACACTGCAGCCAACACACTAACATGTCCTGACACACAGTTTGGAAAGCTATGCCTTAGTGGAATTTGAGGTATGCTTGGGTTGATTGTCCTGTTGGAAGGTCCAATGATGCCCAAGCTTCAGCTTCCTTACAGATGGCATGACGTTTTCTCCTAGGATTTCCTGATACTTCAATGAATCCATCTTGCCTTCCACATGCTGCAGGTTTCCAGTGCCAGAGGATGCAAAGCAGCCCCAGAGCATCACCGAGCCACCACCATGCTTAACTGTAGGCAGAGTGTTCTTTTCAGCGTATGCTTCATTCTTCTTCCTCCAGACATACCGCCGATCCATCGGGCCGAAAAGTTCCAGTTTTGTTTCATCGCTCCACAGAACAGAATCCCAAAACTTCTGTGGCTTATTTATATGATTGTGAGCATATTGGAGCCGACTTTTCTTGTGCTTTTCGGTCAGTAGTGTACGTCTTGGAGTTGTGGCATGGACACCTTCTGTGTTTAGTACACATCTTACTGTGCTCACTGAAACCTCAATGCCTGTTGCCACCAAGTCTTGCTGCAGGTCTTCTGCAGTCACTCGAGGGTTTCTCTCAACCTGCCTTCTAAGAAATCTGGTTGCAGCCATTGACAGCTTCCTTTTTCTGCCCCGTCCAGGTAGTGTAACCACTGTTCCTTTAACTTTGAACGTGCTTCCAACGGTGTCTCTAGGTACATTCAGTGCCTTCGCTATCTTTTTGTATCCTGTTCCTTGTTTGTGAAGGGCGATGATCTCTTCTCTTACCTTTTTGGACCGTTCTTTTGACTTAGCCGTATTTCTAACATGCAGTCAAACGTGACACTCAACAAACCCCTAGCCAGTTCAGGCATTTCATGTGTTCCAGCTCAAGCACACCTGGTGCAACTAATGAAGCCCTTGATTAGTTGCATCAGGTGTGCTTGAGACAACACCTGTTTTGCATACTGTACTGTATGTGTGCTGTTGTGACGGATTCTATTCAGGGGGTTGAATAATTTTGAGACTGGAGAAGTCATGATCAGTTGCATTTGCAGTTGAATTTGGGGATACCACTTGAAGCATTTGTTGTGTTGAGCTATTTCAATTGCTTTTGTTTGATTTGTTCATTGCAAACAGCTGAAAGTCTGTAAATTTTGACAATAAACCTGATTTGCAATGGGGGTTGAATAATTTCGATTGCAACTGTAAGTCCACATTTAGTATCCAGCCTCCTCAAACCATTCCCTTGGGTAAGGGGATGCTGGGCATCCCAACAGCCCGCAATTATTTCTCTCGATGCCCACCAGACTCTCGGCCTCTCCTGACTCCAGGCCAAACCGGCTCTTCACCCGAGTCCAAAAGATGTCAAGTTCATCTCAGAGCCCTGGGTGTTAGGCCAAACGTCACCTGGAGGACTATGACCAATCCAGGCTGCTCACTCGATGAAGGTGGCAGACAAACCCCAAAAGGTACAGAGGCAGACAGAGATATGGAAACTAATTTCAGTGAGGGAGGAGGGAAGAACCTGCTTAGCCTGGGCAGAAGAGCTACAATTAGCCCGCAACAGCACTTCCTGAAGCACGACCATGTGGAAGAGGAAGACGACTTACACTTCTGTTACCTCCACAGGAAGGACTATGCTAAAAGCTGAAGTTACAAGGAGGTGGATTTTGACTGAGTTAATTATCTACGCGGCAGATGGACTCTCATACAGAGATCCCTAAGTTGGCCCACCACCGACGTCTTCTACTGCTGTCCAGAGACTTTCCCTCCGCTCCAGGATCCCAGAACGCTTCCAGGCACATGCTGCTGCAGCTGGCAGAACGTAGTAAGAAGGTGGAGGAGGAAAACAGCTCCTGAGCTCCCTGTTCTCCTGGCCAGATGGCTCGCTCTTCCTCTCCCTACCCCCAGGGCCCACTGCCAACTCTCTTGCCACACCCCTTTGGCCCCCTGGGAGCCTCCACCTGATCTGAGGGGGAAGAGCACATGCTTGATGAAGGACAAGACGCCGTTGTTCTCCACGTTCCCCGGCTCGCAAAAAGCCTTCTTAAGCTTCTTCTTCACATCCTCCTTTCGATCCAAGAGATCAATCTTAGACTCCTAAAAAAGGAAGAGAAAAAGGGGAGAAGATGCTCAGAAATTAGAGTCTTTATACACAAGCCTCAAAACTATTCAGAGTTTTTAAATAAAGAAGAGGAACCATGATAGGGTTTGAATAGGATGTATTTATATTAACCCATCACAGCAGTGTTTCTCAACCTTGGCAGCTTGAAGATGTGTGGACTTCAACTCCCAGAATTCCCCAGCCAGCTATGAGCTATGAATTCTGGGAGCTGAAGTCCACACATCTATAAGTTGCCAAGGTTGAGAAACACTGCATTACAGGGTTAATATCATGTGTGTAATATCTACCCCATGATTTTGATTGAATCCTTGTATCACTCCCCAACCTTTTCTCCTTCCTTACATTTTGCCTGTGTGAATGATCAGCCGGAATCCCAAGCACCCACCTGCAATATTTTGCTGCAGGTCCCACTTGTCCCGCATCTATTGCGCAACAACAGCCTAAAGCAGCGGTCCCCAACCTTTTTGACACCAGGGACTGGTCGTGGAAGACAATTTTTCCACGGACCGTTTTTTTTTGCAGGCGGGAGCCAATCGCCCGCCCTGGGGGTGGGGTTAGCAGGCGGGAGCCAATCACGCGCACCAGAGGCAGGGTTTGCAGGCGGGAGCCCCGCGGCCCACAGGTTGGGGACCCCTGGCCTAAAGAACTTGCAGGTCTCCTCCTGCCACTGAGCAAGGAAGTTTTTATGCTACATTCTGGGCACCACCAAATATACTGGATTTAAAGAGCAGCCGCTTAACGGGGGGTGGGGGGGTGGGATTCCTCTGTTATGTAAGAATTCCCCAAATATGTTCATGAAGACAGGCAAACGCTCTTTTGCTTGGAAAAATGGGGCTGCTCTTTTAACATTAGCAAAATTGTCTCACGGTTTTGATAAAACATGGTTTGGGATATTGGTTTCTTCTTCATTCCTTCCAGTTTTTAATTCTTTTTCCTCATTTCATTTGTTCAATAGACTTTCTGTGTAATTTCACCTATTTACGACTCCCCTTCCTGCCCACCCAGCTGGACTGATTACCTGCTCTCTGAGCGGCCCCGAGAGGCCCCCCCCAGGACAGCTCTCCCACCCACAGGCACGGGCTCCTGGGGAACCCACCTCTTCCGAAGAGCTCATTTTGCTGCCCGTCAGTCCGGGCACCATGGGGTTCATCAGATGGACGCGCTTCGCGTAGCCCAGGGACGGAAGGTACTGCAGCAGAAACACACACGGGTCACACACAACCAATCCAGGGGCTCAAAGGGGGTGGCTTGGTGGATGGGGAGGCTCAAGAGAACTCACTCCGAGAAGGGGGTTGAAGCGGAGGGAAAACGGGCTGCCAAAGGAATGGCCCCGTCTGCCTGAAACCCAGGGGCTCTGTTGCGGGCCAGGGCCCCCACGTTCGGTCTTTCTCTGGGCAGGGAGAGCATCCCAGGGAGTTGTGCTCATCCCTTGCTGGGGAGGCAAGAGCGCCTGGGAAATATATACCGTGGCCTAGCCGTGGGATGCAATATGGCAGCCGAGGGCCACGGAACTTGGGCTAGCAGTCCTTCACGGCTTGGAAGAGTATCTGGGAAGGGGCGCGCCTCTGCTCTCACCTTTTCCGCAAAAGTGAAAATTTTTCTCTGATCCACTCCTCCAAACTGTGCGTCGACCTTCAGGTACTCTTCATCCAGTGCCTGCAGCAACACCAAGAAGAAAGGACTCCTTAGGGACCCACTGACTTCAGCAGAGCGCTCCCCACTCGTTCTTCACGGGATACCATGTGCAACGGCCATAGCTGAGAGGCAATGAGTTCCAGAGGCTAACCACGAAGAAACAAGAATGCTTACCGTTTCCTTTGTTTCATCAAAATATTCAACCATAATCAATGCCTTAGTTTTTATGCAGCCTACTATTCTTTTGTCCTGGAACATTTGCAAATGAAACTCAGCTGGGAAGTCAATTCACATATGCACCTCAGAAAGGCATGCCCCTCAAATCCTGGGATGTTCCTACTCTACAGAGGTTGGGGAAGTCCAAGGCCGAACCACTTCTGACAGACTGAAAAGCAGACGGTTGGCATCCTCTTACTGCTCTACAAGTGCTAGGCCCTGCACACCGATGGTGCTTTTTTAACAGATAAACACAGGAATGTCTCTTTCTACCTTCGAGGACCTCCTGTGGGTCCTTGAAAGTCACTTCAGGGTTATCATGAAGTACCTGCAGCCCAGGATAGAGAAGACCACTAAGGAGGGGATGTTCCACTTGCTTCACCACTTCTGCGCCAGCTTTCTTGGCATCATGCTGGGTGACAACAGAGGACAGTCGATAAACATCCAGTGTGTATTCCCTGGGCAGAAAGAATGTAAGTCAGTGTGACAGAATGTTCTTCCTTTGCTAGAAATACAGATGGTCTTGGGACTGCAGAGGTTCGTGGGATAGACAGACATTTATCAAATGGGTGGCTGACCCTTACGTTCACTGGCACAAATGAATGGGGTATTTAATTCTTCAAATACAAACAAGATACCAAACAAGGAGGCTCATGAGCACCTCTTTGTACAGTCTCTCTTGAAGAATTAGCACAGAATATTAGGGGAGAAAAAAGAATACTTAACATCAATATAAAAATAGAACATCACATAATTAACCTGTTTGTAGATTACATGCAAGGGGGCGTGGTGGCTCAGCGGGTAAGACGCCAGGCTTGTTGATCGGAAGATCGCAAGTTCGGTGGTTCGAGACCCGAGCGCCGTGTGACAGAGTGAGTTCCCGCATTCGCCCCAGCTCTTGCCAACCTAGCAATTCGAAAGCATGCAAGTGCAAGTAGATGAATAGGTACCACTTTGGTAGGTAGGTGTTCCGCGTGTGTCATGTTGGCCACATGACCGTGGAAGCGTCTTCGGACAACGCTGGCTCTTCGGCTAAGAAACGGAGATGAGCACTGCCCCCTAGAGTAGGACACGACTGCACAAATGTGCAGGGGGAACCTTTACCTTTTTAGATTACATGCATGCTTTTCTTAGGAACCCAAATAGAGAATATCTTAACTCAATTATGAATTTCACACAATGGCAAGTATGGATAAATCATATGCTATGTTAATTTATGCTGGTAAGAATCACATAAGTTTTAGAAAGTTACTGAATTTCATATCGGTCCAGATGGATTGAAATATCTAGCAACAATTATTACGAAGGATTGGACATTTTTTAAAAAAATGCAATTATGGCCCAGCTTTCATACTAGGCAAATAATTATTTCTTTGTTTATATATAATTATAAAATCCAAGATCTAACAAGTTATACAGTATGAACAAAAGCATTAATGGAAGTTTAGGAATAAATTTAAAACGTTTTTATTGTTTCAGTTGAGAATTTACACTATCAGAAACTCAAATGCTATTCAATCGGTACAAATTAAGTTAGCAGTAAACTTTTTGCCACCTAGAGCAACACCAATCCTCCTTGGAAGTAAGAAAGTAATAGTGGCTAATTCAAATTTATCACAATCACAGTCTTAATCTAAAACTCTCATTAGAAGTTTGGAGAAGATGGAAATGACTTTTTGCACTGGACCCATCTCTTTCCCCCATTTCTTGAGTATTCACTTTTTTAACCATAAAGATACATTTGTCCAACACAAACAGGGAATGATAAGACGACTTCATAAAATTTAGAGGTTTAATAGTAAGTGGCAATACTAAAATTTCCAAATATATTTTGGACAACTAATGGACCGTAGCAGTGACTTGATTTCAAATCTGTCAAGTTCAACCATTGATATCAGAAAATCTAAATACCATAACCAAAGGTAAATAATATGTAACAGAATAATGGGCATGTACATCACTCAGCAGTAATGGAATTTAACAAATGTTACATAAAACTCTTGTTACGCATGACAGGGTCTCCTCAGTCTTTTGAAAAATGGGAGGCTGCTTTAGGTACTGAGGTGGATGAATCACCTTGGAACCCTGTCCTGTGCCTGACCCGCATTTTTCAATTAACGCAGTGTTTCTCAACCTTGGCAACTTTAAGATGCCTGGACTTCAACTCCCAGAATTCCCTTGCCAGCCATGCTGGGGGGGGGATTCTGGGAGTTGAAGTCCACACATCTTAAAGTTGCCAAGGTTGAGAAACACTGAACTAACCCCTGGAAGAGAGGCTGCTTAGACAAGCCAGCTCTTCCTATTCACTCTCCAGAGCTGTGAGATAACAAACTTTCCGCTCTAACCCCAATTAGATCATGATTTCCCTCTTGTCTTAGCGAGGTGCTCAATACCTGCTAGACACTTAATCCTCATTAATAGGTAACCCTCCCTTGCTGGTGCTTAAACTGAGCACCTCCAGGCAGGGTGGGAAGAGGTGAAGGGCTATAAAACGTGTCCAACGGAAGCAACCCCTTTATCAGTTGAATCCATGGAATTCCCCCCTGGACGCTTTGTGGGAGGAATCTCTCGGACGCTGCAAGTATTGGATTTTCATTAGTACATTCTCACTGTTAATTGGAATGATCCTGGTGTCTTCTCCTGTGTCCGCCCTCTTTGGTATCCGACCTTTAAAAAGGTAAAGGTTCCCGCCGCACATTTGTGCAGTCGTGTCCGACTCTAGGGGCCGGTGCTCATCTCCGTTTGTTAGCCGAAGAGCCAGCGTTGTCCGAAGACGCTTCCGCGGCCATGTGGCCGGCATGACGTCTGTGGAACGCTGTTACCTACCCACCGAAGTGGTACCTATTCATCTACTTGCATTTGCATGCTTTCGAATTGCTAGGTTGGCAAGAGCTGGGGCGAGTGCGAGAGCTCACTCCGCATGCAGGGCTAGGGATTTGAACCTCCAAACTTGTGATCTTCCGATCGACAAGCCTGGCATCTTACCCGCTGAGCCACCACGCCCCTTAAAAAAAAATTATGAACTGCAATAAATTCTGTCTACACTAATAAAAGCTTAGTGTAATTATAAAACTGCAAAGCAGCAGAAGTCTTCCTGTAACTTAAAGGTAAAGGTAAAGGTTCCCGCCGCACATTTGTGCAGTTGTGTCCGACTCTAGGGGCCGGTGCTCATCTCCGTTTGTTAGCCAAAGAGCCAGTGTCGTCCGAAGACGCTTCCACGGTCATGTGGCCGGCATGACGCGCGCGGAACGCTGTTACCATCCCACCGAAGTGGTACCTATTCATCTACTTGCATTTGCATGCCTTCGGATTGCTAGGTTGGCAAGAGCTGGGGCGAGTGCGGGAGCTCACTCCGTCACGCAGGGCTAGGGATTCGAACCTCCAAACTTGCGATCTTCCGATCGACAAGCCTGGTGTCTTACCTATTAGCCGGCAACAAATCCCCGGGACCTCTGGCTTCAGGGGCACGTGTAGCACCCAAAGCCGTTTGCCTTCAAAAGTTGCTACCAAGCTGCAATTTTTAAAATAATGTAAGAAGCAATTTTTAAATACAGAAGGAAAAATCAAATTAAATCACACACAGAAAGCCTAACTTGCTTCTTCCCTTCCCTGCGCTTTCTGGACCGCAATTCTAGCAGGCCACTCAATGCCTGAGCCTGAAAAAGGCTGCACACTCCTGGATTAAGCCACAGTCCAGCATTATCACAAGTCTTGGGCCTACCTGCTCCCTGCTCCCACTCCCCACCGAGCTAAGAGCAGGAGGTTGGATGCTGCTTCCCTTCTCAGCCAACTGCAGTTTCTCACCACTGCTCCAAGTTTGCATATAGTAACAAACTGCAGCTACTTGAGAAAGAGCCCCCCCACACGCACACTAACCCTCGTATCGCCTATCCCTCTAGAATCCCTTCAGGCAGTCACTCGTGCCCTAGTCGCCTCGTGGCTTGACTACTGCAATGTGATCAGCAATGCAGGGCTGCTCTCGAAGACTACCAGGAAGCTTCAACTGGTCCAGTATTAATTAATTGATTGATTGATTAAAGTTATATAGCTGCCCATCTCATGCTTATGACTCTGGGCAGCACACACAATTAAAAGAATAAAAAAACAAACACTCAAAATAATTAAAAACAAAACCATTAAAAATACAGTTAAAACAGTTAAAACTATAACAACAACAACAACAACAACAAACCACCACGGGAGAATGCAGCAGCACGAGCAGTGATGGGCATGCCTTGGTTTGCCCATGTAACCCCTCTGCTTCACGAGCTGCACTGGTTGCCAATTCGCTTCCAGGTGCGATTCAAGATGCTGGTTGTCACCTGTAAAGCCCTACGTGGCACGGGGCCTGGTTACTTGAGGGACCGCCTGTCTCCCGTCGTATCCACCCAGCCAGTTCGACCCTGCAGGGCTGGCACGCTCCGGGTTCCTTCCATGAAACAATGCCATCCGCTGGGGCCCTGGAAGCGCACCTTCTCTGCAGCAGCGCCTGCCCTCTGGAACGAGGATCCCCCGGAGATCCGGATGGCCTCTCTGCACCCAGGCCTTTGGCGAGGGAGAGCGAGACTCCTCGCTTAATTCCATTTGCCTGTCACACTTGGCATCTTCTATCTTTTATGTTTTATTGATTTTATTGTAATTTCTTCATTTGACTGTTGTGAGCAGCCCAGAGTTGTTGGGGGGGTCAGGCGGCATTCAAGTTTATTAAATAATAATAATAATAATAATAATAATAATAATAATGATGATGATGCCTTCCACCTTCCCCCCTGGGCATCAGTTTCTACCTTTGCCAGGACTCCTCCTGGCAAAAGCTTTTCTCGGTATGGAGGAAGGCTTCTGCCCCCCAAACTCCTTTTCTTTGATCAAGCTTACTTGCTGAGCTGGAAGTCGGTCCCTCGGACGAACCGGAGCTTCTCCAGAGGCACCCCAATGCTCTCCAGCATTGCCTTGACGACACTCTCATAATACTGAGTGCGCAACTCCAGAAGTTCCCACGGAGCCTTCATGTTGTCTAGGTAGGCATGGAGGTCAGCGAACAGAATGGTCACCTGAGAGAGAGAAGCGTGTGGGCTGCCCTCCTTTTGGCTAGGCAACGTCTCCCACCTTCCCCGGGTGGTGTTTCTGTGCAGCCAGAGGCATCACCCTGCCCTTGAAACCAAACCAGAATGAAAAGTCAACCTGTTTTGGGGATGAGGGGATTTGAAGAGGTCTGCACAACTCCAAGGCACCCTTTTCACTCCTTAAACCACCCCCAAACCAGGGGGGGGGCAAAACAAGGACTACAAGATTTGATCCCATCTACTCTGGGCAGCCCTGGGGCCAGAAATGGATTGTCACACACTCAGGATCCAAGCCAAAGGCAGAGCCAGCCCCACCTCACAGCCAGCCTTGAGGAAGTCTGCGATCTTGGACATGGGCACGAAGTAGGCGATGTGAGGCTTGCCTGTCGTGGCCGTCCCCCAGTAAACCTTCAGCTCCCGCTCTTTCAAGATGGCTTTCAGTTTGTCCTCTCCAAGAACCTCCTGCAAACAAATAGGATTGTTCAGTATCTGCCAGAACAGTCATTCTACCAAAAGCCAAGGTTAAATGCCTTGAGTGCAGCAGAACTGTTCCAAAGCCCAGGATCCATAAAGCACCAGAACAGCACAAGAACGACCTAAACTGGCCTGGAAGCCCAAGGGACCTGATCATGACTCTGCCCTCGTCCCTACAGGGAGCAAGTAATGATGCCTCATCACTGCAGTGAGCATGTGCCATTATTTGATCAGTCCTGCAGTAGACATGCAGGAAAATCAGTTTTCAGGGAAGACCGTCCATGGAATTTCTGTGGGATGCTTTGTTTTGGGGTCATCTCTTTTGATCAGAACAGCCTCACAGGTTTCTAGCATGACTGAAGGGGTTTGTATTAAAACATTTACAGTTCTGGCTGAATAATATAACCATTGAGTCTCATGTAATTCAAAACCTTCAATCTTGCCAACACTCCAGGCTTTTTCAAAACTTGGAGGGGGGGGGAGGAAAGGAGTCCAAAGCTGTTTCCTGTGCCTCTATTCCCCCGTCTTTCCTGCAGCCTCTGGTGCAACGGCTCTGTCTGATCTTCTCCAGGTGCTGCTACATCCACCTGAGATTCTTGATCTTGTCCCCCTCCCAAGCTGCCCCTCAGAGATTCTCCAGCCAAAGCTGCTCTCATCAGCCACTGCCACTGAGCCTTCAGCTGCTCTGCATCTCCATCAAACACATTGCTCCTGGCTCTAATCAAAATTTTTCCAAATCCTTCCCCTCCTTTGTGTATACTCAGCCACTGATCTATTTCATACTCAGCCACTGATCTCATACTTCTTCTTCACCCAAACAGCCAGCAAAGGAATGCAGCCTTTTCGCGTGCACGGTTCTTTCAATCCCCCTCTACCCCCCTTTGCAGCCTGCTTGTAAAACTTAGCAAGATAGACCCCCAGCTTTACCTATTTCATGGCACAATGGGAGAAAGATTTATCTCATTGTGACAGTACCACACATTCTCTGCCATCGTACCTATTGCTCTCCATGTGTCGGTGTATGCTCAGTACAGCAGAAGGCTACACCCATGTAGAGAGTTGAGTGGCTTTAAACAAGAGCCATTTTCCTTTTTCTCTTTATGTCCTCCTTCCACAGATAGCTTCTTGATTTTCAAACATCTATTCACAACTCAATTCCCAAGCAACCTGTTTGTTCCTGTTATGGAGCCCTTGCACAGGATGGAGGCCACCACAGGGTTTGAATGCCTGGGAAGCTGCTGACAAGGCCACATTCCTATATTGGAACCACCGATCACCACAGAGTGACCTATGAGGATTTATTATAGATTGCTGGATGATCTGGACTGTTTGAAGGTCTTCCAATATATGGCTAATGCCCTGAGGCTGCAGTACCCATCAATTTGTGTCTCCTACCTAAATCACTACTTCACCTTTGGCCCCCCTGGGAATTCAAGATTCTAGCTGAAAGAGTAGGTCCCACAAGCCTACCTACATTTGTTCTTCAGCAGAAGCCTCAAAAGAGGAAGCATGATTAAAATTACTTGTGCTATCTATATTTCCAAATGAAATCACTTCCAAAGTAAACTGAAGTCCATCCTGAATAATGACACTCTTCTCTCACAAGTAAGCGTTAAGGTCTGTACTTGCTTACAGACAGCCCCCCGTCGAAGGTAATTATTCATAATTAGCAAGAAATACCTCAAAACAGATCAACTGTTTTTATTATTTCTGTTTTAATTTATTCATTATTATATTTTTCATTTGGACTAAAATATTACTGTTTGAAAATGTTGAGTGAAAACTGAAAGCCAGCTTGAGTGTTCCGTTTGAACAAAAAGGTCATGTATAAATCAAGCAAATAATTACAGAACAGCCATTTATCACATGACAAATTGGTAAGGTTACTCCCAACAATGCTTCCTAGCTCTACAAGATACTAAGGTAGTCCTCGCTTAACAACCATTTATTTAGTGATGGTTCAGATTTACGGCGGTGCTAAACCCGACTTATGACTGGTCCTCACACTTACAACCATTGCAGCGTCCCTGCGGTCACGTGATCACGATTTGGGTGCTTGGCAACCAGTTCGCATTTATGATTGTTGCAGTGTCCCGTGGTCATGTGATCCGCATTTTCGACCTTCCCAGCTAGCTTCTGGCAAGCAAAATCAATGGGGAACCATGTGATTCGCTTAACGCCCATGTGGTTTGCTTAATGCCCATGGTGATTCTCTTAGTGGCCGCCGCAAAAAAGGTCGTAAAATCAGGTCAGATCGCTTAATGACTGCTTTACTTAGCAACCAAAATTCCGGTCCCAATTGTGATAGTTAAGCGAGGACTATCTGTACTTCACCTTTCCTTTGCCAATTATCTGACAGGTAGGCATATTACCAATCATGCCTGTAGCCATCCACCAATTCTATTGTCTAACAATGCCTGTGGGGCCCATGTGAAACCCAGAGGCATTCTTCGAAATAAAGGCAATAGCAACTGTCACTTTGTTTGGTAGTACATCAACTGTTCATTAGATTATTAAATGAATCTTTAAGATCCAGGTGGGTGGCAAAAAACACCTTATGGGAGCCAAGGCAGTATCTACAGTCACTACATTATCTATAGTTGTTTTAACAACCAATGGGAAGGAGTAACAAGAAAAGCAAAAAGAAGAGAAGAACGTTCAAGAGCTATTATAAGTAAAAAGTCAAAATCTTTGAATTATTATACTGGAAATCTGAGAGGTAAAGTGTCTTTTTCCTTGGTTGCCTTTTTGGGAGATACCTTTCCAAAACAGGTGGCACTCTGAAGTTTTCCTCTTCTTTTCTCTTTGCTACCTCATGTTAGGCATTTTCAAGCAGCAGAATTGAAGGCACAGAAATCTAAACAAACCAATAGCATTCCCATATGGGGAGGACCAAAATGCAGCCGAGGGATTAATTTCCTACTCAAGGGGCTTCGGGAGGTCTTACTCCCACCGTGAATCCCACTGCCTCTTCTTCACCCATTCGAGCAAAGTACCTGCAAATTCCGGGTGATCAGGTGGTACTTCTCCTGGGCTGTCAGTTGATGCCCCATGGCGCCGCCAGATGCTGATTCACCAACCAGGCTCGGAAGTCTACAACCGAACAAAAGGCTCAGTATTTACGGAAAGGGAAGGGTGGGGAAGCCGCCCTCCCGCAGCACCAGCACAGCGCCCACCCTTTTTCCTTCTCCAAGCTAGGAGATTCGAAAGGGAAGGGCCCCAGTTGAAGCGAGGGGATCCCAGGCCCAGCGAGGGGCCTCCGGGGCTCCTTCAGCCCGTCGCCCAGGGCCGGGAACAGGCTTCCCTCCCCCTCCCCCTCCCCCTCCCCCTCCCCGGATTCGCCCCCGACGCGCAGGGCGGGCCCCACCGCAGCTCCCAGGCGCCTTCGGGGAAAGCAGGGGGGGGACGCAGCCCGGCGGCGGCAGCGGGGAAGGCTCGGGAGAGAAGGGGGCGAACCTCGTCCCTGCTGGGCTCCTGCGGAGTGTCCGCGCCGGCCGGGCTCCGCGCGTTACATCAGCTTCCGCGCGCTCGGCGCTCGGCTGCTCAGTCTGGCGCCTGTTCCGGTCGAGCGCCGAAAGGCCCGATTGGCGCCGCGGGGCGACCGGGGGGCGTGACCAGCCGCCTCTCGGACGAAGATGGCGGCGGGTGAGTGGCTGCGATCGGCGGCGGCTCCTGCCCGCCGGCGCTGTGCTGGGGGGAGAGGCCGGGCCCGGGGGCCCGGCTGGGCCTCGAGCGTCTCTCCCGAAGGGCGGGGAGCAGGAGCAGGCCAGCCGGCGGGTGGGCGATGGGGTACGTCGCGCTCAGCCGGGGGGGCTTTATCGTGGTTTGTTGAGGGGGTGCAGCGGCCGGGCTCGCCGAGGGCAAGCCGTCACGTGTGAGCCCGGTCCCCTGCCCAGCTCGACGGGGCAAACTTTGCTGCGCCTCCCTTGCACGAGGGAGGGATGGCCCTGCCTGCCGGGTTTCCAGGCGTTCTCGAGGGGTGAGGACTCTGGCAGGAGAAAGGCAACGGGGAAGGCTGGGTGAGGGGGTGAGTGGAATGGCGTTATAAACGGGAGGAAGAAAAAGAAAGTGAAACCAGGTGTGCGGGGCTGCAATAGGTTTCTAATTTTGTGCCCGACTATCCCTAGAGGAAGGGGCGTGGTGGCTCAGCGGGTAAGACGCCAGGCTTGTCGATGGCAAGTTCAGAGGTTCGAATCCCTAGCCCTAGCCACCCTAGCTAGCTCCCGCACTAGCGCCAGCTCTTGCCAACCTAGCAATTCGAAAGCATGCAAATGCAAGTGGATGAATAGGTACCACTTCGGTGGGAAGGTAACAGCGTTCCGTGTCACGGCCACATGACCGTGGAAGCGTCGGCCCCTAGAGTCAGACACGACTGCACAAATGTGCAGGGGGAACATTTTTTATCCCTAGAGGAGAAAGAAGAAAGGAGGCTGTAGAAAATGAACTAGAAGCTTCTCAGTGGCCTTTTAAAGTCTGTTCTGTAATGATGGGGGTTCTACCACCTCAGGATAAAAATATTTAAATCATTTATATGAACAAGCTCAGAATAAATTAGTTTATTAGAGTATTACTGTATCTGCCTTTTAAAATGAAGCCT
Source organism: Charina bottae (assembly GCA_023362775.1). Taxonomy (NCBI): domain Eukaryota; kingdom Metazoa; phylum Chordata; class Lepidosauria; order Squamata; family Charinaidae; genus Charina; species Charina bottae. The sequence continues at coordinate 4,320,551 of JALMGJ010000013.1, read as the reverse complement.
ACATTTCTCCCAGCGCTGATGAATATCAAGTTTATGTCAAACAAAATGCACTTTTGAAGAAATTTACGCACCTTGAGGTTCTTGGGAGGGGGGATGTGGAGTTCATTTGTCTGGCGCTCTCATGTCCAAAGAGACCCAAGTTCTCTTCAAGGTGGAATAAATTGTCTTCAGCCTCAGTATAAGACCAAGAAGGGGTCCCAGACCCTTTAGTTCTCTTCCTTAGATGGGCCACAGTACCTGAAGTCCAATCCCAGACATGAAGAGAAATCCTGGTAAGCAAATCTGAAAATTCACCCCACCTAGTTTTTTCAATAGATGTCTTGGCTTTTAAAAGTTTATTTCTAGCATTTGTTCTGCCACAATTACACTTCCCTAATCAAATAATAAAAAGAAAAGTCATAAACATTATAGTAACTCTAAAAAAAATCAGTAAAATTTAAAATAGCCCACTGGTGAATGGACAGGAAGCAATGTCTAGATCAGGGTTTCTCAACCAGGGTTCCGTGGTATCCTGTGGTTTCGCGAGAGGTCGCTAGGGGTTCCCTGGGAGATCCCGATTTTTTAAAAATTATTTCAAATTCGGGCAACTTCACATTAAAGAGGTAAGTTTCATTATTTTTAGTTTAAGAACACTGTTAATGCATATATACAGGCCTACACATGAAATGAATATAATAATTTTGTAACATCTGGCCTATATTTGAGCCTGAATGTGCAGGGGTTCCCTGAAACTTGAAAAGTATTTCAAGGGTTCCTCCAGGGTCAAAAGGTTGAGAAAGGCTGGTCTAGATATTAGTCTCCATGGTTAAATAGGAAATTTGTTCAGCAAAATTTGAGTTTCTACAATCATTATTTTCACAAATGTCTCTGGCATATCCCCTAGGCCAGAGCTTTCCAAACTTTTCATGTTGGTGACACACTTTTTAGACATGCATCATTTCGTGACACACTCTTACAGCAGGGCATCATTTCGCGACACACTCTTACAGCAGGGCACAAGGCAGGCACTAGGACCTGCGCGGAATCACAGCAGGTTTGGAGGCAGCCAGGCACAAGGCAGGCACTAGGACCTGTGCGGAATCCTGGCAGGGCTTGGAGGCAGCAGCAGCCGCGACACACCCAGACACTGCAGCCGACACACTAACGTGTCTTGACACACAGTTTAGAAAGCTCTGCCCTAGGCTCTGCCCTAGGCCATAGCTTTCCAAACTGTGTCAAAACCCAGAAGTGCTGATGGCGTGTTGCTGCCGCCCCTGCGGCGATGGCGGCGTGTGTGGCGGCAGCGGAGACGGCAGCGGCATGCCATCAGCGCTTCCGGGTTTTAGCGCGAAACATGCCGCTGCCGCTGTGCACCCCACCGCCGCCGTGTGTCGTCAATGGCGGGACTTTGGAAAGCACTGCCCTAGGCACTCTTATAAAATAGTGGCAATATATTTGAAAGTGTACCAGAAACAAATGGCTAAGGCAGTGTTTCTCAACCTTAGCAACTTTAAGATATGTGGACTTCAACTCCCAGAATTCCCCAGCCAACATACCTTAAAGTTGCTAAGGTTGAGAGACACTGGGCTAAGGTATGCTTGGATGGTAGACAGCATCCTGGGAAGCTAAAAAGGTGACAAGGAACATCATCACCTTTTTGCTTTTTGGCATAAAAAGTGTGTTTTGATTAACCACATCCACTGTGGTTGCCATTTTTTTATTAGGTAACCTCCCAATGACAGTTTGCAATATCTTTCCAAATAGATCTTTCAGCCCCTGAAAGTATATTGTTGTTTTGTTAGAAGCATAACTTAACTAGCCTTAAGAGTTGTTTATTTTATTGAATGTGTGTATGTTTTGCAACTTTTTGGTGTAAACACTGTTGAGTAGAAACATCTTCCCTGTAGAGAAGCTATAACTCCTAGAAAACTAGCGCTTTGACGCTGAGCATACTTGTCCTATTACATGGATCACATTATTTTATTTTATTTATTTATTTATTTATTTATTTATTTAATTTATATGACCGCCCATCTCCCCCAACGGGGAACTCTGGGCGGTTCACAATAAAATAGATTAAAATAAAATATAAAATATAAAACAGCAATTTATAGTCAATAAATAAATATTATAATATAATAAATAAATAGTTATAAAATCCAGATGGGAAGTAGCATTAATAACAGGAAGGACATTATAGAATTAAGGGATTAACCACCCCCATGAGGAACTATCCCTTCCTCCTTCCCATGCCAGGCGGCAGAACCAGGTCTTCAGTTCTTTTCTAAAGGTCGGGAGGGAGGGGATCTGTCTCAACTCTGGGGGCAAGATGTTCCATAGAGTGGGCGCTGTCACAGAGAAGGCCCGTCTCCTAGACCCCATCAGATGACACTCTTTGATTGATGGGGCTCGTAGCAGGCCCTCTCTGAATGATCGGTGGGGCGGGTCGATAATATGGGGATAAGACGGTCCCTCAGGTATTCTGGCCCCGTGCCATGTAGGGCTTTAAAGGTGATAACCAACACCTTGAATTGTACCCGGAAGCAAACCGGCACCCAATGCAGCTCGCGGAGCAAAGGTGTTATATGTGCAGATCTTGGCGCACCCAAAATTGCTCGCGCGGCCGCATTCTGCACCAGTTGTAGCTTCCGGATAGTCTTTAACTGAATATCTTATCATCACAAATATATACAGGTTAGTTCCAACTTTCTAACTATTCATAATGGCTGTATTCACACCAATATACTAAACTTGGTTACTTTAATCCTGGGTTCACACAGTGCATTAAGCCATAATGTAGCCACAGTATCTGGGTTCATGTAACATGGTTATTTGCAAAGCTAAGGTTAATTAAACATGTTTAGCATATTGTGCCAATGCAGCCATTAAAATGTTCACATTGTATTAAATTGTTGCTAATGCCAATAAGCCATATCTAAATAAGTTTTTCCTCTTTCAAAAGCATGTTTTTTTTAAAAAAATAGTTTTATTTTTTTAATTTATTTATGCCTTTGAATCAGTCTTGACTCCTGGTGACTGCCTGGACATGACTGTGCAGTTTTCTTAGCCAGGTTTTTCAGAAGTGGTTTGCCATTGCCTCCTTCCGAGGGCTGTGAGGAGTGGCTGTCCCAAAGTCACCCAGCTGGCTTTGTGGCTAAGACAGCACTAGAACTCAGGGTCTCCTGGTTTCTAGCCTGGTGCCTTAACCACTACACCAAACTGGCTCTCCTTTAAATGCAGGAAAGTGTTATACTTTTTTTAAAAAAAAATAGAAAGTATTGATATGCTTAGGGTTTAAAGTAGCAGCTTTCTTACCCTTACAAGTTGATCTTTTCTTTTTGTTACAGTGGGCTGCTTTGTTTTCTTCCATTTTCTTAAATCTTGGCATTGTTTAACTTCCTGTTGTATACAGACAGACTTTTATCATCAGAATCTGGCCTGCAGTAGAAGCCCTAAGGCAGGGCTTTCCAAACTGTGTGTCGCGACACAGTACTGTGTCGCCTGGGGGCCCCAAGTGGAAGCGCTGATGGTGCACTGCTGCTGCCACGTGTGGCAGCAGGCCATCAGCGCTTCCGGGTTGTCGCGCGACATACCAGGACGCCGACGCCACAGCACGCAAAAACCCGAAAGTGGCGGCGGCGGTGCTTCCGGGGTTTTCTGTGGCGGCGGCACTTCCAGGTTTTTGCGTGCCGGCCGTTGGTGTGTCACCAACGGCAAAAGTTTGGAAAGCCCTGCCCTAAGGAGATCTCATCTTCACTCCCTGGTGGTAAATTTGTTCAGGCTACCTACTGAAATAGTAAAGGTTCTCTTGGAAGTCTGCAACTTAGTGAGGTTAGCCTATTACTAAAGTGCAAGTGCTATAAGCAATAAGCAAGTGGCCTGACTTTATTTTAATTTGCATGATGAAGCCTCCTTCCAGGTATGTGCAGTCTTGGGGGAAGAGGGAGGAAGCCATGGTTGAACTTTTTCAGAAATGAAATTGCAGGCAGTTAGGGACCACTTTGATTGAAAGCAGGGCTTTGGATGCAGGGTTATCCTTACTTCGTCTTTAACCTGGAGAGTGGAGGGTGGAAGTGAGCCACTTAAGATGCAGTAGCCAGAAAAGCAGAATCATGTCAAGTCACCTTCCCTGCTTCTATAGTAGTTCCAGGTTCCGTTGCAATCTTAAAGTCACTTTCTTAAATGATTTAGGTTCCGGGAGCAAGAGGCATTTAGAAGAGCTTGAAGAAGGGGACCAGCCAGGCATGAAAAGACAGTGCTGTATGAAATGCAGGTGCTCACCCTCTCAGGCACATTCCCTAAGCAATGGAAGAGCAGCTTCTCCAGCCTCTTTCCTGAACAGCAGTGGATGCTTTGATGATGACTTGGATGACACTATCCTGGATCGTTCTGATGAGGAAAAGCCAGATTCTCCCACTGGACTCTCTCGTGAAGCTGAGGATGAGCTCATAGCAGAGGATCTGGAAACCTCCCCTAATTCTGTAGCAGTTGAAGTAAATAGCTGTGAGGATGTGAAGAGTGATAGCATTTTAGCTTCTCCAGAATCCGCACAGCCTCTGAGGGCGCTAGATGAGGTTGAAAGCACAAAACCTCTTTCTCAGACTGGTTCTTCAGCCAGCTCAAGTGAGGGTGCTGCTGTTTTCAGGAATTATGTGGAGACTCTAAACAGTGGGAAGCACTTGAGTAAGAGCTCTCAAAATCAAGCCAATTGCAATGGTCTTAGGTTTCCAGAAGCTGGTTCAAACATAGCAGCTTCTTTGAATCTGGAGAAAGGGGGAGATCTATCTGGAAAAATAGATGAAGAAGTAATAAAGATAGTGGCAAATGATTTGCCAACAGGAAGCCAACTAGTGGCTGAACATGAATCATTTGGTGCAGTGGGTGAGCAGTCCCCCGAGAGACATAATTCCCCAAATCACGAGCAGCTCAGAGGCAAGAATACTAGCAACTCACTGCCTGAAAAAGAATTGGATACTGTTGACTTGCATGGAGAGGCTGCAGTATCCACTCATGTCAATGGCCAAAGAGAGGATTGTGTGAAAGTTCCTGGTGTTAAAAAAACAAATAGGTCAGAATACCTCCCCTTTCCCCTTCTTCTAGGCTGTTAGACTTGCTTTCTCAAATCACATGGAGTTTGGCATATCATATCTTGTTTTTTCCTGCTTTGTACAGGTTATGTATTGAGTTGTTTGGATTAATCTTTAGAATCTGTGGAAATGCATTTGAGGGCCTTGCATGTGTGAAATATGAGGGGGCGTGTCTTTCGTCCCTGTGCTTTCCACTAGATCATAGCTTTCCAAACTGTGTGTCGCGACAGTACTGTGTCGCCTGCGGGGCCCAGGTGTGCTGCGCAAAAACCCGGAAGCGCTGATGGCGTACGACTGCACGTGGCATTGCGCACAGCAGGGGTGGGCCATCAGCATTTCTGGGTTTTCGTGCGGGACACCACCGCCGCTGCCGCCGCCGCGCATGAAAACCCGAAAGTGCCGCCGCTGTGGCGGCGCGCAAAAACCCAAAAGTGCTGTGGTAGCGGCGCACGAAAACCCAGAAGCACCGCGGTGGCGGCGCTTCTGGGTTTTTGCCTGCCGCCGCCGCGGCGCTTCCAGGTTTTCGGCCGCCGCAGTTGGTGTGTCGCCAACTGAGAAGTTTGGAAAGCCCTGCACTAGATGGTAGTGGGCACTAAACTTTTACTGTTGAAGAGGTGCTGTACAGTTTCCATGTCCAAGTCGGTGGCCTCGCTTTTCCTATGTGATTTAGAAGCAGCTAACGTATTTCGGTTTTCTTTTAAATTTTATTTTCCTTATTTTTCCTCTCCCCCAAAATCCCAGCTTTTCTCCCCCATGGATACAAGAATTTTTCCTGTTTGAAATATGACACAAGATTCTCCCTTTGTACTTCCTCAAAACCAGTATCTAAGCTTTTCAAGATAACTTGGATATATCTGATGCTAGGCAGTGGTACCAATTACTTACAGTGCTGATTGTTACCTTTTACAAATCGTGGATGTTATGAAAGTATGCCTTGTTGGCCATCTAATGCTACTGTATATATCTGCTTAGATCAGAGATGACACTCTTCTCTGTCACCAGAAATGGAAGTGACAAGAAAGAGGTAACTCCATCTTTTCTAGCTAGAAAGCAGGGCTTAGAATGTCTTCCTGTCCCATGGAGGAACCCCCTCGCTTTTAGGCGGTCTTACACACCGCCTTCTAGAGTATACAGTGCTAACTTTGAGCCTTCCCAGAAATCTCCCCTGCCTAATCCTTTATAAACTAAGCATTGGCCAGTATCAACTGTGGCAACCTTTCAGAGGACTGAAAGAATATTTACACATGCATACACACATGTTGGTGATGATGCTGGAAAAGAGAGAGAAATTGGCTGAGGCTAGTTATGGGGCAAGTGCTGCCAGAGTGGGAGGAGGTAACTGGGCTAAAATCCCCTAGGACTCCTCCCCCAGTGGCTGGTAAGGTACTGAGCAACACCAAAGTGGCCATTATCCATCAGCCAGCTTCAGGATGGAGGTTTGGAGGAGTGGTGTGGAAGCACTGTCCTCCCAAGGTCTCAATGGGAGCAAGCCCACCAGGTCTGCCTTTACTCCACCTACAGGATGGTGGCAGGAGGGCCAGAGGAAGTAGGATATGGAGGTATTTTGGCGGTGGGGGCGCAGCCTCAAGTTAAGTATAAGGAAGGTATGAACTGGCCTAGTGATGCCCAATGTGGTGTCTGAGAGATGGGATAAGCTTCGGTTGCACCCTGGTTATACACACAAGGTATAGAAGAGTCAGCCATTTTACTCCCTCCAGCATTATGCTTTTTCCAAAGCAAAGCTATACACGACCATAGTGATGAAATAAGACCTTTGTTCATAAGGAATTGGTAACTTCTACTTCCAGAAGCCCATCTAATGAGTTTTGTTCCTCCCTATCTCTGCCTGTTCACAGGCAGAAGGTGGCCAAAAGAGCAAGGAGGAGGCTACACCATCAAGTTTGTCAATATTTTCTGTGGAATCAAGGTACAACCCATGACAGCCATTCTTCAAGGGCTCCGGGCCAAGGAGTAGATTAGACTGCATGTTTCCCCCCTATCTGCACAGTGCATATCAGACTGTTTAATATTGACCTTTTAAAAAAGTTATCAAACTGACATGCTAACCTGGGCCATAACAATTCAGTAGACAGTGTCTGAAGAATCCCAGTGGACAGTAGGGAGTTTTTCCTGTACTATGTTGGCCATGGATGTCAGAGCCCGAATCCTGGCTTTCCTCGCCAATAAAGTCAAGGGGGAGTAGACAGAACTAACCAAGGTACCTCCAGCTGTAATGTTTCTCCTACCAATGGAATGGCTAGCTGTACCTAACGTTGATGAGGTGGTGACAGTCCTAACTTTCAAAATCAGTGGTTCTGAATGAAGAAGAGCTGCTCACAATTCCCAGTGAACAAAGGAGAGCCCACAGTGGACCAGCGTTGGAAGTGATGGCATGATGCACCTGTGCTTCTGGCATTGGAGATGGGCCACCAATTGAAAGTCTTTTGGGGAAGAAGCTATTTAGAGGCAATCAGATAAGAAAAAATCCTTGCCCACCGCTCTGGTTGTTTCAAAGGGTTAGGTGTGTGAAGACCAGGAGAAAAGGCAAGGACATTGGTGGTGATGGCTGAGTGAAGCAGGGAAGGGAGGATTCTGGGAAGATTAGAGGCAAGTGGGTCAAGGGGATATGCCTCGCTGTGATATCAGCTGAGGGGAGGGAAGGCAGGTGTGGAGAGCACTATTAGGCAAGCCAGTGGGATATGCTGTGCTGGAGGCTGTTGAACAAGATTAAGTGCACCAGCCTTGCCCTGTCTGAATATTGTTTTGTCTGAAATCCAGGGCAACCAAAGTGCTCTGGGTCCCATTTCTGATGAACCATGGCTGACTCAAAATGGTTCAGTGGAATTTCTGGAATGGGAGTGTATTTTTCCTATTTGTGCACACCCTGACCAGGGACCCGTACCTTTTGGATAGAAAACGGACAAGAAAGTGCGCTGATGTTCTTAGCCTTGACAACCAAAGTCCCCGTCCAATAGACTGGCAGAGATTCAATCTAAAAGTCAAGATTCAATGTAAATTGCCCAGCAGGATTCCATTATCTCCCAGGTAGGCATGTAACTACAGAAATTCTGGTATGCCTGGAAATACACCTGCCAAAATAGATGGATATTGGAGAGAATTCCCAAGGAGGATATGCACTAGCATTTACTAGAACTTGGAGCCAAAAAAAAAAAAAAAAACCTACTGTCCCCTGCCTCCAAGAGGATGAAGAGAACATTGAAGCATTTATGGAACATGGACATGATGAGATGTATACCAAGAAAAGGTGTGTGTCAGGATGTCATCCATGTCATCCTGCCATGGCACCAGGAAGGAACATCCTGCCAGTCTGTTAAACTCCGGATCGTTTAGGGGTGCTTTACAGTAAAACTACCAGGCGTGTAAAGTAGGGGAGAATGCTGGTGATGGGGTTTGGGTGTATTCACAGAACTGCAAACTATGTTAATCAAAGATCACGCCGGGCGATTCAGCACCCAGGATAGCTCAAAGGGCGATATTGCCACGTTAGTTCATTCGGACCCAGAAAGACCTGAAAACAGAGAGACGAAGGGAAGTGTGATCAAGCCGTGAATCCTGATGGGGAAACTTGGAGATTCTTAAACTGTTGGTTGCAGGAGTTTTATTCACTCAAGTCTTTAATGTGCAATGGATCACTGGCTTTAATAAAGATTCCTTCATATCCCTGAGGGGCTTGTGTCAGGAATTCTGATTTAATAGTCAATGGATCGAGGGCATCACAGAAAGACTCGAGTCTCTATGGCAACCTTACCCAAAGACTCCCAAGTTTAACGAGGAAGGTCCACAAATGGAATATCCCGAACCTGTGGGAACCCCTCCAATATTGGGAGGGGAAGATTGAGAAGGGGGCTCTGGCTGGAGCACATGGGAATGCTCGCCGTGAGAAGGCAGCTTGCCGAGTAGGAGAGAAGGGTGAGAGGCAAACCTCAACCCCAACAAACCCAACCAGGCGAGAGACGACTGGAGGAGCGGGGATTCTAGCCGAAGATCCCAACAGACCTTGTGAGCGCAACTCGTTCCAGGACAACGAAAAGAACCAAGCCTGCTTGGTCCCTGGAGGTAGGAGCGTGGAGAGGAATCCAGACTGGTGGGTGACTAGGAGAGAAAGAGGCTCCCGCTCCAGGTGGTCGGCCTCGGAGCAGCAGATGGAGACAATGGAATGAGAGATTAGTACTAGATTAGATTCAACTGCAGGAAGCAGTTGAACAGCTCCTTTGGAAACTGATCCAGGAGGCGACAACCAGCGTGACAGACCGGACATCCTCGGAAGGAGAGAGCAACGAATCCGAAATGGAGGGAGGTCGCGGGGTGACCAGGTTGGTAACCGCTTGCCCCCCTCGTGGCCGAACCCAAGTCGTGGCGACAAGACGGATCCTGAGCACAGATGGGACGTTCGGGGTAAGAGACTTGAGCGTGAAGTTTGCTGGGGACCCTAAAAGCCTGACCTGTTTCCTAACCCACGTGAGGGGATTCATGGAAGAATGTGAGGGGTCGTTTCCCAGACTCTCCGGAGCTAGCGGATTTTGACTTTCATGAGCTCTCTGAGGGATAGGTTCAAAGACCCCCTTTCTAAGAGGGCCAAAACCAGCCTATAACATATTAAACAAGGAAGCAGGTCAGTTTCAGAGTACACTACGGAATTCAGGAGGCTGGCTGGGAAGCTGACAGACTGGCCAGAATCGCTGAAAATTGAATACTTTCAAGGGGGGTTTGTCTATGAAGGTTCTCAGTCATCCAGGTGGAATTGTCTGTAGCTTGAATCATGTCAACTGGATTTCTATTTTCTCAGTGGAAACGTTTCGCTCCTTATCCAAGGAGCTTCTTCAGTCTGAGCAAAGTTAGTAAGGGAATCCTTAAATATGTTTCTAGGTGGCTGTGTGACCTTGCACCTGGGGCTAGGTCATGGTTATTTTGAGATGTTATTTCTAAGTCCCTTTATCATCTAAAGGAGGATCGTTAAGATTACCATGCTGCTGTTGAGCTTGCGAAATGGTCTTAATCTTCCTAGGCACAGAAGACAAAGCAGGAAGGAAAATAGGGGAAAGATTGTGCCTGAGGCCCCCACCTCTATTCAAGGAAGGGTTTTCCAAGTTGGCATAAACGGATTCCTTGACCCCTCTCTCAAACCACCTATCTTCTCTGTCTAAAATGTGAACATTAATGTCCTCAAATGAGCGTCCTTTTTCCTTTAGATGAAGATAAACTGCTGACTCTGGTCCTGTGGTGTTACTTCTCCTGTGTTGGGCCATCCTCCTGTACAAAGGTTGTTTGTTTGGTTTCTCCAATGTAGAGTTCAGAGCACTCCTCACTGCACTGGATTGCATAAACTACATTGCTTTTCTTGTGTTTTGGAGTTTGATCTTTGGGGTGTACAAGCCTCTGTCTCAGTGTGTTGGTGGGTTTGAAATATACAGGTATGTGGTGTTTGCCAAATATCCTTTTTATCTTTTCAGACATGCCAGCCATATAAGGAATGACCAGGTTCTTCTGTTTACTCTGAGTCTCAGCCCTATCTGTCGCTGTTTTAGGTCTGGTAGATTTAGATTTAGTGAAGGCCCAATTTGGATATCCACAGGCCTTCAGAGCTGTTCTCAGGTGCTGATTTTCATTCTTTTTGGAGTCCATGGAGGTGGGGATGGTTTCTGCTCTGTGTGACAATGTCCTGATGACTCCTAGTTTGTGCTGCAGTGGATGGTGGGAGTCAAACATCAGATATTGATCTCTGTGTGTGGGTTTCCTGTAGATCCCTATTTCTAGCTTGCCAAAATAACATATTTAAGGATTCCCTTACTAACTTTGCTCAGACTGAAGAAGCTCCTTGGATAAGGAGCGAAACGTTTCCACTGAGAAAATAGAAATCCAGTTGACACGATTCAAGCTACAGTCCAAGGGGGGTTGCAACCAGATATCCTAGAGTGGTCCCTAGCAAGGGGGGACCCTGGGACCCTAAGAGGGCAGATTTGTCTTGCCGGCAAAGTAGAAGACGTGCAAATTCACTTCAAGAGACAGCAGCGAGCCCAAACGACAGGAAAGCGCCCAGCGCCGCCGACCCTTCCCTCAGAGACGAGCTCATAAGTCGGGCGAAGAGAAGGAGTGGCGGGCTAGGAAAGTACTATGCTTTAAGTGTGGCAAGGAGGGTCATCGCATCGCCAACTGCCCGCAATCTGACCCCGACAAGCAAAGTGGGAGAGAACAGCGCAAGGGTCTTGTGGGTGAAGACCAAGGGAGCTGCAACCGGTGTGACAGAGGGAAGGGTTCGTGAAGCCCCATTGGAAGGAGGAGACTCGACTGAAGAATTCCAGCCTGCGGGAAACAACTAGAGCCTATTCTAAGTGGCGCCGAAGGGCAGGCGATTATAAATAGGCACAGAGACTCCATGGCGAGTGAAAATTGTGAGATTACAGATAAGAGACATTAGGGCAGGGCTTTCCAAAGTGTCGCCGCTGGCGACACGAGCGGCGGGGCGGTGGCGCAGCGGCGGCGCATGCGGCAGTGGGGCGGCGGCGCACGCGCGCACAGCGGCGACACAGGAGCGTGTGGCGTGCACGACGGAGGCGCGGGGGGCTGCAGCGCGCGCGGGGGGCGTGCGGTGGTGCGTGCGTGCACAGCGGCTGCTGCTGCCACCGTGCACGCATGCGCTGCCGCTTCCGGGTGGTGTGGCGACACACCACGCTGTGTGTGGCGACACACGTTTGTGTCGCGACACACAGTTTGGAAAGTTCTGCATTAGAGATTCATGGCAGCATGAATCTAGTGGGGATGTTGAATTCGGGGTGTACCAGATGTCTCATGCATCCCGCCCTGGTGACTGGACTGAGACTGAAAGTGAGAAAGCTGAAAGAGCCCATCAGTTTCATTCAACTTGATGGGACGGAGATGAAAGGGCCCAGTAGAGTACTGCACTGAAGTGGTTTGGATGCAAATAGGAAGAGACTTTGAGATTTATAGTGGCTATTTCTGATCAACCTGTAGTATTGGGACTGGCTTGGTTGCGAGCCCAGACCCCCCAAGTGAATTGGGTCACTGGGCAATTAACTTTCACCGATGGAGTTTATAAGGGGTTAACCCCTGGGGAGCGGAAGGGTGAGCCTGAGCTAATAGGCACAGCGTCCGAGATATGGGGGGAAGTGGCAGAAGAGAACGATCTCATACCTATGCAGTACAGAGATTTAAAAGAGGTGTTCGGAGAAGTGGAGTCTAACCAGCTCCCACCTCACTGGAAGTCGGACTGTGCTATAGAACTGGAACCAGGTGCTGAATTGCCCAGAACTAAGTTGTACTCCATGACTCCCAAGGAACTAGAGGCGTTGCGGGATTTCATTGACAAAAACTTAGAATGAGGCCACTTCATCAATGGCTGCGCCCGTCCTTTTCCAAACCAAGAAGGATCTCTGCTATCTGTACTTCCAATAAATACCCCTTACTGCTGATGAAGGACATGCTAGCCCACCTATCAAGGGGGAAGATTTTTACCACATTAGACTTAAGGGAAGCATACTTCTGAGTTCGAATTTGGGAGGGAGATGAGTGGAAAACAGCGTTTAATTGCCAGCTGGGGTCCTTTGAGTACTTAGTAATGCCCTTCGGATTGAGAGGGGGCCTTGGGGTTTTGCATTTAATAAATGAAGTGCTACATGATTTCCTGTACCGGGGGGTGTTAGTCTATTTAGATGATATCCTGATTTATACTGAAATGATACAAGAACATGTGTCTTTGGTGAGGGTTACTGCAAAATCAATTGTATGCTAAATTGTCAAAATGTGAATATATTATAAGGAGCAATTAGATTATCTGGGGTATTGGGTATCAAAGGGATTGAAATGGATCTGGCAAAGGTGCGAGATGTGGCTTGGGAACCACCTCGAACTAGGAGACAGTTTCTTGGGGTTCGCAAATTTTTACTGACAATTCATACACAATTTTGCACAAGTGGCTTTACCTCTCACTGATTTGCTAAAGACTAAGGGGAAGGGGGACCCTAAGGTGGTGAAAAGACCAGGGGTGAGTCTGCAGTGGATGGCAGACTGCCAAGAGGCTTTTGAACAGCTGAAAGCATTCACTTTGGAGCCAGTATTAAATCACCCAGACCCCACGAAACCCCTAATTGTGCAAGTGGACGCATCAGATGTTGCTGTGGGGGGGGGGGGTTTATTACAAAAGGATGGGGAGGGGAAAGAGACCTTGCGTGTACCTTTCCCAGAAGTTCAGTGACATGGAACGTTGCTGGCACGTATGGGAAAAGGAAGGGTTTGCAGTACGCTGGGCTTTGATAAATTGGAGGCATTTACTAGAAGGTGCAGCTCACCCCTTCAAAATCTGGAGAGATCACAAGAATTTAGAAGCACTGCGCACTCCAAGAAAGTTAAACCCCAAGCAGGTTAGATGGGCTCAATTCTTTAGTAGATTCAATTTCACTCTAAAGTACTTACCTGGGGGGAAGAATTTTTTGGCTGATGCTTTGTCCCAGTTACCACAACACAACAGCCAGAGGGAAGAAGTAATAGATTCAATCATCCCCACCCAATGATTGGGGATGGCTGTCACAAGGGGTCAGAAGTCCGAGCCTAATTTAACAGTAGAAGGGGATTTACGAAATGAGCTACAGTTGGCGCTAAAAACTGATGTGTGGTTGCAAACTAATAAAGCAACCCTGATAGAGAAACAGGAATTCTGGTGGAGTGGGGATAGGCTGTATATCCTGGAGCCCCTGAGAAGGAAAATACTTGAGATGCCATGATGTGAAGTCAGCTGGGCACTTTGGATTCCTAAAGACTTTGCACCTTTTGAGGCAGCAATTCTGGTGGCCATCCCTTCGGAAAGGTGGAGGAATATGTAGCCAGTTGCCCAATCTGTGCCATGGCCAAGGGGGGGGGGACCCAGAGGGCTATTGCAGAATGTGGCAAGTCCCACCCAACCTTGGAAACATAGCTATGGACTTTATAGTAGATTTACCAGAGAGCCACAAGAAGACAGTGATTTGGGTAGTAACTGATTTATTTTCAAAGTAAGCCCATTTTATTCCGTGCACTAGTATACCAAATGCAGGACAGCTAGCCAAGATGTTTGTGCAACACATTTATAGACTACGTGGGACCCCTGAACGAATCAGAAGCGACCGGAGCGTACAATTCACCTCCAAATTTTGGAGGCCATTCGTAAAGATTGGCGTGGGACAAGGCTTAAGCTCCGGGTATCATCCGGAGATTGACGGCTGTGAACATACTAACCAAGTGTTGGAGCAGTACCTTAGATGCTACATCAGCTATCAGCAGGACGATTTGGTGGATCTACTCCCGTTTGCCGAAGTGGCTTATAACAATTCAGTAAACCAGAGTACGGGGTTTCCTCCTTTCCAAGTGGTGAACGGGCTAGAGTTCGTGGCATTCCCGGAGTGTCCCGTTGGATGAGTGGATGAAACGCATAGCTGACAAGTGGCCAACAATAGAGAAGGCGTTGGAAGACGCCAAAGAAACTTACAAGAAATATGCTGATCGCAAAAGGGCACCACTGAAAGTGGAGAAGGTGTATTTATCTACAAAGTTTATAAAATCCTCACAACCCTCAAAAAAGCTGGGTCCAAAATACGTGGGACCTTTCCCTATACCAAAATCATCAACGTGACAGTACAGTTGCAGCTACCAAACAATTTGAGAAAAGTCCACCCCGTTTTTCATTGTCTGCTGAAACCAGTTAAAGACTCAGAACATTGGCACCCAGAGCAACCTGCACCAGTTCCAACAATGGTCGACAGAGAACAGCACTTTGAGGTGCAAGAGATACTAGACTCCGGAGTCTAGAAGGGGGGACAGTCATGTACAAGCACCTAATTTAGTGAAAATTTTTCACAACAAATTCCCCACCAAGGCGAAATAGAGGTTTGAGAAAAAGGGAGGGGAACCCTATGTAATGGGTGAAGTGTAATGTATTTTATAAGGCGCTGCGGGTGAGGGATTTCTTTTTAGGGGCGGTATGTCAGGATGTCATCCATGCCATCCTGCCATGGTGCCAGGAAGGAACATCCTGCCAGTCTGTTAAACTCACAGGATCGTTTAGGGGTGCTTTACAGTAAAACTACCAGACGTGTAAAGTAGGGGAGAATGCTGGCGATGGGGTTTGGGTGTATTCACAGAACTGCAACCTATGTTAATCAAATTATTGCGCTGAGCTATTCAGCACCCAGGATAGATCAAAGGGCAATATCGCCATGTTCATTCGGACCCAGAAAGACCTGAAAACAGAGAAACGAAGGGAAGGGCAATTGAGCCACGAATCCCGAAGGGGGGGGGGAACCTTGGAGATTTTTAAACTGTTGGTTGCGGGAGTTTTATTCACTCGAGTCTTTAACGTGCAATGGATCACTGGCTTTAATAAAGATTCCTTCATATCCCTGAGGGGCTTGTGTCAGGAATTCTGATTTAATAGTCAATAGATCGAGGGCACCACAGTGTGATTTTTTCCTTATCTGTTTCACTGTGTGAAAGGAAAATGGAGACTGGAGAGCAATCCCGAACCTTAGGCTTCACAAGTCCATCAGACCTTAATGCTTTAAGATGGAAACATTAACATTAATGGTGGAAGACTTTCCTGGACAACTTTCTAGATTTGGTGAATATGTAGGCTACCTACCTATCCAAGTCACAACTCTCCATCGGAGTTTGCCCAAGTTTGCCCAGGAGCAATTGGTTTTGGTTCAGAGCATTCCCTTTTGACATGGCATCATCATCCAGATCATTAATTATCAACGTGAAATTTATCAATCATCCAGATCATCAATTTCAACATAAAAGCAGCTGTTCCAGGCCATTTAAGGCCCACCTTATTTAAACAATCTACTCAGCAGTAGGTGTCCTTGAGAAAACGACCTCATCTTACGGTTTCTGTAGGAGAACGTGGGAACCACATGTAGCAGGAGTTCACTGAAGGCTGTGAAAAGAGGTAACAGACCTGAGGTGGGAGCTGTCAGAAGGAAATGTTTGAAAGATGCTGCCCTAAATGGCTTGCTATAAATCTGCTTAGGAACGTTTACAATTTTCACAGTTAACGTTTTTACCCTGACTAGGATTAAAAGCTGAAATCTGTGTGGTTCTTAGTTTCTTGAATTTGCCAGCTATGCGGACTTGACAATTTCACTGTCTCCAGAAACAACCTTGTGAGCCTGGCCAGGAGCATGTGGGTGTCATGGAAGTGGACGCTACACCTTTGATCACCATTGAACAGATAATTTTGTTTCCTAATTGAAGGACTTTGCACCTCCCTCTGTTCATAATGTTACTTTCAGCCCATTTTTCCAACTATCAAGATTGTTTTAAATTTTATTTCCGGCTTAGTTTTAACTGCCCCACCATATTTTGTCTGTAGATTTGATAAGCATTCAGATCATTATTAAAAATATTAAACGTAGAAGAGTTGGAATACTCCTTTGGGTATTCTAAAATGAGATTCTTTAGTACATCTTGTCCATTTTTACTAACTTATTAATTGAAATCTCATGTATTTTATCAGATATTTTGCTGAAGTCAAGATATATTATTCAACATTTCTACAATCAATTAAGGCAATTACCCATTCAAAAAATGAGTTAATAGTTTGTCAAGATTTGTTCTTGAAAATCCATGTTGACTGCCAGTAATTAACACATACAAGAGTTTGATCAGGCAAATAA
Organism: Charina bottae; assembly: GCA_023362775.1. Lineage (NCBI taxonomy): Eukaryota > Metazoa > Chordata > Lepidosauria > Squamata > Charinaidae > Charina > Charina bottae. The sequence continues at coordinate 4,303,804 of JALMGJ010000013.1, read as the reverse complement.
TGGTTACCAACAGGAGTACAATTCATATGCTGATTTAGACCTTTAAAGCTCTGAATAGCTTGGTGTCCAATATCTATAGGATCATCTACTGTATGTCATGTAGATCCTACCCATCCAATGCATATAGTCGCGAGATGGGCAGTACAGAAATGTGAAAAAGAGAAAGAAAAAGATCCGGTAGGGGTGTAAGGTCCATGGGAAAGCAAGAAACTTCAGTTCTTTATCATGGCACTACCCTATGGAACAGCCTCCCACCAGAAATCTGGATGGCTGTCATATTGAACTTTAGAATGGTTAAAAACAGCTGTTCAGATGAACTTTTATTTAAGACTTATTCTCAATATGCCTATTATTTGTTAAAAATAGGGTGTAGTTAGACAGTTTTAAAGATTTTTAGTTTTGTATTTCTATATTACTTTTACTTTATTTTCATTTTTCTGTATGCCATCATGTGTCCTTTTGGAATTTGGCACAATTTGTTTTTAAAGTAAACTGCTTCGGTCAGTATCCTGGACTGCAGTTCATATGATCCTGGAGGTTTAAATTCAAGTAAAGAGATATTCCCTGACCATGTTCCTGTCAAGCACAAGCTTCAATCCTGACCCTTCACGATTTCATGGTGGAACACACAGTTCTTTGTTGGAGAAGCCTGAACAAAGTACTGCTCTAGCTTTTCTTTGTTACCTGTTAGCACAGGGCTTTCCAAACTGTCATGACACAATACTGTGTTGCCTGGGGACCCCAAGTGTGTCACATCACAATCCGGAAGCACTGATGAAAATGCCCTCAGTTCCGGCAGGGAGGCGAAAATTGCGCACGCTGCCGGCCGCCCGGGGTGGAAATTCTCCACGCCGATCAGCTGTGCGCCAGGAAGTCCGGCAGCGCGTGTGTGTGATTTTCGCCTCCCTGCCAGAACTGGGCATTTTCGGGGTCCCCAGAGCCTGCCCTTTCGAAGCAGTGGCGGCGGGCCATCAGCGCTTCCGGGTTCCAGGATGCTGCTGCCCCTTTGAAAGGGCAGGCTCCAGGGACCCCAAAAATGCCCTTGGCTCCGGCAGGGAGGTGAAAAATGCATGCGTGCACCGTCGGGCTTCCCAGCTCACAGCTGATTGGCGTGGAGAATTTCCACCCCGCCCCCCCGTGCCAATCAGCTGTGCGCCGGGAAGCCCGGCAGCGTGCACACATGTGCGGTGAGGCTTTTCACCTCCCTGCTGGAACCGAGGGCATTTTCGGGATCCCCGGAGCTTGTTCTTTCAAAGGGGCAGCTGCCGCCGCTGCGGGAGCAACCCAGAAGCGCCGCCGCCAGCGCTTCTGGGTTTTTGCGTGCCGTACCCGCAGCGACGCTTTGGGTTTTTGTGGGCTGGCTATTGGTGTGTCACCAACGGCAAAAGTTTGGAAATCCCTGTGTTAGCATTTTCCTTCCTTTGAGCAGGTGGCATACTGATACTTTTCCTTTCCCTATTTTATAGTTCGTTGGCAGGTTACATTGATGTTAAATGTTAAAATTAAATTTTTGACTGAAAATGGAGCAAACATTCACCCCTTTGTTATTTAGAAAGACATCCAATGTCTTGTGAAGCAATTTGGCATTTATGGTTACTTAAAGACTTTACAAATTTGGGAGTAAAATCTTTTTACTTTTATTTATTTTAAAGTAGCAGGAACAACCTCTGTGCAATTATGCCTGCTTGTTTTAGCTTTCAAAACTTTACTAGTAATTTGTGTTTCCCAAAAGAACATTTGTAATACATTTGCAGATTGTTATTTTCCCCCCTCCTCCTCTAGTCCTGTGAAGCCTAGACGGATATTCATTCCAGAAGCAGACCTTGAGTCAAGAAAGAAAAGATACGTCAATGCCGTACTTCACCATGCTAGTTCTGTCCCATCTCTCATAGGTAAGTGTGAAGGTAAAAGGGGAATGGTGGGTTACAGAAACATTGCTGAGGTCAAAGTGGAGACTACTACATTCCAGGGTTATTTGCTACCATTTCTGCTGGGAGGAGCATTCAGGATGGGATTTGTTCCAGAAAGGTTTTCCTCTCTTGCTTCCATTTCATCCAGGCCAGAGATGGGGTGTACGGAAGTTTGTGCAGCAATTTTTATCAGTCTTCGAATAGAGGTCCAGAAGGAATTTTGCTGCTGTGATAAACTTGTAATTTGTGGATGAGTTCACAGAATACACCTAGTTTTATAAGTGAATTAACCATCTTGTGGGTTTGCACTGTACATTGAAATGTAAAGTAAGCAACAGACTGGAAATACCTTTTACCTTAATCTAAGAATTCTCAAACTTTGACAAGACCCCTAAAGTGATAGATGAATTTGTGTGACTTCTCTCCCATTAATAAAACTAATGATATCAATGGAGTTAGGTGTGGACAAGAAATAAATATTTGTTGTTCAGTCATTAAGTCATGTCCGACTCTTCGTGACCCCATGGACCATAGCACGCCAGGCCTTCCTGTCCTCCGCTGTCTCCCGGAGTTTGCTCAAGTTCATGTTCATTGCATCAGTGATGCTATCTAACCATCTCATCCTCTGCCGTCCCCTTCTCCTTTTGCCTTCAGTCTTTCCCAGCATCAGTGTCTTTTTCAGGGAGTCCTCTCTTCGCATTAGGTGGCCAAAATATTTGAGCTTCAGCTTCAGTATCTGTCCTTCCAATGAGCAGTCAGGGTTGATTTCCTTTAGGATTGATTTAGGATTGACTGGTTTGACCTCCTTGCAGTCCAAGGGACTCTTAAGAGTCTTCTCCAGCACCACAGTTTGAAAGCATCAGTTCTTCGGCGCTCAGCCTTCCTTATGGTCCAACTCTCACAGCCATACATTACTACTGGAAAAACCATAGCTTTGATTATACGGACCTTTGTCGGCAAGGTGATGTCTCTGCTTCTTAATATGCTGTCTAGGTTTGCCATAGCTTTCCTCCCAAGGAGCAAGCGTCTTTTAATTTCATGGCTGCAGTCACCGTCTGCGGTGATCTTGGAGCCCAAGGAAATAAAATCTCACTGCTTCCATTTCTTCCCCTTCTATTTGCCAGGAAGTGATGGGGCCAGATGCCATGATCTTAGTTTTTTTAATGTTGAGTTTCAAGCCAGCTTTTGCACTCTCCTCTTTCACCCTCATCAAGAGGCTCTTTAGTTCCTCTTCACTTTCTGCCATTAGGGTGGTATCGTCTGCATATCTGAGGTTGTTGATATTTCTCCCGGCAATCTTAATTCCAGCTTGTGATTCATCCAGCCCAGCATTTCTCAGGATGTACTCTGTATATAAGTTAAATAAGCAAGGTGACAATATAGCATAGTCAACGAAGCAGAAATAGATGTTTTTCTGGAACTCTTGCTTTCTCCATGATCCAGCAAATGTTGGCAATTTGATCTCTAGTTCCTCTGCCTCTTCGAAACCCAGCTTGTACTTCTGGTAGTTAAACTGACCTTTTCCAATCCTGTGGCCACTGTCGAGTTTTCCAAATTTGTTGGCATATTGAGTGCAGCACTTTAACAGCATAATCTTTTAGGATTTTAAATAGTTCAGCTGGAATACTGTCATCTCCGCTAGCTTTGTTGTTAGTAATGCTTCCTAAGGCCCACTTGACTTCACTCTCTAGGATGTCTGGCTCAAGGTCAGTGACCACACCATCATGGTTATCAGGGACATTAAGATCTTTCTTGTATAGTTCTTCTGTGTATTCTTTCCACCTCTTCTTAATCTCTTCTGCTTGTTAGGTCCCTGCCTTCTTTGTCCTTTATCATGCCCATCTTTGCATAAAGCGTTCCCTTGATATCTCTGATTTTCTTGAAGAGATCTCTAGTCTTCTCCATTGTTTTCCTCGATTTCTTCCTGGGGGGGGATGGTTTCGGGATGGCGCGGATGGAAGTGTTAAGCGGACGGGATGGCACGGACGGAAGTGTGCGGCCCGGTTCCTAACAGGCCACGGACCAGTACCGGTCCGCAGCCAGGGGTTGGGGACCCCTGGTCTAAGCCATCAGGCCAGACTCCGGCTTTGCTGTCTGTTTTGCTTGCACTAGTTAGCTGCTGGCTTGTCCAGGCAGAGTGGGACCAAATTCTGACACTGACTTTAGTTTTGGGCATTCAAGCTATATGTCTATGAAGGTTCTCAGTCATCCAGGTGGAATTGTCTGTAGCTTGAGTCATGTCAACTGGATTTCTATTTTCTCAGTGGAAACGTTTCGCTCCTTATCCAAGAAGCTTCTTCAGTCTGAGCAAAGTTTGTAAGGGAATCCTTAAATATGTTTCTAGGGTGGCTGTGTGACCTTGCACCTGGGGCTAGGTCATGGTTATTTGAGATGTTTATTTCTAAGTCCCTTTATCATCCAAAGGAGGATCGTTAAGATTACCTTGCTGTTGTTGAGCTTGCGAAATGGTCTTAATCTTCCTAGGCACAGAAGACAAAGCAGGAAGGAAAATAGGGGAAAGATTGTGCCTGAGGCCCCCACCTCTATTCACGCTATAACTCTTATCAGTACCCGCTCTAGGCTTTGCTGGGTCAACTGGCTGCCAGCTTGTCTAGACAAAGTGTGAGTGAATTCTAACAGCAATCCAGCTTCATTTATTTAGTTGATTTATATAGCCATCCTCTCAAGAATGATTTAAGGTGGCACACAGATAAAATAAAACATGAAAAAGTAAATAATCAGAATATCATAGAACATAAAACAAATTCCACTGAGGCAATTCAACAACGGAACAATCATACCAGAAATATGTGGGAAAAATGGGTCTTCAAAGCCACACAAAAGGAAGGCAGGATTAGGAGCATTTGGATCTTGGTGGGTGGGAGGGAATGCCCCTCCATCGGGTGAGTACAGCAACTTACTCTTTGTCTAACATGTTATGCTTATATTTAAGGGGAAGCTATGAACCTCATATTTTTGTTGCTGTTTCCTGCATACATACGTGGTATTCATTTGGACATTTGTTGTAATTACAGTTTAATTTTCCATCTTTTCCTATGGATACCCAACTGAGAATTTTGAGGATTTTCACAGAAGTCGCCATTTATTTAAATATTAATAATGTTAAGTTCCCTTTCCAGCACTTAGTTTCATTCTGAAAGAGGATCAGTGTTCATATAACACACTTGACAAAAACATGGCTGGCTAGTTTCTGCCTCAGTATGTTGTGTCAAGCCATCCTTAAAGATTTGGCACAGCAAACATCCTCATGGGTTTTCTTCCCTGTTTCACTTGGATAACCCTACACGTTATCCAAGCAAAACAGGGCAAGAGTGAGTCTGATAGCAATCCAGCTTTGCTGTGCAAGCTTAGAGTCATCTGATGAAGTGGCACATGAACTTGATTAAATAAAGGCTGGCTGACAGCTGGCTGGCTTTGTTGTTGTTGTTTATTCGTTCAGTCGCTTCCGACTCTTCGTGACTTCATGGACCAGCCCACGCCAGAGCTTCCTGTCAGCCGGCCGTCGCCATCCCCAGCTCCCCCAAGGTCAAGTCTGTCACCTCCAGAATATCATCCATCCATCTTGCCCTCGGTCGGCCCCTCTTCCTTTTGTCTTCCACTTTCCCTAGCATCAGCATCTTCTCCAGGGTATCCTGTCTTCTCATTACATGGCCAAAGTACTTCACTTTTGCCTTTAATATCATTCCCTCAAGTGAGCAGTCTGGCTTTATTTCCTGGAGTATGGACTGGTTTGATCTTCTTGCAGTCCAAGGCACTCTCAGAATTTTCCTCCAACGCATCTATCTTCCTTCGCTCAGCCTTCCTTATGGTCCAGCTCTCGCAGCCAGAAGTTACTACAGGGAATACCATTGCTTTGACTGCGGACCTTTGTTGTCAGTGTGATGTCTCTGCTCTTAACTATTTTATCAAGATTTGCCATTGCTCTCCTCCCGAGAAGTAGGCGTCTTCTGATTTCCTGGCTGCAGTCAGCGTCTGCAGTAATCTTTGCGCCTAGAAATACAAAGTCTGTCACTGCCTCCACTTTTTCTCCCTCTATTTGCCAGTTACCAATCAAGCTGGTTGCCATAATCTTGGTTTTTTTGATGTTTAACTGCAACCCAGCTTTTGCACTTTCTTCTTTCACCTTCGTCATAAGGCTCCTCAGCTCCTCCTCGCTTTCAGCCATCAAAGTGGTATCATCTGCATATCTGAGATTGGATAAAGTGGCATACGAACTTGATTAAATAAAGGCTGGCTGACAGCTGGCTGGCTAGGAATCGCATTTAGCAAATCCATCATAAGGCAGGCAGTAACAGAAGCAACCTTACTGAATAAAGCTTGATGACGAATGTGGATCTATCCCAGCCATTAGCCTGGCCTAGACTATACTGAAATCTTTGTGCTGGGTGAAATTTCTGGCATACTGTATGTAGGGAATTTTCCCCACCCCTTTCTGCCTCTCAACCCCCTCTCTCTTTTTGAATAATAATGTTGTTGCTAAGCTTAAATATGGTTGAAGCAGTCTCTAGGATAGGAATAAGACTTGCAAATCAGGCTTCTAAAGACCTGTATTTTCTTACAGAGCAGAATGAATAATTGAGCAGATGCCAGTCTCCCTCCACTTTAGCTCCGTTCGCCTGTCATGCTTTCATCGGCACACGTGTCAAGCATTGTAGAACCTGACTCGTGTTTGCTTGTGTGCCAAAAGCCTTGCTAATTGGAACAAGCCGCTCGCCCCCCTTGACATTCCTGCCTCGGCCGTTTTCTTCGCACAAACTGCGATAAGACACCTGGACTGCTAACAAGCGTTCTGATGGGAGGGGGTCGAACTGGAGTGGGAACTAGCTTGTTTTCAATTAGATAGTAAATGATGTCAGAGGGATGTTCTTGATTTTGAATTATGCACACCAATTTGGCCATTCAAAGCTTTGCATTTGCCTCATGTATTCTGGTCTTTAATAAATGAATATTTTTAGCATAAGCTGACTGAAAGATTTCTTGGTTTGGGATTCTGATACTGGGACTCTCACAGCAGATAATTAAGGGAAATAGTCCAGGGACTGCCTGTGTTGCCCTGATACGTTGGTGCTGAGCTACAGGTCCCATAGTTCCCAGCCAACATAGTCATTGTTTATTCTAGTGAACAAGAAAGGTGTATTGCTTCCTCATTTCCCTGCCCCATCCTCTTACTACTCCTTAGTAAGGGTATTTCAAAAACAGCTGCTACAACCTGTTTATGTTTGAAACATTGTCTGCAATTCTGACTTGAGATTCTTCTACTCTCTTGATTTAGAGGATTTGACTCTCTTTTCCTAAAGTATCCTGCCAGGTGAATGGTTTTGGTCTAGCTAGTTAGTGGAAAGTAGTAGCTTAGAGGATGTTGGACTGCTTAAGCTTAAATAGTGTTGGATTGCAGGTTGGAGGACAGACTGGAAAGAAAAAAGTCTGATTTTAAGAATCTCCCCTTTTTAATCAAGCAGAACTTGGAGCTTTCTTGTCACTGAGCAAATGCAATACCCAAAGCTCCTGACTGTCTTCCTTTATGTTGTTTCTTGCTTCCTTTTCTCAACTTACATTAAGCATTGTCTCTTATTCTGTAATTTTTGAAATTAGTTTTTTTTGCGTGCTGCAAAAGATGAGGGTCTCTCTGTGTGCCCTGCTTTTATTACATGCGTTTAAGCAAACCCTTTTTAAAAAAATCCTCATGCTTTAGCATTTTATACAATTGTTCCGTATGTACCATCCCATTCTAATCAAAGGCATGCTAAGAAAAGGAAACCAAATTTGGGTTTTCACAATAGCTTTGCCAGTTATGTTGGTAGAAATCTTTGTTGAAACAAGCCCAATAGGATTGCCTCGAATTTGACTTCCTCTCTTCTGTTAGCAAAAAATAGACGGCCAAAGTGATATTAGTAGCAGAATCTCCCTCCTTATTGTGCCTGATACAAACTGTCAAATTTTGATTAATCTTCTGCTGTACCAAATTTCAGATTCAGTCGATGAGATGTTCACACTGGTAGATACGGTCGCTTCCGAATCCATATATGGGCACCCAACAGACCTGACAGCGAGGTACTATGCCATCCTTTAAGAGAGTACGGGCAGAACCGAGTGGCAAGTTTCCTGGGAAACAGTTTTGCTTGAAACTCAAGCTTTTTACTGTAAAACCTTCCTCAAGAGTCAAGAATCTTGTAAACATCTGAAAACTGTAAGGTTAACTATTTCAACTTTGAGGAACTAGAATTTAGTTCATCAGGTTGGCAAAATATCCTCACTTAATACATATTGATATTTGGGTGGCAAAGGTCATAGTTGAATAGCAGTGAAGTGTGAAATTTGCATATAAATTAAAAACACAAATGCTCTTTTTGAGCATTTACTTTCCTGAGGTGAAAGATAATTGAATAGAAGAAATTGGGGATGAAATTCTACAACTGAAAAGAGTATTTTTATAATGCAAGAGTGATCAAAGTCTTTAAAAGACAATATCTTGAAGCATCTATTTGACTTCAAAAATAGTCTTTATATCTGAAAAAATCCAGGAGAGGAGGAGGAAGGCTGTTGGCAAGGCCCAGGGGTGAAGCTGCTGCTGCTGCTCACAACAGACAACATTGTTCCTTGACATGCTAGTTAAACATCTTTAGAAACAAGCAGTATATCTTGAACTTGCTTGGAAATTCTTCTCTTTGCCTGGGGAGTCATGAAGACTCAAAACAGCTCAGGAACTTTCGTAAAGGAAACCTTTCTAGTGCAAAAAAAAAAAAAGCTCCCCTTTCCCCCAAATCCTAGCTTTGATTTTCTGATACTGTTTTGAATTCTGATAAACATAGTTTTGTTGAAAGTTAATCTGACACACTTCCAATAAAAAATAACAATTTACTTGAGGAATTTACTTCTGTGGGTTTGACAATGGCTGTAGCACGGAGATTACAGTATTTGAAATGGGACTGGGTAAAGTCAAGGAAGAGAAGGCTACAGGTATTAGGCACAAAAGTGAATAGAAGACAAGATACTGGAGAAGGAGCAACTGCAACAGGATCAGGTCTATAGCTTTCACGCTCAATTTATGGTGTCCCAGGTTGATAAGTGAGTGCAGGGCTCAAAGTATTTGTTTGGACAGCTTCATCAGGAAAAAACCTGATAAAGACGCAGATGGCTCAGCAGGTTAAACAGCTGAGCTGTAGGCTGCCGATCAGAACGGTCGGCAGTTCGAACCCCACGTGACGAGGTGAGCTCTCGTCACTTAGTCCTAGCTCCCGTCAACCCAGCAGTTCGAAAGCTTAGCAAGTAAATAAAATGGGTACCACCTTAAGTGGGAGAATTTGCTGGCGTCCTGTCGGGAGCCGGTTCCACCGGAGGAAAGATTGGAGGAAAGATTGAATGGTGAGGACAGACCCGGAAGTGACATCAACAGGACGTCAGCAGCCAGCTCAAGGCATCCTGGGAATTGTAGTCCAGAGCCTTAGAAGAGCCGGTTCCCTTACCCATTCTCCTGGTGCGCGGGTTAATTACACTTGGTGACATTGTATAATGATAAAAAAAGTGTATATATATGTATGTAAGCCGCCTAGAGTCCTCCGTTAGGGAGGGGATAGGCGGGGTATAAATAGCACTATAAATAAATAAATATAAATAAAGAATGGAAAGGAGACTGTTTGGGGGGGGTTCCTTTGTCTCCCCATTTTGCACTGACTTTTTTTTTTTTTTTTTTTTGGTCTTATGCCTACCCTATACAGGAACTACACCCAGCGGAGTCAGAGCACAACGCAGAGATTTAATCTCCAACAGTGGGTGGACCATAACATGCGCAACACTGGCCGGTTTGACGGGATCCCTGATCACTTTGAGCGCAGTCCAGTCCCAAGCTAGAAGACATTTTTATTCCAAGATGCTCTTTAAATGTTGCTTAGCTGCTGGCAGTTCAATTTGTTTCGTTAAGGCCAGTTTAATGTTTTTGTTTTTATTACAAATATTTGCTCACTTTGTCCTAGACCTTTTTCACTGCTAAATATTTGTTTTAGAAATGTTGTGTTTTTACTATTCTATTTGATATTGCACCTTGACTATGTTATAAATGTTTGTTTTAAAATTCTGGGACCTATTACCCCTTTTCCCCTTCTGTGCTTACTAGTTGACTGTCCTGTGTGTCCAGATTAATTGCGTACCTGCTCCATTTTTACAGATTTGACGGAAAGTCTGAACACACTGGTTTTAGGGTTACACAATGACAGCGAAGAACAATGGCACCAGTTCATTTTTTTATAAGAACTTTATTTATTTTCAGAATATAATTAAAATATAAAATACAGAGTATAGAAAAGCATAGAACTAAAGAAAAAAGAAAAAACTATAAAAGTGCAAGCAGATAGAAAACAGAAACAGAAAGTGACTTCCGACTTTCTCCAATACAGATATGAATACATTTACAAATATTATCTCTTACCATTAGTTAAACCTTAGTAACATTATTTCTATCAAATCAAACCATTTAATCATTAAAACCCAAAATCAAAACTTCATTTTTTTCTGACACAAGCAAGTAGTCTAAAAGTGGTTGCCAAGTAGAAATAAATGCAGAAACTATTAATCCTGTTAATTTAGCCATTTGGGCCAAGTCCATTAGTTTAATAATCCAATCTTCCACTGTAGGTATTTGTGAATCTTCCATCGTTGTGCTTATAAAAGTCTTGCTGCTGTAATCATATATAGAAGCAAAGTCCCATATTGTTTCTCAAGCTGCTCCTCCATCAAACCCAAGAGGAACAGTTCTGGTTTTCTTTGTAAGTCCACTTTGAGAATCTTTTGTATAGTAACACATATTTGATCCCAAATTTTTTTAGCCTTCTCACAAGTCCACCAAAGATGATAAAACGTTCCCTCACCCTGTGAACATTTCCAACAGACATTTGTAACACCTTTATACATTTTTGACAACTTATCAGGGGTTAAATACCAATGATACATCATTTTATAGAAATTCTCTTTTAAATTATAATTCAAAGTAAATTTCAAACCTTTATTCCACATATTTTCCCATTGCTCCAACATAATATTATATCCAAAATTCTTAGCCCATTAAATCATATTTTTTTTAACATGTTCATCTTCCAAATTCATCTGTAACAACAGTTTATAAAAAGGTAAATGTTCCCCCCGCACATTTGTGCAGTCGTGTCCGACTCTAGGGGCCGGTGCTCATCTCCGTTTGTTAGCCGAAGAGCCAGCATTGTCCGAAGACGCTTCCACGGTCATGTGGCCGCATGACGCACGTGGAACGCTGTTACCTACCCACCGAAGTGGTACCTATTCATCTACTTGCATTTGCATGCTTTCGAATTGCTAGGTTGGCAAGAGCTGGAGCTAGTGCAGGAGCTCACTCTGCACGCAGGGCTAGGGATTTGAACCTCCGAACTTGCGATCTTCTGATCGACAAGCCTGGCGTCTTACCCGCTGAGCCACCACGCCCCTCCCAACAACAGTTTATACATCTTTGTAATAACATGTTCATCATTTGTACAAAGTTCCATTTCAAATGGAGTTGACTGAAGAAGCTCCTTGGATAAGGAGCAAAACGTTTCTACTGAGAAAATAGAAATCCAGTTGACATGATTCAAGCCACAGACTGTTCCACCTGGATGACTGAGAACCTTCATCGACAAATGGAGTTGTTCCATTAACAAATTTAAAATTCTTTTTATCCACTTTAAAACGTTCTAAAAATTGCGGGTAAGTAAACCAATGACATGTAAAACCTTCCAACTCTAACAGTTCCCTTGTTTTGAGCTTTGGTTCACCCTCTTCAAAATTTAACAAATCTTTATAATTTAACCAACTTGTTCCTCCCACATTTTCTCTCCTAACAAATGCTTCTTGAGGTGACAACCATAATGGTACATTAGGAGACAATCTTACCTTATATTTGTTCCAAACCCCCATTATGGCACTCCTAACAAAATGATTTTTAAAATCCTTATTTACTTTAACTTTATCATACCACAAGTAGGTGTGCCACCCAAATCTCAATTCACATCCTTCAAGTTGTAGTAGCTTCCTGTTCTTCAAAGTTATCCATTCCTTCATCCAAAGCAAACAGCAGGCATCAAAATACAGTTTTAAATCAGGCAAACCCAAACCGCCTCGTTCTTTGGCATCTTGTAACAATTTATATTTAATTCTTGGTTTCTTGCCTTGCCAAATGAACTTCAAAATATCTCTCTGCCATTGTTTAAATGGTAAATCTGTCATCAAAATCGGTATAGTCTGAAAAAGAAACAGCATCCTAGGCAAAACATTCATCTTAATCACAGATATTCTCCCCATAAGAGACAATTGTAATTTTCCCCATCTTAACAGGTCTTCTAAATTTTAACATAATTGTTTTGAAACAACATACTGTTCTTAGTTGATAAAATCACCCCCAAATATCTAACCTTTTTGGCACCAGTTCAGATTCCATGGGCAAACCTCTCATCTTCCTTCCAATATACAACTTTTAATGGAGGCCTCTCACACATTCCACTGCTAAGGTTTGAGGTTACAAGTAAAAGAAGGAAGTAGCATTGGGTGAATGGGAAAATTATTCACCCCTTCTTGAAATGCTTGTGTGTACTGGGGATCATCCAGCACAGCTGGTTTTAGGGGATTGCTCAAAATGTAGAAGCCTTAGGACATCACTCCCTCTAGTAGCAAAACTGAGTTGTTGCAAGTGACGTGAAAATGTCCTAAATTAAAGTAAGGTAAAGGTAAAGGTACCCCCCGCACATTTGTGCAGTCGTGTCCGACTCTAGGGGCCGGTGCTCATCTCCGTTTGTTAGCCAAAGAGCCAGCGTTGTCCGAAGACGCTTCCACGGTCATGTGGCCGCATGACACGCGCAGAACGCTGTTACCTACCCACCGAAGTGGTACCTATTCATCTACTTGCATTTGCATGCTTTCGAATTGCTAGGTTGGCAAGAGCTGGAGCTAGTGCGGGAGCTCACTCCGCACGCAGGACTAGGGATTCGAACCTCCGAACTTGCGATCTTCCGATCAACAAGCCTGGCGTCTTACCCGCTGAGCCACCACGCTCCTTAAATTAAAGTAATGGCTGGTGCATATTTAGGGCAAGTATGTGAGTTCATCGCCTCTGCTAGTGGATATCATTGTTGCTTAGAGAGGCTCATCGGCCCTAGGCAGGTGCTTACATAATGCAGTATTTTGCTAAGAATACAGGCATTTCTTGCTGCTTCTGCCCTCCAGCCATCTGTACAACTGAGGTCAAGCCCTGCCCTCCTCCCTCCACCTACAGCAGTGTTTCTCATGCTGGCTGGGGAATTCTGGGAGTTGAAGTCCACACATCTTCAAGTTGCCAAGGTTGAGAAACACTGGCTTAGAGGCAGAAAAAAGCAATACAGTAATGGTTTGTGAGCTTCCAGCCTGAGAATACAGATTTGTCTTCACACACACAAAAAAAGCCATAAAATCCTTGGCGCAAAGGTTGCATGCTAGACAGGGTGCTGATTTCAGGATGGTAGTGAGATTTCCTCAGAATGTCAAAGGTTAACTACGCCCATTCTCTCCCCAGTTTGTTGATTTGTTAGACTTATATATCTGCCCATCTCAAGGGAAGTGACTCAATAATCAAATAAAAAGAATACATATATAAAAACGAGCATTAAAAATATAAAAATCCACATTAAAAAATTAATTAACACATAAATATACACAAGCTGCAGGCAGAGAGAGAGAGAGAGAGAGTACATCCACCTCAGTGGTGGAGCCATCTCAACAGATCTCTGGTTCCTGGGACCCCCCAGGCCTGGTGGCACAACCAGGTCTTGAGGGACTTCTGAAATGTCAAAAGGGATGGAGCTGAGTATGTGGGGGGGGGGAATGTTCCATAAGGTGGGCACCACGGCAGAGAAGGCCTGCTGCCTGGGACCCATCAAACGTAGGTCCCTGATGGATGGTATCCACAGCATGGCCTCTCTGCCAGATCTAATGGGCTGGGCTGATATAATCAGTTCTCCGAAGCAAAGAGGGTCAGGAGTTTTCCTTATAGGATCCTAGGGTTGGAAAGGGCTTTGGAGGTCATCTAGTCCACCCCCTTGCCCAGTGCAGGAATCCTCCTGCTATCCCAGACAAAGGGCTGTCCACTCTTCGTTTGAAACCCTCCAGGCATGGAGCCTCCACTACTCCAGGAGGTAGGATGTTCCACTTCTCATAATTCTGACAGTTACGAAGTTATGAGTTAGGAATTTATGAGTTAGGAAGTTAGTTATGAAGCTGAGTTAGGAATTCCTCCTAATTTCAAGTGTGAATTCTCTCTCGGCAACTTTCAGATGTGTGGGAGTCGAAGTCCACACATCTGAAGGTTGCCATGGTTGAGAAACACTGGGTTAGGCTATTAAATCCCGGCCTTTTCCTCAGGAGATCCACATTCGCCTCCCCGCGCAGAAAGTGGTGGAGCACGTGTGAAACAGCCAGGTAAAGGGAGTGGTTTTCCAAGGCTGCCAGTGCAAGAAGGCCGGGCTGCCGCTGATTCTCCTGAAGGAGAACGGCCCCCAAGGGACCTCGGAGGTCCTCTAGTCCAACCGCGAGGGCAGTGCAAGGTGGCGCTGCGGGCGAAGGAGGGGGCTCGATCAGGACCCTCCCTGCCCCCCTCCCTCCCAACCGCAGCCAGAGATTCAGATGGTCTTTCTAGGCTGGCAGGTACCTCCACGGTAAGCCAAACCGAGAGCCGAGGAGGCCTCTTCGCAGCAGGGATGGAAGCACATAGTCTGTCCCGGGGATGCGGGGGAAAGGGGGCGGCAGGTGGGGAGGAGAGAGAAATCAAGACGTGCAAGTGATCTAAGAGAACTGGAAAAAAATGGCTACCTTCAATAGGCTGGCCAGATTCAAGGATTCTAGTATTTCAAATCCGCTGCACCTGATCCTCCTCTGATGGGGAATGCCTAATGCCGGTGGTTGGATGATAAGTGATGGCAACGATGCTTCTACCCTTAATAACACTTAACCGGGAACCAGTCTGAAGTAGAGAAGGGGAACTGGGTGCTGCTGTTTCATTACACTCGGAGGAAATGCAAAAAAAAAAAAAAAAGTAAAAAACTTGTATTGGCCCAGGACCTCTCCAAGGTCCGACTGAAGCCTCAACACCTACAAGTTAAAAATGTGAGGATCCAACTCTCTTATTTTGAAACTCCAAACATCCAATCTACTCTGGAATTATATTTGGTTCTTATTTTACAATACAGTAGTAAGTAATTACGTGTTGGCTCTCTGGACTCATAGCTCAGCTTGGCTTGAAATTGGCTAGCCTCTCAGAGGTATGGCATGGTGAGATAATAATC
Source organism: Charina bottae (assembly GCA_023362775.1). Lineage (NCBI taxonomy): Eukaryota > Metazoa > Chordata > Lepidosauria > Squamata > Charinaidae > Charina > Charina bottae. Next base: position 4,288,566 of record JALMGJ010000013.1, on the reverse strand, counting down.
TTTATGTATTGCATATTAGGATGAAGCCATTAAAACAGTCGATTGCCATCTGTCAGTGAGGATGCAAATTCTCTCTTATACCCTTGGGCAGTTCAAATTGATTGCCTCATCACCCCTTGCATTTAAAGGGACTCTTTGTATTGCACTTCATAGCCTTGTAACTGATCAGGAAGCTGAGCAGTTGTTGATTGGTTAGTAACTGATATCTCTGTCCTGAGAACTGCTGGCATCTCGATTATAAGTAAAGCAAAGCTTAAAGCAGCCTAAAGGCATTTCCCCACTGTTAAATTAAAATACCAATCCTTCAGTTGGCACAAAAAAGTTGGCATAAAATGTTGTCCCCATTGCCTGTCCTTATCCAAGTCACTTCTGAATCATATTGCCCTGATTTGTGAGCGAGCTACTCATTACAGACAAAATGAGTGGACTTAATCTAATTCTGCAGCTGTCCCTTTTCAATATATCACTAATCATAGGGTGACCATACGTCCCGTTTTGAACGGGACAGTCCCGTTATTTTAGCATTTTTGAACCGTACCGTCTTTTTGACGAAAATCTCAGTATTGTCCCGTTTTGGGAGACAGCCTGGAAAATGAAGCCCTCCCACCTATCAGCGCGCAGCAAAGGAGGGTGGAGAGGCGGGCCGAGCAGTGCGAGGCCCGATTGGCCAAGACGCACAAACGGTGCGAAATGCGAATAATAAAAGGGGCAGTGCAGCCAACATGCGCTGCCGGAGACACCCATCTACACCGGTCTTCTACGCTGCCCTGGAAGCCCGGTTGTTTCGCCATGTGCGAGCCCATCGCCAGAACTAGCACCACAGTCCACCCCATTCCTGCCTCCTTACCTGATCCTGTCGGTGCCGCATGCTCCGAAGCCCTGCAGTGGTGAGTCCTGACCCTGAGCCTTGCCTCCTGACCAAAGATCCGGTCCCTGAATCCCATCCCTGCCTCTCTGCCGGGAGTTCCGCTGCCAAGCCTTGCCTCGCTGCCAAGAACCCGGCGTCCAAACACCCACTCAGCCTTCCCCCCCTGGAATCCGCTGGGCTCTCCACAGCTTTTGCCCGATTCGTGCACTCCAGTCTTGCCGCCTCGCCTCGCCACCGCTCTTGCAGCCGAGCCGAGCCTCACGGCCCCTAGTCCCTCCACCCCGGCAGCCAGCCTAGCTTATGTGCGCTCACACACCCTTTCCAAACTTCCGGCCAGGCGGAGAAGTTCCTCTTTCAGCAGCACTGCTGAGCCGAGCTGTCCCGGGTCCCTGGGAGGACTGAGCGAGGCACGGCAGGAAGCCTCCCGGTGTGGCGCTCTGAGCTCCTCCACCCCGGTAGCAGCAGCGGGCCCCAGGATGGGAGGAGAGCGCTCTCACCACCTGTCCACACCGGGCAGGAGGAGCCATCCCAGCCAGAGCAAGCCAGGGAACCGGTTGGCCGGGGCACCGCCAAGCTACACGGTGGGATGCAGCCCCTCCGGGTACGGAGCTGCCTCCACCTCCTGGAGCTGCTGCTGCTGCTGGTGATGCCAGCCCTCGCTGGAGTTACGCAGGATGGCGGTGGGGCCGGCTACATCCTGTTCTGTCCCTTCGGAACAGGCGCGGGGAGGCAATGTTCGCCTCTGCGGTGCTGGAGCTGGTGCTGGCGGGAGAACCCCTCTGGACAGGCACAGTCTACCATTGGGGCCACGGTGGGCTGGGTGCCCCTTCCCGCCTGAATAGACGCAGCTGATGAGATCTGCAGTCCATAACATCTTAGGATATAAAACTCCAGTGTGCCTTTGTTAGACCTTGTCCTATATTTCTAGTCTTGCCGTATTGTCAAACTTTGACAATTTCTGTCCACCCAACAGTTCGAAAGCATAATGCGAGTAGATAAATTGGGTACCACTCACGTGGGTCAATTTGCTGGCGTCCGTCAGAGGGTCGTCCTCGAACCAAGAAGACCTGGAGAATCCCGACAATGGCGGCGGATGACGACGGATCCGGAACAACAACTTCCTGGACGTCAGCAGCCGGCGCGGAGCGAGGCATTCTGGGGCTTGTAGTCCGATGCCTGCAGCTGAAGAGCCGGTTCCCTCACCTCCTCCCTATTGCGGTAACATTGTGTAGTATATGATTGTATAAGATATATGAAATTACATGAATGTAAGCCGCCTAGAGCCCTCCAGTAGGGAGGGGATAGGCGGGGTATAAATAAGATAAAATAAATAAATAAAATGAATAATAAATAAATATGGCAAGACTAGAAATATAGGACCAATTGGCAGCAGGGCAAGGTCTGGGTCAAGGTTCCCTTTGACAGTCAATATATATATTTCCAGTCTCACCCTATTGTAAAAGGGAACCTTGACCCAGACCTTGTGGGTGATTGCAAGTCTTTTTATATAAACAGTAATCTGTTTAAGCAGGGGTACCCAAGCTTTTTGGCACGAGGGACCAGTTTCGTGGAAGACAATTTTTCCACGGACTGGGGGGGCGGGGTTTGCAGGTGGGAGCCAATTGCACGGATGGGGGCGGGGTTTGCAGGCGGGAGCCAATCGCGTGGACCAGGAGGCGGAGTTTGCAGGCGGGAGCCAATTGCACGGACTAGGGGGCGGAGTTTGCAGGCAGGAGCCAATCACGCGGATCGGGGGTGGGTTTGCAGGCAGGAGCCAATCACGTGGACCTGGGGGGCGGGGACCCCTGTCCCGTTTTTTCCATCCCAATGTCCCGTTTTTGTCTCAAGGAAATATGGTCAGCCTAGGCAGAAGCCAAAAGAGAGGTCCTTTTGATAACCAGGCCCTATGCTATGAAGGGCTTTATGGATGATAGCCAGCACTTTGAAGTACACCCGGAAGCCTGCTGGTAACCAGTGCAGCTTATAGAGCAAAGGTGTTGACATGGGCCTGACAAGATGCACCAATAATTATCCCTGTCACCACATTCTGGACCAGCTGCAGACTCTACTCCAGAGCTTTCCAAACTGTGTGTTGCGACACAAAAGTGTGTCGCCTGCGGGGCCCAGATGTGTAGCGTCAAAACCCGGGTATAACAAGCACGCCATCAGCGCTTCCGGGTTTTCCCGCGGCGACACACCAATGGCGGTGCACGGAAATCCAAAAGCTCCACAGCCACGGCGGCGCAAAAACCGAAAGCGGTAGCAGCGCTTCTGGTTTTTTGCGTGCTGCCGCAACGGCGGCGCTCCCGGGTTTTCCTGTGGCAACACACCAACGGCGGTTGGTGTGTCACCGTGGGAAAACTTTGGAAACCCTGCTCTATTCCTTTCTTTTTTTAGGGATAATGGCACAGGCAGAAATCAACCTTTATTATAAAAAGGCCTTTATTACACAAAATACAAAGGCTGAATGAAAAGTAATACCTACACCTCCATAACTTTAAATAGGAGTATTTTGATAAATGAAACAGGAAAATAATCCTTGAACTGAGCTCTTTTGTCACCTATATTTACTTATCCATTCAATTACCACCATTTGCTACACATTTGTCAACGATGGACAAGCTTCTAAGCCATCATGAAAGAACACACTTGGTCTATTCAACCAGGTCCTGACAGTCTTTTCTATCTCTTCATTTGAGTCAAACAGATACCCATTTCTTCAGTATTTTTCAAATAAAGGGGTGGAAGTTGTATGGTGCCAAGCCTGGATGGTGGGATCCAACTTCACAATTGCCTCTTGGGTGACTTGTGACGTGTGAGGCCTAGCATCATGTTGCAGCAAAATTTCCTTCTTGTGCTTCCAAGCTCTACTTAATTGTTTTTTCTGTTGGAAATATGGGGTTTCAACCAAGTCTGTCTCACACGAACACAAGGGAGGGGCGGCTCTGCTGCAACCTAGCTTTGCTGCTTTGTGCGGGAGGGGCTTGAATCCTGGTTTCCTGTTTCCTCTCTCTCTTCTCTCCATGGACCTGCATGAGGCATGAGGGGAATTCTTTCCTCCTCGTGGCTCATACTTGCATCCAACAAATCCGCCAAAAGCGGGTTTGGTCAGAACAACTCGCTTGCACGCATGGGACCGTTTCAACAATGAAACTGCTTGTAACAAGATCTATGAATAAAAATGTAAGCAATCTCTATTTTTCTTTTTACACTGACTAAAATATGTGGAGAGTGTTTTATTTTTCTCTGAATTTAATTAAGCCTTTGTGCAAGCTGGCACACACTTCCACTCTGCTAAATCTAGATAAACGCTGCGTGGGATTTTCTGTTACTAGCATTTCAGAACCTCTACAGTTTCAAACTTTTGAGTGTTGGAGCCCCCAATGACCACACCCTGTACAAATGCTACAAATGCCCCCTTCCCAACCCTGAATATGGTGGTTCTAAATCTAAAGATCAGAAATATGATGGTTCTGATCTAAAGATCTAAAGATCAGAAATCAAATTTTGCAGGCTTTTGCCTGGCTCAAACAACTTACAGGCTAAACCTCCATATTCTAAATGGTGCCCTTGAAGGTGACCACCCAGCTGAATTCACCTACCTCTCCGGCTCCAAAATGAGTGCTATTGATTATATAATCGTCTCTAGGGATCTTCTCTCACATGCCAAAGCCCTAGAAGTCATGCCTACATTTGACAGTGACCACTTCCCAATTTTCCTCCAACTAAACGCTTTCACTCAACAAACACATACAGTGTTATCAACCCTTCCTAATGCCGGTAGGAAGAACCTACTGTCGAGCCAAATGGACTCCCTGTCTGAATCAAAGGATAACTGAGCTGTTGGCCACAGAACACCTACTGAGCCTACAGACTGCCATGACCTCAGCTACGAATCCCAATGCACTCCTGGAGAACTACAATACCATCACTCAAGAGCTCCATAAGCAACTAAACCGCAGCAATAATGCATCCCGGAAACAACAACAACATCATTCTAAGTCCTGGTTTGACAAGGACTGTGTCAATGCGAAAAAAGCACTCGCCTCCACCTATCAGGCTTATGTATCCAACTCTACACCAACAGCTGCACAGGACCTACTCCTACAAAAGAGACACTATAAGCAACTGCTGGCACGCAAGAAAAGGGAAGCCATGAATAACAACTTTTGTTGTTGTTCAGTCGTTTAGTCGTGTCCGACTCTTCGTGACCTCATGGACCATAGCACGCCAGGCCTTCCTGTCCTCCACCGTCTCCCGGAGTTTACTCAAATTCATGTTCGTTACATCGGTGATGCTATCTAACCATCTCATCCTCTGCCGTCCCCTTCTCCATTTGCCTTCAGTCTTTCCCAGCATCAGGGTCTTTTCCAGTGTGTCCTCTCTTCGCATTAGGACACGGCTAATTCAAGCAGTCAAATCGAAAGATTCAGCCACCTTCTGGCATATCACATCAAGCGCCCAAAGCAATGGTCGAACTATGGCAGACTGTCACATCCCTCCAGGGACCTGGGAGGCATACTTTCAAGATCTCTATATGGATGCCTCTGACGGAAATGGATGCCCTATGCAAAATATAGAAATTATACCAACATGGCCACCTGTGACAGCAATGGAGATCAAGAACCTTGTTTCTCAACTAAGATTAGGAAAGACCCCAGGAGAAGATCTAATCCCATCAGAGGTCATTAAAAACAATTTGGATTTCTGGACCGCCACATTAGCATCATTTTTCACCTGCATTGACAACTATGGTCGAATTCCCAAGGATTGGGGGCTTGCAATCATTGTCCCCATTTACAAAAAGAAAGGGAAAAAGGAAGACCCTGCAAATTACAGACCAATCAGCCTCCTCAACACAATCAGCAAACTGTATGCAAGACATCTGCAATGGAAACTCCAGATCTGGCTGGAACAAGAAAACATACTTGCTGAAGAGCAAGCCGGCTTTAGGGAAGGCCGATCCACCATAGATCAGTGCCTAGTATTACAACACCTTATAGAAAAATATTCCTCCCATAATACAACCTCCCTATATGCCGCCTTCATAGACTTTAAAGCAGCCTTTGACTCCATTTCCAGAGTTAAGTTATGGGGAAAACTGGAGGCCTCCTCAATTGACCGACGGCTACTCTACTTAATACGCATGCTCCATGAAGGGACCTCACTTAAAATAAGATGTAACCCCCAGGGCCATCTCACCAATGCCGTTGGAGCTCAGAAAGGCGTCAAGCAAGGATGCATCCTGGCCCCACTCTTATTTAACTTCTACATCAACTCCATGGTGGACCATCTTCACAGCATGGACTTTCACCCCCCAAAACTTGCGGTAAGACATATTTTCACTGTACTCTATGCAGATGATGCAGCACTATTGTCAAGAACACCTATTGGCCTTAAAAGAGCACTGAGAGCATTAACACATTACTGCAACGAAGACCAGCTGCAACTCAACTACCAGAAAACCAAAATCATGGCATTTGCCAAAAGACCCAAGAGCCACTCCTGGAGCATAGATGGCCATAAAATTGAGCAGGTCCCATGTTTCAAATACCTGGGAGTAGTCCTCCATTCTGACAATAGCAGAAAAGCCCATGGGGACCACGTAGCTGAGATTGCACAAAGAAGCTCAAATGCCATTCTAAAAGGGGAGGCCACTTCATACCTGCAGCACTCAAACTATTTGAAGCTAAGCCAGTAGCACAACTCCTGCATGGAGCCCAACTAGGCCCCTTCTCCAACTTTACTCCATTAGAACTTGTGCAATCAAAATTCTTTTTTTTTTTTGAAGTTTTATTAGATTTTTAAATATACAAAGTTAAAAGTTGAAAATGAAACAGAAATAGAAATACAAATTAAAAAGAAAAGAAAAGAAAAGTGCAGTAAAGAAAAAGAAGAAAAAAGAAAAAGACAAACATAGAAATTAGATAACCTCCGATCCATCTATGGTCATAAGAATAAAATAGATAATTTGTTCTTACATGCTGGCTATTCATATAACATTCATATATTTTTCTTGTCTATTATATGCTATTTATATATAATCTAATCATCAAAACCCCATGCAAGCTTTACTCCTCCTGCTTTTTGCAAATAGTCCATCAAAGGTTTCCACTCTTTAAGAAAGTAATGATTTGAATTGTCTTTTAATAAGCAAGTCAGTTTGTCGTTTTCTGCCATCTCTAATAATTTCAACATCCAATCCTGTATTGTTGGTACACTTTGATTTTTCCAGTTTTGTGCATATAAAAGTCTTGCTGCTGTAATCATGTATTGTCTGTAGCTTGAATCATGTCAACTGGATTTCTATTTTCCCAGTGGAAACGTTTCGCTCCTTATCCAAGGAGCTTCTTCAGTCTGAGCAAAGTTGGTAAGGGAATCCTAAATATGTTTCTAGGTAGCTGTGTGACCTTACACCTGGGGTCATATTGAGATGTAATTTTAAGTCCTTTTATCATTTAAAGGATGATCGTTAAGGTCACCATGCTGCTGTTGAGCTTGTGAAATGGTCTTAATCTTCCTAGGCACAGAAGACAGAGCCGGGAGAAAGATGGGATTTGATGGCTACCGGGCACTCGCCTGACCAATGGCCATCTTGACGGCAACGAGCACATTGGTTGGGCCCCAGGGGTGGTCGTCTTCCACGGGGCCTCCCCTCTGATGCCCCCATCATGGCGGCCGCCAACAACTCAGCCTTCTTTCTCATTTTCTGTTCCTGTCTCTGTTCTTGTCTCTGCTGTTCTTCCTTATCGCGGTTTGCAAACTTCTTCCTAGCAACTTCCATTAGTTCACTCATGGGTTTCCCCAAGGCGCCATCTAGCTGTTGTAATTTTAGTCGTATGTCCGGGGCGCTTTGGGAAATGAAAGCCATGGTCAACATTCGGGCATTCTCAGGTTGGATAGGGTCAATAGGGGTGTACATGCGGTAGGCATCCAGCAGGCGGGTATAGAAGGCTCTCAGTGGGCTCCTGGAGAACCAAGGAAGGTTTTGACATATTGGTGACTGGTTTCCCTGCCTCTTGGATTGCCTGAACAACCAGTTGCTGGTAATGTTTAAGGGCATTGAGGTCCCCGCTATCATAGGGGTCCCAGTTCCTATTCACCGAAGGAAAGTTCTTTTCTAACCATCGTTCCAGCGTCCAACCATGGGATGGCATGGTGGCTTTCAGAATTTTAGTAGCCCCATTCCGAATCTTTTCTCGCTCCTCGGGATTAAAGAGGGTCCCCATTAATTGTTGAAGGTCGCGCCAAGTGGGATTGTGGGTATCCACGATGGTCTTAATTAGGTCAACAATCTCAGTTGGAGATTGGGTCGGACTCATGGGTCGGACCCTCCGACCCATAGTCAGCAGCATTAATTCGGTAACATACAACATTGCCAAACACCTCTCTACCATACTAGCACCTCTAGTTGGACACTCTGAACACCACATCCAAAATTCAGAAGAATTTGTTTCCAAAGCAAAGATCCTGAAACTGGATACAGATGAAACTATGGTCTCCTTCGATGTGTCCTCCCTTTTCACCAGCATCCCCACCACTCATGCTCTATCCGCTGTCAGGAAGAGACTAGAAGAGGACAGCACCCTTGAAAGGAGAAACCATCTCAACCCAAACCAGATCTGCCATCTTCTGGACCTGTGTCTTAACACCACTTATTTCTCATACAGAGGTGACTTTTACAGACAAAAACACGGCTGTGCCATGGGTTCTCCTGTGTCACCCATTGTGGCCAATTTATACATGGAAGAAGTGGAGAAGAAAGCACTCAACACTTTCCAGGGAACAGTGCCCACCCACTAGTTTAGGTATGTGGATGACACATGGGTCAAAATCAAGGCCCAGGAAGTACAGGCCTTCACGGACGATATAAACACTATAGATGCCAACATTAGGTTCACCAGAGAAGACACCAAGGACAACAGACTGGCATTCCTAGACTGTGAAGTCCTCATTGGGACCGGTGGCAAGCTAGTAATAGGGATCTACAGGAAACCCACACACACAGATCAATACCTGATGTTTGACTCCCACCATCCACTGCAGCACAAACTAGGAGTCGTCAGGACATTATCACACAGAGCAGAAACCATCCCCACCTCCATGGATTCCAAAAAGAATGAAAAGCAGCACCTGAGAACAGCTCTGAAGGCCTGTGGATATCCAAATTGGGCCTTCACTAAATCTAAGTCTACCAGACCTAAAACAGCGACAGATAGGGCTGAGACTCAGAGTAAACGGAAGAACCTGGTCATTCCTTACATGGCTGGCGTGTCTGAAAAGATAAAAAGGATATTTGGCAAACACCACATACCTGTATATTTCAAACCCACCAACACACTGAGACAGAGGCTTGTACACCCCAAAGATCAAACTCCAAAACACAAGGAAAGCAATGTAGTGTATGCAATCCAGTGCAGTGAGGAGTGCTCTGAACTCTACATTGGAGAAACCAAACAACCTTTGTACAGGAGGATGGCCCAACACAGGAGAAGTAACACCACAGGACCAGAGTCAGCAGTTTATCTTCATCTAAAGGAAAAAGGACACTCATTTGAGGACATTAATGTTCACATTTTAGACAGAGAAGATAGGTGGTTTGAGAGAGGGGTCAAGGAATCCGTTTATGCCAACTTGGAAAATCCTTCCTTGAATAGAGGTGGGGGCCTCAGGCATAACCTTTCCCCTATCTTCCTTCCTGCTTTGTCTTCTGTGCCTAGGAAGATTAAGACCATTTCGCAAGCTCAACAGCAGCAGGGTAATCTTAACAATCTTCCTTTAGATGATAAAGGGACTTAGAAATAAACATCTCAAAATAACCATGACCTAGCCCCAGGTGCAAGGTCACACAGCCACCCTAGAAACATATTTAAGGATTCCCTTACTAACTTTACTCAGACTGAAGAAGCTCCTTGGATAAGGAGTGAAACGTTTCTACTGAGAAAATAGAAATCCAGTTGACATGATTCAAGCCACAGACTGTTCCACCTGGATGACTGAGAACCTTCATCGACATATTGCCATACATTTTGGGGAAGTAACCCTGAAGTTGGTAAGGTAACCATCTTCCTGGTTTATTTGCAAATTCAAAATATTTCTGTTTTGTAAATTTCATTTGAGTTTCTATTTCCTGTACCAAAATCATCGATATTTGTTTTTGTAGAAATTTAATTTGAGTTATCAATGTATTATCCATCGGTTTGTTCCTCAGACATTTCTCTTTATTTTTAATTTCATCCAAAATCAGTTGAATTTTTTCTCGTTTCTTTTTCCTCATTTGGGCATTATATTGAATGAAATAGCCTCTCATATAGGCTTTACTTGCATCCCAAACTACTTGTGTACTAATGTCCTTATTTGAATTCAGTAGAAAGTATTCTCTTAGTCTTTTCTTACATGTATCAACAACGTCTTCTTTCCGGAAAATTGACTCATTTAACCTCCATCGAAATACATTCCTTTTTCATTTAATAGTTAGTAAAACAGGGTTATGATCTGATAAAGTTTTAGGTAGTATTTCAACCTTATTAACATCCATCATTAAAGTTTTAGAAATCAAAAACATATCTATTCTAGAAAATTATTTATATCTCTCTGAATAATACGTATATTCTTTAGAGTTTCCATTTATAAGTCTCCAAATATCTTGTAAATCCAACATATCTTTTAAATCAAAAAAAGTTTGGGGTAGTTTTCCCTGTGTAGGTTTCACATTTTTTTGCGAATGTCTATCTTCCATTGGGAGAATCACCCCATTCCAATCCCCCATAAAACACCAGTTCTTGTATGATAAATCCAAAAGTTTGTCCATTAAGTTCTTATAAAATAGTCCTTTATCAAAATTTGGGGCATAGATCCCAACCATCAATGTTTTAATTCCTTGTATATTTACTTCCACTGCAATATATCTTCCTTCGTCATCAGTCAATATTAACTTTGGATTAAGTTTTTGTTGTATATACAATACTACCCCCTTAGTAGTTTTTAATCCAGCTGAAATAAATTCTTCTCCTAGTTGTTTTTGAATCAAATACTTAATGTCTTTTTTACAAATATGAGTCTCTTGTAAGCAAATTACATCCAATCTCATTTTTTTCAAAAAATGAAAAAAATTCTTTCTCTTTTGGGGGGAATTCGCCCCATTGATATTCCATGTTAGATATTTAAAGTCCATAGTATTTGGGTATTTAAAAGTTCTTTTTTAAATCCACTCCGGAAGCTCCCATCTCCAATAAATCCTCACTCTTTCCCTTATCTTTGGGTGTCTCTTTCATTTCTTCCAGAACTTTAGATGCATCACTCATATCTGTCATATATTTCTCTATGAAGGCTTTTGCTTTCAAGATGGAAGTTATTTTAAATCTTTGCTCTTTAAAGGTAAAAAATACTCCTTCTATTCTTTCCCATCTAAATGGTATGTTATTTTGCTTTAATTTGTCTGTAAGGAAGGAGTAATCTTTTCTTTTTCTTAATATTCTTAATGGTACTTCTTTTAAGACAATTATATCCTTCCCTGCTATATTTAATCTGTCACTATAATGTTTCTTCAGAATTTGCTCTTTTATAACTTTCCTCACAAAATATATCAATATATCTCTTGGCACTTTCTTCTCTCTAGCATAGCGTGAATTAACTCTGAAGATTTTATCTATTTCAGATTCCATGTCTTCTTCTTCTATCTGTAAGTATTGGGCTAAGGCACCAACTATATATTCTCTCGTGTTCTCATCTGATTTTTCTGGAACTCCTCTCAATCTCAAAATGAATTCTTTTTCTCTCATTTCTACTAGTGCAATAGCATCTAAATTGTATTCCATATCTTTAATAATAGATTCTGATTTAATCTCTAATTTCTTAACTTGTCCTTGTCCTAAATTGTCCTTGTCCTAAATTGTCCTAAATTCCTGATAAGGTATTTACGACCTCTTTGACATTCTGTATTTCTTTTCTAAATTCTTTTTTTAAGTCTTCTTTCATTGCTTCCATTTTTTTGTCTACTTGTTGACCTAGATTGTTAATTTTTTATCCATTTTTATATCTAAGGAGGCAATTGAGTCATCCATCTTTTTCTCCAAGGTAGCAATTGAGTCATCCATCTTTTTCTCCAAAGTAGTAGTTGAATCATCTATTTTTTTGTTCAGTGCTGTAATCGCATCCAGTATTTTTTTCATGTCTGATGTTGGTACTTCTGAAGATGCTGCAATGGAATCAGTAGACATTCTTCCAGTCTCTTTCTCCTTTTCCTTATCTCTATCCCTCTTCACTCTTGCAGCCACAGTAGCCATGCTGTGTGTAGTATTCCTGTAAAGAAAAAAGAAAAATAACGGAAGACAAAAGGAAATAACAACAAACAGCAAAAAAGGGGGAAAAAAGGGAAGAGGGAAAGGCAGGATAAAAATTATTCAAAAATTCAAAAGAAAAAGGGAAAGAAAAAATTAATATACAATAAAAATAAAAAGTAAAAATAATACTGCCTTTTCTTAATAGTTGTTGCATAAAAAGAAGGCAGAATGTACTTTGGTAAAATCAACAGTTCTCACATACAGAAAATAAAAGATAAGAGTACAGCAGATGTTTCCTTTAGCTGTAGTCAAAATATCTTTGGAAATAAAATAACAATCCAGTTCTCAGGCAAACTTATATTCACAAATCCCAGAGAGGTGAAAAGGGAAAAAAAAGAAGAAAAAAAAAAGGGGGGGGGAGAGAAAACTGCAGCTCTAAATGTCTTTATTCTCCAAAATAAAATATAATATAGAAGTCTATTAAAGTCCCATATAGTAAGGAAATTCCAAAATATGTTCAAAGCAAAGGAACTCAAAAAGTGCCCTTTATAATCCAAGTAGTATCCAGACACTTTACAGGAAAAAAAAAGAGGAAAAAATGCAATCTCAAAGTGGAAAAAAAATAAAAAAATAAAAAAAAGGCAGACAATTAATCCATTTAAATTCAAAGTCCAGAGAAGAAAACAGATTAATCCCACATAAGTAGATAGGCCATTTGTCAATAATCAATGTCACTCAATATCACTTAGCTCCAAGTAAAGTCATTATTCTTTAAGCTCCCACCATTTTCTCAAATCTTCTTAGCAAGAAAGTTATACAAGCACCAGCAGTATCAATCATGTCCATAGAAGGATCTTAGCAGATAATAAGCAAAATTAAAATAAACACAAATATAAATCAGAGACTAAAAGTGCTGAATTTAGGTGCTACTTATCTGTAAAGAATTTGCGGCTTCCTGCAGAGCAATAACGATGTTTCCTCCAGTCACTTTCACCGCTTCGATTTCCTTCTCCCCGTGGTGGAAAAACGGGGATCGGGAAAGAGCGGCGATTCCAGCGACCTTTGTGGTCTATCTTCTGATCCCCTTTTCTTCAAAGGGGAAGTTTCAGCGGTTTTATTTCTTTAAAAACCTCTGCAGGCAGGCAAACCGCGGAGCCGAGACAGGAGAGCTCGGTTCAGCGCACCGACATCTTCAGCACCCGGAAGCGATCTCGTGGAACTTGTGCAATCAAAATTCTTAAGATCGGCCCTTCAAGTACCAAAATGATTGTAACTTGATTGTAAACCGCCCAGAGTCCCCTTGTGGGGGGGAGATGGGCGGTGATATAAGTTGGAAATAAATAAATAAAAATAAATAAAATGCATCTCTAATGCCACCTTGAGACAAGAGACAGGACTCATGAAAATAGAGGCTAGGGTGTGGGTGGTCATACTCAGTTATTGGCTCAGACTATCCCTTTTCCCCCTTGGCCTTGTCCCATTAACTCTGAGCGATAACTTCCAATCCAAATGGAAACAAGCAGTGACAAACAAAATCTCATCCCTGGGCTTCACTCCAGGGCTGCTACTAAGCATGGGTTACGATCAGGCCAAAGTACTCATCAAACAGTGGGTAATAGACACAGAACGCCAACTGGATCTAGCTAGCTCCCCAACCTTTATTGTCAATGAATCCAGTAGGTACTGTGCCTCCCCCATGTTATACCTATCTAAACTAGAGGTACCCAACCACCGGAGAGCTTTTACATTGGCACGATGTCATGCCCTCCCATCTGCTGTCCTCGAAGGGCGGTATCGAAAGATCCCTTATCAGGAGAGACAGTGCCCCTGTGACTCTGGCCACATAGAAACAACAGAGCATGTGCTCCTTCAGTGCCTGTTTTATAGAGACATTCAAACTAGTCTCATTACACCATTGTTGTACAAATATCCGGGGTGCTCAGGACAATTTTATACCTCCCTGCTGCTGTCAGACATCAACCCTACCACAACATACAATGTTGCCAGATTCTGTGTGGCAGCGCTTAAAATTTGCCGGATGATGAGTTCCACAAATTAGCCTTCAATTTTAATTTACTAGAGTAATGCATTTCCAGTTACACTAATCCTATGCCCCTCTATATTTACCCCCCCTTTTTTTTCTCTTTCACCCCCACTTTTCTCCCCCACTGGACCTGTGTTTTAGTTTTATATTTTAAACTCATTTGTATGTTTTAATTGACTGTACTTTATCCTCCTTATGCTGGTCTATGACCGTAATAAAGATTTGTTGTTGAGTGTTGGAGTGTAGCTTTCTGAGTTGATAGTGGTGCCAGGTTCAAATAAATCCATGTGAATAACACCATTTGTCTTTCAAAAAGCTGACCTTGAGCTTTCCTGCTGAAGCCAGAGTTGATTTGTTTTTTGCAGGTGAAGCTTTGTGATGATATTCCATGGACTGATGCTTCATTTCAGGGTCATAATCATGATGTCACAATGCTGTAAACAAATTTCACTTTCTTTGTGTGACAATTGCTGGCAAATTTAAACTCTTGAAGCTTTCATCACTGCCATCAGCATGTGAGGAATCCATTTTGCACAACCTTCCAGTATCAAAGAACATCAGTAATGTGACCTACTGTACATATTCCTGTGGAATACCCGACATGACAACAATTTCCTTTTGAGTGATCCGCTGATTATCCTTAATCAGTCCATCAACCTTTCTCATGTGAAACACATCAGTTGCTCTCACAGATCATTCACTTTGTTCCTGATCTCACAAATCCGCTGTTCCCGATTCACCATTGTTACACTTTTTGCCCCAGGGATGCACAATACTCACGTCAACACAGTCATTGCCATAAACAACCTGCATTCAGCAGTGAAGTTCCACTGCAGGGACTCTCTTGACAATCAAAAATTCAGTTACGGTGTTTTGCTTACAGTGCGCTGAGAAGTGCTCACTACAAACTTCCATTTTACGAACAATAGCAACACAACCTTTTCTCACAGCAACTTCTCGCCAGCTGAAGTGAAAAAACAGTTGGTAAAGAATATGTCAGAGCTTCTAGTGCATCAATACTGCAATCTGTTGGTGACTTTTAACATTTGAGGCATTACTTTTCATTCAGCCCCTGAATACACAAAGTATACTGAATGTTCATATTCATGGCTTCAGTTGGGGAGATGGAAAAGTTCCATGGAACTTTCCATTGAACACCCACCCTCTCACAGAAGCCCCTTTCATTTCTACTAGACTTGCTAAAATAATTTGTTGGTAGATTCAACCGAACTGCTGGGAGGTATGGCTTTCCCATTTCAAATATTAAAATTTAGCATGTGACTTTTTAAAACATAAGATGAAACAAAAGAGAAATTCAAGCCAGTTGGAGGCAGGTTATGAATAATAAAATTGTAGCAACTGATTTTATTAAAGGATGGTTTGTTTGTGTGTCATTGTTTGTTTTAATGTTGGAACATTTTTTTTGTAAACAAATGTTGTTGTCTGCCAGAAAGTGGCTGCATAATTTTCCACTGACTTCCCTTCTCCTATGAAGCTGTTTAGATAGCATCATGGATGTTTTAATGCTCTGTGGGAAAGCATCAACTTGAAAAACAATTTATGAATCAGTGTGCTGTAATCAATGTGGCATCGACTGTGGGAAGTAATAAGCGTTCTAATTATAAGTTAAGCACAGTTAGGGTTTGATTTTTGAATGTCAAAACAGAATCACATAATGACTGGGTTCACACGTCACACTGACATAAGTAAATTAGAATTGTCTAGTTTTACACAAATCTATAATTTGTAAACCAGGCAACCACATCATGGCATAGTTTGTTGTATTCATGTTCCCTCTGTGCGTGTTCTAAGTACATTTTGGCTATCGCTGAGAGCCTGTGGATCTGCCTTTTGTGCTACAGAGCTTAATTTTCTAAGCAGGAACTTAAACGTATCTTTGTCCAACTCAGCACCAATGACTAAGTAGCTGAAGCTTGAAAATAATCCTGTTTGTAGATGTTGCTGCTATGGTACTATGTGAGCTGAGTACCATTCTTGTTTTACATTCACATAAGCTACAAGTAGCAGAACAGTTTTAATGCGGGCTTTTGTTTACCCTGTACAGTTATGCCTAATTAGAACTTGAGTAGAAAATCACTCAAGGCTGAAATATTTGGTTTCTTACTTGTGAAATCATTTCACCAGTTCTGCGTGTCAACATTTTTGAAGCCATCCAATTGTTGGAAATATTCCAGGGGAGGAAAAATACCATTTTGTTGGGGTGTTTTTGTTGTGAGCTAAATGTCTTGTCTCCTGACCTCATAAAAACTCATTTATGTGGTTCAGCACAGACCTTTCTAAAATAATGCAGAGACACGTTGCATCTCACGTCCACCTTGCATTTTGCTCTGTTCCTCCGAAACCTTCCCTCCCACTTATGTAATACGTAACTCCTCCTTTACCATTGTGTACTCATAATGCATCCCTGCTTCTTTAAATCTGTTGCCTCAGTGAGTCTGTGGCTGGTTTTGATAGCTTGGAAGTCCTCCCTGTGAAGCATGGAGTTGCTTTCAGCCAGCACTGTTTTTTCTCTCGCTGTCGTTCCCTAATAGCATGTATTACTCCGTATTTGAAGTGTGCAATTACAGGAGCTAATGACATAAAGTGCGACGCCACCTTCTTTCCCTTTGATGCTGGCAGGAAGCCTGTTTGAATGTTGAGCGAGCTGGTAAGCCTCTGCCTTCACATTTTCTCTCCTGCACAAAACAGCTGCACAAGCACCTGCTGCTAAACGTGGGCAGATGGTTTGCGGAACTTGATTTTGTTCTTTCTCTACACCTCTGCCTTGGCTTGGCCGCATAAGTCCCGCTCCTCCCCAGAGTGTTCTGGGGGGGCTGGGAGAAGAATCGCCATAGGGTCCCTTCTGATTGTGGTCCCAGGAACATCCCTAACTTGTGGTAAGGTTTGAAACGGCCAGATGGATGATGCTAGTAACTTAAGGAAGTAAATCTAATCAGGTTTAATATAAATCCCAACTTATTGCAGTGCTTTGGGATTTCACACAAGCTCCTATTTAACTTGGCCATTTACTTCAATAGAAAAAAATGGAAAATAGAAAAAAAAATTGATGCAGGATGCAGTAAGTAGGCATGGGAAGGTTTAAATGAACATTCTGCCTCCAGGCCTCTCAACATTTTAACAAGTCCTGGATGGGTTTATCCAGTGCTGTTGCTCCAATTTCTTGAGACTAAAGATACATCTGAGAGCCAGTTTGGTGTAGTGGTTAAGGCACCAGGCTAGAATCCAGGAGACCCTGAGTTCTAGTCCCGCCTTAGGCATGAAAGCCGGCTGGGTGACCTTGGCCCAGTCCCTGCCTCCCAGCCCTAGGAAGTAGCCAATGGCAAACCAGGTGACTGCGAGTTCTAGTCCCACCTTAGACATGAAAGCCGGCTCGATGACCTTGGGCCAGTCCCTGTCTCTCAGCCTTAGGAAGGAGCCAATGGCAAACCAGGAGACTGAGAGTTCTAGTCCCACCTTAGGCAGGAAAGCCGGCTGGGTGACCTTGGGCCAGTCCCTGCCTCCCAGCCCTAGGAAGTAGCCAATGGCAAACCAGGTGACTGCGAGTTCTAGTCCCACCTTAGACATGAAAGCCGACTCGATGACCTTGGGCCAGTCCCTGTCTCCCAGCCCTAGGAAGGAGCCAATGGCAAACCAGGAGACTGAGAGTTCTAGTCCCGCCTTGGGCATGAAAGCCGGCTGGATGACCTTGGGCCAGTCCCTCTCTCTCAGCCCTAGGAAGGAGCCAATGGCAAACCAGGAGAATGAGAGTTCTAGTTCTAGAGGCCATCTGGGTGACCTTGAACCAGTCACTCTCTCTCAGCCCTAAGAAGGCCACTTCGAAAAACCTTGCCAAGAAAATTGCAGAGACTATTCTAGGCAGGTGCCAGGAGTCAAAAACTGACTCAAAGGCACCAAAGAAGAAGAAGATACATCCACCTGTTCTTCCTTACTCACCTCTGTCACTGCTTGATCCTTGCTTCTGCCTGAGGAACCCAGCACAAACTGAAAATGGCTGGATGGTTGGCTGGATGTAATCACTTCAGGATTCCAGCCCTAGCAGATGCTGAGGATTTAATTTATTTTCTATCCCGCCTTTATTATTTTTATAAACTCAAGGCGGTGAACATACCTAATACTGATGAATCCTTCATTGCAGCATAGGAGAGAGGATCTGGGGAAGGAGGGTTCACAACATTATGAAATGGTTGTCATTCCCTCCTTAGTAGTGACTACTTCTTAAAAATGTTTCCCATGCTGCAGTGAAGTCTTAAAATAGCTTTCCTTAGTTCAGCGATTAACCGGGAGGGTGACATGTTTAAGGGTAAAAATGGGGATTGGGTGGAGGAATCCTGATCTGAGGAGAAATGAAGCTTGAAGAGATATCTAGATCAGTGTTTTTCAACCTCAGCATCTTTAAGATGTATGGACTTCTAACTCCCAGCCAGCATGAAAAACCTTAGTTATCTAAGCAAACTTTGAAAACCTTTTCCTTTAAGGAAATTCATAAGTGCCATTGAATCACACCAAAGAAATTAAATAGGATCAAATGCCCAGCTTCTTGCTACTCAGGACTTGACAATGAAAGAGTACACCACTCATGTATTTCCAAGAGCAAGCTAGAGCCAAGCGTCTAGGGCTAAAAAAATTAGCCATTAAATTAAGCACTAATTCAGAGCTACGAATTAGCTGTGTTCATGGCTGAACTAAGTATACATGGGTATAGAAACCACAGCTGATGCACTAAGCCAAAACCAAGTAATCCATATTATGGCTTAGTGCAATCTGTGAATCGACCCTCTTGGTCTCTTTGGCTGTTGCTCATCCATAGTTGAGGTGAGAGAGGTAGGATGTTGCTGTAGCCTAATTGAAACAATTCCAGGCTTGTGAGGGCTGATCTACCCAAGGAGATGACCCATTTGACATGCAGCTAACCCTGTAGATGGGCTTACATCTTCATCACTAACATTAATTTCCTTCCCCACCTGATCTGCCAGCTGAAATGGTACAATCCTAAGAACTCCATCATACATGCCGCATATGAAAAAGGACTCAAAAGTGGCACTTTGGTGCATACTGTCAACTCAGACATAAATCTTTAGGAGTTTTGCTAATATAATTCCCTCCCCCTATTTTAATAACTGACAAATATTTCCATTCAAAGGAGATCTCCCTTTCAATGTACTTTTAAAAATATGGTTTATTGCTTAAACTGTTATCACAGGTAACAATCTGTCTCCCAAGCCAGACAACTTGCTCTGAGCCTCCTTTTTGGCAAGTACTGGACAGAGCAAAGTGTGGAGTGGGATCTTATTTTGCCAATGGCTGCAATGAATTGCCCCATAACTGCTGGTACCTTGTTTGGAATTAGATGCAGGACCTCATTTCAAAGGTCTTCCTCAGTCAGGTGCCCTCCAGACATCCTGGAATTGCAACTCAAAATGCCCATCCAACATGGCCAACATAGGAGCATGAGAAGTACCAGGTAGGGGAAAGCATGTAAGTGTACGTAATGGTTCAAGCGTGACTCACTATTTTAGTCATGCATGAAAGTGATGCTGCTTTGAGCAGGCTCATTAGAAGTAGCTACAGTTCTCTACCTCTGGGTGTAACTCCCACAGCTGGAAGCTGGCCAAGATGATAGACGATGTTGGGGGCTTGAAAGCAGAGCTGCTGTCATGAATGTTTCATAATGAAGACATTTGACCTGTTCTCATGAAGTCATCTTCTCTGTTAATACTACCTAGCACTATATCATGCTCCATGAGGTGTATCAAAGCAATTCATTTGGGGCAATCCATATAAGAAACTTAAAAAGAAGGCTACAGGAGCCTAAGAAGAGCCTTGTTGGGACTTCTGGAAGAAGAAATGGCAGACTGAACTGTGGCGAAGAATGAAGAGCCAGTGCGTAGACCGAACCTTTGAACCTCTCCAGACAAGAAGAGGACTTGAAATTGCCCACAAGTGCTCCAGGCAGCTGTTCCTCACGAGGAGACCACAAGATAGAGGTCTCCTGCAGGTTTAGAGCTCTGGGAGATGAGGGAATAGCCATCTTGCTCAAACAACAGTAGGCGCCTTTGAAAGGAGACTAAGTTTGCATACTTCCTTTTCTAATCACTTTTGGAAATTGCTTGTTAACTGCTTTTCAGCTATTAGAAACCTTTGAATCAACATGTTTGACAGCACTGGTGAGTTTCCCTTCAATCCTTAGCGAAAGAAATAAGATTTTGGAATTAATTATAAAGAATCCTTCCTGTGGGAAAATGCTTTTGGTTTGAATATTTTTTTTTTAAAAAGATTTTTAAAATTGGACACTAAAGGGAACTAAAGATTACAATTAAAGGAGAAGAACACATAAACTCGACTTACAGAATGGAGCAAAATATTCTAACATTGGACATATTGAAGGATATTTTTGGACAATGAACTCAGAAGTTAATCGTGTCAACAGAGACATCTGCCTTTATGGAGAGACTATGTCTAAAAGATGTTATGGAAGAGGAACAAGTTTTACCTGACAAGATCGAGACTGAGTTGAAAGTGGATTTACAAACAACAGGCTACAAGAATGACATGGAAAAAGATGTTACATTGGACATACAAAAGAAACCAAGTGATGTTTTATTAATTAAAAGGGATGTACAAACAGTAAACCAAGAGAGTTACCTGGATAATTTTCCTATATTAGATTTACAGAAGAGGCTTGTTAAAGTTTTGAAGAATCTTGTGAGAAGGGACAAAGAAAAAATGAAAAGAAATCAAGTTCTACGACATTTTTTGAATGGACTAAAGATTAAGTTTGTTAGAAGTAAAAAGAAGGAATATAAAGGTGGTTTATTTGATCAATGTTAACATATATTATTTCTGGTAACCCTTAATGGACTTTTGCTGACACCAGGACTGAAATGATGATGCTTTATGGATTTGTTTATAGGTAAGAGATAGGATATGGGAAGAAGAGATCATTTGTTGTATTTTCAGAGGAGGTGATAAGTTACTAAAATGGTTTATGTCTATGAAGGTTCTCAGTCATCCAGGTGGAATTGTCTGTAGCTTGAATCATGTCAACTGGATTTCTATTTTCTTAATGGAAACGTTTCGCTCCTTATCCAAGGGGCTTCTTCAGTCTGAGCAAAGTTGGTAAGGGAATCCTAAATATGTTCCTAGGTAGCTGTGTGACCTTACACCTG
Organism: Charina bottae; assembly: GCA_023362775.1. Lineage (NCBI taxonomy): Eukaryota > Metazoa > Chordata > Lepidosauria > Squamata > Charinaidae > Charina > Charina bottae. The sequence goes on along the minus strand of JALMGJ010000013.1, from coordinate 4,267,185 downwards.
GGGCTAGGTCATGGTTATATTGAGATGTAATTTTTAAGTCCTTTTATCATCTAATGGAGGGTCGTTAAAAACACCATGCTGCTGTTGAGCTTCTGAAATGGAATTCTGAAATGAGCTTCTGAAAAAAAAAAAAAATTACATCTCAATATAACCATGACCTAGCCCCAGGTGTAAGGTCACACAGCTACCTAGGAACATATTTAGGATTCCCTTACCAACTTTGCTCAGACTGAAGAAGCCCCTTGGATAAGGAGCGAAACGTTTCCATTAAGAAAATAGAAATCCAGTTGACATGATTCAAGCTACAGATAAAATGGTTTATATTTGTGGTAATGAAGGGAGAGGTCACTTCTTTATATGTTTCTTTTTTTCTTTACTATATTCTTATTTTTTCTTTATTTTCTATTTCTCTTTCTGATTTTTCTTTATTTTCTGCACCTATTTTTTCTTTTTGTTCTTTTATTCTATTTTAGCTTGTATTAGTTTTTACTGTTGTAGTTTTAATCTTTAATAAAATTACTATTAAAAAAAAGAAGAGCCCTGTTGGATTATGATGTCCTGTTAATGTCCTGCTTCCAGCACTGATCAACCAGATGTTCACAAAGGAGGTCAGGAATTCTTTCTTCAACTGTTTCTCCCTGACAATTGGCATTCTGTGTCAGGCCACCTTAGAACATAGTCAGGCTTCACCTTGCCACTGAGACACCTAACATAGAAGATCGTGTTAAGTAAGGTTGCCAGATTCACACATTGCATGAAACCATGGTTTGTTGAACAAGTCATAATGGTCTGGATCTTAGACTGCTACGCCATAAACTGTTATTTAAAAGCTATACTGGCTGGAGTTCTCATTATGTCAAAACTTAACAAATTACATTATGGCTCAGTGGAATATATAAAGCTAGCACTGAGTTTGGATCTGAAATAAAATTTAGCTGGAGATCTCAACTGTCTTATCATTTCATATTTTTCTGACACTTGTGCTTTTAGCAAAGGAACATTCTCCCATTGCTATATTAATATGGAATGGAAGGCACTCAGAGTCCAGCTGATTGGAGTGGCATGGAAGCTTAAATAAATGCTGGGGAAAAAGTAACATATTAGTTTGTGGGTATGTACATACTGGCACAGTCCTCAAGAACAAGGCCAAGAAAAAAATAGTGACTGCCTCACAACTTATGCTGTAATGAGTGAGCAGCACTAATTTTTACCTGCAGAGGAGATTTACAGAGGTTTTAAACCTACCTCAAACCACCTCATGTTGGCATTTTGAAGGAGCAATTAAAAACCCAACTGTTCCCCCAATATGGATGGAATGACTTCCTGGAGCAGTGTGCAAAACACCTTGTGAGGAAGTGCAACATATTACTTTTTTCTTCCTCAATAGGATGCCTGTTCTTCATGCAGCCCTTGGCTCAGGGGTCCATTTTCAGCTACAGCGGTGCTTAAAAGTTTGTGAACCCTTTTGTTTGCAATTCTGGTCAGTGACCGTAATAAAAAAAATAAAATTGTGAACCCTTTTGAATTTTCAATATTTCTGCATAAATATGACCTAAAATGTGAAATGTTTAGTTGCAGTTATTGCTGCCCAAGGGCGGGCACACCAGTTACTGAAAGCAAAGGTTCACGTACTTTTGCCACACACAAATATGTAGCTTTGGGTCATTTTCCTCAATAAATAAATAAACGAGCAAGTACATTTTTTTACTCATTTGTTTAATTGGGTTCTCTTTATCTAATTTTAGGGCTTGTGTGGAGAACAGGTCACATTTTAGGTCATATTTATGCAGAAGTATTGAAAATTCAAAAGGGTTCACAAACTTGTAAGCACCACTGTATGAAAGGCTTAGAAGATTATCTACACACATTGATAAAGGAACTCTGTCAGTCATCAGACTAACTTGGCATCTTCCAGATAAGATGGGTTACAAGACTTGTCAGGGGATGATGGGAGTTGCAGTCTACAAAGACAGTAGGCCTGGAAGGTGGAGGTTGCCCAGGTTTTGGGGCAAAACTGGAGTGAATTTTCAAACAAAACGAAAAGCAACACGTTTTTAAGATTCCATCTATAACTGCACATGCACAAGAACTATATAATCAAGACATGGAAGGAGGCAACCAGAGTTTGCTCCTTCATCCACTACACACTGGTCGGGCTCAGTTCTTGGGTGTCTGTGGTGGTGTTATGCGGTAACCAGCGTGGTGGACCTTGGACGTAGGAAATGAGTCCATGTCCTAACTCAGGCACAGTTTGTGGATGGATGTGGTCAAAGTCCAGCCAACCCCCTCCCTCACAGGCCTGGCAGATTAAAAGGCTGCACCGAGAAAAGAGGCAGGGAATAAATTCATGAATTAAATAGATTTCCCCCACATTTTGATTTTGAAGCAGTAAAGTTTAACTGATTAAAAAGAAAAAAAAAACAAGTCTTGCTAATAAGACACGTTAAGGCAGTGCTAACAAAATTCACAATTTTGTAAGTCTGCTTCAAATCCAGTTCATTGAACCCCGTTCCTCAAACAACATCCTTTAATATTCCAAGCATTCACTTTTCTTGAGCGTTTGCAGGAAAGTTAGAGGGATACTCTACTTGTAAAGTCTCTCCCCCCCCCCCCCACATTAAACTGGGATTTTCTCTTCCTCCAACGGAGCTTTTGTGCATTCAAACACAGTTGCGGAATGATTTCAAGAATGCAAAAACTCTTCCTGGTGGCAGCTGCTCAGATGCAAGGCTGTTAATATTAAATTGGAGTATAAGGAGATCACTAACATTGCTTTCATGGACCAGATCGCAACTGCTTGGCACGCCATCATGGATGCATCGTATCAGACCCCGCTGAAAAGGAATACTAGAAAGGATGATCTGTCCAAGGAACCAGGGAACTAGTTAGGTAAGGTCTCACTTTCATTTTTCTGACAAAAAGTTGATTACCTTTTCTAGTTGCTCTAAAACTAAGGGACAGCCAAGAAAATAGTAAGTTTAAAACGGGCAAACACAAGTGCTCTTTTGCAAAAGGACAATTAACTCGTGGTACGAATCATGACCACACCGAAAAAGGGGACTAAAAAAATAAATGGCAGACAATACTGCCCTTATCTTGGATTGTTTAATAAAACCGATACTCAAGAGTTTATTTTAAAGGATTAGCTGTTGGGGCCAAACAAGAAATGCTTATGGTCTCCTACAAAACTGTTCCGAAGAAACAAGATAGTAAACAAGATAACCTCTCTTTAGCCTGATTCAGTGGATCATCTGACTGTATAATTTTCAGCACTACACTAATCTATAATTCCCAAGAGTCTTTTGAAGAAGTCATGATAAGGGGTATAAAATTGATATGTTTGCAATAGAGGTGGGATGTTATCCTCTCCCTATTTAAGAGGAAAAACAGCAGGTGCTTCAATTCTGGTCTATGGTGCTGTCAAACTTTGCTGTTCTGTAGAGCTGGAACTTTTTTTCTTTTTCTTTTTTGCATTCTCTGTTGATTATCTGAAACATACAATGTGTGGGAATAAGATGAGGACTTACATAACTGCTCAAAATAATCTGAAAGCAGCAGCAGCAGCTAGTGGAGCCCTGAGAAACCAGGTGGAAAATGTCATGTGCTTCCGTTGTGTTTTGTTTTTTAAAGAAAGAACATTGAATGCCTGTTAACAATTATATGTGCTTAATGCACAAAGGACAAGATGTCTGCATGGAACTGATCGTGACGCCAAACTTTTTGTTTAGTCTATTGTCCAAGGAAAAGTTTCTCCAGTATTATCACCAGAAGGAGAGACCGAGGCAGTGATGCCTGAAATCCAGGATAGACATCCTCCTTAAAAATTTAGCCATGGTAACAAAAAAGCAAAACAGCAACAAGATGAACTATTTCCCAAGAGTCAGATGTAGGACAAGAAAAAGACATATAACATCTTATTATCTCCAGCAGCAAATGTAGTTCAGTTTTCCCTATTCGGGTCCTCTCCAAATGTGTAGATTTCATATCCCATAATCCCCAGCCACCAATGGCCATACCTGCTGGAGATTAGGGGAGTTATCACTCAGTACACCTGAAAGGCATGGAGTTGTGGAAAGCTAAACTAGTTCCGTTATTGAAGACACGCCCCAAGTTTTGGACAGTTTTCATGGAAATGTTCCCATTAGGCTGTTTTCCTTGCAGTTTCTTTCTCTTCATTTTGTCTAAGTTTTGTCAGACTTTCTTTTTCTCATGGCAAAAATGGGGAGGCTGTAGCTGAGCCTGCAATCCGCCGTTGAGCAGGACTTCACCATCTGATAATATTTCACCTCCTTGGCTGCCATATCTTGGAGAGGAAAATGAAGAGAGTAAGTTGAAAGGAAATGAAGCCCCTTCCATCAGCTGTCATGCTTCAATAATGTTCACCGAGGGCTTGTTTTTTGGAAACTGGAAGAGAGAAAAAGAAGGAAGACACTCATGAATGCAAAGACATTGTACCTTAGGACAATCTAGAACGGGTGTATCAGAGGTGTTACGTAAGTCAGTTGAGTGCTTGGCTAGAAAGAAGTCCAAATCTCATTGCACAGGGATTCTTCCTCCAAAATAGATTGATGGGAGGACTCAGTGGAAGGGTTGCATCCGGGTACCTGAATGTTAGAGCCACACTATTAGGTAGGTATCTTCATGCAAAATGGGCGCTCAAGTAGATTCCCTAACTTGAATCTAGCAATACCTACTCCAGATGCTCTACACAGCATGGCTAGATCAGAAGGAGGAAGTAGATGGCCTCTGGCAAAATTGAGTGCACTTCCCTGAATCCAGTCTCTCCCCGCCATCACTTAATGAATGTCTTGCTTTGCATGGTTTAGGGCCAAGTTGTTGACATAATTTTCATTCCTGCTTTGGGAAACTCTAATTCCCTCTATACCTCCCACATAAAGGAGGAATCAAAGTGATCTTGAATCAGCCCCTTGCCACCCCCCATATGCCACCCCCCATATTAAACTTTGTACTGAACCTTGGAACTCTGACATTTTATTTATTCAGTGTTTTACCTGCCACAATGGAGAGCTTTTAGTGCACCTGGTTGCTTTTATTGAGAGTATTGCCTGCACAGAAAGATGTACAGGTAGTCCTCGTTTAGCAATTGCAATTGGGACCAGCAACTCAGTCATTATGCGAAGCGGTTGCTAAGTGAACAATCGTGACCACGACTGTGCTTATAATTTTACACAGGACAAGGCATACTAACTGTAATGGTGAACACGTGACAGAGAGAGAGATGCTGCAAAGGTCGTAAATGTGGGCATTGGTCGCAGTGTTACTTTTTCATCGCCGTCATAACTGTGAATGGTCACTGTCCAAGGCAGTCGCTAAGTGAGGACTACCTGTACTTGGCTCACACACACACACACACACACACACACCACTAAAGCCAGTTTATTTATTTAGGGGGGTTGTGATGTAAGCAGTTGCATTACGCCCCCCCAAAGTAAGAGGCTGCAAGGCAGACTTCACCCAACTGTTACTCCCTCACCCCCAGGCTCTGCCCATCTCCACATTGCTTGCTCAGCTCCTGCCTTTTTTTGAATGCACGAGGCCAGGCAGGCAGTGGAGGAGGAACAGGGCAGGGCGTGCAAGGGGTAACAATGACAGGAACAGAGGCTGCCACAGGAAAATTCTCCGCTCTGGCAGTCGGCCACTGCTCGGGGACGGGGAGGTGGTGCCTTGTCTCCTGACTGCCCGTTACAACTCAGGGCAACGTGAATCTTCTCTCCCGGATGTAAGCTGGAGGCAAGAGCTCCGTAGAAAATGATCATGGGAGGGCAGCAAAGAGACACGGAAAAGTGACCACCTGGATTTTTGCAGCCATAGTAAACCAAGTCCCAAAGTGCGGTGGAAAGGGAAGAGAAACAACCTAAGAAAGTTGTGCACGAGACAGGAAAAGGCAGGAAACAGGGAAATGTGTCTCTGTGTAAGAGGAAAATATGCTCCTTATTTAGGTTGAATGTAAAGGGAGAGGTACGTTTTGCCCTGAAATAGAGGGCAGTTTCTGCTACGCATGGCACCGACTGGGCAGCTTTTCTACAATAACAAAACAAAATATTTTTATTTAATTCATAATGGTCAAAGGAACATAAATTCATAACCAAGTAGAAAAGATGGCAATCAAGCATTCTGCACAATGTCACTGTGATATGGGCATGAGCAGCAAAGGTGTTCAGTTGGATGAGCAAAATCCATGGAAATGGGAACAGGACATTCTGAATAACTCTGGACTGCCCCGTTTCCTCCAGCCCATGGGCTCCAGGAGCAGTTCAACAGTTTCCAAAGCCAAATCCTCTGAAACCTAAGGGATTCCAGGTGTTCTAGGTATGGGATTACAGGCTTGATTTGTCCAGAACACCATGGTTGGAAAGTGTCTTGTCAGGGCCCAGAGGGAAATAGAACGTCCTAGAGTTCTTTGGAATGTTCCCTGGATTGATAGATTTTGCACAACCCTGGTACTCTTCAAAATTTTGCTAGACAACAGAAAGCTGCTAGATAGTGCCTGGGGGCGTGGTGGCTCAGCGGGTAAGACGCCAGGCTTGTCGATCGGAAGGTTGCAAGTTCAGAGGTTCGAATCCCTAGTCCCGCGTGACGGAGTGAGCTCCCGCACTCGCCCCAGCTCTTGCCAGCCTAGCAATTCGAAAGCATGCAAATGCAAGTAGATGAATAGGTACCACTTCGGTGGGTGGGTAACAGCGTTCCGTGTGCGTCATGCCGGCCACATGACCGCGGAAGCATCTTCGGACAACGCTGGCTCTTCAGCTAACAAACGGAGATGAGCACCGGCCCCTAGAGTCAGACACAACTGCACAAAGTGTGCGGGGGGAACCTTTACCTTTACCTAACACGCACATCTAACATGCACTTTTCTTTATTGTTATAGATGAATTAAGTTGTAAAAATGTCACTCCGTGACATGTCCTCCTTAGGATATTTTAACAGATGCTCCGGACCAGCGGCTTCTCTCAGCCCCACCAGTGCCCGCCAAGGCCTGCTGAGTCGCTGCCGCCCACTGCTGGGGCAGAGCCCTCCCCGCTTCTCTTAGCATTGAGCAGCCTTCTGTGCTACAACCCCGGGTCCCCTGCGGGGCCTGGGCAGGGGCTGCCACCAGGGAATCCAGCAGGAGCGGGTGCAGCGGTCCTCCCTCCCGCCCCCCGTGCAGCCTTTCGTGCCGGGAGAGGGGCCGGGAACGCTGGTGCCCATTTAAGCCAGGGCACAGGATGGAGGTGGAGGTGATAGAAGCACCACTGTCTATGTGTAAATATACATTGTAAAGCTTGAGTTAGCTTAGGGGACTGGGTTACGAGAACAGGTTTTCCCATGGATAGCTAAAGGACCAGAAACGAGAGGCTAAGAGATGGTTTCTAGAACAATTAGGATGATTGTTAAGGTGATACATGTTTTGTTGTTCTGTTTTCCTTGTACAGCTGCAATGGATAGGTGTAGCTAACATGGATTTGGACCCTTCGCATTTATTAAAATTGATTTATTATTTTATTTATTTATCAAATTTCGCCACCCCCATCTCCCCCAAAAGAGGGACTCTGGGCGGTTTACAATAAAGCTAAAAAGATTAAAATACAATAAAAACAAGATATATTATCCCCTTCTGGGAGTTGGGCGGTGAGAAATCAAATAAATAAATAAATAAATAAACAAACAAACAAACAAATAAATATTACATAAAATATAAAGTATAAAATAGGATCCAAGATGGTAATTAAAAGTTCTGATTCAGGATCATAAATACATGTTAACTGTATATTATAAAATGGTTTCATAGGGTGCATGACATAAACGTATTTAGCAGAATGGGAGCTTTTCTTGATTAGTGACTCACACGTTACTACAATAAGCTGGCAAGCTCATCTTCATCCCCGGCCCACAGGTCACTGGCCTTGCCTCACTCAGATTTTATGATTTACGCAACCTTCCGGGCATGCGAAACAAGCCCCAGCCACAAAACAGAGAAGAATTTAGAAAGGCAGGACAAGACGTCCTCAATGTGCTGGGGGCTCTTCTCATTGCCAGAGCAGATGCTGGGCTCTACTGAGGATCGCTAGTGAGGAAAGCCTTGGAGCATTTTATAAAAGGGTTCTTTTATCATATACTACCCCTGGCTATAGAGGGGCGTGGTGGCTCAGCGAGTAAGACGCCAGGCTTGTCGATCGGAAGATCGCAAGTTCGGAGGTTCGAATCCCTAGCCCCGCATGACGGAGGGAGCTCGCGCACCAGCCCCAGCTCTTGCCAACCTAGCAATTCGAAAGCATGCAAATGCAACTAGATTAATAGGTACCACTTCAGTGGGTAGGTAACAGTGTTCTGCATGCGTCATGCCGGCCACATGACCGTGGAAGCGTCTTCGGACAACGCTGGCTCTTCGGCTAACAAACGGAGATGAGCACCGGCCCCTAGAGTCGGACACAACTGCACAAATGTGCAGGGGGAACCTTTACCTTTACCTTACCCCTGGCTATAGCCCACACATTGCCCAGCCCATCTTTCTTTGGAAGGATGGTGGAAGGCGGTGGTGGTGGGGTAATAGAACAGGAGTATTCCAGAGGCTACATTTGGCCTCGTGTTTGCCGATCCCTCCCCAGCCCTCCCTTCTCACCTTACTACGCAGAAGGCCCCCACTCTGGTGTTCTGGGGTACTGTTTTCCGACGTGTTCTTGGCTTTCTCCTTGTTGTTGTTTGGCTCGTTGTCTTTGATGATGTCATACTGCCTGCAGAACAGGGCAATCACCCCTAAGGGGAATAAAACATATCACGGGTCATGCTGCCAAGCCTTTCCTGGAAGTCCCACGAACAGCTCCAGATCCTCTGGGCAGCCTGCCAAAGGGAACTTCTCTGGGGTGCTGCTTTTGGCTCCCTTAACATCCCAAGTCCTGCAGGGCCCCAAAAGCAACTGAGAGAGAGGCAGATCCACTCATACATTTACACATGACTAGTCTTCTTTTAATTTTCTTCTCCTTTAGTGGTCAAAATCTGGAGAGCCAAAATGGGAACCAAGGTGATGCCATGGTTCCAAAGTTGGACCGGGACCAGGAAGAGGCAGGTGCACCCTCACCTTCATTGGGTGACTGTGGGCCATTCACTCCCTCTCAGCCCAACTTACCTTATGAGTGGTTGCTGTGGGAATAAAAGGAAGAAATGCCCTATAAGATACTGTAGCTTGAATCATGTCAACTGGATTTCTATTTTCTCAGTGGAAACGTTTCGCTCCTTATCCAAGGAGCTTCTTCAGTCTGAGCAAAGTTGGTAAGGGAATCCTAAATATGTTTCTAGGTAGCTGTGTGACCTTACACCTGGGGGCATGGTTATATTGAGATGTTATTTTTAAGTCCTTTTATCATCTAAAGGAGGATAACATCTCAATATAACCATGACCTAGCCCCAGGTGTAAGGTCACACAGCTACCTAGAAACATATTTAGGATTCCCTTACTAACTTTGCTCAGACTGAAGAAGCTCCTTGGATAAGGAGCAAAACGTTTCCACTGAGAAAATAGAAATCCAGTTGACATGATTCAAGCTACAGACAATTCCACCTGGATGACTGAGAACCTTCATAGACATATTGCCCTATAAGATAACTTGAGCTCTTGAGGGAAGGAACTGGCTTTCCCCAGTTGTTTCTACCTGTCCGATCTGGTCCGGCGGGATGGACGTGCTCCAGGTCCTGTCACCCAAGGAATGCTGGTTGGGGGGCCCAGGAGGCATGCATTTTCTGCCATCGCGCCCACCCTATGGAAGATTCTCCCTCCAGAGATTAGGATGGCCCCGATTCTGCTGGCCTTTCATAAAGCCCTACAGACCTGGCTCTGGGCCTGGGCCTGGGCCCCCGAGCACGTAAAGGGTCCCGGCTCCGGGCTGTGCTAGTGACCGTCAATTGTGATATCTTCCTTGGCTGCTGTGTATTTTAATTTTTGTATTTGTGATGGGAATTGTGTTTAATTTATTTTAACATTGTTCACCATCCAGAGTCACTTGTCGAGATGGGTGGCCATACAAACTGAATAAATAAAGGCAATTGAGCCAATAAATAAATTTTAGGATATAAACTCCAGGAAAAAAGGCTATTTTGTATTTTGCTCTGTAAAGATGCATTAGTGATGTATGTACTTTAAACAAAAAAGCAATTTTCCTAATTTTCTATTCAGAAAACAACTGGGGGAGTTCATGATGGAAATATTATAAAATACTTTATGTTACAACAAATAATCTGCATGAGATTATTATTTGCACATTTTGAACAGTTTTGATATATTTAAGGTGACCCAGGAATTAACTGGATAAAATGTGTTGCAAACCAGCCATCCCATTGGCATGTGGGAATGAGTGGATGGTAGGAGTCTGTCCACTAAAACCCATGGATACCAGGACAAACAATTTATAATGTGTTCAAGAAGGAGTCTTTATACTTTAATTGCAACTGGTAGGCAAAATGGAAGGTTGCATCCCTCCTTACTTTGCAAATCAGGGTGGCAAGCCTGATGCATTTTTGCAACCATACTAAGTTATTTAAGCACTTGCAATGTCCATCTGAATTAATTAGGCCAGTTGGGTTCCCAACTTAACCAGATGTCTCCAGGATAATCCATTCCATGAATGTAGAATTGTTTCAGTATAGCACTCACACAAACCTCCTTAAGTCCCCTGCATCTTTAGCATTGACACATCTCTTGTCTGCTCACTGGTCTTCTTTGGTCTTAAGCCAGCTGCCTTTACTCTGGGTGTTCACCCCATTTGTTTTAGTCCCTTTATCTGTTGACCAGTTCCTCATAGGGCCGGAGGAAGTCTAGACCAGTGTTTCTCAACCTTGTCAACTTTAAGATGTGTGGACTTCATGCTGGCTGGGGAATTCTGGGAGTTGAAGTCCACACATCTAAAAATTGACACGGTTGAGAAACACTGGTCTAGAGCAGGGCTTTCCAAAGTTTTCCCGCGGCGACACACCAACCGGAAAACCCGGAAGTGCCGCCGTTGCGGCAGTGCGCAAAAACCCGGAAGCGCAGCTGCCGCTTTCGGGTTTTTGCGTGCCGCCGTTGGTGTGTCGCCGCGGGAAAACCCGGAAGCGCCGATGATGATCAGCCCTTCCGGGTTGTGTGGCGACACACCAGACTGTGTGTGGCGACACACTTTTGTGTGGCGACACACAGTTTGGAAAGCTCTGGTCTAGAGCCTCTGAGCCAGGAGAAACCTTGGACTGTAATGATCTCTGCTGACTAGGTCAAGGGTCGGAAATGGCGGCTCGCGAGCCAAATGCGGCTCTTTGGCCCCTTGAGTGTGGCTCTTCCGCAGGCAGGCGTGGCACAGCAGCGAGTGTGGCGGGGCAGGCGCGGCAGCGGGCATGGTGTGCGTTGCTGTGGGCATACCCCTGGCAACCTGGCAGCCGTCTCCGGCAGCCATCTTGACGACGGGCATGGCTTTCCAAACTGTGTGTCGCGTGACAAGCCGGAAGCGCTGAAGCGAGTGGAAATTCTCCGCGCCAATCAGCTGTGCGTCGGGAAGCCCGGCAGCCTGCACGCGCGATTTCTGCCTCCCTGCTGGAACCGAGGGCATTTTCGGGGTCCCCGGAGCCTGCCCTTTTGAAGGGGCAGCGGCAGCAGCTGCAGTGCTGCCCCTTCGAAAGGGCAGGCTCTGGGGACCCCGAAAATGCCCTCAGTTTAGGCAGGGAGGCTGCGCGCAAGCTGCCTCAGCTGTTCTGCGGGGAGAATTTCCACCCCAGGGCAGCGTGTGCATGTGGGGAGGGGAGGTTTCTGCCTCCCTGCCGGAACCGAGGGCATTTTTGGGGTCCCCGGAGCCTGCCCTTTCAAAGGGGCAGCACTGCTGCTGCTGCTGCCGCTGCCCCTTCGAAAGGGCAGGCTCCGGGGACCCCGAAAATGCCCTCGGTTCCGGCAGGGAGGCAGAAACCTCCCCTCTCCACATGCACACGCTGCCCTGGGGTGGAAATTCTCCCCGCAGAACAGCTGAGGCAGCTTGCGCGCAGCCTCCCTGCCTAAACTGAGGGCATTTTCGGGGTCCCCGGAGCCTGCCCTTTCAAAGGGGCAGCCGTTGCCGCCGCAGCGACAACCTGGAAGCACCGCCGCCGAAGCAGTCGAGCCTCTCTTTCCCTTCTTCTTCCAAACCTCCCCCGCCCCCTTCCACGCGATTGGCCCCCACCCGCAAACCCCGCCCCCTGGCTCTCGACCACTTCAAAATGTGCACGAGCATGTCAAAATGGCTCCCGGAAAAAAAAGTTTGCCGACCCCTGGACTAGGTTAAAGCCCTTGCACCTTTGCAATCTCTTCTAACAGTCTGAGCAGCTGACTGCAACTGTCCGATAGCAGCTTGCCCTGCCCAATTCCACAGCCAGCCTCTAGCTTACCCATGGCAGTCTCTGCCAGAGCTGGCTGTGGCCTTTCCCACATGGGACCTGGACCGGCTCCATCCAGGACCTCCTTTTTGACTTGGGCATTGGAGAGAGCACTTTTTCCAGGAGGCACATCTGCATCTGCCATGTTTAAAACTTGGGCACAAGTGGCAGCCTTTTTATGGCCAAAATTGTGCCCTTGCAGTTTCAGTTAGTGCAGTGGTGGTTCTTTACTCCAGGTTTCTGTTTGGGAATACACATAGGTTGGAACCAACGTTCCTTCAAAAAGGAAAGCAATTTTTTCTCGCTCATCAGTGCCTTGCAGAAAGCCAGGATCGGGGTGGGGTGAGGGCACTTCTCTCTCTCTCCCTGATATTTAATCCATTCTGTAGTCAGTCTCACAACTCGGTCTTAGCTGGATACCATCTGTTGTATAATATCTTTTCGTCAGTTTTACAATGGAACAAAAACCCTCCCCAGGTTGATTTCCTCTGCTTTCCCAACAGGATCTTGCAAGAAACTGCACAGAGACTATAATGGTTCAAAAGATGTTTCATAAAATCAAGAGAAGAATAGGTATTTCTGACGGAAAAGAATGTCAGCAGGATAGTTGGAGTATGTATCACATGCTCCATCAAGGTCCATATTGATTTGCCCCTCGTCCTCGTGGCAGCTAAGAAAGATTATGTCTCAGGCCTGAGACTAAGCTACCATACATGGCTAGCAGCTTTAGCTTCCTGTCCTTAGGGCGGAATTCACACCACATGCTAAACCCAGGTTAGCAACAACACAATTGGTCTGTTCTATAATATGCCCTGCCATACAAATAAACCATATTATGGCTTAAGAGGATGATTTTGTTCACACAGCATACTATGACAATGGGCAGATTCCACAACAGACTGGATCATAAATTGCCAAACCCCCTTCAGTTTAGCCCAGCATGCTGTATGAATTAGCTTAAGTACTGCGAAAATCTTCGCTGTGTTCAACCTCCACAATGGTTGGGATTACAATTCCCAGAATGCCGAGTCAGTATGGCCAAAGGGACTTCTTCCAGCTGCTCTCGCTACCCTGTTCTTAAGCTGGGGGTCCACAATTTCTTTTGGGCCCATGTGCACATTTGGAATTCTAGGACTATGTCATGAACACACTCACAAAATGGCTGGATGTTTGCACATGGCCAGTCCTTTGCCAGAAGGAAAACATGTGAGGCTGCTCCCGGCCACTCTCTTTAGCCCCACGATGTCACCTTGGTTTCCCTTTGTCTTTTTCTGTACAGGTGAGCATGACTCCAAGCCAAGCATTGGACTGGAGCTGGCCATGCTTCTCTTCCATGAATGTTCTTGGGGTTAGATGTTCTAGGGGGAGAGGTTTTGTTTTGTTGAGTGCTAAAAAATATTAAAATCAGGCACCTATTTGGTGCCAAGGGAAGTGTTACTGGGTTACTTACTGTTCTAAATCCAAAAACATAAGATTTCCATTCTCCTCCTCCTGCTCTGTACCTTTCTTTCAGCCCCTTTCACTTTGGGTTCTGTATTTCCCTTCTTCCTTAGAGCTGCTGTATCTGGGCTGCAGAAATCTGAATGACCACTAGATGGCAGCAAAGAAATACAGAAAGCCCTAACCATGGGGTTAATTAGGGTTGCAGCCCCACCCTTCCTAATTCTCCAGCTGTAGGGCCTAGCTGAGATTTTGATGCTTTCTTTTCCATCAAAAGAAAGTCTGCAAGACTTTCTGACAGCTCTGTTCCCCAGATAGGTGGGAAGTTTTTGCATAATCCTAGCAGCTAAGCACCGTCACAAGCCCCAGAGCAACAGCAATTCAGTGGAGATGCTCTAAAAATAGACCGACTTATAGTCAGAGGCTATGCCAAATTACCATATTTTTAATGTGAATCCAACTATTTTAATATGAATCCAAATATTATGTTTCTAAGCTGTATTAATGTGGTAGCATGTTATGTGAACCCAACAGTTGTGATTTATTTGTAAACCATATTTAAGCAAATGTTGTGTTTTGGTCTAGTGCAATGTGTGTGTACCCATCAGTATACCAAACTAGCAAGTTAGCTGTCATAGACAAAGCAGAAAAGTCTTTGCAACTCCTCTGAAATGGAGTAGTGCCCTTGTTGGGAAGATACCTTGGATAGCTAGCTGAATCAGAGAGAATACATGTCTGAACAGAATATAGCTTGTCTGCAGACTTGCCCAGCAAATGACCTCTTCTAGTGATCGTGATGGATATGTTTGTGTGAAGTGGATTAATAAACCATAGATTTTTAAAACTTCTGCTAAGTCTCAGAGGGCAATCAACATTTAAAGCAATAAGTAGTTTTAAGATCTGCATATGGTTGGCTATTCTAGTTATTCAATAGCTTTGTTTTGCACCACAGAAGGTTAGATCTATCTTCTCATCTTAACTGTAAAGTTCATTTACCAGGTTGAATGGAAGAAAGGTAGCAGAAACATAAAGCAAAATGCTCTTCAGCTGGAGGAAGGAGAGAAGGAAGAAGGGAGAGATCCGCTCCCCACTCCAGCAGGATGTGAATTGCTCAGTTTTTTGGTATGCTTATTTCACCCAAAGGGGGCGTGGTGGCTCAGCGGGTAAAACGCCAGGCTTGTCGATCGGAAGATCACAAGTTCGGGACTCCAGGCTTGGCTGCCAGCTCGACCAGTCAGATTTCTCAGAGAAGCTGACTGAATTTCCCTTGCTTGCGTGGATTGCAGAAGTTGTGGTCCACTGAAGTTTTTTTTTCCCCTGGAGAAGGGGAGACCAGAAGATTACTCGTGGGGCCATTGGGATTGCCTACCCTTGTTTTTTCTGTAGTTTTCCACCGCGGAAGGAACAGGGTAAGTGCAAGGCAATGGCCGAGATATATCAGGCTCTCGCAGGGGAAACAAGTCTCTTTGAAGAGACACAAGAGCGCCCAGCCGCTTTTAGATCACTTTAGGAATGTTTTTTTTTTAGATTAAAATATTTTTGAAATCTAAGATCGATTTTTTGGACTTTGTTGAAAATGTTGGCTAACTTTGTGCTTTCTTTGCTATAACTGATTCTGGTGGAAGTTTGATGGACTCTATATTTGCAACATAATGAAACGTCTGCATTTTTTTTTTTACTTCTCTTTTGTATTAGAGGGATTTAAGAGACTCTGTTTGTAATTCTTCGCTTGATAAACTAAATGACTATTCATTTTTTGAGAAACTCTTTGTTTGGATTAAGCAGCTTGCAGCTTGAAGAACGAAAGCTCGCAGTTTGAAGAATAAAAACACAGGGTAACGTGTTTTTTTCCTTGTCGTCTTTTTCTACATCCTCCCTGGTTGGATTTTGCTTCATTTGGAATATATTTTTTATTTCTCCTTCTATAAACTGTTTAAAATATTATTCTCTCCTGTATTTTGGATTATTGGAACTTTCTTTTTTCTTTTGACTTTAAAAAACAAAACAAAACAACAACGACGCTCTGCTTAATAGATTCTGCTGGTAGTATTCCATGGACAGATTACATTATTATTGTTTTGACTAGAAGGGTTGTTGTTTTAATTTGAAGGACACAGGAAAGATGGCTTTCCAACTTGTACCTGAGGAGCTCAGAAGAGAGATTACTGAGGCTTTTTCAAATATTCAAAGGTCGTTGGAATTACTGTTCGTAACTCTGCAAAACAGAGAGAAAGAACAGAGAACAGAAACGGAGACAGAAAGGAAAAATGTTTTTCAAGTGGAGGAGAAACAGAAGGAGGAAATTTTGAGTATATTAGTTCAGAAGAACATTCTGAAGGCTTTACACTACAATCTTGGTATAGATATGTTGTGGCAGTGGAGACAGAGTGAAAATATGGGTGCACAGTTGGATGGATGTTGTGAAATATGTGGAAAGGGAGAGAAGGTTGCTCTGATATTCTATATGAGATATAGAAAAGAGCAGGCTGTATATTGCGAATCTCCCACAGTGTATTGTGATTTTGGCATAACCTAAACAGAAGATATGAGAAACTGTATGGATATAAAGGTTAATGAAAAAATATGGACTTGAATTGTTATGAGAAATTGTATGGATATATAAAAAGTGATATTCTAAATGTAAGATGCTAAATACAAACACAAGTTGATATTATAGAATATTGTTTTCCTTAGAGATATATTTATGAGAAGATAATGATATGATGGAATTAGAATGATGGTTACTACAGGATGATATATATCAATATGTATTGTATGAATATTATAAGAATTGATATATTAGCTATTAGGTTAAGTGATATGATAGATTATGCATTTAGTTTAAATGGACACTACTACAAGGAATGGAAATTACAGATGGATAATTGAGATTCAAGAATTCCTTTTTTATGGAGATATATATATATATTAGAATTAAATTATAGAAATATATATGTATGAACACTATAAGAATTGCTAAACTATGTATTAAGTTACATAACATGTTAGGTTATGAGTCATAATATGAATAGAATATATTGTAGTTTATTAGAAGTAAATAAGGCTTTTATTTGTTATACTAATTGGTCTTTATTGAAGATATAAATATGTAGTAATGAACATTCAACATTTAACTACTACTTCAAGGAGTGGAAGCCAAAGATGGATTATTGGGAGACAGTAAGATGAAGGTTAGAAGATTGGATTAAAGAAATCAAAAGGCATATGACAAAGAAAAGTTCCTGTATACTGTATGAAGGACTAACATTTAAAATCAATTGTTGTACTTTAAGTTCAAAGATAGATTGGAGGACATCTATTTTCTATATTTTCTTTGCTTATTATTTCTTGACTTCACTTTTTCTTTATCTTTTTCTTATTTTGTATTTCTGTTTCTATTTCTTTTTCTACTTTAAATTTTATTATGTATTGTAAAACTTAATAAAATTTAATAAAGGAAGATCACAAGTTCGGAGGTTCGAATCCCAGCCCTGCGTGCGGAGTGAGCTCCCGCACTAGCTCCAGCTCTTGCCAACCTAGCAATTCGAAAGCATGCAAATGCAAGTAGATGAATAGGTACCACTTCGGTGGGAAGGTAACAGCGTTCCGCGTGCGTCATGCCGGCCACATGACTGCGGAAGCATCTTCGGACAACGCTGGCTCTCCGGCTAAGAAACGGAGATGAGCACCGGCCCCTAGAGTCGGACACGACTGCACAAATGTGCGGGGGAACCTTTACCTTTACTTATTTCACCCAAGCAATTAAGTGAATTGCTAACCTCTCAGGGTGTTTTTGCTTTCACAAGTGTTATATATTGTAAAGGGACTAAGTGGCTGTCAAACGGAGCTAGGGAGGTTGGCTGAGGCCAAACACAAAAAGCAAATGAGGGGCAGCTTTATTTCCCACTAAATCATGTTGGCAGATCCCGGCCAGGCTGGGAGGCTGGAGCAGAGGCGCCAGAGTCTCGGCCCCCAGAACCTGTTAAAATGCCAGAAAGAGGTAAAGTGATAACTCGGAGTAGCCAAGAACCGTTAAGGGGAGGAGAGTGCTTTCTCCTCCCTGCCCTGAACGCATTTCTTTTGGCTTGGCACAAGCTCGCTTTCTCAGACTTGGCAATGTGGGAAGAAAAATAAGTGGCCTCTTCAAAATCACTGAGCTGAATGAACATTTGTGAATATTATTGTGAATAGCATCTCTACAACATCTTGGAGTATTCAGATCATTTTTATCTTGTAATAATTCCATGGTGATTGGTTGACTATCTGCCATCAAGTTGGTGTCAACTCTCAGCAGCCATATACAGTAGATAGATTTTCTCCATGATCCATAAAATGACTAATAATTACTATACTGCAGGTTGAGATGATATATAGCATTGACTTATAATTGTTACTTGTGAAAGCAGCTAAAGCAACCTTTTGCTGCTAGGGGCAGATCTACACACACTTTCTCTACGATTGGTCTGAAACTGCTTTACTCATGGAACACATAAAGCAAACTCCAACCAATCTTCCTGACATAATTTTTCCTTTAAAATGAACCCTAACACACACACACACACACACACACACACACACACACACGCTTTTATGATGGATCAGTTCAACATTCACAGCTGCTGGGCATAGTTGAGCATAACGTTTCATACTTTTACTTGTAGGATACTGTTAAGGAAGGACCACCCAGAAACTAAAGAATGCAGTGGACTCCATACTAATCAGACTATCCCAGTAATCCCATAAAACACACGTAATGTGGGAACCGCATTGGTTGTGGTTTGTTTCCAGATGCAATTCAAGGTGCTGATAATTAGCTATAAAGTCTTACGTGGCTTTGGACTTGACTATCTATGACACCTCTTGCTTCAAGCTGTCTCTGCTCGCCTGAAGTGTGCCAGCAGGGAGCACTGGGGAGTCCCCACCTCTGCAAGGTGTAGCAGGAGCACATCAGGAGACAAGCATTGTATAGCTTCCCCCCCCCCCCAGGAACCAGTTCCCCTTAGAGATAAGAGATGCATCCTCACATAAACCTTCCAAAAGTTGTTAAAGTGTGGTTATTTATACAAGCACTTGGGGATTAAAGGTGTGGTCATTCAATACCTAGGATAAGTATGGCACTGTTTATTACACTACACTGGATCTTAGCCAAAAGGCCGAGAAGTGCATAGAATAGAATAGATAACTATTTATTATAAAAAGATTAGATTGGAATGATTATTTATGGTATTATTATTATTTATTCGATTCGTATGGCCGCTCATGTCATCTAAGAAACTCTGGGCAGCTCACAACAGGTAAAAAATCCAATTTAGCGAAGTTAAAAACCAATATATGCTAATATTTATTTTGTTATATCTTTTGTTGTACTTGTAAGCCACTTCAATGCATTTCACTGAAGTGGTATAAAAGTACTTGTAATAAATAAATAAACCAACCTATTGAACGCAATTTGTTGGAAAGGTTTGGGATTCACACTTTAAGTTTGTAGCCCTGGGATTTTCTAGAGAGGTCACATCCAAATATTAATTAGGCGTGACCCTGGTTAGCTTCTAAGCCTAGATAAAGTCAACCAAGCCAAGTGCCTTCATGGACCTATCCGGGTATTTTCTTTGGCAGGAATATAAAAGTGGTTTGCCACTGCTTTCTTTCTTTCAGGATGTTGTTTCGACCTAATACTCTAACCAGCCCTGGGATTTTTCTAGCGGTCTCCCACTCAGGGTCCAGCCCTTCTTGGATTTTGGGGAGTCCCGTTCACTAGAAGCTGCCACCTGGATGGTCAACCCACTCCACCTTCCCATCAGCAGTCTGAGCAGAGAAGTATGAATGTTATGTCATGTCCCTGGGGGGGGGGGTTACATGACTTCCCCCTCCCTTGGGTGGGAGCAAAATTTCTCTATTTTTACAAAGTGTATATCCTGTGTGGTATATCTTTACACTGACTACCAGGAGGGCATTTTTTTTTTCCTCTTAAAATTGATAGCCGAATGCACTGAAAGCGGGCAGGGCCAGGAGGGTTGACCCAGTCACGTGGCCCAGCCATTTCCACCCAGAACAGTGTTTCTTATGGTCCTAATTATTTCTGCTCAGGCCCATTTATTCTTCCAAAATGTTTGTTATTTTAACAGTGGCAGAAGGTGGCGCCAGTAAAAAAGCTAAACATTTTTAAAAATTTATTTATTTATTTATTTATTTATTTATTTATTTATTTATTTATTTATTTATTTATTTATTTATTTAGCATATTTATATTGCTGCCCATCTCACAAAGACGTGACTCTGGGAGGGAACAACAACTGTTTTTATAAAGGACTGGAAACCCTTTACAGACTTTTTTGCTGAAAATGGATAAAAATGAACTGATGATTTCTGGATTTACCAATTAATAAGGGCTGAATATGGGGAGAAGGGAACCATTAATTTAGAAGGGGGGAAACAGTTTCAAGTATGTCTATAATTGCTGTGAAAAAGATTGGAAGTAGCTTCTTTAAGTATTTTTCTTTGTTTTCTTTTTCTTTCTCTTCGCTTTCTATTGTTCAACACTTTTTCCTTTATCTTTCTTTTTTAGTTTTTTATGTATTGTTTCATGTTTATCTTTTAACTTTGTGAAAAACTTCTTTAATAAAAATTACAAAGACGTGACTCTGTGCAGTGTACAAACATAGCAACAGTTAAAAACCACATAACAATCTAAAAACAGTCAAACATAACTAAGCATACTAAAAACCCACAATTGCAGAAGAACAACAGCCGACCTCTGTAGCCACTCTGCAGGCTCCCCATGGGATCCCCACTGCTGATGAAAAAAACATGTTTTAAGGGCCTTCTGGAAGGCTAAAGCAATGGGACTAGCCTCACCTTGGGAGGGGAGTGATGTTCCAGGGGGCGGGGGCCACCGCAGAAAAGGCACGCCACCTGGGTCCCGCCAGATGGAGCTCCTTTGGAGACGAGACCCACAGCATACCCCTCTGCCTGACCTGGTGGGACAGGTAGATGTCACTGGGGAGAGGCAGTCTCTCAAACAACCTGGTCCCATGCCTGTAGAGCTTTACAGGTCAAAACCAGCACCCTGAATTGGACCCGGAAGCAAACTGGCAGCCAGTGCAGCTTGCACAACAGAGGTGTAACATGCGCCCTCTTAGGGGCACACGTAACTGTCCATGCAGCCACATTCTGCTCCAGCTGAAGCTTCCAGATGCTCTTCAAGGACAGCCCCAAGTAGAGCGCACTACAGTAATCCATTCTGGAGGCGACCAGGGCATGAGTGACTGTGAGTAGAGCCTCACGGTCCAGGAAGGGTGCCACTGGCGCACAACACGAGACTGCAAAAACCCTCCTGGAGGGACTCCTCGAGCAGGAGTTGTGAGTCTAGAAGGACCCCCAGATTGTGCACTGGGTCTGTCTAGCAGTTTCTGAATGCAGACGGGTGAATCCAACAGTCAGCACCACATTATCATTATCTGGATCCCTCCCTCTGCCCGTTTTGTGCAGTAAACCTTTTGTGGATACTCAACAAGCGCTTCCTATTTGTGAAAAATAGTATTTTTCATGAGACCACCAGCTCCCTGGTATGCTCTTCTCTGCTTCCGTGGAACCCAAGAGCACACAGGACTTTTCCTAACCCAGTGATCTGCAATCACATCTGCACATCTCTATCTTCTGGGCCAGACTGTGCCCAGCAGCCTCCGACGGAGAGCTGGAGACACTCCGCCTCACCTTTGGCTCCTACCAACCTGCCCACATGAACAAGACGACCACGATGATCAGGATTTCCCCGGCTCGCAGCTGCTGATTTTTTCCTCCCATTTCCTTCATTGTTACTTCATCTGCACAGAAAGGAAGGAAGCAGGGGGAGGGGGAGAAGGTTAGCTTCCCTCAGGGATTTCGTCTCCCCCAACAAGGGCTGCCCTGAGAAATAGTTTAGGCCTCAAAACCTCCCATGGCAGCTGCAGGAGGTTTGTGGATGCAGCCTCTCCAGGGAGTGAGGGAGGTGCTTCAGAGATGTTCGCTCCATCTTTGAGCTTGGTGTTCTCCTGGGATCATATCAGCCATTCAGGTCATGCACAAGACTACAGTGTCCATAATTATTTGCCTGGCAGGGAATTATGAGGGATACATCTGGAGAGCATCCAAGTGGGGAAGGCAATGTCCCCTTGTAGGGCCATTTCTGAGGCAGGAGCTACAGTCTAGCTGTTGCTAGAAGCTACTTAGAATGACAGATGAAGCTTGCACTTTCTTCTACTCTTTTATTACATTGTTAAATGTTTTATGAATCAAACTTGCAGTTATTTTTTCTGTCTAAAATGTGTTGCACACAAAGGATCTTTTTAGATACTGTACTCTGAGCATTACAACTACAATAGAAGGACAAGACTGTGGAGGGTTTGGGAACGACTTATCTTTTGGCCTTGAAATATTCAGCCACAGGGCAATTCTGACACCTCCTGGCCCGAAGCATCAGGAAGGACCTTGAACAGAAAGTGGTGATTTGCGTGTGTCTGTGCATAGGAGGCATAAAAACCATTGAGAATGGCACAGTTCAGCTGGAAAATATTTGGGACCAGCTTTGCCTCAGTGTCTAAAACGTTATTTGTTTTGTGCCTTCGAGGCAGTCTTGTCTCCTGACAACTGCCTGGACAAGCCCCTGCAGTTTTCTTGGCAAGATTTCAGACGTGGTTTGTACCTTGGCCGCCTCCTTCCCAGGGCTGAGAGAGAGGGACTGGCCCAAGGTCACCGGGCTGGCTTTGTGACCCAGGCAGGGCTAGAACTCACGTCTCCAGGTTTCTAGCCTGATGCCTTTAACCACCACACTGAACTGGCTCTTAGGGCTTAAAAGTACCCTTTTGGAGATTCTGTGCTCAACAGTCCCTATCTTTTCTGCAAGGTAGCAAAAGGGGACATTTGCAGTTGGCTCTGTGGTCCCCAAAGAACAGGCCACCGAGCTGCCCATTTGTTCAACCACCTGTGACTCCTTCCTCTTCCCAGCATCTTTTCTCTCTCGGTAGATGAGTCCACAGATGGAGGCAGAGGAGGAAAAGCAGCAGCAGCTTTTCCCACACATGTATGACACCGCACAGTTGCCCCGATGCCCTCTTCTGTGCTTGACCCAAGGGCCCCATTGGGCATTCCCGAGCGGCTGGTCTGCTCCTCCCATCTCTCTGCTCCATCTGCCCCCTCCCCTGCCCTCCCAACCACAAATCCCTCTTAGCAGGCTGGCAGCATCGCAGGTGTGCCATCTGGCCCTTGCCTGCACAGGCTGTCGCAGGGATGCTGAGCCCCCAGGCCAAATGCAATAAGCCTTTGGTTGATTTGCAACAGGTGCTTGATAAACTTTGACGAAGGAAACCAGGAGGGCCCATAGGCCCCTGGCGAGCCCTATCGGCGAGGCTAACAGACTCAGAGCAGGAGGGCCGGCTGTGCGGCATATGCTGCAAAGGCCCATTTTCGGGGGTGAATTACGGTTGTTCCTTTTCCCAGCTGAACTGAAACGAGATATCTATTTGTCTTTCCTGTGCCAGCAGAATTTAAAGGATGCTGGAAAAAAGTTCCATGGGTGAGTTTCCTTCTCTTGAAGTAGGTGGGAATTGATCTGTCTGCCTGCAACCTTCTCCGCTGAAAGTTGGGGGCAGAATCTAAGCCTTCCCTCCAAATCTCTTCAAAAGTTGGACTTAAATTCCAATTTGTAATGTGATAGAAGAGTAAAATTATGAGATGCATTAGATTTACTTAATTTAAGCGGGTTAAATTACTGGGCTTACTCAATTGAACTGAAGTTAAATGTAAATGCAAATTGAATTATTACTGCTGCTGCTGCTGTTGTATTTTTATCCCCCCCCCCAATATATATATAACTCAAGGCAGCGAACATATTTGTTCGCTCCTGCCTCATCTTTTCCTCACAACAACAACCCTGTGAGGTGGGTTGGGCTGAGAGACAGGGACCGGCCCAAGGTCACCCAGCCGGCTTTCATGCCTCAGGCAGGACTAGAACTCTCAGTCTCCTGGTTTGCCATTGGCTCCTTCCTAGGGCTGAGAGAGAGGGACTGGCCCAAGGTCACCCAGCCGGCTTTCATGCCTCAGGCGGGACTAGAACTCTCAGTCTCCTGGTTTGCCATTGGCTCCTTCCTAGGGCTGAGAGACAGGGACAGGCCCAAGGTCACCCAGCCGGCTTTCATGCCTCAGGCGGGACTAGAACTCTCGGTCTCCTGGTTTGCCATTGGCTCCTTCCTAGGGCTGAGAGAGAGGGACTGGCCCAAGGTCACCCAGCCAGCTTTCATGCCTAAGGCGGGACTAGAACTCTCAGTCTCCTGGTTTGCCATTGGCTCCTTCCTAGGGCTGAGAGACAGGGACTGGCCCAGGGTCACCCAGCCAGCTTTCACGCCTAAGGCGGGACTAGAACTCACACTCTCCTGGTTTCTAGGCCAGCACCTTAAGCACTCAAATTAAATTTAGTTTCCACCTTTGTTTTGACGGTTGGGGAGGAGGGGGCTGGCACACCATTCAAAGACCTAGGATGGCCCTTGGCTTCCAAAGAGTTGCACAGGTCTGGCCTAAGGGGGCAGCTGAGGCTCATCTGGCTTCCTCTTGGCTGGCCATCATGACTTTGCTGGCCTTGCCCCCCTCCAAAACCTGCCCTGCATCAGCCGCCTCTTCGGGGCAGCCCCTTCCAGCTTGCCTTTGTTCTTTGAAGCCAGTTTCTCTGCTTCCCGTGGGGTCTTGAAGTGGACTGGCTCGCTGGCTGGACTCTGGCCTTGGATGCTGATGGACTGGACATGCACAATGTACTCGGTGTCTTCCTCTAGGTCCCAGAGGGAGCATGAACGGGTGGTGGTGTTCACTTCCTGAATGAAGCGCAGCATCCGTACATCCTTCTTCTGCAGAGAGAAGGGCGACAAGCATGTTGTCCAAAGGGCGTGTGGGATTTTCGGCCCATGACCTGTCGCCTTCACACCCAAGTGCAAAGGGCCCACGTTCACTGGAGAGAATTGGGCTCCTCCCAATCCTGGGTAAGGAGCCAGGAGGAAGAGGGCCAGCTTTGGAGCCAAGAGCCTGCTCGGTCTCCCCTCTTTCCTCTCCCCAGAGGTTGTACCCCTGAAATCTATCCCCAGGCAAAGGACACAGACTTGATGAGAGAAAGGCTCTGGGGAAGTAAACAGCACGCCCCTCTCCAAAAGGAACAACCTTCCACTCCTCTCTCCACACCTGCTGCCAACGAAGCCCCCGTCAACGGTTGTTACCACACCGGGAACAGCCCTGAGGGAACTGCAGCAGGAACAAAGACCATCAATGGTGCCAGAAGAGGGTGGCAGAGGGTGCGCCAAAGGTCCTATGAAGAGGGCCCTCTCCTCTCTTCCTCTCCTCCGTTTGGCTTAGACCAAAAAGGGCTCCAAAGAGATGCAAAGAGGAGGAGGAAGCATTCTAAACGCTGACCCTGCAGAAGGAGGTTCCCTCGCCCAAGAAGGGATGGGACGGGACGGGTGGGCAGATAGGGAGACAGAGAGTAGATTTTTTTTCCCTTTCCAAAGGGAAAGGCTCTTTGGTCCTTCAGGTGCTAGCTAGCTCAGGACCAGGCTCTACTGGTTTTCAATTCCATAGTGAAGACAAGACCTGGAACCCTTTGGAGAGACATTATTCTGTCTCTCCTGAAGGCTTCAGCCTTTGGGGAGAACAGCATATTTATGATACTTCCCCCACACCTAAAAAACAAAACCCCAAGAGCAAGGTCCCAATTAGTGGAAGACAGGAACCAAAGCAGAGTGATAGGTTGGGAAAACGTCCATATATTGATCTCCAGACCCGACAAGAACTGCCTCAACCTTGTTCTGTCCAAGATGTGGGGTGAAAAATTAGAAATGTGGGATTTCTTGACGTATCTTCCTTGTCCTTTAGATGGGGGGTGGGGGGTTTGGTGATAGTGGTTACGGTAATATCTGAATTCATCCTGAGAGCCCAAGAATGATGAGGAAAACAAGAAACAGCCTGGCAGGAGGCTTACCTGCTGGGAAATGGCAAATCCGATGACCACCTCTTCTTCCAAAACATCCCAGGTCACAACAGCTGAGTTGGCCTTCAGGAGCTTGACTGTGACGTTGACAGGAGCGGAGGGGCTGTCTGCAAGGAGGCAGAATGAGGGGCTAGGGTGTAGTTACTGGAGAAGCAATGTGTGTGCTGTGTGCTGCTCCAACCTAGGCCATGGATGGGCCTAGGAGATTTCCCCCCCTTTCTACATGCATCTCTTGCAGCAAGCAGGGCAAGAGGTATTAAGTTTAGGGAAACAAAGAAGAAATGGAACATCATTTATCTTTGAAAATGCTGTACCTGCAATGAATAAACGTAAGGACTCTTTTGTACTTACTTTTCATACCTGCCATGTCTAAGCACGTGTTTCTTTATGCTTGGGTGGGCTAAAGGTGTAAGATTAACCTGGATCTCTCTAATATGCTCATGGGCTCTGTTTTTAAACAATATTCTTTTTCTGTACATGAGTTTAGCAGCTCTGCTCCATTTCAGTAATTCTAACAGACTGCTGAGTTATCAGTTATCAGTCCAGGTGATGTGTGAGGGCACCTTCCAGGCCTAGATTCCCTCTGGTTACTGTTCTGAATCTTTTCACTGTATTTGGACTGGACCAAAAAGTTCTCTAATTACAGGACAACTTAAAACAAATGGACACATGGCCACTTGCTGTGGGCATGCAAAATAATTGGAGATATTTAATGTTTGAATATATGTTGCTTGCAGACATGAACACTGATCTTTACTGAAGAACTATGGGGGAAGGCACCAAGTGGTGAGCTCTGCATATAAAACCACCAGTGGTCTGAAATACCAGTTACTGGGGAGTAATAATTTTATTTTTTTTATTTATTTGTCAAATTTATATGGCAGCCCATCTCACCCAAAGTGACTCTGGGTGGTATACAATAAAACAAGGAATTAAAACATTTTACAAACCCATTAAAACAATAAGCAGAGATAAAAACAAGGCCATGACATACAATACAACCAACGTGCAGGCTCCCTATTGCCAGGGGACCCCCAGGCTTGCTGGAAAAAAACACATTTTGAGAGCTTTCCAGAAGGCCATGAGGGTTGGGGCTGACCTCACCTCAGGGGGGAGGATGTTCCAGAGGGCGGGTGCCACGGCAGAAAAGGCTCACCTCCTGGGTCCCTTCAGATGGAACACTTTTGCAGACGGGACCCACAGCATGCCTCTCCTGCCAGACCTGATGGGATGGGTAGGCGAGAGGCGGTCATTCGGATAACCTGGCCCCATGCCACGTGGGGCTTTAAAGGTGAAAACCAGCACCATGAATTGAACCCAGAAGCAAAATGGCAACCCTAGGGGCACACACAACTGCCTGCGCTGCCACATTTTGCACCAGTTGAAGCTTCCAGGTGATCTTCAAGGGAAGCCCCATGCAGAGCACATCACAGTAGTACAGTCAGGAGGTGACCAGAGCATGAGTAACTGAGTAGAGCCTCATGATCTATGGACACAACACAAAGCTGTGCAAAGGCGCTCTTAGCCACGACTGCCATTTGCTCCTCGAGCAGGAGTCGTGAGTCCAGAAGGACTCCCAGATTGCGCAGCGGGTCCATTTGGGGCAGTGCCACCCATCCAGAACCAAGGATGGTAAAGTTCCAGATTCAATAGGCCCTAAAGCCCAAAGCCGCTCAGTCTTGACAGGGCTCAGTTGAATCCTGTTGTTCCCCATCCAGACCCCCACAGCCTCCAGGCACCGAGACAAGACTTCCACAGCATTGCTTAATTTGCCAGGGGTGGAGAGATATAATTGAGTAACATCAGCATGGCGATGGATAATCTCCCCCAGCGCTTTCATGAACAGTAGATGTTAAACAGGAGTGGAGAGAGCACCGAACCCTGCAGCACCCCACATAGGAGGGGCCAAGGGCGGGCTCTCTCGCTCTGGATCAACACCGACTGGTATCGGCCCCTTAGGAAGGGAGAGAACCTGCCCGGTACTGTGCCGCCCACTCCCAATCCCTGGAGCCGATCCAGAAGGATACCATGGCCAAGGGTATCAAAAGCCACTGGGAGGTCCAAGATCGATGCACTACCCCCATCCCGCTCCCCCAGAGAACATCCAAGAGCACGACCAATGCCATTTCCATCCCGTGTCCAGGCCTGAAACCTGACTGAAAGGAGCCCAGATAATCTGCTTCCTCCAGGGGCCGCTGAAGCTGCTGCGTGACCACCTTCTCCACAACCTTCCCTAAAAAAGGGAGGTTGGACACTGGATGGGAATTGTCCATAGGCTGGGACCCAGCAATGGTTTCTTGAGGAGGGGGTGAACCAACGTCTCCTTGAGAGGCGAAGGGACAACCCCCTCTCTCAAGGATGAATGAACTGCTGCCAGAACCCAACCACATGTCCCCTCCCAGGCCGCCTTAGCTAGCCAGGAGGGGCATGGATTTAAGGAGCAGGTGGCCAAGTTTGCAGTCCTAAGGACCCTGTCCACTTCCTCAGGTCCAACAGGTTCAAACCATTCCCAGATAACAGTAATGGGGGCTATTGCCTTCAACTCCCTTGTAGATTTCTTGGGGACACTTCCAGGCCACTGTTGGAAACAAGAACTCAGTGCCTACATCCATATTTCTTACTAGCTAGAACTCAATGGTGTCTATTGACACTTTGTGCGCAGAAACAGGTGTATACTGATGTTAAGAGTGTTATCTTAGGGCCACAGAAGCCTCAGTTCATGCTCCATCTCAACTGCCTACTCACTAGTGTCCTTAAGCCATATTTTCTCAGCCTTAATGTCTGTCTGTGAAATGGGGATAATGCTGATGCACTGATCCCGCATCTCTGAACAATGAGAGGTTCCAGAGCCACTAGCACTGAGCCAGCTTTGGCTTTGTTCAGAAGAAGGTCATGGGGAAGCTTAGATTTCTAAAAATATTCAAACTGAGCCTTAGTGGAGGCAGGTCGTTTATACTCCAGCAGACAGTCAAGTCCAGCATACCATATCAAGCCTTGGAGGGAGGGGAGGGGAGGGGAGGGGACGGAGCCCCTTTGAAAGGTATCTAGAGCAGAGCTTTCCAAACTGTGTGTCGGGACACGTTAGTGTGTCGGCTGCAGTGTCTGGGTGTGTCGCGGCTGCTGCTGCCTCCTGGCTTCCACACAGGTCCTAGTGCCTGCCTGGTGCCCTGCTGTAAGAGTGTGTCGCGAAATGATGCATGTCTAAAAAGTGTGTCACCAACATGAAAAGTTTGGAAAGCTCTGGTCTAGAGATTCTTACCCAGCCTCTGCCTCTTCCTCCCATTTCAGATAAACAGCAGCCTCTCCGATGGCTGTTGTGGGTCTTCCGGGCTGTGTGGCCGTGTTCTGAAAGTTGTGGTTCCTAACGCTCCTAACGCAGCCTCTCCCTTGATTGCATCATCCTAGCTACATGGGGGAGGGGGGACGAATATTCCTTTCAAGTCTTTCCTACCCAGAGGATTCCAGAATGGTTGGGCATTAAAAAACATGTACTTGTTTGTCTTTTCCAAATGTATATGTTGTCCTTCAAAATGAGGTCATTATAATTAAATCCCATGGAAACTTCATCAGCTCCATCATCAGTTCATCATCATCAGTTTCTCTAAGAAAAGAGGGACCTGTCAAAGGCACTTTTAAGGAGATACTCAGCAATTTTTTCTGGAGCCAAAACTTGCTCTTTTATTTAAAACCAGCCAAGCCCCATTCCATTGTTGAGTTAAAAGTACAATCCGTGCATCCTTGAGTCTTTGGAGAATTACACCAGTATGAAATCTGATGCCCCGTTGCTAATCCTTTTACCTCTCTTGCCGCTGTTCTGGCTCCCTGTCAGCCCCACACTCACCGCCAAACGGGGCTGTCCTGACTTGGCACGAGAGGCAAAGTGAGTGGCTGATTCCCACCGCTTTGCCCCCCTCCCTTTTCTGCCCATGATCAGCTGGAGGGGAGAGGGTGGGTGGAGGGAACCACCCACAAGCCTCCGGGCTACAGCGCCAGTGGGCAGGTCTGGCTGCAGGACTCCACCTTCTAAGCCCCTTCCTGTGCCCCTCCTCTTACACCCCATTGCAGAATTTCATGGAGGACTTTCTCCCCTATTTTTCTTTTTTTGTATGTTCAACAAATGCTTGTTCCATGTTATGCAATTTCAGCTCGAAATAACTAATAAGAGCTGCTTTGATCCCAACCATTCCTCGTCACCCGACTTGGCCTCTGGTGTCAGGGGTGGCGAAATAAATCTGACACACCTTGAGGCCATTCTTGGAGAATGTTGGGATCAGGGGAGACCCCTTAACCCCAGTGCAGCTAAGAGTGACAAACCCGTCTCTCACTCGGGCCGAGGAAAGGATGAGGCAGCATCACGGGAAAGAACACGGCAGAGGGGTTGTTAGGGCATGCTTGTGCTTTGATTGGGAAAGGCCCTTGATCCTGCAAAATTCCTTAAGGATTGTAGGAATCAATGAGTATGCAAAGTGTAGAAATAATGCAGAAGAACCATTGGAATTTTATTATAGTAGTGCTTCTACTGCACTACACCCTGAGAGCACTTAGTGCATTACAGATAAGAGCCTGCTCCCTACTGAACTTATAAAAAGGTAAAGGTTTTCCCCTGTACAGTCGTGTCCGACTCTAGGGGCCGGTGCTCATCTCCGTTTGTTAGCTGAAGAGCCAGCGTTGTCCAAAGATGCTTCTGCGGTCATGTGGCTGGCATGACACCTGCAGAATGCTGTTACCTACCCACTCAAGTGGTACCTATTCATCTACTTGCATTTGCATGCTTTCGAATTGCTAGGTTGGCAAGAGCTGGGGCGAGTGCGGGAGCTCACTCCGTCATGCGGGGCTGGGGTCTCGAACCTCCGAACTTGTGATCTTCCGATCGACAAGCCTGGCATCTTACCCACTGAGCCACCACGCCCCTTACTGAACTTATAATGTCATGGCAAAACAAGGGGGAGGGAGGAAGACAGACCTTAAACCACACAGCATCCAGGACAGCGTCATCCTAAAGTTGATCCCCAGTCCCCATTCTCACGTTTGCAAAAGTTTGTAACTGAGCTCAATCAGAAAACTAACTGTGAATCTAAATTTGATTCTTGTCCACGGCTTGTTCTCTATTGTCTCTGGCATAATGGATTTAAGTAAAAGGAAGGAAGTTAGATGCCAACTGTATGTTAGAAAAAGCTCTTAAGAGTGAGGGCAGTTTGACAGTGGAACCAATTGTGAGGATCCCACTAAAGCCCACCAAAAGAAATGGTGGGCTCTCCTTGGCTGTGGGTGTTCAAACAAGGGTGGGCAGCCATCTGCCAGGAAGGTTTTCACGTGGATTCTTGCCCTGAGTGGGGATTGACTCCCTTGGCTTCAGTGGTCCTCTCCAACTATAACATTCGATGATTCCACAATTCAGCTTCAAAAACAATCATCTATCTCTACAACATAAAGAAAAATTCTCCTGGGTGTGTGGGTATCTGATTTGGGGCGGGTAAATGTTATCATCAGGAACAGAATCCGAGTTCAGGGTAAAGAAAGTCATTGGTCATAACGTAGCTTTGTAGCTATTGAAAAATCGATCCTGTTCAGTTGAGTGGAGCCTCTTCACAGTAAATTGGTATAGGATTGTAGCCTTCAGACAGGGACAAATGTTCTGAGTGTGAGGGTTACGTTGGATCACAATTCTGGCCACTGAGCTTCGTGAATCAGGCTGTGAATGCAGAGATGGGGGGCAGCTGCCCTTGAAAACAGCACAAAGTCTTCTGACACCCAACAGTTCAGATTTTTCCTGGTCTGAGCTTCAATCCTCAGGATGTAAAAATCCAGCAGACACCTAAAGCTTGGAAGTATAATCTAGCATAACTTTTCCATGTCTGCCGAGAAAACTACCTGGATGCGTCTGTGTAGGAGTCAGGAGACAATCTTAA
Organism: Charina bottae; assembly: GCA_023362775.1. Taxonomy (NCBI): domain Eukaryota; kingdom Metazoa; phylum Chordata; class Lepidosauria; order Squamata; family Charinaidae; genus Charina; species Charina bottae. The sequence continues at coordinate 4,235,472 of JALMGJ010000013.1, read as the reverse complement.
CTCACACTCAGTGACTGGACCTTACAGCTGCCTGAAGAATTACGGCTTGTAAGTTAAGAAACTATTTAAACTAGGAGTTCATGCCTTACCGAGTAGAGACAGCTAGAAATCTGGAAAGCTAATAAGTTATATACTCTTGAGAAATCTGATCTTTTTTTCTATGTAGGAACACTTGACAGTTGCAAATTATCTTGCACAGGGTGAATCACATTCTCGGAAATCTTTCATATGCTGAAAAAAACAGTGTGTCTAAATATTGTGGGACTCCGACTTCATGATCTTGCATCTCCCTCGTTCCAATGGCCCAACCGGACTGCAGTTCAGGCGCTGTGACAGAGCTGTGGAGGCAAAGCGGCGGCCCCGGGGCTGTCCCTTCCTCGGCAGGGGACCACGGTAAGGAGGGTAGAGGCCATGGGGACTCTTGGCCCATGGGCTCACTTGGACTCTGAACAGGGGCAGCTAATGCCCAGCTCCAAACGTGGTCTAACCGAATTTCCCAGGAAGAGAGCTTTGGTTTCAAAGAACTCGAAATGCCAGGAGGCCGCCATGGCAGTGTCTTTCTGTCCTCAGCTCCGTGACCTTTCCTGCAGAAAAGATTGGCGTGGGAGCGAGAGCTGCCACCACCGCTGCTGCTAAGTGCTGTGGCCCTTTCAAATCCTGGGCTCCTCCTCCTCTCCTTTGCTCACCTGACCCTCCCCTCTTGCTCTCCTCTCTCCTCCGGGGCCTGGGGGGGTCCTTTCCTCCTTTCTCTAAAGCGGAGGGCGGAGGGCGGAGAGGAAAGGCGGTTTCTCTCCCCCCTCTGCTACTGCGGAATTTTTCTTTGCCCTCGCTCAGTGGGACTCCCCTTGCTGAGTCTAATTGCTGGCCCACTTCTGGGGAACTCTTTGCAAGGACTGAAAGCATTTCCAGAGTGCTCGAATAACACGCACACATGCACACACATCCCCCCCACACCTCTTGTGCCACTTGGGCCTTGAGTCACTACAGGATGGAGGGGGAATGGGGAAATGGTAGAGTCGGGGCTCAAAGCCCCCCCCCCCCCCGCCTTGTCCTCTTGCCAATTAAGAGGGAACACTGGTCCCCCGTCAGGCAACCTTTCAGCTCTTGAAAGGCCCAGCCTGAAAAGCAATGCAGCTTCTGGCACAAGGAGCACCGTTGTCCCGGGGCTCCAGGGGGCAGGAGGGGGCGAAGACAGAGATAACAGGCCAAAACCTCAGGGCAGAAGGCTGGGTTCCTCTTGAGCAACAACCCCCACCCCCAAAGTGGTGCCTAAGCAGGTAGAGCTGTGTGTGTGTGTGTGTGTGTGTGTGTGTGTGTGTGTGTGTGAGAGAGAGAGAGAGAGAGAGAGAGAGAGAGAGAGAGAGAGAGAGAGAGAGAGAGAGAGAGAGAGCGAGCAAGATTTGTTAGGTCTGTGGGGTTTTTTTACCATGCATTAATCTCTTGCGTCTGTTCATTTTCTTAGGAAACAAACTGAGGCGGAGGGGGTCAGTCCTCCCCACAACTTGGCTCAAGGAGACAGGATTACACCCCCACACACCCTTCCTCGGCTCCCTTCTCTGAGCTGGCTCCCCCTGATTTTCCACACCCTCGCCTCACCCTCCTCTTCTGCTCTTCCCTCCCTCTCCTCCTGCTCCCATTGGTGACTCTGCCCATTCTACCTCGCTGCCTTCTCGGCCTGAGGTGCCTTCTGAAATCTCCTGCCTCTTTAACCTTCCTCAAAAGCTGCTTCTTATCGCTCCAGTGTCTTCCCGCATTTTGTGCCCCCAATAATGCCTCCAGATTTCCCAGGGCAGCAACCTCTCATCTTGCTTCTATTACACTGCAAGAGATGATGTATCCTCAAGGTGCAGCTCTTCAAAGACAACATTCTCGGTGAACAAGAGAGGAGGATGAAGAGCCTTTCTGGTGCCATCTCACATGCACACCTCGGTGAAACTCTGACGGTGTAAGAAGTGAGCCAGCTCAGAACAGTACGAGCAGGATGGAAGACAAGCATCCTTATGCTCTCAAAGAGAGTGAGAGATATTACTCATGAAACACCATCCCTCGTGGAAATGTAGATAGCTCTATCCCATGATCAGACAGCAGGAAAAGTCATTGTTGGTACATCATGGGCTCCTTTCCTGGAATGGACAGAGTTGGCACAGCAGAAAACAATCCAATTAACTCGGAGTGTCTTGCTTGCTTAATGCAGCTACTTTTCCCCAGCAGGGTTCCAGTTCTGGATTCATGACCGACGGCACCCGGTTCCCTCTGGATATTCTTCGTTCAGTGGGGATGCAGCATGTTAACTCAGAGACCCTCATTCCAACCATGTTAATGAGCTTTTTATCAAATTGCATGTTTTGCCCTAATTAAGGGAATCAAGTCGTTCCTCCGGAGAATAGAATCTGACAACATATTGGCAAAAGCCATTCATTTATCTGAAATTCAAATGCCTTGAAGAGATGAGAGAGAGAGAGGAGAGAGAGAGAGATTGTAGTCTGGGAGCTGAAAAACAGTCATCCATATTTCTGCCCAAGAGAATGTGCTTTTAATTCTTCTTTTTGGATTCCATATAGATGTAAATTAATTGCAGATGATCTCTTGAAATATCTGTTCAGGAAGAGACATGTCTCTCTAGGTTCATTTATACAGAAGTTCTAGTAAAACTTATTTTATGTTGCAAGTACTGAAAACATATCTCATGTCATCCCTGCCCACTGCAAAATTCTTGATTGCTTTTGACCTCCTTGCCCAATCAAGCTTCATAGCACCCAGAGCTGGCATGTATTGACATTTGAGGCACAAACTTCCACCAGAAAATGCTTCTCCTCCCGGGCAGTGAACATTAGTGAAATGTAATCAATTCGGCTCAATTATTTGTGACTGTAGACAGCCAGTTTGATGTCGTGGTGAAGGCAGCAGGCTATAAACTGGGAGACTGGGAGTTCTAGTCCCGCCTTAGGCACGAAGCCAGCTGGGGGACCTTGGGCCAGTCACTTTCTCTCAGCCCTAGGAAGGAAGCAATGGCAAACCACTTCTGAAAAACCTGGCCAGGAAAACTGCAGGGACTTGTCCAGGCAGTCTCCGAGAATCGGACATGATTGAACAGATTAAAAAAAAATGTGACTGCATGGATAAAAGCCCAGAATTTCATGCTGCCTCCAAAACTAAAGCTCTTCCTCTTCCAAGGATATTCCCATCATCTCTTTGATGCCACCCCTTGACCTATCCATTGTTTTCTAACTAATCATTTGTTAAAGGTAAACGTTCCCCCCGCACATTTGTGCAGTCGTGTCCGACTCTAGGGGCCGGTGCTCATCTCCGTTTGTTAGCCAAAGAGCCAGCGTTGTCCGAAGACGCTTCCACGGTCATGTGGCCGGCATGACACACGCGGAACGCTGTTACCTACCCACCGAAGTGGTACCTATTAATCTACTTGCATTTGCATGCTTTCGAATTGCTAGGTTGGCAAGAGCTGGGGCGAGTGCGGGAGCTCACTCCGTCACGCGGGGCTAGGGATTCGAACCTCCGAACTTGCGATCTTCCGATCAACAAGCCTGGCGTCTTACCCGCTGAGCCACCACGCCCCTAATCATTTGTTACCCATTCGAAATATCCTGCCTGAAGTGGTCACCTGATCTTGCTAAGACCACAAGAGGAAATCTCATGTACACATCTCTCTCTGAAAGGAGCAAAGCCTGAACTAACCAAGGAAGAGAGAGGGAAATGTATTTGCAAGAGACAAGACCCAAGAATGGAAGGCTGGAGGATTTGCCCCTGCCTCACACACTCTAGCAGTGTGTCTCAACCTTGGGAACTTTAAGATGTGTGGAATTCAACTCCCAGAATTCACCAGCCAGCATGGAGAATTATGGGAGTTGAAGTCCACACATCTTAAAGTTCCCAAGGTTGAGAAACACTGCACTATAGCATAAGAGCTGAATGCAGGTTCTCAAAAAACATGCCCATTCACTGTGATGGGATCTTATATGCCTTCTGCCATGTAGCACAGGAATGTAAGCAGAAAATGAATCAGATGACAGAAAATCATTGCAAGGTTGGTTGAAACTGAAATTAAAAGTTACCAATTAATAAAACATTCAATAACATTTTAAAAGTGTTGGGGTTATTTCATTTTTTTTTAAATAGTCTACATAATTTAGGAGAAACCTTCTGCTGTTGCCACTTTCTTGGCCAAGCTCTTACAATGCAATCCCTGAATAGCCCTTTCCAGGCTCATCCATGGTAGTCAACAAGCCAGAATTAAGGTCTCTCTCTGATCCAACTGTAAGAAAGACTCCCACCCTCCAAAGAGAGAAGGCTCCTCTTCTGAGCATCTTTACAAATGCAGCAAGTCTCTGGCCACAATTCCAGCTGAACTCTAAGCAAGAGTGCCCCTGCGGTGGGACCAAAGGAGAGAGAAACAGATTTAAGGCCTCCCCCATGTTTCTGTCGAGTTGCATTGGCCGGAGTCAGTTGCACTGCCTCATCCTCTGCACCCGAGAGCCCCATTTGTGCTTCGCTACTCCAGATCATCACAACGCAATTTTTAAAATATTCTACAATTCACTCCCCGCTTTTATTAACCTTTGAGTAATGGCTGCCATTCCATTGCAGTTCTATAGCGGCTCAAGGAACAGGGCCAGGACTGGTCACCAAAGTCTTCGGGCTGGTATTATTGCAAAACTAAATCATATTTCCAAGCTCTAAAAACGTCTTAAAGATGATGTTGGCAATTGCCTTGAGCAGGCGCCAATAGAAATTAGAGGCGGTGGGTGGCCGAGCGGGTTGCTAATGGAGTCCCCACCCCATCCCTGCAAGCGCTGATTGACCCACATTGATTGCCCAAGGAGCCAACTGCCCAATTAACTTTCTCCCCCCTCCTGCTTCCTTCTCCCCTCTACCAAAACCAGCCTTTTACAACCTCTCCCCTTTACTTTCTGTTTCCAAGCCGGCCAATAAAATGGCCTAATTAGCTGACTGCCATTTGCCAAAAGAGGCCCAGAGGAGGGGGGACCTTCTTTTTCCTTGCTCTTGTTTATTGCTCCTTATTAATGAAACCATCAAAGAAGGAAACGGTATCATTATGCCCCAGGCCAGCTTCTGCAACCTGGTGTCCACAGATGTGTTGCCCTGCCGTTCCCATGTTTCAGTCGAATTTATGGGACCTGAGGTCCATCGTACCTGGAGGACACGACGTTGGGGAAGGAAGGTTGCCTAAAGTGATTAGCAGGAACTCAACCCGGCTTCAGGCAGGGCTCTGTCCAAGCCCAGCACGGCTGGGACGACCATCCCAAAGCGCACTGCGATGGGCACAGGAGGCCCTCACAGGGAAAGAGAACCTGTCCAAACAGAGAGTACGAGCGCAGAGGTCTACCCGAAACTTGCTTCCGTCATGGAAACTTATCTGGAGTGGAGTCAAGGAAGGTGTTAGGATTCCATCAGCTCTGAACAGAAATCCCTCCCCTTCCACCCACCCCCAGTAAACAAGGAATGTGTAATTGTTGAGCAGGAGGAGGAAGCGTTCCCCATATGGTTTTTAGTACTTATTGCTGTCCGGAGCAGGGCCTGTGGTGGTAGGAAGTGGCTTCCTTGAACCAATGGAGCACTGGCTTCTGGCTCCCTTTCTCCCTTGGTTGGGCCCAGGAGGTACAGTGAGATGCACTAACAGGGAAGTTGTGGATAATCAGGAGGTGGTAGCATATTAAGATTTCAGGCGGCTGTGCCTGTTGCTGGGGGCCCGGGTGACGAAAGCCCCTCCACCAGTTCTTTGAGCACAGCTGCGTGGTGGTTCCCGGGGGGCTTCTACTCAGGAGAGGGGCAGCTGAAGCTTGGGATAGGTTGGCTCTCTGGATGTGAGTTGGAGAGCCTGAACGTGCTCTTGCTTAGAAGGAGGGTAGAGGCCCTGGGGGCTCTTGGCCCATGGGCTGCTCTCAAGGGGGTGAAATAGGAGTGCCTGACGGCTGAGTGGTAGTCATTTTCTGGTCCAGACAAGATGAAGTGCCACCCCAAATCTCTGCAGGATGTGTGGAGTCTATGGGCACTCAGGGGGGTTCCCAGTGATCTGGTAAGCAGTTCTTCTGAATGTCTGGCAACAGGAGATACTCTTGGTTTCTGAGGGGATTGTTCTTGAGTAAAGGTAAAGGTTCCCCCACACAGTCGTGTATGACTCTAGGGGCTGGTGCTCATCTCCATTTCTTAGCCAAAGAGCAGCGCTGTCCGAAGACGCTTCCACGGTCATGTGGCCGCATGACATGCGCAGAACGCTGTTACCTACCCACCGAAGTGGTACCTATTCATCTACTTGCATTTGCATGCTTTCGAATTGCTAGGTTGGCAAGAGCTGGGGCTTGTGCGGGAGCTCACTCTGTCACATGGCGCTCGGGTCTCGAACCTCCGAACCTGCGATCTTCCAATCGACAAGCCTGGCATCTTACCCGCTGAGCCATCGCGCCCCCTTGTCACCAAACCAAGACAGCTCCTTGATTTACTGAAGAGATCCAGGAGATGAAGCAGCAGAAGCAACACCTGGAGCCCTGCTGGAGGAAGATGCAAAGTGACCCTGGCTTGAGAGAGTGGCAGTCAGAGAGGCCACGTGTTTGTAGTCCACCTCCCTTACCCACCAATAGGCTGTCGCCTGGCAGCCCTGCTTAGAGCAGCCGAACCCCCTTTGGGGGGAAAATGAGCAGATAGATCCTTCACTGCCAGGCTTCACCCCATCGAGCAGCACGGGAACCACTTAGATAAACTCATGAGAAAATTCAAAACTTAGAATAAGTAATATTAATGGAGAAAACTAGGAAGCCCTAACCAAAAGCATCTTCACAACTGCAGCAATTCAAGAAGTAGCTCAATTTATAGGAACAAGATCAAAACCTCTTGCATTTCATTTTCCTTCCCACCCCACATAATGGACTACGTGGCCCCTCTTTTGAGTGGGCTGGCTAGTTTCCATCTGTATTTTGTTTTGTTTTTTGCAATGGCATAGAATTTTGCCAACAGATTCACGGAAGACTTGACTCCTTATGGGCAGGGTCTGATGTGGTTACTGGAGTTATATCTTGCTATATTAGCTGGGACTCCTTTTTGCTCTGTAGACACTGATCAAGTTGATAGGTGCTCTCTAGCACAGTCAGCCATCTTTGAACTAGATCTGTGCTCCTCCTGGTTTCTATGTGGGCAGGTGGGGCAGTGATTGGCTGGATCTGGCAGGTGTCCATGCCTCATTTGCCTACAGCCTTGAAAGAGACTATGATACCTCCCTTCCTCAAGAGGCCCTTTTTGCATCTGGCCATACTTGACAACTCTTACCCAGTCTCCAACCACCACCCCCTTTTATGAAGATTATTGAGCGAAAGAGGGGAGTTAATTATGGCATGCCCAAAAGAAGTAGCTTATCTGGACCCCTTTCATTCTCAGTTCAGGCCTGGAGAAGAAATGGCATTGGTCATGCTAGCTATTTATTTATTTATTATTTTCTATCCTGCCTTTATTTTTTTTATAAATAATTCAAGGCGGCGAACATACCTACTACTCCTTCCTCCTCCTATTTTCCCCACAACAACAACCCTGTGAGGTGAGTTGGGCTGAGAGAGTGACTGGCCCAAGGTCACCCAGCCGGCTTTCCTGCCTAAGGCGGGACTAGAACTCTCAGTCTCCTGGTTTGCTATTGGCTCCTTCCTAGGGCTGAGAGAGTGACTGGCCCAAGGTCACCCAGCCGGCTTTCCTGCCTAAGGCGGGACTAGAACTCTCAGTCTCCTGGTTTGCCATTGGCTCCTTCCCAGGGATGAGAGAGAGGGACTGGCCCAAGGTCACCCAGCCGGCTTTCATGCCTCAGGCGGGACTAGAACTCTCAGTCTCCTGGTTTGCTATTGGCTCCTTCCTAGGGCTGAGAGAGAGGGACTGGCCCAAGGTCACCCAGCCGGCTTTCATGTCTCAGGCGGGACTAGAACTCTCACTCCTGGTTTGCCATTGGCTCCTACCTAGGGCTGAGAGACAGGGACTGGCCCAAGGTCACCCAGCCAGCTTTCATGCCTAAGGTGGGACTAGAACTCTCAGTCTCCTGGTTTCTAGCCTGGCGCCTTCACCGCTAGACCAATGGATGGAGCGTGTGCCCCTTCTGATCCTATTGGACCTCTCAGCAGCGATACTATCAACAGGGTATCCTTCTGGACCCCCTGCAAGAGTTGCAGGCAGGGAGTGCTATTCTGCAGTGCTCCTTCCTTATTGGATGGTTCCAGTCAGTAGTAAGGGGGTGGTGTGGCGAAGAGGTCACTTTGGTGGTCACTTTCTCTGAATGACAAGGTTCAGTTCTTTCCCCACTATTGTTTAACACAGAGCTTTCCAAACTTTTCGTGTTGGTGACACACTTTTTAGACATGCATCATTTCGCGACACACTCTTACAGCAGGGCACAAGGCAGGCACTAGGACCTGCGCGGAATCCTGGCAAGGCTCGGAGGCAGCAGCAGCAGCCGTGACACACCCAGGCACTGCAGCCGACACACTAACGTGTCCCGACACACAGTTTGGAAAGCTCTGGTTTAACATCTACATGAAGTTGATGAGAAACTTTATCCATTGATTCGGAGTGTGGTATCATCGATATGATGATGTACGTCACTACCTCATGCCATGCTAGTGATTCTGTGAAAGCCTTGTCCCAATATCTGAACAGGACAAAAGAGTCTGAAGCTGAATTCAGGCAAGGTGGAGTTGCTGTTGGTTGATCAAGGTTCTTGGCCAGACCTGAGCTATCCCTTGAGGGAGCAAGTCAGCACCTTGGGGGCCTCCTGGATTCACAGCTTACTGCTGGATGGACTGGTGGAGAGCGTGGCCAGGAGACCTAGGCCAATCTAAGCTGATGTATCAGTTGCAACGAGGGGCGTGGTGGCTCAGTGGGTAAGACGCCAGGCTTGTCGATTGGAAGATCGCAAGTTCGGAGGTTCGAATCCCTAGCCCCGCATGACGGAGTGAGCTCCCGCACTAGCCCCAGCTCTTGCCCAGCTAGCAATTCGAAAGCATGCAAATGCAAGTAGATAGATAGGTACCACTTCGGTGGGAAGGTAACAGCGTTCCGTGCACCTTGGTGTTTAGTCATGCAAACGGAGATGAGCACCGGCCCCTAGAGTCGGACACGACTGCACAAATGTGCGGGGGGAACCTTTACTTATCAGTTGCAGCCCTACCTGGGATGCACAGATCTTGCAACGAGAACTTGTGCCCTCGTCACTGTCACTTGGGCAAGACACTCAATATGGGGCTGCCTTTGAGAAACACCCGAGAACAGCAGTTGCTACAAAACACAGTGGCCTGTTTACTGGTTGTCAGAAACAGATGACATCTGTGCCGCAGCCCTTGCAGAGGTTGCTAATGTCTCCCAGATGCAGTTCAAAGCACTGGTATTGACCTATCCTGCCCTGGATGGCTTGGTGGCTAGCTAGCTTCAGGACCCCCTTCTCTAATTGGAATTGACCCATCCAATACATTCGCCTCAGGCGAAACAGCTAATTCTCTCCCACTTTTGTGAAGTGAGGGAGGGTGTGCCAAGAGGTTTTGCTTTTCTGTTATTGCTCTAGTTCCTATGAAACAGCCTCCCATTAGAACATAGCTTTCCAAACTGTGTGTCGCGACACTTTAGTGTGTCGCAACACACAGTTTAGTGTCTCGCAACACAAACCGGAAGTGGCAGCGGGGGTGTGCATGGTGGCGGCGCAGGGGCGGGTGTGGGGGTGGCGGTGTGCATGGCGGTAGCAACAGCGGCAGCGGCGCACCATCAGCGCTTCCGCGTTTTAGCAGAGGCCGCCGCCGCCACCATGCACGCCACCGCCGCCGCACGCCCCCCCACACCGCCACCGTGCACGCCCCTGCCGCCACACGTGCCCCCACGCCGCCACCGCTGCCGCCGTTGGTGTGTCGACAACGGCAGCAGTTTGGAAAGCAGTGCCTTAGAAGTTTGGCTTGGCTTTCCAGAAGCTGTTGATGACAGAGCTCTTCTGGAGAGTGTCTGCTGGTTAATTGGGTCTCTCGTAGTTTGGGAATTGCTGTGTAATATTTTATTCTATAATTATTATCATAATTTCATCCAGTTTCTTTAAATTAATATTTTATTGCATTACCAAGATGTTTTAATTGTACCATTTTATACTGTTGTTGTTACTGTTGTTATACTGTTGTTATACTGTTATACTGTTGTTATACTGTTGTATACTGTTGTTAATTGCTATCCCACAAATGGAATACATATACAGTATAAGGTAAAGGTTCCCCCCGCACATTTGTGCAGTCGTGTCCGACTCTAGGGGCCGGTGCTCATCTCCGTTTGTTAGCCGAAGAGCCAGCGTTGTCCGAAGACACTTCCACGGTCACGTGGCCGCATGACGTGCGCGGAACGCTGTTACCTACCCACCGAAGTGGTACCTATTAATCTACTTGCATGCTTTCGAATTGCTAGGTTGGCAAGAGCTGGGGCGAGTGCGGGAGCTCACTCTGTCACGCGGGGCTAGGGATTCGAACCTCCGAACTTGCGATCTTCCGATCAACAAGCCTGGCGTCTTACCCACTGAGCCACTACACCCCGCATATACAGTATACATGCATACATTTTATATTCTACCATTTCTTTGGAAAGCTGAAAGCAATCAGAGGCTTCCATGGGGGGGTGTCAAAAAAGTCAAAGTGGCAGCCATTGTCACATGATTGAGGCCCCACCCCTTTTGTACATGCGGGACCTGCATGATGCATGTGAAAAAGGGGCAGGTAGGTTGGGAAACCATGTCTCAAATTCACCCAGGGGGCTCCGTGGCCAACCTGGACCCATCTCCCTGTCCTGCCCAATACCTCCATCATGGTGCTGCACTGGATCTCCCTGCCCTGCTTTTGCCAATCTCTTCACTACCGAAGGGGGTGCCACGGGACACCCTTCAGAGAGGAGGAAGGGAGTGACGAGGCGTCCATGAGCCTCCCTATCTTCATCCTGACGTATAACCACGTTGCAGCCTTTCTGCCTCTTCCAAGTGGAAGCTGTTTTCTTTTTTTTCAAAGAGCATATTGAAACAGGCAGGTAGGATCTGGGCCACCACTAAGGACAGTGTTTGGAAAGTCTGTGCAGGTAAACTTTCTGACGGCTTCAGATGCTGGTTGGGGTTAGTGAGGGAATGCCTGCCGGACACCCCGCTTCGGCCGCTGAACTCTCCCCGTTGCCTGAATGCCTAAGAGGCAACAGCTTTCCTCGGGAGGGTGCCTCCCCGATGGCTGGACCGCAGTTACCATCTCCCCCATCCAGGGTGGCTAATGGGAGATAATAGGAGCCGCAGCTCCACACCGGGGAAGGCCAACCTGTCGGTGGAGGGGACCGGGAACGCGGAGAGAAAACCAGTGCAGACCCTTTCTTCTCTGCTTTCTTCTTCCCTCTGCGTCCGGGGTGAGCTGAGGATCAGGGGAGAAGAGGAAGAGCAGGGAAGAAGGCAGGCAGGCGGTCCGAATCGCCTTCGGTGGGTGAGCCAGCGCCACGTCTCCCTCTGCCCCCCTCGCACCGGCATCTGCAACCGTATTCAAGGCACCTTCATAAATCTTCCACAGCGTCTCCCAGACATTGCAACTTCCGGAGTCCCACATTCTTTCACCATCCAAATCCTCAAGGACAGTTGTGTCAAGCGCAAAGGCACCTTTAATATTGGGGTGGGGGGGCAGTGTTGACTTCTCTGCTAACACAAGCAGCGAGACACCGAGCAGATGGTCTGGCCCAGGGAGAAAAATGCGCTGCGACTGGGGGGGCAGAGCAGACCCCCTCAACCGGGGGCAACAGTCAGCAGGGACAGACAGCTTGCAGTCGGGGATGTTTTTAGGTTGGGGGGGCGGGGAGTTGGATTTCTGCACTTTCCTAAAACCACATTGTCACTGTTATCAATAAAGTGTTTACTTGCTTTTTGTGGTACTGCGACCACACAAGACCTCAGGATTGCCAATTATGTAGCCAGTTAGTAGGAGTACATGCAAAAATGCGGCTTATTTCACTTTCACAAGGACCTGATAGCAAAGTCCGGTATCACTGAGCCCATTCAACTTGATTGCCTCAGTCAGACCGTAGAAGCAGAGAAAGACACGTCCCACCGGAAGGGCCAACCCTTCACACATCTGCAGCCCCAGAGCCTAGTTGGCTATATACAACATCTGGGCGAATTACAGCCATCGGCCTCAACGAGTTATTGAAAACGAAGCAGAAAACGTGTGTTAGTTAAGGCCAGTAAAATTGCCCCTCCTCCGTTTTCCTTTCCCGATCCACTTTCCCTGGGAACATAAACTGTCAACTCAGCCAAAGAAACATTTAAGGACACAAGGATGTGGAGCCAAGAACAGCCCTGGGGGACAAGGTCACTGGGAGCTAACACCTAGAGGAAGTACCACATCACAGTCTTTGTCCAACTGAAGGGACGTTGTCTCTAGAGTGCCACCCTCATTGTCTCACCATCCTGGCCTCGTTATAGTACAACCAATTATGCTCCTGTATTCAATCCCAAGTCTATTCTAATTTGCATAACTATATGTAGAGGGCTTGTATCCCTACCCCCTTTCCGGTTCTTGCTGGCCCAACACTATATTAAAGCAATTTGTGTTTCAATGTGTTTGAACCCCATTACTAAAGAACTCTTTGGAGAAACTTCTCCTATAAAAATATGTGTACATTTTTTTAAAAAAGCAACTATACAATTTAAAATCTCTCTGTGACCAGCTAGGATCCTCATCCCCATCTGTGCTGAAGAAACCAAACTCCCATATTTGGAAAAAATCTGGAAAATGTTTGGAAAAACAAATTTAATTAATTAATTATGTATTTATTTATTTTCTATCCCGCCTTTATTATTTTTATAAATAATTCAAGGTGACGAACATACCTAATACTCCTTCCTCCTCCTATTTTCCCCACAACAACAATTAGAAAAATCATAAATTAGAAAAATTACATAAATCATAAATTAGTATAATATAGAAATACTACATTGATGTTGCTTAACCAAAATGCCTGAACCGTGATAAAACATAACCCAATCCAATTATTTCCGGTGTGACCATGAAGACTAGAAACTTGCTTTAAAACATGAATGAATGAAATTTGCAGGAAGCAAAACTCTTCAGTCATGTTTCCTCTTAGCAGGACTTAATCCAATTCTAATTTTAAAACAAACAAACAAACTCTTTTGAAATAGGGATCAGTCACAGCTGCTTAAAAGAGCCCTCGGGAGGGAAGAAGGGTTTTGCCGAAGACCATTTCTGGAATGCTGTTTTCCATGGCTGGAAGTCACAGCAGTAGCAGAAGCCTCAATACGTTACGGGGTTATGTTGGGATATTATTTCCCCAATCCACAGGGAAACTCATTGGCCCAGATGTGCAGGAGCATCTGAGAGAGCTTTGCATCCAAACTCCTTGAGAGGAGCTAATTGCAAAGCAAATGGAACAAAAGTTAAACAAGCAGCCATCGGTAGCCAGACCAGTTTATGGCCCTGCTCTAAAGGGAGGCCAGTCTCCTTGGGAGAAAATGTCTGTGAATGAACCTGCTCAGGGCCAGGGCAATGCTCAGGTGATTACAAGGCACCAGCAGGTTCACGCTCGCTGTGAGAGTCTGTATGGCAGCTGACTTGGAACTGATTAGCATTCGTTGTACCAGTTGCAAGAAGAAGAAAGTCCAGACTGAGGCTTCTCTGCTAGAGTTGAAAAAGGGGCAGTGGACAATCTGGGGAGCAAGGGGGCCCTTCCCAGCCGTTTCTGAGAACTGGGCAGGCTCATCTCTCTCCTCTAGGCTCACCAAGCTAGTCCTACGAATCCCAAGCTTACAAAACTGACAACCCACCTGTCTTGGTCAGCTCCCCTGGTCTGCCCACTTCCAGCCAGGGCCAGACGAAGTCTCCGTCTTGGGCTCTTTGGGCTGGTTCGGAGGGTCCCTCCCTAGGGCCAGCTGTTTGCCACTGGCTCAGAGCCCCGGCACCTGAAGCGGAGAGGTTTGCATTTTATGGCCACACACAGATACACTTGCATCTACTGAAAAGACAGGCTCTAAAGCAGCCTTCTCCAACCTGGGGCCTTCCACTTGTGCTAGACCATCGCTCCCAGAATTCTCACTTTGCATTGTCACAACAGGCACACTCGGGAGCAGGAGAGGCTCTCTCACTTAGAGAACAGATGGATTAGCATTTTACCTGCAATCAAAATGACAGCTGCAGAATCAGCTTGAAGACAATCAATCTTGCAGTAGCTTAAAGCAAAGCCATGTCTACGTGAAACAGAGAGGAAGCCACAGGGATCATTTGCTAGGACCACCAGGATCCAGTCCATATCTGTCAAGGGATGGATCTGGCTAGTGGGGCACCATTGAGCAAGCATGTTGGGAATACAAGGTGTTTCCCAGCATTTTCTTAATCTCAGTGCAACAAATGCGTCCTCTGAAGCCACATTAATTTTGTTATTTCTAGGCTTCATTCAAGGTTCTAGTTTTAACCTACCTTGGCTTGAGGCCAGCTGATCTCAGGGATGACCTCCTCCCACCCTGCCTTGCCCTGCCCTGCAGCCCGGGCTCCAAACACTTTGCATCCTCCTGCCTAGTAGAGAATGGGGTGAGGTAGGCAGTGGTTCGATCCACCGTGGAAGCCTCACATTGCATAAGCATGTTGTGTGAAGCAAGCCAGCTCATTGAGCCGTAATACAGTTCATTTGGGGAAAGGAATTGTGCCTTTCAGGTTCAGAATTGAGTATGCTGTGTCAATGCACTGGATCTGGACTTAGTCATTCTTTGAAAAAAAAACCCAAATGAAATCAGTTCTTTGTAACTACAGCCCATTAATTTTGTGGCTCTATTTTTGAATCTAGATTAAAGACAATTTTTTTCAATAACTGTCAAAAGATCTTAATAATCAGCAGTATAATTAGCTCAACAATCAACAAACAAATTTCAACCTCTCCCTGACTCCAGAAGCTGCTGCCTGAGCCAACTGCTTCACTGTGTCTCATGAAAGGGCTGTTCCCGACTATAGTGATAAGTCAGAACTTCCTGGGATTTTTCCATCTACCTCATTTTTTTCACATCTGTTCCCCCAACTTTGAATCACTGTTTCCAGGAAGTTCATATTCAGTTAAACTTGATATCCAGTTGACCTTTTTTTAAGGTGAGGACCAGTTTACTTGCTGATTACTGAGGTCTTACTAGTTTTAATTTGACCCTGTGTGTATGTTTTTTTAATCTATTATTCTGAGAGACTTGGTTTTAGCCTGACAAATAGCAATAGATTATGATGAAAAGGATAGAATAATAAAGGCTGCATTTCCAATACTGGAAATATTCTTGGCATATTCTATGGCTCCTTGTAATGGATTTTAGAATAAGCATCATGCTTGATCATTTTACATATTTTCACTGACTCCTTGGCCAATGTGACCTTGTGAAGCATCCTATGCAATGTCTACCCACAGTCACAGGAGATAAAACTCCAGTCTTTTCTTTCTTTTGCCCCCTATCTCTTAGTGAGTTTAGTACTGGGTAACCGCCTCTAATCTTTTCAACCAGACTGCCAGGTCTTCCTTAAACAATTGGAGCTCCTCCTATTTTATTAAGTCCTGCAGATTTGTATTGGTTGCATAACCCCTTCCCATTGAGAACAGCTACATTTTTGGAAAGGCAGCAAAAGAAGGACGGAGGACGGAGGGGTTTTCCAGCTCTCCATCCATAGACCTGCTTTGCTAGTAATCTGGAGAACCACTTGATGTGGTTGGGGACTTACTTGGCTCCAGCTGCTGGTGCCCACCTGACTAGTCTATGGTTCGACCACCCTGTCCAAAGTTGTTTTATAGGACTGTGAGGAGATAACTGTTAACAGGTTTGTCTTCCGTGTCTCTCCCCATATTTCAGGAATCCTGTTCAGGGCTGGGTTTTTTTCTGAAGACACGAGAAGAACCACACAGGGCCAAGCTAAGGTCCAGTGAATGGCAATTCCTTCCTGGGAGAGGCAAGGGAGTTGATTGTCTTCACATGAGATGGCATCATATGATCTTTCAATGAATCACTTGGCTGACTGGAAGGAGAGTCACCTGGGTCATTGATTGGCTCCTTGTTCTCAAGCCCAGCTGAATAAAACCAAATTTAGTACAGAGGCCAAATCTTACAGCAATAAGCAGGGGCTCCTCTTAACATCTCCTTGGACTCTGTGCATTGCTATGAGGTCTGATTAAACTAAACTGTACTACACAAATTGCTTCCTTCCATCTTTTAAAAAAGGCCTCCCAATGGAGTACTATTCATCTTTCCACGAACATGCAGCAGTGAGTTCCACAAGTGAAACATTTTGTCCTATCCCACGACCCTCAACTGCCTTCCCCACAAACACTTCTTTTGTTGAGTCGCCTCAACTCAACTTGGCGGACGGTGGGCCAGTGAATGAAGCAATGTGCTGAGAGTTGCTCAAACGTTGGGCAGCACCGTAGCTCTGGGAGGTTCCACCGCCAAGAACTGAGTGAAACCGCTCTCCGCTGCCGGCACCCCTTCTGTAACGGGCCGCAGGTATCCCCCGCCCGTGCCCGTGCCCGTTTACCTGCATCTGCCCTGGACAGGCTGGCACAGCTGAAATAAGCCAGGAAGGCTGCGTTGATGTAGAGGAGCAGGTCTGCCATCCTCCTCCCGCGCGAGTCCATGCTGCACCCACATGGAAAGAAGGGCCACTTCAGCCCCGGAGGTCCAGATCCCGCATGGGAGGCGGTCGGGGAGGGCGCCCTGGGCCCCGGGGGCGCCGCCGATCAGAGCGACGCCAGCCAGCCCCGCGCCCCGAGCCCCCGGGCGGACATTTCAGCACCACGGAGAGCTCCCGCCGCCGCCGCCGCCGCCGCCTCGCTTCCCCGCTTCCCCCGGCGAGGAAGGGCGGCCGCTCGGGGGGGCTTCGCGGCGCCGGGCCCCGGAGGCCGAAAGGGTCGGGGGGCTCTCCCTGGGCCCGGGGAAAGTTTCTCGGAAGCGGCGGGAGGCGGCTCGGCTCCGGCGAGGCAACGCTAGAGAGAGGCGGCCGGGCGGCGGCGGCGGCGGCGGCGGCGGCGCTCGGTCTCCGCAAGATGCAAACGTTCCGCCTCCTCCGCCATCAGTCAGGCGGCTCCATTCATGGGAGCGAGAGGGAGAGGGTGAAGGAGGGAGCCCCGGAGTCTGGCCACAACGCGGTGCCCCCCCGCCCTCCCCGCCACGCTAGGAGCCACCGGCCGAGCCCGGCTTCCTCCCACCATCCCCGGCCGAGTCACACCGCCCTCCCCTGGCGTGGAGATGGGTGCGCGGAACGCGCGGAGCGGCGAGCCGCGGGAGGGGGGTGTCTTCAGTCAGCCCCTCCCTCATTAACCTGAATCGGAGAGCGACAGGCTTTGCAGGGGACGGGGAACCTTTCTGGCTGGGTCTGGCCGCCGAGCACCATTTCGAGATGGCTCCTGCGCGCCAAGGAACAAGCGCCCGGTGCCTTTGAGCCTCCCCCCGGGGCAGACGCTCCACTGCGCGCGCCTTGGCTGACTGAAGGCGGAAGGAGAGCGAGGCAGGCGCGGAGGGAGCCCCGCTGGGTAGGGGAACTCTGCCCCCAGCCTCCCTGAGTGAAGAGAGCCATCCTGGAGCCCCCTCTGGGGAGACGCGCCAGTGCCAAGGGCAGCAGAGCACACGGGTAGCCCAGGTGTCTGAGCATGGAGGAATAAACCAAAAGGGGTGGGTGGGTGGGTGCCGTGATTCATAACAGCCCCAAAGGAGACAGAGTGGGTCCACTGGGCAGCACAGCCGCTTCCAAGGTTTCTCCCAATCTGCATCAGGAGGAGGAGAAGGGAAATGGACCCTCTGCCAACCTGTGGAGGAATTTGCACAGAAATTAAAAGCACCCTCTTCCATTTGTGCTCATCGAGCAGCCCTAGAAGAAGAAGAAGAAGAAGACATGAAAGATACTGTGGGGAGGAAGATCAGCTGGGGCCAGACAAGGTCAACCTGCCACATGTTGGGGGCTTTAAGAGTTCTTCAATCTTACATGCTGAACTGTCAATTTCCTTCCCCAATGCATCCACCTTGGGTGTGATTCAGCTGTCCCAGTGGCCACATCTCTATGAATCTAAACTGGCTATAGGGTGGTCCCTCCAGCAAAGGAGATCGTTACCTTGTCGTGGTGCAGGAGCTTGAGCACCTCAATGAAACCATGAGCTAAACCGTGAAGGGACACCCAAGACGGGAAGGTCGTGGCAGAGAGGTCAGACTAAATACGATCCCTGGGGAAGGTAATGGCAACCCACCCCAGTATTCTTGCCATGAAAACTAAATGGATCAGTACAACCAAAGATATGTCGGTATACCATTGGAAGATGGGACTCCCAGGTCGGAAGATGGTCAAAATGCTACTGGGGAGGAACAGAGGATACGTTCAACTAGCCCCAGATGTGATGACGCAGCTAGCTCAAAGCCGAAAGGACGGCTAGCGGCCGACGGTGCTGGTGGTGAACGACGAATCCGATGTTCTAAAGATCAACACACCATAGGAACCTGGAATGTAAGATCTATGAGCCAGGGCAAATTGGATGTGGTTATTGGTGAGATGTCAAGACTAAATATAGACATTTTAGGTGTCAGTGAACTGAAATGGACTGGAATGGGCCACTTCACATCAGATGACCACCAGATCTACTACTGTGGACAAGAGGACCACAGAAGAAATGGAGTAGCCTTCATAATTAATAATAAAGTGGCTAAAGCAGTGCTTGGATACAATCCAAAAAACGATAGAATGATCTCAATTCGAATTCAGGGTAAGCCATTTAACATCACAGTGATCCAAATATACGCCCCAACCACAGATGCTGAAGAAGCAGAAGTAGATCAGTTCTATGAGGATCTGCAGCACCTACTGGATAATACACCAAAAAGAGATGTTATTTTCATTACAGGAGACTGGAATGCTAAGGTCAGACAACACCTGGAATTACAGGCAAGCATGGTCTGGGAGAACAAAATGAAGCAGGACATAGGCTGATAGAATTTTGCCAAGACAACTCACTGTGCATAACAAACACTCTCTTCCAACAACCCAAAAGACGACTTTATACATGGACTTCACCAGATGGTCGACACCGAAATCAGATTGACTACATCCTTTGCAGCCAAAGGTGGCGGACATCTATACAGTCGGTAAAAACAAGACCTGGAGCTGACTGTAGTTCAGATCACGAACTTCTTATTGCAAAATTTAGAATCAGACTAAAGAGAATAGGGAAGATCCACAGATCAGTTAGATATGAGCTCACTAATATTCCTAAGGAATATGCAGTGGAGGTGAAGAATAGATTTAAGGGACTAGATTTAGTAGATAGGGTCCCAGAAGAACTATGGACAGAAGTTCGCAACATTGTTCAGGAGGCGGCAACAAAAAAACGTCCCAAAGAAAAAGAAAACCAAGAAGGCAAGATGGTTGTCTGCTGAAACACTGGAAGTAGCCCAAGAAAGAAGGAAAGCAAAAGGCAACAGTGATAGGGGGAGATATGCCCAATTAAATGCAAAATTCCAGAGGTTAGCCAGAAGAGATAAGGAATTATTTTTAAACAAGCAATGTGCGGAAGTGGAAGAAGACAATAGAATAGGAAGGACAAGAGACCTCTTCCAGAAAATTAGAAACATCGGAGGTAAATTCCAGGCAAAAATGGGTATGATCAAAAACAAAGATGGTAAGGACCTAACAGAAGCAGAAGAGATCAAGAAAAGGTGGCAAGAATATACGGAAGATCTGTATAGGAAGGATAATAATATTGGAGATAGCTTTGACGGTGTGGTCAGTGAGTTAGAGCCAGACATCCTGAAGAGTGAGGTTGAATGGGCCTTAAGAAGCATTGCTAATAACAAGGCAGCAGGAGACGACGGTATCCCAGCTGAACTGTTTAAAATCTTGCAAGATGATGCTGTCAAGGTGATGCATGCCATATGCCAGCAAATTTGGAAAACACAAGAATGGCCATCAGATTGGAAAAAATCAACTTATATCCCCATACCAAAAAAGGGAAGCACTAAAGAATGTTCAAACTATCGAACAGTGGCACTTATTTCACATGCCAGTAAGGTAATGCTCAAGATCTTGCAAGGTAGACTCCAGCAATTCATGGAGCGAGAATTGCCAGATGTACAAGCTGGGTTTAGAAAAGGCAGAGGAACTAGAGACCAAATTGCCAATATCCGCTGGATAATGGAGAAAGCCAGGGAATTTCAGAAAAACATCTATTTCTGTTTTATTGACTATTCTAAAGCCTTTGACTGTGTGGATCATAACAAATTGTGGCAAGTTCTTGGTGGTATGGGGATACCAAGTCATCTTGTCTGCCTCCTGAGGAATCTGTATAATGACCAAGTAGCAACGGTAAGAACAGAGCACGGAACAACGGACTGGTTTAAGATTGGGAAAGGAGTACGGCAGGGTTGTATACTCTCACCCTACCTATTCAACCTGTACGCAGAACACATCATGCGACATGCTGGGCTTGAGGAATCCAAGGCTGGAGTTAAAATCGCTGGAAGAAACATTAACAATCTCAGATATGCAGATGATACCACTTTGATGGCTGAAAGTGAGGAGGAGTTGAGGAGCCTTATGACGAAGGTGAAAGAAGAAAGTGCAAAAGCTGGGTTGCAGTTAAACCTCAAAAAAACCAAGATTATGGCAACCAGCTTGATTGATGACTGGCAAATAGAGGGAGAAAAAGTGGAGGCAGTGACAGACTTTGTATTTCTAGGCGCAAAGATTACTGCAGACGCTGACTGCAGCCAGGAAATCAGAAGACGTCTACTTCTTGGGAGGAGAGCAATGGCAAATCTTGATAAAATAGTTAAGAGCAGAGACATCACACTGACAACAAAGGTCCGCATAGTTAAAGCAATGGTATTCCCTGTAGTAACCTATGGCTGCGAGAGCTGGACCATAAGGAAGGCTGAGCGAAGGAAGATAGATGCTTTTGAACTGTGGTGTTGGAGGAAAATTCTGAGAGTGCCTTGGACTGCAAGAAGATCAAACCAGTCCATACTCCAGGAAATAAAGCCAGACTGCTCACTTGAGGGAATGATATTAAAGGCAAAACTGAAGTACTTTGGCCACATAATGAGAAGACAGGATACCCTGGAGAAGAAGCTGATGCTAGGGAAAGTGGAAGGCAAAAGGAAGAGGGGCCGACCGAGGGCAAGATGGATGGATGGTATTCTGGAGGTGACGGACTCAACCATTGGGGAGCTGGGGATGGTGACGGCTGACAGAGGGCTCTGGCGTGGACTGGTCCATGAAGTCACGAAGAGTCGGAAACGACTGAACGAATAAACAACAAAATAGGGTGGTCCTCCTTGTTGGAGGTCCCAGCAAATCAGCATGCCTCATTAGCATATGAGAAGTTCATTCTAGGATGACTCTCTGTGCTTCTGGAGGAAGCTGTTTGTTGCTCCTCCCACTTCCTCTTTCTCTCTCTGCCTTTTGCCACCAATGAAGGAGCACGTGGCTGCTGAGCTCCTCTCCATTGATGACCATGACCATTGATTGACCATGCCTAGGCCTCAACTCCAGAAGCTTTCCCCTTTCTCCATGCAGCTCTTGGCAGCAATGAAGGCCAAGAGTAAAACAAAGTTTAGGGAACCAAAGAAGAACCATTCCTAACAGAATGGATGTAACTGTAACTGGACCAAATAAACGTAATAACTCTTTTTGTACATACTTTTGAAACTTCGTTGTCTAAGCGTGTAATTCTTTGTGCTTGGGTGGGCTAAGTGTGTTAAGATCAATAACCTATGTCTCTCTAGCATGCTCATTAATGCTATTGTTAATAATATTCTTTTCTGTGCACTTATTGCTTCGTTGCACTAAGCTCTGCCCCATTCAGTGGTCCTAGCAGTCCACTAATGGACATCACTCCTGGCCATAAGGGAGATGCCATGGCCCTGAAAAGTACAGCAAAGCTGTAATAAAATGGTGTGTCCTGTCTCAAGGAGCTTCCTTCTCAAATGCCCCAAGGGACTGGGCACAGACAACAGAGAGAAGCAGACAGAGTGCCCAGAGGAGACTGGGGAGGGGTCATGCACCCGCTGGACATTTTGTCATGTGGTCTGGGGACTTCCTTACTGGACCTGTCAGGCCCTTGGGGGCTGGAGGCCAGGCAGAGTGGGACAGACAGGAACCAGGACTTCATCTGTCGCTTGCTCTTTATTCAAGACACGCCTTGCTCAGAGTAGGAATCAGGCCAAAATCCAAAGTTTTATCTAGCTTGATACACCTAAATCATATTCTATTGGCCACTTGTGTCACCTTTAACTAACAGCTCCACCCCAGCTGCAGAGGTGGAGCCCAAGCACAGAAGCAGCAGCCAGAGGCCGCCTTCTCTTTGAGCACGTATGGCTGGAGTCTCTGACTGTCTGCAGGGAAGAGTCGGGGAAGATGGAGTGAGCCCTGCTGGGTCACGACAAAGTTCCAGCAAGTCATGGGAGGCAACCAGCTGCCAAGAGAAGCGTGGCAACTGCCCCCTTTGCTCCCAGCAAATGTTCCCAGAGAGGGAGACTGCCCCTGTGTCTCCATCGTGGCTCGTGGCATCAAAAGTGAGTTTGCCTCACACTCTTTTCAGGCTGCCCTATGACAGTGAATTGCATAAAATCTAGCTACACGCCATGTGAAAATGCTCTCTCTTTTCTTTTTCTCTTTTATTTTAAAATATTTATTTTTTGCTTATTCCCCGGAGAATAAATATCTGTTAAAATTACCCTAACATACGCCACAAAAGCACAGCAAAGGAGCTTAACAGCACTTTAAAAGCAACTAATTAAAACAATTTGTTATGAATCTCCCATCATTCAGCTTCTCTGGACTATGGAAGAATAAATGGGTTTTCTCCACTTTCTATCATGTATTATTTCCATTTCCATTACATTTCTTCTCTCACATTCACTTTCTCACCTTTTTGGAAAGGAAATAGATTTCAAATTTTGTAACCTTTCCTAACCAGAAGTCCAGCCCCTTCATCATTTGGCTTTTCTGTAATTTTCTGGCTCTAGAATATTATCTCTGCAGCAGGTGGGCCCTATAATTGTATACTGAAGCAATTATAGCGTGGAACAGCATAAAGGTTGGGACGGTGACATTTATTTTCAATTTCTTCTTTAATGATCCCCAAGCTGGGATCATTTTCCACACCTCTTTCACATCTGTTGCAACTGGGCCATTGAACTGATTGGTCTCCCCAGCTCAACATGAAGGACATTGCTCTGTCCCTGGGTGTGGGAATCCAACATCCGATCTCTCTTCCATCCCCTGCGGTTCCCCACCCTTCCGTAAGGATGGCCCTTCCCCTTGGCTTGGGCAGGTTCCAAAAGGACAGGGCAGGTGCCAGAGAATCCAGATCCCTCCCAGCCTCCTGCTATGACTTCAAATGCAGCAAAAACCAATCTCCCCCCGCCCCCCATGCACAATGGGAGAGTAAATGTTTCAAAAAAACCCACTAGACAGAGGCTAATGTCTCTCAATCCTGATTAGCAGCATGCTGCTCAGCACCCGGTGGGTGGAGAGCTGGATACTCTCAGCACTCCAAGGCCAAAGGGATCCAAGTGATCTATTTTTTTTCCATTCCTTGTTGCAACTATTTAGTTCAGTTGCTATGACTCCCTTCCTGAAAATATCATTTCATCCATGGGGGTCTCCTCTACAACTTCTGCAGTGAAGATAGATGTGAAATAGTCAACCAACTGTCTTCAATTTCCTCCACACTTATCCAATTCTCAAACACACCAACTTTTTTTCTGTTTACACACACACAATACACAACACACATACACACACACACCACAAAATTATTGGCTTTCCTTCCTTCCTTGGCAGCATTTCTTGGTTTCCCCGGGCAAGTTTCTGTGCCTTCAGCCTCTCCTCATGGCGTCAAGACCTCCATTTTCTCCAAGAAGCCGCCTTCGCTACCTCTGTTCCTTAGCCATACTGCCCCACTCTAATTCTTTCAGCCAGTATTGAAGCAAATATTTTATAATCATTGTTCAACAATGAAACTGGTCTGTAATTCTTAATTAGAGAAGGGTCTTGTACTTCCTTTGGTAAAAGTGCAATGTTAGCTTCTTTCCATGAATCTGTCATTGCGGAACCTAACAAAATAGATTTCATCAGTCTTTTAAAAGGTTGAAGAATCTGATCTTCAAAACATCTATAATATAATGCAGGTAAACCATCAGGACCTGGTGCTTTTCCCAATTTAGTTCATTTTATGGCTTCGACTATTTCAAAAGTAGTTATAGGATTATTCAATGTTGCTCTCTGTGACTGTGAAAGTTTTGGTAAATCTTGTTTATTCAAATATTCATCTATCTTCTCCAAGGAGACTTCTTGTTTTTTATACAAGTTAGAGGAAAAACTATAAAATGCTTTCTTAATCTTCTCATTATCCAATAATTCCACATTTCCTTCTTCATTTCCTTCCCTCTTTCTTTCCTAAATTTATATGCTAACCATCTTCCTGGTTTATTAACGAATTCAAAATGTCTCTGTTTAACATATTTCAACTTTGTTTCTATTTATTTCACAGTCAACATTGACAATTGCTGATGTAATAACTTTAGTTGGTACACAATATTGTTACAGTATCTGTCGGTTTTTTCCGTAGCTCTGTTTCTTTCAGCTTGATCTGATCCAAAACCGTTTCTAACTTTTGTTGAGATTTCTTCTTGAGACTAAGGTTATGATGGATAAAATGCCCCCTCATCACCGCTTTACTAGTATTCCAAACAGTTTTTAAATCTGTTTCATTGTCCAAGTTAATATCAAAAAAATCATTTAATTTCCTCTTACAATCCTCCACAACCTTTTATTTTTGTAAAATTAATTTGTTCAGTCTCCATCTATAGGTCCTGAATGTTTTCTTTATTGTCATACTTACAGGATTATGATCAGAAAAAGTCTTTGGTAAAATATCTACTTTAGAAACTTTATTCACCAAGTCCCTTGAAATCCATATCATATCAATTCTTGAAAAAGATTTATGTCTCTCTGAATAAAAAGTATAATCCTTTGCCAGTCCATTTTTGTATCTCCAGGAGTCCACCAATGTCAATTGTCCATCAAATCAAAAAAGGATTTTGGTAATTTCCCTTGTTTAATTTTAATTTGTTTCTCAGATGTTCTGTCAATCAGTGGGGAAATAACTCCATTCCAGTCCCCCATTAAACATCAACTTTGGTACGAAAAAGATGACAATTCATTCAAAAGTTGTGTAAAAAATTTACTTTTATCTTCAGTTGGTACACATACTCCCACAATAATAGATTTAAGTCCATAAAGTTCCACTTCAACTGCTACATATCTACCATACTCATCAGCTGATAATAAACATGGTTTCAAATGTTGCTTAACATATAAATTAATTTTCTTCAAACCTGCTGAAATAAATTCTTGTCCCAAATTTTTATTTATCAAATATTTTATATCTTTTTTCCTTATATGAGTTTCTTGTAGGCATATCACATCATGTTTCAATTTTTTCAAATAAGGAAAATGTTTCTTCTTTTTTGAGAGGCATTTGCCCCATTTATATTCCATGTGAGACAGTTCAAGGCCATTTTTATGCAAACAACCCACTAAAGTCTTTGGATGTAGCACCCATCTCTTCATCTTGTATTGTGGAATCCATTTGTTTAGTTCCAGATGGAGCCTTTTCTGTTGCATCCTGCTCCAACTTAGTTCCATGCCTGACAAGGAAATCTTTGTGTGATGTCTCTGGTTCTAAACCTCCAAATCAGTACAATCCATTGATGTAGTAGAAAGCTTTATTAGAGACATGCAAACTAGAACATGCCTAAAGACCCGAATGAGGTTCCCGCTCAAAAAGATTGAATTTTCCCTCTCTCCCGCCTTCGTGCCAGCCCCGTTCCACCCGATGATGTCAATTTCATTCCCACTCACTTGTCTCCCCCTCCCGTCCAGTGCTCGTCTCCGAGACGTTCCCAGGTGGAGGACCTTGACTCGCTGAGAAAACATCTCCAGCCGCCTCTGCAGGAATGCTCTCCCCCCTCCCGTGCATGGCACAGGCTGGCACGCATTCAGTCGCTCTCTTTCTCATGAGTCTTTATCCCATGGCAGGATTTGCACTGGTGCAATCCTGACATACCAACCCTCCCCAAAAAATAGTAGGCTATACATATAGAGTTCTATTAGTAGAAAAACGGTATTGAAGATTCAACCTGTAAAAGGAACAGAAATCGGTTAGTTAATCTGTATTGTATCATTTAGGTTTGTTAGGGAACTGAGTATGAAAACAGTTTATGAGTTCTTCGGCATGGACATGCTTGCAGGCAACCCATTCGTTGAAGCTTCTAGGTAAATACCTAAGGGACCGTCTTATCCCCATTACATCGTCCCGTCCCATCTAGTCATGCACGGAGGGCATGCTACAGACCCCATCGGTCAAAGAATTCCATCTCACGGGGTCACGGAAGCGTGCCTTCTCTGCAGTAGCGCCTGCTCTGTGGAATATTCTTCCCCCAGAGTTAAGACAGTCTCCCTCGCTCCTGGACTTCCGGAAAAAACTCAAGACTTGGCTTTGCCAACAGGCCTGGGGCGGGAAGAAGAGTATAAACTCTTGGGGATGGCATCAGGTTGGCCCTTGAATTGCCCTTCCAATGTTTTAAGAAGATACCACCATCTCATCTTGATTTTATTATATTTATTGTATTTTAAATTGTTTATTTTAATGTTTAATGTTTATGTAATTTTATATTGGATTGTAAACCGCCCAGAGTCCCTTTGAGGGAGTTGGGCAGTGATAAATCGAATAAATAAAATAAATAAATAAATAAATAAATAAATAAATAAATAAATAAATGTTTCCATTGAACGAGGTATTGCAATTGACCTCTGTGGCGCCGTGAATCCAATATATCTTGTACTTCAAAGTGTTGTTCTCCTTCGATCATTGTAGGTACTGGGACAGGCTCTTCTCGATGCCAGGATACTGATTCTTTGTGCAGTTTAAGCAGGCTGCAATGGAAAATGGGATGAATTTTCCTCATATTTTTTGGTAGCTCGAACTGTACAGTTACTGGATTTATCAGCTTGACAGTAGGGAACAGACCCACATATTTAGGACTCAATTTCTTAGAGGGTTGATCGGATTTCAGGAACTTTGTGGATAGTTAAACTTTTCCCCCTATTTGCATTGGCCATTCTGGTGCATGTTTGCGGTCAGCAATGTTTCTCTCATAACTGGCCAGTTAGTTGATATTTTATTATCCACTCATCAGCCATGATTGGTTCTGCTTGACTTTGTGGAGTGGTCTGAGGTAGTTCAGGAATGGCCACAAACTCTTGCCCATTTACTATTTTAAATGGGGAAAAACTTTGATGCATTGCATTGTTGTATGCCACTTGGGCAAAAGGTAATAAGTCCACCCAATCATTTTGCTGATAATTGATATAACATCTCAGATATTGTTCTAATACAGAATTCAATCATTCAGTCTGTCTGCGGGTGGTGGGAGGAGCTTAAGCCTTGCTCCACCCCATGAGCTTGAGAAATGCTTTCCAAAATTTTGCAGTGAATTGGACGCAGTCACTAATTATTCTCTCAGGGACCCCACATAAATGGTAAATATGTTGAATAAACATCTTGGCTAATTGGTTCGCTGTAGGTAACCCATTGCATGGGACAAAATGAGCTTGCTTTGAAAATAAGTCTGTAACTACTCAAATGACTGTTTTCTTTCTACTCTCAGGAAGTTCAACTATGAAGTCCATGGCAATTTGCTTCCATGGTAGGGTAGGGTTAGCAACCATTTGTAATAGCCTCTTAGTCTTGCCTCCTTGCCTTTTTGCTATGGCACACATGGGGCAACTATTCACATATTCCCCCACGTCCTTCCTCATTGATGGCCACCAGAATTGTCTTCTTAGTAAGTGCAATGTTTTTACAAATCCAAAGTGGCTGGCAGTTTTAGAATCATGGCTCCTCTCTAAAATCCTTTTCCTCATGGTTTTTGGAATGTACATCCTATCTCCACTCCACCACAGTCCTTGATTTTCTTTTAGGGATTGTTTATTCCCCTGCAACCATTCATCTGTTTGTAACTCTACTTTTAGTTCTTGGATCAGTCCTCCCTCTAGGTCAGTAACTGGTACTATTTTTCAACTTCGTTTCTCTGCCAGTTGCTTGGGTGAAATAACTGAGTCTATTACCCCTTCTCTCTGACTATTGTGTTTGGGTAATCTCGACAATGCGTCGGCTAGGAAGTTCTTTCCCCCAGACAAATACTTCAGTGTAAAGTTGAACCTGCTAAAGAATTCCGCCCATCTCAGCTGTTTGGGATTTAATTTTCTGGGAGATTTTAAAGCCTCTAAATTTTTGTGATCATACTTTGAAAGGGTGGTGAGAACCCTCCAGTAAATGCCTCCATGTCACTAGAGCATGTCGTACAGCAAAAGCCTTTCTTTTTGAGGTTCTTTCTTGTTTTTCATTTTCAATAGGTCAGTTAGTGGCAGCATAGTTTGGGATAAATTGCCTGTAAAATTTCAAAAACCCCAGGAAACTTTGCAACTGCCTTCTAGTCCTTGGGGTTTCCCATCCCAGTACATCCTGCACCTTTCCAGGATCCATTTCAATCCCTTTGTGTGACACTCTATAGCCCAGATAGTCCAATTTATTTTTATGGAATTCACACTTTGAAAGTTTTGCATATAGCATATAGCTTTTAGTAGTCTCTTTAGCACATCTCTCACTATCTTCACATGCTCTTCCAAAGTCTCTGAGTATATCAAGATGTCATCTAGGTAAACTAACACTCCCCTGTACAAAATTTCATTCAGTACTTCATTTATTAGGTGCATGAATGCCCCCGGGGGCCCCCGTAATCCGAACAGCATCACGCAATACTCAAAACAACCCAGTTGGCAATTAAAGGCAGTTTTCCATTCATCCCCTTCTCTGATGCGTACTCTGAAATAAGCTTCCCTCAGATCCAATTTAGTAAATATTTTTCCCTTCGACAAATGTGCCAACATGTCTTTCATCAAGGGCAACAGGTATTGATTCGAGGTACAGATCACATTTAAGCCTCTATAATCAGTGCACAATCTCAAAGACCCATCTTTCTTTTTCCTGAAAAGTTCCCTCTCTCCTGCCTTCATGCCAGCCCCATTCCACCTGATGATGTCAATTTCATTCCCACTCGCTTGTCTTCCTCTCCCGTCCGGTGCTTGTCTCCGAGACATTCCCAGGTGGATGACCTTGACTCGCTGAGAAAACATCTCCAGCCGCCTCTGCAGGAATGCTCTCCCCCCTCCCGTGCATGGCACAGGCTGGCACGCATTCAGTCGCTGTCTTTCTCATGAGTCCTTTATCCCATGGCAGGATTTGCACTGGTGCAATCGTGACACTTTGGCTTTAGGGATTGAAGTTAGTCTAAACCTTTGTTGTTATTAAGTAAAACTTACCCCTTCCAATTTCTCCCAATGAAAAGGAATCCCATTCTTTTTCAGAACATCAGTTTAAAAAGTATATTCTTTTCTCTTAAAATTCTCACAGGAATTTCTTTCAGTACAATTATATCCACTTTGTCAATATTAAGTTTAGAGTCAAAGTGGCCTTGTAGGACCAATCCTCTTGTTTTTCTCCTCGCAAACTGAACCAGAACATCTCTCAGCTTGTTATTTATAGTTGCGTACCTCGAGTTAATGCGAAAGACTTTTTCTATTTCTTCCATCATTTTGTCATCCTCCCATTCAATTAAAGCTGCCAAAGGATGTGAAATCTTATCTTTAAGACTCTCCTCCTTGGCTTCAGGAATCCCCCTGAGCCTGAAGCAAAATTCTTTATCCCTTAATCCAAGCAGTGCAATTTTATCAAGCTCTTTCTCCCTTTCACTTTCCAATACATCAACTCTGCTAGTTACTTGTTTCACATCTTCCATTTTCTCTAATTTCTGCTCCAATCTTGAAATCAGTAAATCTTGTATCCATCTTTTTCTCAAGAACCTCAAAAGATTGGGCAATAGACTGTGTACATTTAGCTGTGAACTCCTCAAATATGCTCTTTAGTACCTCATATTCGCCAGCAGCTCATCTTTGTACTTTTCTAGTGGCCATGATTTCTATTTCCCATCTATCTATCATCCATCCATCCATCCATCCATCTATCTACTCTTCAATGCTTTAAAATGTAATACTTTGGCTCCCTCTAGTGACCAACAATAATATTTATAGTGGAAGATGATTCCGGTAATAGAAAGTAATTGAAAGGGGGAGAAAGTTTCCAATTGCAGAGTATCCAGTTACAAAGCCACAAGTTGAAATAGAAAGTCTTTCTTTATCAGTATTAAAGAAAGTAACCAATCCCAGCTTAAAAAAACAATGGCAGCAGATACTTTCCCACAGCGACTAAAAAAAGACCAGTCCCAAATCCAACAAAATCTTTTACTTAATTTTTTTTAAATAGAAAATACTCACAACATTTATTCCCTTAAAAAACATTTTACTAAAGCGGTTCAACTTTCAGCTTCCTTGCTCAAACTTTAATCCTTTAAAGCAGTTAAAACATGCAAAGAAGAAATCCCAAAAATAATGAAAGTTCAACCAAGAGAGTCAGTATGTCTGTACTGGAGAAAGCCTCTTTAAATTCAATACTTCAAAAGCAAAAAGGTGATTTTAGAAGTGGGATGGTCGGAGTTAATGTCCATTTTTCGGCTTCAATGCAGCTTGGAAGAGATGGCAATCCTGCCTCTCAGCTGATCACTCACCATTCGGTCGCTGGAACACCGTTTCACGATCCTCCGGCAAGGAGAAGCTGTCCAGAGGTGTCCACTCTACCCAGTGCTGGTTTCTCTTCCGAGCCTGATATTCTGCGTTTCTATTATTGTGCTTTGCAGAGGTCAACATTTCTGGAGAGAATTGGCTTTCTTGCATTTCCCTTCTGATTTCTTTTTTTTTTTAATAAGAATTTTATTAATTTTCTAAATATAATTAAAATACAAAATACACAATTCTGATTTCTGATGAAAGTCCACCATTGAAATCACCAAGGAGGCAACCCTTCCATCTGAATGGCAATAACCGAGGGAATCAGAATGAAACTGGGGAAATACTCACCATGGTATTGATGCCAGAGGAATGCAAGAGGCTTTGTGGCTCGATCAGCGTTTGCATAGCTAAATGGTTAGAAGATTTACTGTACATTTTGACTCTGTCTGGGTTGCCCCAGACCTCCACGTATTCCTTCCCTGAAATTCAGCACTCTCAAAGGAGATGGAACTGGTCTGAGGAAGGAAGATACTTCATTGCAGACCCAAGCAATCCTAATTATGATGACAATCAGCTTCTAGGAAAGGCTTAGATTTAGAATCTGGTCCTACAGTATATATGCGCAAACCCCAAAGATTATCCTTAGTGTCCTTCTTAGTTTCTGTAACAAACTGCTTGACGTCCACTTCTCATGCTGGTTTGCTGGTTGCACCTGCCCTGTGTTTACGAAATGGCCACATTTAGTCCCCGGTCCCTCATTTCCCACCTTGCCAGTTCCGGCCCTCACATTATCTGCCTCTCTATTTCTGATGACCTTGGGAGGAAGGCTGAGAACATGGATTTCCCTTTCAGCTTTTGCTACCAGCTCAATTATTTTTCTCTCGAAAGTGCAACTGTTGTCATTGTTTCTAACTAGGGTCTCTTTTGCTCTTTTATTGCTGTTGTTTTGCCATCCCATAGGACCACATAGCTGAATTAGGTCTTGGAGGTCATCTAAACCAGACTTTCTCCAAGGTGGTTCCAGATATGCAGGAACTCTAATTCCTAGAATTCTTCATGGGGTGGGGGGAGGAATGGTCATGCTGGATGGTAATTTGGGCAACTGGAGCTCCAAACCTTCTGAAGAGCACCAGGTTGGAGGGGGCTGTCTAGTCCAGTTGCCTGCTCAGTGCAAGAGGATTCTCCAACTTTCCAGCCATGTGGCTTTCCAGCCTCTGCTTAAATGCTTCCGGTAAAAATCAGGACAACTGAAAGGTGGTGGGACATGCATGAGCTTGACTGCTGCCTGTGACCTCTGCAGGGCATATGGACCATTGAGGGGGTCTGCCCCAGGCACCCAATGGATCTGAATGGTTTCCAGATAGCACTTGAGGAGTTGCCCCACCCTAGCTCCTCTCCAGTGCCTGGTGAGCCACTGGCAATGCAGACGAGACAAGTGTTGGATGAGATCATTTCTGAGTGGGCTCTTTCTTCTGGCCAATCCTAGTTGCCTCTTTAGTTCACTGAGGACCTCCAGAAAATGCAGAGAGAGAAGCAGTGAGAGAAAGATGAAAAGTGATTCTGATTGAGCATGGGTGCATGCCCATGCTTGGGAAGCATCTCCATTTCTCTTCCCTTATTGCAGAGCTTTCCAAACTGTGTGTTGCGACACGTTAGTGTGTTGGCTGCAGTGTTTGGGTGTGTCACGGCTGCTGCTGCCTCCGAGCCCTGCCAGGATTCCACGCAGGTCCTAGTGCCTGCCTTGTGCCTGGCTGCCTCCAAACCTGCTGTGATTCCACGCAGGTCCTAGTGCCTGCCTTGTGCCCTGCTGTAAGAGTGTGTCACGAAATGATGCATGTCTAAAAAGTGTGTCACCAACATGAAAAGTTTGGAAAGCTCTGCCTTATTGCACCAGAAGACTGTCATCCAGTGGCCTTGTTTAGGGTTACTAATTCTCTGTTATGGGAAGGTCAACAGTGAGCTCTTGCACTTTGCTGATACAGTTGCTCTGATTTGCCAGGATCTTGGCTCCTTGTGGGTCTTCGATGTGACTAGGGCGTTGTGTTGTTGATGTGTTGTTACCTGGGACTTCTTTTGGCCTGTGAACTCCAAGGACGTGGGTAGGGTGGTCTATAGACTATTCTTTGGCACCTTGCAAGCTTGATCCATGTGCATCCTGACTCCTATATGGGGTTAGGGGTGGGAGATTGTCAGTGCCTTTTTTACAGGAGAGGGTTTTGTCAGCAGCTCAAAAAAAGTCTGTTTTAAGCCCCTCCTGAAGAGATCTTCCCTGCATCCCGTGATTTTGAGTAACTATCATCCAGTTTCCAACCTTCTCTTCCTGGGAAAGGTTTTGAGAAGATGGTGGTGGATCAGGGCGCCTTAGATGAAGTAGGCTATCTGGACCCTTTTCAGTCAGGGTTCAGGCCTGGGTATGGGATAGAAGCAGCACTGGTTGCTCTTATCGATGACCTCCTTCTGGACCTGGATGGGATAGTGCACCTCTCTTGGTCATTTTAGATCTTTCAGCAACTTTTGCTATCGTCAACCAAGGTATCCGGGATCACCATATGGAGCCGGGGTGTGGAGGCACTGACCTTCCACAGCAGGCTGGTTCAGTCAAGTTACATAGGTTACGGCGGACATACAGGGGCTGGTCCTGTCTCTCCTACTCCTTACTTTCTGTATGAAGTGAGGTCATCCAATCATTTGGGGAATGGTATCATCAGTACCCTGATGTTACACAACTTTACATCACCACCCTGGGCTGTAGGGAAGGCTGGAGGCTGTCCTGGTCTGAATGGAGCAAACTAGATTGAATCTGAACCCAGGTAAGACTGAGTTCTTCTTTGTACATTGGGGTTCTCAGTTGACATCATGGTTGTCTGTAGATGGGCAGGCATTACCCCTGAAAAAGCAGGTTTGGGATCTGGGGGTCCATCTGGAGTCATGGCTGCTGCTAGAGGGGGCCTTTGCTATCTTTGGCTGGTGCATCAGTCGTGATCTTACCTGGTGCAAGAGAACCTTGCTGCAGTAATGGATGCCTTCATTACCACCCAATTAAACTACTGCAATACACTTACAGTAAATGGGCTCCCTTTAAAGGCCACTTGGAAGCTGCAGTTAGTTCACTTGAAAACCACTTGGAAACTGCAATGGCCCATGTTCTGGAAATATATTACACTGTCAGCCTCGCATGTTCGTCTGCCATGCTTCCCTGACTGTTGTACATGTGTAGTTTGCTGGTCTGCACTTAATTGCTTCAAGAAGTCTCCCTCTGGGCATTTTGGCATCGCTTGCCAAAACTGTGATAAG
Source organism: Charina bottae (assembly GCA_023362775.1). Classification (NCBI taxonomy): domain Eukaryota; kingdom Metazoa; phylum Chordata; class Lepidosauria; order Squamata; family Charinaidae; genus Charina; species Charina bottae. The sequence continues at coordinate 4,201,423 of JALMGJ010000013.1, read as the reverse complement.
CACCTGCTCTTTCAACAGACATTCTCCGGCAGAAGGATGCTTGGAGTGGGAACTGAATTGTTATGTCTTGACTCTGGGTGATGTCAGAGGGACTTTTTGATAATGCAGCATGGGCGCGAAAATCTTTATTCGAGGCTTCTCCTCGCCTGAAGTGTACTGATCCTGAATAAATGAATCTTTTAGAGTAATTGCCTGAGGGATTTCTTGATTGGGAATTCTGACACTGGGGGTTATCACATACACCTATGCTGTGGTTACTGGCTACCAGTGGCTTCCAGGAGCAATTTAAAATGCTGGTTTTGACCTACAGAGGCCTTTTATGGCTTGGCACCTACAGGGCCACCTGCTCCAACCAGAATCAGCCCATCTATTAGATCAGAGCTTTCCAAACTTTTCATGTTGGTGACACACTTTTTAGACATGCATCACTTCGCGACACACTCTTATAGCAGGGCAAAAGGCAGGCACTGGGACCTGCGCAGAATCACAGCAGGTTTGGAGGCAGCAAGGCACAAGGCAGGCACTAGGACCTGCGCGGAATCCCAGCAGGTTTGGAGGCAGCAAGGCACAAGGCAGGCACTAGGACCTGCGCGGAATCACAGCAGGTTTGGAGGCAGCAAGGCACAAGGCAGGCACTAGGACCTGCGCGGAATCCCAGCAGGTTTGGAGGCAGCAAGGCACAAGGCAGGCACTAGGACCTGCGCAGAATCCTGGCAGGGCAGGTTTGGAGGCAGCAGGGCACAAGGCAGGCACTAGGACCTGCGCAGAATCACAGCAGGTTTGGAGGCAGCAAGGCACAAGGCAGGCACTAGGACCTGCGCAGAATCACAGCAGGTTTGGAGGCAGCAAGGCACAAGGCAGGCACTAGGACCTGCGCGGAATCCCAGCAGGTTTGGAGGCAGCAAGGCACAAGGCAGGCACTAGGACCTGCGCGGAATCACAGCAGGTTTGGAGGCAGCAAGGCACAAGGCAGGCACTAGGACCTGCGCGGAATCCCAGCAGGTTTGGAGGCAGCAAGGCACAAGGCAGGCACTAGGACCTGCGCAGAATCCTGGCAGGGCAGGTTTGGAGGCAGCAGGGCACAAGGCAGGCACTAGGACCTGCGCAGAATCACAGCAGGTTTGGAGGCAGCAAGGCACAAGGCAGGCACTAGGACCTGCGCAGAATCACAGCAGGTTTGGAGGCAGCAAGGCACAAGGCAGGCACTAGGACCTGCGCGGAATCCCAGCAGGTTTGGAGGCAGCAAGGCACAAGGCAGGCACTAGGACCTGCGCGGAATCACAGCAGGTTTGGAGGCAGCAAGGCACAAGGCAGGCACTAGGACCTGCGCGGAATCCCAGCAGGTTTGGAGGCAGCAAGGCACAAGGCAGGCACTAGGACCTGCGCAGAATCCTGGCAGGGCAGGTTTGGAGGCAGCAGGGCACAAGGCAGGCACTAGGACCTACGCGGAATCTCAGCAGGTTTGGAGGCAGCAAGGCACAAGGCAGGCACTAGGACCTGCACGGAATCACAACAGGTTTGGAGGCAGCAGGGCACAAGGCAGGCACTAGGACCTGCGCGGAATCACAGCAGGTTTGGAGGCAGCAAGGCACAAGGCAGGCACTAGGACCTGCGCGGAATCCCAGCAGGTTTGGAGGCAGCAAGGCACAAGGCAGGAACTAGGACCTGCGCGGAATCACAGCAGGTTTGGAGGCAGCAAGGCACAAGGCAGGCACTAGGACCTGCGCGGAATCCCAGCAGGTTTGGAGGCAGCAAGGCACAAGGCAGGCACTAGGACCTGCGCAGAATCCTGGCAGGGCAGGTTTGGAGGCAGCAGGGCACAAGGCAGGCACTAGGACCTGCGCGGAATCTCAGCAGGTTTGGAGGCAGCAAGGCACAAGGCAGGCACTAGGACCTGCACGGAATCACAACAGGTTTGGAGGCAGCAGGGCACAAGGCAGGGACTAGGACCTGCACGGAATCCTGGCAGGGCAGGTTTGGAGGCAGCAAGGCACAAGGCAGGCACTAGGACCTGCACGGAATCACAACAGGTTTGGAGGCAGCAAGGCACAAGGCAGGCACTAGGACCTGCGCAGAATCCTGGCAGGGCAGGTTTGGAGGCAGCAGGGCACAAGGCAGGCACTAGGACCTGCGTGGAATCCCAGCAGGTTTGGAGGCAGCAAGGCACAAGGCAGGCACTAGGACCTGCACGGAATCACAACAGGTTTGGAGGCAGCAGGGCACAAGGCAGGCACTAGGACCTGCACGGAATCCTGGCAGGGCAGGTTTGGAGGCAGCAAGGCACAAGGCAGGCACTAGGACCTGCACGGAATCACAACAGGTTTGGAGGCAGCAAGGCACAAGGCAGGCACTAGGACCTGCGCAGAATCCTGGCAGGGCAGGTTTGGAGGCAGCAGGGCACAAGGCAGGCACTAGGACCTGCGCGGAATCTCAGCAGGTTTGGAGGCAGCAAGGCACAAGGCAGGCACTAGGACCTGCGCGGAATCCCAGCATGTTTGGAGGCAGCAAGGCACAAGGCAGGCACTAGGACCTGCGTGGAATCCCAGCACGTTTGGAGGCAGCAAGGCACAAGGCAGGCACTGGGACCTGCACGGAATCACAGCTGATTTGGAGGCAGCAAGGCACAAGGCAGGCACTAGGACCTGCGCGGAATCCCAGCACGTTTGGAGGCAGCAAGGCACAAGGCAGGCACTGGGACCTGCACGGAATCACACCAGGTTTGGAGGCAGCAAGGCACAAGGCAGGCACTAGGACCTGCACGGAATCACAACAGGTTTGGAGGCAGGAAGGCACAAGGCAGGCACTAGGACCTGCGCGGAATCCCAGCACGTTTGGAGGCAGCAAGGCACAAGGCAGGCACTGGGACCTGCACGGAATCACAGCTGATTTGGAGGCAGCAAGGCACAAGGCAGGCACTAGGACCTGCGCGGAATCACAGCAGGTTTGGAGGCAGCAAGGCACAAGGCAGGCACTAGGACCTGCGTGGAATCCCAGCAGGTTTGGAGGCAGCAAGGCACAAGGCAGGAACTAGGACCTGCACGGAATCCCAGCAGGTTTGGAGGCAGCAAGGCACAAGGTAGGCAGTAGGACCTGCACGGAATCACAACAGGTTTGGAGGCAGCAAGGCACAAGGCAGGCCCTAGGACCTGCACAGAATCACAACAGGTTTGGAGGCAGCAGGGCACAAGGCAGGCACTAGGACCTGCACGGAATCACAACAGCTTTGGAGGCAGCAAGGCACAAGGCAGGCACTAGGACCTGCACGGAATCACAACAGGTTTGGAGGCAGCAGGGCACAAGGCAGGCACTAGGACCTGCACGGAATCACAACAGGTTTGGAGGCAGCAGGGCACAAGGCAGGCACTAGGACCTGCACGGAATCCCAGCAGGTTTGGAGGCAGCAAGGCAAAAGGCAGGCACTGGGACCTGCACGGAATCCCAGCAGGTTTGGAGGCAGCAAGGCACAAGGCAGGCACTAGGACCTGCGCGGAATCCTGGCAGGGCAGGTTTGGAGGCAGCAAGGCACAAGGCAGGCACTAGGACCTGCGCGGAATCCTGGCAGGGCAGGTTTGGAGGCAGCAAGGTACAAGGCAGGCACTAGGACCTGCGCGGAATCCCAGCAGGTTTGGAGGCAGCAAGGCACAAGGCAGGCACTAGGACCTGCGCAGAATCCTGGCAGGGCAGGTTTGGAGGCAGCAGGGCACAAGGCAGGCACTAGGACCTGCGCGGAATCTCAGCAGGTTTGGAGGCAGCAAGGCACAAGGCAGGCACTAGGACCTGCGTGGAATCCCAGCAGGTTTGGAGGAAGCAAGGCACAAGGCAGGAACTAGGACCTGCACGGAATCACAACAGGTTTGGAGGCAGCAAGGGACAAGGCAGGCACTAGGACCTGCGTGGAATCCCAGCAGGTTTGGAGGCAGCAAGGCACAAGGCAGGAACTAGGACCTGCACGGAATCCCAGCAGGTTTGGAGGCAGCAAGGCACAAGGCAGGCCCTAGGACCTGCACAGAATCACAACAGGTTTGGAGGCAGCAGGGCACAAGGCAGGCACTAGGACCTGCATGGAATCACAACAGGTTTGGAGGCAGCAGGGCACAAGGCAGGCACTAGGACCTGTGCGGAATCCTGGCACGGCAGGTTTGGAGGCAGCAAGGCACAAGGCAGGCACTAGGACCTGCGCGGAATCCTGGCAGGGCAGGTTTGGAGGCAGCAAGGTACAAGGCAGGCACTAGGACCTGCGCGGAATCCCAGCAGGTTTGGAGGCAGCAAGGCACAAGGCAGGCACTAGGACCTGCGCAGAATCCTGGCAGGGCAGGTTTGGAGGCAGCAGGGCACAAGGCAGGCACTAGGACCTGCGCGGAATCTCAGCAGGTTTGGAGGCAGCAAGGCAAAAGGCAGGCACTAGGACCTGCGTGGAATCCCAGCAGGTTTGGAGGCAGCAAGGCACAAGGCAGGCACTAGGACCTGCACGGAATCACAACAGGTTTGGAGGCAGCAAGGCACAAGGCAGGCACTAGGACCTGCGCGGAATCCCAGCAGGTTTGGAGGCAGCAAGGCACAAGGCAGGCACTAGGACCTGCACAGAATCCTGGCAGGGCAGGTTTGGAGGCAGCAGGGCACAAGGCAGGCACTAGGACCTGCACAGAATCCTGGCAGGGCACGTTTGGAGGCAGCAGGGCACAAGGCAGGCACTAGGACCTGCACGGAATCACAACAGGTTTGGAGGCAGCAAGGCACAAGGCAGGCACTAGGACCTGCACGGAATCCCAACAGGTTTGGAGGCAGCAAGGCACAAGGCAGGCACTAGGACCTGCACGGAATCCCAGCAGGTTTGGAGGCAGCAAGGCACAAGGCAGGCACTAGGACCTGCACGGAATCGCAACAGGTTTGGAGGCAGCAAGGCACAAGGCAGGCACTAGGACCTGCACGGAATCCCAGCAGGTTTGGAGGCAGCAAGGTACAAGGCAGGCACTAGGACCTGCGTGGAATCCTGGCAGGGCAGGTTTGTAGGCAGCAAGGCACAAGTCAGGCACTAGGACCTGCGCGGAATCCCAGCAGGTTTGGAGGCAGCAAGGCACAAGGCAGGCACTAGGACCTGCGCAGAATCCCAGCAGGTTTGGAGGCAGCAAGGCACAAGGCAGGCACTAGGACCTGCACGGAATCCCAGCAGGTTTGGAGGCAGCAAGGCACAAGGCAGGCACTAGGACCTGCGCGGAATCCTGGCAGGGCAGGTTTGGAGGCAGCAGGGCACAAGGCAGGAACTAGGACCTGCGCGGAATCTCAGCAGCTTTGGAGGCAGCAAGGAACAAGGCAGGCACTAGAACCTGCACGGAATCACAACAGGTTTGGAGGCAGCAAGGCACAAGGCAGGCACTAGGCCTGCGCGGAATCACAGCAGGTTTGGAGGCAGCAAGGCACAAGGCAGGCACTAGGACCTGCACGGAATCACAACAGGTTTGGAGGCAGCAGGGCACAAGGCAGGCACTAGGACCTGCACAGAATCACAACAGGTTTGAAGGCGGCAAGGCACAAGGCAGGCACTAGGACCTGCGCGGAATCCCAGCAGGTTTGGAGGCAGCAAGGCACAAGGCAGGCACTAGGACCTGCGCAGAATCCTGGCAGGGCAGGTTTGGAGGCAGCAGGGCACAAGGCAGGCACTAGGACCTGCGCGGAATCCTGGCAGGGCAAGTTTGGAGGCAGCAGGGCACGAGGCAGGCACTAGGACCTGCGTGGAATCCCAGCAGGTTTGGAGGCAGCAAGGCACAAGGCAGGAACTAGGACCTGCACGGAATCACAACAGGTTTGGAGGCAGCAAGGCACAAGGCAGGCACTAGGACCTGCGTGGAATCCCAGCAGGTTTGGAGGCAGCAAGGCACAAGGCAGGAACTAGGACCTGCACGGAATCCCAGCAGGTTTGGAGGCAGCAAGGCACAAGGCAGGCCCTAGGACCTGCACAGAATCACAACAGGTTTGGAGGCAGCAGGGCACAAGGCAGGCACTAGGACCTGCACGGAATCACAACAGGTTTGGAGGCAGCAGGGCACAAGGCAGGCACTAGGACCTGTGCGGAATCCTGGCAGGGCAGGTTTGGAGGCAGCAAGGCACAAGGCAGGCACTAGGACCTGCGCGGAATCCTGGCAGGGCAGGTTTGGAGGCAGCAAGGTACAAGGCAGGCACTAGGACCTGCGTGGAATCCCAGCAGGTTTGGAGGCAGCAAGGCACAAGGCAGGCACTAGGACCTGCACGGAATCACAACAGGTTTGGAGGCAGCAAGGTACAAGGCAGGCACTAGGACCTGCGCGGAATCCTGGCAGGGCAGGTTTGGAGGCAGCAAGGTACAAGGCAGGCACTAGGACCTGCGCGGAATCCCAGCAGGTTTGGAGGCAGCAAGGCACAAGGCAGGCACTAGGACCTGCGCAGAATCCTGGCAGGGCAGGTTTGGAGGCAGCAGGGCACAAGGCAGGCACTAGGACCTGCGCGGAATCTCAGCAGGTTTGGAGGCAGCAAGGCACAAGGCAGGCACTAGGACCTGCGTGGAATCCCAGCAGGTTTGGAGGCAGCAAGGCACAAGGCAGGCACTAGGACCTGCGCGGAATCCCAGCAGGTTTGGAGGCAGCAAGGCACAAGGCAGGCACTAGGACCTGCACAGAATCCTGGCAGGGCAGGTTTGGAGGCAGCAGGGCACAAGGCAGGCACTAGGACCTGCACAGAATCCTGGCAGGGCACGTTTGGAGGCAGCAGGGCACAAGGCAGGCACTAGGACCTGCACGGAATCACAACAGGTTTGGAGGCAGCAAGGCACAAGGCAGGCACTAGGACCTGCACGGAATCCCAACAGGTTTGGAGGCAGCAAGGCACAAGGCAGGCACTAGGACCTGCACAGAATCCCAGCAGGTTTGGAGGCAGCAAGGCACAAGGCAGGCACTAGGACCTGCACGGAATCACAACAGGTTTGGAGGCAGCAAGGCACAAGGCAGGCACTAGGACCTGCACGGAATCCCAGCAGGTTTGGAGGCAGCAAGGCACAAGGCAGGCACTAGGACCTGCGTGGAATCCTGGCAGGGCAGGTTTGTAGGCAGCAAGGCACAAGTCAGGCACTAGGACCTGCGCGGAATCCCAGCAGGTTTGGAGGCAGCAAGGCACAAGGCAGGCACTAGGACCTGCGTGGAATCCCAGCAGGTTTGGAGGCAGCAAGGCACAAGGCAGGCACTAGGACCTGCACGGAATCCCAGCAGGTTTGGAGGCAGCAAGGCACAAGGCAGGCACTAGGACCTGCGTGGAATCCCAGCAGGTTTGGAGGCAGCAAGGCACAAGGCAGGAACTAGGACCTGCACGGAATCCCAGCAGGTTTGGAGGCAGCAAGGCACAAGGCAGGCCCTAGGACCTGCACAGAATCACAACAGGTTTGGAGGCAGCAGGGCACAAGGCAGGCACTAGGACCTGCACGGAATCACAACAGGTTTGGAGGCAGCAGGGCACAAGGCAGGCACTAGGACCTGTGCGGAATCCTGGCAGGGCAGGTTTGGAGGCAGCAAGGCACAAGGCAGGCACTAGGACCTGCGCGGAATCCTGGCAGGGCAGGTTTGGAGGCAGCAAGGTACAAGGCAGGCACTAGGACCTGCGCGGAATCCCAGCAGGTTTGGAGGCAGCAAGGCACAAGGCAGGCACTAGGACCTGCACAGAATCCTGGCAGGGCAGGTTTGGAGGCAGCAGGGCACAAGGCAGGCACTAGGACCTGCACAGAATCCTGGCAGGGCACGTTTGGAGGCAGCAGGGCACAAGGCAGGCACTAGGACCTGCACGGAATCACAACAGGTTTGGAGGCAGCAAGGCACAAGGCAGGCACTAGGACCTGCACGGAATCCCAACAGGTTTGGAGGCAGCAAGGCACAAGGCAGGCACTAGGACCTGCGTGGAATCCCAACAGGTTTGGAGGCAGCAAGGCACAAGGCAGGCACTAGGACCTGCACAGAATCCCAGAAGGTTTGGAGGCAGCAAGGCACAAGGCAGGCACTAGGACCTGCACGGAATCACAACAGGTTTGGAGGCAGCAAGGCACAAGGCAGGCACTAGGACCTGCACGGAATCCCAGCAGGTTTGGAGGCAGCAAGGCACAAGGCAGGCACTAGGACCTGCGTGGAATCCTGGCAGGGCAGGTTTGTAGGCAGCAAGGCACAAGTCAGGCACTAGGACCTGCGCGGAATCCCAGCAGGTTTGGAGGCAGCAAGGCACAAGGCAGGCACTAGGACCTGCGTGGAATCCCAGCAGGTTTGGAGGCAGCAAGGCACAAGGCAGGCACTAGGACCTGCACGGAATCCCAGCAGGTTTGGAGGCAGCAAGGCACAAGGCAGGCACTAGGACCTGCGCGGAATCCTGGCAGGGCAGGTTTGGAGGCAGCAGGGCACAAGGCAGGCACTAGGACCTGCGCGGAATCTCAGCAGGTTTGGAGGCAGCAAGGAACAAGGCAGGCACTAGGACCTGCGCAGAATCCCAGCACTTTTGGAGGCAGCAAGGCACAAGGCAGGCACTAGAACCTGCACGGAATCACAACAGGTTTGGAGGCAGCAAGGCACAAGGCAGGCACTAGGCCTGCGCGGAATCACAGCAGGTTTGGAGGCAGCAAGGCACAAGGCAGGCACTAGGACCTGCACGGAATCACAACAGGTTTGGAGGCAGCAGGGCACAAGGCAGGCACTAGGACCTGCACGGAATCACAACAGGTTTGGAGGCAGCAGGGCACAAGGCAGGCACTAGGACCTGTGCGGAATCCTGGCAGGGCAGGTTTGGAGGCAGCAAGGCACAAGGCAGGCACTAGGACCTGCACGGAATCCCAGCAGGTTTGGAGGCAGCAAGGCACAAGGCAGGCACTAGGACCTGCGCGGAATCCTGGCAGGGCAGGTTTGGAGGCAGCAGGGCACAAGGCAGGCACTAGGACCTGCGCGGAATCTCAGCAGGTTTGGAGGCAGCAAGGAACAAGGCAGGCACTAGGACCTGCGCAGAATCCCAGCACTTTTGGAGGCAGCAAGGCACAAGGCAGGCACTAGAACCTGCACGGAATCACAACAGGTTTGGAGGCAGCAAGGCACAAGGCAGGCACTAGGCCTGCGCGGAATCACAGCAGGTTTGGAGGCAGCAAGGCACAAGGCAGGCACTAGGACCTGCACGGAATCACAACAGGTTTGGAGGCAGCAGGGCACAAGGCAGGCACTAGGACCTGCACGGAATCACAACAGGTTTGGAGGCAGCAGGGCACAAGGCAGGCACTAGGACCTGCGCGGAATCCCAGCAGGTTTGGAGGCAGCAAGGCACAAGGCAGGCACTAGGACCTGCACGGAATCCTGGCAGGGCAGGTTTGGAGGCAGCAGGGCACAAGGCAGGCACTAGGACCTGCACGGAATCACAACAGGTTTGGAGGCAGCAAGGCACAAGGCAGGCACTAGGACCTGCACGGAATCCCAACAGGTTTGGAGGCAGCAAGGCACAAGGCAGGCACTAGGACCTGCGTGGAATCCCAACAGGTTTGGAGGCAGCAAGGCACAAGGCAGGCACTAGGACCTGCACAGAATCCCAGAAGGTTTGGAGGCAGCAAGGCACAAGGCAGGCACTAGGACCTGCACGGAATCACAACAGGTTTGGAGGCAGCAAGGCACAAGGCAGGCACTAGGACCTGCACGGAATCCCAGCAGGTTTGGAGGCAGCAAGGCACAAGGCAGGCACTAGGACCTGCGTGGAATCCTGGCAGGGCAGGTTTGTAGGCAGCAAGGCACAAGTCAGGCACTAGGACCTGCGCGGAATCCCAGCAGGTTTGGAGGCAGCAAGGCACAAGGCAGGCACTAGGACCTGCGTGGAATCCCAGCAGGTTTGGAGGCAGCAAGGCACAAGGCAGGCACTAGGACCTGCACGGAATCCCAGCAGGTTTGGAGGCAGCAAGGCACAAGGCAGGCACTAGGACCTGCGCGGAATCCTGGCAGGGCAGGTTTGGAGGCAGCAGGGCACAAGGCAGGCACTAGGACCTGCGCGGAATCTCAGCAGGTTTGGAGGCAGCAAGGAACAAGGCAGGCACTAGGACCTGCGCAGAATCCCAGCACTTTTGGAGGCAGCAAGGCACAAGGCAGGCACTAGAACCTGCACGGAATCACAACAGGTTTGGAGGCAGCAAGGCACAAGGCAGGCACTAGGCCTGCGCGGAATCACAGCAGGTTTGGAGGCAGCAAGGCACAAGGCAGGCACTAGGACCTGCACGGAATCACAACAGGTTTGGAGGCAGCAGGGCACAAGGCAGGCACTAGGACCTGCACGGAATCACAACAGGTTTGGAGGCAGCAGGGCACAAGGCAGGCACTAGGACCTGTGCGGAATCCTGGCAGGGCAGGTTTGGAGGCAGCAAGGCACAAGGCAGGCACTAGGACCTGCACGGAATCCCAGCAGGTTTGGAGGCAGCAAGGCACAAGGCAGGCACTAGGACCTGCGCGGAATCCTGGCAGGGCAGGTTTGGAGGCAGCAGGGCACAAGGCAGGCACTAGGACCTGCGCGGAATCTCAGCAGGTTTGGAGGCAGCAAGGAACAAGGCAGGCACTAGGACCTGCGCAGAATCCCAGCACTTTTGGAGGCAGCAAGGCACAAGGCAGGCACTAGAACCTGCACGGAATCACAACAGGTTTGGAGGCAGCAAGGCACAAGGCAGGCACTAGGCCTGCGCGGAATCACAGCAGGTTTGGAGGCAGCAAGGCACAAGGCAGGCACTAGGACCTGCACGGAATCACAACAGGTTTGGAGGCAGCAGGGCACAAGGCAGGCACTAGGACCTGCACGGAATCACAACAGGTTTGGAGGCAGCAGGGCACAAGGCAGGCACTAGGACCTGCGCGGAATCCCAGCAGGTTTGGAGGCAGCAAGGCACAAGGCAGGCACTAGGACCTGCACGGAATCCTGGCAGGGCAGGTTTGGAGGCAGCAGGGCACAAGGCAGGCACTAGGACCTGCACGGAATCACAACACGTTTGCAGGCAGCAGGGCACAAGGCAGGCACTAGGACCTGCACAGAATCTCAGCAGGTTTGGAGGCAGCAAGGCACAAGGCAGGCACTAGGACCTGCACGGAATCCTGGCAGGGCAGGTTTGGAGGCAGCAGGGCACAAGGCAGGCACTAGGACCTGCACGGAATTACAACACGTTTGCAAGCAGCAGGGCACAAGGCAGGCACTAGGACCTGCACAGAATCTCAGCAGGTTTGGAGGCAGCAAGGCACAAGGCAGGCACTAGAACCTGCACGGAATCACAACAGGTTTGGAGGCAGCAAGGCACAAGGCAGGCACTAGAACCTGCGTGGAATCACAACAGATTTGGAGGCAGCAAGACACAAAGCAGGCACTAGGCCTGCGCGGAATCCCAGCAGGTTTGGAGGCAGCAGGGCACAAGGCAGGCACTAGGACCTGCACAGAATCCTGGCAGGGCAAGTTTGGAGGCAGCAGGGCACAAGGCAGGCACTAGGACCTGCACGGAATCACAACAAGTTTGGAGGCAGCAAGGTACAAGGCAGGCACTAGGACCTGCACGGAATCCCAACAGGTTTGGAGGCAGCAAGGCACAAGGCAGGCACTAGGACCTGCACAGAATCCTGGCAGGGCAGGTTTGGAGGCAGCAGGGCACAAGGCAGGCACTAGGACCTGCACAGAATCCTGGCAGGGCACGTTTGGAGGCAGCAGGGCACAAGGCAGGCACTAGGACCTGCACGGAATCACAACAGGTTTGGAGGCAGCAAGGCACAAGGCAGGCACTAGGACCTGCACGGAATCCCAACAGGTTTGGAGGCAGCAAGGCACAAGGCAGGCACTAGGACCTGCACGGAATCACAGCAGGTTTGGAGGCAGCAAGGCACAAGGCAGGCACTAGGACCTGCACGGAATCACAACAGGTTTGGAGGCAGCAAGGCACAAGGCAGGCACTAGGACCTGCACGGAATCCCAGCAGGTTTGGAGGCAGCAAGGCACAAGGCAGGCACTAGGACCTGCGCGGAATCCTGGCAGGGCAGGTTTGGAGGCAGCAGGGCACAAGGCAGGCACTAGGACCTGCGCGGAATCTCAGCAGGTTTGGAGGCAGCAAGGAACAAGGCAGGCACTAGGACCTGCGCAGAATCCCAGCACGTTTGGAGGCAGCAAGGCACAAGGCAGGCACTAGAACCTGCACGGAATCACAACAGGTTTGGAGGCAGCAAGGCACAAGGCAGGCACTAGGACCTGCGTGGAATCCTGGCAGGGCAGGTTTGTAGGCAGCAAGGCACAAGGCAGGCACTAGGACCTGCGCGGAATCCCAGCAGGTTTGGAGGCAGCAAGGCACAAGGCAGGCACTAGGACCTGCACAGAATCCTGGCAGGACAGGTTTGGAGGCAGCAGGGCACAAGGCAGGCACTAGGACCTGCGTGGAATCCCAGCAGGTTTGGAGGCAGCAAGGCACAAGGCAGGCCTTAGGACCTGCACAGAATCACAACAGGTTTGGAGGCAGCAGGGCACAAGGCAGGCACTAGGACCTGCACGGAATCACAACAGGTTTGGAGGCAGCAGGGCACAAGGCAGGCACTAGGACCTGTGCGGAATCCTGGCAGGGCAGGTTTGGAGGCAGCAAGGTACAAGGCAGGCACTAGGACCTGCGCGGAATCCCAGCAGGTTTGGAGGCAGCAAGGCACAAGGCAGGCACTAGGACCTGCGCAGAATCCTGGCAGGGCAGGTTTGGAGGCAGCAGGGCACAAGGCAGGCACTAGGACCTGCGCGGAATCTCAGCAGGTTTGGAGGCAGCAAGGCACAAGGCAGGCACTAGGACCTGCGTGGAATCCCAGCAGGTTTGGAGGCAGCAAGGCACAAGGCAGGCACTAGGACCTGCGCGGAATCCCAGCAGGTTTGGAGGCAGCAAGGCACAAGGCAGGCACTAGGACCTGCACAGAATCCTGGCAGGGCAGGTTTGGAGGCAGCAGGGCACAAGGCAGGCACTAGGACCTGCACAGAATCCTGGCAGGGCACGTTTGGAGGCAGCAGGGCACAAGGCAGGCACTAGGACCTGCACGGAATCACAACAGGTTTGGAGGCAGCAAGGCACAAGGCAGGCACTAGGACCTGCACGGAATCCCAACAGGTTTGGAGGCAGCAAGGCACAAGGCAGGCACTAGGACCTGCACAGAATCCCAGCAGGTTTGGAGGCAGCAAGGCACAAGGCAGGCACTAGGACCTGCACGGAATCACAACAGGTTTGGAGGCAGAAAGGCACAAGGCAGGCACTAGGACCTGCACGGAATCCCAGCAGGTTTGGAGGCAGCAAGGCACAAGGCAGGCACTAGGACCTGCGTGGAATCCTGGCAGGGCAGGTTTGTAGGCAGCAAGGCACAAGTCAGGCACTAGGACCTGCGCGGAATCCCAGCAGGTTTGGAGGCAGCAAGGCACAAGGCAGGCACTAGGACCTGCGTGGAATCCCAGCAGGTTTGGAGGCAGCAAGGCACAAGGCAGGCACTAGGACCTGCACGGAATCCCAGCAGGTTTGGAGGCAGCAAGGCACAAGGCAGGCACTAGGACCTGCGCGGAATCCTGGCAGGGCAGGTTTGGAGGCAGCAGGGCACAAGGCAGGCACTAGGACCTGCGCGGAATCTCAGCAGGTTTGGAGGCAGCAAGGAACAAGGCAGGCACTAGGACCTGCGCAGAATCCCAGCACTTTTGGAGGCAGCAAGGCACAAGGCAGGCACTAGAACCTGCACGGAATCACAACAGGTTTGGAGGCAGCAAGGCACAAGGCAGGCACTAGGCCTGCGCGGAATCACAGCAGGCTTGGAGGCAGCAAGGCACAAGGCAGGCACTAGGACCTGCACGGAATCACAACAGGTTTGGAGGCAGCAGGGCACAAGGCAGGCACTAGGACCTGCACGGAATCACAACAGGTTTGGAGGCAGCAGGGCACAAGGCAGGCACTAGGACCTGCGCGGAATCCCAGCAGGTTTGGAGGCAGCAAGGCACAAGGCAGGCACTAGGACCTGCACGGAATCCTGGCAGGGCAGGTTTGGAGGCAGCAGGGCACAAGGCAGGCACTAGGACCTGCACGGAATCACAACACGTTTGCAGGCAGCAGGGCACAAGGCAGGCACTAGGACCTGCACAGAATCTCAGCAGGTTTGGAGGCAGCAGGGCACAAGGCAGGCACTAGGACCTGCGCGGAATCCCAGCAGGTTTGGAGGCAGCAAGGCACAAGGCAGGCACTAGGACCTGCACGGAATCCTGGCAGGGCAGGTTTGGAGGCAGCAGGGCACAAGGCAGGCACTAGGACCTGCACGGAATCACAACACGTTTGCAGGCAGCAGGGCACAAGGCAGGCACTAGGACCTGCACAGAATCTCAGCAGGTTTGGAGGCAGCAAGGCACAAGGCAGGCACTAGAACCTGCACGGAATCACAACAGGTTTGGAGGCAGCAAGGCACAAGGCAGGCACTAGAACCTGCGTGGAATCACAACAGATTTGGAGGCAGCAAGACACAAAGCAGGCACTAGGCCTGCGCGGAATCCCAGCAGGTTTGGAGGCAGCAGGGCACAAGGCAGGCACTAGGACCTGCACAGAATCCTGGCAGGGCAAGTTTGGAGGCAGCAGGGCACAAGGCAGGCACTAGGACCTGCACGGAATCACAACAAGTTTGGAGGCAGCAAGGTACAAGGCAGGCACTAGGACCTGCACGGAATCCCAACAGGTTTGGAGGCAGCAAGGCACAAGGCAGGCACTAGGACCTGCACAGAATCCTGGCAGGGCAGGTTTGGAGGCAGCAGGGCACAAGGCAGGCACTAGGACCTGCACAGAATCCTGGCAGGGCACGTTTGGAGGCAGCAGGGCACAAGGCAGGCACTAGGACCTGCACGGAATCACAACAGGTTTGGAGGCAGCAAGGCACAAGGCAGGCACTAGGACCTGCACGGAATCCCAACAGGTTTGGAGGCAGCAAGGCACAAGGCAGGCACTAGGACCTGCACAGAATCACAGCAGGTTTGGAGGCAGCAAGGCACAAGGCAGGCACTAGGACCTGCACGGAATCACAACAGGTTTGGAGGCAGCAAGGCACAAGGCAGGCACTAGGACCTGCGCGGAATCCTGGCAGGGCAGGTTTGGAGGCAGCAGGGCACAAGGCAGGCACTAGGACCTGCGCGGAATCTCAGCAGGTTTGGAGGCAGCAAGGAACAAGGCAGGCACTAGGACCTGCGCAGAATCCCAGCACGTTTGGAGGCAGCAAGGCACAAGGCAGGCACTAGAACCTGCACGGAATCACAACAGGTTTGGAGGCAGCAAGGCACAAGGCAGGCACTAGGACCTGCGTGGAATCCTGGCAGGGCAGGTTTGTAGGCAGCAAGGCACAAGGCAGGCACTAGGACCTGCGCGGAATCCCAGCAGGTTTGGAGGCAGCAAGGCACAAGGCAGGCACTAGGACCTGCACAGAATCCTGGCAGGACAGGTTTGGAGGCAGCAGGGCACAAGGCAGGCACTAGGACCTGCACGGAATCCCAGCAGGTTTGGAGGCAGCAAGGCACAAGGCAGGCACTAGGACCTGCGCGGAATCCTGGCAGGGCAGGTTTGGAGGCAGCAGGGCACAAGGCAGGCACTAGGACCTGCGCGGAATCTCAGCAGGTTTGGAGGCAGCAAGGAACAAGGCAGGCACTAGGACCTGCGCAGAATCCCAGCACGTTTGGAGGCAGCAAGGCACAAGGCAGGCACTAGAACCTGCACGGAATCACAACAGGTTTGGAGGCAGCAAGGCACAAGGCAGGCACTAGGCCTGCGCGGAATCCCAGCAGGTTTGGAGGCAGCAAGGCACAAGGCAGGCACTAGGCCTGCACGGAATCCCAGCAGGTTTGGAGGCAGCAAGGCACAAGGCAGGCACTAGAACCTGCACGGTATCACAACAGGTTTGGAGGCAGCAAGGCACAAGGCAGGCACTAGTGCTGCGTGGAATCCCAGCAGGTTTGGAGGCAGCAAGGCACAAGGCAGGCACTAGAACCTGCGTGGAATCACAACAGATTTGGAGGCAGCAAGACACAAGGCAGGCACTACGCCTGCGCTTGAAGCCCAGCAGGTTTGGAGGCAGCAGGGCACAAGGCAGGCACTAGGACCTGCACAGAATCCTGGCAGGGCAAGTTTGGAGGCAGCAGGGCACGAGGCAGGCACTAGGACCTGCACGGAATCACAACAAGTTTGGAGGCAGCAAGGTACAAGGCAGGCACTAGGACCTGCACGGAATCCCAACAGGTTTGGAGGCAGCAAGGCACAAGGCAGGCACTAGGACCTGCACGGAATCCCAGCAGGTTTGGAGGCAGCAAGGCACAAGGCAGGCACTAGGACCTGCACGGAATCACAACAGGGTTGGAGGCAGCAAGTCACAAGGCAGGCACTACGACCTGCGTGGAATCCCAGAAGGTTTGGAGGCAGCAAGGCACAAGGCAGGCACTAGGACCTGCGTGGAATCACAACAGATTTGGAGGCAGCAAGACACAAAGCAGGCACTAGGCCTGCGCGGAATCCCAGCAGGTTTCGAGGCAGCAGGGCACAAGGCAGGCACTAGGACCTGCACAGAATCCTGGCAGGGCAAGTTTGGAGGCAGCAGGGCACAAGGCAGGCACTAGGACCTGCACGGAATCACAACAAGTTTGGAGGCAGCAAGGTACAAGGCAGGCACTAGGACCTGCACGGAATCCCAACAGGTTTGGAGGCAGCAAGGCACAAGGCAGGCACTAGGACCTGCACAGAATCCTGGCAGGGCAGGTTTGGAGGCAGCAGGGCACAAGGCAGGCACTAGGACCTGCACAGAATCCTGGCAGGGCACGTTTGGAGGCAGCAGGG
The DNA here is from genome assembly GCA_023362775.1 of Charina bottae. Taxonomy (NCBI): domain Eukaryota; kingdom Metazoa; phylum Chordata; class Lepidosauria; order Squamata; family Charinaidae; genus Charina; species Charina bottae. The sequence goes on along the minus strand of JALMGJ010000013.1, from coordinate 4,184,574 downwards.
CACAAGGCAGGCACTAGGACCTGCACGGAATCACAACAGGTTTGGAGGCAGCAAGGCACAAGGCAGGCACTAGGACCTGCACGGAATCCCAACAGGTTTGGAGGCAGCAAGGCACAAGGCAGGCACTAGGACCTGCACAGAATCACAGCAGGTTTGGAGGCAGCAAGGCACAAGGCAGGCACTAGAACCTGCACGGTATCACAACAGGTTTGGAGGCAGCAAGGCACAAGGCAGGCACTAGGACCTGCACGGAATCCCAGCAGGTTTGGAGGCAGCAAGGCACAAGGCAGGCACTAGGACCTGCGTGGAATCCTGGCAGGGCAGGTTTGTAGGCAGCAAGGCACAAGTCAGGCACTAGGACCTGCGCGGAATCCCAGCAGGTTTGGAGGCAGCAAGGCACAAGGCAGGCACTAGGACCTGCGTGGAATCCCAGCAGGTTTGGAGGCAGCAAGGCACAAGGCAGGCACTAGGACCTGCACGGAATCCCAGCAGGTTTGGAGGCAGCAAGGCACAAGGCAGGCACTAGGACCTGCGCGGAATCCTGGCAGGGCAGGTTTGGAGGCAGCAGGGCACAAGGCAGGCACTAGGACCTGCGCGGAATCTCAGCAGGTTTGGAGGCAGCAAGGAACAAGGCAGGCACTAGGACCTGCGCAGAATCCCAGCACTTTTGGAGGCAGCAAGGCACAAGGCAGGCACTAGAACCTGCACGGAATCACAACAGGTTTGGAGGCAGCAAGGCACAAGGCAGGCACTAGGCCTGCGCGGAATCACAGCAGGTTTGGAGGCAGCAAGGCACAAGGCAGGCACTAGGACCTGCACGGAATCACAACAGGTTTGGAGGCAGCAGGGCACAAGGCAGGCACTAGGACCTGCACGGAATCACAACAGGTTTGGAGGCAGCAGGGCACAAGGCAGGCACTAGGACCTGCGCGGAATCCCAGCAGGTTTGGAGGCAGCAAGGCACAAGGCAGGCACTAGGACCTGCACGGAATCCTGGCAGGGCAGGTTTGGAGGCAGCAGGGCACAAGGCAGGCACTAGGACCTGCACGGAATCACAACACGTTTGCAGGCAGCAGGGCACAAGGCAGGCACTAGGACCTGCACAGAATCTCAGCAGGTTTGGAGGCAGCAGGGCACAAGGCAGGCACTAGGACCTGCGCGGAATCCCAGCAGGTTTGGAGGCAGCAAGGCACAAGGCAGGCACTAGGACCTGCACGGAATCCTGGCAGGGCAGGTTTGGAGGCAGCAGGGCACAAGGCAGGCACTAGGACCTGCACGGAATCACAACACGTTTGCAGGCAGCAGGGCACAAGGCAGGCACTAGGACCTGCACAGAATCTCAGCAGGTTTGGAGGCAGCAAGGCACAAGGCAGGCACTAGAACCTGCACGGAATCACAACAGGTTTGGAGGCAGCAAGGCACAAGGCAGGCACTAGAACCTGCGTGGAATCACAACAGATTTGGAGGCAGCAAGACACAAAGCAGGCACTAGGCCTGCGCGGAATCCCAGCAGGTTTGGAGGCAGCAGGGCACAAGGCAGGCACTAGGACCTGCACAGAATCCTGGCAGGGCAAGTTTGGAGGCAGCAGGGCACAAGGCAGGCACTAGGACCTGCACGGAATCACAACAAGTTTGGAGGCAGCAAGGTACAAGGCAGGCACTAGGACCTGCACGGAATCCCAACAGGTTTGGAGGCAGCAAGGCACAAGGCAGGCACTAGGACCTGCACAGAATCCTGGCAGGGCAGGTTTGGAGGCAGCAGGGCACAAGGCAGGCACTAGGACCTGCACAGAATCCTGGCAGGGCACGTTTGGAGGCAGCAGGGCACAAGGCAGGCACTAGGACCTGCACGGAATCACAACAGGTTTGGAGGCAGCAAGGCACAAGGCAGGCACTAGGACCTGCACGGAATCCCAACAGGTTTGGAGGCAGCAAGGCACAAGGCAGGCACTAGGACCTGCACAGAATCACAGCAGGTTTGGAGGCAGCAAGGCACAAGGCAGGCACTAGGACCTGCACGGAATCACAACAGGTTTGGAGGCAGCAAGGCACAAGGCAGGCACTAGGACCTGCACGGAATCCCAGCAGGTTTGGAGGCAGCAAGGCACAAGGCAGGCACTAGGACCTGCGCGGAATCCTGGCAGGGCAGGTTTGGAGGCAGCAGGGCACAAGGCAGGCACTAGGACCTGCGCGGAATCTCAGCAGGTTTGGAGGCAGCAAGGAACAAGGCAGGCACTAGGACCTGCGCAGAATCCCAGCACGTTTGGAGGCAGCAAGGCACAAGGCAGGCACTAGAACCTGCACGGAATCACAACAGGTTTGGAGGCAGCAAGGCACAAGGCAGGCACTAGGACCTGCGTGGAATCCTGGCAGGGCAGGTTTGTAGGCAGCAAGGCACAAGGCAGGCCCTAGGACCTGCGCGGAATCCCAGCAGGTTTGGAGGCAGCAAGGCACAAGGCAGGCACTAGGACCTGCACAGAATCCTGGCAGGACAGGTTTGGAGGCAGCAGGGCACAAGGCAGGCACTAGGACCTGCACGGAATCCCAGCAGGTTTGGAGGCAGCAAGGCACAAGGCAGGCACTAGGACCTGCGCGGAATCCTGGCAGGGCAGGTTTGGAGGCAGCAGGGCACAAGGCAGGCACTAGGACCTGCGCGGAATCTCAGCAGGTTTGGAGGCAGCAAGGAACAAGGCAGGCACTAGGACCTGCGCAGAATCCCAGCACGTTTGGAGGCAGCAAGGCACAAGGCAGGCACTAGAACCTGCACGGAATCACAACAGGTTTGGAGGCAGCAAGGCACAAGGCAGGCACTAGGCCTGCGCGGAATCCCAGCAGGTTTGGAGGCAGCAAGGCACAAGGCAGGCACTAGGCCTGCACGGAATCCCAGCAGGTTTGGAGGCAGCAAGGCACAAGGCAGGCACTAGAACCTGCACGGTATCACAACAGGTTTGGAGGCAGCAAGGCACAAGGCAGGCACTAGTGCTGCGTGGAATCCCAGCAGGTTTGGAGGCAGCAAGGCACAAGGCAGGCACTAGAACCTGCGTGGAATCACAACAGATTTGGAGGCAGCAAGACACAAGGCAGGCACTACGCCTGCGCTTGAAGCCCAGCAGGTTTGGAGGCAGCAGGGCACAAGGCAGGCACTAGGACCTGCACAGAATCCTGGCAGGGCAAGTTTGGAGGCAGCAGGGCACGAGGCAGGCACTAGGACCTGCACGGAATCACAACAGGTTTGGAGGCAGCAAGGTACAAGGCAGGCACTAGGACCTGCACGGAATCCCAACAGGTTTGGAGGCAGCAAGGCACAAGGCAGGCACTAGGACCTGCACGGAATCCCAGCAGGTTTGGAGGCAGCAAGGCACAAGGCAGGCACTAGGACCTGCACGGAATCACAACAGGGTTGGAGGCAGCAAGTCACAAGGCAGGCACTACGACCTGCGTGGAATCCCAGCAGGTTTGGAGGCAGCAAGGCACAAGGCAGGCACTAGGACCTGCGTGGAATCACAACAGATTTGGAGGCAGCAAGACACAAAGCAGGCACTAGGCCTGCGCGGAATCCCAGCAGGTTTCGAGGCAGCAGGGCACAAGGCAGGCACTAGGACCTGCACAGAATCCTGGCAGGGCAAGTTTGGAGGCAGCAGGGCACAAGGCAGGCACTAGGACCTGCACGGAATCACAACAAGTTTGGAGGCAGCAAGGTACAAGGCAGGCACTAGGACCTGCACGGAATCCCAACAGGTTTGGAGGCAGCAAGGCACAAGGCAGGCACTAGGACCTGCACAGAATCCTGGCAGGGCAGGTTTGGAGGCAGCAGGGCACAAGGCAGGCACTAGGACCTGCAAAGAATCCTGGCAGGGCACGTTTGGAGGCAGCAGGGCACAAGGCAGGCACTAGGACCTGCACGGAATCACAACAGGTTTGGAGGCAGCAAGGCACAAGGCAGGCACTAGGACCTGCACGGAATCCCAACAGGTTTGGAGGCAGCAAGGCACAAGGCAGGCACTAGGACCTGCACAGAATCACAGCAGGTTTGGAGGCAGCAAGGCACAAGGCAGGCACTAGGACCTGCACGGAATCACAACAGGTTTGGAGGCAGCAAGGCACAAGGCAGGCACTAGGACCTGCACGGAATCCCAGCAGGTTTGGAGGCAGCAAGGCACAAGGCAGGCACTAGGACCTGCGCGGAATCCTGGCAGGGCAGGTTTGGAGGCAGCAAGGAACAAGGCAGGCACTAGGACCTGCGCAGAATCCCAGCACGTTTGGAGGCAGCAAGGCACAAGGCAGGCACTAGAACCTGCACGGAATCACAACAGGTTTGGAGGCAGCAAGGCACAAGGCAGGCACTAGGACCTGCGTGGAATCCTGGCAGGGCAGGTTTGTAGGCAGCAAGGCACAAGGCAGGCACTAGGACCTGCGCGGAATCCCAGCAGGTTTGTAGGCAGCAAGGCACAAGGCAGGCACTAGGACCTGCACAGAATCCTGGCAGGACAGGTTTGGAGGCAGCAGGGCACAAGGCAGGCAATAGGACCTGCACGGAATCCCAGCAGGTTTGGAGGCAGCAAGGCACAAGGCAGGCACTAGGACCTGCGCGGAATCCTGGCAGGGCAGGTTTGGAGGCAGCAGGGCACAAGGCAGGCACTAGGACCTGCGCAGAATCCCAGCACGTCTGGAGGCAGCAAGGCACAAGGCAGGCACTAGAACCTGCACGGAATCACAACAGGTTTGGAGGCAGCAAGGCACAAGGCAGGCACTAGGCCTGCGCGGAATCCCAGCAGGTTTGGAGGCAGCAAGGCACAAGGCAGGCACTAGGCCTGCACGGAATCCCAGCAGGTTTGGAGGCAGCAAGGCACAAGGCAGGCACTAGAACCTGCACGGAATCACAACAGGTTTGGAGGCAGCAAGGCACAAGGCAGGCACTAGTGCTGCGTGGAATCCCAGCAGGTTTGGAGGCAGCAAGGCACAAGGCAGGCACTAGAACCTGCGTGGAATCACAACAGATTTGGAGGCAGCAAGACACAAGGCAGGCACTAGGCCTGCGCTTGAAGCCCAGCAGGTTTGGAGGCAGCAGGGCACAAGGCAGGCACTAGGACCTGCACAGAATCCTGGCACGGCAAGTTTGGAGGCAGCAGGGCACGAGGCAGGCACTAGGACCTGCACGGAATCACAACAAGTTTGGAGGCAGCAAGGTACAAGGCAGGCACTAGGACCTGCACGGAATCCCAACAGGTTTGGAGGCAGCAAGGCACAAGGCAGGCACTAGGACCTGCGCGGAATCCTGGCAGGGCAGGTTTGGAGGCAGCAAGGAACAAGGCAGGCACTAGGACCTGCGCAGAATCCCAGCACGTTTGGAGGCAGCAAGGCACAAGGCAGGCACTAGAACCTGCACGGAATCACAACAGGTTTGGAGGCAGCAAGGCACAAGGCAGGCACTAGGACCTGCGTGGAATCCTGGCAGGGCAGGTTTGTAGGCAGCAAGGCACAAGGCAGGCACTAGGACCTGCGCGGAATCCCAGCAGGTTTGTAGGCAGCAAGGCACAAGGCAGGCACTAGGACCTGCACAGAATCCTGGCAGGACAGGTTTGGAGGCAGCAGGGCACAAGGCAGGCACTAGGACCTGCACGGAATCCCAGCAGGTTTGGAGGCAGCAAGGCACAAGGCAGGCACTAGGACCTGCGCGGAATCCTGGCAGGGCAGGTTTGGAGGCAGCAGGGCACAAGGCAGGCACTAGGACCTGCGCAGAATCCCAGCACGTCTGGAGGCAGCAAGGCACAAGGCAGGCACTAGAACCTGCACGGAATCACAACAGGTTTGGAGGCAGCAAGGCACAAGGCAGGCACTAGGCCTGCGCGGAATCCCAGCAGGTTTGGAGGCAGCAAGGCACAAGGCAGGCACTAGGCCTGCACGGAATCCCAGCAGGTTTGGAGGCAGCAAGGCACAAGGCAGGCACTAGAACCTGCACGGAATCACAACAGGTTTGGAGGCAGCAAGGCACAAGGCAGGCACTAGTGCTGCGTGGAATCCCAGCAGGTTTGGAGGCAGCAAGGCACAAGGCAGGCACTAGAACCTGCGTGGAATCACAACAGATTTGGAGGCAGCAAGACACAAGGCAGGCACTAGGCCTGCGCTTGAAGCCCAGCAGGTTTGGAGGCAGCAGGGCACAAGGCAGGCACTAGGACCTGCACAGAATCCTGGCACGGCAAGTTTGGAGGCAGCAGGGCACGAGGCAGGCACTAGGACCTGCACGGAATCACAACAAGTTTGGAGGCAGCAAGGTACAAGGCAGGCACTAGGACCTGCACGGAATCCCAACAGGTTTGGAGGCAGCAAGGCACAAGGCAGGCACTAGAACCTGCACGGAATCACAACAGGTTTGGAGGCAGCAAGGCACAAGGCAGGCACTAGGACCTGCGTGGAATCCTGGCAGGGCAGGTTTGTAGGCAGCAAGGCACAAGGCAGGCCCTAGGACCTGCGCGGAATCCCAGCAGGTTTGGAGGCAGCAAGGCACAAGGCAGGCACTAGGACCTGCACAGAATCCTGGCAGGACAGGTTTGGAGGCAGCAGGGCACAAGGCAGGCACTAGGACCTGCACGGAATCCCAGCAGGTTTGGAGGCAGCAAGGCACAAGGCAGGCACTAGGACCTGCGCGGAATCCTGGCAGGGCAGGTTTGGAGGCAGCAGGGCACAAGGCAGGCACTAGGACCTGCGCGGAATCTCAGCAGGTTTGGAGGCAGCAAGGAACAAGGCAGGCACTAGGACCTGCGCAGAATCCCAGCACGTTTGGAGGCAGCAAGGCACAAGGCAGGCACTAGAACCTGCACGGAATCACAACAGGTTTGGAGGCAGCAAGGCACAAGGCGGGCACTAGGCCTGCGCGGAATCCCAGCAGGTTTGGAGGCAGCAAGGCACAAGGCAGGCACTAGGCCTGCACGGAATCCCAGCAGGTTTGGAGGCAGCAAGGCACAAGGCAGGCACTAGAACCTGCACGGTATCACAACAGGTTTGGAGGCAGCAAGGCACAAGGCAGGCACTAGTGCTGCGTGGAATCCCAGCAGGTTTGGAGGCAGCAAGGCACAAGGCAGGCACTAGAACCTGCGTGGAATCACAACAGATTTGGAGGCAGCAAGACACAAGGCAGGCACTACGCCTGCGCTTGAAGCCCAGCAGGTTTGGAGGCAGCAGGGCACAAGGCAGGCACTAGGACCTGCACAGAATCCTGGCAGGGCAAGTTTGGAGGCAGCAGGGCACGAGGCAGGCACTAGGACCTGCACGGAATCACAACAAGTTTGGAGGCAGCAAGGTACAAGGCAGGCACTAGGACCTGCACGGAATCCCAACAGGTTTGGAGGCAGCAAGGCACAAGGCAGGCACTAGGACCTGCACGGAATCCCAGCAGGTTTGGAGGCAGCAAGGCACAAGGCAGGCACTAGGACCTGCACGGAATCACAACAGGGTTGGAGGCAGCAAGTCACAAGGCAGGCACTACGACCTGCGTGGAATCCCAGCAGGTTTGGAGGCAGCAAGGCACAAGGCAGGCACTAGGACCTGCGTGGAATCACAACAGATTTGGAGGCAGCAAGACACAAAGCAGGCACTAGGCCTGCGCGGAATCCCAGCAGGTTTCGAGGCAGCAGGGCACAAGGCAGGCACTAGGACCTGCACAGAATCCTGGCAGGGCAAGTTTGGAGGCAGCAGGGCACAAGGCAGGCACTAGGACCTGCACGGAATCACAACAAGTTTGGAGGCAGCAAGGTACAAGGCAGGCACTAGGACCTGCACGGAATCCCAACAGGTTTGGAGGCAGCAAGGCACAAGGCAGGCACTAGGACCTGCACAGAATCCTGGCAGGGCAGGTTTGGAGGCAGCAGGGCACAAGGCAGGCACTAGGACCTGCAAAGAATCCTGGCAGGGCACGTTTGGAGGCAGCAGGGCACAAGGCAGGCACTAGGACCTGCACGGAATCACAACAGGTTTGGAGGCAGCAAGGCACAAGGCAGGCACTAGGACCTGCACGGAATCCCAACAGGTTTGGAGGCAGCAAGGCACAAGGCAGGCACTAGGACCTGCACAGAATCACAGCAGGTTTGGAGGCAGCAAGGCACAAGGCAGGCACTAGGACCTGCACGGAATCACAACAGGTTTGGAGGCAGCAAGGCACAAGGCAGGCACTAGGACCTGCACGGAATCCCAGCAGGTTTGGAGGCAGCAAGGCACAAGGCAGGCACTAGGACCTGCGCGGAATCCTGGCAGGGCAGGTTTGGAGGCAGCAAGGAACAAGGCAGGCACTAGGACCTGCGCAGAATCCCAGCACGTTTGGAGGCAGCAAGGCACAAGGCAGGCACTAGAACCTGCACGGAATCACAACAGGTTTGGAGGCAGCAAGGCACAAGGCAGGCACTAGGACCTGCGTGGAATCCTGGCAGGGCAGGTTTGTAGGCAGCAAGGCACAAGGCAGGCACTAGGACCTGCGCGGAATCCCAGCAGGTTTGTAGGCAGCAAGGCACAAGGCAGGCACTAGGACCTGCACAGAATCCTGGCAGGACAGGTTTGGAGGCAGCAGGGCACAAGGCAGGCAATAGGACCTGCACGGAATCCCAGCAGGTTTGGAGGCAGCAAGGCACAAGGCAGGCACTAGGACCTGCGCGGAATCCTGGCAGGGCAGGTTTGGAGGCAGCAGGGCACAAGGCAGGCACTAGGACCTGCGCAGAATCCCAGCACGTCTGGAGGCAGCAAGGCACAAGGCAGGCACTAGAACCTGCACGGAATCACAACAGGTTTGGAGGCAGCAAGGCACAAGGCAGGCACTAGGCCTGCGCGGAATCCCAGCAGGTTTGGAGGCAGCAAGGCACAAGGCAGGCACTAGGCCTGCACGGAATCCCAGCAGGTTTGGAGGCAGCAAGGCACAAGGCAGGCACTAGAACCTGCACGGAATCACAACAGGTTTGGAGGCAGCAAGGCACAAGGCAGGCACTAGTGCTGCGTGGAATCCCAGCAGGTTTGGAGGCAGCAAGGCACAAGGCAGGCACTAGAACCTGCGTGGAATCACAACAGATTAGGAGGCAGCAAGACACAAGGCAGGCACTAGGCCTGCGCTTGAAGCCCAGCAGGTTTGGAGGCAGCAGGGCACAAGGCAGGCACTAGGACCTGCACAGAATCCTGGCACGGCAAGTTTGGAGGCAGCAGGGCACGAGGCAGGCACTAGGACCTGCACGGAATCACAACAAGTTTGGAGGCAGCAAGGTACAAGGCAGGCACTAGGACCTGCACGGAATCCCAACAGGTTTGGAGGCAGCAAGGCACAAGGCAGGCACTAGGACCTGCACGGAATCCCAGCAGGTTTGGAGGCAGCAAGGCACAAGGCAGGCACTAGGACCTGCACGGAATCACAACAGGGTTGGAGGCAGCAAGTCACAAGGCAGGCACTACGACCTGCGTGGAATCCCAGCAGGTTTGGAGGCAGCAAGGCACAAGGCAGGCACTAGGACCTGCGTGGAATCCTGGCAGGGCAGGTTTGTAGGCAGCAAGGCACAAGGCAGGCACTAGGACCTGCGTGGAATCCCAGCAGATTTGGAGGCAGCAAGGCACAAGGCAGGCATTAGGACCTGCACGGAATCACAACAGGTTTGGAGGCAGCAAGGCACAAGGCAGGCACTAGGACCTGCGCGGAATCCTGGCAGGGCAGGTTTGGATGCAGCAGGGCACAAGGCAGGCATTAGGACCTGCACGGAATCACAACAGGTTTGGAGGCAGCAAGGCACAAGGCAGGCACTAGGACCTGCACAGAATCCTGGCAGGACAGGTTTGGAGGCAGCAAGGCACAAGGCAGGCACTAGGACCTGCGCAGAATCCTGGCAGGGCAGGTTTGGATGCAGCAGGGCACAAGGCAGGCACTAGGACCTGCGCGGAATCCCAGCACATTTGGAGGCAGCAAGGCACAAGGCAGGCACTAGGACCTGCGTGGAATCCCAGCAGGTTTGGAGGCAGCAAGGCACAAGGCAGGCACTAGGACCTGCGTAGAATCCTGGCAGGGCAGGTTTGTAGGCAGCAAGGCACAAGGCAGGCACTAGGACCTGCGCGGAATCCCAGCAGGTTTGGAGGCAGCAAGGCACAAGGCAGGCACTAGGATCTGCACGGAATCTCAGCAGGTTTGGAGGCAGCTGGGCAAAAGGCAGGCACTAGGACCTGCGCGGAATCACAGCAGGTTTGGAGGCAGCAGGGCACAAGGCAGGCACTAGGACCTGCCGGGAATCCCAGCAGGTTTGGAGGCAGCAAGGCACAAGGCAGGCACTAGGACCTGCGCGGAATCACAACAGATTTTGAGGCAGCAGGGCACAAGGCAGGCACTAGGACATGCACAGAATCCTGGCAGGGCAGGTTTGGAGGCAGCAGGGCACAAGGCAGGCACTAGGACCTGCACAGAATCCTGGCAGGACATGTTTGGAGCAGCAGGGCACAAGGCAGGCATTAGGACCTGCACGGAATCACAACAGGTTTGGAGGCAGCAAGGCACAAGGCAGGCACTAGGACCTGCACGGAATCCCAGCAGGTTTGGAGGCAGCAGGGCACAAGGCAGGCACTAGGACCTGCACAGAATCCTGGCAGGGCACGTTTGGAGGCAGCAGGGCACAAGGCAGGCACTAGGAACTGCACGGAATCCCAACAGGTTTGGAGGCAGCAAGGCACAAGGCAGGCACTAGGACCTGCACGGAATCACAACAGGTTTGGAGGCAGCAAGGCACAAGGCAGGCACTAGGACCTGCGTGGAATCCTGGCAGGGCAGGTTTGGAGGCAGCAAGGCACAAGGCAGGCACTAGGATCTGCACGGAATCTCAGCAGGTTTGGAGGCAGCTGGGCACAAGGCAGGCACTAGGACCTGTGCGGAATCACAGCAGGTTTGGAGGCAGCAGGGCACAAGGCAGGCACTAGGACCTGCCGGGAATCCCATCAGGTTTGGAGGCAGCAAGGCACAAGGCAGGCACTAGGACCTGCGCGGAATCACAACAGATTTGGAGGCAGCAGGGCACAAGGCAGGCACTAGGACATGCACAGAATCCTGGCAGGGCAGGTTTGGAGGCAGCAGGGCACAAGGCAGGCACTAGGACCTGCACAGAATCCTGGCAGGGCACGTTTGGAGGCAGCAGGGCACAAGGCAGGCACTAGGACCTGCACGGAATCACAACAGGTTTGGAGGCAGCAAGGCACAAGGCAGGCACTAGGACCTGCGTGGAATCCTGGCAGGGCAGGTTTGTAGGGAGCAAGGCACAAGGCAGGCACTAGGACCTGCACGGAATCCCAGCAGGTTTGGAGGCAGGAAGGCACAAGGCAGGCACTAGGACCTGCGCGGAATCCTGGCAGGGCAGGTTTGGAGCAGCAGGGCACAAGGCAGGCATTAGGACCTGCACGGAATCACAACAGGTTTGGAGGCAGCAAGGCACAAGGCAGGCACTAGGACCTGCGTGGAATCCTGGCAGGGCAGGTTTGGAGGCAGCAAGGCACAAGGCAGGCACTAGGATCTGCACGGAATCTCAGCAGGTTTGGAGGCAGCTGGGCACAAGGCAGGCACTAGGACCTGTGCGGAATCACAGCAGGTTTGGAGGCAGCAGGGCACAAGGCAGGCACTAGGACCTGCCGGGAATCCCAGCAGGTTTGGAGGCAGCAAGGCACAAGGCAGGCACTAGGACCTGCGCGGAATCACAACAGATTTGGAGGCAGCAGGGCACAAGGCAGGCACTAGGACATGCACAGAATCCTGGCAGGGCAGGTTTGGAGGCAGCAGGGCACAAGGCAGGCACTAGGACCTGCACAGAATCCTGGCAGGGCACGTTTGGAGGCAGCAGGGCACAAGGCAGGCACTAGGACCTGCACGGAATCACAACAGGTTTGGAGGCAGCAAGGCACAAGGCAGGCACTAGGACCTGCGTGGAATCCTGGCAGGGCAAGTTTGTAGGGAGCAAGGCACAAGGCAGGCACTAGGACCTGCACGGAATCCCAGCAGGTTTGGAGGCAGGAAGGCACAAGGCAGGCACTAGGACCTGCGCGGAATCCTGGCAGGGCAGGTTTGGAGCAGCAGGGCACAAGGCAGGCATTAGGACCTGCACGGAATCACAACAGGTTTGGAGGCAGCAAGGCACAAGGCAGGCACTAGGACCTGCGCGGAATCCTGGCAGGGCAGGTTTGGATGCAGCAGGGCACAAGGCAGGCACTAGGACCTGCGCGGAATCCCAGCACGTTTGGAGGCAGCAAGGCACAAGGCAGGCACTAGGCCTGCGCGGAATCCCAGCTGGTTTGGAGGCAGAAAGGCACAAGGCAGGCACTAGGACCTGCATGGAATCACAACAGGTTTGGAGGCAGCAGGGCACAAGGCAGGCACTAGGAGCTGCACAGAACCCTGGCAGGGCAGGTTTGGAGGCAGCAGGGCACAAGGCAGGCACTAGGACCTGCACGGAATCCCAGCAGGTTTGGAGGCAGCAAGGCACAAGGGAGGCACTAGGACCTGCACGGAATCACAACAGGTTTGGAGGCAGCAAGGCACAAGGCAGGCACTAGGACCTGCGTGGAATCCCAGCAGGTTTGGAGGCAGCAAGGCACAAGGCAGGCACTAGGACCTGCGTAGAATCCTGGCAGGGCAGGTTTGTAGGGAGCAAGGCACAAGGCAGGCACTAGGACCTGCACGGAATCTCAGCAGGTTTGGAGGCAGCTGGGCACAAGGCAGGCACTAGGACCTGCGCGGAATCACAGCAGGTTTGGAGGCAGCAGGGCACAAGGCAGGCACTAGGACCTGCCGGGAATCCCAGCAGGTTTGGAGGCAGCAAGGCACAAGGCAGGCACTAGGACCTGCGCGGAATCACAACAGATTTGGAGGCAGCAGGGCACAAGGCAGGCACTAGGACATGCACAGAATCCTGGCAGGGCAGGTTTGGAGGCAGCAGGGCACAAGGCAGGCACTAGGACCTGCACAGAATCCTGGCAGGGCACGTTTGGAGGCAGCAGGGCACAAGGCAGGCACTAGGACCTGCACGGAATCACAACAGGTTTGGAGGCAGCAAGGCACAAGGCAGGCACTAGGACCTGCGTGGAATCCTGGCAGGGCAAGTTTGTAGGGAGCAAGGCACAAGGCAGGCACTAGGACCTGCACGGAATCCCAGCAGGTTTGGAGGCAGGAAGGCACAAGGCAGGCACTAGGACCTGCGCGGAATCCTGGCAGGGCAGGTTTGGAGCAGCAGGGCACAAGGCAGGCATTAGGACCTGCACGGAATCACAACAGGTTTGGAGGCAGCAAGGCACAAGGCAGGCACTAGGACCTGCGCGGAATCCTGGCAGGGCAGGTTTGGATGCAGCAGGGCACAAGGCAGGCACTAGGACCTGCGCGGAATCCCAGCACGTTTGGAGGCAGCAAGGCACAAGGCAGGCACTAGGCCTGCGCGGAATCCCAGCTGGTTTGGAGGCAGAAAGGCACAAGGCAGGCACTAGGACCTGCATGGAATCACAACAGGTTTGGAGGCAGCAGGGCACAAGGCAGGCACTAGGAGCTGCACAGAACCCTGGCAGGGCAGGTTTGGAGGCAGCAGGGCACAAGGCAGGCACTAGGACCTGCACGGAATCCCAGCAGGTTTGGAGGCAGCAAGGCACAAGGGAGGCACTAGGACCTGCACGGAATCACAACAGGTTTGGAGGCAGCAAGGCACAAGGCAGGCACTAGGACCTGCGTGGAATCCCAGCAGGTTTGGAGGCAGCAAGGCACAAGGCAGGCACTAGGACCTGCGTAGAATCCTGGCAGGGCAGGTTTGTAGGGAGCAAGGCACAAGGCAGGCACTAGGACCTGCGCGGAATCCCAGCAGGTTTGGAGGCAGCAAGGCACAAGGCAGGCACTAGGATCTGCACGGAATCTCAGCAGGTTTGGAGGCAGCTGGGCACAAGGCAGGCACTAGGACCTGCGCGGAATCACAGCAGGTTTGGAGGCAGCAGGGCACAAGGCAGGCACTAGGACCTGCCGGGAATCCCAGCAGGTTTGGAGGCAGCAAGGCACAAGGCAGGCACTAGGACCTGCGCGGAATCACAACAGATTTGGAGGCAGCAGGGCACAAGGCAGGCACTAGGACATGCACAGAATCCTGGCAGGGCAGGTTTGGAGGCAGCAGGGCACAAGGCAGGCACTAGGACCTGCACAGAATCCTGGCAGGACATGTTTGGAGCAGCAGGGCACAAGGCAGGCATTAGGACCTGCACGGAATCACAACAGGTTTGGAGGCAGCAAGGCACAAGGCAGGCACTAGGACCTGCGCGGAATCCTGGCAGGGCAGGTTTGGATGCAGCAGGGCACAAGGCAGGCACTAGGACCTGCGCGGAATCCCAGCACGTTTGGAGGCAGCAAGGCACAAGGCAGGCACTAGGCCTGCGCGGAATCCCAGCAGGTTTGGAGGCAGCAAGGCACAAGGCAGGCACTAGGACCTGCGCGGAATCACAACAGATTTGGAGGCAGCAGGGCACAAGGCAGGCACTAGGACATGCACAGAATCCTGGCAGGGCAGGTTTGGAGGCAGCAGGGCACAAGGCAGGCACTAGGACCTGCACAGAATCCTGGCAGGGCACGTTTGGAGGCAGCAGGGCACAAGGCAGGCACTAGGACCTGCACGGAATCCCAACAGGTTTGGAGGCAGCAAGGCACAAGGCAGGCACTAGGACCTGCACGGAATCACAACAGGTTTGGAGGCAGCAAGGCACAAGGCAGGCACTAGGACCTGCGTGGAATCCTGGCAGGGCAGGTTTGTAGGGAGCAAGGCACAAGGCAGGCACTAGGACCTGCACGGAATCCCAGCAGGTTTGGAGGCAGCAAGGCACAAGGCAGGCACTAGGATCTGCACGGAATCTCAGCAGGTTTGGAGGCAGCTGGGCACAAGGCAGGCACTAGGACCTGTGCGGAATCACAGCAGGTTTGGAGGCAGCAGGGCACAAGGCAGGCACTAGGACCTGCCGGGAATCCCAGCAGGTTTGGAGGCAGCAAGGCACAAGGCAGGCACTAGGACCTGCGCGGAATCACAACAGATTTGGAGGCAGCAGGGCACAAGGCAGGCACTAGGACATGCACAGAATCCTGGCAGGGCAGGTTTAGAGGCAGCAGGGCACAAGGCAGGCACTAGGACCTGCACAGAATCCTGGCAGGGCACGTTTGGATGCAGCAGGGCACAAGGCAGGCACTAGGACCTGCGCGGAATCCCAGCACGTTTGGAGGCAGCAAGGCACAAGGCAGGCACTAGGCCTGCGCGGAATCCCAGCTGGTTTGGAGGCAGAAAGGCACAAGGCAGGCACTAGGACCTGCATGGAATCACAACAGGTTTGGAGGCAGCAGGGCACAAGGCAGGCACTAGGAGCTGCACAGAACCCTGGCAGGGCAGGTTTGGAGGCAGCAGGGCACAAGGCAGGCACTAGGACCTGCACGGAATCCCAGCAGGTTTGGAGGCAGCAAGGCACAAGGGAGGCACTAGGACCTGCACGGAATCACAACAGGTTTGGAGGCAGCAAGGCACAAGGCAGGCACTAGGACCTGCGTGGAATCCCAGCAGGTTTGGAGGCAGCAAGGCACAAGGCAGGCACTAGGACCTGCGTAGAATCCTGGCAGGGCAGGTTTGTAGGGAGCAAGGCACAAGGCAGGCACTAGGACCTGCACGGAATCTCAGCAGGTTTGGAGGCAGCTGGGCACAAGGCAGGCACTAGGACCTGCGCGGAATCACAGCAGGTTTGGAGGCAGCAGGGCACAAGGCAGGCACTAGGACCTGCCGGGAATCCCAGCAGGTTTGGAGGCAGCAAGGCACAAGGCAGGCACTAGGACCTGCGCGGAATCACAACAGATTTGGAGGCAGCAGGGCACAAGGCAGGCACTAGGACATGCACAGAATCCTGGCAGGGCAGGTTTGGAGGCAGCAGGGCACAAGGCAGGCACTAGGACCTGCACAGAATCCTGGCAGGGCACGTTTGGAGGCAGCAGGGCACAAGGCAGGCACTAGGACCTGCACGGAATCACAACAGGTTTGGAGGCAGCAAGGCACAAGGCAGGCACTAGGACCTGCGTGGAATCCTGGCAGGGCAAGTTTGTAGGGAGCAAGGCACAAGGCAGGCACTAGGACCTGCACGGAATCCCAGCAGGTTTGGAGGCAGGAAGGCACAAGGCAGGCACTAGGACCTGCGCGGAATCCTGGCAGGGCAGGTTTGGAGCAGCAGGGCACAAGGCAGGCATTAGGACCTGCACGGAATCACAACAGGTTTGGAGGCAGCAAGGCACAAGGCAGGCACTAGGACCTGCGCGGAATCCTGGCAGGGCAGGTTTGGATGCAGCAGGGCACAAGGCAGGCACTAGGACCTGCGCGGAATCCCAGCACGTTTGGAGGCAGCAAGGCACAAGGCAGGCACTAGGCCTGCGCGGAATCCCAGCTGGTTTGGAGGCAGAAAGGCACAAGGCAGGCACTAGGACCTGCATGGAATCACAACAGGTTTGGAGGCAGCAGGGCACAAGGCAGGCACTAGGAGCTGCACAGAACCCTGGCAGGGCAGGTTTGGAGGCAGCAGGGCACAAGGCAGGCACTAGGACCTGCACGGAATCCCAGCAGGTTTGGAGGCAGCAAGGCACAAGGGAGGCACTAGGACCTGCACGGAATCACAACAGGTTTGGAGGCAGCAAGGCACAAGGCAGGCACTAGGACCTGCGTGGAATCCCAGCAGGTTTGGAGGCAGCAAGGCACAAGGCAGGCACTAGGACCTGCGTAGAATCCTGGCAGGGCAGGTTTGTAGGGAGCAAGGCACAAGGCAGGCACTAGGACCTGCGCGGAATCCCAGCAGGTTTGGAGGCAGCAAGGCACAAGGCAGGCACTAGGATCTGCACGGAATCTCAGCAGGTTTGGAGGCAGCTGGGCACAAGGCAGGCACTAGGACCTGCGCGGAATCACAGCAGGTTTGGAGGCAGCAGGGCACAAGGCAGGCACTAGGACCTGCCGGGAATCCCAGCAGGTTTGGAGGCAGCAAGGCACAAGGCAGGCACTAGGACCTGCGCGGAATCACAACAGATTTGGAGGCAGCAGGGCACAAGGCAGGCACTAGGACATGCACAGAATCCTGGCAGGGCAGGTTTGGAGGCAGCAGGGCACAAGGCAGGCACTAGGACCTGCACAGAATCCTGGCAGGACATGTTTGGAGCAGCAGGGCACAAGGCAGGCATTAGGACCTGCACGGAATCACAACAGGTTTGGAGGCAGCAAGGCACAAGGCAGGCACTAGGACCTGCGCGGAATCCTGGCAGGGCAGGTTTGGATGCAGCAGGGCACAAGGCAGGCACTAGGACCTGCGCGGAATCCCAGCACGTTTGGAGGCAGCAAGGCACAAGGCAGGCACTAGGCCTGCGCGGAATCCCAGCAGGTTTGGAGGCAGCAAGGCACAAGGCAGGCACTAGGACCTGCGCGGAATCACAACAGATTTGGAGGCAGCAGGGCACAAGGCAGGCACTAGGACATGCACAGAATCCTGGCAGGGCAGGTTTGGAGGCAGCAGGGCACAAGGCAGGCACTAGGACCTGCACAGAATCCTGGCAGGGCACGTTTGGAGGCAGCAGGGCACAAGGCAGGCACTAGGACCTGCACGGAATCCCAACAGGTTTGGAGGCAGCAAGGCACAAGGCAGGCACTAGGACCTGCACGGAATCACAACAGGTTTGGAGGCAGCAAGGCACAAGGCAGGCACTAGGACCTGCGTGGAATCCTGGCAGGGCAGGTTTGTAGGGAGCAAGGCACAAGGCAGGCACTAGGACCTGCACGGAATCCCAGCAGGTTTGGAGGCAGCAAGGCACAAGGCAGGCACTAGGATCTGCACGGAATCTCAGCAGGTTTGGAGGCAGCTGGGCACAAGGCAGGCACTAGGACCTGTGCGGAATCACAGCAGGTTTGGAGGCAGCAGGGCACAAGGCAGGCACTAGGACCTGCCGGGAATCCCAGCAGGTTTGGAGGCAGCAAGGCACAAGGCAGGCACTAGGACCTGCGCGGAATCACAACAGATTTGGAGGCAGCAGGGCACAAGGCAGGCACTAGGACATGCACAGAATCCTGGCAGGGCAGGTTTAGAGGCAGCAGGGCACAAGGCAGGCACTAGGACCTGCACAGAATCCTGGCAGGGCACGTTTGGAGGCAGCAGGGCACAAGGCAGGCACTAGGACCTGCACGGAATCCCAACAGGTTTGGAGGCAGCAAGGCACAAGGCAGGCACTAGGACCTGCACGGAATCACAACAGGTTTGGAGGCAGCAAGGCACAAGGCAGGCACTAGGACCTGCGTGGAATCCTGGCAGGGCAGGTTTGTAGGGAGCAAGGCACAAGGCAGGCACTAGGACCTGGTGCGGAATCCCAGCAGGTTTGGGGGCAGCAAGGCACAAGGCAGGCACTAGGACCTGCACAGAATCCTGGCAGGACAGGTTTGGAGGCAGCAGGGCATAAGGCAGGCATTAGGACCTGCACGGAATCACAACAGGTTTGGAGGCAGCAAGGCACAAGGCAGGCACTAGGACCTGCGCGGAATCCCAGCAGGTTTGGAGGCAGCAAGGCACAAGGCAGGCACTAGGACCTGCGCAGAATCCTGGCAGGGCAGGTTTGGATGCAGCAGGGCACAAGGCAGGCACTAGGACCTGCGCGGAATCCCAGCACATTTGGAGGCAGCAAGGCACAAGGCAGGCACTAGAACCTGCACGGAATCACAACAGGTTTGGAGGCGGCAAGGCACAAGGCAGGCACTAGGCCTGCGCGGAATCCCAGCAGGTTTGGAGGCAGAAAGGCACAAGGCAGGCACTAGGACCTGCATGGAATCACAACAGGTTTGGAGGCAGCAGGGCACAAGGCAGGCACTAGGACCTGCACGGAATCACAACAGGTTTGGAGGCAGCAGGGCACAAGGCAGGCACTAGGACCTGCACGGAATCCCAGCAGGTTTGGAGGCAGCAAGGCACAAGGCAGGCACTAGGACCTGCACGGAATCACAACAGGTTTGGAGGCAGCAAGGCACAAGGCAGGCATTAGGACCTGCATGGAATCCCAGCAGGTTTGGAGGCAGCAAGGCACAAGGCAGGCACTAGGCCTGCACGGAATCCCAGCAGGTTTGGAGGCAGCAAGGCACAAGGCAGGCACTAGGACCTGCACAGAATCCTGGCAGGGCAGGTTTGGAGGCAGCAGGGCACAAGGCAGGCACTAGGACCTGCACGGAATCACAACAGGTTTGGAGGCAGCAGGGCACAAGGCAGGCACTAGGACCTGCACAGAATCCTGGCAGGGCAGGTTTGGAGGCAGCAGGGCACAAGGCAGGCACTAGGACCTGCACAGACTCCTGGCAGGGCAGGTTTGGAGGCAGCAGGGCACAAGGCAGGCACTAGGACCTGCACGGAATCACAACAGGTTTGGAGGCAGCAAGGCACAAGGCAGGCACTAGAACCTGCACGGAATCACAACAGGTTTGGAGGCAGCAGGGCACAAGGCAGGCACTAGGCCTGCGCGGAATCCCAGCAGGTTTGGAGGCAGCAAGGCACAAGGCAGGCACTAGAACCTGCGCGGAATCCCAGCAGGTTTGGATGGAGCAGGGCACAAGGCAGGCACTAGGACCTGCGCGGAATCCCAGCACGTTTGGAGGCAGCAGGGCACAAGGCAGGCACTAGGACCTGCACGGAATCACAACAGGTTTGGAGGCAGCAAGGCACAAGGCAGGCACTAGGACCTGCGCAGAATCACAGCACGTTTGGAGGCAGCAAGGCACAAGGCAGGCACTAGGACCTGCGTGGAATCACAACAGGTTTGGAGGCAGCAGGGCACAAGGCAGGCACTAGGACCTGCACGGAATCACAACAGGTTTGGAGGCAGCAGGGCACAAGGCAGGCACTAGGACCTGCACAGAATCACAACAGGTTTGGAGGCAGCAAGGCACAAGGCAGGCACTAGGACCTGCGCGGAATCACAGCAGGTTTGGAGGCAGCAGGGCACAAGGCAGGCACTAGGCCTGCGCGGAATCCCAGCAGGTTTGGAGGCAGCAAGGCACAAGGCAGGCACTAGAACCTGCGCGGAATCACAACAGGTTTGGAGGCAGCAGGGCACAAGGCAGGCACTAGGACCTGCACGGAATCACAACAGGTTTGGAGGCAGCAAGGCTCAAGGCAGGCACTAGGACCTGCGCGGAATCACAGCAGGTTTGGAGGCAGCAGGGCACAAGGCAGGCACTAGGCCTGCGCGGAATCCCAGCAGGTTTGGAGGCAGCAAGGCACAAGGCAGGCACTAGAACCTGCACGGAATCACAACAGGTTTGGAGGCAGCAGGGCACAAGGCAGGCACTAGGACCTGCACGGAATCACAGCTGATTTGGAGGCAGCAAGGCACAAGGCAGGCACTAGGACCTGCGTGGAATCACAGCAGGTTTGGAGGCAGCAAGGCACAAGGCAGGCACTAGGACCTGCGCGGAATCCTGGCAGGGCAGGTTTGGAGGCAGCAAGGCACAAGGCAGGCACTAGGACCTGCATGGAATCCTGGCAGGGCAGGTTTGGAGGCAGCAGGGCACAAGGCAGGCACTAGAACCTGCAGGGAATCCTGGCAGGGCTCGGAGGCAGCAGCAGCCACGACACACCCAGACACTGCAGCTGACACACTAACGTGTCCCGACACACAGTTTGGAAAGCTCTGTATTATATGATCAAGGGAGAAATGGCTGTTAGAGCCCGGGCTCGGGAAGGAAAGCAGGTGCTGCTGTTGCGTTCAGGAAGATGCTGAAGATGGAGCTCTTTCAGACGGCATTCTCAGTAGACTGGGCCGACCTCTGTTCCATTATTTGAATTGCTATTTCTGTTTCTATTGCCATTGAAATTTGATTTTATGTCTACTTTTATGTTTAGCCTGGATGTTTTAAATTGCTTTCTTATATCATGTTAAGCTGCCAACAGTAAAATTGATTTGCGGTGGGATATAAATGCAATAAACAAACAGATAAAATTTTACATGAACAGAACAGGAAGGAAGGCCAGTCCAGAGACACTGTCCCAAAACGATTTACAGAGGGATGGACTTGAATCCCAGTTTACAAGGCCAATTTCCCACCACATCTATCAAACTACTTAGCCTTATCAGATTTTTCAACTTCTAACTGAAATTGTGAGGGTGTGTGTGTGTGTGTGGTCAACTCTACTCACTGACCATACATTCTCTTTGATATGGCATTATTCTATCAAGAAGGATTAATGTGGGTAGTTCAGAAATCTATATTCCAATGTAGAGGTATGTGAGTATAAGACAGGGCCTTGGAATGAATGCGCATATAGGTTAATTAAACTGGCAGTGGCCAGATTTATATTAAGTACTTGATAAGGACAGAAGCCATTTTTCCCTTCTCAGACATGAGCTGTCTCGCAGCGTGTCACTGAAGGAGAAATGCTGGCTCTTAACTGGGAGAGCACGCTGCAGAAGACGCCTCGGCCGCAGAGGGAGAAAGAAAACAGCCCTTTGGATTTGGGCAATCCCATGCTCCGGTTAGGGATGAAAGGCGCTTTGCCCGTCCCAGGCGGGCAGCCCATCCCCAAAGCTCCAAGTGCCGGAGAGGAGCTGTCCTTGAGCAGAGCCCACTGGCCTGGGGGCAGCACTAAAGCCAACCGGAGGGTCAGCCCAGAAGGGACGTCAGTGGAGCCTCAAGCAAGGACAGGCTGAAGGGAGCCGTGGGCAGAGAGGGCTGGACAGGGAGGTTGCGCCATCGGGGCTGGCTGGAGACCGGATTCTCCAGGCCCAAACACGGACCGCCTGGGTGCGGCATCATGCCGGAGCCGTGGGAGTGGTTGGGACTTGCAGCAGAATGACGGAATCTGGGGCTGTGCAGCGGAGCTTCAACCGCACCGTCATGGCCACCATCTTGACTTTTTTGACCATGCCCTGCTGCAGTTGAAGGATACTGTTTCACCCGCCTCCCTGTTCAAAGCAGCACTTGCCCAGTTCTTATTTATTTATTTATTTATTTATTTATTTATTTATTTATTTATGTTTCAATTTATATACCGCTCCATCTCCCCGCAAGGGAACTCTGGGCGGTTTACAACACACAAAAATTAAAATCCGACAATTAAAACAACCCAATAAAACACTCTAATATATTAAAATTAAATATAAAAATATAAAAATCCAAGATGCGGTGGTATGATGTTTGGATGTTTAAAAGGGCCCTATGGCACCAGCCATCCCCAAGAGGAACTGTTCCCCCCCTCCCCCCACGCAAGGCGGCAGAACCAGGTCTTTAAGTTCTTTCTGAAGGCTGGGAGCGATGAGGCCTGCCTCACCTCCGGGGGTAGCATATTCCAAAGGGTGGGCGCCGTTATCGAGAAGGCACGCCTCCTAGACCCCGTCAGGTGACATTCCTTTACGGACGGGATCCGTAGCATGCCCTCTCTAAATGACCGAGTGGGACGGTTCGACGTTATGGGGATGAGACGGTCCCTCAGGTAACCTGGCCCCATGCCATGTAGGGCTTTAAAGGTGATAACCAACACCTTGAATTGGACCCGGAAGCACACAGGCACCCAGTGCAGCTGTCGCAACAGAGGTGTCACATGCGCTGATCTAGGCGCACCAATAACTGCGCGAGCAGCCGCATTCTGGACCAATTGAAGCTTATTACTGTATGTCTTGAAAGCATAAATGTGCTTAAGCAGAAGGGGGGATTAAAATAAAAATTCCCACTCCTGGAAGCCTGCCGTGGGCAACCCCTTTGAATGCCCCAGAATGTTTCCACTTGACCCTCGCTCCTTTCACTCCCCATGGGGCGACACTAGGGTGGAGCAGCTCAGAGGAAACTGGTGAACGGGGGTGTGTGATAACTCTGCTAAGGCTGCGAGTCAAGGACGGCGGAGCCCCCAACCCTTTCCCCCCAGAGGGTCCCTGTTTGTGGGGGTTGCGGCACAAGCCCCGGCTGGCCCTGACGCCAGGCTCGCTTGGAGATGCCAAAGAAGGCTGGCTCAAAACCTTTCTTGATGATGCCAAGGATCCACCTGGGCAGCTCCACATGAGCATCTCTGCCAGAGAACCTTCTAACAGCCAGAGGAGGCCCATTCCGTGATCCTCCTCCCCAAACCCTGTTTGTAAAGCTCTCAAGGCCTGGCGGAACCAGGCAGGTCTGGTGGCGATCACAGCAACATTTGATTGTTCTGTGTTAAAAGGGCTCCGAGCTCTTTTCCTGGGCTGCTCGCTGGAATCCCATCGGCTCAACGCGGATGCATCGACATCCAAAACTTCTGCCTGAAAAGTCCACATTTTTAATTCAGCTGCAGTTAACAGTTGGGAGGTTTTCCTCCCTTGACATCACAGTGGACCATTAATAGTCAGAAGGAAGAGGCAGATTGTTTACATAAACAACATCAACAAAAGCTACCCCATATTTTTGAACAAAAGAGGCATTTTATCATTTTTGTTTCATCCCCTATAAAGCCAAACACACAAGACCTGAGGATGACTCAGAAAATATAATCAGATGGCTTGCTAAAACAGTCCTAGCCCTCCTTAATTAAAGTTGGCCTCTGCTGATTAATCAACTAAAGTCATTAGTTGATTAATCTGCTATTAAAGCAATTAAAGCTTGCAGCCCTAATGACTGAGTGGGAAAATGCGCTCTTTAAGGGAGACTGATCTTGAATGTGTGACATTTGGGTTAGAAAACCAAAAGCAGGATCAAGTTAACTGTGAGCAGATCCAGAATCACCAGCATGTCAAGCTGTGACTTAAGCCTTAAAGCCAATTTAGGTTGCCAAACAAAACACTTTTCTGATACCTCTAATGAAAACTTATCTGCCTGTTGCTTTCCTTTGTGGTGAAGTATAAATCCAATATTAATAGCAAGATGTGTCATTACAGGTTTAGCCATATGGAATTTTTGAACTTCTGCATTTTTCAGCAGTTGCAAAAGGGGAGGCTCAGAAACTTAGCAAGAATAATTTCATATGCACAGTTATGAAATGGTAGCTTCAGGATTCAAGCAAGTATTGGTAAAGGACGACCAAGGCAAGTAAAATCAGGTCAGACAAATGCACTGCCAGACCTTAAAAGGCTGTTCTGGAAGCCTGGAGAATTAGGATCACTGGAAACATTCATGTGGAAGCCGCTGAACCCAGACCCAAGTGCCTTTGGCTCCATGGGGGCCTCCCACGCACAGATGCTGGGCGGGTGGTTTGTTCCCCAGCAGAGCAGTTCAACAGGAGACCCAGATGGGCTCCCTGCACTGGATATGTCCATCGTGTGGGGTTGCTTTAATTTGGATTCCTGCCCTGAGCAGGAGGTGAGGCTCGACGGCCTAAATGCCCCTACTCCTCGCCTTCTATGAGTTTATATGCACATTGCAGGGATGCTTTTCAATAAACAACACCATGGATGCAGCTGCAAGACCCAGTGCCATTTATTGCCTTTTGCTATGCCTGGACCAGAGAGATAATTTTCAGGCTATGAAAACCTGATTTACATATTTCTGACCATGCGTATGAGTTACGGCTGCAGAGAAGAACCAGAGAACCAGACGGAGTCTGGAGAAGCCAAGAAGTGGGGACCTCTGAACACCAGAGATGGAAGAGGCCATGGTTCCTTCAGCCTCGGGACCCTGGGGAGAATTCTTGTCTAAGTCATTTGTGGGCCACCTTCAAGAAGGAAGGCTGAGCGGCCTCCCCTTCCTTTTGCCTCTTGGTCCAGGACTCCATCTCACTGCACAAAGAGACACAATGGGCTGGTTATGTTCTCCATCTGGGCAACATCAGTGGGCACCTTCTGCATTTCTGCTCACAGAGTTTATATGAGGTTTGGAATTATATCCTCTGGGCTGCTTTGACCATGAGCAAGCAGGATAGAAATAGCCCAGATGATTAGATAGATAGGCAGAGAGACATCACGAGAGTCAGAGCATTTGCATTCCTATGTTCCCCTTCCATGCTTAAACCTGGTTGGTAAGATTGATGACGGGGTTTTGTGTGCGTGGATGTTAGGATGTTCTGCCAACCCAACTTGCTTGGAGCTGCTTTGGGCCCAGAGGAGATTTGGGTAGCACCTGTAATACCTGCTCTGGAGCCTTTGCAGTATGTCTTGTCCAGGGGGGTCCACAGGGGGGTCCAAAAAGTCAAGACGGTAGCCACAGCTGCATGATTGAAGCCGCCTTTCTGCCTTTTTTGACCCTCCACCATGGACACCCCTGGACGCCCCTCCGTCCCCTAAGAAGGCTATTTCTGTCCCCCCAGTTCCGCTCTGCAGCACCCATATTTTCTGGATATGGCATCTGCTGCTTCCCTTTGCTGGCTGGGGATGAGGGGGACTGTAGTTCAACATTGCCAGAGGATATAAGGTGGGGAAAGTTTGCCTCTTTCACACGCAGAGCCATTTCCACTTCCTCTTTTTTTTCATAAAACTTTATTAAGTTTCAACAAGAGATAAAATATTAAAAAATTGAAAAGAAAAAAATTAAGATCAGGAAAAGAGCAAAATTAAGAGTGCAGAAAAGGAAAAGAAGAAAAGAAAAGAAGAAAAGAAAAGAAAAAAAGAAAAGAAAAGAAAAGAAAAGAAAAGAAAAGAAAAGAAAAGAAAAGAAAAGAAAAGAAAAGAAAAGAAAAAGAATAGCTTCTGACTTTCTTTGGTACAGATACAAATATAAGATACATTAATCTCTTACTCTAAAATTAACAATAGTACACAATATTTCTATAGTCATAAACAATTCTAATCATCAAATCCCAAAATTAAAGTTTCAGTTCTTTCAGTTTCAAGCAAAAAGTCCAAAAGTGGTTTCCAAGTAGAAACATAGCTAGGCAAAGTCTTTTCTTTAATCAAAGTAGTCAATCTGGCCATCTCGGCCAACTCCATTAAGTTCACTGTCCATTCTTCATTGTAGGCATCTGTAAGTCCTTCCACCTCTGTGTGTATAAACGTCTCGCTGCTGTCATCATATATAGAAACAAAGTCCCATGTTTTCTTTCAAGCCATTTATCCATCAAACCTAAAAGGAAAACCTCTGGTTTCAATTGTACATTTATTTTGAGAATTCTCTGAATTAAAGTACCTATCTGATCCCAATATTTCTTAGCTTTCTTACATGTCCACCAAAGATGATAAAAAGTACCTTCAGACTGATTACATTTCCAACATATATTTGACCCTCCCTCATACATCTTTGACAATTTATCAGGTGTTAAATACCAACGGCACCTCATCTTGTAAAAATTCTCTTTCAAATTATAATTCAATGTAAAGCCATCCCCACGTTCTCGTTCTGGAAAGTGCATTGTTTGTGGCTTCAGTGACATTTTTGCTCAAGATTGGAAGATCCATTCTTAATGGCAGACAAATTGTTGCATTCCGTTATTTTTTTCCTGCAAATTTTTTTTTGAACTGCGGCTTCATGTATATGTCATATATAAGACAAGTAAAATATATCTTTAAAAAATATTTAAAAGAATAAAAAATGATCCCAGGCAATGCACGCAGCTTTAACCACACTGCTGCAGCCACCATCTTGACTTTTTAAACCATATACTGTACATCAGATACCCCAAAGCAATGCTTGGCTTTTTTATGGTAGAGGAAATAGCAGTCGATAAACTTCATGACAACATGGGAAGGTTCCTTGAGATTTTTGAGTCTGGCAGTGTATAAATGGAAGAAATAAAGAAATAAAATTTCCAGTGGGAATTTCAATGGTAGCAGAATATTAACTTTACTCTGAATATTGTACTTAGAGAAAATTGTTATGGTTTATCATTCCTGCTTTGACTGCTAAAAAGGGTAATTCATTTTCTAAAAGTGGTTGGAAATGCAATAAGCAGATTGGATCATTTTTCATGTGCTGGCAATGTTGTGAAGCGCAAGAATTTTGGAAAATGAGTCATCCTAGAATGAAACAAATTTTAAAAGTTGAATTTCCCATTTCAACCTGTGATATTCTTATTAAATTTTATTAAATCATATATTCCTGCAAAGTATATTGAATTAGCTTTGTACATGTTAACTGCTGCAATGATATTATATGCCTCTTATTGGAAAGGTCATCTGATTCCCTCTTTGGAAGAGTGGTCAAGCAAGTTGTGGGAACGTGCTTTGATGTCCGGAGTAACTTAATACCTTAAAGAGTAACTGTGATACAGACTCTAATTCAGACTGGAAACCATTCCAGTGTGTGCCTCATCCAATTTTGGGTTTTTCAATGTACAAAGTCTATATTTCAATTTAATGGGATATTTACGTCAGAACAGATTTTCAGTTTTGATTCAATTTATTGTAATTTATAGCTTTATTTGGTGATTCATACCGTGTTGACCATGGTTCTTGATATCTATCCTTAGAGGTTTGGTTTTTAGCTTCTTAAAATGGTATATTATATTCAATTATTCATAATTAATTATTTATTGGAAAATTGTAACTTCCTAGACATGTTTAGATCCCTTGGATCCCTTGTTTGTTTACTTCTACTTTACTTGTTTATTTTCTTTATCTTTTTGTTTTTTTAACCTGTGTTGTTTATGTACTTTCCCTAAAATGTTTAATAATCATAAAAATAAATTTTCCAGTGAATCACTGTGTTTTGCCTTGAGGCAAAACTGTAATCTCACTTTCCCTAAAACAAGGAACAAGCTGCACATTTATAAAGCAGTGTTTGTAGGTAGCTGAAGATTATAAGCAGCAATTAGCATCATACTGACATAACTACTTTTCTACCCTTTTGAGTCATCGGGGGACATTTAAAAAAAAACTAAAATGGGTGAATTTAGTTTGAGGCTTAATGCTTTGCCTGATCTCCCCCCCTCCCCCAACAATAAAACATGTGCATATTAATTAGTATAGCCGCCAATTCTGAGAGCCCCAGTGGAGCAGTGAGGGCACAAAACAGGGGCTGGGTCTGTCCACAGACAGCCCATATACTGTGGGTCGCCTGCCCTAATCTAAAGTGTGATGATTTAGATTTTTGTTGTTGTTCAGTCGTTTACTCGTGTCCGACTCTTCGTGACCTCATGGACCATAGCACGCCAGGCCTTCCTGTCCTCCACTGTCTCCCAGAGTTTGCTCAAATTCAAGTTCATTACATCGGTGATGCTATCTAACCATCTCATCCTCTGCCGTCCCCTTCTCCTTTTGCCTTCAGTCTTTCCCAGCATCAGGGTCTTTTCCAGGGAGTCCTCTCTTCGCATTAGGTGGCCAAAGTATTTGAGCTTCAGCTTCAGTATCTTTCTCACTGCACTTTTGTATTTTTCTTTGTTCTCTCTATTTTGCATTCATTTGTTCATTCATTTGCATTCAGACAGCCAGTTTGGTCTAGTGGTTAAGGCAACGGGCTAGAAACCAGGAGACTGAGAGTTCTAGTCCCGCCTCAGGCAGGAAAGCCAGCTGGGTGACCCTGGGCCAGTCACTCTCTCTCAGCCCAACTCACCTCAAAGGGTTGTTGTGGGGAAAATAGGAGGAGGAAGGAGTATGAGGTATGCTCACCGCCTTGAGGTATTTATAAAAATAATAAAAGGTGGGATAATTAATTAATTAATTAATTAATGGCAAATCTTTTTCTTTCTTTTTTTTCACAACAACAAAAATCTGTCATATCTTTCTTTCAGGAAGAATCCAAAGCAGCCAGCAATGCTGATCATGGAAGAGAATTGAGGGGATGGGGAAATCGTCTGATAAGCCTCCGTAGCAACACAGGCTTGAGCAAGATAGCACGGTAGGTTGGCCTTATCAACCGGTGGAAGTTCTGGCTAGAAGATGTCAAATACCGCTGTGGCTGCAGCCTCGAGTCCAGGGAACTCGGACCCATGTGGGTTTGCTGCCACTGAGTGGTATGCTATGCAACTGCAGCACTCTGGAAAAGCAGCCACATCTATGATTCATTGCACCCTGAACATACGAGCATAACGAGATCAGGCCAAAGCCCCCCCTTGTTCGGCATCCTGCAGAAGGGTCCGCAGGGCATGGTCAAAATGGAGGCCAGGATGGCGCAATGAAGCGCTGCCTGTTTTTTAGGTGCATTGCACACGTGACACTCACAGGCAAAGGCGGTCAAACGTGACACTCACAGCAGTCGGTCCCACTGCTGTGGCCGCTCCCTTGGCTTTTCCCACCATGCCCTGCAGACAGCCTGGCATCTTGATTCCTGTAGCATCCAACCAGGTGCCTCAAGGGGAAATCCACCAGCAGGAGAAGAGCGAGAGAGAGAAGCCCGTGAGCCCTGGCCGGGATCTCTGGGCTCCAGGAAGTGCCAGGAAGAAGAGTTTACAAAACGTCCAGCGCTGCCACCTCAGACATTTTAGAAAGTAAATGCAGTCTCTGACTGCTTCCAGGTCCAATCTGGCAAATTTTGGGGTGGGTTTTTCTTTTCTTTTTTTAGAATTGGGCCAACAATCTGCCCCGAGTTTCTGCAATAAGTGGAATCAGCGCGCTCAGCCCCAGGAAATCCAGGATTCAACCTGAATGAAGATGGAGCAGCTGGTTCCAAGCTAAGCAGTCCAATTGTACGCAGAGACCCAAGGCACGGTAAAATCTCCTGCCTTCACATGGTGAAGACCGGAAGTTGCCCTTCCTCAGGCTTAGGTGTCATGGCCACCTGCACGATGTTTTCCTAACAGGCTTCTCTATTCTCAACCTTCCTTCTTCCCCCTTTACTAACCTTAACCCTGAAATCTACTTCCAAAGCAGGTAGCTAAAGAGGGTGGGCCACATTAAAGCGACAACAGATTATATGATGCTGAATTTGAGGCTCGGTGTGATTTTTCTTCTCCAGCTTGCATATGACTCCACTTGAGGTTGACCTCTATTTCAGTGTTTCTTAACCTTTGCAACTTTAAGACATGTGGACCTCAACTCCCAGAATTCCCCAGGCAGCACTCTGGCTGGGGAATTCTGGGAGTTGAAGTCCACCTGTATTAAAGATGCCAAAGTTGAGAAACGCTGCTCTATTTCGTTGTGAAGCCTGACTCAGAATGCTGGTTGTTCCCATTCGAGCCCTCACCAGCTGAGAACCCTGGTGGAATCTGCTCAGATCCTCACGGAAGATCAAACCTTGCCCCGTGCCCTCCTGGCTTCAGATGCAAATGCTTGTTATTCAGAACTCGCTACCCAGGAAATCGGTTTTAGGTCCTTACATTGTTGTTCTCAAACTATCTTTCCTGGAATTGGAAATTCCAAACACTTAAAGAAATATTTGGACTCCACAGAGAAAGCTTCCTACAAATAAGGCCTTGCAAAAACTTTTCCTAAGTTTGTTCTCAAAGTCAGGTCTCAAGAGGTTGCCCGTTCCCGCTTTTCCTTGGCAGGTTCAGCTCCCCCTGCCTTGCCCTTTTCCCAGCAACACCATGGAAGGGAGGTTGGTCTTCCGGAACACTTTTGACTTGCCAGGGTGACCTCCGGCCCTGCCTTTTCCTGGCAGTCTCACACCCAGGCGCTCCTCAGGTCTGGCCCTGCTTTGCTTCAGAACCGGGACGACTTCAGCAAAGTGTTGCTGCCTGCTGACATGGATAAGTTCAGTAACTAACTCTAAAATATTTTGACACAGTGGATACATAACCCATTTTGAAATGTTTCCATTGTACCTTTCCAGAAAAGGGAAAAAAGTATAGAATTCTGGAGAGCTGTAAGGGGCACAATGAGGCCACAAATCCAGCCCTCTACAGACACTGTCCGTGAAGGCTCTGCTTTCAGTTATAAAGCCCAGGTCCTGCTGTGCTGCCGTGTGTGTGTGTGTGTGTGTGTGTGTGTGTGTGTGTGTGGTTCCTGGGAGGAATGAGCAAAGCATGCCAGGAGTGTATGCCAAAAGCGTATATTCCCAGCAGGGTCACTTACGGCATGAACGTGATCCCAGCTGCCCAACTAAAGTAGCATCTATCATATAGATGGACGTTGGAGATGGATGATCACTTCAGTGACAATGGTAAAAGCTTCATTTCAAAAACAATTTTCATCATTTCATCATCGTTTCCCACAATCATTTCATTTTGGGGGGGAAACAATGGTAAACTACTTTACCAAGAAAACCACATGGATAGACAATATAAAGTGCTGGATGATGTGTCCCTCAGGTTGGACGGCACTCAACGTGCCGCTGAAAAATAGCGGAGTATCTTTTGAAGTACTAGTGGTGTTTATGATGCGGCAAATTAAAGCCTTTATTACGTCTAGTTGCTTGATGTTGCTATGCAGGAAAACAAAATGTGAAGCTGTGAAGACAGAATATGGAATATAAGAAGCATGGACATGGGAAAGCTCAGCACAATGGAAGATTAAATCTATCTACTGCATACTGACATCTCAGTCATCAGCAAATTAAATGGGCTGGAACTGAACGCTCTCTTTCAGAAGATCCTACCCAGGACACAAAACAAACATGGAACAGTGTTGCTTTCATAATCAAAAAGGATGTAGTGCCCACCTCTGAGGGAGAGGCAGGTGGTGGGCAGGAGTGGATGATGCCCCCCTGCGACCCGTGGGAGTGGTTGAGGGGGGGCATAGTAGGTGTGGGGGGGGGGGTTAGGCCCTATCAGCGCCGAGAGCTGAAGCTGGTGCGCTGAGGGGGGCCTACCATCACCTGAGGACGATTGAGTGTGAGAGATGCGTGTGTGGGGGAGGGGACCCTTGTTTCAACCCAGGGTCTTTGGAGGTCCGGGAGTGGAGGCATCTGGACCTGAAAACTCTGGGGGTTGTGGGGTGGGCTGCCCCATTGAAGTGGTGATGAGCCGGGGATGTTATGATGGGAACCAGAGGGCAGGCCATCTTTGGGGAAGACGCCCCCAGTGTTTGTTACCGGTGGCGTGTCCCGGCCCTCCGGGTTCAGACTCAGGCCCTGGTCAGCAGATCCTGGAGTGCCCTGGTCTCCGGCTGCTGCTTCTCAACGCCAGGTATGTTAACAACAAGGCTCCCCTCATATGTGACTTGATCACGGAGGAGGGGGCAGACCTGGCGTGTATCACCGAGACCTGGCTGGGCCCGGGGGGGGGGGGGTAGCCCTCTCAGAAATATGCCCGGCTGGGTTTCAGGTGTGGCATCAACCGAGACTCTGGGGCAGGGGAGGAGGGGTGGCAGTTGTCATCCGAGAGTCTCTAGTGGCCTTCAGGGGCACTGCTCCACAAGTGGCTGGCTGTGATACCCTGTTTTTTAAGTTGGGTTCTCGAGAACAGTTGGGAGTGTTGCTACTGTACCAGCCTCCCTGCTACGTAGCAACCTCCCTGCCTGAGCTGCTGGAGGCCGTCTCAGGGTTGGTGGAGTTCCCCAGGCTTATGGTTCTGGGGGACTTCAATCTGCCATCCCTGGGATGTACCACTGAGGCGGCTTGGGAGTTCATGGCTACCATGGCAGCCATGGGCCTGTCCCAGATCATCCGAGACCCAGCTCGAGACAGTGGCCTCACCCCGGATTTAGTTTTCTTGTCGGAGCAGTGGCAATGTGATCTGAGGGGAGAGTTAGATCTGTCCCCATTGTCATGGTCAGATCACGCCGTGGTGGCCTTGAGATCCTCTTATGCCGTCCCACTCCACAGGGAGGCAGGACCTATTTGATTGGTCCACCCCCAGCGACGGATGGACCCAATGGGTTTCCAGAAGGAGCTGGGGGTTATACCAGAGGATCTACTGCATGGTCCAGCAGAGGTCTTGGCCACAGCCTGGAATAGGGAGGCGGCCGGGGCCTTGGACAGGATCGTGCCTGTGCGGCCTCTCTTACCACATCTGACCCGATACTCCCCGTGGTTCACGGAGGGGTTAAGGGTTCTGAAGAGAGTCAAGAGACATCTGGAGCACTGCTGGAGAAAGACAAAGACCGAATCTGACCGAACACAAGCTAGAGCCGCTGTTAAGGCCTACCTTGTGGTGGTAAGAGCGGCGAAGCGCCAATATTTCTCCGCTCTTACTGCGTCCGCAGAATGCCGCCCGACGGCCCTGTCCAAGATTACTCAATCTCTCTTGGGTAAGGTGGAGTCAGGGACCCACCTGCAGGGCCGTGCGGAAGAGTTTTCTGAGCATCTGCAGGATAAAATTGCTCAGATTCGTTCCAAGTTAGACTCTAAGCGTGAAGCACAGTCTGGGGAGATGCCGAGGGAACATCCTTACCCTGTTATCTGGGAACAGTTCGATCCTGTTGGACCTAAGGAAGTGGACAGGATCCTCCGGATTGTAAAGGCCACCACATGCCATCTAGACCCATGCCCTTCCTGGCTGGTACAGGCAGCCCGGGAGGTGACATGTGGTTGGGTCCAGGCGATGGTTAACACATCCTTGGGGGAGGGGGTGTTTCCAGCTGCTTTTAAGGAGGTGCTGGTGCACCTCAAGAAACCATCGCTGGACCCTACTGTATTGGACAATTTTCGTCCTGTCTCCCACCTTCCCTTTTTGGGGAAGGTGGTTGAGAAAGTGGTGGCATTGCAACTCCAGAGGATCCTGGATGACACGGATTATCTGGACCCCTTCCAGTCAGGTTTCAGGCCGGGATATGGGGTGGAAACTGCATTGGTCACACTTACGGAGCATCTCTGGTGGGAGTGGGATGGAGGAAGTGCATCCATCCTGGCTCTTCTCGACCTCTCAGTGGCGTTTGATACCATCGACCATGGTATCCTTTTGGGATGGCTCAGGGAGTTGGGGGTGAGTGGCGTAGTTCTGCGCTGGTTCACCTCCTTCCTCCAGGGCTAGTCCCAATCGGTGGTAATAGGAGATGAGAGATCCGACCCTCAACCCTTCTTCTGTGGGGTGCCGCAGGGTTCAGTTCTCTCTCCTCTCCTATTTAATATCTACATGAAACCACTGGGTGAGATCATCCGTCACCACAGGATGAGGTATCATCAATATGCAGATGATACTCAATTATATATCTCCATCCTGGGTGAGGTAAGTGATGCGGTGGCTGCCCTTTCTCAGTACCTGGGGGCTGTGGGGGCCTGGATGGGGAACAACAGGCTTCGACTGAACCCTGGTAAGACAGAGTGGCTGTGGATTGATGGCTCCTCTGGATCCAGGAAGTTATCATCTTTAGTTCTGGATGGGGTTGCACTACCCCATTCAGACCCAGTGCAGAATCTGGGGGTTCATCTGGACTCACGGCTCCTGCTCAAAGAGCAGGTGGCAGCCGTGGCCAGAAGGGCCTTTGCGCAACTTCGCGTTGTGCGCCAGTTACGCCCTTTCCTGGATCAGGATGCCCTCCATACAGTCATTCACACCCTGGTCATCTCCCATATAGACTATTGCAATGCGCTCTACATGGGGCTACCCTTGAGTATTCAGAAGCTTCAACTGGTCCAGAATGCAGCTGCGTGCGCAGTTATTGGTGCCCCAAGATCGGCACATGTGACACCTCTGCTACGCCGGCTGCACTGGGTACCGGTGTGCTTCCGGGTCCAATTCAAGGTGTTGGTTATCACCTACATGGCATGGGACCAGGCTACCCGAGGGACCGTCTCATCCCCATAACATCGAACCGTCCCACTCGGTCATGCAGAGAGAGCATGCTGCGAACCCTGTCAGCAAGGGAATTTCACCTGGCGGGGTCTAGAAGGTGGGCCTTCTCTGCGGTGGCGCCCGCCCTTTGGAACATTCTACCCCCGGAAGGGAGGCAGGCCCCATCGCTCCCGGCCTTCAGGAAGAACTTAAAGACCTGGTTGTGCCGCCTTGCCTGTGAAGGGAGGGGTAACAGCTCCTCTTGGGGATGGCTGGTCCCACAGAGCCCTTTTAAACACAAGTTCGTCGCCTCTTGGATTTTATATTTATTTTATATTTATTTTAATTACTTATATTTATGATACGTTATTTTAATTGTTTTTTGTAAACCGCCCAGAGTCCCCTTTGGGGGAGATGGGGCAGTGATATAAATCGAATTATAAATAAATCATCGTCATTGGCGATCACTCGTAGCCAAGTAAGATTGTCTTCCAAAGGTAAAATTTTAACAGTGGATCCGTAAGTGGCTATAAAGGCCAATTCTGGATCCGCACAACCTCTCACAGTGAGGGCATAGGTTTCCGGGTGGGAGACGGTCATGATGAGGGTTTGCCTGACGTGCCTTCCTTTTAGCTCTTTTCTCCCTTTCGCCCTGTACTCGTGCTTCTTCAAAGTCCATAGCGCCATTAATAAAGGATGACCTCCAATTGAAACGCTCATGAGTTAGGGCTTCCCAGTTCTCAATGCTGATATTACATTTTTTTAAATTAGCTTTGAGAGTATCTTTGAATCTCTTTTGCTGTCCACCAATATTCCGTTTTCCATTCTTAAGTTGGGAGTAAAGTAGCTGCTTTGGAAGACGATGGTCAGGCATTCGAACAACATGACCGGTCCAGCGAAGTTGATGTTGGATGATCATTGTTTCAATGCTGGTGGTTTTCGCTTCTTCTAATACGCTAACATTAGTCCGCCTATCTTCCCAAGTAATTTGCAGAATTTTTCGGACGCAGCGTTGATGGAATCTTTCAAGAAGTTGGAGGTGATGTTTGTAGAGGGTCCATGTTTCACAGGCGTACAGAAGGGTTGGTAGTACAATGGCTTTGTAAACAAGCATTTTGGTCTCCCTGCTAATGTCCCGATCCTCAAACACTCTACGCTTCATTCGGGAGAAAGCTACACTCGCAGAGCTCAGGCGATGCTGAATTTCAGCGTCGATGTCGGCTTTTGTAGATAGATGGCTGCCTTGATAAGAAAAGTGGTCGACATTTTCTAGTGACACACCTTTAAGCTGGATTGATGGCACTGCGGAGGGATTGGTTCGAACTTGCTGGTAAAGCACTTTGGTTTTTTTAATGTTAATCGAGAGGCCAAGCTTTTCATATGCTTCTGCAAAGATGTTTAGGACAGTTTGAAGATCTTCCTCGGAGTGTGCACAGACTACGTTATCATCAGCATATTGAAGTTCTATAACAGAAGTTGTAATTACCTTATTTTTTGCTTTCAGCCTACTAAGATTAAAAAGCTTTCCATCTGTTCGATATATAATTTCTACACCAGTAGGAAGTTTCTCTTCAACAAGGTGTATAATGATAGCGATGAAGATAGCGAATAAGGTTGGAGCAATAACACATCCCTGTTTAACTCCGGATTCCACTTTAAATGGATCGTTTTGAGAGCCATTGTTATTCAGGATTGTTGCCATCATGTCGTCATGGAGTAACCGCAAGATGTTCACAAATTTATCAGGGCATCCGATTTTCAGAAGGATGGTCCAGAGAGCAGTACGATTTACAGTATCAAAAGCTTTAGTCAGATCAATAAACGCCATGTACAGAGGGCGGTTTTGCTCCTTGCATTTTTCTTGAAGCTGTCGTGCAGTGAAGATCATATCCACTGTTCCCCTGGAAGGGCGGAAGCCATTTCGCGTTTCAGGGAGGATGTCTTCTGATACAGATAGGAGATGGTTTGCGATGATCTTTGCCAGGATTTTGCCTGCTGTGGCTAGAAGGGAGATGCCTCGATAGTTTCCACAGTCTGTTCTATCACCCTTTTTAAAGAGAGTGATAATTATGGCATCTCTAAAGTCTGCTGGAATCTCCTCCCTCATCCAGATTTTTTCGATGAGCTTATGAAGTTGTTGTGTAAGTTCAGGCCCGCCTTCTTTAAAGACTTCAGCAGGAATCCCATCAGGTCCACTAGCTTTGTTATTTTTCATTTGTTTAGTGGCTTTACTGACTTCCTCCAAACTAGTACATTGTACAAACAATTTGTACAATGGTACAAATCCCTTACGCTCAGTAGATGGTGCTAAACTTCTAAAGGACAAAGAGTCTATTGCACTGCGCTGGAAAGAGCATTACTACAATCTCCTTAATCGTCACTCTACCGTGGCCGATGAAGTCTTCTTGCAAATCCTGCAAAAACAAATAAGAGATGAGCTTGCAGTACCCCCTAAATAAATAAATATAGCACCACAGTACTTGGGTACATTGCAGTCAATGACTGCATAGCATTAAATCGATTTTCTGGACAATCCTTTGATGATTATTCAAGTTTATGCCCCAACCACTGATGCAGAAGAAGAGGAATTTGATGAGCTTTATGGTCAAGTTTGAGACCCGAGTGCCGCGTGACGGGTGAGCTCCCGCACTAGCTCCAGCTCTTGCCAACCTAGCAATTCAAAAGCATGCAAATGCAAGTAGATGAATAGGTACCACTTCGGTGGGTAGGTAACAGCGTTCCGCGTGCGTCATGCCGGCCACATGACCGTGGAAGTGTCTTCGGACAACGCTGGCTCTTCGGCTAACAAACGGAGATGAGCACCGCCCCCTAGAGCCGGACACGACTGTGCAGGGGAAAACCTTTACCTTTACCTTTTATGGTCAAGTTCAGTCTGAAATGAACAGAATATGCAAGCAAGATGTGCTGCTTGTGGAGATGGGAACACCAAAGGTGAAAGTAGTAGACATGGTTGGACTCTATGGCTGTGGAACAGAAATGAAGCAGAGTAATGAATTATCAGTTTCTGCCAGTCCAATGATCTTTTCATTGCAGCACATTCTTCAAACAACCAAAACGGTGCCTATATATAAATGGACATCATCAGAAGGAGAACACTGAAATCAAATTGATTATATTATTGCTACAAGGAGGTGGCAAAGCTCATTTATAGCAATAAAGTGGCTACTGGCTGTCTGTGGAAGAGATCACAAACTGCTCATGTGCAAACTCCGGTGGAGGGAGATGGGCGGTGATAGAAGTTTGATTAATAAATAAATAAATAAACTCCAACTCAAGCTAAAGCATAAGAATAAAACCAACCGATTTCCACGACATGATACTGAGCTTATACCCATCATTTGCAAGGAGAATATTGCTTTGAAGTCCTGAACTTTATTGGCAAGGAACTAGAAAAACTGTGAAATGAAATCCAAGAAGGATGAATGTGAGTGTCAAAGACTGTCAAAGACTAAGAAATAGAAAAAAAAACCCTAGATGTCAGAACAGTTTCTTGGAAATTGCCAAGAAGAGAAAAGAAAAAAAGCCAAAGCTAAGAGTGACAAAGATCTCAGGAAGGAGCTTAAAGAATTTCAGACAGATCTTTTCAGTCAAGAAGCAGTATTACAACAACATCTGTAAAGACATGGAGGATGGAAAGAGACATGAAAAAACAATTAGATTAGAGCCGTACATGGAAAGGGAGATGCCAGATGTTTTAAAAAAGGCTGAGGAACAACTGATTATGCTATGCTGGATAGTTAGAAAACCAGAGAATACCAAAGAGAAGTCAACGTGCTTCACTGACTCATAGAAAGGCCATATCAAGCTGTTGAATGTCCTTGGACAATGGGAAGCACAGAACATGTCATTGTCCTCTTGAGAAACTTATATACAGGTCATGAAGCCACAGTATGGAGAGAACATGGTGAGACAGACTGGCTCCAGGTCAGCAAAGAATCAAGGCTGTATACGAGGCTATATACTATTCCCTTATTTATTCAACCTGTATGCTGAATATATATTAAGGGAAGCTGCATTGGAAGAAGATGAATGTGATTTTAAAATTGGAGGAAGAAACATTAATAACTTATGCTGTGCTGATGATATTACTCTGATAACTGAAGATGCAAATGATTTGCAAGCTGTAGTAATGAAAGTCAAGGAGCACAGTGAAAAAATGCAACCAATATTAAATGTAAGGAAGACCAAATGACAACAGGTACAGTAACCAGCCTTAGAATTGACCATGGAGATATTGAAGTGGTGGAGAGCTTCTGCCTTTTAGGATCAACCACCAATAGTAATGGTGGCTCAGCGGGTAAGATGCCAGGCTTGTTGATCGGAAGATCGCAAGTTTGGAGGTTCGAATCCCTAGTCCTGCGTGATGGAGTGAGCTCCCGCAGTAGCCCCAGCTCTTGCCAACCTAGCAATTCAAAAGCATGCAAATGCAAGTAGATGAATAGGTA
This sequence comes from Charina bottae, assembly GCA_023362775.1. NCBI lineage: Eukaryota > Metazoa > Chordata > Lepidosauria > Squamata > Charinaidae > Charina > Charina bottae. The sequence goes on along the minus strand of JALMGJ010000013.1, from coordinate 4,145,707 downwards.
CCACTTCGGTGGGTAGGTAACAGTGTTCTGCGCGCGTCATGCTGGCCACATGACCGTGGAAGCGTCTTTGGACAACGCTGGCTCTTTGGCTAACAAACGGAGATGAGCACCGGCCCCTAGAGTCGGACACGACTGCACAAATGTGCGGGGGGAAGCTTTACCTTTTTACCAATAGTAAAGGAACACACGGTCAAGAAATACGCCACAGACTGGCACTTGGTAGAGCAGCCATGAAGGCCTTGGAAAAGATATTTAAATGCTGTGATGTGTCTATACCTACAAAGATCAGAATCGTGCAGACCACGGCTTTCCCTGGAAGTGAAGTAGTATAGGAAGAGTACTGATGCTTTTGAGCCTTGGTTCTGGAGAAGGCTCCTAAGAATACCATGGATAGTCAAGAAAACAAACATATTGATCATCAAACAAATCAATCTAGAATTCTCTCTAGAATTTCTCAAATGATGTTTTGGACACATTACTGTATGTGAAGATCTACCTTTCTTGATAAGTCCATCATCTTGAGAAAGGTGGAAGAAAAGAGAAAAAGAGAACAACCAGCAACAAGGTGGATGGACTAAGTTACAGTGGCAGTGGGGGCACTCTTGGAAGACCTGAAGGACCACACTGGGCACAGATCACCCTGGAGAAGGTCCATCTATGACAGTGTTTCTCAACCTTGGCAACTTGAAGATGCGTGGACTTCAACTCCCAGAATTCCCCAGCCAGCATGCCGGCTGGGGAATTCTGGGAGTTGAAGTCCACACATCTTTAAATTGCTAAGGTTGAGAAATACTGATCTATGAGATTGCTAAGAGTTGACACGGAGTTGACAGCACTTAATCCTCTGTGAGCGACCAAAAGTTCTGCTGAAAATTTGGCTGAATTAAATGTATGCCTCTGGCTAATCAGGCATGCTTTTAAACACACACACAAATCGTTTGACAATGATACCCGCATTTGCAAAACACCGCTCCCTGAAGTTTCTTTACCAAAGGGCTCCTCTTCCCTTCTCATGTAGAAAGGAGACCCACATCTAACGGGACCGGGCATTTTCCCTGCCAAACTGCTTTCTCCTGCGGCCGTTTCCCCTCTACCCCCCATTCCCGGCCCAAGAACTCGAAAGCCGACGCTAGAGCTTCGGGGCTGTTCTCCAGGTGGCCGCAAGAGGGAGCCCCACGATCGCCGCAAGGAGGGGCGAGGCCGCCGCGCAGCTCCGCTTTTCGCCGCCGCTGGGCGCGGGCGCTGGGTTGCAGTTGCAAAACAGCCGCGGCGGAGGGGGAGGTTTTTCGGCCCGGAAAGAGCCCCCGCTTAATTGCTGCGCCTGGGGGGCCGAGAAAGAGCTTGTCCGGCGCAGGGCCGGGGCGGAGGCCGCGAAAAGCCGAAAATGCTCCCGAGAAGGGAGCGCGCATCCTTAGAAGCGAAGGCGGTTGCCATAGAGACCCTCGCCGGACTTCGGGGAGGGGGCAGGAATGGCCCGCGGGCCGAGCCTGGCGGCTTCCGAGCGGGCGCTTCGGGATCGGCGTTCCGTGGAGCCGAGAAGGAAACGGGGCGGCCGGGTCGCGGGCCCCGTGGCTGCCGCTCCGCCCTGCTCCGTTCCTGGCTGCCCTGCGCAAGGGGTGCCTTTGAGGCGGGGGCAGAAGGACGAGCGAGGCCTTGGCAGCTGCAGGGCCGGCGAAGCCGATTTAAACGCCGCCGCCGCCGCCGCTACCGCTTGTGGTCGCCAAGAGTCGACCGGGACTTGGTAGCCCATAATCAGCAATCTGTTGTTGTTCCCTCTTGTAACCTGACAATGCCCAAATTTCTCCGAGGGATCTTAACATTGGTGAACAGGAAAAGTTCTGCAGATATTAAAAAAGAGTAAACCAATAAAATGCGCTTAATAAATCCGTGGTCCCAGTGAAAAAAGCACCGGTGGCCTGGAGGGTCCTACCGCTTTAGAGGGGAACGGCTCCCACGCCCCCCCCCCCCCCGGAAGGTCTCCCTGGAGAGGTCTTTCCTCCGCAGGATCCCGTCATGGAGACAGAAGACCTGCATCCACACTAACTGAGAAACAGCTAGTTACCCAACGCTTCAACATAGCAAAGAGGAAGCTGCTCTCACAACTTGAGATAGACCAACTACACATTATATCCCAGATTGAAGAAGACCCGGAAGAACAACTGGAGGTGCAGCCAACACCTGAAGCTGGAACGTCACTGCCACCCCCTCCATTACAGAGCACAGCAGCTGATATGAGGCAAAAGATCATGGATAAACCAGCTACAGTCAACTCTCAAGACCGATTACCAAGACTCAGTGGAGAAGTAACATCAGATAGTATGCTAGAAGATGCCAACAGAGCCCTCACGACAATCCCTACTACCACTATAACTCAAACCAATGAACTGGTATATGCTACAGCCACTGTAATCCTGGAGATGCTTGGCTACATGATCAAGAAGAAAAGCACTACATACCGCCCCGGAAAATGAGATTGGAGGCTAAGATCAAGGCAACTCGGAGAGATGTTAGTCAGCTGCTATAACTACAGAAGGGTGTGGAGATTAAGGATAAGACTCGGCTACTGAAAAAATACAAGGGCCTGACTCCATCTGAAGCCCTAGAGACTGCTAAACAAAGACTCACAGCACTGGCTACCAGGCTAAGGAGATACACTAGAGAAGCAGAAGCCAAGAAGATAAATGCCCTGTTCGCCAAAGAACCATCCAAGGAGTACTCCCAACTGCAGTGCAACAACACAGTAACAGCAGAGCCACCAACAGCAGAAATGGAACACTACTGGAAGAACATATGGGAGAAAGAGAAGACACATAACACCAGTGCAAAGTGGCTGCAGGACCTGAGAGCAGAGCACAGAAATCTCCCAGAGCAGGAACCAGTCACCATCACAGTAGCAGACATCCAACAGCAGGTCAAGAACATGAAGAGCTGGACAGCACCTGGCCCAGACGTGATCCACACCTACTGGCTAAAGAAACTAACAGCAGTGCATGAACGCCTAGCAGCACAGATGAACCAGCCGCTAGCAGCAGGCTCCCACCCAGACTGGCTAACACAAGGTAGGACAGTGCTGATCATGAAAGACCCCCACAACCATCCAACTACTGGCCAATAACCTGCCTCCACACAACATGGAAAGTCCTATCAGGCATCATAGCTGCCAAGCTGCAGGACCGTATGGGCCAGTAGATGAGCACAGCTCAGAAGGGCATTGGGAACAACACCAGAGGCTCCCAACACCAGTTGCTCATAGATAAGAGCAGTCACCCGAGACTCAAGGTCTAGACAGACCAATCTGAGCACAGCCTGGATTGACTACAGGAAAGCCTACGACTCAATGCCACACACATGGATCTGTGAATGCCTGGCACTATACAAAGTCAACAGGACACTAAGGACCTTCCTCAAGAACTCAATGGGACTGTGGAAGACAACACTGGAAGTCAACTCAAGACAGCTCGCACAAGTGGCCATCAAGTGCAGCATACTGTATACCAAGGTGATGCACTGTCCCCACTGCTGTTCTGCATGGGCTTGAACCCCCTCAGTCAGATTATCACAAGAACTGGATACGGAAGTTCAAGAGTGGAACTACCATCAGCCACCTCCTCTACATGGATGACATCAAGTTGTATGCTAAGAGTGAACAAGACATCGACTCACGGATCCACCTGACACGGATCTACAGTGAGGACATTGGGATGTCATTTTGTAGTAAATGTAGTAAAGAGAGGGAAGGTAGTAAAGAGAGGGAAGGTAGTTAAGACTGTTGGGGTGGAACTACCAGCAGGCCACATAGCAGACATACAGACCAGCTACAAGTGCCTGGGTATCCCACAGTCACATGGGAACCTCGATAAGGAGGCAAGGAAGACAGCAACATCCAAGTACCACCAAAGGATAAGACAGGTCCTGAAGAGCCAGCTCAATGGGAAGAACAAGATCCATGCCATTAACATGTATGCCCTGCCAGTCATCAGATACCCTGCCGGTATAGTAAGCTGGCCAAAGGAGGACATGGAGGCTGCTGATGTGAAGACCCGAAAGCTCACAATGTACGGAGGCTTCCACCCCACGTCCAACACCCAGAGACTGTACACCAGGCGGAAAGAGGGCGGGCGGGGTCTGGTGAGTGTCGAAGCCACTGTCCTGGATGAGACCAAGAGCATCCAGGAGTACACCAGTAAGGTGGCACCTAAAGATGAGCTGCTGAGAGAATGTCTGAGGCAGCAGCAGACATGGAAGGAAGATCAAGCAGAGGAAGTGCCATGGCAAGACAAGACCCTGCACGGGATGTACCATCGACAGATACTGTAGCTGAGGTGGCTGACCTTGGGAAATCCTACCAGTGGCTGGAAAGGGCTGGACTAAAAGACAGCACTGAGGCACTGATCATAGCAGCACAAGAACAGGCACTAAGCACCCGATCCATAGAGGCAGGGGTCTACCACACTAGACAGGACCCGAGGTGCAGACTGTGCAGGGAGGCCTCAGAGACAGTCCAACATACAGTGGCAGGGTGTAAGATGCAGGCAGGAACAGCATACACTAAACAGCACAAGTAGCTGGCATTGTGTACAGGAACATCTGCACAGCATATGGGCTAGACCAGGGGTTGGCAACCTGTGGGCCGTGGCCCACTGGTGGGCCGCGGGCTGTTAGAAAGTGGGCCGCAGGGTGAGCCGGAGCAGCTGATTGGTGGGGGCCCAGAAGGGGAAACACCTCCACCTATCAGCGCGCAGCAAAGAAGGGTGGAGGCGGGCCAAGGAGCACCCCCGCCAATCAGCCTTCCCTTGCGGCGGCAGCGTGCGTGCATGCGTGCATGCGGCAAGGTTTTTCGCCTCCCTGCCGCTCAGTGCAGCATTTTTTCCCAGCACCGAGGGCATTTTTGGGGTCCCCAGAGCCTGCCCTTTCGAAGGGGCACCACGGCAGGGCGCGGGGAGGACTTTTCCTCCCCCCCCCCACTTTTGCTCCCCGAGTTTTTTTCGGCCCCTACCGGGTAGCTCCAGCGCGCTTCCGCTTCCCCGTCGCACAGCTGATTGGTGGGGGGGTGCCCCGGGGTGGAAAATCTCCACGCCGATCAGCTGTGTGACGGGGAGGTGGAGGCGTGCCCAAGCTACCCCGATAGGGGCCAAAAAAACCACGGGGAGCAAAAGGGGGGAGGAAAAGTCCGCCCCGTGCCCCGCCGGGGTGCCCCTTCAAAAGGGCAGGCTCCGGGGTCCCTGAAAATGCCCTTGGTGCCAGGAAAAAGCACTGCACGGAGCAGCAGGCCTGCCAGCCCCGCCCCCCATCCGTCTGATTGGCTGCCTCCCGCAAACCCCACCCACCCCATCCATCCAATTGGCTGCTGCCCACAAACCCCGCCCCCCGGTCCTTGGAAAAAAAATTTCCAACAGAAGTGGTCCCTGGTGCCAAAAAGGTTGCCGACCCCTGGGCTAGACCCTCCCAAGTCCAGATGGGAGATTCCACAGAAGGTCGTGGAGAATGACAGGGCTAAGATCCTGTGGGACTTCCAGATCCAGACAGACAGGCAGGCAGGTACTGGCCAATCAACCAGACATCGTGGTAGTAGACAAGGACCAGAGGATAGCAGTGGTGATAGATGTAGCGGCGCCCAGTGACAGCAACATCAGGAAGAAGGAGCATGAGAAGCTGGAGAAGTACCAGCACCTGAAGGAGGAACTGGAGAGGATGCGGAAAGTGAAGGCCCAAGTTGTCCCAGTGGTGGTAGGAGCACTCGGGGCTGGGACTCCTAAGCTGGGTGAGTGGCTCCAACAGATCCCAGGAGCCACATCAGAACTCTCTGTCCAGAAGAGTGCAGTGCTAGGAACAGCTAAGATACTGCGCAGAACCCTCAAACTCCCAGGCCTCTGGTGGAGGACCCGAGGTTGAGGAAGACACAGACCACCCCTAGGGGTGAGAAGGGAATTTTTTTAAATATTTTTTATTAAGAATGTTTACATAAGGCTTAATTTCTTTCTTAAAAGTAATATTTTAAAATATATATCCACAAGGCATTACCCTCTTGGTTTACTTAGCTCCTACCATTGCCACTCACAGCAATGGAAGGACAGGGCCCCAAATGTCAGCCCCACCCCGACTAGGGGTGCATCACGGCCACCCCCAGACTTCAGAGACTGAAACACCAGAAAGGTGCTGCCTGGCTGGAAAAGGGGGTTCACATTGTAAAGCAGGGTTTCTGAGGAATTCTGGGAGTTGAAGTCCACCCCTCTTAAAGTTGCCAAGGTTGAGAAACACCGGCCGAATCCCATGAGACCCAAATTGGCCCTCCCTGCCCCAGACAAAGCCGCCCTGCCATCCCATCTAGACCAGGGGTCCCCAACCTGTGGAGGGAACTGGGCCGCAGGGCTCCTGCCCGCAAACCCCACTCCCTTCTGCACAATTGGCTCCCGCCCGCAAACCCCACCCCCGGTGCTTGTGATTGGCTCCTGCCCGCAAACCCCGCCCCCCAGTGCACACGATTGGCTCCCGCCCACAAACCCCACCCACCCCCAGTCCGCGGAAATCCTGGAAACCCCACTCCCCCGGTCCGCGGAAAAATAATCTTTTGAAACCGGTCCCTGGCGCCAAAAAGGTTGGGGACCCCTGATCTAGACCCAAGAAGAGAAGCCTCCCCACCCACTGGCAGCACAGCCCGAGGGCAGCCCTCAGAAGGGACTTGCAACATAGTAACAAGGGGAGAAATCCCAACATTCCATCCTCCTTCAGGGACACGCCCCCCCCGTCTCAACATTCCATCTCCTTTAACAAGGAGCCCCCCATTTTGCCTAACCATAGAATTCACCCCAGGTACACGGACCTGCCCAGCTTCCCCAGACTGCCCGGCCAATCAGGTCCCTCGGATTTCCCACCTTATGGCCCTCAACTCCTATAAAAACCTTTGCTTTTCCATTGTTTGGGGTGCCTCTTTCTTGCAAAGTAGGCACCCCACCACATTGCAATGAACATAGTCCTTCTCAGTGTTGCGCTTCTTACTTTGGCAAAATTCCACGCCAAAAAAGTCAAGGTGGCAACAGCATGATCAAATCTCTGCCCCTTTTTACACGTGTCATCCGTGCAATGCATGTAAAAAGGTACGGGGCTCTGACTGCATGGTCTCGGCTGCCTTCCTGACTTCTATGACCCCTTCACACACACACACACACCCGGCAGATGCCTTTGTGTGTGCCTTTAGGGAAAGGAGAATTAAGGCAAAAACTTGGGGGGGGGGCTCTGAGCTCCCCACTTCTCCCTGCACCAAACAACCTCTGACTAGCTTTAGCCCGGAGAGAAGCTGCTTCTGCTTCGTATCTGACATCACAAAGGGCTTTGTCTTCCAAGAAACCTTGTTAGGGGTTTAACTGGGCTTTTGAGCACAGATCTGCTTTATCTGAGCATTTGCAATTAATCCCTCCATTTTCAAATCCCCCAGCTCCCCTTGTCCCCACTGCTCCAGATCAGCCTTCCACAAACTGCTGCTCCAGCTGCTCTGAGATTCAATTTCCCCTCATTTCCACCGCACGCCCCACCCCCACCCCCGTGGCTGTTCCATGCAGCCCCTTTGCCTTTGTGGCTGTGGGGTGTGTGTGTGTGTGTGCAGCACATCAAGTGGAAGGGGGAGGGGTTACATGCCAAAACGGGAGCCTGCAGGTGAAGGTGTGTGTGTGCTGGCCAGCAAACTCCTGGGTACCCAGAGAGAGAAATATAGCAGACATTCCCATCCCCAGCCTGGGTTTTCCTTTTCTTTTGAGCCCCCACCAGCCAGGCTCCGGTGCCTTTGGGGTAGCCTGCAAAGCCCCCTCCTCCCGCCCCACATTCACCTATTTGGGCTGAAAAGAACACAATAGCGTCGCTTCTGGGGTCACCAGGCTGAGATCACACATGTTAAGCCAAAGCGAGATTGCTTGTTGGTGGCTTAGTGTGTTGTTTGAGCCTGGCCGGTGCGATGGAATGTGAGGGTGACCTTGGAAGACAGGGGGCGGGGGGGGGGGGGAGATGCCGCCTAGGGAACGATCAGATAAAAGAGAAAGGAGCCCGCAACAAAGTAACGGCCAAAGGAAGAAACTTAGGAAGGGCCCGCCCCAACTACTCTGGGAGGGCGGGAGGTTTGTACTCCCAGACTTGCAAGATTCTGTTAATGTTACAATAAAGTAGGATTAGCTCATCTGGTCGTGTTTCCTGTTTGGTTTACCTGGGAGGGCTGACACCAGCGGAGTTTGTAAATCAGGGTTTGTGGTTTGCTAGAACCCAGGAAACCGTTCAGCGAACTGCGCTTAAATGGACTGTATCTGTATCGTGTGTTCAGCCAGAAGTCACGGAACGATTCGGATGCTTTAGAGATGCTTTAGGCCTCAGGCACAATCTTTCCCCTGTTTTCCTTCCTGCTTTGTCTTCTGTGCCTAGGAAGATTAAGACCATTTCGGAATCTCAACAACAGCAAGGTAATCTTAACGATCCTCCTTTGGATGATAAAGGGACTTAGAAATAAACATCTCAAATAACCATGACCTAGCCCCAGGTGCAAGGTCACACAGCCACCCTAGAAACATATTTAAGGATTCCCTTACAAACTTTGCTCAGACTGAAGAAGCTTCTTGGATAAGGAGCGAAACGTTTCCACTGAGAAAATAGAAATCCAGTTGACATGATTCAAGCTACAGACATTTCCACCTGGATGACTGAGAACCTTCATAGACATATTGCCATACATTTTGGGGAAGAAACCCTGAAGTTGGTAAGGAAATTCGAGAAGACAGCAAGAAAGGTGGCAGACTATAGAAACCACCTACGTTTCAACCTCAGATGCAGACAACAGAGACTCATCCCGACAAGCCTACGCCTGCAATCTACAGTTAAGGGTCACAGAGCAGACCAGATCCTGCAGAAGGCACAAAGACATCTTCTAAATGAAAGAATAAGGCAAGTCCACTTCACCTTTGATGCCCTGCAATACAATTTTGAAAACCTTCACCAGGAACTCACAGCCACCCTTCCTGACCCAGTCCTGGATAGAGTTATTCAGCTTGCTAAATAAAGTACAGCTGGCCCAGCATCACAAGACAAAAGAGAGGCAAACTAAGAAATTTGACATTCTTCTTTCTCGCAGCAAGCAGAAACAAGGAACTGGAGAAACCGCTGGGAAGAACAACAACAACAGGACCACAGAGGACAAAAAGAACATGTGGGTGAAAAATCTCTCAGACAGAGAACTCACCCAACCAGAGAGAGATGTCCTAGCCAAAGGTCTTAATTTTGCCATCACTCCCAAGCAAGTTCCGGCTGTGGAGCTCATTACAGCCACAGAATCTGCCATCCACAACAACCACCTACCTTTTGAGGAAGCAGAACAACTCCGGCTTAAAATATCTGCAGCTCTGTCCAGTGCTCAACCTCCTCCCCCCAACCTTACCGTCCAAGAGAGGAGAGCCCTGACAGCCCTCAGCAAAGATGAAACCATCACCATTTTACCTGCAGACAAAGGAAGATGTACAGTGGTTCTAAACACTGCAGACTACCACAATAAAATTACCTCACTTTTGGAGGATCACCATACATATGAAAAACTGAAAAGAGACCCCACCAGCAATTACAAGAAAAAGGTAACAGACAGTTTGAAACAATTGGAACATGATGGCTCCATCGATAGGATTACCTAACACCGTCTGTAACCTGGAGAAGCCATCCCCTGCATCTACGGACTCCCTAAGATCCACAAGGAAGGAACACCCCTCCGACCCATAGTCAGCAGCATTAATTCAGTAACATACAACATTGCCAAACACCTCTCTACCATACTAGCACCTCTAGTTGGACACTCTGAACACCACATCCATAATTCAGAAGAATTTGTTTCCAAAGCAAAGATCCTGAAACTGGATACAGATGAAACTATGGTCTCCTTTGATGTGTCCTCCCTTTTCACCAGCATCCCCACCACTCATGCTCTATCCGCGGTCAGGAAGAGACTAGAAGAGGACAGCACCCTTGAAAGGAGAAACCATCTCAACCCAAACCAGATCTGCCATCTTCTGGACCTGTGTCTCAACACCACGTATTTCTCATACAGAGGTGACTTTTACAGACAAAAACACGGCTGTGCCATGGGTTCTCCTGTGTCACCCATTGTGGCCAATTTATACAGTACATGGAAGAAGTAGAGAAGAAAGCACTCAACACATTCCAGGGAACGGTGCCCACCCACTGGTTCAGGTATGTGGATGACACCTGGGTTAAAATCAAGGCCCAGGAAGTACAGGCCTTCACGGACCATATAAACACCATAGATGCCAACATTAGGTTCACCAGAGAAGACACCAAGGACAACAGACTGGCATTCCTAGACTGTGAAGTCCTCATTGGGACCGGTGGCAAGCTAGAAATAGGGATCTACAGGAAACCCCCACACACAGATCAATATCTGATGTTTGACTCCCACCATCCACTACAGCACAAACTAGGAGTCATCAGGACATTGTCACACAGAGCAGAAACCATCCCCACCTCCATGGATTCCAAAAAGAATGAAAATCAGCACCTGAGAACAGCTCTGAAGGCCTGTGGATATCCAAATTGGGCCTTCACTAAATCTAAGTCTACCAGACCTAAAACAGCGACAGACAGGGCTGAGACTCAGAGTAAACGGAAGAACCTGGTCATTCCTTACATGGCTGGCGTGTCTGAAAAGATAAAAAGGATATTTGGCAAACACCACATACCTGTATATTTCAAACCCACCAACACACTGAGACAGAGGCTTGTACACCCCAAAGATCAAACTCCAAAACACAAGAAAAGCAATGTAGTGTATGCAATCCAGTGCAGTGAGGAGTGCTCTGAGCTCTACATTGGAGAAACCAAACAACCTTTGTACAGGAGGATGGCCCAACACAGGAGGAGCAACACCACAGGACCAGAGTCAGCAGTTTACCTTCATCTAAAGGAAAAAGGACACTCATTTGAGGACATTAATGTTCACATTTTAGACAGGGAAGATAAGTGGTTTGAGAGAGGGGTCAAGGAATCCATTTATGCCAACTTGGAAAATCCTTCTTTGAATAGAGGTGGGGGCCTCAGGCACAATCTTTCCCCTGTTTTCCTTCCTGCTTTGTCTTCTCTGCCTAGGAAGATTAAGACCATTTCACAATCTCAACAACAGCAAGGTAATCTTAACGATCCTCCTTTGGATGATAAAGGGACTTAGAAATAAACATCTCAAATAACCATGACCTAGCCCCAGGTGCAAGGTCACACAGCCACCCTAGAAACATATTTAAGGATTCCCTTACTAACTTTACTCAGACTGAAGAAGCTCCTTGGATAAGGAGCGAAATGTTTCCACTGAGAAAATAGAAATCCAGTTGACATGATTCAAGCCACAGACTGTTCCACCTGGATGACTGAGAACCTTCATAGACATGCTTTAGAGAGGCTCCCAGCAATTCTCCCACATGCGCCTTTGGTGCTTGAGATCAGCAAAGGACCGGAGGAGCCCTGTCTAAGTGCAATGCAGTCCTGGTGGATCATGGTTAGTCTGTCCAGGGAGGCGGCATCTCACCAGGATGGGGTTGCCCTTGAAGGATCCATTCTGCAGCTCTTGGCTCTGTCTCAAGGGCACTTGCTGACTCAGATCCACCCCTGAGTCTTTTCTCGAGTGTGGGATCTTCCGGAACAAAGGCGACAACGGCTCGTGCTTGCATCATCTCCAGACTAGGCTACTGCAGTGTGGTTTATGCAGAGCTGCCTTTGAAGACTGCCCGGGAACTGCAGTCAAACAAAATACTGTCGCCCTGCGTGGGAAAACCCCAGCTCCCAAGCCACCAAAGGGCTGGTGTTCCCCTCTAGGGCCAGTATGCTGGATCTGGCACGGGCCTGTGTGAGCGAGTGCAACTTTCACACCAAGATTTCTACAAACTCTGGCCACTTGGCGTTGTCCTCCTTCAGGCTGGTGGAACAGGGAGAAGACACTTTAGGTCACCCTGCTTGTGGCGCTCTCGGCCCTGGAAGCTCATCAGAAGCTATCAGGACTATTTTTAGGGGCCTGGGGGAGACCTGCTAATTTCCCTCATCTTTTACGAAGCAGTTGCATTTATTCCGCTGGCGGAATGGCAGAGGGAAAGGTGGGCTTTTCCTGGTACATTTATGACTTTACCCTAAACAGTTCTGGCATTAAGGCAGCACCATCTCCAGCCTGTTTAAAAGATTGTCAGGTGAATGACGGAGATGCTGTTTTTGACCCGAGTCTTTGGCAGGCGCGGGCAGCCGCCCCCCTCCAGAGTGGCAGCGTTCCCGCTGAGGAGGGCCGCCTCTTCTCTGCATCGTTCATTCCAACCGTGGAGCGATGTGGCATTTTGTAAAAGAAAAGCCCAAGCCGGCCAAGATCCCTGCGTATTCGCACATGCGTGGGCTGAGCGGGTGCTGCAAGATGCAGGAGCAGCCAAAGAACCACCGCTCCGCCGCCTCTCCATGAAACCGGCTCAGCCAAGGAAGGAGCCCAAAGTCCAGAATTAGTTCTTCCAGCAGGTTGCCAAGTTTTTCCGGCCGTGCTATTAGCCTCGGCACAGAAAGCGGGCACCCGCTGTGACAGGTTGGCGGAGCTCTTCCTCAGACTGTGAAAAGAACCGCCGGCTGGGCTGTTCCTGCACGCGAAACTCTCCTAGGAGGCGCCCAGCTTTTCCCCAGGGGATCGGGCGTTTTACCTTATGGCCTAATTGGCAGGGGTGTCCGGGGAGGGCTCCAAAAAGTCAAGGTGTATGATGGTGGGATTGAAGCTGCACCCCTTTTATGGGCATCATGGAGGCGACACCTGTAAAAAAAGAGGCGGGGCTTCCATTGTGTGGTTGTGGATGCCATCTTGACCTTTTTGATGCAGACACTCACCCCAACACCCCATGGACACCCCGCTAATTGGAATCAATCCCTTTCCCCATCCATCCCACAAAACTGATTCTGGATTTGGGAAGCAGGAACCCAAGTCTTGCAGGGCCGTCAATGGTGAGATTTCAATCGTCGTCCCCCCCAACACTCTATTTTTAATCTTACAAACCAAAACCACATGTCTGATGCACACCCTCCCCGCTTGTTTCACACACACACAGCAGGAAGCCATACGCCAAGGTTGCCAGATCAATTGCAACTACAACACCCCAAACCAAGCAAAGTACATTATGGGTTAGCGCAAACGGCAAGCTCCGCTCACGCTTAGTGAAGTTTGGACCCAGAAATCCCCCATAGACTGTTTTCCCTTCTCTGCTGAAAACGGGTCAGTTCTGTGTTTTTTAGATTCAAAGAACCTAAAGAGCCTAATGTGAAACCTTCAGCACGGGGTGAAGGTGCAAGGCCTTCTCCTCTTCACCGGGAAGGGAGGTGGGTCTGCACCAGTCACCAACTTTCATTTCGTGGTGGAAACAAAACACAGAGGGGAGAAGCAAGAATATCCTTGAGCAACTTTGGGGATATAAATGGACTTACTAAAGTAAACAAATGGAAGCAAACAGGAGTAAAAAGGTAAAGGTTCCCCCGCACATTTGTGCAGTCGTGTCTGACTCTAGGGGCCGGTGCTCATCTCCGTTTGATAGCCAAAGAGCCAGCGTTGTCTGAAGACGCTTCCACGGTCATGTGGCCGGCATGACGCGCGCGGAACGCTGTTACCTACCCACCGAAGTGGTACCTATTCATCTACTTGCATTTGCATGCTTTCGAATTGCTAGGTTGGCAAGAGCTGGGGCGAGTGCTCACTCTGTCACGCGGGACTAGGGGTTCGAACCTCCAAACTTGCGATCTTCAGATCGACATGCCTGGCGTCTTACCCGCTGAGCCACCGCGCCCCTATCCTCATTTCATTTAAAAGTACCATTTCATTAAAAATGCCTGGTTAGAAGGAAAAGTGCTTCCTGCTGGAATAGCATTCTGTTACCAGACTTGGGGTGTCAACCAGGTTCGCCATCTTGTTCCTTTTTTCCCTGCTCTAGTTTGGTTTTTGTTGTTTGTTGTTTCTTATTATATTGTTTTTATCTTGTTTGGTGCATGGTGAGCCACCCAGAGTCGTTCGGAGTCGGGTGGCACCAAATTTAAATAAACGGATAAAAATCAATCAATCCACTTCTAAAAATACACGAATCTGCCCCTCTGCCATCAACTGCAACTGATCACACTGATTACTCAGTTAAAACCTGAGCTGAACTAGCTGTGGATTAACGCAAGAAACATCTGCAGATGTTGCCAGGGAAAGGGTCCGCCAGAGCCAGCGGATGTTGTGAGGAGGGCCGGGCAGGGCAGGGCCCTCCGAGGGGGGTTGAACTCCATCCCCTTCCAGCCAGCCGGGCGGAGGGGAAGGTCGCAGATGCTGCAGCCTCAAGCTGGCCAGGCCTTCCCACCCCCCACCCGGCTTCCTGGGAACTCGCTGGGAAGGGTTCCTCAGCTGCCGCTTGATGCTGTGTTTCTGCGTTGGTAACTGAGGCAGACCTCGCCCGTGCTTTGCCCTCCAGAAGGGAGGGAACTGATCCTGGATGCATCTGCCCTGATCGCTTGCAAAAGGTGATGCTTGAGCCGCCCGCGTTTGCCCAGAGAGGGCTTTTCCAGCACGAGGGCTTCCTGGGGCCAGCGCAGGTGAAATCCTGCCTGCCCTGCAAAACCCAGGAGGAGATCAGGACGCTGAGTTGGAGAAATTCTTCTGCAGCTGCCATGGCAACTTCAAGGCATACCTGCAGATTTCGGGGGAGGGAGGGGAGAGATGCTGCAGCTCTGCCAGTGGGGTCCCAAGAGAAGGAGGAAGTTGTTCCCTCCAGAGTCGGAGAAGAAGAGGTGCCAGAATGAGAGAATCCTGGGAGAAGGGGGGCAGTTATCGCTCTCTCTTCTCCCATCATTTGTCTTGGCAGAAGGTTGCTGAGCTGACACCTTTCTTCATTTCCAATACATTTAGACCTCGCTTGGACAAAAAATCATGTGTGGCCTCAAAAATGTAATTTGAGCTGCCTTCTGGCCAGGAGATTGGTGACCGCCCTCTTCCTGCTTAAAGGACAGGTACAGAGGCCAGTTGAGAAGCTGGCAACTTGAAACAAACCTAGGCTTGTCACCAGCCACAGAGGGGGAGGAGAATGGTGCTTTTTAAGGGGCTTGTAGATGACACTCTTTTTTTCTTTTTCTTAGGTTTAGGGGCGTGGTGGCTCAGCAGGTAAGACGCCAGGCTTGCTGATCAGAAGATCGCAAGTTCGGAGGTTCGAATCCCTAGCCCCGCGTGACGGAGTGAGCTCCCGCACTCGCCCCAGCTCTTGCCAACCTAGCTATTCGAAAGCATGCAAATGCAAGTAGATGAATAGGTACCACTTTGGTGGGAAGGTACAACAACGCTGGCTCTTTGGCTAACAAACGGAGATGAGCACCGGCCCCTAGAGTCGGACACGACTGCACAAATGCGTGGGGGGAACCTTTACCTAGATGACACTCTTTTTTTTCTTTTTCTTAGGTTTGCCCCAATTCAGTTGATTTGATCATTTTATTTATTTATTTTCTATCCCGCCTTTATTATTTTTATAACTAACTCAAGGCACCGAACATACCTAATACTCCTTCCTCCTCCTATTTTCCCCACAACAACCCTGTGAGGTGAGTTGGGCTGAGAGAGGGCGAATGGCCCAAGGTCACCCAGCCGGCTTTCATGCCTGAGGCGGGACTAGAATTCTCTGTCTCCTGGTTTCTAGCCCGTTGCCTTAACCACTAGGCCAAACTGGCTCTCTCCCGTGTTTTGAGAAGAAGGATGAATTCCTGCTGCTTCCAACGGACCAGACTAGATACAGCATCAGTGATAGATCAGTGTTTCTCAACCTTGGCAACTTTAAGACATGTGGACTTCCACTCCCAGAATTCCCCAGCCAGCATATTAAAGTTGCCAAGGTTGAGAAACACTGATCTAGATCGTTGTGGATCTCCAAGTGGGGATCTAGAACAGCTTGTGGGTGAGGAGGAAGCTGAGCGAGAAGGGCCTGAAGCCAGCAGCCTTCCTCACCACACCTCAACCCTAAAGGGCCCCCCGTGTATTTATGAATTTATGAATTTAAATTAAGAACTTTTAATATCCCCATCCTGGATTTTATATTTATATTTAAGAGGTACTGTTTTTATTGTATTTTAATCTGTATTTAGTTTTAGTTTTATTGTAAACCGCCCAGAGTCCTTCTTTTGAGGAAGATGGGTGGTGACGAAATTTGAAATATAAATAAATAAATATCCCCAGCATCTGAATCTTGTGTCTGCTGCTCTGTACTTCCTCCAAAGCTGCACAGATTTTACTGCGTGGATCCCAACCTTTTTGGTCCAATACACCCACCTGGAATCTTGGCAGCATTTTATGGGCATTCTCACATGGTGGGCATGGCCAATATTAAAACGGCCACTTACCCGAAGGCCAGGTGGGCATCTTTCCAAAGGAAGCCAACCCCTAAGGATGCCCCGGGGGCTCAGAGGCTGTCCTGGAGAAGCCTTG
The DNA here is from genome assembly GCA_023362775.1 of Charina bottae. Taxonomy (NCBI): domain Eukaryota; kingdom Metazoa; phylum Chordata; class Lepidosauria; order Squamata; family Charinaidae; genus Charina; species Charina bottae. Next base: position 4,129,230 of record JALMGJ010000013.1, on the reverse strand, counting down.
TATGCTCAGGGGTGCTCCTTCCTTTTGCACAGGCCTTCCCAGAGCTTTGTAAACCCATTTTAGAAAACCGGGGGGGGGGGGGGGGGTCTGGCCTCCTTGGCAGCAGCCCAGGTCTGCCTAATTCCTCCATGGTACCTGCCTCAGGTGAGAACACCTGTCCTTCCTGGCCATGCCTTTTCTCCTGCCATTTTAAAATTGGCTTGATTGTTAGATATTTATTATTTCATTTATTTATTATTTCAATTTATTCCCCGCCCATCTCCCCTGCAAGGGACTCTGGGCGGGTTACAACAATAAAAAGATATCCAGCCTGCCCTCCCTTATAGGGTTCAAAGTCCTCTCTCCTCCGTTTCATCCTCAGAACAAGCCTGTGAAGTAGGCTGGGCTGAGAGATTTGCGGGGGGGGGCATGGGTATTATTTAATAAAACAACAGAGAGAAAAAAATATAAAAGTAACAAAAGGCATTTACAGCAAAATCGATGGTATTTATAAGAACTACTCATATATACCTATTTTTTATGGAACGGTTTTGATAAAAGATAACCATCTTCCCCAGGCTGCCTTTTCCCATCTGAAGTTTCCCCCATTCGGGGGCTGCCCATAATCCCACAAAGGGGAGCCCTAAGTGGCCATAGTCCAGACCCCTGACTCAGCAGCTGCTCCCAGCTTTGCTGCAAGAACTCCCACCCCCACCCCCCATATACACACTTTCCTATTTTGAATTACAGTAATGAGTTTCAATTTTGCCTCTCGGCTTCGAATTAGCCTCTGCAAATCCCTCTTCTGCCCCTCCTCGGCGGAGTGGGCTTCCGTGCTATCTGGTTTTGCAAATGGGCTACCACAGCTGAAGGCCCTTGCTAATTGTCCTCTTGGGATGATCAAATCTGCTACCTTGGTCTCTGTAGGGCAGTGTTTTTCAAACTTGGCAACTTGAAGATGTGTGGACTTCAACTCCCAGAATTCCCCAGCCAGCCATGTTTGAAAAACAGTGCTGTGGGGCTTTGTGGTCTGAACATGTCACCCTCTTCCTTACACTGCTGGCTGCTCGCCCCCCCCCCCCCCCCAGCCCCCGAAGCTCCTGCGGTTCTGAAAGATTAGCTGGCTTTTGCAGGAGAGATGAATCTGAAACAGGAAGCTTTAAAATTGCTCTGCGTCAAGCCCGGAGCTGTCACTCACGTAGCAAAGGACTAAAATAGCTTTGGAGATGCTTTATCTGGGAAGGGTGTCACCTGGGGAGACGAGCTCTTCCTTCCTCCCCACCTGCATCTCAAGTGCAGAATTAGGGTCTCCAGGTGCATGGAAGCCCCCCGTAAAAACTGAAGAGCAGCAGCACCAGTCTGTTTTTCATGCATCTGCAGGGGCACCGAGGAGGAGGAGTGATGTCATGTGCACCATGATGTCATGGTGCAAATGACCTGAATTACGTAATCCACATCAGTTGAGGGACGAGCGACAAGCTTTTGTGCCCGGTTGCTTCCAGAGGGCATTGCACTGCCTCCATTTGCACCTGATCTTTATTCCAGTTTTTATTAGGCTGACCATATTTCCTTGAGACAAAAACGGGACATTGGGATGGCAAAATGGGATGGGGTCTTATGTAATATTCCGTATTCATGAAAAAGACAGGGGTCCCCGCCCCCCTGTCCGTGCGATTGGCTCCCGGCTGCAAACCCTGCCCCCCAGTCCATGCAATTGGCTCCTGCCTGCAAATCCCGCCCTCCCCCAGTCCGTGCGATTGGCTCCCGCCTGCAAACCCCACCCCCGGTCCATGCGATTGGCTCCCACCTGCAAAACCCGCCCCCCCGGTCCCTCCTTTGCCGCGTGCTGATACACGGGAGGGCTTCCTCTTCCGGGCTGCCTCCAATCGGCAGCTCTGGCTTGGATCCTCCTTCCACGCCATTCCCGCAGGGTTTAAAAAACGGGACAAAATTGAGATTTTTATCAAAACGACGGGATGGTTGAAAAATGCTAAAAAAATGGGACTGTCCCGTTCAAAACGGGACGTATGGTCAGCCTAGTTTTTATGTTACTTTATATAATGTTTTAGGTTTTCTAGGCTGGGAGTGATTTTGGACCCCAGCAGTGTAATACATAATGCAATCAAGTTGCTCAGTTCTGTGCTACCATTTGCATGATACGCCGCACCATTATTTAGGTTTAAATTTTCTTAAAATAGTATTTTATTTTGATTTATTTTAGTATTTTTATTTTAACTATACTTAGATCTTATCATACTGTTTTCCTCATTTTATACATATATAGAAGGATGTATTACTGCTGTTATTAGATTTTTTGATTGTATCTGGCCTTAGGGTTGTAATAAACTTGAATTGAATTGAATTGATGCAATCAATAGTATCTTCCCCCCCCCCCCGCCCACCCCCCTTTCCTCCAAGATCTCCCAGCCTGAAGATGTTCCTCAGGTCCTGGGAAACCTGTCTTTGAAAACCAGGCCTTGGGGCAGGGTGGTGACTGAGCCCTGTGGGACATTTTGCTTGGCAGGGAGAATTTGCTTTCTGGACACCTATGATCTGTTTCTTTCTTTTTTATTGTTTCTGCTTTTTATTTATTTATTTATTTATTTATTAATCAAATTTATCACCGCCCATCTCTACCACAGTAGACTCTGGGCGGTTTACAACAAATGTTAAAATTAAAGTTAAAAATCAATAATCATTAAAATACAATAAACAATACAATAAATAAGAATATAAAAATCCAGAGGATGGTAGGATCTTAAAAGGAGGTCATTATTAAACTAACCACCCCCAGGAGGAACTATCTCTACCTTTGTCCCACGCCAGGTGGCAGAGCCAGGTTTTTAGGGACTTCCTAAAGGCCAAGAGGGAGGACGCCTGCCTCACCTCTGGGGGCAAGATGTTCCACAGGGCGGGCGCTATCGCAGAGAAAGTATTATATTTAAAGTATAAGCCGCCCCAAGTCATTTGGGCAACACATAAATAAATTGCAAGAACACATTAATTAATTTTTCTTTCCTTAATAGCCTTCTCCTCAATTCTTATTTTGTTAAAAGGACTTTTCCTTTTTTAGCGCACATAATTTTACATTTTAATTTGTAATTAATTTTTTATTTATTTATTAAATTTATAAAATAAATATAAAATATATTTAAGCCTTAAGCCACCAACCACCCCCAGGGCTGCCTCACTCTTGGATCCCCAAGCTGGTTGGCAGAGCCAGGTCTTGACGCTCTTCCTGCAGGCCAGAAGAGGGGGAGCCAACCTCACCTCGGGGGCCAAGAGGTTCCACTGTTCTCCTCAACCCCACCAGTCAAAATTCTTAGTTAGTTGGTATTAATATATCTTCATGTATTTGGACTTGAAGGGTTGTGGTGGCTCAGCGGGTAAGACGCCAGGTTTGTCGATCGGAAGATCGCAAGTTCAGAGGTTCAAATCCCTAGCCCCGCGTGACGGAGGGAGCTCCCGCACTCGCCCCAGCTCTTGCCAACCTAGCAATTCGAAAGCATGCAAATGCAAGTAGATGAATAGGTACCACTTCGATGGGTAGGTAACAGCATTCCGCGCGCGTCATGCCGGCCACATGACCGTGGAAGTGTCTTCGGACAACGCTGGCTCTTCAGCTATCAAACGGAGATGAGCACCGGCCCCTAGAGTTGGACACGACTGCACAAATGTGCGGGGGGGACCTTTACCTTTACCTATTTGGACTTGGGAGCACTTTAAGAAAATTTGCAGGAAAGCTGCAAAAACTGGACCAGCTTATAAAGAAAAGGTTACTGTTACATGTGCGCAATGCGTGTAAAAAGGATGGGGGTCCAATAAGCCAATCCTGGCCACCATCTTGACTTTGCCTACTACCTCCCCAGACCCCCAGAGTGTTATTACCACAATAGCTACATTTTCTTTTTATTATGATATACAGTATATCATAATAGCAATATACCCTTTCTTTCCAAACTGTAATGCCCCAGCAGTGTTACGGATGCTGTAGGAGGTGAGCACTGCAATATGCACAATCTAATAACAAGAGCATTCAGGTTCCTTGAGCAGGCCATGCTCAGGACACTGGTCTGAAGCTCTTTGTCTTTGTGCAATAGAGAAGGAAGCGCTGGGCGTTCTTCAACTGGCCGAGAGGCGCACCTTAGTTTTGATACTGTAATGGTATGTGGGAAAGGCCTTGGGAGACGGGGGAAGAGGTGCTACCTAGGGAACAGTCAGATAAGAGAGGGCATAGCCCGCAGCTGCATAAGGGAAGGAGAAAGAGGCTCAGAAGGGACCCTCCCTAGTTTCTCAGGCTGTAAAAGAGATGGTGGGAGATTTGTACTTTCAGACCTGTTAATGTAGCCTTACAATTGAAGCCCATTTAGCAGTCTGTTAGAACTACTGAAGTGGAGCAGAGCTGCTAAACTTGTGTACAGAAAAAGAATATTGTTTAAAAACAGAGCCCATGAGCATATTAGAGAGATCCAGGTTAATCTTACACCTTTAGCCCACCTTAGCATAAAGAAACACGCGCTTAGACATGGCAGGTATGAAAAGTAAGTACAAAAGAGTCCTTACGTTTATTCATTGCAGGTACAGCATTTTCGGTAGATAAATGATGTTCCATTTCTTCTTCCTGTTCCCTAACTCTTGCCCCTCATTGCTGGCAAGAGATGCATGTAGAAAGGGGGGGAAATCTCCTAGGCCTATCCATGGCCTAAGATGGAGCAGCACACAACCATGTGCTTTGCTCCCAGTCGAAGAAGGGGAGAGAGAGAGATGAAGTGGGAGTGGCCACAAACAGCTTCCTCAAAAGCATGGAGAGCTTGCATCCTAGAGCAACCATCTGTATGCTGATGAGGCATGCTGGATTTGCCAGAATCTCCAACAACAATAAAGTAGAATTAGCTCATCTGGTCGTGTTTCCTGTCTGGCCCACCTGGGAAGGCTGACATCAATCTTGCAAGCCTGAAAGTACAAATTGTCCCAGAATGCATTATGCAAAGCTACTGGATTGGTGGAAGGGTATATCGTTCCAGGTTTAGACCCACCAGCCACCCAAGGAGAGTCCTTTACCTGTTTTCCCACAGTCTCCTTTGCAGCTATATGGAACCTGCTGAGATACTGTATCTCCTCCTTCTTCCATCCTCTTATTTTAGCAGTAACCAGCTGTAGAAAGCCAAACTCTGCCAAGATTGAAAGGAGAAACCTTTAGGCACTTTGCATCCTTCCCATCCCAGTGCTGGACTTCTACTGTATAATCCCAACCAACCTGGAGATTAGTGATTTCATGGGGCACGACTCCTTTGTAGTTCCCGTTCAGTCTCTTTAGAGGCAAAATCAACTCTGGGGCCAAACCCTCCAAAGCTGCTTTTGCTTTGATTCTGTAACTAATCCCAGATTCCTCCTCAGAAATTTGGTTCCTTGAAGGAGGATGAAGAGAGCTGCTAGTGATGTTTGATCACCCAGCAGGGCTGTACACACTGGGAAAGAAAATGAGGAAACACGCTGCTCCCAGGATCAGGGGTGGCACCTAACCTCTCCAAGGGGCTGGGGGCTCTTGCCTTCAACCCTGTCCTTACTCCACCAGAAGGGATTGATGGATTATGTGCATCAAGTCATGGTCAATTCTTAGTGACTACATAGGTAGATTTACCCCAGGAGGATCTGTCCTTCAGGTCTTCCAATGCTGCACCCATTGCCACCATAATTGAGTCATCGCCCGGGCTGCTGGTCGTCCTCTTCTCTTTCCTTCCACTTTCCCAGCATTGGAGCCTTCTCTGGAGAGCCAGGGCTTCACATAACGTGTCCAAAGTAGCTTTCTTTCATTTCTTCATTTTTGGCAGTCTCTTTTCACATTCGTCCTTCACGACTTCTTTAAGTTGATTCCACAATTCCTCTGGTTCTCTTTCAATGAGGTTCAGGACTTCAAAGCAGTTCCTGAAGTTCCCCCTGAAAATGTCGGGTATGTGTTCAAGATCATATTGTGGAAACTGACTGGCTTTCTTCTTCTTCTTTATCTTAACTTGGAACTTGCACACGAGCAGTTTGGGATCTGTTCCGCAGCCAGCACCTGGCTATGTCCAGAAGGGATGGGAAGAGTTTAAAATAGAGGACCCTCTTGGATATTATTATTATTATTATTATTATTATTATTATTATTATTAGTCAAATTTATCACCGCCCATCTCTACAGCAGTAGACTCTGGGCGGTTTACAATAAAATATTAAAATTAAAAACCTATAAATCTTAAAATACAATATGATAATAAATAGAAAAAATCCCGAGGATGGTGAGATCTTAAAAGGAGGATATTACTAAGCTAACCACCCCCAGGAGGAACAATTACTTCCTTTATATGGGATAGTGTGTGTGTGAATGGGGAGAGCAAGTGGAGAAAGTTAATGGGGGGCTGCAGTTTTGCCTTCACCCATTTTTGAATCTCCCTGCCTGCACATCAAAGGAGAGCTACAGTGTATTGTCGAAGGCTTTCACGGCCGGAGTTCGATGGCTGTTGTGGGTCTTCCGGGCTGTGTGGCCGTGTTCTGGAAGTTGTGGTTCCTAACGTTTCGCCAGCATCTGTGGCCAGCATCTTCAGAGGGCAGGAGCACAGATAGAAGCAAAATCTCTGTGCCCAGGTAGAGTGGCAATGTTCCATTTATAGAGCTAAATTATAGGAGATTAGGTGGGGGTTTTTGTTGTGTTGAAATGTTAACGAGTGGCTGATGAGCGTGATTAGCATGTTCATTGTGAGAAGTATTCCCATGACCTGGTGGTTGGACTGAGTTCGTTGACCTTTTGCAGGCTGTGTTTTTCAGGACTGGTAGCCAGGTTTTGCTAATTTTTAAACTTTCTTCTTTTTTATTGTAACTGTGCTGGTGTTTGTGAATTTCAATGGCTTCTCTGTATAATCTGGTGTAGTGGCTTTTGGTGTTGTCCAGTATTTCTGTGTTTTCAAATAGGATTTTGTGGCCTGTTTGCTTGAGAGCATGTTCAGCTACTGAAGATTTTTCCGGTTGCTGTAGTCTGCAGTGTCTTTCATGTTCTTTTATCCTGGTGTGAATGCTTCGTTTTGTGGTTCCGATGTATACTTGTCCGCAGCTGCATGGTATGCGGTATACTCCTGCAGCGGTGCGGGGGTCCCTTTTGTCTTTTGCTGATTTTAGCATTTGTTGTATTTTTCTGGTGGGTCTGAAGACTGTTTGAAAGTTGTGTTTTTCCATCAGTTTTCCCATGCGGTCAGTGACTCCTTTGATGTAGGGCAGGAATACTTTGTTTGTGGGGGGCTGTTTTTCTTCAGTTGGATGTTGTTTTCTTGGTTTGATGGCTCTTTTTATTTCATTCTTGGAATAGCCATTTGCCTGTAGGACCCAATTCAGATGGTTAAGTTCATTGTTGAGAAATTGGGTTTCACAGTTTCGATTAGCAGAAAACCCACCCATACAGACCGGTATCTACACAAAAATTCCAATCACCACCCACGACAAAAGAGAGGCATGATCAAAACCTTGGTGGATCGTGCTAATCGAAACTGTGAAACCCAATTTCTCAACAATGAACTTAACCATCTGAATTGGGTCCTACAGGCAAATGGCTATTCCAAGAATGAAATAAAAAGAGCCATCAAACCAAGAAAACAACATCCAACTGAAGAAAAACAGCCCCCCACAAACAAAGTATTCTTGCCCTACATCAAAGGAGTCACTGACCGCATGGGAAAACTGATGGAAAAACACAACTTTCAAACAGTCTTCAGACCCACCAGAAAAATACAACAAATGCTAAAATCAGCAAAAGACAAAAGGAACCCCCGCACCGCTGCAGGAGTACACCGCATACCATGCAGCTGCGGACAAGTATACATCGGAACCACAAAACGAAGCATTCACACCAGGATAAAAGAACATGAAAGACACTGCAGACTACAGCAACCAGAAAAATCTTCAGTAGCTGCTCTCAAGCAAACAGGCCACAAAATCCTATTTGAAAACACAGAAATACTGGACAACACCAAAAGCCACTACACCAGATTATACAGAGAAGCCATTGAAATTCACAAACACCAGCACAGTTACAATAAAAAAGAAGAAAGTTTAAAAATTAGCAAAACCTGGCTACCAGTCCTGAAAAACACAGCCTGCAAAAGGTCAACGAACTCAGTCCAACCACCAGGTCATGGGAATACTTCTCACAATGAACATGCTAATCACGCTCATCAGCCACTCGTTAACATTTCAACACAACAAAAAACCCCACCTAATCTCCTATAATTTAGCTCTATAAATGGAACATTGCCACTCTACCTGGGCACAGAGATTTTGCTTCTATCTGTGCTCCTGCCCTCTGAAGATGCTGGCCACAGATGCTGGCGAAACGTTAGGAACCACAACTTCCAGAACACGGCCACACAGCCCGGAAGACCCACAACAGCCACAGAGAGCTACAGTATTTGCATTTAAAGCTGGGGAAACTGCCATCTGTCAGCTATTGCTGAGGGTCAGTGAGGGGCCCCAACCTGTGGGGCACCTATGAGCCACATTGGGGGAGGGGGCACATGCTCCCCACCCCTCCGGCTCCAGGGGGTGAAGAGTGATGCCTGCTCCTTCTGGACTTCAAGAGCTTCTTGGCTGCCTGGACCTGCCCAGGTCCTCCCACATCCCTTGCTGTCCTCTGGAGCTACAAAGCAAAGGAGAACCACGGGAAGGTTTCATGGGCCGTTTGGAGGTTCCTCTGGAGTTGGTGGGGCCCCTCTTGGTGAATTCCGGGATTTTCAAGCTACTTTTGCTTCTGTTGCTGGGTTTGCTTCCAACCCTAGGCTCTTGAATAAGCCCCGGTTGGCTGGGCCTTCCTTACTCTCCCCCTCCCCACCAGGTTTTCCGTTCAGCCCTCCAAATGTTGGTGCCAAGCTACTTTTTAATGCGGCAGGATGGGAAATAATTGATCCTGCACCTGGGCTGCTTATCTTGGGACCAGCCTCCTGCAGGAATAGTCCCCCCCCCCCCCATGATTCATGAGACGCCCACAGTGACACCGTTTTGGACCTGCTGAAAACCTGCCTCTTCACTCTGCCCTTTCCTGCATGAATGGTTTCTTCCTCTGAAGTTTTAAATGCTGGCTATGATTTCCTACTGTTTGTATTTTAACTGTTGATGGTAGTGGGAGTAATGGAAAGTGACAAGACTTATTTGCCATCTTTATTCCATTTAAAAGGAAATCCAATCACATTGAATTTTATTCCTGGCCACATCTGCTCAGAGCAAAGTACCCGCAAGATTAGGTCAAAAAAGTCAAGATGGCAGCTGCGCCGTTGCGATTGAAGCCCCACCCATTTTTAGGTGCGCCTGTGTCTGCTCTGCTTTGCATGGTGCCTCTCTACAAAAGGCAGGGGGCAGGCCTCCCCCTGGAAAACATTTGTGTCCCCAAGAAATATTTGCAAACCATCAAGGCCCGCAGGGCTGCAACTTGCAAAGGCAAAATCAAAGCAACACCTGGTGACTTGGGCGCACCCCGCCCCTCCACCCCTGCACCCCACATGCTGGACTAGGCTACAGCGCAGCTGGGTAGCTCCTGGTTCTGTGTCTTGGGGGAACCCAATTGGATTACGGCAACGCGCTCTAGGTGGGGCTGCCCTTGAAGAGAATTCGGAAGCTTCAGCTCATGCAAAACGCAGCAGCGCAGGCAGTTACGGGTGCCAGTCGTTCAGCACGTGTCACCTCTGCTCTGCAAGCTGCATTAGCTTCTGGGGTGCTTCCAGGTACAATTCAAGGTGCTGGTGGTTACCTATGAACCCCCCCGTGGCTTGGGGCCGGGATACTTCTAGGACCGTCTCTCCCGCTGGTGTCTACCTGTCCTGGGAAATCCCGCAGGTCCCATCGGAGGGAGAGGGCCATCTGGTGGGACCCAGGAGGGGGGCCTTTTCTGCTGTGGCACCCACCCATTGGAAGATCGTCCACCACCCCAGCCACCCCCGCCCCCGCCCCAGATCAGAGTTGCCCCAACCCTGCTGGCCTTCCACAAGGCATTAAAATGGGCTCTGCCGTCAAGCCTGGGGCCCTGATAGAGCCCGCTTCGGGGGTACACTGATGGCGAGATGTTGTGATTGTTCTCTATCTAATGTTATTTATGTTTTTAATTTTTGGTTGGGATTTTACTCTGTTTTTATTTTGTTTCAATTGTTAGTCGCCCACTAGCTAACTAACCCGAGCGGGCGGGCGGGAGCAGCGCCGAATCCTCAGCGGGCTCGCGCGGGACCCGCCTGGCGAGCCTTCCAGGTCGACGGTCGAGGCGGAGCGGCTCCGGCGGGGGACCCTGCGCTGCCCCCTCCACCGAGCCCTTCCCGGCCGACGGGGCGCAGCCGCGGCCGCCCCTTTCGCCCGGCGCGGGAAGGGCGTCGTCCGCGCCCCATCGGCCCCTCCCCCCCCGCCCGGCTGCGGCGGCTCTTGGCGGGGTCCGCGGAGCGCCTCCTCGCCGACCCTCGAGGCCCCCGCTTGGCCTCCCGCCTTCGGCCGCACCGGCCCTGTCCCTCGCGCGGGAAGAGGCAGTCGGGCGGGCGCAGGGGGCCCAGAGGCAGCAAAGCGCCCCGACCGCCGGGGGCAGCCTCCAGCCCGGAGTCGTCGGGTTCGCGCCCCGCTCGCTTCCCGCCGGACTGTACCACCCCAGCCCGCAGGAAGGGGGGCGCTCCGGGGGGAACTCTTCGCCCAGCGGCGCCTTCCCTCGGCGGGGAAGCGGGGCGCAGCCAAGGCGGGCTCGGAACTCCCGGTGGGGCCGGGCTTGGCGGGAGGGGAGATTCCGGGGAGCCCCGCCGGGGGGAGCTGCAGGGAGATCCTCCTCCCCCCCCCGCCTTTGCACGAGTCCCTCCTTCTCGCCCCCGCCCTGGCAGCCCGGGCAGGCAGCGCGTAGTCGCTCCGGCTCCAGCGGTTGTAAGGAGGAGGCGGAAGATGCGGCAGGAGTCGCTGGCGCTCGCTTAGCAGCCGTCGCGGTCGTCGGGATCCCCAGCGCTTGGTCAGGTAGATCGCGCGGGGAGGCGGCGCTCTGTGGCCCCGGCACAAGGGCTAGGAGAAGTTGCAGTTCCGGGGGGGGGGGCGTTTGTACGGGGGTTCCACTGCAGAAGTGCGCGCGAAAGAAGCAGCGTGCAACGGAATCCAGCCCGCTCCCGTCACACACACACACACACACACACACACACCCAGCCTCGGTTGGGGGATGGCTTTCCCGGATCGCTGCTGGAAACAGTGCGGAGAATCGGGGCCGCCCTTTGTCGAGGGACGGGAGACCCCATCGCCCCTCCTCTCTTGCAGCAGCACCGGGCAGCAGCGGCGGGGGCGGCACCTCGCCAGGTGCCTGGCTCGCTTTCTTCGCCGCTGCCCCTGCACTAGATGCGGGGGTTGCTCCCTTCCCCCGGGGACTGCGGGGGGCGGGGGTGTCTTTCAGCCCCGGGAAATTGCAGAGATCCGCGGGGAGGGAAGGGATGGGGGAGATCTGCCGCCCCCCTCCGCGATGGCAGTCCTTTCGGTACCCGTCCTGGGGATGGGTGGAAAGTTGGATTGGGGGCAGGGAGGAGAGGCGATTCTCAACTGCACATAACGAGGTGCGTTCCGATCCCCCCACCAGTGGGGACTATAGGTACTGGGGGGGAGGAGATTAGGCTGCCCCCCTCCCTGCCCATGTGCAGCAATCCCCTGGGAGGGCAGGGAGGGAGAGCCCCATCCGGTCCGTCTGTGCAGATGTGTCGCCGGGTGGCTGATGGGGAGAACCCAGGAAAAGGGCTGGGTGGGCGGCACCCACACCTCCCCCCTGCCCACGGAACTGCCGAAAGAAGGGGGAGCGAGCTCTGCCTCCCCCCATGCTGATCCCCGGGATCAGCACCCGCAGCTGGAGCAGGGACCCAGAGATCCCTCCCCCTTCCGATCGCGGTGGGGAGAACCAGCGGGCAGGCTGGTGGTGCCGAATCCTGAATGATCCGGGTGTTCAGCTTTGCTCCTGAACGAAGGATATTGCAGCCAATAAAAGCAGAAGCCATCCCCATGGAATCTCACCCCAGTCCCAGGGAGTCTTGATTGCAGTTTTTGTTACAATATACTCTGCCATATGTGCCTGTGGTATTTTGCAGGGGTAAAAAAGGTAAAGATTCCTTGGGTTCCACAAACACCTCAGGTAGTTTTCTTGTCAGCTTGGTGGAAACCGTTTGCCTTTTCGCCTTCTTCTTGGATAGTCTTTTTGATTTCCCAGCCTGGCCTCCAGCCCTGGATTTCCTAGTGGTCTCCCCTCCAAGACTAACCAGGTCTGGCCCTTCTCAGCTTTTTCCAGATCAGCCGAGTGAGCCTCAATTAACAAAAGTGAGAGCGCAGCCCCTTTCCTACAAAGCGCTTACAACCTGCTGGCTCTCTTAGTGCTGTGTCCTGTGTGATATTTATCACAAATAACCAGTTCCATGAGTCCAGTCACAGGAGGTGGGGAAGACTTCAGCGTAGATGCTTCAGAAAAGAAGTTTATACATTCGTGTTTCTTTTCTATTATTTATTGCATCTGCCTTTCTTTTGCCATGTGACACACATCCAGTCGATTCTCCCCGGCAAACAGGCCGAGATGCTGCCGTCCCCTCCGAGGAGACGTAATGTGTCTCTAGGTCCCTCGCCCTGAAGGGCCGGCTCTGGTGGCCACTGCCCAGACCTCTCCAGAGGACCCAGCTGCAACAGCTGGGAATGCAGAGAACCTTCTGGGGCTCCTTAGAGAAGGGGTAGAAATGGCATTGCCAGTGCGATTGTGCCTTGTATACGTCAGTAGCGAGGCCACACCTGGATGTGTGTAGTTCTTGCCTCACACCTGAAAAAGGTGTGCACCAAAGGGACCCCCGTGAGTTCGAGGGTCTGGAGCAATTTGCATCTGTGGAAAAATTGACCCATTTGGGACTTCACGGCTTAGGAAAAAGATAATTTGGGGGTGGGGGGGAAATAGAGAGTCTCATCATGAAATTGATTGGCAGGCAACATCCAGCACTGGCAGAGGAACTCCCTCACATCATTGGTTTTAGGAATTTGCTGCCCCAGGATAAATGTGCCGGTCTTTTAATTGGATGGTTGTAAAATGGATGGGCCACCTGTGGCCCCAGAGCTGCGAGTTCCCCCAAATCGTAACTTTGCAGCCTTCCACAAGTCCTGGTCGACGGCCACCAGAAGGTTGCGCTTCCTCCTCCATTGGCTTTGCGCCAGGTTGCAGCACCTGGCTGACCTTGGCTGATCTCGAAGTGGATCCATGTTGGAGAAGGAACTGGATGACTAGTGGATGATTTAATGCAAGATCTTTTAAGGCATTTAATGCTTCCGGGATGGCATGACCTAAGAACGTTCTTCTGGTCTTCCTTCTGCCTTGGGACTTCCTAAAGGAGGAAAAAGTTTTGGTTTGACCTTGGAGGCAGCAGTTATTTGCATGCCCCACCTGGGGCAAGTTCTGCCTGAAATCAGCTCCCTACTGAATGGGAATGGCTGTGTGCTGGTCGGTACCGATCATGGGGGGCAATCTCAGGTGGGCTTCAGCACCTCGAAGCAACCGCTCCCCCAAGCCTTTTCTCCATCCTCAGAGGGGCAATGTTTCTGGAGGCGCAAGGGCCGTGCCTCCCCATTTCTATCGGAAAGGAGAGAATGGCAGCCCGATTTTACTTTAATGTAGGCCCTTTTGCATTAAGTGTGCTTGCTCAGGTAGGAAAGTGAGACAATTGAAATTTCTGCTTTGAAGGAAACCTTCATCTTCATCTTTTTGGCTTCAGATGGATAGATGCGGAATTGGGAAGAAAATAACTGCCTAAAACTGGGTCTACGTTGGGTCTTCCCAGCTCCATTCTGGTGCTGGAGGATGCTTTGGAGGGCCAGGCTGTGTTTTTGTTAATCAAGGAACTGCCTCTGTTTTTCCGTAGAATATTATCTTCCGTGCCTCGGTTTCAGAATAGATGAGAAACATTGTCAGGGACTCGAGGCCAAGATCTCTTTTGCTTGTTTATGCTTTAAAGTGCCATGAATATTCATGCCCATTTTCTTAGATGGAGGAGAAATTAAGACATCGCCAATAGTTATAAAATCTCTCGATGAAGGCTAGGAAAATATCCAGCTATTTTTCCCCCTAGAAATTAGAATCAGCTTTTTTACCCCAATCTAACCTCAAACAGTTGGAGCAAAGCAGAAAGCAAATTGTTATTGAAAAATGGAGAGAAAGAGCATAAGCAATCTGGGTGCCATTTTCTTAGAAAAACGGAACGGGTTGTGAAGGGAAGGGTTCTGCAAATCTGGGAGCCATATAAAGCAACCTCAGTTTTCCCTTGGAGCAGTGTTTCTCAATCTTGGCAACTTTAAGATGTCTGGACTTCGACTCCCAGAATTCCCCAGCCTGGCAGGGGAATTCTGGGTGTTGAAGTCCAGACATCTTAAAGTTGCCAAGGTTGAGAAACACTGCCTTGGTGGTATGGAGCTGTCTAGAATTTAATGGCTCCAGTTTTGTTGGAGTACAATCAGCCCCTGCCAGCTTGAAATGCCAGCATTTCATAAAAGTTTAAGACCCAGAGACATTTTTAATGGATTTATTTAAACAGTGCATCAACAAAACATCAGAGATTTTTTTAAAAAATCACAAGAAAAGCAAACAAAAAAAACCAGACAGAAGCTAAAAACTCCCCCCCCCCCAATAATTTGGGAGTAAGTAAAAAGTACATTTGTAATCCTAAGGAGAGAGATGGAATTTTATACATCCATGATCAATATTTTGATCCAGAGGAACTTTTATATAGTGGAGGTAATCTTTGAGGAATTACTTTGGTGATGTAACTAAAAGACTGAGGAGACCAAATGAAGTGAGGAGAACGTTTTACTTATGTGTTAATTTCTGAGCGACCGCCATTCCCCACACTCTTACAAAGAAAGGTGCGTTTTAGTTTTCCAGTATTTTGCCAGTGGCGCCATTTTGAGTAGGTGGCATGACGTTGCTCAACGCTGGGAGAGGTGGCTGTGAGGATGGCCCCAGGCCTGATCCAAGGGCTTCCAATGCATAACCTTCCATCAGAAACCAGCCTGCCCTCGGGGCATCTCCCCCACGTTCACCCCAGGAAGGATCTCGGCCACCCAGTGGCATCTTTTTCTTGGCCTGACTTTCGGCTTATTCCCATTCCCAGTGGAGGGTGTGCACTTGATGAGGGGGAAAAGTGTGAGGGGAGCAGATCTGGAATCTTGCCACAATTTGCTGCCAATTGCTATTAAGCGCTTTGGCATCAGTTCTCGCTTTTCAGTGCCCAGATTGCTTCCCTCTAGTTCCTCTTCTGTGGGCAAAGGCTGGAAGGTAGCCAAATAGGCGGCATCCTAAACAGCAAGTGAGGTGTGCCTTGAATACCAAGGAGGATCCCAGAGGCTTGATCAGCCATGCTGACCCTCCGGGACCAGGGGAGCGGTGTTCCACCCCCCCTGCATCCTCTTGTGGCGTGTTGGCACAGAGCAGCCACGGCTGAAAATGCAACCACGCAAAGGGGCAGAGATATGAACCCTTAAGCGGTGGCTGGTGTTCACTCTGTGAAGAAATGGTCCAGGAGGAGAAACACCGTTGGAATGTTTTAACTAACTGTGAAAGAAGAAAGCGAAAGACATCCTTGGCATCTGCTCACCTGTGTTAGCAATGAGATGTGGGCCTTTGACCAGCGCGGCCTGAGAATTTGGGGACCAGAGTCCCGGCGTGTCTGAGGGGGTCAATTTGGAAGGCAGCCCCGGGCCGAAGGGGTTGGGCCCGAGGCAGGCAGGCAGGCAGGCAGACGCCCCTCGGACGCCCACGAGGCAGCGCAAGAGCCGGGCTTGGGCTGTCTGCCTGGCGACGGGAGCCCCTCTGCCAACACTGGATTCTAGGCCAAAAAGAGCAAACGTTTCGCTGAAAGAGTCAAGCGCCAGGCATGCTCAGCAACTCCAAAGTGATGGTTGGGGGAGAGCCAGGATGCCCAGGGAATCTGGCCGTTCAGAATCACAGCATCCTTCACTGCTCTTTGGGTTAACTCCCTGGTCATTTGGACTGTAATTCCAGACACTGGCTGTGGAGAGGCAGGGTAAATTATTCATGAACTGGCAACGCCCTCCCTCCCTCCCTCTGCCATCTTGCCCTTCCTTCTGCTGCAAATAAATGTTTCTCAAAAGGGAGATGACCCACTTCATGGCAGAACTCCCAACACAAACGGGCCAGTCTCAGCATTCTCAATCTAGGATGGGGACAACCTGGGCTTCCCCCAAGGACCTCTGACCTGCCCCCATGATATTCTTCCCAAAATGCCGCCCTCCCAAAGTGGTGGGTTTAGGCGGCCAGCCCAGGCTTCTGGGGAGTCGGTCTATCTGGAAAGCCGCCTCCCAGGGCAACCTTTTGGCTGAGCAGAGGCTGCGGCAGAGATTTTCACCGAGACTGGCTTCCGTTACCTGCAGCTCAAAGCCTCTGTTCTCAAACTCTGCCATGGAAGGTTTGGTATCCCATTTTCCTCTTCCTCTGACATTTGGGTCTCTTGAAGCCTCTGGACTCCAAAGCCAGACGTCTGACCTTGAACACGTTTCCAATGCACAGGTTTCCCTTTTATTTTGAGTGGTGGGGAAAGACGCAGGGCATCTGTCTGGCAGGTAAGGCACCTGAACACAGCAAGGCTGTGGATGGATATTGTTTAGTGTTTACCCAGGGACAGCATCCTTTGTGTTTTTGAGAGATAATTCACCGCAAGGAAACACTAGCGCAGAGGTTTCCAGATCCCCAGATCTCCTGCACAGGGCCAGGAAAAAGTAGTAATTTTGGGGGGGGGGGGGGGGCCTCCGCAAAAGCATGAGAACTCCAGCCTCGCCTAGCTCAGCCGCTGGTCTCCAACGGTGGCCAGCCCCGTCCGTCCCTCGGGGGGCTCACGGCCAGTGCGTTGCAACCGGGGCCGTCCCCTCCCCTTGGGAACATCCTTGGCTTTGAGCTTTCAGAACAGGGCCGCCCCGGGGAGGGGATGGCCATTTTGCAATCAGTTGTCTAGCTACATCCTTGGGGAAAGTGGTTCCTGCGGGGCAAAGCAGACTCGGGAATTCTGGACTGGGCCTTCAGCAGCACCTCTGGCTGAAAAAGAGCGGGGAGCAGCTGGCGGGAAAGGGTGCTTGCCCAGGGCGGGGCGCCAGCTGCCCAGGGCTGGGCCTTCCTCCGGGTGGGTCGGGAAAGGGCCTCCCCCCGCGACCCTCTCAGGTGCTCCCCGATTAAGGTGGTGAGTGCTGGGCGGTTCCCCGCGTAGGATTGGGAATTGCTTTCCGTGCTGAGGATCCGTTGTGCCGCTTTTAGACTGAATGGTGGCTGCTGTTGGAATGGGCCCTCTGTGGATGGGCACTGAGTGAGAGGCATCCTCGCATGGACCACCCCGAACCCCGCTGGCGCCGAAGCCGTCCCTTCCCTTTTAGAATCTCTGTGCAGAACCCCTGGGAAGGCCTTACAGAGGTGTCTCCGGGAGGGGTCCACAAGATCACGGTGGGGGTTGTGACGTGGCTGTAATACCCAGCCACCCCGCAAATGCCTGTGGACCTGGTGCCCGGAGCACACCGTTTCCACCAGCTCCGAAGTCCCCCCAGGCCTTGCGCAGCGTGCCGCCGGTTGCACTCCGCAAGCGGGCAGAGCCAGGGGCCACTATGGGAGGAGTTGGGGGAGGGGGCTTTGCAAGGCAAACCGGGGGCCTGTGAGCTGAAAGCCTCCATTCTGTCACCTAGCCTCTTCCTCACAGCTCCAAAATGCACCCACTCGAAAAAGCTGGCCTCCCCATTATTCCAGGGCCCCAGAGGGAGGGGCCGTGCACTTTTGCCCCCCTGCCTTCGGCTGACATTTCTGGTGGGAGTTCTGCCTGCCTTGTTCTCCTGGGTGCTATTTTCGCTCGTCGGCCATCAGGGCACCCATCTGCTGCCTGTGCGGGTGGGAAAACGTGCTGCTCCCCTTATCCCTATAGCGCTATTTTGCAATAGAGGATGGTCGGAATGGAGACGCTGCTGAAACCCTTGCTGAAGAACAGGCCAGAGGAAACCATTTTATTCTAAATCGATTGGCCTGAGCTTCCCAAATGCCGAAGGCTGTCCGTGGGCCACTTTTGCTTCGCCTGAGCCCCTCACCTCCGAACTTCAAGAAAACTTCCAGAATCAGGTGCTTTGGCCACCTCCATTCAAATGGCCATGTTCTGTTGCCATCCTTCTCC
Organism: Charina bottae; assembly: GCA_023362775.1. Classification (NCBI taxonomy): domain Eukaryota; kingdom Metazoa; phylum Chordata; class Lepidosauria; order Squamata; family Charinaidae; genus Charina; species Charina bottae. The sequence continues at coordinate 4,111,063 of JALMGJ010000013.1, read as the reverse complement.
ATCTCCATCCCTCTCTTGGCTCATATCCAGGGTTATCTGCAGGCTATGATAAAAAAAAGTCAAGATGGCAGCCACAGTGGTGCAATCTAAGCTCTGGCCATTTTTTATGTGTGCTGCGCATCTTTTCTGACCATCCCAGTGGGGGCCCCTGCTCACATCCCTCTTCGCTTTCCCACGGAGGGCCCCTTGCAACAGGACAAGCAGCTCAAGAGCCCTCCGGACCAGCAGGAATGCTGCCATCTCGGGGCTCCTGATCCTTCGGCAAGGAAAACCTGGGGCAGGGGCTTCCCACAGCCCACCCACTCGTTTTTACACTGCTGTCTGGAGCAAGAGACAGGGCTGCTCTTTCCAGTGACAGGTGCTGTTCAGGAGTTTCACTGCTCTTTCTCAGGTCCAAATTTCAAGGGCAAAATGTGATTTGGAGCCTTTTTGGGGGCCCGTCTGCCGCCCTTCGCAGCTCCCACACAACCCCAAGAAAAGTTCTGCTCCCTGTCGGTGCCACCTTAGTGCCCGCACATGCCCCAAATCTTCTTTGGCCCTTTGGATCCAATCTCTGCACGGCCCTTTTCTACGTACGTGTAAAGGAGGGGGCACAACAAGGGCCTGCCCTGAGGGACTGTGCAGGAACGGGGCAGAACGGGGAGATCTCCCCAGGAATCTGTGCGTGGGGCATGCCTTATAACTCATTCACAAATGATCTGGCCTTGGAGGTGAGCAGTGCTCGATTTCATCGGGGCCGGAGGGTTTTGCCTTGGCGATCACTCGTAGCCGGAGGGTAACATCCAGTTTTTGGGGTGACGAGCAACAATGAAAAGTTCCAAAAGCTGCTTGCAAACTAGGCAAATAGTTTACAAACTGTCAACGCAGGTGAATGTGAGGAAGGGTCAAAGGGAACGAAATGCAGGATGCATGTCTGGCTGCTGCATCATTTGTTTTTAAAAACTGGCAACGGGAAGCAGGCGGGAGAGCAGCATGCTCACCCACGGGGTGTGGCCAAGAACATCGAGATGGTCCCCCACAAAACATAGGTAGAGCTTTGATTGCACCATCCTGGCCACCGTCTTGACCTTTTTCACCATGCCCTGCAGGAGAGGGGGCTCGTAGGGGGCAGGGCAGGGCCGGACAGAAAGCCCACCCTGGTCAGCATGGAGCCAGCAAGAAGAGTTCTGCCTTGCAAGGAACTGACCACAGTTTGCGGCAATGTTGACGTGGCGTGCCAGGGCAAAAAATCTTAACCATGGATAGAACTCCAGTGGTGCCGAATTACTGAAAATGGCAGGTTCCAGCCTAAGAAGGTTTAGCGAAGGGATGCCATGATACAGTTTGGTGGGCAGCCCTACTGAGAATGATTAGAATTAAGTGAAGAAATCAGTGAAGAAATCCAAATTAAAGAACCCCAGACAGGTCCTTCTTGTCCAGCCTCTGAGCACCTCCAGCGGAATGCAGCAGCCTTCCCTCCTGCCTTTCTTGGGGGAATCGTTGCAGTCCTTGGTGCCCTTCGTTTGCCAAAAGGTGGGTGAGGCAGGCATGAGAGCAAAATCTGTGTGTCTGTGTGTAGGAGGAGGGAATGGGAACAAGCTCACATTTTCCTGCTGGTAAACGGGTATCTATAATTGACTTGGCAGCCATTTTGTGAGAGTGCTCACCAGCCCAGCCCACCCCCAATAACCATGATGCTCCCCTTACAGAGGAACACTGCTTGCAAGTTTCTCCCCTCCCCCACATCCTTGGGGTGCAAGAAATGGGGGAGCCCATCCCAAGGAGTTATCTGTACATGGGAAAAAGCCCAGCAGGCAGAAAGCCTCCGAACCCTTGAGAGCGTCGACGTTGCAGGCTGGCTGTTCAGAATCTGGCCGGGAAAGAAAAGCTCCTTGTTGGTTCAGGATAAGTGACAGCCGTCTTCCCCTCGCACCAAACTGGCACATGAACAGGCCTGTCCACTTCAGTTTTCTGCCGCATCCCCATGACGTGGCCTTCCTTGGCTAAGGGTGTCGGGGGGGGGACGACAAAAAGTCAAGATCGCTGCTATGAATGTGCAATGAAAACCCTCCTTTTTGCACACGCTGCATGCGCAGTGCAGGCAAAAAAGGGGCAGATTGTGGCCCTCACCTTGACTCCTTTGACCGCCCCTGCTTTCTCCCACCACTGGGCTGAACTGTCCTTAGCTGTCCCAGTATTCAGTTAGGGTTTTCCCCCTTATGCAGACATCATCCAAAGATGGGGGATCAACTCGGTTTGGTCTTGTTCTTGTTCCCATCTCTTGGAGGAGAAAAGGCATCAGAGGCCAGGCTAGGATCGTCAGTGGGGCTGCCCGCTTCGTGCCAGTCTTTCCTGCAAAGGTGAAGTTAGCCATCCGGAAGTGGGCCGGGGCTGGAAACCCATTGCCCGGACCTGCCTTGTAACTTTGGCCCAAGGTCTCCGCTGCAGAGTGCTTTGCCTTCTACCTTTGCAGGTGCTTTGGTGGCTAAATTATAGTCTGTCAAGTTGGCAGCTGCAATTCCGTCCCATTTTGCACATGCGTTATGCCTGAATGTGCAGCAGACTCAAAAAGGGCTTTGATTGCACCATGTCTGCTGCCATCTTGATTTCACCTTTCCCATACCACCACTCTGATTTTTTGGGTTGCTAGAAATATGAAACTGCAAGGTTCTTTTGTTAAAGGAAACAAAAGCTAGAAAATGGGTTTCACCTAGGATTTCACATGAATTCCCTGTATTCTTCCAGGAACTTCATTTCCAGATTAACTTCCCTTTGTTCTTCCCTCCTCATTTGCAAGTAATAGACAAATACTTGGGGAGGGAATATCGATTCAGAGGACAGCAGCTGAGTTGGGTAGGATATCCTGGGACAGTTCGGAGTGGAGGCGGTGGGTTCATCCAGGAAAAATGAATGCGGAACAGCTGGGAATAAATGTAAATAATCTTGTGCTTGTTTAACATTAATGGTACATAGTAATCATGTTTTTAGGGCCACGGTGGCTCAGCGGGTAAGACACCAGGCTTGTCGATCGAAAGATCGCAAGTTCGGAGGTTCGAATCCCTAGTCCCGCGTGACGGGGTGAGCTCCCGCACTCGCCCCAGCTCTTGCCAACCTAGCAATTCGAAAGCATGCAAATGCAAGTAGATGAATAGGTACCACTTTGGTGGGCAGGTAACAGCGTTCCGCGTGCGTCATGCGGCCACATGACCACGGAAGCGTCTTCAGACAACGCTGGCTCTTCGGCTATCAAACGGAGATGAGCACCGGCCCCTAGAGTTGAACACGACTGCACAAATGTGCGGGGGGGACCTTTACCTTTACCTATTTGGACTTGGGAGCACTTTAAAAAAATGCTTTTGGTGTAATGGTGAAATATTTAAATGCCCTGGTATATTTTGAGGAGGGGCGTGGTGGCTCAGTGGGTAAGACACCAGGCTTGTCGATCGGAAGATCGCAAGTTCGGAGGTTCGAATCCCTAGCCCCGCGTGCGGAGTGAGCTCCCGCACTCGCCCCAGCTCTTGCCAGCCTAGCAATTTGAAAGCATGCAAATGCAAGTAGATGAATAGGTACCACTTCGGTGGGTAGGTAACAGCGTTCCGCACGCATCATGCGGCCACATGACCGTGGAAGCGTCTTCGGACAGTGCTGGCTCTTCGGCTAACAAACGGAGATGAGCACCGGCCCCTAGAGTCGGACGCGACTGCACAAATGTGCGGGGGGAACCTTTACCTTTTTAATCATGTTTTTAAATGTCAAGTGCTTTGCACTCAGTGGTCAGAAAGCTAGAAGATGGTGGAGGTACCAAGTGGTACAAAACGTCCTCTATTTTCTTATCTTCATCACTCCCTCAACCTGATGGACGGGAGGCTAATTTTTGAAATACCACAAATCTGGAGCAGATTCCTAATCAGTCGGTGACCTCCTTTCCGAGAGCTCCAAGCTCAGGCACTGCGAGCAAAACGTTCTCTCCAGTCAGTTCTGCTTGCCTTGCTAGAGGCAACTCGCCGTACGTCCTGTACTGAGCATTGTGGGTCTCCTGGACACAGATTTCCCAGAATCCCCCACTTCAGTGAGCGTTCCCCTTGTGGGAAAGGCAAAGGGATGCTATGCAGTTGTCTGTGGTGCAACACAGCTGCCCATTTCCAGTTTCTGTTCTGGATGGGTACCTCCCCACACCTTAGCATAATCAAGGGCAAATTCTGCTTTTAAAAAACCCTTTTGGTGAGGAGATCAGCGGTCGTGCAGCTGAGCTTTTACAAAATATGGTGCAACAGCTGCTTGGAGAAATTGATGGAGAGGAAATGAATGTGCTGGGAAAGGCTGCCTTTCTCCCTTCCCCAAAAGGCAGCTCTGAATCAGAAATCTGGTCGAAGCAGGAGGAGAAGCAAAAGCCATCCTCGCAGTTTCCCTCCCCCTCGCTGTCTTTTGGTCTTATGCAACGTTTTTGCTGATACGTCCAAGCTGAGAGAGAACAACCTGTGAAGACACAATATGGCCGCTTCTTCATTCTGTGATGTCTCAAGGATTAGTGGCGCAAAAGAGCCACGGCTAATAAAAAGGGACATGGCCTGGGTCAACACGATCTGGAGGTTTCCTTTCCTAGCCAGAGGTCCCCATGGCCAGAGTGTGTAGCTTGCCACTTGGGGGCTAATCAGTGGTACCCCCACAATGTGCTTTATGCAGGCGAGCAGATGTTGTTCCTCTGGCGTGTTGAGTTTTGACACAAACCTAGCTCTAGAGCAGTGTTTCTCAACCTTGGCAGCTTGAAGATGGGTGGACTTCAACTCCCAGAATTCCCCAGCCAGCCTGGCTGGCTGGGGAATTCTGGGAGTTGAAGTCTACCCATCTTCAAGTTGCCAAGGTTGAGAAACACTGCTCTAGAGGCTCGTGATGAGATGGAGAGAAATTGAAGATGTAGTCACTATTTTCGTACTGTAGATAGGTAGTGAAATGTTGTTTTTTCTTCTTTTTTCCTCTTTATTCCTTTTACACATCTATGTTTACTGGTTAGTTTTATTTGTATTTTTATTTTATTTTACACATTTATGGTAGTTCGCTAGTTCGTTCTTCATAAGGGGTAAAATGTTTTCCCCTGCACAGTCGTGTCTGACTCTAGGGGCCGGTGCTCATCTCCGTTTCTTAGCCGAAGAGCCAGCGTTGTCCAAAGACGCTTCCGTGGTCATGTGGCCGGCATGACGCACGCGGAACGCTGTTACCTTCCCGCCAAAGTGGTACCTATTTATCTACCTGCATTTGCATGCTTTTGAATTGCTAGGTTGGCAAGAGCTGGGGCGAGTGCGGGAGCTCACTCCGTCATGCGGCGCTCGGGTCTCAAACCGCCGACCTTCCGATCGACAAGCCTGGCATCTTAACCACTGAGCCATCGCGCCCCCTCCACGTTTTCTCCAAGTTTTCCCCCTATCGTTCTTCATAGATTATATATAATGTTTGATTTGTTCATGTTGTATTCACGAGTTTTGTATTTTTTATTACTTATAATGTGTAAAACATTAATATTTTTTTCTTCAAAACGAACATTTTGCTGGCCCTTTTGTGATCCAGCTCCAGTAAGGGGGATGGAAAGTTTCCCAGTGCTTAAAGGAAAATTTCCACATCATACATTGTTGCATAATAATGAATGGATGCCAAGAGCAGAGAGAAGATTAGGGAAATTTGAATGTTTCTCCTGTGATGATCCCTAGCAGATTTGCTAGCGATGCCAACTTGTAATGTTCTGATGCTAATTACCCCATGACAAGAAGTACAGCTTGCTGAAGATTTTTTTTTCCAGAAAATTTCCCAATTCCCTTGTGAGGATCGTAGCCCTAACAACCTTGTTTCAGAAATCCACAGTAAAAGCCATAAGGATATATGAAGATTTTACTAGAAATCAAGGGTAATAGACTAGTCCAATGTGAATGGCTGTGAATGGCTGCCTGGCGGGAAACAGCTCGGTGTCCTTCCTTTCGCTCCTCCTCTCCCTCGCCCATATCTCGTTGCTTTGGAGACCCAGCACCTTTGCCCCATTCCGGCCATGGGATTCCCAGGCAGCTCTGCAAAACACACTACTATCTGTGCGAAGCAAAGCATACTGGTCATTTAGCATTCTACTACATTAGCAATCAGGTTACAGCCTCCCCCCCCCCCCACTACCAGACTCAAGTCAGGCGGATGACTCCAGCTCTGACACCCCTGCATGTCCACCCCACCAACCCTTTTTGTAGCTGTTGCAAATCGTTTTTCAACGCAGCGGTGCAGCCGCTGGTGCAAACCGGTGTCAGGATGTCATCCAGGCCATCCTGCCATGGCGCCAGGAAGCTCCCGCCAGTCCGTTAAAACTCACAGGGTCAGTTGGGGACTGCTTTGCAGTAAAACCGCCAGACATGTAAGCAGAGACTTGTTGTATTCACAGAACTGCAAACTATGTTAATCAAAGTATCCAGGCGAGTGATTCAGCACCCAGCACAGATCAAAGGGCGATATCCGGCGGTAGTTGATCCCGGTGGTAGTTGATTCGGACCCAGAAAGACCTGGAAACTGAGAGACGAAGGGAAGGGCGACCAAGCTGCAAATCCCGATGGGGGGGGGGAACCTTGGAGACTTTTAAACTGTTGGTTGCGGGAGCTTGATTCACTCGAGTCTTTAACATGCAATGGATCACTGGCTTTAATAAAGATTCCTTCATATCCCTGAGGGGCTTGTGTCAGGAACCTTGATTTAATAGTCAACGGATCGGACCGGGGGCATCACAATAGGAGGGAGTCCCTTGGGAGAAAGAGCTGCAGATTTTGGCTTCTCCCGATTAGAACGCTGCTCACCTTAGATGTGCTCCTAGCACTAAGGAAGGGGGAGGATATGGCTTTCCCCAAACCAGGGCATCCCCAGGAGGGGTCAAAAAAGTCAAGGTGGCAGCCACAAGTGCCCAATCAAACACTTTTTTAATGTGCACTGTCTGGGGAAAAAAAGGGGGGGGTACAATCTAAGCCAGAGCTTTCCAAACTGTGTGTCGGGACACGTTAGTGTGTCGGCTGCAGTGTCTGGGTGTGTCGCAGCTGCTGCCGCCTCCGAGCCCTGCCAGGATTCTGCGCAGGTCCTAGTGCCTGCCTTGTGCCCTGCTGCCTCCAAACCTGCTGTGATTCCGCGCAGGTCCTAGTGCCTGCCTTGTGCCCTGCTGCCTCCAAACCTGCTGTGATTCCGCGCAGGTCCTAGTGCCTGCCTTGTGCCTTGCTGCCTCCAAATCTGCTGTGATTCTGTGCAGGTCCTAGTGCCTGCCTTGTGCCGTGCTGCCTCCAAACCTGCTGTGATTCCGCGCAGGTCCTAGTGCCTGCCTTGTGCCTGGCTGCCTCCAAACCTGCTGTGATTCCGCGCAGGTCCTAGTGCCTGCCTTGTGCCTGGCTGCCTCCAAACCTGCCCTGCCAGGATTCCGCGCAGGTCCTAATGCCTGCCTTGTGCCTGGCTGCCTCCAAACCTGCTGTGATTCCGCACAGGTCCTAGTGCCTGCCTTGTGCCCTGCTGCCTCCAAACCTGCCCTGCCAGGATTCCGCGCAGGTCCTAGTGCCTGCCTTGTGCCCTGCTGTAAGAGTGTGTCACGAAATGATGCATGTCTAAAAAGTGTGTCACCAACATGAAAAGTTTGGAAAGCTGTGATCTAAGCATATCACAGAGATTTCAAGTAATAAACAGTAAATAGAAGTTAAAAGAGAATTAAAAAAATAAAATACACTGTTGTTGCAATTTCAAAAACTGATTAGGTCACACATCTGCTGTATCCAATCCTTAACACTGGGAACAATACAGAACTACTATTCCAGTTTCTCAAAATAATTCTCTTAGCAATACCTCATGCCTGATATAGCTGTAGTTCCTTACAGTCACATTTCAGAGTTTGGGGCCATAATTTAACATGACATCAACATTTTTGACATTCAAATCAAATCAAATCTTTATTACGATCATAGACCAGCATAAAGAATTTGAGGTACAGTCAAAATAAAAATCTAAAAGATACTATGAAAAGCTAGAAGATACAAAAGATGTATGAATTAAAAACTGAGAGTATATAACCACCCAGAGTCGCTCCTTGATGGGCGGTGGCTAAATTTGAAGTATAAAATAATAAATAAAAATTAAAAAGCGAGAACCTAAAAGAAGAGGTAGGAGCATTAGATGGGTGTGGGGGAGCATAAAAGGTTAGCACGTGGAAGGCTATATCAAGTTGCAGAGCCCTCTAATAGGGTGACCTAGGGGGCCCACTAGTTTATAGCACAGGTAACCATCCGTTGAATTTTGAGCGCCGCTGCGCAGAGCCTGGCCACATGGTACAGTATGTGGTAGCAAGGTTGGTATCTGAAAGCATTGGCATTAAAATATTTCCCCACTTTTATTTTTTTCAATCTGTTCAATCGTGTCCGATTCTCGGAGACTGCCTGGACAAGTCCCTGCAGTTTTCTTGGCAAGGTTTTTCGGAAGCAGCTTGCCATTGCCTCTTTCCTAGGGCTGAGAGAGAGTGACTGGCTCAAGGTCACCCAGCTGGCTTTGTGCCTAAGGCGGGACTAAAACTCATGGTCTCCCGGTTTCTAGCCTGATGCCTTAACGCAGAGCTTTCCAAACTTTTCATGTTGGTGACACACCTTTTAGACGTGCATCATTTTGCGCTCCCCGGCCTGTTATACAGCTGATCGGCGCGGATATTTTCCACCCCAGGCTGCCCCCCCACCGTCACTTTTTGCGGTGATCCGAGGCTTTTTCGCGAGCCAGCAGCGGCGCTTCCGGATTGCCGCCGCCGCCATGCTTTTGGGTTTTTGTGCGCTGTGGCGGCGGCGTCAGCGGCGGCATCCTGGAACCCAGAAGCACCAATGGCCCACTGCCGCACGCAGCAGCAGCAGTGCGCCATCAGCGCTTCCGGGTTCTTGCGCAACACACTTGGGACCCCCAGGCGACACCGTATTGTGTCACGACACACAGTTTGGAAAGCCCTGCCTTAACCACGGCACCAAACTGGCTCTGTATTTCCCCATAAAATCTACATATTACCCCCAAAAGATGCCAGTCACTCACAAGACCAAATCAGATGGGTCAGTGACCCCCCCCCCCGTGTTTTGCATCGCCAACAAAGAAAATCTGACATCCTTGTACATGCATTCTTCGGGGCATCCAGTAAACTTGAAATAAAATCTTCCGATGAATCCATTTTAGTCTTCCAGACCAAGGCTACAGTTTTCAGCACTTGGTTCCATCCAGGATGGATTCATGCAGCCTTGGAAGCAGGGGGGAAATCCCGGGAGTGCCAACATTTTCTGGGTTTGCAGCCGGGTGGCGTTGAGAGCCATGGAGCAGGCTTCTCGTGTTCCTGCTGCGTTGCCTCCTCTGGCAGGAGGCAGCCAGGACTGCAGGTTTTGTGGGTGCCCAGCTCTCCTGGCAAGGTCAGGCTGCTGGCGGGCATGGGTGGGCGCTCTTGGGCATCAAGTAAAGCTTTATTTTTGCAAGCCTGAGGTTTGCCTCATGTAAAATGTTTGTACTGATTTTCTGCTGCTGCTGCTTCTGATGCCACGGTTAAGTTTGCTTCTGCCTGCTGCTGTTGGGCTGCATTGTATTAATTCACACTGATTTCCTCTGCATTCCCGAGTCATTAATCATCTTGAATGCAACTGTGAAAATGCTGAGTAAATCTAATGGAGTCCCTTGCAAAAGCCTTGGAGAGCAAGGGGCATATTTTGTGGAGGATGAGCTGAAGCTCCTTTTCCAGAATGGGGGTGGGTGGGTTTCTGCTGGAGGAAGGAGACACGCGGCCTCCAAAGGGCCAAAATTGGCCAAGGGAATGCAGTGGCTTTAGCCTCCCAACGCACCTCAATGTCCCTTCCTGCTTTCTGGGATCGTCCCTGGCCTGGCACCCTCTTCCCACTGGCCACATTTTGAGATTTGGGAGGCAGGCAAGAGACTGCTTGGATACCCCTCCTCATTTTCCTGAAGGGCATCTATCCAGGGGGACAATTCTGTCCTCCCCTGCCCACATTCCCATAAACCCTTATTCCACTCTGCTAATGGCATTGTAAGGGGCGTGGTGGCTCAGTGGGTAAGACGCCAGGCTTGTCGATAGGAAGATCGCAGGTTCGGAGGTTCGAATCCCTAGCCCTGCGTGCAGAGTGAGCTCCCGCACTAGCTCCAGCTCTTGCCAACCTAGGAATTCGAAAGCATGCAAATTCAAGTAGATGAATAGGTACCACTTTGGTGGGTAGGTAACAGCGTTCCACGTGCGTCATGCCAGCCACATGACCTCGGAAGCGTCTTCGGACAGCGCTGGCTTTTCAGCTAACAAACGGAGATGAGCACCGGCCCCTAGAGTCGGACACGACTGCACAAATGTGCGGGGGGAACCTTTACCTTTAATGGCATCGTTAATGGGCTGAATGAGAGTTGAATGAACAAAACCGAGGTGCCTTGAAGTGCATCCCGTCCTTGCGTTATCTGGCACCAGAGGGAAGTTTAGCTCTCCGTAAGAAGCCCTCTGGTTAAAGGAATATCAGTCCTCTTTTAGTCAATCTTTCCTCAAACCAGATAACCACCTGATGATCTAGTACAGGGCTTTCCAAAGTGCTGCCGCTGGCGACACACCAGTGGCAGCGGCGGCACGCGCGCGCACGGTGACGGCGCGGGGAGGGCGTGCGGCAGAGCACGCACGGCGATGGCGCAGGGGGCGTGCGGCGGCGCGGGGGGGCGTGCGGCGGCACGGGGGGCGTGCGGCGGCGCACGCGTGCATGGCGGCTGCTGTGTACGCGCGCGCCGCCGCTTCCGGGTGGTGTGGTGACACACCACGCTGTGTGTGGCGATACACTTTTGTGTCGCGACACACAGTTTGGAAAGCTCTGATCTAGTAGAAGCAGGAATGCCCACGACAGAGTTATTTTCTGGCCTGTCAGTGCTCTGTGTCCTATGACTTTGTAGAGCCCAGAACTGAAATGGCTGAAAATCCAAATTACATTTTAAAACCCAGAAGCAAGTTTCTAGCACTCAGCGTTGCACACAGGAGTCCATATGCTTTTTATGGGGAAATGGCCATAGACCCAGCAAAGTTTGTGGCCTAACAGAATGTGGCTGGCCCCTGGGGTCTAGTCCACGCCAAGCTTCTCTTTGCTCCTTGTGTTTCAGCTCGCCACCCGGTTCCGCCATGGGAAAGCAGAACAGCAAACTGCGTCCAGAGATGCTTCAAGACCTGCGGGAGAACACCGAATTCTCTGAGCTGGAGCTCCAGGAGTGGTACAAAGGCTTCCTGAAGGACTGCCCCACAGGCATCCTCAACGTGGAGGAGTTCAAGAAAATCTACGCCAACTTCTTCCCTTACGGCGACGCCTCCAAGTTCGCCGAGCACGTCTTCCGCACCTTCGACACCAACGGTGATGGCACCATTGACTTCCGAGAGTTCATCATCGCACTGAGCGTCACCTCCCGGGGAAAACTGGAGCAGAAGCTGATGTGGGCTTTCAGCATGTACGACCTGGACGGGAATGGCTACATCAGCAGGGAGGAGATGCTGGAAATTGTCCAGGTGAGCCTCCACAGCAAAGTTCCGACATCTCCCAGGAGAACCTTTTGCTGGTCTTTTGGCAGCCCACGATAATAGAGCCTTCGTGGGCCGCTAGAGCTGAACTCAAGGCCCGACCCACGATCCAGCCAGGGGGGCTTCGTCCAACAGCTCCGAGCTTAGCGTAATGGTCGTAACGAGGCTGAACAGCCCATAGCAGGCCAGCCCCCGTTTTTCAGTGCCCAGAGGATTGCAAGCCTGAAATGTGGTGGTGTGGTTTTTTGCTAGTTTTTAAAAGAGGCTTATTGTTTTAAAAGAGGCTCACATGTTGTGTGAGCTCACCCCTGGGGCATGAAGGTTTGGTGAAGTGGTAGTGGTCCAATCACAAACTAGGTTGTAGGGCTGTTGTAGCAGGAGGATGGGGGAGAATGGGGGAGGTAGTTCTTTGACGGGGGGGAGGGTAATATTTAAGAAGTCCAAAATGCTTTCCACTTTGCTTCACCTTGACAACTGTTTGGGGTTACCTCTTGGTTGAAAAAGTATAATCTCTGAGCAGCAGCTTTGTAGAGGACCACATCTGGGGGTGGGGATAGGGATGACCCCACCCCCACGAATACAAAGAGATCTTCGTTGAGCTCCAATATCTCCCAGTTATGAGTCTGATGGGTTAATGCATAGCTTTCCAAACTGTGTGTCACGACAGTTTAGCGTGTCGCGACACAACCTGGAAGTGGACGTGCACGGTGGCGGCATGCGCAGCGGCAGCATTTTAGCGGAAAACACGAGGCCGCCGCCGCCGCCATGCACACCGCTGCCGCCGCGCACCCCCCCCGCGCTGCCGCCGATGCCGCCATTGGTGTATCGCCTACGGCGGCAGTTTGGAAATCACTGTGTTAATGAGTTGGGTAAAGAGGCTGTGAAGACCTTAGCTGAGACTCCTGCTTTCTCAACGGGCTGTGCAGGGATGCAGCGGTGGAATCATTCGGATCCACTCAACCTGGAGTTGGGGCAGATCCTTCCAGTTCAGCTCTGGCAACGGGCATGGCAGTCGGGCCAGAGACCCACACAGGGGCATAGCAGGGCGGGGCTTGCATCACAACAGCTCACCCGCCAACTCCCCCGTTTTGACCACCCCCTTGTGGATGTCGCTGGTTATGTCCCGCCGCTGCCAGGTCTGCTGGCAGAAAGCTGTGCTCCCCATCTCTGATCAAATGGAGGGTGGAAGGCGTGATGGGGCCTTTTGCTCCAGTCTTCCCCCCAGAGGAATTCTTCGGCAGGATGGAAAAGCAGCTGGTGGGGAAGAGGGACCGCTCTTCTGGCAGCAGCAACCCTTTTTGTATTTTATTATGTATGTATGTATGTATGTATGTATGTATGTATGTATTTATTTATTTATTTATTTAACTTATTTATACCCCGCCTATCCCCTCCCTAATGGAGGACTCTAGGCGGCTTACAACATCATTACATATTTAATTATACATCCATATATATATTACAGTGCACCGCGCGATTAGGGAGGGGGTGAGGGAACCGACTCTTCTTTTTCAGGCATCGGAACTACAAGCCCCAGAATGCTTCGCTTTTGGAGCCGGCTGCTGACGTCCCGGAAGTTGTTAATTTGGGATCCGTCGTCCAAATTTTAGATTGCAAACTCTCAGATAGGCAGGATTTACCTGGAGCAGGCCTTGGGTGAAAGACTGTCTCCATCACAAGGAGAAATCGTGGCTTGGTGCCCGTGGGAACCTTGGAAAAACACCCAGAAACACCCTGAGAAGGTTCTCAAGCTTCCAGGATCAACAGAATATGCATAGCCTCACCTTGAAAGTCGTGATGAAAAAAATAAGTAAAAGAGATGGATGGATCTTGGAACGGATGGGCTTGAACCACAGTCAGCCTTCCCTAGTCCAGGGCCCTCCAGATGTTTTAGACTACATTTCCCATCAAACTAGTAAGGTTGGCCCATAATCCAGAATTCTAGTTAAAATCCCTGGAGGGCACCAGGTTGGGGAAGATAGTGACCAAGTGCCTTTGATGGAGGTGATGATTAAGGTGCTGAATTCCCATTCAGGAATATAATTTTAGCATTATATTGTTTATCAGAGTGAAAGCCAGTTTGGTGTCGTGGTTAAGGCTCCAGGCTAGAAACTGGGAGACCCTGAGTTCTAGTCCCACGTTAGGCATGAAAGCCGGCTGGGTGACTTTGGGCCGGTCACTCTCTCTCAGCCCATGACGTCAGGCTTGGGCGACAAGCCAGTCAGTCAATTCCTGTCACAACCAATGGATCAACATTCGGTTGATCCGAAAAAGCGGACCCTGCACTTGCTGGAAAAGCGCTAGAAAAATATATATACAGGTAGTCCTCACTTAACGACCAAAACAGAGACTGGAATTTCGGTTGCTAGGCAAAGCGGTCATTAAGCAAATCCAACCTGATTATACAATTTTTTTTTGCAGTGGTTATTAAGCAAATCACAGTTGTTAAGTGAAGCACATGGTCGTTAAGTGAATCACATGATTCCCCGTTGATTTTGGTTGCCAGAAGCCGGCCAAGAAGGTAAAAAATGGCGATCATGTGACCATGGGTCATAAATGCAAACTGGTTGCCAAGCATCCAAATCGTAATCACGTGACTGCGAGGACGCTGTGATGGTTTTAAGTGTGAGCACCGGTTGTAAGTCGGTTTTTTCAGCACCATCGTAAATCTGAACTGTCCGTAAACAAATGGTCATTAAGTGAGGACTACCTGTATATTGTTTATTAGACTTAGGGAGGGAGGAGAGGAAAGGAAAGGAAAGGAAATACAATTTCTCATCCACCTGAAACCTCCCTGTCTCAATATACAGCAGTAAATTGCTGAGTTTCCTGCAGGCACTTCTCTCAGTCCGTTACCTCCTTCCTTCTTTCTTTCTTTCTTTCTAGCAAGCCAGGAAAGGATCACATATGCCTTTTCCTTTTTCTGCCCTCTGCCACCTCCCAAGCTCTGGGCAGCTGCCCCAGCACCAGGCCCAGAGGGGGAGGGAGGAATGGTGGGAAGGGTTCAGCAATTCACAGCTTTTTGGCCCAAGTTCCAGATTGTCCTTTGGAAACAGCAAGACTTCCTGACTTCTGGGAACGCCCATTTTAAACCCCAGCATTTTAAATATCTAAAAGTCCCTAATCCAAATAAGAAGCCAAAATAGCTTAAAAAATTCATAAGTGAATGGGCCCTGAAGTTGACTCTCCTGGCTATTAAAATTGTCCCCTCCAGCCCCCCTCCCGATTAATCAACTAAAGCCTGGGGTTAATATGCTGAGTGAAGTGATTAAAGCATGGAGCCCTAATTACCGAGTGGGAAAATCCGTTCTGCAAAGGGTAACTAATCTTAAGTGTGCTGTTAATCTAGCAATTAAACTGATTAAAGCTTTTAGCTTTAAGACAGAGTTCCCAGCCCAGCAGGGCTTGGAGATTGCAGGGGGAGAGCAGAGTTTTCCACCAGTTTTTCTCCTTTTTTTTTGTCATCCAGGGTCAGCTGTTCTTGCATCGGGCTGCGTTCACTGCACAGGTCCAACCACCGCCGAGGGGGGATGTGGCTCTTCTGCCTTTCCTTCCTTCGTGGCTTCTGGGGAGTGAGAGGAAAGGCAGAAGCTGCGTGGGAGAATAGGATGCTCAGCCGGGGGAGGCAGCAGAGCCATCTAGAAATTCCCTGGAAAAAATCTCTCTGCATGCCCCCTGAGCCTCTCTCCTTCTTTGGCTCCGCACAAGAACGCGGCCTCCGCCTTTGGTGGCTGAAAATGCAGGCCACATTTGGGGGGGGGGGCGGAGGAGGCAGAATTTCATGCAGAGAGGACAGTTTAGAGCAGTGTTTCTCAACCTTGGGAACTTTAAGATGTGTGGACCCAGGCTGGCTGGGGAATTCTGGGAGTTGAAGTCCACACATCTGAAAGTTCCCAAGGTTGAGAAACGCTGGTTTAGAGCGAGGAAATGGTGAGATAGAAAGGGGTGACCTGTGTCCCCACTCTCCTGCAGTTCTCTTCTGCTCCCTCCAAAAGTGTTTTTTCCTAAAACAAGCAGACATCAGAGATTCATTTTATAAGTACAGAATGCATAGAATCGATTAGATGCACAGAGGGGTCCAAGGCTAGATTTCCAGATATTGGCAGCTTCCAGAACTGATTCCCAGGTAGGAACAGGGATGACACATCAGGTGAAGCCATAATTCGTTTGGTTATGTCTATGAAGGTTCTCAGTCATCCAGGTGGAATTGTCTGTAGCTTGAATCATGTCAACTGGATTTCTATTTTCTCAGTGGAAACGTTTCGCTCCTTATCCAAGGAGCTTCTTCAGTCTGAGCAAAGTTGGTAAGGGAATCCTGACTGAAGAAGCTCCTTGGATAAGGAGCGAAACGTTTCCACTGAGAAAATAGAAATCCAGTTGACATGATTCAAGCTACAGTCGTTTGGTTATGGTTTATTCAATAAACCAGAGTTAGGCTCACAGTGCACACAACACCAAAAATGCAGCTTAGCGTGTTCTGTGAACAACGTTGCATCAACGGAGCTTAGCTTGATGACATTTCCCAGAAGAAAAACACGTTGTTTCTGTGTTTTTTAGAAACAGCATCTTCTGTGAATATTCTCCCGTCTGCCCAGGAAATGAGGAATGCTGTGAAAGCCAAATTCAATTTGGGGAATCTTTTTTATTCCACACTGAGATACAATTTGTTGATTTTGATCACATCGGAGCTAAGGCGCCTTACTTGTAGGTTCTTGGGGAATGCCAGAAATAGTTCAGATGGCTGAAAGATGGCTGTGAATCGTTTCGATTGCAGGGTATAACTGCGTTTTAATATTTATAAGATCTCTTGGCAAGAAAAAAAAAGAACATTGCTGAGAGGTGTCTTGGGAAAGCAGGTAAATTGAAATGGAGGACGTTACTGTGTCAGCTTCTTGCTTTAGCGGCGTAAAGCATTTGAAAGGACACTGCAAAACACACCAAGATGAACTGCCAAGACCTCTGTGTCCTCCAGAAAACACTTGCTTCAAAAGTCCTTGCATTGATAAAGTGTTTTGCACGGACCGTGTCAGCCCTTTGAAGGAGGCCAGGTCAAAAATCTGAAGCCGCAGGGATTCCAGGAATGCTCCGTATCGTATTGTGGGAGGGCGAGGTCTCAGAATCTTGAACGCCTGGCAGAGTTTTTCTTTGCCCTGCCTTCTGGCAAGCAAAACCAAGATGAGGTTGTTAGGAGTGTCTTTCTCATGCTTTCTGCTTAATTGAGCCTGATTAAGGGACTTGTCCTCCCTTAAGGCTTCGCTGCTCCCTCCTCCCTTCCCGAGGCCAAATCTACATTCTTGCACAGTCCTAACAATTATGCAGTGTGCGCTGAACAAGAGCTGGGAGGGGATTCGCTCCCCTTCCCATACAGTAGGTTAGATCTCAGGCTCAGCCCCGTGAATGTAAAGGTGGGGGTCTCAGGAGCGATAAAAGAAAGATATCTCTGCATGTCTTCTACTTGGAATATGGATGTGGGCAACGAGTTAAGCGGCTTGAAAAGGGGCCAGGCGAATTCACGGAGGAGAAGGCGGACGAGGGCTGTAGATTGTCGATTGTCTGCAGCAACAGAAGGCTCTCAGGGAGGCTCAGGATCTGCTTCAGGGGAGCAACCGGAGCAGCTGGAGAGCTACCGGGAGCTGGGGAGAAAGGGTGGGGGAGGGGTGTCTGCAGAACCTGTCCAAAAAGTCAAGATGGCAGCCACAACGGTGCGTTTGAAGCTCTGCCGTTGCCGTGTTGACGTTTTCTGGGAGGGGCACCTCTTTTGCAGCCACACAAAGTCGGAAGGTGTCTTTTGCTTATTGGGGGGAGATTTGCAACATTGGGGGTTGAAATCTGGGAGACCTGATCCTTCTCCAAATGGCTGCCAAGGGGACCGAAGCAGTTGGCGAAGCATGGATTTGATAGGGTCTCCCCACCTGCCCCTCGGCCCTGCCCGACTGCCCCCGTCCCTGCTTACCTTTGTCCTTTCTCTGGGCCCGTGAGCAGTTCCAGAGAAGCCGATGGGCCGGAGATGCCCACCCTTCCCACTGTCCGACAAACCTCACGAGTCCCAGTGGGGCATTCGTGGAAGTAAAGTGGAGGCTGGGAGCTCGTTGCTTTGCGGATGGCTTCCTTTTTCAATTCGAATCAGTTTTGAAACGATATAAAAGGCCAGGCGGGGCAGGGACCGGGAGGGCCCGTGCTCCCATCAGTTTCCAACTCAAGCACTGTGGGGGGGCTCCAACGCTAGAGGCAAGCGGTGCTTGGCCGTGGAACGAGGGACCAAGCCCAGAAGGTTGTGGTAGCCGGTGGGAAGGAGAAAAGTTACAATTATTAATGCATAAATGGCTCCTTTTGTTTCTTTTAACACACAGTAACCACACGTGGCAGGGCAGGTACTTGATTTATATCCTGGGACTAGGCAACGCTTTGGATTCAGGTGCAAAGAGGAGATTTGAGGGGTGTGGAACTGCAAAGGTAACCCGTCTGTTGGGGGAGATGGGCGGTCATATAAATTTAAAAAATAAATAATAAATAAAACCCATCTGTGCAACTCTTTAAAGCTCCTGCATCACCTTCTGTGTGGCTGTGTATGGCTGCCGTACACTGCAGGAGGAGGGGGCTGCTTTAAAAAGTTGCAGGCGGCTGGCTCATGCACCTCGGAAGGCCTTCAGGGCATCGAATCCAAAGCACTGCAAGGGTCACTGCACAGAAATAAAAGGGCCATTTTTTCTACTGCTGCTGGGAGGGATGAAAAATTAACATTTTGGCCTAGAGAGCAGGGGGGTGGGGTGGGGAATGTTAGGTGCTCCACCAATACTCCTGCAGGGGCCTCTAACAGATCATGATGGGGGATTTTGAAAGTGTGTCAAGAGCAGAAGGAAAACATTTCTTTCCCGGTCATGTTTTTCCCTTCCCTGGAAGTCCCAAGTTTGGATCATGGTTTGGGGCCACCCAAGGAAGGATAAGGGGCGTGGTGGCTCAGCGGGTAAGACGCCAGGCTTGTCGATCGGAAGATCGCAAGTTCGGAGGTTCGAATCCCTAGCCCTGCGTGCGGAGGGAGCTCCCGCACTCGCCCCAGCTCTTGCCAACCTAGCAATTCGAAAGCATGCAAATGCAAGTAGATTAATAGGTACCACTTCGGTGGGAAGGTAACAGCGTTCCGCGTGCGTCATGCCAGCCACATGGCCGTGGAAGCGTCTTCGGACAGTGCTGGCTCTTCGGCTAACAAACGGAGATGAGCACCGGCCCCTGGAGTCGGACACGACTGCACAAATGTGCGAGGGGAACCTTTACCTTTTAAGGAAGGACACTGAATTACACAAGAGAGTCATTCAGTGGCTGCATCAACCTGGGAGCTGAATTAACTTGTCTGAACTTCCATAATACATTAAAAAATAAACAAATCAAGCATGCTGGATACACACCGCATACTAAATCAGAAAGAACTGAATTTATCTCTAGCTAAGTTCAGTGTGTTGTGTGAATGCATCTGCTGGATCTCTACCTGGCTGGATACATTTGTGAGTGTAGTTAATAAGTTTGCACAGTTCACGATCAGTGCATTGGATTTATTTCCACAAGGTAACCCAGATGTCCCTGGCCATTAAAAAGCAGCGGGTATACAAACTTGCTTTCCTTTCAGCAGCCATAGAAGCTGTGTTGAGTTTCAGAAGACCAGTAGAAAGAGATTGAGAGTCTAGTTGGTGGCATCCTTGGTCTCAATGTCTTACATCTTACCTTTTTAAAAAAAAAAATCTGTTCAATCCTGTCTGATTCTCAGAGAGTTGCCTGGACCAGCCCCTGCACTTTTCTTGGCAAGATTTTCAGAAGCAGTTTGCCATTGCCTCCTTCCTAGGGCTGAGAGAAAGTGACTGGCCCAAGGTCACCCAGCTGGCTTGGTGCCTAAGGCAGGACTAGAACTCACGGTCTCCCAGTTTCTAGCCTGATGCCTTAACCCAGTGTTTCTCAACCTTGGCAATGTTAAGATGTGTGGATTTCAACCCAAGCTGTCTGGGGAATTCTGGGAGTTGAAGTCCACACATCTTAACTTTGCCAAGGTTGAGAAACACTGCCTTAACCACTACACCAAACTGGCTCTTACCTCTTACTCCTGCCCTTATCTGTAGTGCCCTCTGCTGGAGGTTGTTCAACATTGCAAGCCCATAATGCAGGTGAGCCTCAGTTACCCTGTTTTGGTCCAGCCGGGGGTATCTGCAGGATACAGTCCAAAAAGTCACGATGCAGTGCTCATAAAACAGGTGGAGCTTTGATCATGGTTGCCATCTTGGTTTTTCTTTTCTGGCCATACCCTGCAGATATCCCTGTTTCCCTCTCATTGGTGTCTCTGAAGTGTTCCGTTTTGGTTCATTTGAACAGAGGGTTTATTTTTTGCTGCTCCAGCTCTTGTCCTAAGGCTACTCTGCGGGGCATCGCTTTTCCCAAAGGATAGGCCTGTTTGAGCTATCTGCTGCCTTCTTGACTGGGTCCCCTTCTATTGCTAAACGCCCTGCTGTGAAGTTGTGCGTGTGAATTACCCATTTATTCAGTGTCGTCTCCTGGGAAATAACAGGCTGACTGGATATTACAGCAGAGAGGCTTCTGCTTCGTCAGATCTGCCCTCAGCTGCCTGAGGGCCCCGAGACACGGACTGCGTAAAAGCATCTTTCTCAGCCCCTGGATCAGAAAAGGAAAGGAGGAAACTCCCTGGGCAGGGATAGAGATGAGATCCACCCGACTGAGAGAGCGCCTTCCCCAGTTTGGCTTCTCGAGGTGGGCTGGCCCATCTTCTCCCCATAGAATAGCAACAACCATGCTGGCTGGGGATGATGGGAGGTCTAGTTGTAAGTGTCTTCAAAGGAGCCAGACTGGGGAAGGCTGGCTTAGGAAAGGCCATGCGGGTGGGACTCTAACATTAATGTTGAACGTTTTATTTTCCAAATCGCACATAGACGTTTTTAACAGCAACAGCAGCAAGAAAAGAATGGATTTATAATAATACCGAAGAACACTGAACTATTCTCTCGTTTTCAGTTTTCATACTTAGGGGTGGAGCTGTGGCAGCTGCAAACCAAATGGTTGGAAAGGAGAAGCACGTTGAGTTAGGTTGGTGGAATTAGAAAGGTCTTGATTGCCCATGTCAGAAGAGCAGATGCAGACGCTGCGGAGCAAAAGCCAACAACCGAGCAGATTGTTCAAACAGGCCCAGGGTTACTCCTGGGGATGCAGCGGTGATGCCCCCCCTCCAGCCAATCTGTGCCAGTTTCATTCAGTGCAAGCTCTGTTAAGGACTCGAACCTCTAGACCAGGGTTTCTCAACCAGGGCTCCGTGGAACCCTCGGGTTCTGCAAGAGGTCACTAGGGGTTCCCTGGGAGATCATAATTTATTTAAAAGTTATTTCAAGTTTGTGCAACTTCACATTAAAGTGGTAAGTTTCATTTTCATTTTTATTTTAAGAACACTGTTAATGCATCTATACAGGCCTATCCATGAAACAAATATAATAATTTTGCAACTTCTGACCCAAATTTGAGCCTAATGTGCAGGGGTTCCCCGAGGCCTGGAAAATATTTCAAGGGGTTCCTCCGGGGTCAAAAGGTTGAGAAAGGCTGCTCTACAGCAGCCTCTCAATATCTGAAATGTCGGAAGATCCAGATGCTCACCATTGCCTTCTTCCCTCTGCTGCCAGAAACTCTAGCCATGGAGGGTGCCTGGCTACCTTTGTGTAAAAGAAGCCCCCTTCACCCGCTGGAATGGCATTTTCCCCCAAGATCTGTCCAGGGTGGGGTAATACGTGGCTAAAAAGCAGGTGCCTCCAAAGGCTGGTTGGAACCCCCCCCCCGCCTCTCATCTGCTCTGCTCCTTCTCTCCAGGCTATCTACAAAATGGTTTCATCAGTGATGAAGATGCCAGATGATGAGTCAACCCCTGAGAAACGGACGGAAAAAATCTTCCGACAGATGGATACCAATAATGATGGTAAATGAGGAGACAGAAAGAGATTAAGACACAAGCTCATCACTAAATCCAGAGCTTTTAGGCAAGAAGGCAGGAAAGCTGATTAAATACACTGGCAAGGGGCTGCGGGGGGAGGGAGATTGCCCCACGGCTCTGCCAGGCTGGACAAGAGGGAGGCATTTGACTGCAATTTCTAGCATTTTGCCTTAATACAGGGCTCCTTCCTTCCTTCCTTCCTTCCTTCCTTCCTTCCTTCCTTCCTTTTCTCTTTCCTTCCTTCCTTCCTTCCTTCCTTCCTTCCTTCCTTCTCTTTCTTTTATTCCTTCCTTCCTTCCTTCCTTCCTTCCTTCCTTCCTTCCTTCCTTCCTTCCTTCCTATATTCCGAGTGTTAAACACAAGGAAATTAAATTCTATAAGGCAGAGCTTTCCAAACTGTGTGTCGCGACACAAAAGTGTGTCACCACACACAGTCTGGTGTGTCGCCACACAACCCGGAAGCGCTGATCATCATCAGCGCTTCCGGGTTTTTGCGCGCTGGCGCAACGGCAGCACTTCCGGGTTTTCCCGCGGCGACACACCAACAGCGGTTGGTGTGTCGCCGCGGGGAAACTTTGGAAAGCCCTGCTATAAGGGATAACAGAAATGATGCGGTCAGATGCTGCCCTTAAAAAATGATCTTGAAGGTCATTTTTGCATCACTGCACAGCATATGTTAAGCTTCCTTCAGGAAAATGCACATGTGCTCAAAGCAGCGAACTGATCTGCCCATTAGAGAAAGTCAGAGGAAGATCAGGGCCTGTGCTGCTGAGCGTGCACTAAAAGTGTAAACCTCCTCCTCTTGGAAGGGGGGTGCTGCAAAAAGCAGGAAGCGGGAAAGGACAGCAGAAACATGGCTTTGGACCTTGGGCCTTTTTTTCCATCCCACCTTCCAGGCTCAGGGACGGCTGGCACTCCTGGTCACGGGCCCCACCTCTGCCATCCTGCCTCGGAGGCCAGCACGTGTGCATCTGTTACAAGCATTCAGTTCACTGCAGGCTCTCCCATCCTGTGCAGAGACCTAGAGCCCGTCATGGCCAAGCTCGGAGCCCAGAGAGCTGTGCCTTCTTAAAAACAGGGCAGTTGCATTCTGGCATTAGGAACATGTCACCCATTCCAGCAGGGGGGTCTTCTTCACCTCGGGGGCTGCAGTTGTCCTTTGCACCCTCCCTGGGGGCTCTGGGCTGAAGCAGCAAAAAATTGGCGGGGGCTGAAAGATTTTCCATCAGATTTTGCCATTTTGGCAAAAGTCAAGATGGCGGCCATAGCCATGTGATGGAAGCCCCGCCCTGTTTTTATGTGCATAGCAAGACCTCCCTAAAAGGGGGAAATATTGGAGACTGGGTTTTTTAAGTGGTACCAAAAATGCTTTAGAGCACTGCAAGCCTTAAAAGATAAGGGCACCCCGAAGCCGAACTTGAGCTCCAGAGCAGTGTTTCTCAACCTTGGTAACTTTAAGATGTGAGGGTCTCAGCTCCCAGAATTCCCCAGCCAGCTTTGCTTTGCTGGCTGGGGAATTCTGGGAGTTGAAGCCCACACATCTTAAAGTTGCCAAGGTTGAGAAACACTGCTCTAGTGGCTTCATTGACAAGTAAGTCCACATCTTTCTTGGTAGTAATATGGCAGTGTTTTTATTCCGTCTTCCTCTGGGATGTATTTCAGCCTGTCAGGGTAGGTGGGTGTTCCTTGGTGGCCTCCCCCAGATACAGAGCTGGCCCAACCCTCCAGAACTTCTCCCTGACCCTTGGCTGGAAGGAAATCCATGGGGGGAGAGGGGTCACAAAAGTCAAGATGCTGGTAAAAAGGGGGCAGAGCTACAACTGTACCCTTGCAGATGCCATCTTGACCTTTTTGACACTTCCCCCCTCCCCCATTGTGGATGGCCCTGCTTGGCTTGACCAACAGGCCACCAGGTCCCCATTTTGCCTCTTAAGCTACTCAAGAGAAAGAGAGCGATGAACATTTCAGCCAGCTGAATCTAGCAATCATGGGGACATTGTCCCAGCATTGGAGAGACTTAAAGGACGTGTCTGACGCACATTGGAAGCAGCACCCAGCTCAACCATCCCATACATCCAATGAGTTGGCCCCTGAGCAGGAATAGGCCTAAAATAGCTGGGTAGGGTAGTTACAGTGGTAAAGCAGTGATGCCACGTTCGTATCGTAACTTCCGGTATGTTAACCCACAAGCCTTTATAGTACTCTACCCAACAAAAAATAGAATTGCCTGCTATTAAATGTCCAAAAGCAGAGTTGTTTTGTGCACATTCCCATCAGTGTATTTCTTTCTGCAAGAAGCTTTCCCAAAGCTGTGAAGGGTGACCTTGAAAATGACCTTTTCCAAGACCATTGGTAAAAGCAGTGGCCACCCCACATGCTTGCCACCTCTTGGGACAGAACTTGTCTGCTGCGTGCCCCTGCATGTAATGTACCAAACCTGGAAACTGACTTCTTTTTTTTACATTTCTTGGCTCTTAGCCTGGCTGCCAGAGCTTTCCAAACTTTTCATGTTGGTGACACACTTTTTAGACATGCATCATTTCGTGACACACTCTTACAGCAGGGCACAAGGCAGGCACTAGGACCTGCGTGGAATCCTGGCAGGGCAGGTTTGGAGGCAGCCAGGCACAAGGCAGGCACAAGGCAGGCACTAGGACCTGCGCAGAATCCTGGCAGGGCTCGCGACACACCCAGACACTGCAGCCACACACTAACGTGTCCACACCGTTTGGAAAGCTCTGCTGGCTGCTATTGTACAAGAAAGGGACTTGGCTCTGGCAATGCCATGTTAAAGATAACAAAGGCAATCATCAGCTGGCATTGTCTGTGCACTCAGGAACTGGCTTGGCCAGCTCCTGCCATGATAATGGAGAGAAGGAAAGGGGGGCCTTTCCACAGCAGAGGGAGAAGGGCGGGGGCTGCTTTTTACTACAAAAATGAGAACTGGAAGCTGCCCCAAATCAAGGGGGCTGATTCCCAGTCAGTCTTTCTGACCGTCCCCCGTCAGTTTCACCACCGGCCTCGCTGGCAGCTGGGACAGCTGAAGCCTGCATCTGGAGGGCTTCCCCGGGCATCCACGTTCACGAGAAGAGCTTAGGCTGACCGAAAGCGGAAGGTCTGAGTTTGTGTCAGGACGTGCCAAGACCAGTCTTAAAGGATTGGAGGGGGTAGCTGTGAAAACGAAGAAATCAGCATAGTTATGTGGAGACTAGATGGCTAGACACAAGAAGGAAAAAATGAAATCCATGAGGTTGGACCCGCTGAAGTTTTCCAAAAATCATTACCCACCTTTGCTTTTCAGGAACCATTTGTCCGAAAAGCAGGGCGGGACCGTGTGTGGCTGAACTTGGCACAAGGATGCCAGTCCAGCTTGGGGGCTCCAGATGAAGGATGGAGGGCCTTCGGACACACAAGCCGCCTTATCGAGGGCAGGGGGTGGGCAGAGGAAAGGAGCTGGCCTTCAGGGGAGGACCCAGCCAGCCAGCATTTCTCAGGTGTCCCTTTGGAGAGCTCACCGCTCGGCCCCATCCGGAGCCGGGCCCTCCATCCCCGCTTGACACCCCCCCCCCGTCTTCTTTCCAGGCAAACTGTCCCTGGAGGAGTTCATCAAAGGAGCCAAGAGCGACCCCTCCATCGTGAGGCTGCTGCAGTGCGACCCCAGCAGCGCCTCGCAGTTCTGAGCGCCTCCCCCTGCCTGCCCAGGGCGCCTCCGGATGAGCCCGCCTCCCCAAACGGCACCACCTTCGCTGGCACTACCTTCACTGGGCCGTCTCCGAGGAAGTCACCAGCCTCCTCCCGTCCCTGCTGGGAAACTGGACTTCGAAGCCAGGAGCACCTGCCAGTCTGTTGATTTTTTCTGACTCAGATTTTTCCCCCCTCCCCCCCCTCCCTGAACACTAGTCGGTGTGAATGTTACACAACATGGGGTGCAGCCGAGGTTGGTGGCGGCAAAGCCGGAGTCGGAGGACCGGTCCCTCCTCTGCCCGCCCTCCGCACTGAGGTCAGCAAAAGCGCTCTCGCCCAGCAACTGCCTCTTCTGCAGCGCACGCTGCTGGTCCGCAGCCGCTCGTATTCCGGCCACAGGGCTCCGAGTGCGAGCGCAGGTTGTGCGGGCAGAAGCGAGGTCCGTGGCCCGAGGCTCAGGCTGCGAATGCCAGCGAGGCCTTAGGGCCACCGAGGAGGACCCTTGCACACGTCTGGACCGCTCAGTCGGGCGGCATATAAATTGAATAGATTATCACAATAAATTATTACAATGACACTAGTGCCACCCTCAGCGGCTGGCAGATTACGTTATGTAAACAAAGTACAGCCTCTGCATTGTTCAGGATGCTTTCAGCGGAGTAAAACTGGTATTTCCGACCAGGATGTATGTAATGCTGAGGATCATCTGGATCGGTGTTTGTCAACCTTGGGATGCTGGCTGGGGAATTCTGGGAGTTGAAGTCCACACATCATCAGGTTCCCAAGGTTGACAAACACTGATCTGGATAATCCCTATTAGGGCTGTGCACACTTCAGAAATGCTTTGGTGCTTGTTCTGCACCTCTCTGCTCTTCCTTAAAGCAGCCCTTCTTTCCTCAGAGGAGCAGAGGGGTGCCGGAAGTCCAAAGCCTTCATTTCTGAAGGATGACCAGCTCTGATCCACATTCGGTGGCATTTGAATGCAAACCCCCTTAGCTTAAATGCAGCAGCCCAAAGCAGACTACCTGAAAAGGAATCGGGGCTACAGACCGCCCCCACCACCACCACCTTCTGCCCTCCCACCAGACTTCCCCTTGCTAGGCCTTTTGATTCTGGTTTGCAGCACAAGGAGAGGAGAGATGGTTTCTCAGCCAAGGGGAAGTCGTCCGGCCCCTCTCCAGCGCCCCAAGGGCAACCGGCAGCGGAGCAGAGGGGTTGTGCTCGGCCAGCAGCAGAGAGAGAGCAGCTTGCAGAAGCTGCTTGGTGTGTGGACGCAAGGTGTGAGCTACCAACCAGAGCTTGGTGTGAAAGACATACCCATAGAATTATTTGTTGACCGTCTTACCTGCTTTTCATTATAAAATGATCCCAATGCAGCTGTGAAAGTCAGAGCCTGGGGGTTTCTTTCACGCATGCAAATGGAAGGGTCCGCTCGGCTCGGCTCGCTGGAAGCTACTTTCATGAGGAGTTCTCCCCCTTCCCAATTTATTCAGCAGGAGTTCTTGTTAAATCGAGCCAGATGCTCTGATTTATTGCAGCTCACTTGGAGAGCAACCAAGGAAGCCCAGGCGTTTACAGACTTCTCTGCTGGGCCGTGGCTTCTGCCCCCCCCCCCTTGTGGAATGGTTTTGCCCGCATCTTGCCCTCTGCGGCTTCTAGCCTCTCACCTACTTCTTAACGCTGCCGAAGTGGCTGCTTGTACAAGGTGAGCTTCCTGGCCAAGGGGGGATGGAAACATTCACGCAGCGTTTTAGCATGCCCAGAGCTCTCGGTCTGTATCATCTCTCGGCTCTTCGTTGCAACCTCCCTGTAGGGCGGGCCAAGATTCCAATCCAGGCTGAGGGGTAACGGCTCCGAGAGGTTCATCCGCAGCCAGGGCTAAGCGAGAGGGGAGCTGGGTCTTTCAGTGCTGGGGGAGGTGGGCCCTTGGTCACAGTCCAGCCCAAAGTGCCCGACATCAAAAGCTCTCCTGCCGAGGCTGTCCACGGGGCAGGGAGGCCAAAAGGTCGAGGCGGGGGCCGTGACCGTGCAGTCGAAGCCCCGCCTCTTTTTACCTGCACCACCCACACACAGAGCCCCTCGCTTGTGTGCCCGGGCTCCGATGCAAGCGACCGCGTCTCAGCGTTCCACAGGGCTTCCCGCCAGTTTTCCTCCCAAGGAGAGGAGGGCTGGCGGTTCTACTGCAGCATTTTCCAGCCACAAGAAGAAGTCCAAATACAGGGTGGGAGGGATGGAGCTGGGGGTGCAGAGGTGGTGGGCAGTGCCAGTCACCCTGCCCAGTTTCTCACCGACAGCCAAGGGACGAGCAGCTCCTGCCCTCCCACCACCCTTTAGCCGCTGAATTCCTCCCCGCTTCCTGAAGCCAAGGGAGGTGGGCAGGTGACCCCTTTTAAAGCCCCCCCGGAAGGATGAGCCGAGGGTCCAAACTCCAGACCGCCCCTCTTGCAGGGCGTTTGGACTGCAAGCGGGGGGTGTGTGGAACCTGCTCAGCTCCCTTGCACTCGAAGTGCCCTCCGTAGCCATGCGCGCACACGGCGATGCGCGCACACAATTTTCAGACTACCTGTATCACACTGGCCACTCCAGCTGAGGTGATGGGAATTGTAACCTGTGGCATTTGGAGGGAAACAGTTTGGAGAGAAATAGATCAGAGCAGTGTTTCTCAACCTTGGCCACTTTAAGGCGCGTGGACTTCAACTCCCAGAATCCCCCAGCCAACTTGCTGGCTGGGAAATTCTGGGAGTTGAAGTCCACACATCTTAAAGTGGCCAAGGTTGAGAAACGCTGGATTACCGCATTTATGAGGCGGCTTCTAGAGATGACGACCCTGACCACATAGGAGAAAAAGCACATACAGAGCAGTAAAGCAGCTTTCCTCCATGGTTCTGACTGGGAATTCTGGGAACTGTAGTCCCAGGGCACCAGGTTGGGGACAGAGGCAGCTTTGAGATTCTTGATCTACCCAAGTTTGGCTCCTAGCTCTAATTCAAGGGGCAGCTTATTCATGGAATTATTTGCTGTGAAGGAACACTCAGAAGCTAAAATGGGGGGAATGGTTTGCAAGCTGCAGAAGGTGGGGGTCCCAAGGAGCTGGCAAGCCAGCAGAGAAGGAAGAGGCCAGTTCTTTTAATTTATTTATTTATTTGTCAGGTTTTCACACCATCTTTAGTCCAGTAGTTTAAGGCAGCACACGGAGTACTGCATCCTCCTGGTTCTCCACACAACCACCTTGTGAGGTAGGCTGGGTTGGGAGTGTGCGGCTGGACCAAAGTCCCCCCGGGAGCTTCTGGGGCTGAAACCAGATTGGAAAGTGGACTGGAACCTCCGTGCTCCGAGTCCCTTGCCTTCGCCGGCGCCCCTCACCAGCTCTCCCAAATCCACCCCTTTTGCAGCTAATTGATGGATCAGTTGTCTCTCATTATTTAAGTAGATTT
The DNA here is from genome assembly GCA_023362775.1 of Charina bottae. NCBI lineage: Eukaryota > Metazoa > Chordata > Lepidosauria > Squamata > Charinaidae > Charina > Charina bottae. The sequence continues at coordinate 4,082,442 of JALMGJ010000013.1, read as the reverse complement.
AAATATTTACAGATATAGGGAAAGCAAGTGTAGATTTGCAGTTTTGTCAACAAACCAACCCTCTAAAGGTCCTTTTCCTTTCACTCCCTGATTAAGCTGCGACAGAGGAATAGAAACTTCCCAAAAGCCATGTGTCGAAGAAAGCCCCCGTTATCCCGCGTGCCCCCTCCTCTCCTCTGTGGGGTCCTGCCAGAGCCTCTTCCCTGGCCCTCAAGCTCCCGTCACTCTGGGGTGACTCTGCTCCCCGAGAATGGCCCTGGGGCGTCGCTGGCCCTGCACTGGGGAGAAGAACGTGGCTCCATCCAGTCATTCCAGGCAAAGCCGCAACCGTCGGTCCACCCGTCCCAGGAGAATGTGTGGAGCAGCAAGCAGAGGGCACCGCGCATGGGGTGTGCAGAATAAAAGAGGTTTGCCTCTGAGGAAGAGCTCACAGCCTCTTCTGAGAAATCAAAGCTTGAAACATCAGGGTTTGGCCCTCCCTGTTGATCCAGAGGAGAAGGATGCTCAGGAGAAATTTACAAAGCACAAGACCCTTCAGAGCTTGGAAGAAGAAATCAGGCCTCCGCCATCTCCCACGGCAGGCTTCTCAGCCCTCCCAGCTGCCAGCCAGGCCGGATGGTGGAAAGGACGGGGGACGGTCAGAAAGGTGCCATAGAAGAGTCCGTTGCCTGCAGGGGTCTCCCGAGCGACGAGGTTTGGCCACTAAAGCTGCACGACGTCAATGCGCTCCATCCTCAGCAGATCCCGACCCTCGCAGGAGTCTCGGCTCTCGGCGGTGACGAACTGCAGCGAGACCTTTAAAGCCAGGCAGTGCCATCAGCCGAAGGAAGGCGAGACCCCTTCACTGCGTGGCACAAGCATCCGGGGTCAGCCCCTGCCAAGATTCTAGGACTTGGAGGCTATCTGGCGGCTGTGCCTATTCTTCCAGTTCAATGCTTTTGCAGTGCAAGGGGAGACCGCGCCTAGGGCATCCACAGGGCGCGTCAAAATCTGCAGGACGGTGGGCATGGCGTTGCAATGGGCACCCTGCTGCTTTTGTATGTGCGTGCATCAAAATGCATGCCCATAAAAAAGCAGTAGGGTGTCAGTTGCAACGCCATGCCCACCATCTTGCAAACACTGACATACCCCCACCCCCACAGAGGCCCTGGTATCCAGCAAACCTCTCTTCATGTTTTGGTGTTCTAGCTGATGCCTATTTTTAGAAGCACTTGCTCGTTCTTCGTGATCATTCTGAGATACTTTTGCCTTCCTCTTGAAATAAATGTTAAGGCTAGTAGAAACCATGCTAATATTGTCTGGCACAAGCCCGAGCCACGTTTTCTGCCCTTCTCTGACATTCCCGCTCCCTCTGCTGGCATGCCTTGGTTGAACTCTGCTGTAGTGCACCCGCCAAAACCTGAGAAGGCCGGATATCTGTAAGGGTTAACTAGGAGGTTAGGCCAATGGGGGGGCGTGGTGGCTCAGCGGGTAAGACGCCAGGCTTGTCGATCAGAAGATCGCAAGTTCGGAGGTTCGAATCGCAAGTTCGGAGGTTCGAATCCCTAGCCCCACGTGACGGAGTGAGCTCCCGCACTCGCCCCAGCTCTTTCCAACCTAGCAATTTGAAAGCATGCAAATGCAAGTAGATAAATAGGTACCACTTCGGTGGGAAGGTAACAGCGTTCCGTGTTCGTCATGCTGGCCACATGACCGCGGAAGCGTCTTCGGACAGCGCTGGCTCTTCGGCTAAGAAACAGAGATGAGCACCGGCCCCCTAGAGTCAGACACAACTGCACAAATGTGCGGGGGAACCTTTACCTTTAGGCCAATGGAACTTCCTGTCCAGTGCTTCTCAACCTTGGCAACTTGAAGATGTGTGGACTTCAACTCCCAGAATTCTGGGAGTTGAAGTCCACACATCTTCAAGCTGCTGAGGTTGAGAAACACTGTTCCTGTCTGACAGGCCTGTTTTCAACAGGTATTTTGCATATCAGGTAAGACCAGGTTTAATGAGATGCAAATTGACAAGTGAGTTGCAAACAACTAATTATTTGAATCTGGCCTGATTACTAAGATGTGGTTCAAAAGCTGCAAAGGCTCGAATCTAAACCTGAATGCATGACAAATGCATAATTAGATCGTGCAGATTCACGGTCTAGGATGCGCCAGAGGGGAAAGCCAGCGTTAGAACGTCCTTTCTTCCGGGGAACAGCTCTGGGTCACAATACTAAGGAGCCACCAATCTTTGACCACAAATAGAAAGTGGTACTTGGGAAACAGAGCAATGGCAATGTATTGTGGAGGGGAGCGAGGGGGTGGAAGAGTATAGAAGAGTATAATATGCCTTTCTCCAAAGCATGGAGAAGGACCTGTGGTAGGTCCAGGGCTCTATGGAGACCTCTGCTCTTTCCCCCTGACTGTCTCCTCCAATCCTGCAGGGGAGGAGCGGGAGAGGAAGGTGTACCTTTTTCTTGCGCTTCCCCCTGCCACAAAGCTTCAGGTTCAGGATCGTAAGGCTGATAAGAAAGCAGCGGATGCTGAAGATGATCTCCACGGAGTCCAAGAGAAAGGAGAGCCCCCAGAGGGCCAGGGCAGAACTCTAGGGAGAGGAGAGGGAGGAATGCACGAGGAAGCCTCCAACCTGCAGGGCTCCTGAGGTCAACGCTCACCAAATTCCAGAGGCAGAAGGCATGGCTCAACCGACGGAGCCATCCACCCACGCCAACGTCCACCAAAGATGATCCACGCTGTCCGGGGTGATGGGCATCACAATGCCGGTGCGAGAGTCACCCCCAACAGCTGCTGTAGTTCTACACTGCTCTGGTTGAGCATACACCTTTGGATGGGTCAACCTGCTGGAGATTTTTTGGCAGGAAAAGCAGGGCTAGACCCCAGACTTAAGAGTATTATCTTCTGTACCCCAAAAAGATTGCCGAGCCTTTTTTTTTTTCATGGAAACCGCTTCAGGAAGATGATGCCCCATAGTTCCCTAGAGGAACCCCTTCCCCATCCCAACCACCGTATGGCAGCAGGAGTGCCAGGTCCTTTTGGGCAGACTTACATAGATCCGTGTGGGATCGAAGGGACACTCGTGGGCAATCTGGATGAGCTCCATGTCAGCAAAGGTGCACAGGGCCAGGAGGGCATGGCCCTTGTTGGCAAAGGTCAGGCCAATGGCAACTGCCAGCCCCACCGAGCAGAAGAGTGAGAGGAGGGCGCTGCTGATGCTGAGGGAGAAAACCGCCCATCCCTGCAGGAGAGAGAGAACCGTGAAGCTCTTGTGCTAAGCCTCATCTTGCTAGCAAATCCGTTCCACGTCACATTTGTTTATCATTTAATTTTTATTCATTAAACTGATTTAATGGCCCCCCATCTCCCAGATGTGACTCTGGGCAGCCAACAGCACATTAAAACAACAGGAAAAATAGTATCAACAGAACATGAAAAGCCTACAGTGGTTGCCAAGGACAAACCCAATAAACACTCCACAGTAACAATCTCACGGGCCATCTAACCTCCCAACCTCCATGCTCTGGAGCACATCCAGGTCTTCAGCACTTTGCAAAAGGCTGGCAGGGTTGGGCCCAATCTAACCTTGGGGAAGCATGGTGTTCCAGAGGGCAGGCGCTGCCACTGAAGATACAGAAAGCAGCAGGGTTCGGACAACAGGCTAAGCCATAAACCGTAAACCATAAACAAAGCACAATGAATGGGTTTACTCATCACACAAAACCAAACTAGAACGCTGGTTCAGCTTTTACAACACTTGTGCCAGTTAGCTTAGCCACTTCGCAAAATTAACCCAACTTTCTGAATTCATACAACACATGACATACTATGCTAAAATATGGCTGGTTTATTTGTGGTTCAGCCTGTGAAGCGAACATAGTTAGAATGACAGGTGAACCCAACAAAATGGCTTTCTATAGCCAGAGGTCAAACTGAAGTCACTCGAAGATTGGGGAAGATAGGTCAAGTTCCACATCATGTATGAACCCAGCTGAACTAGAATCAAACAACTTTATGAATGTCATTTGAGCATTTCAAAAGACATTAATACTTCATCCTTCTGCTTCTACAAATGTGATATCCCCCAAATGTCTTGGACTTCAATTCCTACAATCCTAGGGCTGTAAACTGTAGGGGCTGGAGTCCAACACATCTGGAGGGAAGGGGACTCTGGAAGCTGACATCCAAACCATCTAAAGCAGTGTTTTTCAGTCTTAGCAACTTTAAGATGTGTGGACTTCAGCTCCCAGAATCCCCCATGATGGCTGAAAAACACTCATTTAAAGGCTTTATGTTCACAGAGTGGAGAAATTCTTCCTCAGCAAACTAAACTTTTGGAGTGGGCAGCTATAATACATGTAATCACCATCATCATCATCATCATCATCATCCTGCCAGAAATGGCACTCAAGTCCTTCCAATGTGGACAATGGCAAATTGAATGTTTCTTAAGGGAGCCATTGCTGAATGGAAGGAACCGATTCAGGATTTTAAGATAATCAAGATGATTTTCATGCATGGTGGATATTGATTTGCATTTTGGATGGCCTAATTAATGCATTTTTATACAGCTGACAAGATTTTGTGCAAGATTTTCCACTACATCAGCCTTTAGAATTTGCATGTTAGGGAAATAATTTGCATAGATGATTTTTAGATAATGCACATCTTCCATATGGCTTCTCCATATTTTAGTTCATTTATTTTCTTCCTATTCTACTTGCAGATGCACTTACATTAACAGTTTTGCAGTCTGCCTAAAAAGCTCTCATTACTGGGCAGATTCAAAATATAGTAAATAAACCAAGCAGAGAGTTGCATGCAAAGGCCCAATTATAATTCCTTCGAGGAGGAAGGATTTGTTTCTAACAGAACTGCCCCAGTAAAGTTTTAGACAGATTACAAGGAACTACAAAAATGCCCTACATGGTTGGGAAAGGCTGTTCATTCTTTGCACCGGGCAAGTCAAAGCATAATTTTATGGCGTTATTAAATGCTCTCTGGCGTTATCTTGCCTTCCGGGTAGGACAGGTGGTGAAGCTGCTGATGCCGCTGAAGACAAGCAGATTCTGGGTGTGGTGGGGGTTAAAGGAGAAAAAGTGAGGAGCCATTCCTGATCAGGTTTAATCCACTCTTTCCTAAGGGAGGGAGAAAGGCTTTCTGCAAACAGCGGAGTGTAACCGCCACAGGGACAAGATTTCTTACCAGTGGTTTCTGGGATAGGTATCTGGAAAGCACAATTGCTGCTATCCCACAGGATATCGTCTGTAAAGGGAACACCGATGTCAGGAAATCACCCCATGCAAATGGCGGCAGCAGATTATGGATGCAACTCCCCCACCCTCCAGATTTTGTCTTCAAGATAAAATTCCTGCAAGTTCAGAACAGCTGACAGCATTGCAGGAATTAGCTTCGATGATTCCAAGATCTAAAGTGGTTGCTATACTCTAAGGCAGGGGTCGGCAAACTTTTTTATGCTGGGAGCCATTTTGACATGCTCGAGGACGTTTTGAAATGCTCGAGAGCCAGGGGGCGGGGTTTGCGGGTGGGGGCCAATCGCGTGGAAGGAGGCGGGGTTTGCGGGAGGGGGCCAATCGCGTGGAAGGGGGCGGGGTTTGCGGGCGGGAGCCAATCGTGTGGAAGGGGGCGGGGGACTCACGGAGGGAGGGGGCGCAGCCAGCGGCTCCGCGAACCCAGCCCGGCCGCCCCACCGGGAGTGGCGGAGAAAGAGCTGCCACCCTCTGGCCGGCAGGACGGGTGCGGGAGAGCGGAAGGCTGCGCCCTCTCCACCGGGCAGGACCCGCGCCTCCTTCCCTGCTGGCACCCGAGCGCAGACACCAGCCGGGACCCCGCGCGGAAGATGCCGCTCGCCGCCAGCGCCTGACGTCAAGGCGGCTGCGCTTCCGCGCCCGGCGGGAGAGAAGGGGAGACGGAGGGGCTCCCTCTCCAGCCTCTGCGCCCCTTCAGGCCCGTCTCTCCGAGGGGGGCGGCAGGAGGGAACTCACCGTCCAAGGGGAAGCGCTGGGAACGAGCGGCGGAGGTTGGCCGGCTCCTAGAGCGGCTGCCGCGGGCAACTTCTCCGCTCTGCCCGGCTCAAAACCTGGGGCGCGGGAGAGCGGAAGGCTGCGTCCTCTCCACCGGGCAGGACCCGCGCCTCCTTCCCTGCCGGCGCCCGAGCACAGACACCAGCCGGGACCCCGCGTGGAAGATGCCGCCAGCGCCTGACATCAAGGCGGCTGCGCTTCCGCGCCCGGCGGGCGGGCGAGGCAGGGAGAGAAGGGGAGATGGAGGGGCTCCCTCTCCAGCCTCTGCGCCCCTTCAGGCCCGTCTCTCCGAGCGCACTGAGCGAGGCCCGGCGCTGCAGGGAGGCACTGCTGGCCCGGGACGCGGCGCTGTCGGAGGCGGCGCAGGAGCGGCTGCAGGGGCTGCTGCGGCTGGAGATGGCGCTGCTCCGCGCCATCCAGGCGAGGGCGTGGGCCTGGGACGCGAGCGGCAGGGCGGCGCAGGGTGAAGAGCCGCCTGCTCTCCCCTTGGCCGCCTCCGGTCCGAGCCTGGCTCGGCTCCCCCGGCCGCCGCAGGGCTCGGGTTAACGGGGGGAGAGGACGCCGAATGGCGGGGTGGGGGGATTGATGGGGCGGGAGGGTGCACCCGGAGGGCCTCCCGCGGCCGCTTCTCCAGGAGCGCCTCCAAGGCGGGTTGCAGAGCGCGCGCTGCGCCCATGGGAACGCAGTTTCTCCCCTTTGCTGTGCTCTGTAGAACGTTGCTAAACCGAAAAGGGGCTTCTGTTATTGCTTCGTAGGCATGCGTGCAAGGAAGCAGGGTGGAGGAAACGCTGTGTAGGGCTGGGGGTGTTAACTTCCTGTGGCACGATTGTACCACCCCCCAACCTCCGCCGGCTCCGTCCCCCTGCCGCCACCGCCCCGGCCAGGCCCCCTGCGCCGCCCTGCCGCTCGCGTCCCGGGCCCGTGCCCTCACCCAGTGCCTGGATGCCGCGGAGCAGCGCCATCTCCAGGCGCAGCAGCCCCTGCAGCCGCTCCTGCGCCGCCTCCGACAGCGCCGCGTCCCGGGCCAGCAGCGCCTCCCTGCCGCGCTGGGCCTCACTCAGTGCGAGAGCCAGGGGGCGGGGTTTGCGGGCGGGGGCCAATCGCGTGGAAGGGGCTGGGGTGAGTTCAGCTGCGGAAGAGCCAGGGGGCGGGGTTTCTCACACTCAAGGGGCCAAAGAGCCGCATCTGGCTCGCAAGCCGCCATTTCCGACCCTTGCTCTAAGGAATTTGAAATCTCTGGCAAGGTGGTAACCTTAGAATTATGCTTGCCTTTTGGAACTGCGGAATCATCCCAACTTTAGTCACAACAAATTAACACAACTTTTGGCATAATTCCCAACTTTATCATTAAGCGAGAGAGAAGAAAATCAGATGGCACTTATTTTGTGGGTGCCCATCAGGACTAGAACTGATTTTTACTCTCCATCGGACTCTAAAGTATGGCAGTTAAAGTAACAATTATTTGCATGAGACATTGTTTGACCAGGGGCTAACTTATCCAAGGGACCCACACTATCTGGGAGGAAGAACGAGCTTAGCCTTTGCCAGAGATATTTTGGTACACCCTGCAGCCAACTTTGCTTCTACAAGGCAGCCGAACGGGGAGGTGTACCGGTGGGTCCTCCCACCAATCCTCCTCCGTGCCGTATAAATCAGGCAACCTACCAAAATGGCCGAGATGGCCGAAATGATGTTGGAGATGGCATACTGCACCGAAATGGTATCTTGAGGGTTGGCGATGTGGCGCAACACCGTCCCATTGACCAGGGCTCCCGTAATGAAGTTCAGGTGACCGATGACTATCAGGATGAGTCCTGTTTTCATCAAGAGTTTCTGGGAGCCGCTGGTGTCAAGCATATCTGGGAAAGAAATACGTTTGTTCCAGCACAGAGTTCTGCATCACAGGAAAGAAACACAGAAGACGGAGAAGACCAAACGTGCTGTACAAAACGACCACTTCTTCTTCAACAAAAGTTGTCTCTTGGGGTAAGAGCGAGCCCTGTTGAGTCAAGCTCAAGAGGTGCCTCTGATCCCAGCACAGGGGCCAACCTTATTTATCCCTCTGGACTCTTCTCCCTTTGGTGCTCCTCAGCAAGCAGGTCCCAAAGCTTTGCTAAGCCTCCCCTTCCCTCACTAGCTGTTCAGCTCCTTTCTGAAGTAACCTCAGCTACTGGGCAGCTTTCTCTTTGAGATGATCATCACAAGGGTTGGAAACAAGGTGAACATATTTAGAGATAATCTGATGGACACAGTTTACTTGGACTTCTAAAGGATTTTGTCAAAATCCCTCACCAAAGCCTCTGCTATGAATTTAGCCGTTCTGGGATAAGTGAAAGGTCTTCCGACAGGTCAATAAAGGTGCAGAGAGCCATAATAACTGGGCACTTCTCGTAATGGAGGATATACAGATGGTTTTTCTCCTGACAATTTATACTAGGACGGCTCTTCTCGGCTTATTTACAGATGATCTGGCCAAGTTTCAGGGAACATCAAATGTTTTAGATTGATTAAAGCAAAAAAAAAGACTGTAAATGCAATTTAGGGTAAGGTTTAAAAAGAATACCATTGTAAATGCTCTGATGCAGCTAGATGGAGAGAGTAAGGGAGATGACCTTGACAGAAATAGGCAAGAACCGTTCTCTAGGCAAAGAAACATTAAAGAATTAAAGAAGTCCTGGGAAGTAGCTCAGGCAGACGCCTCCCCGATTCACCGGGCATAAGAGGGAGGGGAGAAGCGGCACAATCAGACCTGCAAGATTCTGTACTATGACCTACATTATCTTGATCTGGTTTTCCTGTGGAGATGATTTCCTGGTCTGGTCTGCCTAGTGGGACGGACACCAGAAGCCTGGAACCTTTCTCTGAGCCGCTTTGGCCATCCTGATAGAAAAGCAGCTGCAAGAGCAACCAGGACCAGCAGCTTCGGATTGTGGCCAAGGGTCCAGTGTCAATCTATGTGCAGCTACGGTGACAATGGCTAAATCCGTACTGAGGATGGAGGGATTAAAGTAGGTCCCCGCCCTGTGAAAGTTTCCAGGGAGGTGATAGGAAGCAGGGTGTGGGCAATGGTTAACGTATCCTGCTTAGCCAGTTCCTCTGGACAACTCCTCATCTGTATTATTAGTGTTATTTTTGCTCCAGGTAACCTGTACATCTTAACCTTATGGGGTGGAGCACAAAAGCCTGTGTAATCAATCCATCAAAAATGAATACAGGTAGTCCTCGCTTAATGACCACAATTGGGACCAGAATTTTGGTTGCTAAGCAAAGCAGTCATTAAGCAAATCCAACCCGATTTTACCACCTTTTTTGCGGCAGTCATTAAACAAATCACAAAAATGGTCAGTAAGCAAACCACGTGGTTGTTAAGCTAATCACGTGGTTCCCCATTGATTTTGCTTGCCAGAAGCTGGCTAGGAAGGTCGAAAATGGTGATCACGTGACCACAGGATGCTGCAACGTCATAAATACGAACCGGTTGCCAAGCACCCAAATTGTGATCACGTGACCAGGGGGTCGCTGCGATGGTTGTAAGTGTGAGGACTGGTCATAAGTCAGTTTTTCCGGCACTGTCGTAAGTCCAAACTGTCACTAAGTGAATGGTCATTAAGTGAGGACTACCTGTACTAATAATGTAGTTTTATTTTGGAGTTTGCCTTTTTGACAGCTGTTGCACAGTAGCTCAGGTAGGCAAGGTCTGACTCCATAGATGCAGCTGGGCTGCAATTCCCATCACCCGTCAGTCAGCCACCCAACAGGTAGAGATGGAGGGAGCTGAAGTTCAGAACATCCAAAAGGCAACCGTTTCTCTACCCCAGCACTAGATCAACACTTCTGTTGAGTCCCCTCCCATGAACCTACCTATCTACTGATCTTGGTTTACAGTATTTAATTCATTTCTATGGGGTCTCACCTGGCTGATCTTGTCTGGACTATAGTGAAGTTCTCTTCACTATATTCACTACATTCACTATATTCACGGGAGAGGCTTTTTTCAGAAGACATAGATAATAATAAAGAGAATGCCTCTGCGTGTGTGTACCTAGAGTGGGTTAGGACTGAAATAAATCAAATGACAAGCATTTCTGGAGCACGCTGACCCCTGCCCTTGGCTAGACCACTAGAACACTCTCTACACGGGGCTGCCCTGTGGAAATTAGGACAGTTCGGGGGTTGGCTGGCTGCTCCCGTTCAGAGCACACGATGCAATTTGCCCCAGCTGCCCCGGGGACAGTTCAAGAAGCCACTTATGGCCATTAAAGTCCTAAATGGTCGGCAACCAAAGAACCTGAAAGCATACTGTCAACCCAACAGTTCAAAAGCTTTGCAAGTAGATAAATGGGTACCACCTTAAGTGGGCTAATTTGCTGGCGTCCTGTCGGGAAGTCGGCACCACCGGAGGAAAGGATCGGAGGAAGATCGAATGGCGGCGGTGACGACGAACCCGGAAGTAACATCTACAGGAAGTCAGCAGCCGGCTCAAGGCATCCTGGGAATTGTAGTCCAGAGCCTGGAAGAGTCGGTTCCCTTACCCCCTCCCCTCACGCGCGGTGAAAATGGTGATTTGTAAAAATTGTATAATTAATGTATATATATGCTTGTAAGCCGCCTAGAGTCCTCCATTAGGGAGGGGATAGGCGGGGTATAAATACCACAATAAATAAATAAATAAATAAAATACTGCTCCCCCATGCGATGGCCTGGCCTCCAAGAACAGTGGGAGCAGCACGCTTGCCTGCGCACACACGCATGAAGCTGGGGAGCATCCACAAGGAGGCAACCTGTTTCCGCGGCCGCTCCCGCCCCACGGCGTTCCTTCTTGCCCGACGCGCTTCAAGCCCAAACTCTCCCAGTTTGGGGGCGTCTATTTTCCCCTGGCATCTGCTGGCTCCAGTTGGGGTTGATCAGCCACCTGCTTGGCTGGCGTCTTAAACGTACGCACTGATTCTTCTTCATCGTTGTTTTAAATGTAGGCACTATTTCTGATCCTGTCATTAATCATCTTTGCTACCTGCCGAGCAAATAAAGCCAACCAGCAAACTAGCCCTGGGAGAAAAACCGATACTCGAGTGGAGCTCGCTACCTCTAGCCCAGTGTTTCTCAATCTTGGGAACTTTAAGATGTCATGCTGGCTGGGGAATCCTGGGAGTTGAAGTCCACACATCTTAAAGTTCCCAAGGTTGAGAAACACTGCTCAAACCCTTGCTAAGCAGGGCATTTTTGACAGCACCATCTCGGTCCTTCTGCAGAAGCAACACAGCACTTTTTTTTTGGGGGGGGGGGTCAGTGGTGCAGGGGCCGGGGGGGGAGGGGCCTGGGAACAGTCACCTCAACTGCAGGAGCAAGTCTGAACCATTCTCAGCATTCCCCGTGGATGCCTGCAGGGGGTCCCTGGGCTTGCTTTTGCTCCGTGGGTGGGCGGAAGGGCAAGGAAAGTTGCCTCTCTGGGGGGGACAGGAGTGTTGGGGGCCAGTGCTGGAGGAGGTCTCTGCAACCTCAGCCAGGAGGAGGAGCAGGGTCGGTTCCACACACAGTCCTGGCTGTGCCTCCGGCTTACCCAGCTGCTGTGCAGGATGTTCCATTTTTCCACGGCAAGGTTGGAGAAGATAAAGGGGTGCCGTGAGTTCAGCAGGGATGAGCAACCAACCTTATCTCAGCCTTGAGGTTGAGCCAAGAGCCCTGAGGAAGTCGATAATGTGGCGGTCCCTTTTGAAAGGAACCAGGGCCTTTAAAGAGTAACCGTTCCTTAAACAGCCAAGAGTGGGTGAGGCCATCCTGCCAGAACATCCCAAAGTCTACACAAGCTACAAGGTGTGCATGGTGGGATGGGGGTGGGGAGAGGCAAGGAATGCAACTGGACAGCCAATTAGGCCCTCATGGCTAGCGGGGGGGGGGGGGGGGGGGGGGGGGGGGGGACCCTGCTTCTCAAAAGTCTGGTTAGGCAGCTGAATTCCCACCTCTCTTTTGTTCACCTGACTTTATAAATCCCTTGGGGGCAAGTAACTTGTGGGGTGTGTGTGTGTGAAGGGCTCATGAACATTTGTAGATACTTTGCAAGTTTGCCTTATGAAGCCACCAGTGAACGGAGAGAACTGATCCAGGACCAAGACCATCTCTATGCATATTTATTTGTGTATGGCATGCATTTCGGATAGCCTCATTAATGCATGTTTTATATAGCTTGCAACGTTTTGTACAAGATTTTACATTACATCGGCCTTTAGAATTTTCAAATTACAGAAAGAGTTTGCCTAGATCAATTTTAGATAATGCACATGATGCATGTGACTTTTCCATATTTTAGTTCAATTATGTTCTTCCTACCTATTTGGAGATGCATTTATATTAACAGTTTTGCAGTCTGCCCACAGAGCTCTCATTATTGGATTGATAAAAATTATATTAAATAAATCAAGCACAGAGCTGTGTGCAAAGCCACATTACAAATACGTTTAAGGGGGGGTGATTTTTTTCTAACAGAATTGCCCCCAGTAAGTGTCAAACAGATTGCAAGATAACTACAAGAAAAATAACCATACTTGGAAAAGGCTGTTAGTATTTCTTGGTGATAACCATAATATTAAATAAATATAATTTTGTTTTGAAAGAGCAAGGACTTCCATTTAATGTTAGCTGACCACTTTCTCCCAATACTCTGCTGGGATTTAATGCATGTCAAAATTACTTTCCATATTAATTTCAATGCCTACATTTGTCCCCCTGCTCTGCATGATCTTCACTCAGAGAAACTTAAAACGGGCTAAAAATATACCTTAAGTACTCATTCAAACTCCTAATGTGCTAAAAGGCAGACATGCTATGCATATTTATGTTCCTGTTTTTGTTGCACGAATAAACCTAAATCTTATTTCTAATTTCAGCACACCGGACTTCCGACACCATTACAGTTTAAAACTTGAAGAAACGCCAGACATGCTTGACATACAGCGTAAGTGGCACCCAAAACAATGTTGCTATGTTGAAAAGGGTGGTAAGTTTTTTGGGGGGGTTGAAGAAAAAAAGGGGTCCACCCAATTTGCAGGCCCTTTTCTACCCTGCGATAACTCTGGGAGGAGACGGTGCTACATTTCGGCGATCGCCGCTTTTTCTGAAAATCCTACTAGCACGAGGCTGGCGGATCAGGGTGGCCCTGCAGGAGAGACCATCGGAAAGTCAAAGGCCACTCGAAGCCCCCAAGGACGCCCGGGCCCCGCTGCTCCGGCCGCGTCGCCCTGCACCGCCCCCCCGACTCGCCTCGGCTCGGCTCTGCGGGGAACCCTCGGCCGGAACGGGGGGCAGAGCAGGACCGGGGCGCGCCGGCTGCCGAGTGGCCTCAACTCACCCAGGCGACACATCGTTGCCGCGCGGAGATCAGGCCATCCCCGCTTCGGACGGGCGCCGACTTAACTCTCGCCCGACCGCGCCGTCGCGGCCGCAGAAGCCCTCACGTCCACCTGGCCTGGCTCCGCGGCGCGCCCGCGTCGGCCCTCCTCCGCCCGCCAGCCCTGCCCCACCGCCGCCTGGGAGGTCGGCCCTTCCTGTTTGGCCAGCTCGCCAGGCAGGCCGGAACAAAAGGCCGAACTCCACCTTCGGCCTCCCCGGGCGGGAAGCGTGACTCACCTGCGAGCCCCACCCGGCGGCTGCTGCTGCGCTCGGCGCGCCCTGGGCCCCGCGGCGGGGCAGGCGGAGAGGCGCAAGCGGCGAAGCGGGGGGAGCCCGAGCCGGCTGGAGTTTGGGGCGGCGGCGGCGGCGGCGGCGGCCTGGGAGCGGGAGGAGGCGTCCGCGTGTCCAAGCGAGGGAAGGCAGCTTCGGTGGGGAGTTGCGTTGAGGACCCCAGGCAGCTGGCTCAAACCAGCCCCTTGGCCGTGGTTTGTGTAACGCTGCTTTGCTGAGTCAGGCCTGTGGCTGGTTTTGGCTAAATATGCTGGGTGAACCCAGCCAGTATAGACTGGAGATCACGGTTAGATTCAAAGTGTGAAAAAGTCCAGTTTCCTTTGAGCTGACTCTCCATTGCAGCTTTTAGGCCAGTGATATGCCTTTGCAGAATCTGGCTCACGGCCCTGGGGTTCCCTGGTGGTGCCCCATCCGTCCTGCATGGCTTTCAGAAGTCAGCCAAGCATGGCTGGGTGCTGCTGCCGGACTCAAGAGGAGCAGCCAAACACAGGCTGGGGGAATCCAGAGAAATGGAGGGGGGAAGGGGAGTATTTCCATCAGGAGTCTCAGCTGTTTGCCAGAAGTCCTTCACCAGGTGCCCCAGCGGGCAGGCAGGCAGCCAGCCACAAGAGAGGAGGCCACGACACTGGGCATCTTGTCTGTGGAGGGAGGCCCACTTTGGGCTCTCAACGGCCTGTTAAGATCGTTTTCAGAACACCCGCCTTTTGCTGTTTGATACTGCAGCTATTCCTGCTTTGTTGCTGTTCCTGAGTTTTATGATTGCTGTGCCATAGTATACGCCTTTTTTATAGTGCTTTATGTACTTTTTAATGGGTTTTATCTGGTTGATCTCTGTCTATAAAACATTTCATAATATAAAAAGCACAAATAAAGAATTAATGGGTGCTTTTCTTTTAAAAGTAAAATCTCCCTCAAGCTTCAGGGACATGCTTGTGTAATTTTCATGTCAACAGTACAGTAAGTAAGTGGTTTGCCATTGTCGTCTTCCAGATTTTTGTTTAATTTCCCAACCTAGTTTACAGTGCTGGGATTTCCTGGTGGTGTCTTGTCCAGAAACGACTGATTGGCTGACCAGGTCAACCTGCTGCTGCTGCTGCTGCTTTCCCAAGCCAGAGGGTGGCACGGATGACCCTGTCCAAAAGCCAAGGGCAGATATTTCCATTCAGAGAGGTATGGGGGAGAAATTTAATTATCCCAGCATATCTTGGGAGACAAACTCTCTCCCCAGCATGTTCCTTCCAGGAAACTCCCTGAAAACTTTCTCCTTCAGAGCAAGGAGGGAGGCCCAGGATGTTAAGGACTTTTAAGGGACTGCAAAGCTTGTTCTGCCCATCAAACACTCCTCTTGGAATCCGAGAACTTGGTGCAGTTGCAGTTACGATTTGGTGGCAGGAGAAGCCAGTGAAAGAGAGCCTTGAAAGGGATCTGTTCTTCCAGAAGGCAGCCACAGAGGAATGAACTTAAGTTAGGAGAAGCCGATTCCGGTGCAGAGGAGGAAAAGCTCCCTAGCAGGGGGAATGCCCGGCTGTCAAGGGAGGCAGTCAGCGCCCCTTCCCTGGAGGAGTCCAAGCCAACTGGATTCCTGCAGCCAGCAGGGGTCGGGCTCCACAGCCCCACTCGGGGTCAATGCCTCGGTGCCACTTTGGAATGTAACAGGAGCGCCACGTTTTGAAATACCCATCAAAAACTCCCTGCACGCAGGATGCTAGCATACAAGGGACAAGGATTTGGGTTTCTTTTTTATGGGCAAGACGTTTTCAACATTCAAACATGCAATAAATGCAAACCTCTCCTCCTGAAATGACAAACTGAAAGGACTGTACCACATGGTTTTCCTGAACATCTGAATTTGCACTTCACAACATCCAGGAAGTATGCTTGGTCTAAGTAGCCCTCCTCCGCAGCATTTAATAGCAGATCTACATGAAGGAGCGCAGACGAACAAAACAGCACTGTTTATACCAGGACAAAGAAAAGGGGGAAGAGAATGAGGTATCAAACGGAGCTTGCTAGAGCATTACACCTTTTCATCTTTTGCTCTTTGTACGTTTATTTGATGCTATTTAATAGCACCCAGAGGTTAAAATGCAAATGACATATTCCTGTTTCATATTCCTACACTGTTGGGATGCAGCAAGAAGTATTAAAAATGAAATGGAAACTCAAACATGCACTTGCTATTGGACGGTTCCACAATATAAATCCTTTCCCCTCTTGCATTTCATGTAACACAGGTATTCTTCCTTTCTGCAGCTGAAAACCAAAAAGACATGCATTTTAAATATCCTTATTACTTCATGTCTGAAATCATACAACTTACTAGACTAGGGTCAAATGGGGTTAAGATACTGTATTTGCAGTTCAGCCTACTGAAACCCACCCGTTGCCTTAGAATGTTGCATGAAACATACCTTCTCTTCGTAGGGCATCCAAGGTGTCCTAGGAAGGGCTTAATGGCTTGGGTATTTTTGCGAGTACAGCAACTGTTCTTTCGGGTTTAGGGTTTGGCCTGTTAGGCAATTCCAGCCCCCCAATCTGAAAACTGTGAATCCCAGACAGCAGGAATAGGCAATCTGATGCCCTATAACCTGTCCGCCAAAGCACCTGAAGAACCCCAGGTCGCCTGCTCCAACACAGCATCAGGACCCTACTTGTCTCTCTGTCCAGGGGAGGAATTCAACCACAGGGACCTCCAGGGGGCAGCAAATATACATGTTATGACTCCAAGCCTTGCGGAAGAGTCTGTGTCATGGCTGTGATCCTTTAGCAGTTAAACCAGAAACTTTCAACACAAGCCGTTAAGGATATGAAGAGTTATTTATTAAAGCTAGTGATCCATTACACCTTAAAGACTCGAATGAAGGGAGTCCGCGTTTTGGGTAACTCTGCCCCTGGCTCCAGCTCTATGGCACAATCTGATTTTCTATGAGGTGGAAGCTGACTCGATTCTATTTCTCCAAACACCCCCTTTAAATCTCTGTACTGTATGGGAATGAGATCGTTGTTTTCTTCCGTCACTTCCCCCACATCTCAGATACTGCACCTATCAGTTCAGTTTCAACTCTTGGCTCTCTAGGAACTAAACCCTTATAAGTTCCATCAGTAAAAGTCAGTGGCCCAGTGGCCCAATTCACTTGGGGGTTCCGGGATCATAGCCAAGCCAGTCCCAACACTGGATTGGTCAGAGATAGGAGCCACCACGAATCTCAAAGTCTCTTCGTGGCTCCCTATTCGCATCCGAACTGCTTCGGTGTAATTTTTTTTTAATACTCCACCAGGCCCCCTTTCATCTCTGACCCATCAAGTTGGATAAAATTGATGGGCTCTCTGAGTTTTCCCACTTTCAGTCTCAGTCCAGTCACTCGGGCGGGATGCATGAGGCAGCCCAAATCCAGCATCCCCAAGTCCACTCTACCACGGCCTCCCAATGTCTCTTAACTGTAACCCCACAAACATCACGGGGCAACTTTCACTCACCATTGGATCCACGTGCCCATCTGGTACAGCCTATCCTTCAGCGCCGCTTAGAACAGGCTCCTGCCGTTTCCCGACGGCTCATCTCCTCTCTCAGCCGCATCCTCTCTTCTGAAAGGGAGGTAGCAAATTCTCTCCTCCGTTGCGCCGGCGGCTGCTCCTCTGCTTTTTGGCCCCAGGATCATAGCGCTTTCGTCTCCCGACTTGCTTCTCGCTGGGGCCGTGGACTGCGGGCAATCAGCAATGTGATGTCCATCTTGGCCACACTTGAAACATGAACCTTTTCTCATGCGGCGTTCCTTCTCTTCGCCCCACCATCTATGCAGCCCCTTTCTCACGAGAGGAATGCCCGGCGCCGCTTGCCTCTTTTCGGCTGGTTGGGTTCTCTGCTTGCACTTAACACAAATTCTCATGTCTTCCACCTCACCCGTGAGGCAAATCCACCCCCTCCGGGTTTCAGGATTCCCTCTAGCTAGGGACCACTCTAAAATCTCGGGGTGTAAGCCTTCTTGGAAGTACTCAACTTTTAGTGAATCCAGCCAATCTGTCAACTTTCCAGCCAGTCTCCTGAACTCCAGGGCATATTCAGAAACCGACCTGGTTCCCTGCTTAATATGCTGTAAGTTTGTCTTCGCTCGCATCTGAGAGAGGGGGTCTTCATATTGGAGTCTTCTGTGGGGAACACTGCTTCAAACTCCTCCATGAATCCCCTCACATGGGTTAAAAAACAAGCTAGGTTCTTGGGGTCCCCAGTGAACTTTATCTTTAATTGTTGGAATTATCAGGGGTCAACTCAGCATTGTCTCATAAGCATAAGGTGGTTCCTTTCTAGTAAACGCATCTCTATTGTGCTTGTGGGATGTCACATGGGTCACCTGATTTCCACTTCCTTTTTCTCCTTCTTGAGTTTGGGGACTCAACAATCTCCATTACTCTTTGGGCACACTTCTGGTTCACGCTTCTACTTTGCAAGATTGTTGTTAGCTGCTTGGAGTTTTTTTTATTAACCTTCAAAACTCCATCAAGGGTTATGGGCCTAGTACAAACCAGTGCAGCCCAGCAGAGTCCAGTATACTGACCAAGAACTGATTTTTGAAGAGTTTTTTTTTTTGGCCTCACAGCCAAAATGGGAAGCCGCTTGTACATTTAAAAAGCAAAGTTCAGGAAAAAAAATCCTCTCTGAACAATGGAGAAAGAGAAGAGAGCTCCCCCCGTACCAAAATTGACTGAGGACAATTACTCAGCATGGCTATTCAGATTGAGGATGCAGCTAGATTTTGAAGATTGTTTGGATGTTCTGGATTTACCTGAACCTAAACCAGAGGATGGGGAGGAAGCCAAAAGACAGTGGAAGAAAAAGGATGAGCCAAAATTCTTATTGCTAGATCTCTTCCAGATCCAGATTAGCAGAGATTAAAAATATTTCTACTGTGAAGGAAATGATTGAGAATTTATGCACCCTATATTCAGAAGCTGATGATCAAAAAGTGATTTCTTTGTTACGAGAACTGCATGCATCCATTTTGGAAGACAGTGGAAATGTAAATGACCACCTGATCAGGATACAGGCAATCTTTGATCAGCTGAGCACAGTCCAGAATCTCATGAACGAAAAACTAAAGATGTCTTTTGTGCTGAGCACGTTACCAAACAAATTTTTCCCATTTGTTGCTGGCCTGAATTTAGAGGGCAAAATTTTTTCTCAGCTTCTAGGAGCAATCAGATTGGAATATCGAAGGCAAATGAATTTGCAAAACAATAGAGAGCCTGGCAGAGACATTGGTTCCCTAGCAATGAAGGGTAAACATGAGCCAGAGCAATCAGTGACACATCAGAAACCCAAAAAAGACCCCACTACAAGCATTCTCACTTACTCCACAAGTCTGGCAAGTTTCCTCTACAAAGAACTTCCAACGACCCTGCAGGTATGCCCGCTACAAAGTGTCCTGTGGGGTTCGATAGACTGGTAGGTCGTCACCTCCTGTTACCATGGCAGGATATCAGATCCTGACAGTCTGCCACACCTAGACTCCTCAGCAGCAGCGCAGGTGAAAGAGAGGTTCAAGGGAAGGTACAAGCTTCATGAACACAGAAGTACGTAGCAGGAAATCCAGACAAATTCACTGGGCAAACAGGATCCAATGAGAATGGAACAGGAATATTTATTAAAGGCATTCTTTAGGTGTGTGTTTGGCAAACATACAATATACACGCACACATTTATGTACACTCTTACACAACTCACTGAGCATCACCAAGCGCTTAAATCAATAAATAAAAAAAGAAAACCAAGGTTTTATCCTCATGTAAGAAAAGCCATTTCCCCAGAGTCCGGATTAGGGCAGTCACCCGGGTCGAGGAGCGAAAGCCAACAAGGACATTCTGCCCCAGGGCAGTCTCAGCATGGGAGGGAGGGAGGGAGGGGCTTCATCCTCGGGCCTCAAGGCACTCCAGCGTTCTCTCCTCTGGCCGGCGTCCTTCTGCTTGGGCACAGTGGCCAATACGGGCACTTGGGCTCTCAGCACCTCTGGCACTGGGGGGATGGAGGCAGGCAGCAGTCTGGGGGTAGGGGGAATCACATTCATCCAAGGTGATGTCGGGCACGTCGTCGGATTGGCTGTCTGAGCTCTCCAGGTCACTACGGATGCTTTCGGGCTGTGCTAGAGTGATGTCCCAGGTTTTGCTGGCAACACAGTCCTTCTGCTCACAGCTTTGGTGGTTGCATATCTGCTCTTCTTCCTCTTCCTCCTCATTTTCTGCCATTTGGGTTGGAACATGGAGAGAATCCTCGGTACTGCTTCCACTAACAAGCTGGTAATGGCTGGGCTTAGTCTCTATGTCCACCTGGATTTCCATGTTGTTACACTCTCTGTGGGAAAAGGGCACCACGGGAAAGTTCCAGATTAAAAAGTTGTTAACAAATTGTAAGATAACTTGTTTTATCCTGGTACACAGACATTAATCTGAGAACAAACAGGAAGTGGGTGGGGACTGACTGTAGGCCTTCCTGAAATGTGTGATGGGAGCACTGCACATTGAGCGCCTCCCTCGTATCAAAGCCTCCCAGTGTACGGAAAGCTAATATACTCTCTCTCAGCCCAACCCACCTCACAGGGTGGTTGTTGTGGGGAAAAGAGGAGGAGGAAGGAGTATTCGGTATGTTCGCCGCCTTGAGTTATTTATAAAAATAATAAAGGCGGGATAGAAGAAAGATAAATAAATAAATAAATAATATAGCAGGAATGCGTGCAGTGGATTCCCCTTTGCCCTGGCACTGTAACTTTCAAGTAGAAATAGCGCAACTGCTCTACTTTTCTATTTGGGAAGCAAACACGTGATGGCCAACCTGCACATTTTCCAAGGAAGGGGAATTAAGAATGAAACAGGGTCCTCAGTGATGCCCTGGGCAGAGATAAGGATTACCAAAACATCCTTTCATCTGCTATCCATAAATACCAAAACCAAACCCCTTCCAGCATTTTTCTTACCAGGCTGCAGTTATTGGCTGCTCTGCATGCTCATTTTCGGGCATGGCCACCACGCGGTCAGGGAGAACCAACCACATGGAGAACTGGCTTCCCCTCTATGCACAGCCCTTCCTACTGCAGGAAGTATTGTAGCTGAGAGGCTCGTCCAAATTAAGCTATTTGTCTTAAGATTTTACACAAAGGATGGAATAGTGAAATATATACTGGTGTGTGAACCATCACACAGTTTTAGGATTGGGAGCTTCCCCAATTTTAATTAACTTGCAGAATTTAGCAATCCTGAAAACATGTAACTTACTTTTATGCATATGAGATTATCATAATCTGCCACAATAGCCTGACGCTACTGAGGCAAAAAATATAACATGCACAGATTTTGTATAGATATCAGAAAAGTTATTAATAAAGCTAGACTCAAAATAATCTGCATCAACTTCCAATTACTTTTTCATCACACAGGGAAATCAATTCTACAACCAGCCCACATACAGTATGGATAATCAGAGCCATCCACGTGCACAGCTTCTGACTGAGCTGTTCCACAGAATCCGCATTTGTTTTCTACCCAAGCATAGTGAGAACAGGAATGCTTTTTTGGCGAAACTAAGTTGCATAAAATGTCTCTAATGACCACTGATTTTTACCTCCCTGCACTACGAGCTGGATTGGCTCACCTGTCCTGGGGATTGTAAGAACTGATGATGGAGCCTGCCATCGCTCGTGTGCTCGCATTGTCACTGATGGCTCCAAGGCTGACGGAGTCTTTCGGGAAGATTTCTTTCTGCACGTCAGCCTGCACTTCAAGCCTGAGCAAGGGAAAGGAATGGGCGTAAGGACGTCTCACGTCGATGTTTCCCCAAACCCCACCTGAGGTAGAACATGCTTCTGATTACATCGAAACCATTAGAGAAGACATCCACAAGAATTAAACTTCATGCGGCTCAGTTTTAAACTCAATTGGCTGAACTCTGGCTTTGATTCTCTGTCCTAAGTAGCACCATTGTTCCTGGGCCTGTGACTCCCACGCTTCCCATGCAGCACACACTCCTGAACAGGCAGTTCCTTGGCTGCTGGCTGTTTGCAGGAGGGGTGTCTGGATTTCACTTGGGAGCCGAGGAAAAGCTGTGTCATAAGCATATGGTTCAGGAGATAAGCTCTCTTGCCACCGAGCCAATATAATGCTAAACTGCAAAAGCCTTCCAATTCTCAGAAAAGTAGCCAATTCATTATTACTTATGCACATAACCATGGAACCAGAAGAGAGGCCATGCTATCATGGCCCAGCCAAGCTGGTGTTGTACAAGAGAATCAAACTCGTGTTTTCCACTGATACGCGGTCCCAGATTCCATGATACTGCAACACACACCCACACCCACACACACTCTTCCAGCGAACAAGAATATTTACCTGCTGTATTTTCCTTTCCCCCCTAAAAGGACTCCACCGCTCAGGGTGCCTCCTGAGAGCGCAGCAAAGCTGGCTGTCTCACTGTAGTTGCCCTGCATGACGCTGAGCCCGTCAGTGGGGCTCCCACTGGTGCTCAAAACACTTGTTAGCCCTTCAATACTGCTCTCTCCAATGCTGGGGTTTTTGAGCGCCCTCCAAGCATCTGCCACTAAACGAGAAGAAGTAGGTGAAGAAACACAAAACTGAAGGTAATTAGACAAAAGCATTCTTACAGTAAAAGATGAATGAGACAGAATTTGCACCAAGAAGTAAAACACTGGCTTTGTGCTTGAGCCTGGTGCCCTGGGTGAGGGTTAGAGCCCGTCTCCTGGTTGTATGGATGGAGGATTAGATCGTGCCCAGCTGCTAGTGTTTTTATTTTTGTTTTATATGATGTATTTCGTGTTTTTGTTTGTTTTATTGTAAGCCACCCAGAGTCATATAAAAGTGAGATGGGCGGCTATATAAACCAAATAAATAAATACTGAAGTAGCTATAACTGAATAATTTAGAATATTTTTGTGTGGGAGTGATAAGAAAGAAATATGCAATATGCTTTATCTGCAATAGTAGGAACTCTCTATCTTTACAAATTCACTGTGTAAGAATGACCTCACCCATCAAAAGTTGCCCATAGAGACTGTCAAGCACTGCCTTGCTTGTTCCCACCTGCCCACCCACCCACCCCGATTATGACCACAGTGGGCTACTTCTTTACCTGTAATTGGCCCATCATCTTCGTCAAACTCAATTTTAACCCCTTTTCCATTGGCTGTGCTGACACCACAACCGCCTCCTCGGCACAAAGAAATTGGAACTACTCCATACACGTAGGCCAACATGATAGGGACACCAATACCTGGGAACAAAGGGTGCATTATCAATAGACAGCAAGAATCCTACATGAAAGAAAATGCTTTTCAAACCGAAGTAGTGCATCTCAACAATTGCTACCAATTGCTCATAGAAGGTATTTAATCTCTGAACCAAGACTGGTGGGACTGTACAGGGCAATCCAGTATGTAAAGTTACAAATGCATCGCCCTATCTTAGCCACTGGTGGTGCAGATACTATCTCATATGCATGGGAGAGAGGCTATTTGTTGGTACATATTATTCCTACATGTGGCTTTCTCTTTCCCACACAGAGCATCTACAGACTGTCCTAAAGGCTTAACATCCCTAACCTTTCTTGCCGGTAGGGATGTGTCCATAACTAGACTATGGATACCAGTGGCGGGAATGTCAGATTTCTCGTATGAAATTGGCAAATTGTTTTCTGTACGGAGAAACGTTTCTCATGGTGACGTGAAGTGCAGGTGGCCAGATAACAACTGTCACGTGTGTATTGTTATGGCCAGTGCCTACACATTCGCATGGGAACAGTGTCTCCTGATTCCCTCCGTGGGAAGCCTGCTCCAGGGGGAGCAGAGGGAGGGAGGAGACAGCATGCTTGCTGCGACACTGCCACAAATTAGCAGGTCATGCTATGTGCTATGGCCTATGCTTTAGGCCTGGTGTGTGTCACACCTAACTTCCAGCCAATCAGAAAGCTGGAAGAACAGAATATCTAACCATGCAAAATGGTGTTCTATGCTTCTTGACTTCTTGTGTCTTTTAGCCATGTACTTCTTCACGTGTTTTGTTCCTGTGGACTGGGAAGTGTGAGCTATGCCTGGCTATGTGAGTGATGCCATGGTGCTCCTTCATGTCTGTTATGTTGTTGGGGTTTGATAAACCCAGGAATTTACTTCTAGATATAAATTATACAGAGAGGCTTGATTTCTAGGTAAAAGGTGAAATATTCTGCACAGTCACCCAATTAGCAGCCATTGTTGTAGGAATGATGTGTCATGTGTGACTCATTCAACAGGTGCTTAGAGTTAGGTTGGGTGTGGTGAATAACGAGAGTGACCTATAATGTGATTGGTCAGTTTGACTATATAAGCAGATATATTCTGTATTTCATTTATTCCCATTTTACCTCGTGAAAGCTGTATCGTTGATGGTGTATCATTTGTTACTTGTGGAAGTGATCTGTAAATACGTATGTATATAAAGTAAATAGGATATTTGATATAACTTCTGTTTGGAGTCTATTTACTGCATAGTACGTGGATCACTGGTGCCTAGGAGAGAGGCAGGCCGCTCCATCTCCGCGCGCTCCCTCTGACATATGTCTGTCAGTGGAAGCACTACACTGCAGAAGATGTACTCTGCTTTTGTCTGTACCTTTTTTACAACGATGTAACTGTATATACAACTCTGCTTTTATTTATAGTAAACATTTTAGCCATAAAGGCTGCACTCTGTCTGTTTACTCTCAAGCCTTGATTTTTCCCTTTAAACCAGCGTACATCCTATCAGGGAAAGGGTGGAGTACTGATAGCTACTTGACAAACAGCAATTGCTTGTCAGTCACCTGTTCCTTTCGTTTTTATTTTCTCCCCTGTCTATGTATGGTACTACAACTGGCTGACCGGTAGTTAATCTACTTAAACATGAGGCTTCTTACATCACCAAAGCCTGAGAAGATACAGCACCAGGACAAGGGCAAGATGCTTAATAACTGTGAATAGAATAAGGTGGATGAAGACAAATAGAAACAAGAGATTCTGAAATAGGAGGTCCTTCAGTATTTATGTGCAACGGCTGTTTGACCAACTGGCAAAAGAATGAATGACAAGAGAAAAGTGAAACAAGAATATATGGAGACCGGATTGCCTTGGTAGTTAAGAATCATGACAGGTGTTATCGTCCTTGAAAAAAAACATTGGTTCTTTGCAGACAGAGATAGTCTCAGTTTATATTGTTTAGAAAACACGGCCAGTCATCATTCAGGTGATAATGATAAAAGGGGATTATTTTTTTAACCCTGGCTAAGGAGAATATTGGAAACAATCTTAAATTAAAACCTTGTTTATGATAGGCTAGTCTTGAACAGCAGCAACAAAAAAGTATTTTAAGTGGGATCAGAAATATTGGCTGTCCAGAGCATAAGAAAAGAATGATTTGCAACAGACTTCAGAGCCTAAAGAGCAACGCTTGATGGGTCCGAGAGCACCAAGGACTCAATACAGTATTTCTGTGCAGCCTCACTTACTAAGAAGCATGACTCCGATGAGAAAATAATGGAAGCCAACAAATAAATGCAGGACATATAATGTATCAAGCACTGGATCAAAATTGTGACAAAGAGTAAGTGTACAAAAGGGATCCATTTTGCAGCATAAGACCCCCACATTTTCTCTATACTCCAAAAAGAAACTATCACTTACAACAGGTTTATTTATGGCAGCCTTCTGGTTAGCCAAGGCCAAAGCAGGATGCCTCCTGCACTGGGACCGCAGGCTGGCCACTCGACCCACAAATGACAGCTATGTGCTAGGCATGCAGAGCAGGGACGTTCCACGCCACCATTAGCTCAGTTACACAAGTCGTGTGCCTTGGTCCCGTCTGCCTCCTTAATCTAAGCAGCTCCCTTGACTGTCGAACAATTTTGCATTTTTCTCTCTCTTGACATTTTTTTCCTGCTAATAGATGTTATTTGATTAATCATTAAAACCTCTGGAAGAAAAAGTGATTCCAGTAACACTGAATTTTAGATCCAAGAATAATCATGTCTAATTAATGTCATTTGTGTTTGGTAGAATAAAGGGAAAGAGGATGTGGGTGAGAAAAAATGTACATAAGAGAACAATTGCTGCACAGCGGATGTGAGAAAGATACTGAGAAAAGCGAGGGAGTTCAAAAGGCAGCGTATGAAGTGGTGCATGGATGTGGTGGAAACAAGGGTGGTTTGCAAGGAAATAAAGGCACAGCATGCGGTGTTGGGGCAAGCTAGTTTTAACTATGTCTCATTTTCTTTTTCTTATCTCACTCCTTTAATTTCTTCGGCTTCCTCTTACCATGTTCTGCACTCTGTGGAACATTGGGTAATAGTGCAGTAGGTTTTGTATGTTACAGTTATAGTTTTAATAAAACTGGAATCTTCAAAAATCATCCATGTGTTAATACATCTTCATAAATTGTATTAATTCTTTATGAAATCACTACCAGCAAGAAATTTTAAGGTATGCAGAGTTTGCCATTTAAAACAAATATTGATTTCTAATTCTGTAACTTTTAATCCTATCATTGTTTCCCACTGTTTAGAAACAATATTTGGTTAAATAGCATTTATTATATTCCCATATAATTTTTAAATAAACATAAAAACAACTAAGAACCACCAATATGAAAATTAAAACAAAATTCACTTTAAAAATGAGAAATGCCAAGTAACTGGAACATAGACCCAAAATTTTTGTTCTTTCATAAATGCCAAGGTGAGTGTGTCTTCATTTGCTCCTGCAAGAAGACAGCATGGGGGCAGCCAAACATTTCTCAAGAGGCGTTCCGTGATCTGGGCTCTGTCGTGGAGAAGCCTCTGGCTCCTAGCTATGGAAACAGCGCCAGTTGTTGGTTTGTTCTCACAGGCTGGGAGTTTCATGGCAGAAAGGCTTTACCGATTAACTGCCTTCCAAGCAGCAATGACTCTGCTGCTTACTGTTAACTGCTTACCGCTGGTACCAACTTCAGAATTCTAATATCTTGTTCTGGCAACTAGACTTTCACTTTTGATAATAGCCATACAAAGATTTTTTTTTACTTTTGGGTTACGTTTTTAGTTAGTTAGTTAGTTTTAATGAACTGGGTTCAAAAGCTGCCACCCCTTCCAGTTCCTACAGTTTTTTTAATCAGCATATATTGAAACCAGTGACGCTGATCCAATTCCATCCTCTTCCTTGTTTACAGAAAGTATTACCATGCTATCAAATTGAAAGAGAAGGTGGACTCTAAAATATAACTTTAATCCACAGCTTATGAAATATAAAATAGTTATAAATTGCCTCTTTCTAAATTACCTTGGGCATACAGAAGACAATTTATTAAATCAAGACAAAATAATGAAATATGAAAATCCAATAATACCAGAGTGATGCTTTAATAAATTTTTAAAGTGTGAATTCAATCATATCCTTCTTTAATTATTATTTATAATAGTTTTCAACTGTGAGAAAGGAGATTTTGTGGAAAAGCATGGTATCACAACCAAATGCAACATGTTGAACACTTTAGATTCTGAACCTGCTGCTGCATTTTAGCATCTTGAGCTTTCCATAGGAAAAGCAAAGTAAGTGTTTTGAAGAAGTAAACGTTGAGTCAGTGTCCCCAATGATAGAACCAAGAAAGGTTTCATCTATTTTAATACTTTTTTTGAGGGTTCTCCTTTCAGAACAGCAGCATTCTTCATAAGGGGGAGATGCTGAAGAAAATACTACTGGAGTCAAGGGAACACATAGGAAAAAAGATGAAACTGTTATAGAAGTTGATATAAAATTGAGAATCAGACCCCGCAAGAGAAGTACCAGTAAAAGAGTCAGAGGAGCAAAAACTATACAGTTACTATTTCTAAAGTAATTCACTGTGTAGGGTAGGTGGGCCAATATAGCCAGCCAGACTTGTTTGTTCTTTACTCTTTGATGTACTGGGACAATAATATAAAAGACAAAGATGCAGCTTGCTTACGTGGAACCACCACCAGCTAAAGAAAATCAATAATGAGTTTTGAGTGGAAGGCTGATACAAAGGATGAAAATTCCAAAATGCCTCCCTGGAGCTTTCACTGTCACATTTCTCAAGGTTGCTCTTCAGGTTTATCTAGATAAGGAGTGGCCAACCCCAGGCCACGAAGCACGTGCACTCCCAGAACCTCTCTTCATTGCTCAAGAAATTACAGCATCAGGCAAAACTACTGAGAAGGAGAGACACATTTGCCCATTTCTTGGCAGTTCTTTTAAATAATATACTGTAGGTCTCTTTCTAGACTTAATACACATCCCCAACCATTAATTTACAACACCCAACTTCTGCCCACTTCAGAGAGGTCACTGCTTTGCCCACTGTGGCTCTCAACCACTCTCCCAGATATGGTGTTGCCCTGGCTGCTAAGGGGTTGCCTGCCCTGTTCTAGACACTGAACATGCTCAGGAACAGCCAACCAGAGCAGTAACTCACTTTGATACCTAGCCCCAAATGGCAGGCACAAAAAGCAGCACTAGAGGCAGGAAAAATTCTCAGCAGACTCAAAGAAAGGTGTCAGGAAAGGGGTGGGCAGAATCAGGAGACGGTGCGGCTGGGGGAATTGGCCAAAGGGGTCCCAGTTGAATCTAGGACCAGCTTCCTACTGAAATCATCTCAAAGAGATGGTGGGTCATCTCCAAGGCAAGGGCTGTGATTTACCAAAATAACTGACAATAGGGGAACTCTAGAGCCCATGCTGGTTCTTTTCCTCAAGCAAATACAGTAACAATCACATTCATCTATAAATTCTGTCAGTTACACTGAACGAAGGTTACCTAACCAATTTTCAAGAGATGGGGAAAGCACAAATGCTTCTCTGACTTGGTTAATGAAGTTCTCAGTGATGGCCCCTTAAAGAGTCAAACATTCTGACTAGGAATGCATGCATAAATAGGATAATTCCACTAACTGAAGAACATGACTGCCACCTTCAAGCTGTACAAAGTCCTGCAGCTGCTCTGCAGAACTGCATCTGAACTTTAAATAGGCTTCTCTGTAATTCAGGTCCAGAATTTCTATGCTCGCTCAGGGGTAACAGTCACTCTGAAAACAACTGTCAGAGTAAAGTAACAGCTCACTTGAGAAGAGAAACCTATCTACTTACCAACACTGACAGCGGCAATGACAGGGGATGCAATCACAGACAAGGTTACTCCACCCGTGATAGCCAAATTCCTCTTGTGCTTGGAGGTCTTCTTTCCCTCGTATCTGCTGTGAATCTGGCACGTGAAGAATCAAGAATACGTAAGATTTAAACCAGGAAAAGATTATCAGCATAGAGATGCTACTTATACAGTTCTGAGGACCTGAAGGCACCTGCATTATCTCCAGAGAAGGACAAAAGGCTGAAGTGCTCAGAAGAGGTCAAAATGTCATTACATCCAAAGCAGCTCAACACAGCAAAGATAAACAACAATAGTACCACAAAAACTTGCAGTGATGTTCCTTTTAAATTATTAATTAAATGTATATGGAGTCAACAGACAGCTAATTCCTGCCACAGATGTGAAAATCATTAATCTTGAGTTTACACACGCCACACTTTTCCCGAATGTTAAGCATTCTCTATCTTCAAGGCAAGAGCTGACCACAATGTTCCCTTTAATTAGATACAATTTGTAAGGCTTATAAAATGCTACCTTGCAACTCTGCTCATGCTTACCTTTCTCCCAACATAAACAGGGATTCCAATGACCATGGCTGGAATAGCAATGCCAGCAATAAGAGAAATACCCACGGGGGCACCAATCAATGTTCCAAGTTGCCAAAGAATCTTCTTTTTACGGCTCCATGGCTTTTTGCCCCAAAAGGTGCAACCGGAAGGACTGCAAGAGATTTCATAGTTGGCCCTTAGAGAATTCAGGAATTCAGAATCACAGATATTTTACGAATGTGCTATCCAGTCTATTTTCCTAATGGGCTGAAAAAGCGTGTTCAGAGGAACCAAGTGCCTCCCCAATAAGAATTGCTCCCCGTCCCAGCAACGTTGGCTCCCAAAGCTTTAATTTCTGGGTGAAAGAATACAACCATTGTGATCATTCTGCTGTATCCACAGAATAATGCAAATGGCATGATTTCACCGCTGCAGGTTTGGAGACACAAAAAGGCATAAGCAAATATCACCTAGCGAGACAAAGCAACATGAGAGCATTTTGATCTCTCAATTACCTGAGGTAATGCAAATCAGAAATTTCCTTCATACACAGCCAACAGAACTCACAGCCACACACAGCACAAGTCATGTGATTGCAGCTGCCGTCGTTCATTTTGATGATGTAGGCACTGCAGCGTGGACAGGGCTTGATGTCATCTGCTGTGAAAGTGAAAAGAAAACCAGTCAACTTCTTAACTGTGCAGGTTAAAAAGATTCCAGTAAGGAACTGAAAATTAATTAGCTGTTAATTGAAAATTAATTAGCTGTAAGAGAGAAGAAGAAAGATGAACCCATGTAACTTTACTCTTCTGGCCCATCCCTTTCCGAACAGGAAAGTCAAGCTTAAATCATCTGAAAGCCCAAAACACTGAGGCTGACTGTACTGAGGACCACAGCCTTAGTCATTTAAAGGATATGAGTATCCTGTGCCTAACAAACAATTCCTCCAGGATGGTCCTGATGTATTTGACCAGACTGCAACAGACAATGGCTCAGCAGCAATCCACATGTCCTCATTAAAAAAGATCACGCAGCAGAATGTCAATCTCTGTGCAAGAACTGTAATAAAAGTTGCTACTTGGAAAAGATAGCATTTGGGGCTTCCAGTGGGAATGGCGGACTGAATGGCTGTGCCCGCTCGTTCAGCGGGCGGAGCTGACAACGCGGTAACCTTTTTGGGGCTCAGGCAGGTTTTTCTGAAGCCCAGAAACGTCCTCCGGATCAAGGAGAATACCTGGAATCATCCCAATTGTCCTCCGGACGGCTGCTTGCAGCCAGAAGATCGCAAACAGCGTTTCACATTCAACTGGTAAGAGGCAGTTGGGAGATGGGGATTTCATCACTTTCCAAGCCGCGCTGTAGCCTTAAAGGGACACTAAGACTAGCCACCCCATTTCTAAATCACCAATTGGATTTAGTTTTCTTTCCAAAGGAAATTCCAAAGATTGAGAGTAAACAATTGTCTTCCTGTTATTATTTTTGTATTAAATTTGAAGATATTAGCATTTTCCTACACGTTGAATTGGCTGATTTGAACCTTCAGCTTTCTGTTTTCACTTTCCCTTGAGAACTGTTAACAGAAATAAAAATACAATATAAATGGAATGTACATTAAAAAATGTAACCATTCCCAGCTGACTAACACAAAGTGGCTCCCAAACAGATCACTCCCTGATAGTGGGGGCTCAGTTCTCCTCCTGGCCCCATGCCTGTGAAAACAGCCAGGTCTTCAGAGCTTTCCAAAAGGTGACCAGAGTTGGGGCCAGTCAAACCTTGGGTGGTAGAGTTTTCCAGAGGGCAGGCACAGCTACAGAAAAGACCCATTTCCTGGGTCCCGCTAGATGATAATGCCTAAAAGATGGGACCCGGAGCAGGCCCCCTGCCCAACCTAATGGAACAGGTAGAAACTAGTGATTTAGTCATTACTAAAGGACCTGGGGTTTTAGAACATCTTCGCTGTCCAGATTAATTCCATGTGCCCCTCAAAAGCACGGACTCTGCCCCTGACAGGTAACTGCCAGCCAGGAGGACCAGAAGTGTGGAAATAAAGGCTCAGGAACCGCTAGCAGACTAAATGCTTCATGCGAGATGGGCAGTGATGAAATCTGAAATATATATAGCTTTTGCCTGGAAGATTATACACTGCATATACATCATGCACGCTAGTGTTGCTGGAGATGTCTGACTACATCAAGGTGTCAGGAAACCTCTGATCATCTTCAGATAGAGCCACAGAAGCAATGACCAAGGAGCTCACGAATACATACCTGGACCAGACTCTTGTCCATAACTGAGGCCTGAGGTGTGCTTTGTCCGTACCCGCAGAGTTTGTGCTCTCTGCTGGCGGGCCATGTCGCAAGTTTGGTTGGGATGCCATATCTGCTTGCAGTGATAGCAAAACTCAGTCTGGCAGCCTTCTCTCTCACATGTCAATTTAGGGCAGCTGGCACATCCGTAGGCAATAACAGCGTAACTGGCAGAAGTAAGAAGAGCACAGGTCAGGTAACTAGGCAAAGGCACGTGGAGGGAACAGAATCTTCTTGAGAAGTCACCCTGATAATACAGGACAAAATATACCATACAGTCCATTTTTTCAATTCAGCTGTAAGATTCTCTAGCCTAGTTCTCCCCAAGATTTATACAGTGATCTATATTTAAGCAAAAGTATAGCTCATTTCCTTAATGCTTTACATATCCACAATTTCACCTCAGTTATAATTAACATTGGCCCTGACTGAATCATAGCTAAGAGACCCTAATGGGGTCTCTGCTACCATCCAGTTAGTTCCCCATTCCTTTGCTGGTTTTGACTTGGACTTTGGAGATATTTTTAGCCCAAAGGAAGATGACCCAGAACTTAAGACACACTCCCACAACAAAGGAAGACCATTTCTGAATTAAACATAAAAATGGTTTGTGTGGAGTGCCTGTGGGAAATTAAGTGTGAGAAAATAAACAACTCAGTCTCTAGCAGGACAGCAATCCCCATGCAAACACCTAAAAATGTGCAGTGAACACAAGGAGTACAATTCTGCGAACCTCCCCTCCTTCCCTCCCAGCTTACAGAAAAAGCTGGGGTTCCCGAGTCTTACCAGTCGAACTGCAAGTTCAAAAGTACAACTTTATCAGGGGTATACAAAGCTCTTGAATCTAGACATACTGGATAAATATTTTTGTAAGTGGAGGTTACAGCCCAATCCAATTTCCACCTTTGTAGTAGATCAGCACGTAGAGAGCTCAACATTCGATTTAAGGGAAACCGGCTCAATCACAACATGCATCCCAAATATCTTGGGGTCACACTGGATCGGACACTTTCCTATAAAGAACACCTGATGAAGACTGCTGCCAAACTGAGAAGTAGAAATAACATTCTACACAAACTATGTGGCACTAGCTGGGGCTCGACAGCGGATACGCTGAGAATGTCCGCACCCAGCTTGGTTTACTCAGCAGCAGAGTACTGTGCCCCAGTGTGGCTTAATAGCCCTCACATGAGAAAGATTGATACACAACTGCATGAGTCAATGCGCATCGTTAGTGGGATACAGCCTACTCCCACATACTGGCTGCCTGTTTTGAGCCATATACCACCTCCAGATGCAAGACGAAAGAGCGCCCTTCAAGAATATCGGAAGATTATTGGTAATCCCCAGCTACCAATACTAAATGACGTAGCCTGCTTGGAGCGAAACAGGCTGAGATTGAGACATCCAGCCATTTCTACCGCTAAAGCTCTTCTAGAAGACAATTTCAATATCCACAACACGTGGAAACAACATTGGCTAGGAAACTGCCCTCCACAATGCCGAAGCTTGTCCTGCATCTTGGAAAAACCACCTGGATTTGACCAGCCCCATGCGACATGGACAACCTTGAACCGAATTTGCACGGGTCATGGTAGATGTGTAGATGCCCTTTATAAATGGGGCAAAGCAATATCATCGAATTGTGACTGTGGGGCCGAAAAACAAACTATCCAACAACATATAGTGACAGAGTGTCAAAACCGAGCCTACAATGGAGACTTTGCTGATTTCCTGGCTGTGACAACTGAAGCAAAAAAACTGTATTTGTAACCTAGACATACGTTTGCAATTTTCCTGTCTATATTTTATATTTCATATTTATTATGCTCTATGTTTTTTACTGTAACGCGATGTGAATGTGCCATACTATAAATAAATAAAGCTCTTGAAAGAGGTGCTTTGGAACCTGTAGGAACGCACAGGAAGAATCACCTTCTTTTGAACTCCTGAGGGGTGGCGGCTGCCATGCACCCACGAGGAGAGAGCTGGGAACAGGCTTCTAAGGCTTCTCTGCATGCCTGGGAAAAGAGGTGGTCCCTTTAACAATGCGAAGAGAGATGCTTCTTGGGTGCCTCTGCACGTTCTGAGGCACCTCTTTCAAAGGATTTTAACAAAGGATTTAACCTTTATGAGCCTATATAACTTGATCTTGTTTTAATTTAGGAAAGGAGCAGCTGGAGCCCTACTCCAGACCTTAAAATTCTCAATGCAACATCACTGCTCACCTAACTGATTTGGGACCCTTTTGCCCGCATGCAGGATCTGTGGCTGATTTTGCCAGCTGGTAAATTCTGAGAGTTGCCTTGAGCATCTTTTCAGCAAATTAAAAAGTAACCCAATACAGAACAGATTAATGACTTAAGTCTCAATTTTTCTTTCTATCAGCTGGATAAAACTCAAGAACTATAAAAAGGGTAACATTTTAAAAAGTCCCCCCTTGCAATTTCCTTAATTGTGAAAAACCTCTCTGATAAAGTATCTTATTTGAGATTTGTTATCTATCTAAGCTACTTTTCTATATACAGCAATGAACAAAATAAAAATATGCAAGTAACAGATCTGTTTGATAATTTATTTTAAATACAAAAAGCCAACAGCATATTAAAATAATCCCAGAGCAATAAAACATCAGAATAGCAACATGGATGAAGCTGTAGAATGACACAAATAAAATACCATGAAGAAATGTAGGCATTCCAAGCCTTTTTAAATGCCAAGGCCTGCTGGGAGTGGGAGGGAGCACACAGCCATTCTCCCTGGAGAAAGCAAGAAAGGTAAGAGAGGCCACTACAGAGACGGCTTTGTCCTCAATGGTCAATCTGATTTTTAAGCTAAGACAACAATATGAAATCAAGAGCAGTGTTCACCTGAACATGATGTCCAATACTAGTAATATTGGCTTTAAATTGGTAATGGTAAATACAAGACCCATCTGTAATAAGAGCGTGCTCATCCACAGTCTGGTAAAAAGACAAACAGGCAGATCTGGCATGTACCACTGAGATCTGGTTTGGCAAGGATGGTGATGTAGGCCTCTCAGAGATCTGTCCTGGGCTTCAAGTCCTTCACCACCTCAATGCTAGGATGGGGTGGGTGGCATTGATCTATACAGATGCTTTACCCATAACCAGGATTCCTATTCTTGAGGTGACCAGGTACGATAGCCTGTTTGTGGAACTGAGCTGTAGCGATAAGCTAAGGGTCCTGCTGGTGTACTGGCCACCATGCCTTCTAGCACAATCCCTCCTTGAGCTTCTGGACCCGATCTAGAGGCTAGCATTGGAGCTGCCTTGCCTTTCGATGTTCAAGGACTTCAACTTCCACATCTAGAATGTTGGGTCTGGACTGGCTTGGGAGCTTAAGGTGATCACAGCCCTGACACATGGAAGCACGCACATCAGACTTTGTGTTCACTTGAGAGCAGCTGTTGAGAGATTTGAATGTGGAGGGCATAACATCTAGCCCTTTGCCATGGTCCGATCACTTCCTGGTTTGAATGGAATTGGCTTCTACCCACGACCTTCATGGGGCAAACTGGTCCATTCATATGGCCCGATGCCTTATGCATCCTGATGGATTCTGGTGGGTACTTGGGGATTTTCCTGATGATCTGGTTGACAATTCTCAACCCAATGCTCTTGAGGGACCTCTGTTCACCAATCCCTGTTGTCCATGGAGATAGACCAGGAGATGAAGCAGTAGAAGCAATGACTGGAGCACCAGCAAAAGACTAGAACTGAATTTGATCCAACACAGCTACAAGCTCACATTCAAGTATACAAAGTGGTGAGGGAGGCAAAGCATACTTTTCTTCCCTTATTGCATCAGTGGCTGTTGGCTAGCTGCCTTGTTTAGAATAGCAAATTCCTTTTTGGATAGTGAAATGCCAGTAGATGTCCCACCTAGCAACTGTGACCATCTTCCACAGCATTTTGCTGATAAAGCTGATTTGTTAGGCTAGTTTTTGCATAAGCTGGATAGAGACTGGGGTGATGTCTGGCTGTGTTAACTGGGACGCCTTTTAGCTTGTGGATTTCAGTGAAATAGACACTTATATGTTCGCTGACACTTGCAGGCTAGACCCATGCCCCTCCTTGTTCTTCCAGAGGATGGGAAGTGGTGTTGTCTGCTGCATCTGGGAGGTGATCAATGCAGGAATTAATATTTTGTGAAGCTTTGAAAAAAGCCTGTGATATGACTTCTCCTGTTCTGTAATGGCCTCTTTATCCATAACTGTGTGTCACAGTTCTCTCCCCAATAACTTTTAACGCTTGGAGAGGTCATCCATTGGTTCACGGTGAGGTATTGTGAGGACACCCAACTGTACATCACCACCCTGAACTGTAAGGGAGATGCCACTGACATCTTATCCTGGGGCCTGGAGGCTGTTGGGGCCTGGATGGGAAGAAGAGACTGTAGTTGAACCCAAGCAAGATGGAGCTGCTGTTTATTCAGCAAGGTTCTCTGCCAGCTCCAATATGGTCTCTCACTGAAGGGAACGTGCTGTCCCTGAGAGATGGAACACTTGGGTGTCTTCCTGGACTCACAGCTACTGCTGGATGGGCAGGTGGAGGCTATAGCCAGGAGGTCCTTTGCCCAGCTTCAGTTAGTACACCAGTTGCAGCACTACCTGGAATAAGAGGACCTTGCAACAGAAATTCACACTTTCATCACCAGACTACTGCAATGCACCCTATTTTTTTTAATCTGTTCAATCGTGTCTGATTCTCAGAGACTTCCTGGATAAGTTCCTACAGTTTTCTTGGCAAGCTTTTTCAGAAGTGGCTTGCCATTGCCTCCTTCCTAGGGCTGATGGAGAGTGACTGGCCCAAGGTCACCCAGCTGGCTTTGTGCCTCAGACGGGACTAGAACTCCCGGTCTCCCGGTTTCTAGCCTGGTACCTTAACCACTACACCAAACTGGCTCTTGCACCCTACATGGGGCTGCCTTTATCAGAAGTAAATTAAAACAGAGCTCTTCTGGAGAGCTTTTAAAATTTAATTTATTGAGGGAATGCAATACACACACACACACACACCCCACCCATAGGGGTGAGAAGGTAATTTTTATCTATCTATCTATCTATCTATCTATCTATCTATCTATCTATCTATCTTCTATGGCTCTCTCTCCATATATAGTCTAAATGTACATAACACAATGAAATATCAAGCTTTCCTTCCGCACTTTTGTTAGCTATGCTCTCTTGATGTCTTCCCATTCTCATTAACAACATACCTATTCTTTTACATATCAAAGCTAATTTTGCCTTTAATTCAAGCACATAACTTTATGCATCCATCAAATACAGATACTGGTTTTTCTGAAATATCAAATGTCAGAATATACTTCATGTATTTTATGGCCTTGACTTCTCTGTTTACAATTTCTCTTACAAAATACACTGCTCAAAAAAATAAAGGGAACACTGAAACAACACAATGTAAGTCCAAGTCAATCACACTTCTGTGAAATCAAACTGTCCACTTAGGTAGCAACACTGATTGACAATCAATTTCACATGCTGTTGTGCACATGGAATAGACAACAGGTGGAAAGCATAGGCAGTTAGCAAGACATCCCCAATAAAGGAGTGGATCTGCAGGTGGTGACCACAGACCACTTCTCAGTTCCTATGCTTTCTGGCTGATGGTTTGGTCACTTTTGAATGCTGGCGGTGCTTTCACTCTAGTGATAGCATGAGACGGAGTCTACAACCCACACAAGTGGCTCAGGTAGTGCAGCTCATCCAGGATGGCACATCAATGCGAGCTGTGGCAAGGAGGTTTGCTGTGTCTGTCAGCGTAGTGTCCAGAGCATGGAGGCGCTACCAGGAGACAGGTCAGTACATCAGGAGACGTGGAGGAGGCCGTAGGAGGGCAACAACCCAGCAGCAGGACCGCTACCTCCGCCTTTGTGCAAGGAGGGACAGGAGGAGCACTGCCAGAGCCCTGCAAAATGACCTCCAGTGGGCCACAAATGTGCGTGTGGCTGCTCAAACGGTCAGAAACAGACTCCATGAGGGTGGTATGAGGGCCCGACGTCCACAGGTGGGGGTTGTGCTTACAGCCCAACACCGTGCAGGACGTTTGGCATTTGCCAGAGAACACCAAGATTGGCAACTTCACCACTGGCGCCCTGTGCTCTTCACAGATGAAACCAGGTTCACACTGAGCACATGTGACAGACGTGACAGGGTCTGGACACACCGTGGAGAACGTTCTGCTGCCTGCAACATCCTCCAGCATGACCGGTTTGGCAGTAGGTCAGTAATGGTGTGGGGTGGCATTTCTTTAGGGGGCCGCACAGCCCTCCATGTGCTCGCCAGAGGTAGCCTGACTGCCATTAGGTACCGAGATGAGATCCTCAGACCCCTTGCAAGACCATATGCTGGTGCGGTTGGCCCTGGGTTCCTCCTAATGCAAGACAATGCTAGACCTCATGTGGCTGGAGTGTGCCAGCAGTTCCTGCAAGACGAAGGCATTGATGCTATGGACTGGCCCGCCCGTTCCCCAGACCTGAATCCAATTGAGCACATCTGGGACATCATGTCTCGCTCCATCCACCAACGCCACGTTGCACCACAGACTGTCCAGGAGTTGGGGGATGCTTTAGTCCAGGTGTGGGAGGAGATCCCTCAGGAGACCATCCGCCACCTCATCAGGAGCATGCCCAGGCATTGTAGGGAGGTCATACAGGCACGTGGAGGCCACACACACTACTGAGCCTCATTTTGACTTGTTTTAAGGACATTACATCAACGTTGGATCAGCCTGTAGTGTTCTTTTCCACTTTAATTTTGAGTGTAACTCCACATCCAGACCTCCAGGGGTTGCTTACATTTGATTTCCATTGCTTTTTGTGTGATTTTGTTGTCAGCACATTCAACTATGTAATGAACAAAGTAATTAATACGAATATTTCATTCATTCAGATCTAGGATGTCTTATTTCAGTGTTCCCTTTATTTTTTTGAGCAGTGTATATGTGTGGGGTGCATTTGTGCATGCATTGTGTTTCCAACTGAGGAACCTATAAAAGCTGATACTGTGATAAACTGATTAGTTTTAGAAGTTGCCACGAGACTACAGTACTGTGGGCTTTATTCCCAACAAGCTGCACTACAGAATTATAAAAACTGGTGAAACTAAATCTATTTTTTAACACAAATGAGGTAGAAAAGCTATCTATCTTTGGGGGAAGGAAACACAGCCATTTCAAGAAACAAGGACTGTATCCTGATTAAACATTGCTACTTCTTCAATGTGTCCTTCGATAGTGAGCATGAGCTATATTCTGATAGCAGTAGGCAACATGAATTCTACTTAAGCACAGTCGAAAGAAGAAACTCTGTATCCCTCCCGACTCCAAGAGAGAAAACATGGAGTGCCAGGAAAAAGTATCGACACTTCTGAACTTTGGTGTTGGAGAAGACTCCTGAGAACAACATAGACAGCCAAGAAAACAAACCAATGGATCATCAAACAAATCAACTCAATTCTCTCTCAGGGCACAGATGACCAGGCTCAAATTAACCTACTTCAGACACATATGCAAAGACCCAGCTCTCTGGATCTCTCTAATGCTGGGAAAGCGGAAGGAAAGAGAAGAAGAGGACAACCAGCAACAAGGTGGATGACTCAATTATGGTGGCAATGGGTACAGCGTTGGAAGACCTGAAGGACCAGGTTGAGGATAGATCCTCCTGGAGAAAATCTACCTATGTGGTTGCTAAGAACCGACATCGACTTGATGGCACATAATCGGTCTTCTAGAAGGTATAGGTATTAATCTTCCCTTAACTGACATCCTTTAAATGTGTTGGGATTGCAAGTCACAGAAAAAATGGCTAAGAGCATCTTTATCAGTTTAAGGTTCTCAGTTATCTATAGAAGGCACATTGTTCTCAGCTTCTCCACATCCCAGCTGAAAAATTTCTCTGTTTTTCCACATCACGCAATATGTGTTACACGTGACTATCACTGAAAAAAATCCAGAAATCTAAACCCATGCAGAATACAGTCACTTGCTCAGTTCTGGAAATAGACTACAGTACACAGACATAGTAAAGCTCCACTGGTCATTAGTGCATTTTTGGGCCCAAATCAAGGTGCTGATTAAGGTTAAAATACTTCGTGCCTGGGTTATTTG
Source organism: Charina bottae (assembly GCA_023362775.1). Taxonomy (NCBI): domain Eukaryota; kingdom Metazoa; phylum Chordata; class Lepidosauria; order Squamata; family Charinaidae; genus Charina; species Charina bottae. Next base: position 4,042,586 of record JALMGJ010000013.1, on the reverse strand, counting down.
AAGGACTGCCTAATATATGTACCCATGCATGAAGACCAGGACCACAGAAAGGAAGTGTCACCTTCATCCTTCTGATTGTTAATGCTCATGTAATTCAGGTTATATTATGATTTCTCAGACAAAGGAATACAAACTCTTCAAAGGTCCATATGACTCATATCCTGTAGGAGTTCAAGCAACTGAAACCTGCCTAAATACAATGCAATCATTGAAGCCAAGCACCGCATACTGACCTGTCAAGATGCAGGGAAGACAGACAGAAATGAAGGACAGCTTTGCATTTCTAATGTGCAAGGAAGCTTAGCACTAGTGAAGAATGATGGCAAAAGAGAAACAAGCTATTAAATGGAATCCCTTCTGATCACAAGGAACACTCCCAGTCCATGTCTGGATATTGCATCTAGGGAGTTGACATTAGAGAAGATTTTTAAAATTATAAAAGTATAATGCTGCAGGTAAAATACCTGAAATATTTCAAAACTATTTCTGCTTCCTTCTCAGTATGAAGAACTAAGATTTCAGAAAAACACTTAAATTCTGCCCTGGAAAAGGGACTCCAAATTGCATAAGCAGAACTGGCTTCCAGTGATACTGCTTGCCCTTCACCATAATGCCTGCTTTGTCCTACCTGTGTCAAGAGAAATCCTTGAAACTGCACTACGAATATAGTACATTTATTGGCAGCGTGTCTTTTACATATCTTGCGCAAATTCAGGATTCTGGTTTCTTTTTAATATACTGTACATATCATCCCATTCCTCCATAAAATAACAATTTTTAAAAGAAACATCTGTACTATGTAAGCAGCTGTTTGGGAATCCAGACTGGCTACTGCCTTTTCATAAGCCTGATTAATCTCCTAACAGATACAAACAGCCAATTTTGATTATCCAGCGGCACAGATACTCCAACCCTTATCACCAGAATCCCTATTACAGAATTAAGCCCCCTCTAATCATCTCAGACCATTAATGTATGAAAGACAACTGCTGCATCACAAGTACTGGATTTCAGAATCAGAGTTCAATGGACAGCAAGTATATTGACAGAGTATAAATGGCATACTTTCTAGTCTTTAAGGAATAAATAAGGAATTATTTAAATTACTCATACCTTGCCTGTGATCAGACTACCCATATTACCATAAGATTTCAACAGCTAGACATCTACATAGCCCAAACTATACCTTTCAGTTATGTCCTATCACATCAGTTTCAGATCCATACTGCAGTCCTCAGTATGGACGTTTTTTCTCTTTTTTATGAACTCCAGAATTTAGAACAGAATGCTCAATTGGGTCCCAGAACAAAATACAGTAGTACAGAACAGTCTTGTTTAGAAATAGCTAAATAATGAATGAAAAGAACAGAGTACGAATAAGGTGAAGCACAGATCATTCACTTCTCAGTAGCACTGAAAGAAAAGCAGCTTGCTAGCTTAAACCAAGATAAGAGCAACGTTCTGTATGTTAACAGTGAACTTTTTTCTGATTGATCCATAGCCAAAATCACCTTTGCAGTACTCGTATTAGAGAGAAATCAGAAGGCATGAAGGAATTTCAAACATTGCAAAGAAACACAAATTCAAAAGACCCCCCCACCCCATATGTACACTCCATTCTCCCACCTACTCTTCTCTCATCCCCTAGCAGCTAGCATTCCAGATCTGCTAAGCGTGCTCAGTGTTGCATATGGCCATTCTGGATCCCTGCACATACTGGGGGTGGGGGTTGTTTTCTGAATTTGTGTTCCTTTGCAAAGTCTGAAGTTCTTTCAAGCCTTCTGAATAATCTATGCCTCACCACATTCTGCTCTTCTCATTCAGTTATAGCAACATAATGCAATTGTTATTTTAATGCCCTGAAATGTTCTCCGTATCTCTGGGAGGGAAAACCCAACAAATGCTAGGCTGTAGCACAAGCTGACTACAAAGAAAAAGGTACTTCCAGATTTGTATGCAGATCTAACTGTACAGCAGAAGACAGCATTACCATGGAAACACACTCTTGTGTTATGTCTGCAGCTTACCTCCCTAGGCAGAATAGCTAAGCTTGCCAATTTATGAAGATGCTTACAGCAAGGATGGAATGCAGAAGCCATCAGCACACAGAACACTATATTTCCTGTGACATCTTTTCACTGTAATTCAGAGAGACACTGGTTTCTGAAACTTGGGGGACAAAGATTTTGTATAAAATATGTAAGAAGAACCTATGGCTGCGAGAGCTGGACCATAAGGAAGGCTGAGCGAAGGAAGATATATGCTTTTGAACTGTGGTGTTGGAGGAAAATTCTGAGAGTGCCTTGGACTGCAAGAAGATCAAACCAGTCCATACTCCAGGAAATAAAGCCAGACTGCTCACTTGAGGGAATGATATTAAAGGCAAAACTGAAGTACTTTGGCCACATAATGAGAAGACAGGATACCCTGGAGAAGATGCTGATGCTAGGGAAAGTGGAAGGCAAAAGGAAGAGGGGCCGACCAAGGGAAAGATGGATGGCTGATATTCTGGAGGTGACGGACTCAACCATGGGGGAGCTGGGGATGGAGACGGCCGACAGGAAGCTCTAGCGTGGGCTGGTCCATGAAGTCACGAAGAGTCGGAAGCGACTGAATGAATAAACAACAAATGTAAGCAGCAGAGAAGAAAACCAGATGTACTTTCTGGAATCCAGGAAGAATACCAACAGAGACTCCAGATGGCACAAATACCTATCTTGGCAATGTGCTGTTACCTCCATAACAGTTACTCTTCAGATATACACACTCATTCCACTAGGCAAACTGGCATATATTGTTCATGCAGCTGGCATGCAACTACATTAGGACTGATGCCGTATATTCTCCCAAAACTATCCTCAGGTATTTTTATACAGTATAGGTATACTTTGGGCCTGGCCTCTCTCTCAGCCCAAACCATCTCCCAGGTGTCAGGATGTGATATCCTGCCAGCATAAGTGTAGAGGTTTAGAAATGGGATGGAACTTGTAGTACTTGTACGCAATTGGGCCTGGGAAAGAAAGGAGCATTGAAGACAAGCTGAGCATCTGCAAGGTCAACGGTGTGGGTTATCAGCGCTCCTTAGTCTGGAATGTGAGACAAGGGGGGAGAGCTGCCAGAAGGTGGAAGGGAATTTTACTGTTTGTTAGTTAAGCAAGAAAGGGGTTTTTAGCCGTTTGATGTTATGGGAATGGTTGCAGCTTTTGGGAGGGGTGAGTACTGTATGAGGGTTTTTAGTCTAGCTTTTGCGCACGCTTTTCTTCAGACTGAGCTTTGCCTTGGAATTGATAACTTGCATTAATAAAGCTTTTATATCTGTTAATGGCTTGTAATAAGTGTCTCTGGTTTAATGACTAAAGTATCAGAACCATCACACCAGGGTGGTTGTTGTGGGCAAAAGAGAAGGTATTAGGTATGTACGCCACCTTGAGCTGACCAAAAATAAAGGCAGGATGAACATCTGAAAGAATGAATAAACATGTACCACTTCTTTAGAGTACATCTCTACAACTATGAGAAATAAAAAATTTTTTTACAGTAGCATGAAACCTATTACTGCTATTAAGTATGAATTTAGTAAAACTTCTTAAGTTTGCTATAGAGGAAACAGTGTTTTGGGATATTTCTAGGTCAATTTCAGGAACATCAGGGAAACAGTGGTTATGAAATTCCACAGAATTTATTAAAGTAGAAAAACTTCCTCAATACCTTGGAATTATTTAGATATCAAAACTTTCCCAAAGCAATGTATATTTTGGCTATTGAACCATAATGCTCACAAAACATGAGTACATTTGACAGAAATCTACAGAACCTGAGTTATAGACACTTAACTTCAAGTTTATTACATTGTAACTCCTATCATCCTTTGTATTAAGTTGCATGGTTTAGAGGAAAACCCTAAAGAAACCTAGCTTAAAGAACCTTCTCAATTCTGCATCAGAGAAACTCTAAGGAGGCTGATTTAAAAGAAAACAGAAGTGAAAGCAAAAGACTCCTTGTTGATCTCATTTTGACAATCTGCCAAGCAGTAGCCATTTCCCACATATCCGACTGGCCAACTGAATCACAATGACTCACATTCTGGTCCGTTAGCAGTTTCACAAAGCATTTGTTCTTGGTGGGAAGTCAGCATCTCTTTCACATCTCTTGTGGATATGAGAGAATATGGGGCAATTTTTGGGAAAGACCCAGAAATCCTTGATATTTTAGAAAAATAACATCAGAAAAACCCCAATCATAGCCTGGTTGGCAAGAGTTTACTTTGTAAAGAACTGTTGACGTGGTTTTATGTACTCTACATTTATTTATTTTTCTTCTTTTTTTTGTGCCTTCAAGTCAGTCTTGGCTCCTGGCAACATCCTGGACAAGTCCCTGCAGTTTACTCAGCAACATTTTCAGAAGTGGTTTGCTCTTGCCTTCTTCCTAGGGCTGAGAGGAAGGGACTGGCACAAAGTCACACAAAGTCAAACACTTCATGCCCGAGGTGAGACTAGAACTGTTGTGGGTCTTCCGGGCTGTGTGGCCGTGTTCTGGAAGTTGTGGTTCCTAACGTTTTGCCAGCATCTGTGGCCAGCATCTTCAGAGGGCAGGAGCACAGACAGAAGTCCGTGAGGGGAGATGGGCGGTCATATAAATTAATTAAATAAATAAATAAATAAATAAATAAATAAATAAATAAATAAATAAAGCTTCTGTCTGTGCTCCTGCCCTCTGAAGATGCTGGCCACAGATGCTGGCAAAACGTTAGGAAGCACAACTTCCAGAACACGGCCACACAGCCCGGAAGACCCAAAACAGCCATCGAACTCCGGCCGTGAAAGCCTTCGACAATACACTGAGACTAGAACTCATGATCTCCATGCTTCTGGTCTGGTGCCTTAACCACACCACCAAACTGGCTCTATTTATTTAACTGTACAGCCTCAAATCTGACTAAGCACCCTGGCCCCTTTCACTTCTAAATCACCAATTTCATACCTTTCATAGCTTTATCCACTGCTATTCAAACAGAATCCTCAGGAAACCCATTTTTACTGACAAACTAATTCAGGCCAGAACTTGCTTGAAAATAATTATAACACTGTTCTACGCAAGGCACCACTAAGTTTTACATGAGGGGTTGGTGATATTTGGAACCAGAGCCACAACCCCCTTTTTAAGATCCCTTCCTTCTACTGTAATTGCTGAAAATCAGTGCATTTCCTGCCATTTTGCAGAGGGGCAGCCACAAATCTGTAGTAGATAAATTAAAATTAGCTTAATTTTAAAAGCAAAGTAGGGAAAAAACACCAACCCCCCCCCCCAAAAAAGCAGGACATCCTGACAACCATTTGGTATCTTCACTCTACCCACTGCAATTCTCACCTATCCCAAGGAAAAGGTTGCCCATTCTGATTCCCCACAGGTAGCATTCATACCTCTTGGAAGGCCCAGTTCATTGATTCCTCTATGATAGGCCTTGCTGTCCAAAATTCAAATCATAAAAACATTGGGGTAACAGGTATCACCTGGCACTAGCTACAGCCAGCTACCAGACCTTTCCCCTAAGGCACCATCCCATACTTCTTACCCAGTCTGTTAATGCGAGTTCTATGTACTGATTCAGGAAACTGGCAAAAGAACTAGCAGCATTATCACTATGTCGGCCCCAGCCAAGCGCTTTAAAGAGATAGGATAAAAAGCCTGGGATACAAATAGCTACTTCTGTCCTCCTATGCAGAAATATTAGCATCTTCTCTACAGATATTTCCCTGAACTGATACAAGAGCAGCTACCACTTTTTCGCATGGAGAGAAGGCAGACTCAACCGCAGTGAGACGACTTATTAGACATTCCCAATTCTCAGTTCAATATACTGGGGGAAAGCATGTAATGCCCTGCAGGAGACAAGACAAAGGCAGAGGATAAATCTGACTACAGGCTAGGGAGCTCACGGATTCCAGATGCTAAGCTGTGAAAGTGCAGCCAACCTACCTGTTGCGCCAGACCTGGGGCTTAAGTCCTTACACTGGCATCCCCCAGGAAGAGGCCCAGAGACCCAGGCGCCCCGAGAGCCCTCCAAGGCTTCCCGCTCAGGGACCACCACCCCGACCGACACCCCCCCCCGGCAGCCCAGCGCCGCAGCGGCCCTCCCTCCCGCGCGCGTCCGAAGCAGAGGAGCGCCCGGCCGGGGCAGCCTCACCCGCAGTCCGGGGCCGGGCACCAGCGACAGTCCGGGTCGGCGGCCAGGCAGCGCCGGAGCATGAACTCCTCGTACTTGGCCACCAGCTGGGGCGAGTCGCGCAGCAGCAGGCGGATGTCGGCCGGGTTGAGCCGCTCGCTGCACTCGGGGCAGCTGATGTTGACACGGGACTCGGTGATTTCGATGCGAAGGTACTGCCGGAGGCACGAGCGGCACGAGCGGTGCGGGCACGAGAGCAGGCGCGGCGCGTTGCCCGCCGGCTGCCGTACCAGGCACAGCGGGCACTCCAGCTCCGACGGCGGGCCATCCTCCCCCGCCGCCGCCCCCGACTCCCCCTCGCCCTCCGCTGGGGAGGGGGCGGCCGCCGCGGGGCCGGCGGGCGAGGGCGAGGCGGGCGCGGGCGAGGCGGGCGGCGGCGGCGGCGGCGCGGGCGTCGGGAGGCCTTCCTCGGGTGCTGCTACCGCCGCCGCCGCGGCAGCCTCGCGCTCCTCCATCCCCGGCCCGGGCGGCGGCGCCGGCTCCGGCTTGGCCTTGGCGCGGCGGCGGCGGACCCCTGCGCCGGAGGCCGAAGACGAGGCGGCCGAGGCGGCGGCCGAGAAGACGCTCTGGAAGCTCAGGAGGCGGCGGCGGCGGCCCCGGCTGCCTCCTGCGGGCCCCGAGCCCCCGCCGCCCTTCGGGCACTTGGCGGGGGGCGCGGCAGCGTGGAGGGAGGCCGGGCGCGGCGACTCCGAGTCCTTCTCCGAGCCCATCGCGCTGGGCGGACTAGCAGCGACTCTACTGCTGCGAGCGGCGCTACCTCTGAGGGAAAAGGCGAGCCGGGGTAGACCGGCCACGACGCCTGCGCAGACCGGTCGCCGCCTAAGAGGCGGTGCCCAACGGCCGCCGCGGCCCGCGCCTGCGCCTGCGCCTGCAGCCCTCCGCCGCCGCCCGCCGCACCTCGCCCTCCCTCCTCGAGGGGTTAGCTGCCCTTTTCGCAAAGCGCGTGCGCCTGTGGGGCGTGGGGAAAGTGACACGTACGGCGTTTTGCGCATGCGTGTGACGTTGAACCACGTTGATCCCCATATATAGATATGGGCACCTTGGGCAGCCGGGAAATGAGTCGTGAAGATTCCTGTGAGCTGGGCGTGGGGCAATCCCCTCTTGGAAACAGCGTGTATGCACCGTTAATTATTTGTTTACTTTTATTTTTATTATACACCGCTGCATTTCCGGAGACTGGGCGGCTGTGCAACTTGCAATGAAACGAAGATGCTCTGCATTTACTCAGAACTGCTCTTGAGTTGAATTGAGCAGGTTTGCCTATTGCGCACGACTGCACTTTCCTGGTATGCAGCGGTTGCACCAGCCTCCAGACTTAAAAGTTGGGTTGTGATTGCTGCAGGAGGATGCGCAACGGGGCGTGGGGACCTTATGCATAACCGCCGAAAGTCGTTGGTTGCGGCGGGAAATAAATACAAGGTAAAAAATAAGTGCTCCCATCCCGATAGTTCGTTGGGCCTTCCTGAGCTATTCACCTGCCTTCCCTAACAGCATTTGCCATTCTGTTGCCTTGGACATGGTCAGCGCTCCCTGGAATATCTCTTAGTTTTCCACTTTTAGGTTCACCCGGGACATAACACACGCACCCCTAATTTGGACAACTCTACTCTGCTTACTCATACCTCCCTTTGGACTGTATTCACCTGACACTGTGAACAACAACGTATCTTTTAGTGTAGGACATTGTGCAAACAGCCTGTGGTTTGTGTGTCTCCTAACCACCAGACCCAGATGGTTAAATTAGCCCTGAGTGAGCTTGCTGGGCAAACGCAGCCTTCGTCTATCTAAATATAATGGCATGGTCAAACATCTGAAAGAGCAAGAGAGAGAAGTTTGCATGCGGCTTCCAGATGCCTTCTCTGTCACACCCCTGCCTCTGGAACGAACACACACACACACACATGCGTATGGCTCCCAACCTTCAGACAAAAGTCTATTAAGACCTAGCTCTGTTCCCCGGCTTGAGGTTAAGGTGTTCGTGGAGCCCCTGTTGAGTCTTCTTTCTTAGTTTTCTTGATGGTCATGTTCCTTGAATTATGCATTTTAAATATTGTAAGCTACCCAGAGTCTTTTTGGAGTTGCACGGCCTCACACTTCAATAGATTAATAATAATAATAATAATAATAATAATAATAATTTCCCCAGCCCTATAGTTGCAGAAATAACATCCAGCAAGAGGCTGACAAGGGCCCTGGCAGATGTGCAATTGTTCTGCTGCTTGAGCCATCTCTTAACTTTCTGCAACCCGAGAGGTCTGAGAGAGGCTGGTTCCGGCGAAAAGTCAGGCAGCCGCTAGCAACCACCTGCGTTTTCCAAACAGCTCCATGATGGAGCACGCCCTCGCATGTTGAAAGTTTACCGTTCAAGCACCAACGTCTCCTGGCCAATCTTGGTGTGATGGGGGCAGGCCAGGTTCCTCATTTATACGCTAGCCCTGTTTATCTGTACTTTGGAAGGGAGGGAGCTCTGCTTTCAGCCTTACGCAGGGTCTGGGGGAGGCAGGAGTCTTCTCTGGGTGTTGCTGGGAAACTTCTCTCACTCTTGCTCTGGACCCCTTTCCACACCAAAGGCAAGGGGAGAGGCTGGGGCACCGCCTGATGTGATAGAGTCTTTTCACCTGCCTGACCCCTTAGCTGTAAAACACACCCACCACTTCCTTTTGCTATATACTGGATTTGGCAGGGCCTCCTTTTTCCTCCAGCAAAAGGCCTCAAAACTCCACTCCTGTTCACTTGACAGATGCCTCCACCCAGTTTTCTGGGCAACAGCGTGGAAGTGATTTGCCACTGCCTTCTTCCAGAATGATTTTCCAGCTTCCCAGTCTAGGCTACAGACCTGGGATCTCCTGCTGGTCTCCTTTCCAGTTATTAACCAGCTCCACTTGTATTTTGTTTGTTTGTAAATTAGCCAGGGTCAGCTAAGTACTGCTTAAGATGATTTAACTCCTTTGGCATGGTGAAACAGCACATGTGACAAAACCCCCCAAAGATATTAGCTCAGTGTTTCTCAACCCTGGACTTCAACTCCCAAAATTCCCTAGCCAGCTTGCTGGGGAAGTCCACACATCTTAAAGCTGCTAAGGTTGAGAAAAGCCACATTAGCTGCTCCCTGTTGCAAGGACAATACAACACAGACTGGAGGCTCCATCTGCTCTGGAGCCAGTCTGGATTCCTTCTTGCTGTCCTTGATGTCTCTCACATCTTCCGTCTTTGGGGTCTTGGGCACCCCTTCAGATATAGCCCCCATTTCCTCGTTCTGTTTTTCTTTATTTCTTTATTTTATTTAATTAAATGTATATAACCTTTTGTGGCCTTATCTCTCATTCAGGAGGAGCTTTGGGGCCAAGAGTTCCCTGTTCGCACTACAGCTTGCTTTGACACACAGTGATTCTCACAAGATCTGGGCTCTTGGAGGAAGGACGTTGACAATTCAGTCTCAAGGTCTTCTCAGAATTAGAGGCTTGCAACCGAGGCCACTAACTCTGGATATCAAGGTCTTGGTAAAGCCTCCTCTCCCTTTGTCATATCAGGTGTGAAACTTTCAGATGGTACAAATATCTGTCATGGGTTCAATAATCCAGGAAAGCCTGTGAAAAATAGTTGCTTCCCTTGAGGCACACCCAAGAGCTTGCACAACGTGATCCCATCAGGACAGTTTGATCTACTGGGTGATACCACAGGACGTACCGGAAAGGATGTTGCTCTTCATTAATGAGGCTGGATGTTCTGTTTGCCTGCCTGAACCGGGGGTGATTCAGGCTCGCCCCACAGAATTTGAAAGCAGGCTTTGAGGGGCGGTATTGATTTGGGGGAAAGATGTGACTGAATTGTTATTAGACCACCTCTGTTGGTGCAGTGATTGGTTCATCCTTTGGCCATGTACAGAAGAACCACAGAACTGTAGAATAATTTAAACCATCTGTTTGGCTTACACAACAGCATCCTTAAGGAGTACCTTCTCTTCTCCAGGTAATTACTGTGTACATATTTAAAAGGAAGGCACGTCAGGCAAACCCTCATCATGACCGTCTCCCACCCGGAAACCTATGCCCTCACTGTGGGAGGTTGTGCGGATCCAGAATTGGCCTTTATAGCCACTTACGGATTCACCGTTAAAATTTTACCTTTGGAAGACAATCTTACTCGGCTACGAGTGATCGCCAATGATGATTTCCATTTCTTTCAACCTCACCTGAGAGGACAAGTTTTCCAGAGGACGAAGCATCCTTCTCTTCCTTTGAAACCCTTCCAACTTGCCTGCGTCCTTGAAGTGCAGAATTGGATTCAGTAAATTTCCATATGAGATCACATTAGTGCATAAAAAAAGTGGAACTATAACTTCTCAGAATGTGGAGATTACAGATCCAGTAACGCAGGCTAAAATTGCACTGGCTTTTATTTTTTCCATTCGCATCACGTTGCTGATACTAGAGCCTGAAAAGGCTCATCATAGCTTTTTAAAACTTGATTTAAAGATAGTATCAGATGTTTAGTTTGTGACTCATGTTCAGCCTGTGATCAGCTGCCATCCCAAGCTAAGCATTTCCCATTCTATAACCTTGAATATTATTCTGACTTTTAAAAATAAATATAGAACCATGCATTGGTCTCAGATGAATTTAATTTTGCTAGTTCAGGATGAGTTTTCCATCCCACCGCAGCAATCAGAGGTCAAACAACGGGTTTAAACCAGCTGTTTTCAAAAGTAATCCAATGGTGGGGTGCAAAGGTACTTTTCACTCTAGTTTGGTTTTTTTATAATTATTTTATTAAAAGCTTTGATTACAATAATAAAAGATGATACAGACTAAAAAAGGTGCAAAAAACTTTTTTTTGCACCTTTAAAAAAAGAAAGCCCCCCAAAAAGCAACTTCACACCCTTATCACAAGTATAAACAGTTTCACTATCTCTTCATCTCCTCTTAATTAACAAATATAAAACTCTTCATCCCATAACTCATCACTTAATTATAGGCAGATCCAATAAGTAATGTCTTCTCCAATCCAGGTATCAGCAAAAAGTCCAAACAGAGCCCTAAAATAATAATATATATTAAACTATATAAAACTCAACACTCCACATCTCAAGGCATAAAGTGGTCTCAATATCCCAGTGTGAACAAAAGACTAAAGTTTAACATGACAAAAAGGGAGAGTTTCTCCTTTAAAGAAAACAAGCTCACAAATATCCCTTACTTTTAGTAGAAAGACAATTAAATACAAAGTCAATTTAAATGCTATCAGATTAGAGTACATAAAATAACTGTAGGGAGAAACGCTTAAACTTCATGTTAACTGTAATCAAACCCACTACACAACAGTTTTCCATTCCAGATGTCAGCCCCCAAATAACAACATATCCCATTTAAATAAACATTCAATCTCTTTATTTAACTATAAACAAATCCACATCTAAGAGGCATAAAGAAATCCCAGTATCCTAATGCAAACAAACTACTAAAAGTTAACATGACAGAGGAATAATTTCTCCTTTAAAGAAAACAAGCTCACAAAAATTCCTTACTTTAAGTGGAAAGACATTTAAATACAAAGCCAGTTTAAATATCAGATTAGAATACATAAAGTAACTGTAGGGAAAAAGACTTAAACACCATCTTAACTGTAAGCAATTCCAATACATAACATTTTTCCAGTCCAGATGTCAGCAAATCCAAAAAGAACCACCCAAAATAGCAACATGTCCCATTTTAACCCTGGTCAAATAAACTGACTTTGTCTGTAGCTTGAATCATGTCAACTGGATTTCTATTTTCTTAGTGGAAACGTTTCGCTCCTTATCCAAGGAGCTTCTTCAGTCTGAGCAAAGTTGGTAAGGGAATCCTAAATATGTTCCTAGGTAGCTGTGTGACCTTACACCTGGGGCTAGGTCATGGTTATATTGAGATGTAATTTTTAAGTCCTTTTATCATCTAATGGGGGGTCGTTAAAATCACCATGCTGCTGTTGAGCTTCTGAAATGGTCTTAATCTTCCTAGGCACAGAAGACAACACGGGGAGGAAGATGGGGGAGAGTTTGTGCCTGAGGCCCCCACCTCTATTCAAGGAAGGATTTTCCAAGTTGGCATAAATGGATTCCTTGACCCCTCTCTCAAACCACCTATCTTCTCTGTCTAAAATGTGAACATTAATGTCCTCAAATGAGTGTCCTTTTTCTTTTAGATGAAGATAAACTGCTGACTCTGGTCCTGTGGTGTTATTTCTCCTGTGTTGTGCCATCCTCCTGTACATAGGTTGTTTGGTTTCTCCAATGTAGAGTTCAGAGCACTCCTCACTGCACTGGATTGCATAAACTACATTGCTTTTCTTATGTTTTGGAGTTTGATCTTTGGGGTGTACAAGCCTCTGTCTCAGTGTGTTGGTGGGTTTGAAATATACAGGTATGTGGTGTTTGCCAAATATCCGTTTTATCTTTTCAGACACGCCAGCCATGTAGGGAATGACCAGGTTCTTTCGTTTACTCTGAGTCTCAGCCCTATCTGTCGCTGTTTTAGGTCTGGTAGATTTAGATTTGGTGAAGGCCCAATTTGGATATCCACAGGCCTTCAGGGCTGTTCTCAGGTGCTGGTTTTCATTCTTTTTGGAATCCATGGAGGTGGGGATGGTTTCTGCTCTGTGTGACAATGTCCTGATGACTCCTAGTTTGTGCTGCAGTGGATGGTGGGAGTCAAACATCAGATATTGATCTGTGTGTGTGGGTTTCCTGTAGATCCCTATTTCTAGCTTGCCACCGGTCCCAATGAGGACTTCACAGTCTAGGAATGCCAGTCTGTTGTCCTTGGTGTCTTCTCTAAGAAAAGCATATAATATAATATAATATAATATAATATAATATAATATAAAAGCATATAATATAATATAATATAATATAATATAATATAAGAAAAGCAATGTAGTTTATGCAATCCAGTGCAGTGAGGAGTGCTCTGAACTCTACATTGGAGAAACCAAACAACCTATGTACAGGAGGATGGCCCAACACAGGAGAAATAACACCACAGGACCAGAGTCAGCAGTTTATCTTCATCTAAAAGAAAAAGGACACTCATTTGAGGACATTAATGTTCACATTTTAGACAGAGAAGATAGGTGGTTTGAGAGAGGGGTCAAGGAATCCATTTATGCCAACTTGGAAAATCCTTCCTTGAATAGAGGTGGGGGCCTCAGGCACAAACTCTCCCCCATCTTCCTCCCCGTGTTGTCTTCTGTGCCTAGGAAGATTAAGACCATTTCAGAAGCTCAACAGCAGCATGGTGATTTTAACGACCCCCCATTAGATGATAAAAGGACTTAAAAATTACATCTCAATATAACCATGACCTAGCCCCAGGTGTAAGGTCACACAGCTACCTAGGAACATATTTAGGATTCCCTTACCAACTTTGCTCAGACTGAAGAAGCTCCTTGGATAAGGAGCGAAACGTTTCCACTAAGAAAATAGAAATCCAGTTGACATGATTCAAGCTACAGACAATTCCACCTGGATGACTGAGAACCTTCATAGATAAACTGACTTTGTGTTTCTTCTTTTTACATAAAACAGTCTTGCTCTTTAATCCATTCAGATTATCGTTGACCCTTGTTTCCAATTTCTTCAAAACTTTAAACAGCCTCTTTTGTGAGTGCATCAAAAAGTAATTATTCCAACTGCTCTTTGAGATTGTCATTTTTATTTCCTTCTTAATTTTTAAACCCTCATCCAGTTTTTCTTGAATAAGACAAATTCTTATTCAAGTTCTCAGGTATAGTTTGCTGCATATTTTTTTTCTGTAACATCTTCTGGGAACAGCCTGTTCCCAAGAAGACACAACATAACTGACCTTATTGATTCAAAGTCCCGATGCAATTCCTCAAAAATGTCTCTAAACACCATTATAAGTTGCTTGTCTTGTGACATCCCCAATATCAAAAACAATTCTTCTTTCCCACAAAAATGCATTTATTCTTTAAACTTAATTACAAACTTAATATCCAAAATCCAGTATTCCAATGTTTTCTGAGCCCTTAATCTGTTTAAAACTTTCTAAAGCCAAAACCTTGTCTTGCTTTTTGCTGTTTATTTTAAATTCCTAAAAATTGTAAAAATACATCTTCATTTTCTTATATTAAGGACTGAAGGCGCTCACCCGGTGTATTTCCAGCCTTGTCATTTTGAAGGTGTCTAACTTATTTAAAGCAGTTAATAGGCCATTTCAGAAGGTGGTTATCAAGGGAAGTGCCAACTTAGCGTCCTTTGAAAAGGCTCCATTTGTGGCTGGAGCAACAGCAAGTATGGCAAATTCCCTCCACTCCTGGTTCTCCCATCCTCCGCAGACTGCTGCTTGCAGTCTCCTCGTGAGAAGCAACCGTATAGAGCACAGCTTGGGTGATCTCACGTCCTCTCTTTATCCAGAGAGGGTTGAAGGGGCCGATCTACTCATCGGCTCCCTGTCTTTTGCCGCAGATGTCGGCTCCACTTTTCGCGAAGCTGTCTTCAGTCCACCATTCTTCCCTGGAAGTCCACTTTTCACTCCAGTTTGTGATATTTTCTATGGAAAATTCCTCACCCTTGATATGGGTTATTATCTTACCCAAGAAGGTCACCTAGTTTCGGTTTATAGCCAATTAACAGGTTTATTTATTTATTTTATTTTATTCAAAGCTGCCTGTTGCACAATATTGATGCAGGTTGTGATCAGTACAATTCAGTGGTGACTTTTGAAAGAACCATGGAGCTGAGCCAGGAGGTGATACAGCTGCCAAAAAAGCGAATTCCATTTTATGCTAAGTTTCCAAGCCAAGGGCACTAAATGTTCCACTTTCATTGGCCACACCCCACTTGGAGTATTGTATCCAGTCTGGAGCATCAAACTTTAAGACGATTTCAGGGAAACTGGCAAAGGTGCAAAGAAGAGGATGATCAGGAGCTTCAGATTACAGAATGGGGTCTGTTTAATCTTTAGAAAAGAAGAATGTGACAGGAAGACTTTCAAATAATTAAATAGATCTGAATAATGATTCCCCTTCCAACTTCAAGATACTACGAACTCATAATCACGGGCCCTACCACCAGCACCAACCTACATGATTCCTTCTACGTGCTCTTTCTCTGGGCCTGGGTCCATACTAACCCATAGATTTTTTTAACTATGACAGTGTTAAAGCATAAACCATCATTTAGGAGCCATTAGAGTTGGGTTCACACAACCCACTAAGTTTGATTATGTCAATTCCAAAGCCACCCCAGCCAAATGATGGCTTAATGCTATAACTCTTCGCTGTAGAGTTATATTGGGTCCATAAACCCAGTTAAAAGAATCTTTAATTCCGGGATAAGTGGTTCTCAAAGTATGGACCCTCTCAGGGGGTCCGTGAAGTCAAATAAATAAATATTTTAAAATGTCTCTGTTTTGATTTCTAATGCCGTAAATATTGATAGATATAACCCACATAAACTGAAGCTCTTTGGGGTCCTCAATCATTTTTAAGATTGTAAAGGGTTCCAGTTTGGTGTCATGGTTAAGGCACCGGGCTAGAAACCGGGACACCTAGTCCCTCTCTGTAAGGATGGAGAATCCAGAAGCAATGGACTGGATACTCCACCCTTACACAGGATAAAATAAGGGAGAACTGGGAGGGACAAGAAGACGATGGGAAGCTGGGGAGGAAGCACTAGCCCGCAGGAGAACAGACAGACATCACCACATCCAGTCCAGAGGACAGGAGAAGCCAGGAAGAAAAGAGCCACCTGCGCAAGCAGGCACAGAGACGGGAAGAGAACAGAGGGCAGGGGGGGGGGGGGGGAAAGAAATTGAATAACAAAAGAAGAAGGCTGGGAGAAGCAGGGGGGGGAAGGAACCCCATTCACAGCTTTAATGTGGCATGATGCTGGTCCAATAAAGAATTGCACATATCCCATGTGGCTTGTGTTGTTAATTACTGAGTTTGGGCCATAAGATCATGATCCTCACACACATTCTCAGCCCTTGGAAGGAGGCAATGGCAAACCACTTCTGAAACTTTGCCAAGAAAGCTGCAGGGGCCTGTCCAGGCAGTTGCCAGGAGTCAGCACCAACTTGAAGGTGCTGAAAAAAAAGAGGGGGGTCCTGAGACCAAAATGTGGATTAACCCCTCTTGGAAGCCTTTGCCTGCCTAGCTGGATCGGGGGAACGCAGCACCCGTGTGGGGTCCCAGGGCTGGCTTTCTCCACTAGCATCCCTGTGGGCACCGTCTGCTTTGCCCCACTGGCTGGCATTCACCTTATTTTGCAATCTAGCAAACGGATCATTGGTTATCCATTTCCTTGTGGCAGCCAACGTGGTGGGTCTGAAAGGAACTGGGGCCAAATATGGCAGGCGAAAGCTCCATTCCTCATCTCCCCCTCCTCTCTTGCGCTTGCCTGCAAAATATATTGCTCTTTCTTCCAAGAGATTTGCTGACACATATTTTCCAAACGCAAGCAGCAGCTTGCAGGAGCAAAGGGGTAGTGGGGTTTGCATTGAATTCTGAGCCCCCCTTTCTCTTTTTATTTCCTGCCAGGATACAGAGGCTGCAGGCCAGAACCTGCATGGATCCTAGGACTCCTTCCTTTGGGCACGCAGGACGTTGCTGCCCCTTTGCCTCCCCACCCCCACCCCCACCCCCCTGCTCCACTGAGGACAGAATCCCATTTTAGAAATTAAATTTTAATTTCTGATTGTTCTCTCTGCACGCTCAGCGAAGCAGTTTCCTGTTTCATCAAGAATGATTTGCAGTTAACAGCCTTTCTGTTCTGTGGGAAGAAGGGCACCACAGGCCTTTTGGGTTGCTATGGGCAACTGTAGAATTTTCACTTGAAACTAGTGAGAGTTGTGGATGTACATGGAGCGGGTGTGCAGGAAGACGTGCTGGTCGATTGCAGCCATGCCTTGGAAGTTGGGTTGTGCAATCGCATATTTTGTCATATGGAAGTCAACAGTTGGCCCATTCTTTAAAATTAAATGTCTAAAGAGCAGACTTGCACTCCACACGAAAGTTGCTGAGACAAGGTTGGCTGATGTGTTTCCTAAAATTCCAGAAACTGGGCCCATTAAAAACTCCTCTTTTGAGCAGGAAAAATATGTGAGATTGACAAATGAACATGAAAGCCCCTTCCCTCTCTCCCCAGGACATCCCTGCCCCCAGGAATCGTAGATTTAGATGACAAGATTGCTTCAAACTATTACAGGCTTCACATACCGGAAGCCTTTTCTCCAATGCTTTGTGTGTGAGATTGTCCTTTCCACAGCAGTCCTAGAAGTACCACTAAACAGGGAGGGCTTATTTCTAGATAGGGACATTAGATGTCCTAAAGCTGTTAGGAGAAAGCTCTCGTGTGCTGATATTTGTCAAGACTATTATGGCCTTCAGGCATCTGTCTTAAAGACTATATGTGAAGGTGAAGGTTCCCCCTGCACATTTGTGCAGTCGTGTCAGACTCTAGGGGCCGGTGCTCATCTCCGTTTGTTAGCCGAAGAGCCAGCACTGTCCGAAGACGCTTCCGCGGTCATGTGGCCGCATGATGCGCGCGGAACGCTGTTACCATCCCACGGAAGTGGTACCTATTCATCTACTTGCATTTGCATGCTTTCAAATTGCTAGGTTGGCAAGAGCTGGGGCGAGTGCGGGAGCTCACTCCGTCACGCAGGGCTAGGGATTTGAACCTCTGAACTTGCGATCTTCTGATCAACAAGCCTGGCGTCTTACCCGCTGAGCCACCACGCCCCTCTTAAAGACTATATAGCAAGTCTCAAAATAAATTAATTTCAGTTTTGCCCCAAAATCAACACCAGGTTCCAGAAAGCCTCAGGATGTCTCATTTAGCCTCAGAGCCCCTGGAACTTTAACAATTGAAGCAAGTCTGAGGTGGAAGGAAGGAAGGAAGGAAGGAAGGAAGGAAGGAAGGAAGGAAGGAAGGAAGGAAGGAAGGATGGATCCTAGGAACTGGGGTCACATATTATGCCAAGCCATGATGTGGCTTGGTTTTGGTTTAGTGCGACATTTGAACCTAGCCACTGTGGTTTGTAAATCATGGTCTGTGGTTTAGTGTATTGTGCAAACCCAGCTAATTATAATTTACTCAATTCATCCTAGTTAAACAAACCATGATTTAGCATAACACAAAACAAAACCCATACAGTCAAACCAAATGGTCCAGTTTGACTCTTTATGTAGGTTTGTTCGGTCAAGAAAGGGCAGTGCAGGTGTTGATTCTTCAAACTTTACTCACCCACCTCCCAACTGGATGCATTTGCCTCATCTTGTGTTGCCAGGATCACAAGTGGGTAATTAACTGCCAAAGAGTCAGAAATCCTTCAGCTCTAAAAGCTTTGGGGAGGAGGTTCTGTTTGCTTATCTTTGTGATAGCAAACATATTTGCTGCTTTAAAAAGCGATAAAGGTGGCAGGAAATTGATGACCTTCTCCGCTTTTTGTGTGTGACTGAAAGCATAACAGCAGCCTTGCAGGGTTAAATCTACTGCAGGTCAGGATTTCTCTGAAGCTGAGAGAGGAGGTTATGACAGCCCTTGGTGCCCCTGGCTGCTTCTGCTCTCACAGTGCATAAGGCTGGGCTGAGAGAATCGCATCTTCAACCCTGCGGTGGAACAAAGGACCTTGCAATGGAGTTCCTACTATTAACCCTGCAGGGCCAAGGTTCGTTGGGTTCTTCCTGTGCCTCTCGCCATGCAGCCCATCATTCCATTCCATTCTTGTCTCCGGGCTGGCTGCACTTTTAAGAGCTTAACATGCACTTGCTCCGGATCTTTTTGCACTCAAACCTAAATTTTGCACGAGGCAATCTACAGTCGAATAATGTGCAATGCGTACGGGTCAGCAACAGGAAGGGGCCACTGTAATGACAACCAAGGTTGTGGCTGCATCAACAAAAGTATAGTTTCCAAACAGCATTCTACTTTCTTCTGCATTGGTCAGATATCCTCAGAAGGTGTCTAGTTCTGGACACTAGTCTTTAAGAAGGGTCCAGACCTGCCAGAACAGGATGATGATCAAGGACTAGAAACTAAATCCTACAAAGGGAGCCCAGAGGATATACTTAGTCTTGAGAAGAGAAAATTGAGGGAAGACAAAACCCACTTTTCAGGTAGCTGAAACGACATTAAACAGAAGATCCAGACCTTCATTGTTACAGAGAAACAGGACGTAGAATTACCGACTCAGGCTACAGGTAGAGAGATTCTGGTTGGATATTAAGAAAAACCACCCGGGCAGCATGAGCAGTTTGGCAGTGGGACCAACGACCCGGAGAGGCAGGGGCCCCTTTTCACTGGGTGGGTTCAAGCAGAGGTTGGACAGAGAATGTTTGAGGGAGTCCCTGCCCTGAGCAGGGGGTTGGACTTCACTGCCCCCTCCAATTCTGAGATCCTCTGGTTCAAGCTGGTCAACAAACTGCAGTCTATGCCTGGAGGCGTTAGAGTCAGGCATGCGGAGTTGGGGAAGTTTAGTGCCTAGCAAGATTGCCTGGAAATGCAGCGGGAGACTGCTACTGATCCGGAGCCAACACAGGCCAACGAATCTCTCGCCTTCAAGGTCGGATTCTTGGATCTCAGCCCTCAATACAGCGACAAGATGGAGCGTGAGCAGAAAATGTCCCTGCAAGAGCATACAGGTTCACAGCCACAGAGCCAGCACTTTTCGGAAATGAGAAAGGAGGTGAGCCGGAGAACGTTCCCACTTGGGTAACTAGCTGCAGCTGCAGGCAGCCGCCCGGCATTGCTAAAAGCCTCCCTCCACCCTGGATTGGCTTAAACCAAGATTGGCTTGCCAGAAGCCTGCCTTAGCCTCTGAACTAAGGGAAACACGGTCTTTTTGCAGCATTGGAGCCATGGGGAAGATAATGCGTTCCTCCACCACTGTGCCTGATAGGAAATTTTAAAAAATGCTTTTGAAACGTAAGGATTGGTTTTGTCTAGAGAGGTCTCCAAGGGGCGACCAAAGGGACTTGCTGGTGCCATTCTCCTCTTGCTGCTGAGTCATGACTCTCCCCATTGGCAGAACCATGATGAAAGAATGAAGTCCGCCCTTGGAAGGCCATCATTCCCACCCCAAGACCAGGGAAGCCCCTGGGAGCCATAAGGCCATCTATTCTGCCTCTCATGCGTGGGTGGGGAGGGCATCTTGGAGAGGCTAAAACAATACATGTTTTTGCAAGAGGCAAAAACAAGTCAGCAAGGGGCACTTAGGCACTACAGTGCCTCTGGACTCTTCTCTAAGGGCCTTTCTATTCCATCCCATTAAAAAAAATTAAAACAACATTAATTAAGAAAATGCTGCTTCAGACTTATTTGCAGGAAGAGCTGCTGGAACTAATTTGCCTTCTGCGCAGCGAGTGTTTATGACTGGTCCTGCCCAAGGTGGCAGCCATTTTGCCACTAGCAGCCATTTTGTAAGTGAACCCTACCTGTGCTCCCTGAAGTCCAAATGTGCTCCTCCTCAAAAAAAGCTGCCTATCCAATCTTCGACAAAGAGAAACAAAAAATTGCTTTTCCTCCTCCATGGAGAAAATTAGGAGGTTCTTTAGCAAAGGGACTGTGAGGATCTTATCTTGACTAAGTCATAATGAAACCTCATTGCATCAAAACAGTCCCCCCTCCCTGATACCTCTTGATATCCTTGCCAAGAAAAGCATGAAGATTAGCTTACGGTGCTTGGTACAGGCCCTTTAAGGAGGAGGGCCCTGGAAACGGCCAATTCCCCCAGGAAGTAAGGATTCAGGAACTGGTGATAAGAGCAACCCCCTGCAAGCTGCTTGGTTATCAGCAGAGGAACCCCCTGGTTTCCCAGGTCACAGAAAGAGAGTTTAAAAAGGGAAATGAAGAGGACTCTGCCATCATGTATTTTTGGAAGATGTGGGTTGCAGACGAGAAATAGTTCAGGGGCTGGAATTCTTGTACCCCACCCCTTTTGTCTTAACAAATCTAGCATCGTAGTTGGGAAAGGAAATACTTTCAGATTGAGGCAAATGCTGAAGGGACTGGCAGGTGCCATCTTCCTGCCCCTGCCAAAACACCAACGCCTGAGGGGAGAGATGGAGCTCTTTCAGCCATGCCGAATCGCACAGAATCCAAGCCCTACTCTTTGCTCGGTGCGGAAACCCAAATTAAAATATTTCTGACTGCTGGCGGTCAAATCTCTGTTAATTATGGATTCCACTGGCACTCCTGTAGGAAGTTCTTCAGGCCATTCAAAAGCATCTGCCTCCACGTTTAGCAACTGCCTTGTTTAGCGACCGTTCACAGTTACAACAGTGATGAAAAAGTAACTTCACAACCAATCCTTGCATTTACGACCCTCACAGGTCTGTAAAGCGAAGGAAAGCTGAAGACCCCAAGCACAGTCAGTTTCACTTAGCGACCGCTTCGCTTAACAACTGAGTTGCCTGTTCCAATTGTGATCGCTAAACAAGGACTACCTGGATTGTCATGCTCTGGGACAGATATTGACCTTCTGTGTGAGATCCTTTCAGGTGTTGAGAGACAACTCTTACATTCTCCCTTGATATTCTCATTTGTTTGAAAGGACTCCATTTCTGGAGCCTTATTTGTCCTCATGGCCAGTGCAGATAAAAGTGAACAGTCCCACGATTTCAAAATTATACTTCTGTTGATGCAGCCTAAAACTGCTTTTGCAGCCACTTGACATAGCTGACTCATATTCTCTGGAAAGATTACACCGAAACTCTTTACAAACAAGGCTACAGAAAGATTTGTAGGCAGAAAATATATTCAGGAGAGTGAGGTATGATAAGCAATAGACTGTAGTCTATTTCCTAATAGGAAAGAACCAGGCACAGATGTTTTCCTCCAATAAAATACCCACCAAACGGTGAAAGCTGCAGAAGCAGCAGCAGTTAAGGAACAACACAGTGTCAACAAATATGGGACTAGACTGCGTAGCCTAGAGACTGGAAGAAAAGGTCCTGCATAACGCTGTAAAAAAGGGAGTTATAAAAGAATGTGCAACTTACAGAAGTATTGTACCAATTCCTTGCACAAACAATTTTTGGTCAAGATCTTACAAAAAGAATACGTGGAGAGATAGGTAGCAAACGAACAGTCAGGCTTCAGAAAAGGCAGAGATCAGATAGTTATGACAGCTAAGATGGATAATGGAGAGAGGAAGAGAATGTATGACAGTTTATTTTGCATCATTAACTAGAGCAAGGCCATTGGGCAAACCATGCCAGAATGCAGAACCTATGAAAGCCAACGGTTGTGCCAGAACACCCGAGCATTCTTTGGTGGAATCTTTCCAGCAAACAAGATGATACTGCACAAACTGAGTTTGGAGAAGTAGCATGAGACAAGAATGTGTGTTGCTTTCAGGTTTGTTTAATTTATGCACAAATGTAGAATTGGAATTGATGACAGCTACGATCAACTGAGGGTTGAAACTAACAATTGATATGCAGACAATAGCACTTTGTTAGCCAAGAATAAAGACAACTTAGAAGAGCTTATTATGAAAGTGAAAAATCTAGATTAATGCTGACTATTAAGAAAATATCAAGCATCATGCTTTGTGAACTATAATAGCAAATTAATGAAAGTGGTAGATTGTTTTATGTCTTGGGCTTAAGAATACTTAAGATGGACAGCCAGCTGGAGAAGAGGAAGAAGGCAATGATAGACAAGAACATGAATGATAAAGTCATTTCAGTAACAAAGATCAGAATAGCTAAAGCTGTGTTTTTCCAGTGGCAAAGTACAGTATGGCTGTGAAAGCTAGTCACTGAGAGAGCAAGCAAAAGAAGATGTTATGTTATCTGTAAATTTTATTTTATTTTTTTATTTATTTAATTTATTCCCCGCCCATCTCCCATACAAGGGACTCTAATGATTACTAATAGCAACTGCAGATAGACCCAATCAATCTTGGGCCAAATAAAGGCTGACCGATTTCTTGAGGTGAAGATCAGCAAGCAGAAACGCACAAACTCTGGGCATGTGACGTGAAATGAATACGCTTGGCAAGGTTGAGAAGTACAAGGGGAGAACACAACTGATGTTGATGGATGGGATCAAAGACATTATTAGAATCACCTTGGAAGAGCTATCAATTACAACTGAGGTTGGGATTGCAAGCATTCCTCCATGTAATCCGTGCCCAACTCTATGGCACCGATCCCAAGGTTATTTTTCACAAGTATTGGCAAGTCAGATATTCTATTCCATCCTATATTTTGCATTTGTTTCTTGAACAAAGAGCTTTGGGTTTGCCTCCACTAAATTTCATTGTGTTATTTTCAGTTATTTCTCTAACCCAGAGCTTTCCAAACTTTTCATGTTGGTGACACACTTTTTAGACATGCATCATTTCGCGACACACTCTTACAGCAGGGCATCATTTCACGACACACTCTTACAGCAGGGCACAAGGCAGGCACTAGGACCTGCATGGAATCCTGGCAGGGCTTGGAGGCAGCAGCAGCTGGACACACCCAGACACTGCAGCCGACACACTAAGGTGTCCGGACACAGAGTTTGGAAAGCTCTGCTCTAACCTATCAAGATGGTTTTGAATTTTGTTTCCTTGTCTATTACCTGTCCCACCCAGTTTGGTGCCATATGCATATCCAATAAACATTTCCTCCACCACTTCATCCAAGTTCCTAATAAAAATGTTGAAAAGCAAAGGGCCTAGGACTGAACCTTGACATCCCATTCAATATTGTATTAAGTTTCGTGAGGAAGGGTTGATCAATTGCTTCTTGAGTAGAGTTTTGAGGGTTGAGTGCAATTTTGCTCCAGGTCTGTATCTGTTTAACAAGCATGTCACCCAACTCACCCTTAACTAGTCTGTTAATCAGACTGCCCCCTCCACAAAGGGTAGACTTTTGCAATGCTGGAAGAGCGAAGACAGATAGGGAGGTCTAGTTAGCAGGCAACTCAGATAACACCTAGTTTTCCGTAACTTGGTGCCTTCCAGGGTGTTGAACTATTCTCTGCTGGCATGGCCCAAGCTGAGGATGGGGGAAGTTGTAAATTCAGGGAAGAAGGGCATTCACCCTACCAAGTTGGAAAGACTGTGGAGGGTTTTCCTCACCTGCTTAGTCACCTACCTCTTGGCCCTCCTTGCTTTTCTCAAGAGCAATCCCTTCCCCCCAGCCCCTCCAGCTACTTAGCCTCCTCAGCCAATGGTACCCTCTCCATCACACTGCTATTCCAGTCCTGCTGCATGTTTGCCATTTCCCATGGAAACAGTTGCTATGGTGGCGCAAGCGGGGAATTCCATCTTCTGGTCCTTCTTGCCTCAGCATCACCACCACCTCTCGCAACTGTGGCTTGTGAGCTCCTTCCAGCCTGCACGAAGGAGCCACAATGGGGGGTTATGCTCTGCCACCCTACTCTACCAAACCCCGGTCCTGGCTACTGGAAAGAAGAGAGGGGATCCATCAGCCAGAGCCATGTTAATGAACTCTTTTCTCTGAGTTTGTAAGGGCTACCCAAATCATACCAGTCGGGAATATGGCTGTGCGTACAGCTGCGGGAGTATAGATGGAATAGGTTTTTCTGCCACGTGAGAAAGGCAAGGCACCACAGGGAGAAACCAGGCTAGGAATGGCACAGCCTTTCTCTTCTCTGGTTTGCAAGGAAAACATCCAGTAAATATGGGGAACGATGCTGAACAGAGTGGAAGAAGGGAAGCTAAAGGCTGCTCCTCTACCTCCCTTGACTCATAAATGACAGTGGGTTCTCCATCCCCTTAAGCACAAGAGTGCTTGTTCACAGATGTGTTGGAGGGAGGTACCTTGGGGGGGATGGGACAAAAAGGAGGCAGAAAAGGTCAAAGGGACAGGATTCTCCCAGTTTCATGAATACATTTGCCGTTCACACTTTCCTTGGACCTGGTGACCTTCTGATGGGTGGGGCTACAATGACCAAGGGCTAGCTAGGTATTCTGGGAGTTGTAATCCCATACATCTCGAGAGCACTAGCTTGGGGAAGGCTTGCTACAGCCATTAGGACACTCTGCACATAGTCATTTTCTTTCTAGCAGGCCCTCCGAGATGGAGGCGGCTTCTCTCTCCATCAGCAACTGTACCACCAAGACAAAGTTTGAAGCTGGTGTTTTCTGTTTCACAGCTTTACCCATGAGTCACTGATTTGAGATGGGCGGCTATATAAATTGAATAAATAAATGACGACTCTACTCAACAGGGTAGGGGAGAGGAAATTGATTTTTGATAGGCTTTTCCAGCATCCAGGAACAGCAGTTTCCAACTTTCAGATGTTGCAACAAAGAAAGTATTCTGCATTGGCTTACAGGTGCTTCCAATGCAGGCTGTAAATCCACCTCTGGGATTTAAGCAAAGCAAAAGTTGTAATACATTTGCGAAAGACAGCATACTACTGATGAATTATGAGTCAAGCAACTGGGAACTTTTCTCTCTTGGTGAGAGTCATAATCAAGTGCCTTGGAATTAGTTTTTCATCCATAAATTAGACTTCCTGCTTAAAACATTATCCCTTTCTGCCCAAGGTTATCCCCATCTTCCATGCTGCGTATAAAATTATGTGTGTTGCCTTTCCAGGTTCTTTCTTTGAGAGCTCACAGGTATGAGGGTTTACCTCTTCTGTACAAAAGCTAGGATTTCACAGAAACGAGACCCTTTGCCAAGAAAAAGGTCACCATATCCATTCTACATGTTTCTCTCTGCACCCTTCTTTTCCCCGCCACCCCCCACCCTGGCATCACCCCCTTCTGCCCCAAAGACCCTGGGGCGAAATCAAGGCACCCAATGGCTCAGGTACAACATTCACAGCTACTTTATTGACGCCGCAGGGCAGCCCTTGGAGAAGGGGAAACAAATGGGAAATTGCAATCACCTTCTTTGGGGGGTGGGATGAGACAGAAGGGGGGTTCTTGGCTCTGTGCTTTCAATATTCGAGGGAATGAGAGTCGGTGAAATGCAAAAAAAAAAAGTACTGTCCCCAGAAGGGCGAAGGCTTCAGGTGCCCGTGGTTAAAAACTTTGAGAAGGAAGAGGAGGATGTTCCCTGCCACGCCTGCATCTTAATAGCCAAGTCACACTTTTCCTCAGTGGCTACTGGAAGCCCATTTTAGCTCCCAACATCCAGGATGAGAATCACTGGCCCCACAAAGAGCTCAAACCCACCTTCCTAGAAGAGCCGCTGCTCTGGACTCGCCTATCGGAAGCCTCTGCGCCGCGGTGGCCAAGAGGGACCCTTCCACCCAAGGGGTCTCCAGCCCAGGGAGGAGCCACGTGGGGAACCCAGAGTTGGGGGCTGTGCTTTATGGGAGCCTTGAACACACACTGGGAACTGAACGGAGGGGCCATCTTTCTAAAACCCTGGTAATAATAAGGAGAAAAAGCACCGGCAGTCAAGCTTGGCTTGTTCTGCTTCGCTGAATGCTGAAAGTTCCCCTTTTGACACATTACAAATAACTGATTTCGTAACGAAGCACCCCGCCCCTCAAGCCTGCTGCAACACTTTATTCTTCTCTTCCTTCCCAGGTACTGATTTGCCTTTCTTAAAAACAGGATTTCCCCTTCAGTGCAGTTCTGGAGAGAAACCCCAACTTCCTGCAAAGTTTCCTTCCCTTCTTGATCTGGCCTTCCATCCCGCCCCCCATTCTTTGTCCCAAGAGCAAAGCCGGGGTGGGGGGAGGCAGTTGCTGGACATGCGGTGCTCGATGCCGTCATGGGCTGCCCGCCGTCTGGAATCACGCGGCTGAAATAAAGACAAATATAAAGAAGAGAAACCATCCTTAAAAACTCATAGTGAACCATACTTTATGGCAGACAGACGGCAGAGACGTGCAACGGAGAAGCAAAGCGGGTGCTTGGACGGCTCTGTTGTTCCAAAGCAATTACACCCTACCTTTCATTGCATTTCATCCCAGGGCGCTTACAATGCACATGAAGGCAACTTGCAGCAAGGATGTCAGTTGCCTGGGGAGAACCACTAACCTGCCATTTGGCTAAACGGGCCTGGGCTTGACCAAGAAGGGAACTGGGAAGCTCCCTCTTCCCCATGAGATTAAAGGTAGTCCTCACCTAACAACCATTCGTTTAGTGACGGCTTGGACTTACGACAGTGCTGAAAAAATCGACTTACGACCGGTCCTCACACTTACAACTGTCGCATCATCCCTGCAGTCATGTGATCACGATTTGGGCGCTTGGCAACCGGTTCGCATTTATGACCGTCGCAGCATCACGTGGTCATGCGATCACCATTTTTGACCTTCCCGGCTGGCTTCTGGCAAACAAAATCAATGGGGAACTGCGTGATTCGCTTAACAACCACTTGGTTCGCTTAACGCCCACAGCGATTCACTTAACAGCCGCTCCAAAAAAGGTTGTAAAACCGGACTGGATTCGTTTAATGACCACTTTGCTTAGCAACCAAAATTCTGGTCCAATTGTGGTCGTTAAGCGAGGACTACCTGTATAGCACAGCCTTTACTTTGCAAAAAGGGGTTTGTGCTCAACAGACATTTTGGAATCCTGGCCAGGAGGACACCAGGGCAACAAGAGCCATTTTCTCTAACCTAACATGGCACCTTCCAACATGCTGAGACCGCAACTCCCAGAATTCTCAACGGGACCGAAGCCACCCGGGACTTGGGAGCCTGGAATCCCGCCTCGGAGGGGGTCGAGTTGGAGAAAGTCACTCTCGCGAGCCCCGTTTCCTTGCAGCGGCCTCCTTGCGAGATGCGCTGCCGGTGCTCCCAGGGACAAAGCCGTTCGGGGGCAGAGGGACTGCGCAGGCCCACGGAAATCAGGCTGCAACTTGCAGAGGCGCATGGATGTCCTTCGGCTCACGGCGTCCCGTCGGCTTCCGCAAGGGAGGACTTCCTGGGGGTGGGGGACCCTTTCCCAGCCAGACAGGCATCCTGGTTTGAAGAGGACCGCCTTGCCAACAAACCTGCCAAAGGGGGACCTAGATCGCCTTCGAAACTGGGAGAGCTCTTCCTCAAATCCTGAAGGTTGCTCACTCACCGGATCAGGAAATGTTCTTGAAAAGCATTGAGAGGAGTAAGAGTAAAATTGGGAGCAGATCCTTTGGAGGCATTTTGATTATCTTAGTCAGCTGACTTTGGCCCCCAAATCACATTCTTCTTGAACCTTTGTTGGGGAGGGAGTGGCTGCCAGCCAGCTATTCTGGGAGCTGGAACCCTTAAGATCCACGAGGTAGTTTTACGTATTTATTAGATCCATTTATATGGCCATCCCACTCACACCTGCAACTTCGGTTTTGAGTCGGGACGATCACCAATGCAAATAGGCACCACGTTGCCAGGAGAACAAGTAATAACCAACCCCAGGGGTGGTTAGCACCCTAAAGACGCTCCCTGGAAATTAAATCAAGAACTTTTTACTATCTCCCTCTTGGAACATATTATTTATCAAGAAGATTGTTTTTATTGTATTTTAACTAATATCCTATTTTATGTAAACCGCCCAGAGTCGCTCTCGGAGTGAGATGGGCGGTGAATAAATTTGATATTTCTGCTGGAAATGTTAATTCTCTGCCCTCCTTTCTTTTAAAGCATAGCTTTCCAAATGGTGTGTCACGACACTTTAGTGTGTCGCAACACAACCTGGAAGCGGCGGCGGCCCCCGTGCAGTGGTGGCGTGCGCGGCAGCAGCAGCGGCGGCGCACCATCAGCGCTTCCGCGTTTTAGCGGAAAACACAAGGCCGCCACGCGCGCCCCCGCGCCCGCTGGTGTGTCGCCAACGGCAGCAGTTTGAAAAGCACCGCTTTAAAGGCTGCCAAACACCCTATGACCTATTACATTTCTGGCGCTGCACTTCCTCGCCCAGCACGAGATGACTGTAGCTGCTTAGAATTCTTCAAAGGGAGAAGGTTGCTCTTTGAGAAGAACAGAAACAGAAAGCACAGGAGGAAAACGGAGAGGAAAACGAGGACACAGGTCAGCCGAGAGAGAAATGCTTCCCCTTCCCATGCCTACCACCTGGCTGCCCTCTGACCCACAAGTGCAGCGGAATGGCCAGCTGGCCCTTCAAATGGCCACCTCCCAGGCAGCCTTCCTGTCTCTGCCGCATGTCTGAAGCTGCGAGGAAGTTGTGGGAAGTCGAGGAACGTCACGCCAAGCCAGCCCAAGCAGAGCCCGAGAGGGAGGCAGAGTTTGGGTGCCCCCCTCCTCCCTACCGCTGCCAGCTTGGCCCCGAGAAACTGACCTTGAGCACGTCTCAAGGCCAGAGAATAGAGGGGAGGCGGATGGTGTAGCTGCCTCGAGGGCAGCTGGAGCCATATCTCGGGGGCTCTTAGCCAAAAATCCCAGGAGGCCAAAACAGGAAATGGGGAAAGGGTCTGTTCGCCCCCCCACCCAACGAAAGGCGCAGGCAGATGGCCTGCCAGCAAACATTCCGTTCCAGGAGCAAAACTCAGCACGCCAGGGGACGGAACGAGGGGCTCCACACTGACCCAGGCCCAAGCAAAGGGGCTCAGAAGCGGGAAGGGCACATAGCCCTGCAGCTTCGACCTCCACGGCACGGCCACAACGCGGCGTGGACATCCTGAGCCAGCTTTCTCACGCTGCTTAGAGCGTACCGGAATTCCCAGACTGGTCACTGACCTCAATCAAGATTCTTCTTCACTGGAATTCCACATGAAGAAAAGCTGAATTTTCCACCCTAAAGGAACTGTACAGCCTGGGCGGTTTTGCAGCAACTTCCCCATTTTACTTAATGTGAACTTAATGTGATTGTGTGGGACACACAAAAACCCTCTCTCCAGCCCCTTGGAAATTTTACTGCCTGCCTCCCACCCACCTCTTCTACAGAACCATAACTACTTGAAGTTTTATTTTTTTAAAAATGGAAGAGATAAAGCAGACTCTGAATTCTGTGCCGCCTACGAAAGCGTCTCCTTTTATCACCAGCTTATGAAAGTACGGGACAAATGCTGCCCTGGAGACATCCTATGCTGTGCCAGTTAGTTCCACTTGACCGGAGCAGGAAAGGAGAAGAACAAACAATTCAAACCTCCGTTATTCACGCAAGTGAAGGTATCTGTGCTTCTGTGCCCTCCCTCTTAAGCTGGCACAGCATTCCATTGTTTGCAGCCACGGAGCCAAGGCTTAGGCCAGCCGCTTTCCTTCCTGCTGCTGCTGAGGCGAGACCTTCAGCACTCCTGCAAAGGTTGATCCGCAGGTGGAAGAGCAGAAATGGCACCATTTCCTGATTTAACCAATTCTGCCGGACCTTTCCCTTGGACTGAATAGGTTTCCAGGCTCCAGAGAAGGCCCCGGAGTGCGCTGCGCCCCCTGCTGGCCAGCTGCACACGCAGCCCCCGAGTTCCCGCACGTTAAAAAAAGAAGTATACGTTACAAATGAAGAGTCACACGTTTGTTTAATGGACTGCTGGTACAGCCTTTCTCCACAGTCGTTTTGCACCCACTCCTACAGCCTTCTTTCTTGCTGACCCCGGAAGACAGGAAAGTAGAAGGGAGTGCCAGAAAGGAAGAGAAGAGCCTTAAATGAACATAACCAGGTCTTTACTTGTTGCTTTTGAGAAGGCTGCCAGGATGCTGGCAAAAACCACATCTGGAGACTGGGAAGCATCAATAGCTGTATGGATGCCACGCCGGGAGTAGTAGTCCACCAGAGGTGTGGTCTGGGTGTGGTAAGCCTTCAGGCGTGTTTTCAGCGCTGCTTCGTTGTCATCTGACCGGCGGATCAGGGATTCCCCTGTGACCTGGCAAGAGCAGCAGTTCGTCAACAAGGACACCATCCAAGGACCGCCCCCCGTTCAGGATTCCTGAGCCAGAGAAGCCTGGCCCCCCACCCTTAAGGAGCATGGATGCCAGAGCTACCCCAGGCAGCTGAAGGCACGAAGTTCCGCTGATCGGCTGCTGAGGTGATGAGACGACAGTTCCCGGTCGCTCAGTCCCCCTTTTCAGCCAACGGAGCGTGAAGCAACTGCTTTGGGTCAGTGACCTGGCCTGGCCTTGAACAGGGCAACCCTTACAGACCCACTGACTGGAGCCATTCGCCTTCCAGCTGGCCAAGGGTCCTCAAAGCAGGGCATGGTGAGGCGGCTGTGCCAATGCCTGCACGGGCAACCCCCGGGGCCCTCTCCCAATGCCCGGTTGGAAAAGGCTCCTCAGAGTAATGCAGCGAAGGCAGCCAGCTAAAGGGGGATTGGTGATAAGGCTCATGGGCAGCTCTACCTCTGGCATAGGCAGAAGACATGAAATGGGAGAGTCCTAAGAAGTGCTGGGTGAGGGGAAGTTGGAGAGCAGCAAGACGTTCCCCTCTGGGAAGACTCCTGCGACTTCTTTCCTGCTGAACCCTGCGGGGGGGGGGGGGGGGGCTTCCTCTCACAACACCAGCAAGCAAAGGATTCTGTGATGTGCGCAAAATGTTTCCTTTGCCCAAAAATAGAGTTCAGATAAACTGCACCAAAATTCTGCAATCTGCGTCAAATCACATCAGTCACATCCATCAATTACTTCTTCCTTTGCGGAATTAAAAGCAACGCTTTGAATATGCACTCTGACGCTGCCGATCATCAGTAGGGATCAGAAGGTAATGAGACAGCCACATACCCTGGGCCAGGGTTTCCCAACCAGGGTCCCGGGGCACCCTCGGGTTCTGCGAGAGGTCACTGGGGTTCCCTGGGAGATCACGACTTATTTAAAAAATTATTTCCAATTCGGGCAACTTCACATTAAAGAGGTAAGTTTAATTCTTTATTTTTGGTTTAAGAGCACTGTTAGTGCATATATACAGGCCTACTCGTGAAACAAATATAGTAATTTTGTAACTTGTGGCCTACATTTGAGCCTGAATGTGCAGGGGTTCCCCCAGGCCTGGAAAATATTTCAAGGGTTCCTCCAGGGTCAAAAGGTGAGAAAGGCTGCCCTAGATACTGAAATTTACATTGCCATTCTCCACAGGACTTGAGTCGTAATTTCCACAATCCCAACGTCATAGCCTATGCGTTTTCAAGGATTTCTTCAAAACTATACAGGGAATATTCAGCTACTTTGTTTGCTTGCCTCTCCATAGCAAGGAAACCACCGTGGCTGATGTGACCCCAAGGTTTCCTTTGCCACTGACCACTGTCTCAGTTTGAAAAGCATGATCTGTGCCAATCAATGCCACTCCGCAAGTCATCCAAATTCTAGCATCTAATGATACTATTCAAATCCTATCAGGCAGTGAGAATTCCACCTCAGTTTTGAATGATTCATTCAAAGAAACCAAGATGGAAAACTTAAGCAAAGCAGCCAGAAGCAAATACAGAATCAAGTGTTAGAAGCCCACCGTCACCCAAAGATATCGTAAAGCTTTAGACCAACTAAAGGCATCTCAGTACAACCCCCCAAAGGGAAACACACGTACATCATCCTTCATATGGACCTTGGGAGGGTTGAATTCCTCATGGTATGAACGGCCACTTCCTGGGTGGATTAGCCTGGAAGAGAACACAGGAAAACCTCAGCCTTATCAGCCGATCATCTGTGACATCCAAATGGGGGTACAGCTAGTCTACAGGCACCAGACTTTAGAAACTTTGTGGATCCGCAACAGTTATGAAGGAAGCTACTTCAGAAATTAAAATGAAACAGAAGAGTAGGAAGAGGGAATATTTAAGACGCCAGGCTTGTCGATCGGAAGATCGCAAGTTCGGAGGTTCGAATCCCTAGCCCCGCGTGACGGCGTGAGCTCCCGCACTTGCCCCAGCTCTTGCCAGCCTAGCAATTCGAAAGCATGCAAATGCAAGTAGATTAATAGGTACCACTTCGGTGGGTAGGTAACAGCGTTCCGTGTGCGTCATGCCAGCCACATGACCGTGGAAGTGTCTTCGGACAACGCTGGCTCTTCGGCTAACAAACAGAGATGAGCACCGGCCCCTAGAGTCGGACACGACTGCACAAATGTGCAGGGGGAACCTTTACCTTACCTTACTGCAGCACTGGTGAAATCAAGGGAGTGATGCGAGGCCACTGAGAATGGGACAGTTTTGTTTTTTACTTTTAGCACATGCGCGCGCGCACACACACACACAGGCCTTGCATTTGCAGCATAACTCCAGGCTTCCATATGTAGGGTCCCAGGTATTTCCCGTTCAGGCACTGACCACATCCTACTGATCTACTCACCTTGTGCTATGAAATATGCTTCTAAGTGGGCAAATCTAACTTCACTTTACAAGGAGCTTCCACACGCAGCCCTTGGCTTTCTTGGATGACTGAGAACAGCAAAACTCCCCCAAGGAAAATGACAGTTACCGTCCGGTGATTCTCCGTATGAGTAAGGAGTCCGCAATGCTGAATTCGATGACTGAATCTAGTTTCTCTTCCCTCTTCACCATGAGCTCATCCAGCTGTAAAAATGCGAAAAGAAGGATGCCCGGTGAGTGAATCCACACTGGAGCTAATGAATCTCTTCTGGACCAAGGCAGACACGTGCAGCCAGCGAACATGGGGTCAAAGCCAGAGCGCGTTCCCTTCTTCGAACTTTCGACTGGACTAATGCCCCCTCCCAGGATGTGCCTCCCTGTGTCCCAGTAGCATTTGCAACACACAGGACCTCCACTTTGCATGGGGGGGGGGGGAGACACAGGACACAAGTTATCTCCAACCCAAGGAGAGCACTTACCATTTCTGCTTGTCGCACAGTGCGAGGGAACCCATCCAAGAGGAAGCCATTTTTGCAGAGGGGTGTCTCCAGGTTTTTCTCAATCAGCTCCATCACCATCTCATCACTCACCTTGCGAGAGAGGAAGGGGAACCAATTTGCTGCAGCAGCCACTGGATCCACTCCAGCCCACTAGGAAACCGTGCTCGTGGGGTGATCTGGCCTCCCAGCCAGTACGGCCTTTGTAGCCAGATTCTGTTCTCCACCAATGGCTTTTACAAACATATCAAATGTCAAGCTTCAAGTCACTTGTATTTTTGATTAAGGTACACCTACATGGGCTATACGTGTGCATTCCTGTTCTGGACTTCAACACTGAATAAACTGCCATTATTTCCCACCCCATGAACTAAGCCAGTGCAGAAATAGCCACATTATCTAGGAAAGGGGCTCCAGGGCCTCACATTCTTAAATGTCCCCCAATTCAGCCCCACCTCAGAAGCTTTCCAGGAGGACAGAGAGGCAGTTTCACTCCCCAATCCCTGCGAAGATTCCCAACCTTGATCTAGACCAGGGGTCAGCAAACCGCGGCTCGCGAGCCACATGCGGCTCTTTGGCCCCTTGAGTGTGGCTCTTCCCCAGGCAGGCGCGGCGGGGGCAGTCCTCGTTTAGCAACCACTCATTCAGCAACCGTTTCAAGTTATGACAGCATTGAATGAGACTTACGACTGGTCCTCGTAGTTGTGGCCGTTGCAGTGGCCCCACAGTCACGTGACCATGACTCGGGCGCTTGGCAACTGGCTTACACTTGCGACGGTTGCAGCATCCTGCAGTCACGCGATTGCCATTTGCAACCTTCACCGCTGGCTTCCAACAAGCAAAGTCAATGGGGAAGTCGGCAGGAGGTCGCAATTGGCAATCACGTGACGTAGTACCTAATTATGTCAACTGTAACTGCCGCAACTGTTGTCATAAGTCAGCGCAGTCACGTGACATCACGCTTTGCTTAGCGACAGAGTTGCCAGTCCAAATTACTGTCATTAAGCAAATACGACCTGTATTGCAGTTCTCTGGGAATCTATGCTCCAAATGTGGAAGGAAACGCAGGAAATAACATTGCATCTCCAGAGCCAGGAAGGCTAAAAATAACAATAAAATGAATCACCCTTCCCTAAAAATGGAAAGGCAGTATAATTAGGACATCAAGTCCCACTCCATTTTATTAATCAAATTTTATGATCAGAGTGGTGAACTGGATCCTCTCCAGAGAAGGGCCACAACTGATTTACAACGACCTTGCTCAACCTGCCTGTTTGGTCAGAGATTTCCAACGCTTAAGCCTTTAATTCAAAGAGCGAAGGATACCGCTAAGAATAGTGCAAGCCAGCATCACACCCTACCCCACCCCACCCCTTTCCAGAGTGCTATCAGCCACCAAGCTGGCTGGATGTGACGGGACTCTAGTCCATTTAGAGGCATCTATGGAAGCCATGGTGTTACGTGCACCATGATGTCACTGTGCAAACGATGAGAATGCGGATGAAAATGACATAATTTATGTCATCTGTGCAATGAGGTCATGATGCGTGTGACGTCACTCCTCCCTTCCCTGCAAGCCCCTATAAGTGTGTTATTTGGGGAGCAACAGGATGGGAGAGGCCGGTTTAAGCCAGCTTCTGGGAATCTCAATCTGAACTTTAGCTTCTTGGAAGGCCCAGCCCAAAAACTGCTTCAGAGAGAGCCACTGTTCTCACCCACCAGCTTCCCAGCATCCATGGTCTCCTTCAGCCTTTTCCCCAATTCTGAGCCAGAAGCCACCATCGCCCTCAACATGTCTCCTGTGGCCAGGTGGCACACACAGTAGGTTTCAGCGAGCCGGGGAGCCTGGGTGAGAGAGAACGAAGAGTCAGAGGTGCCCGTGACGGTTATACACTTCAATTTTCCTTTAGTGTTTGTTGCAAATGGAGCCGCAAGTTGTTGAATTCTAAAGAACATGGCTTCTTGGTTTAACGTGAGGAAATACAGACCAATTCCTTTTGCATCTTAACCACTGCATCTTAATCAGGTATCTAAAAAAAAGAAAATACTAAGGAATATTTCACGATCCCTTCTCTACTAAAGATTTCCATTTTTATGGGCTATCAGGGTATCTACAAACAATCCTTTGAGGAAATGA
This sequence comes from Charina bottae, assembly GCA_023362775.1. NCBI lineage: Eukaryota > Metazoa > Chordata > Lepidosauria > Squamata > Charinaidae > Charina > Charina bottae. The sequence goes on along the minus strand of JALMGJ010000013.1, from coordinate 4,006,573 downwards.
ATATCAAAGAAAATATAAAAAATTCCCTTCACCAGTCAGCCAGGAGGTTCAGTAACAACCTGTTCCCAACAGCATTCTATCAGAAGCCTCCAAAAAGTTCAGAGGGACGAATTTACCCCCCCCTCCCTGGTTTCTGGTACGCCCCCAACCAGACCTGAGGGCAAGAGAAGAGAATCCAGACACTCTGCTTCCTTTGCTTGCGCCTTGTCCAAGAGAGGATGCCGGAGTGTGGGATCCCACAGCCCCTGACGCTGGGCCGGGGCAGAACAATCTGCCTGGAAGCCTGATGCCCAGAGGCAAAGCCGCGGGTCCGGTTTGTGCATCTTTGCAGCACACCAGCCGTGCCCCCGAGGAACCCTGCCCGAGCTTCAAGAATACTGTCGATGGCAGACTCCGGAGAGATCCTGCTGAGACGGGCAAAAGAAGCCTGCCCTGTTTCGCAAGAAATCCTTTCAGACACGCTGGGCTGCCCTGCCCAACAGTGCAAAGGGCAAGCGCTTCACTTGGAAGGAAGCCAGGGGGAAGAGCTGGGCACAGGACAGGGGGCCTGTTACACAGGGAGCAAGACGGGCGTTGCTGCGTTGGAAACTTGAGCCTCAGGGCAACTGCTTCTAGATGCTGCAACCCTGGGGCTGACTCCTCTCTCCGGGGAGAAACCGTCCTTTGGAAGAAGACGATATTTTTATTCTGCTTTTTTATATAAGGTGCTGCACACTCCCTCTCCCCGCTCCTGTCATGGTCTACGCCAGTGCTTTTCAAACTTGGCCCCTTGAAGGCGGGTGGACTTCAACTCCCAGAGCATGGCCGGCTGGGGAACTCTGGGAGTTGAAGTCCACCCGCCTTCAAGGGGCCAAGTTTGAAAAGCACGGTCTAGGCCCAGAGTCTTCCCCCCTCCACGCCGCAGCTCTCTCTTAATCGCAGCAGGGGAGTTTTATTAAGCAACGCCTCCTGCACGGCGCTGCATTTCTTAACGCCCTCCGTTTCTGCACAGAAACCTGCGCGCCAACCAACGGACTCCGGGCTTGCTTCCGAGACCCGCCGACTGGGCCAAGGGGGGCGGGAACGGGGGTGCTCTTGCAAGGCGGGCCCGCTGCCCTCCCTGGAAATGGGCCGCGGGGGCATCGAGCCGACACGCTCCTGGCCTCTCCCCAAGCAGGGGATCGCGGAGCGCCTTCCGCGCATCTCCCTGCGAGGGGATCGGCTCACCCCCCGACGCCGAGCAGGCCCTCCTCCGTGCCCCACGGTCCCAAAGGCACGGACTGGGGGAGTCCACCGAGGCAGCCGCTGCAAGCGGGTCTCTGCCAACTTGGGCCAGGGGGCACCGCCGGGCCTCGCGACCCGGGCCCACGTGGCTCCTCCGGGGGCAGCCGGGCTCCTTCCTGGGCCCGCTACGGCCGGGAGCGATGGGACCTGGAGTCCAGCAGAGGGGCCGCGTGTGCCTCACCCCGAGCGGGTCGGAGTGAAGGGAGATCGCCTGAGCCCTCTCACCTGAGTGCCCTTCCCCGCGCCGGGCGGCCCCAGCAGTACGGCCCGGACGCCCTTCCGGACCCCGCGCCCCAGTGCACCCTGCCCGCCTTCCGCGCTCGGAGCCATCGCGGCGCTCGCCCGGCACCTCCTGCGCCGCCCGGGTCGGGCAGCCGCGTGCGGAAGGCCCGCTCCTCGTGCCTGGCCATTGGCGGCGGCGGCCGCCCCTCCGGCGGCGGATGTGGTTCTCGCCCAATCGCCTTACAACGGCGGCGGGATTTTGGCCCTGACTGGGCGTCATGTCCTCAAAAGAAGGTGGGATGGGAAAACTGCGCCTGCGCGCTCTCGGCTCACTGGGTGCTGCAAGGGGCCCCACGCCCCGTCCTGGGCTGCGCAGCCGCTGATTGGAGCACGTAAATATATAAATGCAAATGTGTTTCCCTGAGAATGGGCGTTTCTAAAAAAATCGTGCGGTCCTCGCCTCGTGGTCGGAAGGTGGCGCTCGCGTGTTCCCTCCGGGCCGATTAAGCCGGTTGGGGAACCAATTAAGATTAATCTGCAACTAAGAGGCATGGCTGGCTGGGGAATTCTGGGAGTTGAAGTCCACACACCTTAAAGTAGCCAAGTTTGAGAAACGCTGTTCTATACTGTGTTGAATTCCTTTACCAGAACCTGATGGACCTTTGCCTGGTGCCCTTCACCTTAGGGGCGAGTGACTCACTGCAGCATGCTTCACTGCGGCCGGTAAGATGATCGTTTGGACCCTCTCCAATTGTTGGCTTTCTTGCCGGAGGTTTTTCCACCCCAAGTGATATTTTAACTCCAGCTTTCACGGCTGTTCTGTTCATTGCATTTTAAAAGGAATATCGATCTGTCAATATCCATAGTGCAGTGAGTGCTGCTTTGGAATGAGAGTCTTTTTCACCCACCCCAACCCCCTTTTTTCAAACTTAGCTCTTCAACAGCACTTCTCTAGCAGCCGGATCTGGGCTGCGTCGGTCCACTTGGTGGCAGTCAAGAGAGGTGGAAAAACGTTGGTGCCATCTAGGGATCAGACCACAAAGTAAGGAAAAAGTTGATTAGAAGGAGCAAGAAAAGCAATGTAGTTTATGCAATCCAGTGCAGTGAGGAGTGCTCTGAACTCTACATTGGAGAAACCAAACAACCTTTGTACAGGAGGATGGCCCAACACAGGAGAAGTAACACCACAGGACCAGAGTCAGCAGTTTATCTGCATCTAAAGGAAAAGGGACACTCATTTGAGGACATTATTGTTCACATTTTAGACAGAGAAGATAGGTGGTTTGAGAGAGGGGTCAAGGAATCCATTTATGCCAACTTGGAAAATCCTTCCTTGAATAGAGGTGGGGGCCTCAGGCACAATCTCTCCCCCATCTTCCTCCCTGCTTTGTCTTCTGTGCCTAGGAAGATTAAGACCATTTCGCAAGCTCAACAGCAGCATGGTAATCTTAACGATCCTCCTTTAGATGATAAAGGGACTTAGAAATAACATCTCAAAATAACCATGACCTAGCCCCAGGTGCAAGGTCACACACCTACCTAGAAACATAGGTACTTACTAACTTTGCTCACTTGAGGGAATGATATTAAAGGCAAAACTGAAGTACTTTGGCCACATAATGAGAAGACAGGATACCCTGGAGAAGAAGCTGATGCTAGGAAAAGTGGAAGGCAAAAGGAAGAGGGCAAGATGGATGGATGGTATTCTGGAGGTGACGGACTCAACCATTGGGGAGCTGAGGATGGTGACGGCGGACAGAGGGCTCTGGCGTGGACTGGTCCATGAAGTCACGAAGAGTCGGAAACGACTGAACGAATAAACAACAAACTTTGCTCAGACTGAAGAAGCTCCTTGGATAAGGAGCGAAACGTTTCCACTGAGAAAATAGAAATCCAGTTGACATTATTCAAGCTACAGACAATTAGAAGGAGCACTTGGAGAGCACAAGTTTGCCCCAACATATGTTCTGAATGGGGGGGGGGGGCTTGGTGACATTGGCCCAGACTGGAGGTTTACCCAAGAAAACCCCATTCCCTGTCTGTACAGCTGTGTTTCTCAACCTTGGCAACTTTAAGGGGTGTGGACTTCAACTCCCAAAATTCTGGGAGTTGAAGTCCCCACCCCTTAAAGATGCTAAAGTTGAGAAACACTGCTGTACAGGGTTGTGCTATAAAGCTGTATGCATGCATCCAGAACAGGGCTGTGCTGTTGGGGCCCCACCATTCACCCTGACATGATTGCCTCCCAGCTCTGAGATGCTGGGAATTCTGGGAGTTGAAGTCCACAGACCTTAAAGTCGCTGAGATTGCGGAACACTGGCCTAAGCTACACCATGTTAAATGACAGGTGACCTCTTTCGGTCCTTGGTCTAATTTCCCCGCCCTTCTCATTAAGGCAGGATGTGAAAACAGTCAGCTATTTTAAACAAGGTAATGGGAACAGAAAGCCAGTCCGGGCTTTGAACATGATCAGTCTAGGTATTATTTATTTATGTAGATTATTTATTTTTATTATCATCATCCCCATTCCTAATCTGACCAATAACTGACAGGGTACATTACAAAATTGCCTAGACATTAAGGACAGCAAAAGCAATAATAGGTAGCACAGGAAGGCTAAACATCACTCTCCATTATATAAAATCAAAACTACAGACACAATTGGGGAGAAGGATGGTTTAACTGGGGAAATCGGGTTCTGAAGGGTGCCCCAGAAGCTTTAAAAAGTAAGTGAACCCTTGTGGTATCCATGAGCAGGGCTGCACGCCTCATCTTTTTAGCCACCTGCCTCGCTTCTCTAGGCAGGGGGGGCTTCTGAGGATGGCCAGCGTGCCTGGGGAGGTGCAGACCAGGCGCAGCGTACTCCTTAATCTCCGGAGTCCCTGCCCAGCAGGTTACAGTTGCAGAAATGTGTGTCTGTGTGCGTCTTTGTGAAAGGTTCTGCTATCTGTGTGTTGACAACTGGTTTAGGAAGGGGCATTCTTGCAAAATTCCTGTTTCCAACCATTCTGCTAGCCCGGGTGCTTCTGAGGTGATAGGAAAGTGTTTTAGGTTTTAATGCTTTTTTCTCTTCTAACAATGGCCTTTTGCTTTTGAAAACATGCTTGTGCAGCAGCTGACATTAGGCGAAGGCGAGAAAGGCACGTAAGCAATAAGAAAGAGAATGTATCCATACAACATCCATATAAGAAACATTCCATTTTAATACGCATGGGAATGCAGAAATGTAGAAAAAGTTTCTAAACTCTTTGTTTGGGCTCATGCGCTGCCAAGAGGGTGGTGCCTGTCCAGCTGGCCGTAAATAAAACCTCTTGCTGAGAAATTGATCCCGCTTGAAGTCGTTCCTTGGGGAGACCCCTGATCTGCAACTGCTTCTCTTAACAGAGGGCAACACATTTGGGGAACTGCTTCCACCCCCAAGAAAAATTGTCCCCCCACCCCACCCCATTCAGCCCGAAGCTCCCTTCCCAGCCTCTGGAGCGCAAGTCCGGGCTTCAGCATCACTCCAGCCTTGTGCTTTGTTTCTTCCCCCTCAGCCAATCGGGTGGCTGGGCTGGGTTGCCAAGGCGACTCTTGTGAGCAGTGATGCGGAGGGGGTGTGTGGGTTAGGTGATATATAAGGGACCAGCATCCACCCAGAGTGGAAGATTAGCTGGTGCTGCTCTGCATGGTGTAGGCTTTGGAGAGGAGGAGGAGGAGGAGGAGCCACTGCCGAAGCCTATATTTACTCTTGGGAGACCCATGGGCAAAATCCGTTTAAATGCTTTTTAAGGTGGGTGGAAGGGAGGAGAGGGGTCCGGCATTGGGGCGGGGGGGGGGGCTCAGGCGGTGGCTGAGGGCAAGAGGGGAGCTTGCCCAGCCCTGATCCTCCTGCCTGTCTCCCTCTCGCAGAGACCTCGGATCCCCAGCAACAACTGCGCCTCGGGGTGTTGCAAAAGCTCAGAGTTCACCGGAGAACCCCCCTGGCATTACACCTAGCCACCGGGAAGGAGGAAGGCTTCGGGACGGTGAGGCCCTCCCTGGGGCAAGGACTGACGGGGGGGGGGCAGGGAGGGGGCGGGGGGAGGGGGAGCCTCCTGCCACCCCAGACCGACAGAGCCCGGAAAGAGGCCAGGAGCCGTGGAGGTCAGGCTCTGCAGAGCGTGGCTCCTGCTCCCTCTTCTCTGCCCCATTTAACCGCTTTTATGTGGGTCAAAGACCCCACTTCTCTGTCCGACCCATGGGGGGTGCGAGAGAGACTGGCAGGCGAGGCAGGCTGAGGCCTGTGTCTGAGTGAATCTGAGGAAAGGACCTTTTTAAAAGAATTGCCATAAGTATTTCAAGGTCAGCGGACACACCGACATATGTCCACATCCACTTTCTGAGATAACTTTTATCCAGTTGTTATCCCGTTTAACTCATTACCAAGTTCTCTTCTTCCACGCTTGGTGGGGGATGGACGGACGGACGGACGGAGTGGGGATTCCCACAGATGACTGAGGGCTGGTCTGGGAACAAAAATTACCCTCTGAGTGAATTAACGCTTGACAAGATGACTCTGGGTCTCCGAGGGTTCACAGATGCTTCTCCTTTGCGAACCCCTTTCTGATCGTGCAATCCACAATCCTCTCCTCCAACTCAGTGGAAGTCCCATGCAGCTCCTCTCCCTGTCAAAGGCTCCTTTGATGCGTCCCAAGCCATGAAAAAAGCACGGGATTGATCTATAAGGCACTCCATCCGATATCTGTAACCTCCTTGCTCTAGAGTAACTCACAGACGCATGAGTTCTTAGAAGCAGAAGAGTTTATTACAGGATACAGAAGCTAGCACGAACAAAGACTTGAATGAGTGAAATAGATACAGTGGTTACATTTAAGTATTCCCTTCCCCCAAGGTCCTTTGTTGGAGACACGTGTAGCAGTGTCTTCCGAGACGCGTCGTCATCCGTTGGCGAGCGAGGATGTGTATTCGCGATCGTCAGCCATGTGCGAACTGGTCTACTCGACCGGCGTCAGTTTCGTGTCATTTGCAGCTTCCCGGAGTGCGCATATCCGTCTAGCGCTTTGGCAGAGATCTGCCGATCTCTGACATGCTCCCGGCCCAAGATGCTCCCCCCCCCTCCTGTGGTACGTGTTCCGATATTCCCCCTATTACTACACATTTTCAGACATTTCCTGTAACGAGAGAGCATACAGTATTTTAACATCTTGCCTTGTCCAATTGTTTACGTCAATGTGGTTTGTCCGGGAATTCCCTGTGAAAGGCTTTCACGAGTTTGGGAGCACGTGTGTGTTTTGCACTGACCCATTCCCTGTCTCCAATTGGTAGGTGTTGCCACTTCACTAGGTACTGTAACTGTCCCTTGTGCCTTCTGGAGTCTAGAATTCTGTCAATCTCGAAATGTGGTTCGCCCTCCACCAACAATGGGGGGGGGGGTTTCCACTGGTTCTGGGTGCCAGTGTTGTGAGCTGTGGTGTTGTTTCAACAAACTGATGTGAAACACAGGATGCACCTTTCTTAGCGCTTTTGGCAATTGTAATTTTGCCGCTACTGGGTTGATGACCTCAATGATTGGGAATGGACCTATGAATTTTGGTGCCAATTTCCTTGATGGTTGTGTTGCCCGCAGATTTTTCGTTGACAAGTATACCTTGTCTCCTACTCTCAATTCCCATTCTCCCCCCCTCTTGCGGTCCGCATATTTTTTGTAACTAGCTTTGGCTTCCTGCAATGTTTGCACCATGACTTGCCAATTGCTAGTTAGTTTTTCTATCCATTCGTCCGCTTTTAGGGTTTGTGGCAGTTCCGTGTTGTGTGACCTAGCCAATTCAGGGATAGCTACAAAGTCCTGCCCTGTGGCAACTTTAAATGGCGAAAATCCCATGCTTTGATGTACCGCGTTGTTATAAGCAACCTCTGTGAACGGCAACAGTTCTGCCCAATCGTTCTGTTGGTAGTTGATGTAACATCTAAGGTACTGCTCCAGTGTCGCGTTCAGATGTTCGCTCGCTCCATCCGTGCAAGGATGGAATGCACTACTGAGCCCCTGTGCCGCTCCAATTAAATTCAAAAAAGCCTGCCAAAATTTGGAAGTAAAAGTACTGCCGCGATCGCTGATTATGCGTTCCGGCGTTCCGTGGGCTCTATAGATGTGTTGTATGAATAGCTAATTTTTGGGCATTCGGTATTCCTTTGCATGCAATGAAGTGTGCCTGCTTGGAAAACAAATCTGTGACTACCCAAATGGCCGTGTTCATTTTGCTCACCGGCAAATCTACTATGAAATCCATGGCGATTTGCTTCCATGGTTGTGAGGGGTTTGCTACTTCCTGCAGCTTTCCTGTGGGTTTCCCTATTTTCCTTTTGGCAGTTGCACACACTGGGCATGAGCGCACATAGTCTTTAACGTCAGTGCGCAAGGATGGCCACCAGAATTTGCGCCGGATTAAGTGTAGTGTTTTTACAAATCCGAAATGCCCTGCCGTTTTGTGGTCATGATGCATGTTCAAGACCTTTTGCCTTAAGGGCTCGGGGACATAAGCTTTGTTGTCCTTCCACCCCACTCCATCCTTCTCCACTAGGTTCTGTTTATTCTCCCCCCACCAAGTGTCTGTTGCTGTTGCCGCCCGCAGTTCGGTTGTCCACGGGTCGCTATCAGTCGCGCGCTTCACGCTGCTGCGGGTGGTTGCCATGTTGCCCTCCCCCTTCCTCTCTATTGTCGCTGAGCTCTGTGCCTCCACTGGCTGGGAGGGGATGAGGGGTTCAATGACCTCCTCCATTTTGCTCTCATGTTGCGGCAATCTTGACAGCGCGTCTGCTAAGTAGTTTTTCCCCCCAGGGAAATACTTCAACGTAAAGTTGAATCTGCTGAAGAACTCTGCCCACCTGAGGTGCTTAGGGTTCAGCTTCCTGGGGGATTTGAGGGCTTCTAAATTCTTATGGTCCGTCCACACTTGGAACAGTTCCGCTGTGCCTTCTAAGAGGTGTCGCCACGTGCTTAGTGCGTGTTTGACAGCGAAAGCCTCTTTCTCCCAAATATGCCATCTTTTCTCCGTCGGATTAAATTTACGGGAAATGTAGGCACATGGTCTTAGTTTCCCCGTGTCATCTACCTGCAAAAGTATGGCCCCCACTGCACTAATTGATGCATCTGTGTGTATCACAAATGGTTTGTCCGCTTCTGGGTGTTTGAGTATGGGTTCTCTTGTGAACAGCTCCTTTAGGCTCTCAAACGCTGCCTGGCATTCTTGTGTCCACACGAGTTTCGTGCTCGGTGGTGGGGCTTTCGCTTTTATTCCCTTGCTTTTTGTCTTTAATAGATCAGTCAAAGGCAGTGCGATTTGCGCGAAATTCTGAATAAATTGCCTATAGAACCCCGCGAACCCGAGGAATGCTTGTAATTGTCTGCGTGTACGGGCGGGTTGCCAGCCTAGGACCGCTTTGACTTTTTCAGGGTCCATTTTGATGCCCTCATGTGAAATGCGATACCCCAAGAAGTCTAGCTTTTCCCTGTGAAATTCACATTTCTCGAGTTTTACATAAAGCTTTGCCTCCAGTAATTTCTCAAGTACCCTCTTAACTAACTCCATGTGTTCCTCCAGATTCTCGGAAAATATCAATATATCATCCAAATATACAATTACCCCTTTGTACAAAAATTCATACAATACTTCTTTTATAAACCTCATGAAAATTCCCGGTCCCCCCGCAATCCCAAATGGGAGCACCCTATATTGGAAAGATCCCAATGGGCAATTGAATGCAGTTTTCCATTCGTCCCCCTCCCTTATGCGCACACGATAGTAGGCTTCTCTGACATCTAGTTTTGTGAAGATTTTCCCTTTTGATAACTGGGCTAACATGTCCTTTAGTAACGGGACGGGGTATTGTTTGGTCACCGAAATTGCATTGAGCCCCCTGTAATCCGTGCAGAGCCAGAGTGAGCCATCTTTTTTCTTTCTGAACAGTACTGGGGCAGCAAGGGGAGAGTTAGCTGGCTCAATGAACCCCCTTGCCAGATTTTTATCTATGAAGTTATGCAATTCTTGCAGTTCTTTTTGCGTCATGGTGTACATCTTGGGCTTGGGAAAAGGTGCCCCAGGAATGAGGTCAATGGTTGCGTCAGACTGCCTGTGGGGGCGTTCCTGCTCACATTCCCTTTTATCAAATACCTCTGCTACTGGGAGGTATTTTTCCGGAATTGTTTTGGTGAGTGTGCTATTGCCTTTATCCTGCTCCCCCTCTTCCAATACTATCCCCGTTGCCCCCAGCTCAACGTAGTCTGGTGTGCTAACATTATCCATGTCCTGATAAGTCCCATCCGTAAAGTCCAGATCTCCCGAAACCCAATCTACCTTGGGGTTTCTTGCCCTCAACCATTTTAGTCCTAACACAATGGGACGTGTTGCAATGGGAGCCACTAAGAATCGTAATGTCTCCACATGCGTTCCTAACGTCATTTGTAGTCCTTCAGTGTAAAACTCCACTGGCCCCCCCTTCAGTTCAGACCCATCTAATTTGCAAAAGGTGATGGGGGTTTTAAGTTTACAAAGGTCCAGACCCATCTTTTTGGCTACGTTCGGGTGCATCAAATTCCTCGAGCAGCCCAAATCTAACATAGCGACTCCCGCATATTGTTTCCGTCCCCCCAGTGTTTTTAACTGTACCTTCAGGTGCATTGTCGGGTTGTTGCAACTACGTCCTTTGCGCCCCTTTGTAGAGGTCTGTCCTGTGGCGCTCATTAGAACAGACCTGGCTCGATTCCCGCCGGCTGGATTTCAAAATCGGAGTCCTCACTGTCTTCCTCTAGGTCCGAATTCTGCCAAAAGTGCATTGTTGCTGCAGCCGCTCCTTTTCCTTTAGTGTGTGTTGTCTTGGGGTCACTTTTGTCAGCTGCTCTTTTCCCCGGAGGTTGCTCCTTAGCGTTCGTTTTCCCCTGAGGGCACGCGTTAATCCGATGTCCCTCCTTCCCGCAGCGAAAGCATAGTCCCTCTTTTGTCCGGCGATCCTTCTCCTCATCCCAATTCCGCTGTTTCCCATGCGTGCGGGGTTGGTTTGTAAAAGTTCCCTCGTTCCTCTGCCTGAATTGCAGTTTTCTGATGCTTTGCAGTTGTATTCTGTTACTTTCAATTTTCCCGGCTAACTGGATCCATCCCTCTAGAGTTCCCGGGTCATCTCTGTCCAATGCCTTTTCTAATAGGTCCTGTTTTAGCCCATATTGAAAATGTTCAATCTTTATCGATTCCGGCCATTCCGGCAGGTAAGATAATAATCTTTTAAAGTCCATAGCATACTCAGCTACTGTTCTGTTCCCCTGCCTTAAGTTCCGAAGTCGTGCCCTGGCTGAGACTTTAGTTAACGTATCTTCAAATCGTTTCCGGAGGGCAAACATGAACTCTTGGAAGTCTAGTAATTCTCTAGCCCCCCGATCGTGAAGCGTTACTAACCAGTCCCCTGCCTCACCTTCCAGAAAGCTGGAGATGTATCTGATTTTGCTCTCTTCCGTTCGGAAGGTGTATTCGAATTCTCTCATGAACCCCTGTACGTGGGTTAAGAAGCATGCGAGGTTCTTGGGGTCGCCGTTGAATTTCGTTATTAATTCACCCATTCCAAACGGGGTATGTGGCCCCCCTGGGGTCGTGTACGGATTGTATGACGGAGTCATGGGTGCTCTGGTATAGGGGCGAGGTTCCTCCTCTTCCTCCCCCTCACTTACGATGTATCCCTCTCCTTCGGTTGGCGCCGGGCTCTGTCCCCCCACTCTGGGTTCATCTAATTTGTCCATTAGTTTCCCAAAGGCTGCGCCCAATGAGTCCATTTTATTTATCAGCATTCCTATATTTAGCTGCACATTGGACATCTGTTCCTCCAACCGTACTATGCGTTGGGTTGGATTGACCCTCTTCTGGTTTCCTTTTGCCCCTTTCTCCGCTAGCCCTTCTCCTACAGCTACGGACCATCCCGCTAGCCTTGGTTCGGTGCTTCTTAGATGAATGGGGGTTTTGGTTACCTCTATGTGTTTTTCCTTTTTCTGTGCTTTCTTGCCTTCCCGCTCACCGGCAATTCCCTCCATCGTCTGGGTGCTTGCTGAGCTGGGTCCGGCTTCTTCGCTGACTCCTGTCGCCTCTACCGATTCCATTTCTTGCTGCGGTATTGAGGTGTGCAGGTTTGCGTGACCACCTTCAACCGAGGGTTCGCTGATTGTCAGAGTAATCCCCGGGATAGTTAGTCAAAAAATTTTTTTTCATTCAAGTCTTTATATAAGGCACTCCATCTGATATCTGTAACCTCCTTGCTCTAGAGTAACTCACAGATGCATGAGTTCTTAGAAGCAGAAGAGTTTATTACAGGATACAGAAGCTAGCACGAACAAAGACTTGAATGAGTGAAATAGATACAGTGGTTACATTTAAGCATTCCCTTCCCCCAAGGTCCTTTGTTGGAGACACGTGTAGCAGTGTCTTCCGAGACGCGTCGTCATCCGTTGGTGAGCGAGGATGTGTATTCGCGATCATCAGCCATGTGCGAACTGGTCTACTCGACCGGCGTCAGTTTCGTGTCATTTGCAGCTTCCCGGAATGCGCATATCCGTCTAGCGCTTTGGCAGAGATCTGCCGATCTCTGACATGATCAGAACTGGTTGGACCTGTGGATTTTTTTCTTTTTTTTCTGGAAATCTGGAGCAAGAAGCAGGAAGTCAGAACCGATGTCCTTGTCTCTAGAACGTTTTCTAAAAACTCACTTGGATGGCCATTTCCAACATGGGCGTGCCAGTAGAAGTGAATAATTCCCATCCAATAGTTCATCAGTGAAAACAGGGACCCCCGAGGATGCCGGGAGTTCTTGCATTCTTCCTCCAGAGTCACATTCTAAGTTTCCCTCACAATTTATCACTTCACTATCAGTTCTGGTTCAACCCAAGTTTTCCCACGACCCTTTATTTTACATACACTAATCAGAAACAAGAGGAGGTCGCTAAAACCGTTCTTGTTACAAAACTGGAATTGGCAGCTGCTTTGTGCCAAAGGCCACAAGTGAATCCTGACAGCAGTTAGGTCCCATGGCAGCGGTTTCCTATTTACACAATGGCTACCACAGGGCACAGGGCTAGAGATGAAGCGCCTGTTTATCAGAAGACAAACGTGTGAGGTTGCTTTCTGCACGCACACCCCTTTTGTCCACAATTCCAAACTCGGCCATGGACTACAGTGCTCCCCCCCCCCCCCCCCGCCACTATTACCTTCTAAGAAGCTTCTGGAGCAGTGTTTCTCAACCTCAGCAACTTTAAGATGTGTGGACTTCCAACTCCCAGAATTCCCCAGCCATCTTAAAGTTCCCAAGGTTAGGAAACATCAATCTGGATAATCTCTAAAAGGGCTGTGCACACTTCGAAAATGCTTTGGACTTTGTGCTTGTTCTGCACCTCTCTGCTCTTCCTTAAAGCAGCCCTTTTCTCCTCAGAGGAGCAGAGGGGCGCTGGAAGTCCAAAGCCCTTCGTGCTGGCTGGGGAATTCTGGGAGCTGAAGTCCACACATTTTAAAATTGCCAAGATTGAGAAACACTGTTCTGGAGCAAAATGGCTGCTCTTAGTGGGGCCAGTGGGGCTCGCGGTTGGCCCTGCCCTCCAACTAAAGAAAGTTCCATTAAGCCAAAGGGCAGGCAGTGTGCACAGCATCCAGCCACGTTTACCATCTTCATAGGCCGCATGCTGGCATTTTGCATTTCAGCAAGCAAGACAGAGTTGTCTCCACTTGGATCTGGGCAGAGGAAGTGAAAGCAGAACAGATGTTGCAAATACACTGACCTAGTTTTAGGTCTTTACCTGTATATGTAGAGGTGACGATTAGCAGCCTGGGAGCACCTTTCCCAGGTAACTCATTTTATCAAAAATTAAGGCATAAGCTTTCACAAAACCTTCACCGTAAAAGTTGGCCAATACATCTCCAGACTTTCCGGATGCCTTTTCCAACCTGGAGTCGTTTGCCATCCTGAGCATCAGGATCCGGGAGCCTTAGTGATCTCCTGCCAAGTTCAAGAAGGGGATCCCTTTCTAATCTTCCTGCTTAAGTGTGTGGAAACTGTCCATCTCATGGTGGAAGAGTGGCTGCTGTGAAGTAGCTTTTTGCCATCTCAGATGTTGAGAAGGAGCTTCCTGGTGTCTCTCGTTCCCTCCGCAGTGTGTTGCATACTTAAAAACTATCCCCCCTACTGACGGAGGCTTTCGAAGCAAGATCCTCCTTTGGTGGTAACCATGACCAGGTACCTGGATGAATCGGACGTCATGATGGTGGAGGAGGGCTTCACCACGAGGGATCTCCTGGAGAGCCTCCTCCTCAAGGTTGCCCACACGGTGAGGACCAAGACGGTTGGCTTTCTATGCGTTGAGGATGGAGGGAGTGTGGGTGTGGGTGTATGTATACTCATCCTGGGGTGTGGGGTCCCCATTGGCAAGTGTGGCCAAGCCCTATGGGCAGGTAAAGGGTGAGAGTAGCTATCATCCAGGCCCCCATAATGTACACAGAACTCAGGTCTTTCCATTGCAGAATTTGTGCAACCAAAGTTATTGCACCCTCTCTCCTAGAAATGGAGAGTTTCCCTTTTGGTTTTTACAACTATCTTGTGAGACTCTTAAGATAGGCAGTGATGACCGAACTGACCTCCACCTGGAGCTGGCTGGGGACGTGGGGATGCAGCCTCTGAAGGGAAGTCCCCTGAGCCCAATCTTTACAGAAGCGGGGAGGCCCCCGAAGAGCTGGGTACAAAATGGATCCGTCTGCGGGCGGTGCTGATTGTGCTTCTTCCTCTCCAGGGCAGCCGGGAAGCCTTTTTTGTGGCAAATCTCGAGGACGTGGTGAAGAAACACGTGCACCTCCTCAAGGCCCTGCCCCGCGTCAAGCCCTTCTACCCCTTGAAGTGCAACAGCAGCAAGGGGGTGGTGCAGATGCTGGCAGGGCTGGGGGCTGGATTCAGCTGCACCAACAAGGTGGGCAGAACGGGCCCCTGGAGAGAAGCAGGAGCCGTCAAAAAAGCCAAGAGGCGGAGCTTCAGCTGCACTGTCCTGGCCACCATCTTGACTTTTTTGAACGCTTCCTCTGGACACCCCATAGGAAAGGATAGAGGGTGCTGTTTCCCCTCTGAGCAGGCTGCACGTGCCTCCCAGGCAGGGTCCCCTGAGCTGTGGAACCGTCCTGCAGCACACAGACACTTATCATGCACATGGACAGAAAAGCAGGTGCGAATGTTAGTCCTGTTTTCCAGCTGTTGCTAGTTTCGTAACGCCCTCTGGTCAGTGTCACGCTGCAGATAGGAACCCTCGCTGCTCTTATGGGAGCCACTTCCCCCAACAGTTTCTTTCAAGCAGATCTGAAAACACTACAACTGGAACCCCCCTGGTACTTGGGAACATCTGGCATTAGGTGTGTCAAAGAACTGGCTTAAAAGCAGTCAGAAAAAAAAAAGAAAATGGGCTTTTGAGAGAGACTGGATGGATACTTGGAACATGCATTGTGTGTTTTGAGAATGAAGCAGTTGTCACACGGTGGGATCTAATGCCAGTTCACCACATGCACAAGAGTTCTCTGCAAGTGTGCAAGGCCAGGTGGCTGTGGACAGCAACCCCTCCAGACAGCATCTACTCAAAGGTTTTGCAAACTATTTCTGAAACGTTTCCATTAAAAAAAGGGTTCAGGATCAATATGATAAGTAAAATACGCGTGACACTTAAAAAAAAAAATAAGGAAGGTTGAAAGATCAGGGTCCCAAGAGAGGACTTGGAAGGCGAAAGTCCTGAGGGCAATTAAGGAGGAAATCCAGAATTAAGTCCCTAGGTTTGCCACACTTGGGTGGGTAATAGAGCTGAGCAGGCCGAGGGTCTTTTCACAAGGAGACGCTTGCCGTGAGAACAGCAGGAAAGAAAAGCAAAGTGCCATGAGCTTTGAACTCTCAAGCCCACCGCTGGCTTTCTGGATCATTGGACCCTTAAGGTCAGAATTTCATGGTGACTTGAACCCCCTTGCAATTGCCCCTCCCCAGCAGGATTCCCCGGGATGCAGGAATGTGGGAGTCAGAGCCTGGTCTTGGCCTGGGGCCATCCCCCCCCACCTCCCAAGTCCAGATGGCCAAGTCCTCCTAGCTTCTTTGGTTGTGACCCTCCAGACAGAGATGGCCCTGCTGAGGAGCATTGGAGTTCCACCAGGGAGGATCATCTGCCGCAGCCCCTGCAAGCAGCTCTCTCTGATCCGATACGCAGCCAGCCAAGCGGTGCAGCTGATGACCTTTGACAATGAAGTGGAGCTCGGGAAGGTAGCACAGAGGTACCCGTCTGCCAGGTAGGCCATCAGCACCTGTGGGCATCGGGCAGTTGCAGAGCATGGGGGGAGGCCTTGGCAGACATAACTAGGGACTAAAGAAGACCGGAAGAGCTGCTGGAAAGTTTTTCAGGTTGCAGAGAAGAGGTTGTATCCCTCCTGGTTGGCTCTAAAGAAGGTGGGAGCTTTCTGGAAATGTGTGCACTCTATTCTCTTCAAATACAGAAATTTCTGTTCAGTTCAAGGGAAAGGGGGGGAAAGATACTGTGGATCTGAAGCAGAGCCAGGAGTACTGAAGTAAAAAAATTGGATGAGTAGTTATTGTCTTAGGGCATAGCTTTCCAAACTGTGTGTCGGGACACGTTAGTGTGTCGGCTGCAGTGTCTGGGTGTGTTGCGGCTGCTGCTGCCTCAGAGCCCTGCCAGGATTCCGCGCAGGTCCTAGTGCCTGCCTTGTGTCCTGCTGCCTCCAAACCTGCCCTGCCAGGATTCCACGCAGGTCCTAGTGCCTGCCTTGTGCCCTGCTGTAAGCGTGTGTCGCGAAATGATGCACGTCTAAAAAGTGTGTCACCAACGTGAAAAGTTTGGAAAGCTCTGTGCTAGGGCATTATGCAATCTTTGCCACTGAATGGTTCAGCATGTAGTGCAGAGCCAGGCAACTGAGTTAATTAACTAAACCAGGGTTTAGTGAAGCCATGAGTAATGATGTTGTGTGAACACAACCAAGTGCTTTGCAATTCTTATAGTACAAACTCAGTTTCCTGCCTTTTAGATAGCCAAACCGGAACAATTACAAAGACAAATATGCTGCAACTCATTCTTCCACTCTTTCCTCTCTTGAACCCCCATGTTTCCTGTTCAAGCTGGAGCCCATGAGAATATTCTGGGCAGATGCAGTTACAAACTGGCTTTCCAGGGTCCATGGAAACTCAGCCCAAGTTTTGGGGGCTGCACCATACACTGAACCACCACAACCCAGGCTGGGTTCACACAATATATTAAGTTAAAATGTGGTTGGCCAATTGATGGCCCAGCAAATCACATCAGCAAACCTGGAAAGATGCAAATTAAATAGTTCAGTGAAGTAAAATTTAGAATTAAACCAGGTGGGAGATTTTCTGGCTGGGTTCGCACAGGTGTAACCTGGTTACTGAATTACCTATTTTCAGGGTTCACACGTACTTTCAATCAACAGTAAACTAAAGTTGGATTTGCAAAACATGCTAAACCAGAAAAATACTAAGCAAGATTAAAGCTAATCAAATGTAGCATATGATGTGAATGTAGCTTCGAGGCTTCAACCATAGGTTAAGTGTGTTGTGTGAATATAATTTCAACGCCCATCTGGAGATGGTTGATATAAACCTCAATAGACTGGATTCATTCCTTGGGCTAAGCAGCCAAGATGAGGGATCTGGAAGGAACGGTTGGAGAAAGTGGGTGTGGTAAGTCTGGGGAAGAGAAGGCTGAAGGGAGACATGGTAGCTGCCCTCAAATTTTTGACGAGTTGCCACATGGAGGACAGGGCAGAATTTTATTTATTTTTTAAATTGCTAAGGCCGCCCATCTTGAGTACATGACTCTGAGCAGCTAACAGTTAAAAACAGAATAGGAACAACAAACAAAATTATAAATAACATAAATAGCAGCTGAAAAACCAACCCACAACAACGCTAATAATCATCCCAGTTAACATAACCAATAAACGGGCTCCTCCACACCAAATGGGCCCCGGGCTTGATGGCAAAACCAGGCCTTTAAGACCTCATGAAAAGCCAGCAGGGTTGGGGCAACTGGTCCCTGGGGGGATGAGGCTCCAGAGGGCGGGGGCCACAAGAGAAAAGGCCCCTTCCTGGGTCCCGCCAGATGGGCTTCCCTTGCGGACAGGGCCTGGAGCCTGCCTCTCTGGCCGGATCTCCGAATTGTGCAGAGTTGCTCCATGAGACAAGAAACGGTGGCCTTAGATTGCAAGGAAAGAGATCTCAGTTGGACATTGGGGAAGTTTTCCTAGTGGGAAGAGCTGCTTGGCAGTGGAACAGGCTGCCTGGGGAGTTCGTTAGTGAGTGCTTTGCGTGGAAGGAAGCAACCTCGCCAGTTTGCTTTCCAGTAAACAAAGGGCTTCGTGACTGGTTCCACAGCAACCATTTTCTTGCTCTTAAAATATCAAATGTCCCCACTGGGACCCCTCCTGGTTTAGTGTGTTCTGCAAATCCAGCCAACTGTCGGTTTCTTTTCCAATAAACAACAGTTAAACAAAAGCTGTCATAGCACAATACAGTATATGAAGGTAGACAGGAAGGCTGTGGCATCCATAGGGTTTTTTTGTGTGTGTGTGTGTGTGTGTGTGTAATGGGCAGGAGAAATGACCTTGTGGGACAGGAGGAAGAGCTGCAACCAAGACAACGGGTCGGATAAAAGAAATCTGAGCCCGGGCCAGAACTGTAATCTGAGTAAGCGTCTCAGACAAGACCCTCCCTACTTCTCATGAAGATAGAGGGAGGGGGGAAGCGCATTTAGATTTGCACGTTTCCGTTACTATAACCGTATAATAAAAGTATTAGCCTGAATGACTTTGATTTCCTAGTCTGGTCTGCCTTGGAGGGCTGACAGTGTTTGTGTGTGAGTGAGAGAGACACACGTCATGTGCATCATCTCAAAAACGGCCTTAATTATGTAGTATGTGTCATTTGTACAATGACATCATGATGCTCATGATGTCACTGTGGCTTCTATTGGATGTTTGTGAATTAGAGCTTCAAATGTGTCGGCCACACGGAAAGCTCCTTGCAAAACACCAGTGTTAAATTAAAGGCAAGGCACAGTTGTTAACTGCAGCCAAACGAGTCTGTTCCTCCCGTTGCCCCAGAATGATTCTGCAACTGGCTACCGATGACTCCAGGTCCTCCAATCATCTGAGTGTGAAATTTGGTGCCACCCTTAAAACCTGCCGACATCTCCTCGAGATTGCAAAGCAGATGAACGTCGAGGTGGTGGGCATCAGGTAGGGGCAGAGATCCCTTTCTCGTGCCAGTTGCCAGCCCTCCCTGGTCCCTCCACTGGGCACTAGGTTCTTTCCTTCCAACTGCCACTGTTCCTTCACCTTTTCTTGGAGGACTCCGTGCCTTTGATCGCTGGGCTAACAATATCTGGTTAAAATGCTGAGCATAGGGCAGCACCCAGAAACACTTGAAAGCACCCACCATGCGGCCCTTGTGTTGATGGGGGCACGTGCAGAGGAGAGGTGGAGCATCCAGGAGGAGACATGGGAGAACCTGCTCACTGGGTGACCTCACAGCTTTCCATCGTACTCTTCTCAAGGAAGCCATGGGAGTGTCTGAGATGTGGACCACAACTACCTGGGAGCAAGCCACATCTGGGTGGCGTCAGTGGCGGCCCATGGAAGTTGCCAGGCAGTCGGGCAGAGGGCAACATTAGCAGTGCACCCCACCGTCTCATTGAGTAAGTCTTCTCAATATACTGTAAGTGTTCACGGACAACTCATCTGCTTTCCTTTCTAGCTTCCACATTGGAAGCGGCTGCACCGACCCTCAGATCTTCACACAATCCATAGCAGATGCTCGCCTGGTCATGGAAATGGGTGCAGAGCTAGGCTACAAGATGCATCTCCTGGACATTGGAGGAGGACTTCCTAGTGCTGAAGAGTCTAGGAGGCGCTTCGAAGAGGTAGGAGCCCTCATGCTGGATTCCTGCTTTCGGAGCATATTGTTGGCTCCAGAGACCTCTTAGCTGGCCAGGAGTAGTTTGGGCCCTTGATGTGTGGGGCCAGGCCCTAATTTCTATTGAGTCGAGAATTGAATGGTGTATGAAAAAAACGAAGCATTAGCCTGGAGAATCAAAGGGCATGGCCTCAAGCAGGTGGCATGCTCAAATATTGGGGCTTTGTGTCCTGCTTCTCACTTCTTTCTGCTCCAAAGATGCAGAGAACCTTCCAACAATTCTAAAATTATTTGAGCCACAACGGACTCAACTTTTCCACGGGGCCCAGCCAAGCTCCTGCATCAGTTTTGCTAACTTGGAGGTGATTCAGACTAAAATTTTCTTTCAGGCCTCATGTGGCCCCGTGTTCACGCAGAAGCAGGGCTCAGTAAGGTAGAGACCAGAGAACGGACAAGCTCCACAGTTGCTGACTACGGCTAAACTTAATTCTCATGAGGTTCGGTCCCTCTTAACTCTGCTGACAGCTGTTGGCATCAAATCTTAAGCAAAGTTTCTGGACACGGAAGTTCAAAGTGAAGTTAGCAAAAATTTCTCCAAAGCTTGAGTGGGAAGATTTTATTTGTTTGTTTGTTTGTTTGTTTATTTATATTTCAGATTTAGTCACTGCCCACCTCACTCAAAGAGTGACTCTGGGCAGTTTAGAATAAAACCAGAATAAATAGTCATTAAGATCTTAATTGTTCTAAACCAGCTAGGTACCTCAAGTGACTCACCACTCACAAAGACTGCCAGGCATTCCTGTTAGTGCAATTGAATATCTTACCATCCACAGTTCTTGACAGAAGAGTCGTGACCCCGTTTGCGGAAGGAACCTGCCCTTGTGCAGGGGCTGCTGTGCGAGGCACCAGCTCCCATCTTCTTCCGCTGCAACTTTTACAGGAAGTCCTCAAGTGCCCCCCAGCACCTTTTGTCCTGCCGTTCCCAGGTGGCTGGTGTGTCACCTGCTATCAAGGCAGAGCCCAGAACAATGCTGATCATAGCCAAATTAGCACTGATCGCTTGCAGGGTTGAGTCCCTTTTAACAGCACAGAGCCCCTTACTCAGCTGAAAATACGGGCAGTAATAAGTTCAGTTTAATATAATGCAGAGGGGGGCGCGATGGCTCAGTGGTTAAGACGCCAGGCTTGTCGATCGGAAGGTCGCAAGTTCGGAGGTTCGAGACCCGAGCACCGTGTGACGGAGTGAGCTCCCGCACTCGCCCCAGCTCTTGCCAACCTAGCAATTCGAAAGCATGCAAATGCAAGTAGATTAATAGGTACCACTTTGGTGGGTAGGTAACAGCGTTCCGCGTGCGTCATGCCGGCCATATGACCGTAGAAGCGTCTTCCGACAACACTGGCCCTTCGGCTAACAAACGGAGATGAGCACCAGCCCCTAGCGTCAGACACGACTGCACAAATGTGTGGGGGGAACCTTTACCTTTAATATAATGCGGGTGCTATTGTAACTGCTCTATTTGGTTTGATTTTAATAAATGCAATAGAAGAGATTGATTACGAATTGGAGGGCCTTGTGAGACGCATACCCTAGGCTACCCTTCCCCAGGCTGCAGCCCTCCGGATGTGCAGGGCTACAACTGCATGGCAGCACAGCGCTGTGCAATCGTGAATGATGTGTCTTTTAACCTGTCCGATTTAACCTGGAGGTGGCAGCTCAGAAAGGCCTTAGCCATTTGGAGTGGAGATACAGAAACGAGATTAAAAGTGGCAGGCGAGACGGAGGGGCACCTGCCGTGCAAGGAGAGAGGCCGGGGTGCGGAGGGCTTGGCTCTTCGTGGTTGCCTGGGCCTGGGCAGGGAGCAGGGGCCAGCCTCCACCTGGAGCTTCAGGGGCGCCCTCTGGGCCACCATCTCAGCCTGCCGGAGCCCCTGGCTGGGGAGGTTCCCAGGAAGTTCCACTCCCAGGAGCTCTCCCTCAACCGAAGGCCACTGAGGACACTGCCCCTTGCACCCAAACCCCGTCTTGCTGCCCAGCCCCACCTGGTCCCTGAGAACAGAAGGATCTCCCCAGACCCCCAGACTGGGCTGCTGCTGCTTGCCTTCCAAAGCAGCGGCACCCGAGCCCCGCTGTTCCCGGAGGCAGGAAGGGGGGCCGGGAAGGTGCCCCGGCTGGGGCTCCGTTCCCGGGGGGCAGGCTTGGGCCAAGCACCCGCCAGTCTGAGGCCCTTAGCCACGTCCACTGAGAGGATAAGCTCGGGCACGGCCAGGACCATTCGAAATGTGAGGCCCTTTGCAGAGCTAGTGCTTGTGCGAACGCTGCTCTTTAGGGATCAGCGGCGGGGTGGGCGGGGCCGGACCAGGTCCTGGCAGTGGACGGAAGGGCTCCCACACTCTGTGCCGTACTGGCATCCTGGTCAGCGCCTCCCCCCGCCTGACTTGCTACGTGCTGTTCTGAAAACCAGCCGCCAGGAAGTTGGCCATGGCCTGGTCTGGCCCCAGCTGCCTCTTTTCCCAACAGCTGCAAAGTCCAAGGCGGGACTTCCGTTGCGCGTGCGTGTAATGGCGAGGTTTCCGCTCTTCTCCCTCCCGCCCGCCGGACTCTTTCAGACAGCCGCTGTGATCAACTCTGCCTTGGACCTCTACTTCCCCGAAGGCTGTGGGGTGGAGACCCTTGCTGAGCTGGGGCGCTACTATGTGAATTCAGCCTTTACCTTGGTGGTCAACATAATTGCCAAGAAGGAAGTTCCTCTGGATCAGCCGGGCTCAGACGGTAGGTTTCTTCCTCTGCGGGGCCTGCAGATGCTAAGCCGTCCATCCCGGTTTACAAACCAGCAACTGGGGACACAGAGTACCCCAAGGCTGGGAGAAACAGGCCACATCCTGGCTTGACGTGGTGTGTGAATCCATCCAAACACGCTGCCCCTCGTTTGACCCGATGCCCCGCCTGTCTTTCCTTGGAGGTCCTCGAACTGCCCAGCTCTGCCTCCCTTGGGGCCTGGCTGGAAATCAAGCAGCCAACATTTCCTCCTGATTAAAACTCAGGCTTGCCAGGAGCTGCTTTGCAACCCTATAGTTTATTTTATTCATTTATTTGATTTATATAGTGGCCCAATTCAAAAAAACTCAAATTTAAAAATCATGAAACAATTGACCTCAGAACAGAGCACACAGCAACGGAAGACTGAGTGCATTTCCCAAAAACATCTCTTAACCATCTCTCAAAGTCGGATTCACTGAACGCCCCGGTCCAGTGCCCACAGGAACAGCCCAGTCTTCAGTGCCTTTCGAAAGGCCAACAGGATTGGTCAGAGCTTTCCAAACTTTTCATGTTGGTGACACACTTTTTAGTCATGCATCATTTCACGACACACTCCTACAGCAGGGCATCATTTCACCACACTCTTACAGCAGGGCACAAGGCAGGAACTAGGACCTGCGCGGAATCACAGCAGGTTTGGAGGCAGCAAGGCACAAGGCAGGCACTAGGACCTGTGCGGAATCACAGCAGATTTGGAGGCAGCCAGGCACAAGGCAGGCACTAGGACCTGCGCGGAATCCTGGCAGGGCAGGTTTGGAGGCAGCAGGGCACAAGGCAGGCACTAGGACCTGCGCAGAATCACAGCAGGTTTGGAGGCAGCCAGGCACAAGGCAGGCACTAGGACCTGCGCGGAATCTCAGCAGGTTTGGAGGCAGCAAGGCACAAGGCAGGCACTAGGACTTGCGCGGAATCACAGCAGGTTTGGAGGCAGCAGGGCACAAGGCAGGCACTAGGACCTGCGTGGAATCCTGGCAGGGCAGGTTTGGAGGCAGCAGGGCACAAGGCAGGCACTAGGACCTGCGCGGAATCCTGGCAGGGCAGGTTTGGAGGCAGCAGGGCACGAGGCAGGCACTAGGACCTGCGTGGAATCACAGCAGGTTTGGAGGCAGCAGGGCACAAGGCAGGCACTAGGACCTGCGTGGAATCCTGGCAGGGCAGGTTTGGAGGCAGCAGGGCACGAGGCAGGCACTAGGACCTGCGCAGAATCACAGCAGGTTTGGAGGCAGCCAGGCACAAGGCAGGCACTAGGACCTGCGCGGAATCTCAGCAGGTTTGGAGGCAGCAAGGCACAAGGCAGGCACTAGGACTTGCGCGGAATCACAGCAGGTTTGGAGGCAGCAGGGCACAAGGCAGGCACTAGGACCTGCGCGGAATCCCAGCAGGTTTGGAGGCAGCAGGGCACGAGGCAGGCACTAGGACCTGCGTGGAATCACAGCAGGTTTGGAGGCAGCAGGGCACAAGGCAGGCACTAGGACCTGCGTGGAATCCTGGCAGGGCAGGTTTGGAGGCAGCAGGGCACGAGGCAGGCACTAGGACCTGCGCGGAATCACAGCAGGTTTGGAGGCAGCAGGGCACGAGGCAGGCACTAGGACCTGCGTGGAATCCTGGCAGGGCAGGTTTGGAGGCAGCAGGGCACGAGGCAGGCACTAGGACCTGCTTGGAATCACAGCAGGTTTGGAGGCAGCAGGGCACGAGGCAGGCACTAGGACCTGCGTGGAATCCTGGCAGGGCTCGGAGGCAGCAGCAGCCGCGACACACCCAGACACTGCAGCCGACACACTAATGTGTCGCGACACACAGTTTGGAAAGCCCTGGGATTGGGGCTGTCCACATGAGCGGGGGAGCTGCTTCACTGAGCAGGCACTGCGACAGAGAATTCACTTCATGGCTCCCATCAGATGGCACCGCTTGACAGGAGGGAGCGGGAGCATGCGGGCTCTTTCAGATTGGTGGGCGCAGGCAGAATTAATAGGAGTCAAGTGGTCAGCAAATAATCTGGCCCAATGCCTGGTTGGGCTTTGCCCGCTGACGATTGACTGAATTGCACTTGGAAGCCTACGAGAAGCCAGGGCAGCTCACACACCAATAGTGTAATGGAGCGCAGGGACAGTTTGAGGATATTGGGCACATTGACTGATGGCGCCCCTCCTGCTCATACAAATTTGCATTTTATGTACAGAATTAGGACATTAAATTTAACCATTTTTCTTTTGGCCTTTGTTTTTGGAAGGAGGGGCGGGGTTGGCACCTCCTAAGCTTTGGTGCCCTAGCCCAGTGCCCACTCGCCCTTAGCCTAAAGCCAGCCCTGCGTGGGCACATTGGGGCACGTCTGTAGCTACCCGCTCAGCTGCATTCTGGGCCAGCTGCAGCTTCCAGGTCAGCTCCACGCGGAGAACAATAATCCAAACAGGAGGTGACAGGCTGGAATGGCCACGAGCAGAGCCTCCTGCTCCGGAACAGGCGCAACTGATGCAAAAGAGGGGTGTGCGCGAGGTCCTCCGGACCACAGCGGCATTTCCCCCGTTCCTTATCCAACAGCCTGGCCCATAATGGGGGTGACGCTGCTGCTTTTTCCCTTTGGGGCACAGCGCCCTCCCACTTCTGACCGAAGGGTTGCCCAACTCTGGCTGGGCAGGAAGTGCCATTCTGATTCTGCACAACGGCATTCAGTCCTGCTCTCCCCTGGGGAAGAGCGCCTTCCCACAAGGCCTGGAGGCCCAGGGTGCCCCGTTTCCCACAAACGGGAGGGCCTTCTGTGCAGAAGGAACGTGGCTGTGGCTTTCCGTCCACCCACCCGCTGCCCCCCGGGGCCGCCCTGACTGCGCTGCCTGTTTGCTCTTCCCAGAGGAAGAAGCTGAAGGCAGGAAGAGCTTCGTCTACCACATTAACGATGGGGTCTACGGCTCTCTTGGCTCGGTCATCTTCAGCAGCACCTGCCCCGTCCCCGTCCTGCCTAAGGTAAGAGAGGCCCAGGACCATCCGGGGACAGCTCCTGGGAAGGCAGAAATCTCTTCCGTTCTCCGCAGCGGGCAGCCCGAGCCCCCAGTGGGCACTGGAGAGGGCCCGAGTCCGGGTCCCTCCCTCTGCCCTCTCACAGGCTCTGAGGGAAAGCTCCTGCTGGCGCTCCCGAGGCTCCCTTCCTGCCTCCTGAGGAGACCCTTCCAATCCCCCGTATTGGCGTTCCCTGCAGCAGGGGGTCTCCTTCTGTGCTTTGGGCGGCCACTCCCTGCAGACGCTCCATTTTCTTCTCTTCTGGCACCAGGGGGAGTCGGAAGAGGGGACTCGAGGTGCCAGTGGGTCACAACGTGTGTTTGGGTAGGGTTCATATCGTACAAGGAAGGCTAGCGTGGTGTGGTGGGGAAGGCATGGGGCTAGGATCGAAGAGACCTCGGTCCAGGCCCACCTGTGTTACACGCTTCGGCTTATGGTCACTCACTCACACACTCACAGACTTGTCTGCCCCCCCTTGCTTTCTACCTGGGTTTCCCAGATAGGTGTGGCTTGAGCAGACAAGACACACAGCCCTGGTCAACAGTCGGGAAATAATTAGGATTACACGCACAAATAACTTCCAACCGAACACTGAGGCACAACAGGTTCTTTGTAATACACGGAGACCCAGCGAATTTAAAGTAACAGCAAAACTTTACTGGTTGCAAGGAGCATTTGCTCTTCCTTACACGCACACACACATTCCACACTTACCCACGTCCTTCCAACTAGGCTGCCAGGCACTAGCCAAAGGGACGGAAGCCGCCAAGTCTGGATCCAAGAACAACTCAAGGAGTGGGTGGCCTTTGCGACCCCTTTTATCCCCAAAAGTTCTTGCCTTGTTCATTCACAAGACTGGCAGCTACTCTTGCCTTGTTAATTTACAAGTCTGGTAGCTGTTGATGGATTTGGGGTGGGGGTTGCCATGTGCTCAGGCCCATCTTCCTCTGTCTGGTTCAGGTTACACATTTTTCCTTTTGTTTCCTTAAGGACTTGCTTCCTTCTTATCTACCTCCCGAAAGGGATCTCATAGACAAGATTCCTGGTGTTGTCCTCTCTGCTTACCTGCCTGCCTCATCTTTATGTTACGGCAGCTTCAGCCTAGTCTCACACCTGCAACCATGGAAACTCAGTGCCTGACCTTGGGCCATCCCTCTTTCTTCAAGCTGCTGCTAGGGGGATAAAATGATAGGGGATCTCCCTGGAAGCTGCCCCGAACTCTTGGAGGCTCTTTAGTTAGAAGGGTCTGCCTTGATCTGGCACTGGGTTTTCCCGTAGGGCTATGTAAACAGACAAAGGGGTAGCAGCTAATGTTATGGTACTGAAAATCAGTTGCCGTAGACATTCTGAATGTCTAAGAACATACAAGATTCTGAAAATATATGCATTTAGGATTCCGAGAATTTATAAAATGCCTCAGAATAGATGATTACAGTCTTGAGGAGATCAGCTTAAAGGCCAGCCTGAACGGTAGCTGTGGAGAATCACGGAAGATCTGCTTTTTACCGCTCTTTTCTCGTCCTTGCAGAAACCCCCACCAGATGTCCCTTTGCACAGCAGCAGCTTCTGGGGACCGACGGGTGATGGGCTGGACCGGATTGCAGATGGCTTGGAACTCCCCGAGCTGCAGGTTGGGGACTGGCTGGTCTTTGAGAACGTGGGGGCCCACGCTGTGCTGGCCCCCTCCTCCTTCCAGGGATCTCAGCCAGCCCAAATACACTACGCAATGTCCAGAATGGCCTGGTAAGGTGGTTTCCAGAATGGGAGGAGAGGGGGAGGGGCCCTGCATTTCCACCCCACAAAGCCACAAACTAAGAAACAGAACCCACGGGGGACCAGACATTCTTGGCTTGAATCTCACTTCTGCCATGAAAGCGCTAGACACACTTCTCAGTTTTATTAGAGTTTTATTACACTGAATGCTGAAATAATGAAAGCATATGGAGTGCAGAGCATTCTTACAACGCCAGGATCACTCTCCCCTAGTGGTTTCAAAAATGCAGAACAGTTGCATGCTACTTGTAAGGAGCCAGAGAGATGACCTTGGAGAAGCCACCCAGAAGCCGTTTGCACAGCAACAGGTGCAGAAGCTTGCACTGAGCTCCGGGAGGAGGAAAAGTATTAGGAAGGGGCGCAGGGTGGCTCCCGATCCCCTGGGGTATAAGAGGGAGGAAAGGCTTGCAAGATTCTCTTACTGGAGCCTGTCCCAATAAAGGAGAGTTTAGTCTTCCTGCGGAGTCGGTTCCCTGATCTGGTCTACCTCCTAGGGCTGATGAGACCGCACCGATACTTTAAGTGTCTCTTGAGTCACCGAGTGGGAATGAAAGGGGAGCGGTCCACATGCCCCGTGTCCCCAAACCTGAGCTGAGCTGACTTCTTTCTCCTGCAGGGAAGCCGTCCAGCTCCTCCAGGGGAGATCGCTGTACCCGGAAGAAGAGGACCGGGAGAACACGTGTGCCCCCCTCTCCTGTGGCTGGGAGACCACGGACACTCTGTGCGTTGCGCCCGCTTTCGCTCCAGCCAGCATCATGTAGGCCGTGCCAGTCCTTCACCCCGGGGGGCAGACCTCCTCCCAGCAGAGCCCTGCCACGTTCTCCCCCCTCCCTCTTTCAACGGCCAGCCTGCCTCTTGCATATTCTGCCCTGAAGTAGGACCTGGTTGTTGTTGTTTCTTCTTCTTCTTCTTCCACTTCCACTTCCACTTCCACTTCCACTTCTTCTTCTTTCCAAGCAGTGTGGTTTTTAAGTATGCAACATAAATCCTGTTCCTCCTAGCCTGGTCTTGGGTATTCTTTGTAGGAATTCTGGGATGGTAGTACCAGAACTCCACGCAGCTGCTTCTTAGTATGTAGCAGAGTAGAAGTGTTCCCATAAACTTGCACAAGGCTTAAATCAGTTCAAAACACAAAATAAACACTTCACACGTTAATGTAAAGTTACAGAAAAAAGAGTTTACAATTTTATTGTAACTCACAGTTCCTTAGTAGAAACGGTCCATGCATGCGAGCAATGGGTTCTGAAGTGACACACATGCTTCTTAATGTGGCCCACCTGGATGGAAGTATGAGCAACGTGGGAGCCATAGCTGGCCCATCCTCCTTGGTAGGAGATTCGAGCAGAAAGAGGGAAGAGAAGGGAACAGGAAACTGGGATTCAGCCCCTCCCGCACAAAGCAAGTGAGGTTAGGTTACAGCAGAGGCTGCCTCCAAGCTTGTGTGAGATGTGCTTGGTTGAAACCCGATATCTCTAACATTCTTGAGGGCATGTTAGGAGCAAAGCCGGCAGAGGGATTTGAGGCCGGGACACCCCACCCAACTGCTGGAAGGATGGCCACAGCAGCCCGTCATCCGACTTGCTTCCAGGTCAGGCAATTCAGTGGCTGGTTTGTCTGCAAATGAGCGCTTCGTTCCACCGGATGGAGTCTGATCGTCGGGAACAGTTACATCTGAGGTGCCAAGGCAGCCTGAACATTTAAAAGAACAAGGTAGAACCTGTGCAGGTTCAAGGAGTCCTGAAAGCCTTGGCACAGCCCCCGCCCCACAAAAGCTATCGCCAAAATGTTTTTAATGTGTTGGAAGAGCAACGTTATTAGTCATGTGACTATAGAGTAATCCTACTCACTATATTTAATTAATATCATTTAAGTTAAATTGAATCCCATTTACTTTTTGTTCCTGATCTCCACCGCCACTCGCGGCCCTTTGCTTTCGCCAGGCTGTTCGGAGTGCACAAGCTGATACACCTTGCGAAGAGCTGTGCTTGCTGCTCACAAAAGATGTGCCACCCTCTGCTAAACCGTTTAACAGAGGAACCTCCCACTGTATTTTATTTCATATTCCCCCCCCCCCAAGCAACTCTGCGTGGTGACTGACACAGAATTCATACATCTGTCTTTTTGTTGGGCTGGAGGTTGCAGAAATGGGGGCACAGGAAGCAGGCGCAGGCCCCGATCCAGGGTAGCTGCGTTGCACTCAGGTAGGCCAAGGGGAAAGAAGGCGGCCTCCTACCGAGCTCCGAGAAGTCTGGCCCATCAGGGCTGGTGGTGCTCCATGTTCCTGCCCTGCGCAGTCTTGCCCCCGTCGCGAATCCTGCTGGCTGGAAGCAGATCTCCGAAGAGCGCCTGAATATTCGCGCTCAAGCTACGGCGGGGAGAAGAGCGAGCACCCCTGCTGCATCACGAAGCCCTGCCCACCCCGCAGGATTTACTTTCGCTGCAGCAGAACCCCCGTTTGGTCCAACGCGCGCATTCCACTTTTGGAGAACCAGAAGCTGCAGAGACATTGGGACGCAACGGGGGCGCATGGCCGTGCTTAGATTTTTGGAAGGATCCAGGTTAGGCAAAGGGAAAAAGTTGCTCTCTCTTTCCCAGAGAAGGACCACGGTTGCTCTCCTCTGAGTTAGGAGAATGTCATTTGTTTCTTTGGCGCTCAGCATGTTGCGCGAGTCACCCCACCGGCTTTCGCAGCAGACGAAGGTCGAGCGAGCGCGGCCGAGCGGCGCCGCAGGAGCGCGAGCACTTCCGGTCCGTGGCCAGCAGAGGGCGCCCACAGCAAGGCGGGAGGGGCCAGCGGTTCTGCGCCCGCCCAGCTCGTTCTTCTGTCCATAGAGACAGGCTTTGTAGAGGGGCGCGCGGACTGTCGCTTCCGAGTTCATTTCTCCTTTTGCAGGCCGGCCCTGTCCGCTCCCACACGGGCAAAGGGCGGAAACTTTGTTCGGGCTCGGATATTGCTGTTGAGGGTCGAGGCTTCAGGACGTTTCCTCGGGTGCAAGCGCCATCAGCCACGGAGGGTGGGGAGGGCTGTTGAGGGCAGATGGGGCCAGGCTGCCACTGCGGTGGAGCCGTGGGAATTCGCAGTGTTCACGGCGGCGCGCTCCTTTGCAGGGGGCCGCTGGCAATACGAGCCTCCCTGCTTGCCTTGCGCCGTTTGAGGGCGCAAAACCCTAACGGAGAGCAAAATCCACGCACGAGCCATTTTGGGACGTTGTGCCGCGTCCGCCTCCCTGGGATGGGAACGCGGATGCTCCCATAGGCACCCGGAAGTTGCTTGTCAGAACGAAGGGATGAGCCACTCTAAACTTTCGACCCTCTACGGTGCGCACGCGCTTCACGGGCTTGCCTCCTCCCGGCGCGAGCGTCGTGAAAGCGCGAGGTTTGCGCGACGGCCGCGGTGTCGTAAAAGTCCCGCAAGGACGGCGGCGAGAGGCAGGTGAGCGATGTGCCGGCGCCGCTGCCCAAGGAAAGGTGGGGGGGCACCGGCGGGGGCGGCCCGGGGTCCGCGCGGCGGGGGCTCTTTCGGCGTGGCGCCCCCCCGCCTGGTGGCTTGGACTGCAACTGCCATCACTCCCAGCCGGGGCAGCGCCAGTGGGTGATGGGAGTGGTAGTGCGAGTCACCGGACGCGCGGGAGCTGCGAGGGAGGAGGGTCCCTTTTCCAGCCCCCCTCGGTGGATGGAGCCGGAGGGGGCTCGTGCCAGCCTCCGGGAAGAAGGGAAGCAGCTTGGAAAGGAAATAATAATAATGATAACAATAACAACAACAACAACAACAACAATAATAATAATAATAATAAAGCACCACTTGAGCAAAATCACCATCAGTCAATTACAGCTTTACTTGGAACAGCTGACAGCCTGCGACAATACCTTTAATATTATTAAACAACATCTGCCTATCCCAGGTCCTTGGGAAGGACTAGATAGGTGGACAAAAATGCCAGATGCAGACTAAACATCTGGCTGACTGTGCGACCAACCATAATACTGTAATGCATTCTTGGGATAGCCCTTCTAGAGCCGTTCCACCCTCGGACAGGTGGTGCCGTCCAGGGGGAGTGCGCGTGCAAGCGAGGGAGGCGGGTGCGTTTGGGTTGCTCTCCCCCACCCCCACAGCTTTGGGGGTGAAAATGGCCCTCCGAAAGAAACTAGATCTCTGCCTGTTATAAAAGCAGACTAAACTTGCTTGAACAATACAACAACTGCTTCAAGGTCAAATCCTGTCCCCTTATTTATTCAATATCTATCTATCTATCTATCTATCTATCTATCTATCTATCTATCTATCATCTATCATCTATCTATCTATCAATCAATCAAGGCCAAATCCTGTCCCCTTATTTATTCAATATCTATCTATCTATCTATCTATCTATCTATCTATCTATCTATCTATCATCTATCATCTATCTATCTATCAATCAATCAAGGCCAAATCCTGTCCCCTTATTTATTCAATATCTATCTATCTATCTATCTATCTATCAATCAATCAATCAATCAATCATACTTATATCACCGCCCATCTCCCCCCACAGAGGGGACTCTGGGCGGTTTACACAAAGTTGACAATTAAAACATATAAAAGCATATAAAATACCATACATAAATGTATATCTATATAAATTAATTAAATATATAAAACCCAAGAGGCTCTGATGTTAAGTTTAAAAGAACATGATGTTAAGTTTATGTCGAATTGTCAGCCTCGCATGTTCGTCTGCCATGCTGACTGTTCTACACGTGTGGGTTGCTGGTCTGCACTATTTTGCTCCAAGAGGCGAGAACTGAGAAGCACCTCCTCTTCCAGCGGACATTCTGTTGGGAGGGGGGATTCTTAGAGTGGGAACTGGATTGCTATGGCTGGACTCTGGGTGATGTCAGAGAGCCGTTTCTTTTAATAATACTGCTTAGGCGCGAAAACCATTATTCAAGGCTTCTCTTGGCCTGAACTGTACTAATCCTGAATAAATGAATCCTTTAGAGTAATTGTCTGAGGGATTTCTTGATTGGGAATTTTGACACGGGGTGTGTGTGTGTTATCACACGAATATATATTAAGGGAAGCTGGATTGGAAGAAGATGAGTGTGGTTTTAAAATGGCACTACCCTGATAGCCAAAAATGCAAAGGATCTGCAAGCTCTAGGAATAAAAGTTAAGGGACTAAGTGAAAAAATAGGAATAAAATTAAATATAAAGAAGATCACATTAATGACAACAGTTAGAACAGCCAGCCTTAGAATTGACAGTGAAGATACCGAAGTGCTGGAGAGCTTCTGCCTTTTAGGGTCAACCGTCAACAGTCAAGGAACCGGCAGTCAAAAAATACACCACAGACTGGCGCTTGGTAGAGCAGCCAAGAAGGCCTCGGAGAAGAGATTCAGATGCCAGGGTGACTCTGTACATACCTACAAAGATCAGAATCACACAGACCGTGGTTTTCTCTATGACCCTCTATGGAATCAAATGTTGGACTCTGAAGAAGCAAGAAAGATGCTTTTTTATGCTTTTGATCTTTGGTGTTGGAAAAGATTCCTGAGAATACCATGGGTAGCCAAGAAAAGAAACAAATGGATCACAGAACAAATCAACTCGCTTGAGTTCTCACTCGAGGCACAAATGACCAGGTTCAAATTATCATCCTTTGCACACCTCATGTGAAGATCCAGCTCTCTGGAGAAGTGGAATGCTGAGAAAGGTGGAAGGAAGAAGAGGATGACCAGCAGCAAGGTGGATGGACGTGATTATTGCTGCTGGTCATCCTCTGGGTGCACTGTTGGGAGACCTGAAGGGGACAGATCCTCCTGGAGAAGGTCAATCTGATTGCTAAGAGTTGACACCGACTTGATGGCACATAATCAGTGCGGCATTTGGTATATTTGTGCAGTGTAGATGTATACTTGTACTTTATTTAAGTGATAAACAGCTGGCATGGATATAAGCTGTCATGAACAGACATTAGAACTCGCGAGCAGGGTTTTTAATGTTTGGAGCGGAGTAAATAAAATTGTGAGAAAATAGATTTTTATTCCTCCAATGCCTAAGATGACCCATTCCTGGCTTTGCACATGCCAAGGAGGCTTTTTGCCCCTGAGATCCTCCCCTTCTGTTCCTTGGTCCAGGGCTTCCGTGCCAGAGGCCCCCTCCCAGCCCGGCCCGGCCCGGCCCGTGTTCCCAGCCAGGGACTTAATTCCTTCGGTAGCTCATCCTGCCCCTTACCTTTCTCTTCCGCCTTTCAGCCATGCCGATTCTTGATCTCCAGAACCAGCTGGGAATTAACCTAGACAGATGGATGCTCTACCAGAGTAGCAAGCAGCCATTTCAGCAGGCCAGTCTGTGCCACACGTTCGAGAAGGAATGGCTGGAGTGTTCGGAAGGCATTGGGCTGACCCGTGCCAAGGAGGAGTGCCGGCTGGAGTTCGAAGACCTGAACGAGTGCATGACCAAGCGCAAAATGGTGAGAAGAGAACGGCTGGAGTGCTGAACCCCCGGTGGAAGTTCTTGCAGCCGTTCTCAGGGTGGGGGGCAGTTCTTTTCCCAGGCGCGTGTGTCACCGGCGTCTGCTTTTAAGTCAGGGTACCATCTGGGCTGGTTCACCCATTGCACTAAGCTGAAGGGGGGATTGATTTGAGCTGTGAGTATTAGGCGTACGTAGCAACTACAATTGGTAAGCTGTTTTTTAGATTTGGGCATGTTGTGTGATCCAGACAAAGTGTAGTTGATGTAAGAAACAGTCCCCTAAACGGTTTAGCTCAGGGCAGAGTGCAGCCAGGCCTGTGTGTGACCCTGAGTCCACAGCGGGAGATGGTGAGCAAGGCCAGGTACGGGGAACCCGAGGGCTGCGTCTGCCGCCAGTCCCTGTTTAACCACAACTGGAATGTGATGGGCAAATAGCTGGCTTTCAGTAGTGTTATTATTTTTTGACTTGTTAGAATTAGATTCTTCCTTTCTCCCTGATGACATCACTGGGCATATCCCTTGCAACTGCCAAGGCCGTAATAATAATAATTACTACCAATAATAGCAACAACAGCGTGTGCCTCTGATAATGAAAAGCTTGTTAGTGCGTGTTTGGGAGACAGACTGTTATTAAATTGCAGTGAAAGTTGAGCTCTTTTGTGAAAGGTGAAAGATTTATATGATCTGAAGAGAAACCAGAGTTCTTTTGTGATAGGAACAAGTGATTTTTGTACACGTTCCCACTTCATCTAGCTGTTGGAATGGGCAGGTTTAATTCAGAAAGTGTCCCAGCCGCCTTTTCTGCTCCTTTCCTTTCGCAGGTACAACGCATGCGAGCCATCTTGAAGCAGAGGCAGATCATGATTAAGGAGGGGAAATACACGCCCCCTGACTACCAGAGTGACAAATGAGAGATCAACCGCTGAGCTTCGGCTGCTGATCCCCGAGGAGAAAAGTACCTTGCTCTCTGGGAGCCAAAGAGCTCTGCTCCTAGTATATTGTTAAGGAATGGTTTAGGTGGAACCTTTCAATTTCTCTCTTTTTGTTTCTAGCCCAGCCCATGAATAAAATTCTTTGTTGGGGTCTGGAATGTTGCTGGTTGAGATGTTTTGCCTGCACAATGTCAAAGGTTTTTTGTTGTTTGTTTGTTCAGTCGCTTCCGACTCTTCGTGACTTCATGGACCAGCCCACGCCAGAGCTTCCTGTCGGCCGTCACCATCCCCAGCTCCCCCACGGTTGAGTCCGTCGCCTCCAGAATATCATCCATCCATCTTATAAATAGCCATTTGCAAGAAGAATTCAGACTATTAGAAGAAAATCTGCCTGCATTGTGTAAATGATGCTACTGTGGTTGTTTTTTTCTTACGGCTTGGATAAGGTTATCCATTCATGAGTTCAGGGTCACATACATGCATACTCTCCCCCTCCCCCACCTTAAGCTGAGTGACTGTGACTCAGAGTCGTGCACCAGTGGAGGGTCTAGGATGGGTTTTTCCCTGTTTCTAGCCCAGCCCATCAGTCATTGGGCTGTACCTTTTTATGCCTTTGCCCCGATCTCTCAATCTCCTGCCCCTCCATCCAGCGGCCTGCCTCTGTCCCCTTTCACTTTTGGCGCAGCAGCAGGGAGGGGGCAGACATTGAGGTGCCAGTCAAACACTACAGGCTTGGGAAGTTCTCTTGCGCAGTAAAGAGGTGTTTTGCCCCGTTGGCTAGTGCCACCTTCCCTGATGTGATCCTGCTTTCCTGTTGCCATCTCTTTTACACCTCCCTGTCTTACTCTTCCTCGAGCTTAGGTTGAGCCAATTCACATTCTGTCAGCTGAATACCACTGCACGCCGTCCTTCCGCATTTGCAGGCCCTCCTCTGCGCTTTTTCCTAATAGCTGTTGGCAGAACCAATGCTTTCCATTCTCCCTCTGGATTGCTGAGTTCCAGAGACCCAGGCCTGCAGCGGAACAAGCCTCCCCAAACAGCAGCCTCAGGGTCTCTTCTCCCCCAGGCGTGCTTCCTTTCTAGCATTTTGCCTCTTGCTGATTTGCTGCGAGGCCTTTAACTTCCTTCCAGACTCCAATTGTGGATTCTGATCAACTCTGATCAGCTGGCAAAAATCACACTGATGCATGCAAATTGGGGCAATTTAAAGGGAGAAGTTTTAATTTTTTTAAAAATGTATTTTATTAAACGCATATACTGCTGCTTGCAACTCGAGGTGGTGAGAAGGATTTTGGAGGTATGAAAGTGGTGGTGGGGGGTTTCAGCCCCTTGCTTGCCCTCGGCTCTTCCCCTCCGCAGCAGCAGCAGCCCTTGAGCCATCCGTGCTTTGTAGTTTGGGAAGGCAGCAGCTGATTGTAGGAGTAGGATCACTGATGGGTATTCCAGCCATGAGGCAATGCAAAGGCTCACAGCGTCTGGATCCTTGGCCAGAGAGGCGGCAGCCCCCGAGGCTGCCCAGCCCCATAGTGGCACTTCAGTGAGCGAGCCCCGGGGTCCTTGCCGGGGAAGGTGGTGGTGAGGCTCTTGGGACGGAGAAGGACGGAGGCAGCGCTTCTGCTTCAGGACAGAAAGCGACCCGGGTCCAGGGAGGGTCGGGGAGCAGAGCTTTCAGGCTCCGATGGCTGCAGAGTGAGTTCAAAGGCGGGGGGGGCGGTATTTGGGAGGTGGCCGAGTATGTGGCTCCAGCAAAGGAGATTGTTACCTTGTCGTGGTGCTGGAGCTTGAGCACCTCAATGAAACCATGAGCTAAACCGTGAAGGGACACCCAAGACGGGAAGGTCGTGGCAGAGAGGTCACACTAAATACGATCCCTGGGGAAGGTAATGGCAACCCACCCCAGTATTCTTGCCATGAAAACTAAATGGATCAGTACAACCAAAGATATGTCGGTATACCATCGGAAGATGGGACTCCCAGGTCGGAAGATGGTCAAAATGCTACTGGGGAGGAACAGAGGATACGTTCAACTAGCCCCAGATGTGATGACGCAGCTAGCTCAAAGCCGAAAGGACGGCTAGCGGCCGACGGTGCTGGTGGTGAACGACGAATCCGATGTTCTAAAGATCAACACACCATAGGAACCTGGAATGTAAGATCTATGAGCCAGGGCAAATTGGATGTGGTTATTGGTGAGATGTCAAGATTAAATATAGACATTTTAGGTGTCAGTGAACTGAAATGGACTGGGATGGGCCACTTCACATCAGATGACCACCAGATCTACTACTGTGGACAAGAGGACCACAGAAGAAATGGAGTAGCCTTCATAATTAATAATAAAGTGGCTAAAGCAGTGCTTGGATACAATCCAAAAAACGATAGAATGATCTCAATTCGAATTCAGGGTAAGCCATTTAACATCACAGTGATCCAAATATACGCCCCAGCCACAGATGCTGAAGAAGCAGAAGTAGATCAGTTCTATGAGGATCTGCAGCACCTACTAGATAATACACCAAAAAGAGATGTTATTTTCATTACAGGAGACTGGAATGCTAAGGTGGGTAGTCAGACGACACCTGGAATTACAGGCAAGCATGGTCTGGGAGAACAAAATGAAGCAGGACATAGGCTGATAGAATTTTGCCAAGACAACTCACTGTGCATAACAAACACTCTCTTCCAACAACCTAAAAGACGACTTTATACATGGACTTCACCAGATGGTCGACACCGAAATCAGATTGACTACATCCTTTGCAGCCAAAGGTGGCGGACATCTATACAGTCGGTAAAAACAAGACCTGGAGCTGACTGTAGTTCAGATCACGAACTTCTTATTGCAAAATTTAGAATCAGACTAAAGAGAATAGGGAAGACCCACAGATCAGTTAGATATGAGCTCACTAATATTCCTAAGGAATATGCAGTGGAGGTGAAGAATAGATTTAAGGGACTAGATTTAGTAGATAGGGTCCCAGAAGAACTATGGACAGAAGTTCGCAACATTGTTCAGGAGGCGGCAACAAAAAACGTCCCAAAGAAAAAGAAAACCAAGAAGGCAAGATGGCTGTCTGCTGAAACACTGGAAGTAGCCCAAGAAAGTAGGAAAGCAAAAGGCAACAGTGATAGGGGGAGATATGCCCAATTAAATGCAAAATTCCAGAGGTTAGCCAGAAGAGATAAGGAATTATTTTTAAACAAGCAATGTGCGGAAGTGGAAGAAGACAATAGAATAGGAAGGACAAGAGACCTCTTCCAGAAAATTAGAAACATCGGAGGTAAATTCCAGGCAAAAATGGGTATGATCAAAAACAAAGATGGTAAGGACCTAACAGAAGCAGAAGAGATCAAGAAAAGGTGGCAAGAATATACGGAAGATCTGTATAGGAAGGATAATAATATTGGAGATAGCTTTGACGGTGTGGTCAGTGAGTTAGAGCCAGACATCCTGAAGAGTGAGGTTGAATGGGCCTTAAGAAGCATTGCTAATAACAAGGCAGCAGGAGACGACGGTATCCCAGCTGAACTGTTTAAAATCTTGCAAGATGATGCTGTCAAGGTGATGCATGCCATATGCCAGCAAATTTGGAAAACACAAGAATGGCCATCAGATTGGAAAAAATCAACTTATATCCCCATACCAAAAAAGGGAAGCACTAAAGAATGTTCAAACTATCGAACAGTGGCACTTATTTCACATGCCAGTAAGGTAATGCTCAAGATCTTGCAAGGTAGACTCCAGCAATTCATGGAGCGAGAATTGCCAGATGTACAAGCTGGGTTTAGAAAAGGCAGAGGAACTAGAGACCAAATTGCCAATATCCGCTGGATAATGGAGAAAGCCAGGGAATTTCAGAAAAACATCTATTTCTGTTTTATTGACTATTCTAAAGCCTTTGACTGTGTGGATCATAACAAATTGTGGCAAGTTCTTGGTGGTATGGGGATACCAAGTCATCTTGTCTGCCTCCTGAGGAATCTGTATAACGACCAAGTAGCAACGGTAAGAACAGAGCACGGAACAACGGACTGGTTTAAAATTGGGAAAGGAGTACGGCAGGGTTGTATACTCTCACCCTACCTATTCAACCTGTACGCAGAACACATCATGCGACATGCTGGGCTTGAGGAATCCAAGGCTGGAGTTAAAATCGCTGGAAGAAACATTAACAATCTCAGATACGCAGATGATACCACTTTGATGGCTGAAAGCGAGGAGGAGTTGAGGAGCCTTATGACGAAGGTGAAAGAAGAAAGTGCAAAAGCTGGGTTGCAGCTAAACCTCAAAAAAACCAAGATTATGGCAACGAGCTTGATTGATGACTGGCAAATAGAGGGAGAAAAAGTGGAGGCAGTGACAGACTTTGTATTTCTAGGCGCAAAGATTACTGCAGACGCTGACTGCAGCCAGGAAATCAGAAGACGTCTACTTCTTGGGAGGAGAGCAATGGCAAATCTTGATAAAATAGTTAAGAGCAGAGACATCACACTGACAACAAAGGTCCGCATAGTTAAAGCAATGGTATTCCCCGTAGTAACCTATGGCTGCGAGAGCTGGACCATAAGGAAGGCTGAGCGAAGGAAGATAGATGCTTTTGAACTGTGGTGTTGGAGGAAAATTCTGAGAGTGCCTTGGACTGCAAGAAGATCAAACCAGTCCATACTCCAGGAAATCAAGCCAGACTGCTCACTTGAGGGAATGATATTAAAGGCAAAACTGAAGTACTTTGGCCACATCATGAGAAGACAGGATACCCTGGAGAAGAAGCTGATGCTAGGGAAAGTGGAAGGCAAAAGGAAGAGGGGCCGACCAAGGGCAAGATGGATGGATGGTATTCTGGAGGTGACGGACTCTACCATTGGGGAGCTGGGGATGGTGACGGCCGACAGAAAGCTCTGGCGTGGACTGGTCCATGAAGTCACGAAGAGTCGGAAACGACTGAACGAATAAACAACAACAACGAGTATGTGGAGAGGCTGCGTGTGAGAGGGAGGAGCCGTTATTCACTGCCGGGCCCCATCAAACAAGTGAGGGCAGAGTAAACTGCACAGGGAGGGAGGGGAAGTCGATCTGCTTTATTTGCCGCCTCGCCTCGACGTCGGGTAGCGCAGAACCAGAACGTCAAGGCTTGGACGCCTGCCTGCGCTTCTGCTCTTAAGCTGTGGCTGGCTGCGCTGCTCTTCCTCGAGTCTGGGTGTCTCCGCCTGGAGGGAAGGAGGGATCTTGCCCCCCCCCCCCGCCCCTGAGGACAGATAGCAGAGCAGCATCGAAGATGGTAACGGCTCCCGTGGCCGGTTGGAACAGCCGGGCTTGCAAATCCGCGGAGCAGTGCTGGGGTGGGGGGAGAAGAGGGGGGGGGATGAGGCTCCCCGCGAGGGCTCCTTCCCCAGAGCTCTGCCGCTGGTCTGGGTCCCCTCAGGCCGGCGCTTCCTCTGGGAGGACAGGCGCTCTCCTGCAGCGGCTGGGGGACCAGGTGGCCGCGCCGCACAACGTCCTCCCCAGGGGAGCCTCTCCGGGCCAGCAGCAAGCGGCCCTTGATAGGTGGTTCTCCAGCTGCCGGGAGGAAAAGCCCACCTGTCCTCCTCCAGCTGCACCTGGGAGCGCTGCTGGGGGGGGGGGCAGGGCTGGAGCAGCCCAGCTGCTTTGTGTTTGCTGCGCCGTTCGTGTCCCGGGCCAGCTTTGGCAGGAGGGCTGCCCTTGCTGAGGGTCTGGCGGTGCTCACGAGCCAGCATGCCGGCCAGCTAGGAGAACTTGGAGACTTTTTTATCTAAAAGAGACTGCTGGGATAGGATTAAGGTGAGCCAACTTTACTTATTTGTTTATTGAATTTCAAGGCTGCCTGACAAAAACCACATCAATAAGATTAAAAGAAAAGACTTGCAGGGCCTCCACAAACACACTAATCCTAGGAACAGGGCCAGGTCTTAAGAGTCCTCCCCAACAGCTGAAAGGTGGGAGCCATATCTAGCTTCAGGCAGATGCTGCTCCAGAGGGCAGGTGCTTGAAAGAAGGGCACGCTTCCTTGGGTCCATCAACAGACACATAGAGGTTAACAACATTTACATACCATTCATAAGAGACAATAGAATAGCCAGAAGACCAGAACACCCCTGGGCCAGCAATCAACAACAAGATATGCATAGATTAACAGCAAGATTAGCAGCAGAGGAGCAATCAAACAACACAATAGACCTTAATCAAGGAACTCTTAACTCAGTCAATCAACCAAGCAGCAAACAACAGCCCAATCAAGGAACTACCAAGGAGAGTACAAGACCCCCACCAACACAGGCAGGACAAGCCAGGGTATATAAACAGACAGCAAGTTCCACTCCCTTTTCACACTGAAGATGTTGCCTAGCCTGGCAATGAAACGTCTGCATGAAAACAACAAGGCTCAGAGAGCACCAAAGACTCCCCAAAGAAGGACTTTTTCACTCCCTTTTTGAATGTGAAAGGAAGGTTTTCAAAAGCCAGGCTGCCTTATTTCCAGCCATCAGAGCAGTGTCATCCACATATCTGAGGTGGTTGATGTTTCTCCTGGCAGTTTTAATTGTAATTTCTATTTCTTCTAGTCCAGCATTTTTCATGATATACTCTGAATATCAGTTAAATAAATAAAGGAGTATACAAGTATGCAATCTTGGCATTCTCTTTTCCTGATTTCAAACCATTTTTTAAAAAGTCCATTCAATTGTGTCTGATTCTCAGGGACTGCCTGGACAAGTCCCTACGGTTCTCTTGTCAAGGTTTTTCGGAAGTGGTTTGCCATTGCCTTCTTCCTAGGGCTGAGAGAGAGAGAGAGAGAGAGAGAGAGTAGCCCAAGGTCACCCAGCTGGCTTCGTGCCTACAGTGGGACTAGAACTCATGGTCACCCGGTTTCTAGCCTGATGCCTTAACCCCTACATCAAACTGGCGCTCAATTGCCAACCATTTAGTTGCTCCATAT
This sequence comes from Charina bottae, assembly GCA_023362775.1. Taxonomy (NCBI): domain Eukaryota; kingdom Metazoa; phylum Chordata; class Lepidosauria; order Squamata; family Charinaidae; genus Charina; species Charina bottae. The sequence continues at coordinate 3,965,204 of JALMGJ010000013.1, read as the reverse complement.
TCCTTTCTAATTTTTGCTTCCTGGTCCTCATACTTCAGTAGTGTGATGGAATGTGTCCCTGAGGGGGGAGGTGGTGCTATGGAGGTCGCAGGAGAGGAAGGAGGGGGCGCATTCCAGGGGGAGAAACGATCTTGGAGTTCGGAGGACCTTGGGCAGCCGGCCAAGCAGCTGAGACAGGACCCGCCTTAGATTCACTGAGTATTTCTCCCTTGCACCTCTTGGCCTTGCTTAGTTTGGCAAGATTCTCTGTAAGGTAGAAACCATAAAGAGCTGGAGCTTCATTCCTTGGCTCGGCGCTGTTTCTTCGCTTCAAACCCTGACAAGTAGGCCAGTAAGGTGTCCCACATACCTATATTTTAAGGGCTATTTCCAAAACCAATAAAACAAAAACAGACATCTTTCTGAAAAATCTTTGAAGTATGTACAATTATGCAACGGACTGAAAAATAAGGGGAGAAACTTTTGTCAAGACATTCCAGTCTTGTCTACTTTTCAGGGAATGCAGAAGGAACCAATGGAAGTCCTTCATAGATGGACTTTGGACAAGAGTTGCTGGGAGTTGGGCAGCATATAAATTGAGATGATGATGACGACGACGACGGAGGGGGTTCTAGGATGGGGCTATTAGCCATGAGGACTACGTGGGCTTCCGGCCTTATTGCCACCTGCTAGGCAACAATGGGAGAAGATGGGGGGCATCTTCCTGTTGTGTTTGGAAACCGGGGGCACTATTGTTTTGTTTGGCCATTGTTTTAGTACTGCTTTATTTTAATGTTTGCATTATTTTGTAAGCCACTTAGAACCTTCCTTGGATTAAAGTTTAAAGGTTAAAAATTAAAGATATGTACATTGCAGTAAATAAATTAATGGGAGAAAAGAGAGCATGCAGTTCCTTTCCCTCCTTGTTTGGTGCTTCCCAGATGCATCTGTTTCACCACTGAGGGAAACTGCATGCTAGACTTACTGGCAGTTTGGTCCCGCACAGCTGGCCTACCCTTATATCCTTTGGAATAAGAGCTATAAATAATTGGAAAGGAAAGGTTGCCTCTTATTCCAAGAGAGATCGAAAACACTAGGGAAACACAAAAAGATAGCTTAATAATTAAGTCAGGTGTATGGGAGATGCCATGTGGATATACAGTATCCCCCTGCCCCAAAACAAGGGTGGGTTAAAATAAAGAGGGCAGAAGAGCATCCTGCTTGTAATTGTGATTTTGACAATGCTTTTGTTTTTAATTTAAGGCACTGTTTGCTGAAATAGAAGCAAATCAAGCCAAACTGGACCAGTGTCATAAGCTGTCTCAGCAATATTCAACTGCTGTCAAGGTAACATGATGTTCCTCTAGTTGTACAAAGAAGTAGCGGGCATACAGAGGCAAAGAATGCAGAACTAGCTGGAACGGAGTTTGGCAACCTTGAGGCTGTTTCTGAAACGGTCCTGGGCATTTGTGAAGGTTATCTTAGATAGCAGGCAGATCTTTTCCATAACTAACATGTGAATGCATTGCTGGATTGTGGTGTACAGTCTTGTCAGCAGAAAAGAAACTGCTAGCAATTCATTATGATTAATACATTCAACAGTATTTCATATCAACGCAATGTAGTTAAATATTTTGTTACATGCATCCAAATTGCAGATGCTTTGCGTAGTCTTCTGAAATACTTGTGCTTCCTTTGTACCTTTTGAAAGAAATCAGAACAGGCAATTACCACGGCAGCGATCTGAGAAGTTTGATACCATAGTTGGTCTTTAATCAAGTCCTTCGCTTCCTACAGGGAGTTCCTTCGTGGTTATGTCCAAGTAATTGGCCCAGAGTGTATACAGAAGTCACATGACTCAATAAATTGGTTGGGGCATATAAAGAGAGATCAGAAACACGCAAACACAGTTTGCTTTGGGATGGTAGGATGGTGATGATAGTTTACTTTGAGGAAGAGTATTATAGTCTATTGGTCAGCTGTGGGAATACTGAGGGCAGCTTATGAAACCATCGTCCTACAGCACCGAAATCCCCTTTGCCGTTTTCCCATCTCAGGACTATGAGTTGCAGCTCATGACTTACCGTGTGTTTGTGGAAACTCAGCAAAAGTCCCCCGTGAAGCGCCGGCGGGTTCTTTCCTCTTCTGATGCCATCACACAAGAGGTGAGGCCTTTAGATTTTCCATCCAGGGCTGGGCGGGCAAGAGGGCTTCCAGTTCTTGAGTTGCTCCTGCAAGCTGTTTTCCTTTCAGATCGTATAAATCTTTTGCCTTTTAGAGAATAAATCACTGGGGAAATTACCCAAGAAAGCCAGTCAGTAGCTGGTCTTCCAAGCCATGCACATGGATGCCAACTCTTGGTTCATGTGATTAGTCTGTGGATTCAAACCATGGAAAGTCTTTATTAATTGGAGCTCTCGGACACTGAATCAGGGACCAGCCCAGGAGCCGGGGCCAAGTCAGGGTCCCTTTCTGTCTCTCTGTGTGTGGAGCAGGAAAGGTACCTTAATCCTGCTAACATAAGGATTGCTCTCTGCCACTTATGGAGGGGTGCATTCGCCCCAGCAGCCTTGTTCCAGATACAGGGATTTTCCCCTTTCATTTTGAGGGTCAAAGGAGACATGCAAGGGAGGCCCTTGGCTTTCACATCACATTCACCGCAATTCTTCTTGCAACTGGTAACCTGAGAAATGTTTGCCTCTTCCCTGAGATTGGTTGTGAAGCACCCCTTCCTCTCCTCCTGCCTTTCTGTTTCCTTTTGCAGGGAGGGGGAATTTCTTGCTTCCGAGGCTTCTCCCTTGGTTTCTGCAGTGAGAGAGAACTTTTCTGTACTCTCCTGAATGAGAACCACTGTACTTTGTGAGCAAAACGGAAAGGGTGATGCTTCATTGTTGTTGGCTTTAACGGGTGTGTTCCTTGCGCTTTTTCTTCTTCCTAGTTCATGGATTTACAGACACGCTATACAGCCTTGGTCACATTGACCACGCAACATGTGAAGTACATAAGTGATGCTCTCCGGCGCCTGGAAGAAGAAGAGGTAAGGGCAGAATTTATGTCATCTGGCATTTGTCTTGTGAATCCAATTTGGCCCCCTGGAGCAGAGCTTTCCAAACTGTGTGTCGGGACACATTAGTGTGTCGGCTGCAATGTCTGGGTGTGTCAAACAGAGTTGAGAGTTTGACCAAGTCTTCTGTATATCAGCATCTTTCTATGGGATCCTATTAATTTCCCACTGCTTTTGAAATGCAAGTTCCAAATTCCTCTGGAAAATTCCCTTTCATAAATAGCACTAAATCTTCACGCCATCTGCATGGCCCTTTCCACAAGAGAGACTGTTTCTTTTTTCCCCTCTTACTTCATGTTGAGACAAATGATAGCTGCAGAGGCATTCCCATTTTCATTTCTGCCTCCCTGCTGAGTACATGGTTGCATCCTGTTGCCTTATTCGGAAGGGGGTGGGGGGAGTGTCAGGAGTTGGCCTTTCTTGACCAAATCTGACACAATAAAGAGAACTTTAATTTCCTAGATCAGCTGCGGAAAAAACAAGTTAATAACTTGCTTGTTCAGCCACCCAGTATTGTGACGAAGAGATGGAAATGATGGATACATCCACACGTCCATGACCTCTGAGAGGTGGAAATGCCCCGCTTTCCCTCTGCAAAGCTTGGGCAGAAGAGAGTGGCCTCCGGGGGTGGTGCGTGGGGCCAGAGAGCACACCCTGGGTGGAGGCTGATGGGAACCCAGCGGCTGCTAGAGGTGGACCACGTGGCTTGGTTCTGGGCCGTCCCCAATCGACCTGAGCAAATTGTCGGCTCCTTCTGTGATCCCGGCCATTAATCGGCCTTCTGAGATCCCTGCTCCTTCGGGCTGTCTGCTGCAGGGCCACCCGTCTCTGGCCACTGCAAATCACTCTTCTGCTGGGGGGGCCGGGGCGGGGCTGACATGCTGGAAAGGTCACGAATTTTATCGGTGAAGGGTTTTGCTCTCCTTGCTGCAGCACTCAAAATTATTTGGCCGGTCCCCTTTGAAAATTCCAGCTGGTCTCTCTTCTGAAGGGGCTGCATCAGGACTGGGGGGCAGTTGAGCCCCCCCCCAGCAGCTCCCCAAAGACGCAGATCTCTCCAGAGGGAGGCGCAGGAGTTCGGGCTTCTCTTACCTTCCAAGCAGCCCGAACGCCCAAATTGGCCCAAAGAGAAACGGCCCCTTCGGGGCGCAGCAGATGTGGGAAGGCTGCCGAGCAGGAGGGAGGTCCGGCACCAAGCTGGGAAGCTGACCCCCGGCCTGCCAGCCCCAGAGCCTTCCTCACGCAGCTCTCTGTGGCTGGCTGGGGTTCCTCGTTTATCCTCGGCCGAGAGGCTTCGGCTCGGCGTCTCGCAAAATGCGCTTCTTGCCACCCGGTGTGCATCGGATCATTCGGCTTTTTTTAATCTTTTGAAAATTTGCGAAATGTAATTATTAATAATTTTAGTAATTAAATTATTTTATCAGAATGATACACTTAATAAAATTAAATTTAATAATTCAATGATCCTTTTATAAAAGGATCACCTCTGCTCACTTTCAAGGGTAAACGGGGGGGGATGGGGGGCAGCCCATATAGACTTGTCCTGCTGCAGTCTCTTTTGGGGAAGGACACACGTGCTGCTGTATGACACCAGCCCCGCCCTTTGCCTCTCACAGTTCGGGGATTCCCAGCAGCTGCGGCTGGTCCGTATTCTGCGTAGCACCGTCATGGTTCGCGTCGGTGGCGGATGGATGGCCCTGGATGAGTTTTTAGTGAAAAATTATCCTTGTAGAGGTAAGAGATGTGTCTGCTTCTCGGTGAAGGTTTTTCAGGGCGAATCTTAGATTCTGGGGAGATTCTGGGGAGTCTCCAATGCTGGCAACTGCGGAGGAGAGAAGACGGGCCGCCTTCAGGGGCAGCGGAGGGGACTGCTCGGGCAGGTGACCCTGAGTGGCCCAGGTGGGCTCCCGGACGACCGGCCTGGGGGCATCGCCCAATGCTGGGCCCGTGGGAGAAGGAGCCGCCGGCACTCTGGGCCGTCAGCGCCGAGGGGGCCTCATCCAGACGGCGAGTGCCTTTCCCGGACTGTTCACAACAAGCAGGCTTGTGCCCTAGATGGGCTTGGGGTGGAGGTCCCTGGAGCGCTTTGCCCCCATGAGCCAGTCTCTCTCTCTTCCCCCCCCCCGGCTTCCTTCCTCTTCCGGCCGCTGAAAAGGGCAGCCCTGCATGCCGCGTGGAGGCGCTTCCCTCTCCCCCCGGCTGCCCCCTCTTCTTGCCGCACAAAGAGTTCTCTTCTCTGTTCTAGTTCACCACCCTGGGAGTAAAATCAAACGCTCCGACTCCAGCTCTTCGATTGCCAGTCCAGAAAGCAGCGCCACCGGAGGACAGAGCGGCTCCCGGCGGGGCCTGGCAAAGCCCTCCAAAATCCCCACCATGTCCAAGAAAACAACCACTGCCAAAACTCCCGGCCCCAAGAGATAATGCAGCATTCACACGACAGCCAGCTTTGCACAGACAACGAAAACCTGTGTCGTTTTTAACCCTGCTTCATACATTGGATGTATATTTATTCTACATGGGGGAAATTATATTGTATTGTCGAAGGCTTTCACGGCCGGAGTTCAATGGCTGTTGTGGGTCTTCCGGGCTGTGTGGCCATGTTCTGGAAGTTGTGGTTCCTAACGTTTTGCCAGCATCTGTGGCTGGCATCTTCAGAGGGCAGGAGCACAGACAGAAGCGAACTCTCTGTGCTCAGGTAGAGTGGCAATGTTTGTTTTCTATTTATAGAGCTAAGTTATAGGAGATTAGGTGGGTTTTTTTGTTGTGTTGAAATGTTAACGAGTGGCTGATGAGCGTGATTAGCATGTTCATTGTGAGAAGTATTCCCATGTCCTGATGGTTTGACTGAGTTTGTTGACCTTTTGCAGGCTGTGTTTTTCAGGACTGGTAGCCAGGTTTTGCTAATTTTTAGACTTTCTTCTTTTTTATTGTAACTGTCCTGGTGTTTGTGAATTTCAGTGGCTTCTCTGTATAATCTGGTGTAGTGGCTTTTGGTGTTGTCCAGTATTTCTGTGTTTTCAAATAGGATTTTGTGTCCCGTTTGCTTGAGAGCATGTTCAGCAACTGAAGATTTTTCCGGTTGCTGTAGTCTGCAGTGTCTTTCGTGTTCTTTTATCCTGGTGTGAATGCTTCGTTTTGTGGTTCCGATGTATACTTGTCCGCAGCTGCATGGTATGCAGTATCATTGGCATAGATTTAAACTGAAAAAATATGTTGGAATAGAAGAGGGTTCTGTAAGGGCTGGGACCAGCGATGCACAGTCTCAATTCTGCTGGTGGCCATAACTCCTGAAAAGGTCCTCCCTTGATCACCGGACATCTGACCGCGGGGGACCTTGAAAGCGGTCCCAGGCCTCTCGGAATCCTTCTGATCACTAAGCTTGGAAGCTCTGGGATTCTGCTTGTGCTTACGATTTGCAATTGTTTCCACAGCGCCTGGAGGAAGATTTGCACCAGTTGAAAGCCGACATGGATCAACTGACTCAGAGATGCAACATTTTTCTGCACAAGTCTCCCACTGGATCAAGTACCCCGCAACTTCGTTCTGAGCTGAACCTGCTGGTGGATAAGATGGATCAGGTCTATGGGCTCTCTGCGGTCTACCTGGACAAGTGAGTTTCAGTCATTTTTCTCTGTTCCTTCCCAAAGGGGAACTTTGGTTTTGCCGTATGAGAGAGGCCTGGCAAGCTGCACAACACCAACCTCTTGGTCCCTCTCGCTTAGGAAGTTTTCTACTGATTAAAAAGAAAGCTTGGAGGAGGCGGGCTTCCTAGTAGATTTGGGCTACCTGAAAATGAAACATGGCCTATAGAGAGAGTGTTTGATTGTGGGGTGAACTGCTGATGGGTTTATGCAGTCACAGAGAGTTTGGTTGTTTTTGTAGAACCACCAGGAAAAATCTCTAGAATCCAGTTTCTTGAAGGCAGCAAATAGTCACTGGTTGCATTTAGTAGCAATCTTGGAATCTCTTCAGTGCCTGCTTCTTGACCTGGCCTACCTCAAAGGGCTTGCAGTAGTTTCCAGAAGTGGCAGTGTGTACGGAGAGGATTGAGGGAAGGGAAAGAAAGACTCTGAATGCGCTTACGGTTCAATAATGCAATCCTGGCCTGGAGGCTCCCTGGTTGGCAAGAGGGAGAAGCTGTTTACACTTCAGGAAGTTAGGTTTCCCTTTTTCCTCTGGTAGGTTGAAGACGGTTGATGCCATCATTCGGAATACCCAAGGAGCTGAGTCCTTGGTCAAAGGCTATGAGGTCAAGCTGAGTCAAGAGGAAGCTGTGCCCACTGACCTCAGCGCTATTCAGTCCCACCGGGCCACCCTGCAGGTTGGTAGCCCGAAGAACGCTCTTGCCCGAGGCTGTACATCAATCACACCAGCTGCCCCTCCTCTCTGCTGGAGAAGGCCTGCCTCTCCCTGCTCTCGCAGAACTGGTTCCCTAGGCCACCTTGGTCAGGCTAGCGCTGGTGCAAATTGGGCAGTAGGGCTGGCTTGCTCTGGGGAGCAGGCAGGTTGGCATCGTTGGCCCAAAACTTCCTTTGCCTCCCCTTTAGCTTCTAGGAATATCCTCTGGAGTCGTCTTGTCCTCCCTTGTCCGCAGGACTGAAGGCGGGCACGCTTACACACAACCGTATACATGTATCCAATTGTCAGGACTCTGGCAGGCACACAGAGCCCTGCCATTAAGAGACCATTGGCATAAGCAATGAACACACAGAACGAACAATCAAACCAAACCTCCCAGAGGGTATTCCAGGTCACTAACCAGAAGCGGACTAGAGGGAAGCCTTCAGCAGGGAGAGGGCGGGCGCTCTGACGGGAGGGGGGTGGGCGCTCTGTCGGGAGGATATAAAAAGCCAAGACGAAACCCCGAGAACCATCCGTGCCTTTGACTGGTCACCCATGTCTAGCAATAAACCATTTACTTACCAATACTATGAGCTGAAGTCATTCTTGGTAAGAAGCACGTGTGGCTTGCATGAGGGGCACCTCACAGAAAGGCACGGATCCTTAACTGTTGATTTTCCCGGGAAGGAACCTGAAATCCTTCAGGAAGCCCTGGTTGAGATCAGCTACAGTCACCTTGACAACCAACCCGGTGGGGATTCCCCGGCGCAGAAGTGGCAGCGGGCCCGGCGAGAGACGGCAGCGGGCGGCGGGAACCAACACTCCCCAGCAGCTCGTCCCAGTGGCTTGTAGCGGCCTGCGGCAGCGGCGAACCCAGTGGGAGACTGCAGCGGGCGGCGGGAACCAACGATCCCCAGCAGCTCACCCTAGTGGCTTGCGGCCGCGGCGGGCTTCGGCAGGAGAAGGCAGTGGGCGGCAGAGATTAACGTGCCCCAGCAGCTCATCCCCAGTGACTTGCGGCGGCGACGGGGTCCGGCGAGAGACAGCAGCGGGCGGCGGAGCCACATGGAGACCAGCGCTCCCCAGCAGCACGTTCCAGCGATTTGCGGCGACGTCAGAGAACTACGGAGCCACGTGGAAGCTGGCGATCCCGAGCAGCAAACCAGCGCCCCCTAGCAGCGAGGGGGTGTAGAGCAGCAGCCGGTGAGTAGACCAGTTCTCCCCAGCAGAAGCAGAGAAGAAGCCTCAACAACCGAAGGAACCAGCGCCCCCTAGCAGCTCCTGACGGCAAGACAGCAACAAGCAAGTAGACCAGGCGCCCCCCCAGCTAAGCACAGGGGAGAGGAGGCTTGGAGAACAAAGTGACAAGCAACAAAATGGAACAAGGCGAAGAACCTCACGAAGAGAACGCACCAGGTACGTCCTTTACTGTGGAGGCAGCAGCACCATTGGCGGCGGAAGAAGCCTACGTAAGCACTGAATTGCAGAGAGCGAAGAAAAACAAAGAGCGGGAAAAGAACCAGCCATACCACACCCCCACCACCTGAGCGCAAAAGCACACGGCGGACTGGTCGCTGGGAGTGGGAGGAGGCATGGGCCCACAACAGAAAAAACCAGTGGCTAAAACCCGAATATCTAATTCCCAAAGGATTGGGGCGTTAGAAGCTAGAGCAACCCGCATGGAAACGGGAATGGAGGGCATGGACCTAAAACTGACAGCAATTCAAACGGCATTAGAAAAATTAATGCAGCAGCCACAGATTCATGAACGGTACACCGACAACGCCAGAGAAGACAACTCACCTACGGCAGCATCTGAACCCAGCAGTCCAAGAGAAAGTGATGGGGAGGAGAATGAAGAAGAGGAGGAGACATATACGAGCTTTGTAAATAATCCGATTATGTACCAACCCCCCCAAGCCCGTCATAACAACCAAATTGAAAACCAAATTTGATGGGGACCCGGAAAAACTAGCGTGCTTCCTGAACCACGTTAGGGGGTTCATGGAAGAGTCTGAACGCTTTTTCCTCAATGAAGAAGCAAAAATACGCTACGTTTCTAACTTCTTGATTGGAGAGGCGGCGAAATGGCTGGCCGTGTTACACGAGACAAAAGCCAAAGAATTACACAACTTTGAGCTATTTATGAGGGCGCTGTGGAAGAGGTTTGAGGACACCTTATCCCGCATGTCTGCCAAGGCGGAAATACAAAGACTGAGACACCGCACAATGGCAGAATACGCCCTGGAGTTTAAAAAACTAGTCAGCCGCCTACCAAACTGGCCCGAGTCCTTCAAAGTGGAATATTTCCAAATGGGACTAAGGCCAGACCTATTGGACATGGCAGCAGGAAGAGGGGACCCAGAAACCCTGGATGAATGGATCCAACTGGCGGGTAAAGTAGAGAGCACAAAACTACGAATACGCTCCTACCGCCAAATACAATATGCGGGAAGAAATCAGTACACAAGCCCATACAACAACAAAAGAGACTATGACAAAAAACCATGGGCTGAAGAGAAAGAACGACAAGTAAACCACAAACTGTGCTTCAAGTGTGGAAGGGAGGGCCACAGGATACAGGACTGCAAACAGCCTACTGAAAAGGACAAGGCAGGTAAAAGGCAAAGTAAAGCTCCATCCCACAAGCAAACAACGGCAAAAGCAGCAACAGAAAGGCGTAAATACGTAGAACAAGAGTCAACCTCGGACGATTCAACGGACGAAGAATTCGTACTGGCGGGAAATGACAACGGCCTGCCCTAAAGTGCACTGCAGGACAGGCCTTCAACAGGGGGCGCAACGACACCTTGACCACCAAAGACTGCCCCACAATGAAAGTCAAGGTAAATCTAACAACCTTAGACGGGAGGGAGAAATTCAGGGGGGCAGCCATGGTGGACTCTGGGTGCTCAAGATCCTTGATGCATCCATCGATAGCAATTGAATTGGGACTTAAACTATTCAAACTAAAGTCACCTATTACTTTTTGCCAACTAGATGGGTCAGAAATGAAAGGGGGGCCAGTGGGACACTTCACTGAAGCTATAAAAATGTCAATCTGCACCCATATAGAGACCCTACGATTTATCGTAGCCCCCATAGCGACACAACAGATCGTACTTGGACTCAAATGGCTAAGAGAAAGAAACCCTCAGATAGATTGGGTGTCAGGAGAAATGGAGTTTGTAGAGGGGAGCTACCACACTGAACTTAATGGCACAACAGAAATTGGGGCAGCAGGGACAGTGAAGGAGGAGGAAACGCAACAGGAGGCGGCACCAACATTTCCAAAACGATTTAACTCAGTAAGAGAGATTTTAGATGAACAGGAATGCGAACAACTACCCCCCCACCGGCAAACAGACTGTGCCATTGAACTCATACCGGGAGCCACATTCCCCAAACCTAAGATGTATGCAATGACCCAGAAGGAATTACAGGAATTCCGCAAATTCATTAACAAAAACCTGGCACGCGGATTTATTGAGCCGGCCAACTCCCCCCTAGCAGCCCCGGTCCTATTTAGAAAGAAAAGAGATGGATCCCTACGGTTGTGCACCGATTACAGGGGACTTAATGCAATATTGGTCACGAACCAATACCCCTTACCACTGCTGAAAGACATGCTGGCACAATTGGCGAAAGGGAAAATCTTCACCAAATTGGACATTAGGGAAGCATATTATAGGGTAAGGATAAGAGGCGGGGACGAATGGAAAACAGCTTTTAACTGTCCACTAGGGTCATTCCAATATCGCGTCCTCCCATTCGGAATTGCAGGGGGGGCAGGCATATTCATGAAACTAATCAACGAGGTCCTGTACGAGTTCCTATATCAGGGGGTCATCGTCTACTTAGACGATATACTCATATTTTCAGAAAACAAAGAGGAACATGAGCAATTGGTACTGGCGGTTCTCGAAAGGCTATTAGAAGCTAAACTATACGTCAAACTCAGCAAATGTGAATTTAATAAGGACAAACTGGACTTCCTTGGCTTTCGCATATCACAAAAAGGCATTGAAATGGACCCTGCCAAAGTACAGGTGGTATTAGGGTGGGAACCCCCGCGAACCAGAAGGCAACTGCAGGCCTTCATAGGGTTTGCCAATTTCTACAGGGACTTCATAAAAATTTTTGCGCAGATCGCCTTCCCGTTAACGGACTTTCTGAAAACAAAAACAAGAGAGAACAAACTGTGGCTTGAATCATGTCAACTGGATTTCTATTTTCTTAGTGGAAACGTTTCACTCCTTATCCAAGGAGCTTCTTCAGTCTGAGTAAAGTTAGTAAGGGAATCCTTAAATATGTTTCTAGGCTGGCTGTGTGACCTTGCACCTGGGGCTAGGTCATGGTTATTTTTGAGATGTTTGTTTCTAAAATAAATAGGATCTACAGGAAACCCACACACACAGATCAATACCTGATGTTTGACTCCCACCATCCACTGCAGCACAAACTAGGAGTCATCAGGACATTGTCACACAGAGCAGAAACCATCCCCACCTCCATGGATTCCAAAAAGAATGAAAAGCAGCATCTGAGAACAGCTCTGCAGGCCTGTGGATATCCAAATTGGGCCTTCACCAAATCTAAGTCTACCAGACCTAAAACAGCAACAGATAGGGCTGAGACTCAGAGTAAACGGAAGAACCTGGTCATTCCTTACATGGCTGGCGTGTCTGAAAAGATAAAACGGATATTTGGCAAACACCACATACCTGTATATTTCAAACCCACCAACACACTGAGACAGAGGCTTGTACACCCCAAAGATCAAACTCCAAAACACAAGGAAAGCAATGTAGTGTATGCAATCCAGTGCAGTGAGGAGTGCTCTGAACTCTACATTGGAGAAACCAAACAACCTTTGTACAGGAGGATGGCCCAACACAGGAGAAGTAACACCACAGGACCAGAGTCAGCAGTTTATCTTCATCTAAAGGAAAAAGGACACTCATTTGAGGACATTAATGTTCACATTTTAGACAGAGAAGATAGGTGGTTTGAGAGAGGGGTCAAGGAATCCATTCATGCCAACTTGGAAAATCCTTCCTTGAATAGAGGTGGGGGCCTCAGGCATAACCTTTCCCCTATCTTCCTTCCTGCTTTGTCTTCTGTGCCTAGGAAGATTAAGACCATTTCACAAGCTCAACAGCAGCAGGGTAATCTTAACGATCCTCCTTTAGATGATAAAGGGACTTAGAAACAAACATCTCAAAAATAACTAGGACCCTCAGAACCCCAGGTGCTGAGGGTCCTAGTGAGCTCAGAAAAACTCACACCCCACATTCTGAATATAGAATTTGTAGATTATCAATCATACCTTTGGCAGTGGCAAAACCTTTTATTTCTGCCAGCCTGTGGTCAGGCAATGATCCAAATATCAAAATCATGGCTAGGTTATTTTTCTGATCCCATGACTTCTTGGCTTCATCAGAATCTCCTGGCTGTGGTGGAGGAGAATCTAAACAATCTATGCTGCCTTGGAAGGTTAATCTTAATCTCAATCTATAAAGTCAAGCAGAGAAGTTATCTTCATTTAGCATTGGAAGGGGGGAAGCCCCTCCCCTCTCCACTCCATTGTTTAAGGAGAGGGAAAAAAAAATCTGAACTGAGCCTTTTAAATTGTGCAAGCAGTTTCTTGGCTGTAAGGCCAAAGAAACCCTTTCTCAAAAAATCAACTCTCAGTCTGCCAGTCTGCAAAGGTTTGCAGTTTGACTCTGGGATATACTGGGGCCCGAATAACCCAATGTAGGAATTCTGGGATGGTAATACCAGAACTCCACGCAGCTTCTTATTAGTATATAGCAGAGTAGAAGCGTTCCCATAAACTTACACAAGGCTTAATCACTTCAAAACACAAAATAAACACACTTCACACGTTAATGTAAAGTAACATAAAAAGAGCTTACAATTTTATTGTAACTCACAGTTCCTTAGTAGAAACGGTCCATGTGTGCGAGCAATAGGTTCTGACATGACACACATGCTTCTTTAATGTGGCCCACCTGAATGGAAGTATGAGCAACGTGGGCAGCCATAGCTGTACTATCCTCCTTGGTAGGAGATTTGAGCAGAAAGGGGAGAAGAGAAGGGAACAGGAACAGGAAATCAGGATTCAGCCCCTCCTACATAAAGCAAGTAAGCTTAGGTTACAGCAGAGGCTGCTTCCTCCTTCAAGCTTGTGTGAGACATGCTTGGTTGAAACCCGATATCTCTAACAGAGGGAACATACTGCGTTGCCAGGAGTTGTCTGCAGCATATGTGCTGTGAAGTTGATTCATGCTTTCGGTGGACATGACCCAGCCCACTCTTCTATATATGAATGTCTTGAAAATAGCAATTTGTGAGGTGTGCTTGCAATTAAGATGCTGCTGTGAAAGTCCATCACTCCCTTGTTTCATTTCCTCAGTGAATGATAATTCTCCATCGTGTCCCTTGGAAGTTCCTCTCTCTGGCAAGGGGCCTCCTGCCTTCTCAGTCCTGGGTGGATTCATTTCTGTGACGCAGATGAGTCTTGTGCATCAAGATGTGGATCTTGTGTGTGCCTGCCCTGGTTCATTTGGGGGACGACCCAGAGATGTCCTTTTCCCTGCTGGGCTGGATGAACAGAAGTCCCCCAACAGAAGAGGAAGGTCAGCTCCTGAGTGGCACATTGGCAAGCATCCCACAGTGCCCAGAAGAGCGGTAAAAAGCCTGGGGAAGGAAGGCTGAGGAAGTTGGTGATTTTGCGCCAGTTTCTACAAGCAGAGGGTAATTTAAGCGCGTTGCCACCTCCGGAGCTAAGACATCCCCAAAAGGTGGCTGACCAGCCTTTTGTTCTCTTCTCTGCTATAATTCCTCATCTGTATGAAGGGTACTCTCTAGTGTCCCCTGGTCCTCTTTTTACGATGCTAAAGCTCCCAAAGTCATCTTTTGTGGATTTGAATTTGGAAACAAACTCCAGATTCGTTCCTAAATGTTGAACCACTCTATCCAACCCCACGAGCATGTTTCAAACACTCAGTGTGTTTATCTTACTTTGCTTTGGCTATAAAAGGTACTGGTGCAATCACTCCTCCTGTTTCTCATCCCAGGAAATCTTACTTGGTCACCTCCCATATTCCATGAAAGCCCACGTGCTTTAAAGGGTGTCTTTGTGAGCATTATGAAGTTGTCAAAAACGATCAAATTCTGCATGGTTTCAGATAATTCTATGGGTCCTGTCTATAAATCAGGATTGTTGGACTCTTCCCAATGTTTTTTTGTCAGTGCAAGTAACCTGCTTTGTCAAAGGGACTTGTTGCCCCAGAGAAGATTAGAAGGATGCAAAGCATTTGGGGAGGGGGGAAGTGGGGACCAAAAGCAGCTGGGAAGAAAGACATCAGAGTTGCAAAGGGAAAGAGAAGCGAGCAACCTGCTGATGGTTGGTGCATGATATAAATAACCGTTGGCCCAAATCTGCCAGGTGCTCCTCCTGAAAACTCTGTCCAAAGTTTGGCTTTGGGCAAACAATTTGAGCTCCTGTAATGAAGCTGTGAGAATTGGACCATAAGGAAGGCTGAGCGCCGAAGAATTGATGCTTTTGAACTGTGGTGCTGGAGAAGACTCTTGAGAGTCCCTTGGACTGCAAGGAGGTCAAATCAGTCAATCCTGAAGGAAATCAACCCTGACTGCTCATTGGAAGGACAGATACTGAAGCTGAAGCTCAAATACTTTGGCCACCTAATGCGAAGAGAGGACTCACTGGAAAAGACCTTGATGCTGGGAAAGACTGAAGGCAAAAGGAGAAGGGGACAGCAGAGGATGAGATGGTTAGATAGCATCACCGATGTAATGAACGTGAATTTGAGTAAACTCCGGAAGACAGTGGAGGACAGGAAGGCCTGGCGTGCTATGGTCCATGAGGTCACGAAGAGTTGGACACGATTAAACGACTGAACAACAACAACAATGAAGGAACAATTGAAGGATTGAACTCTATTAAACCCCCCCTTCCTATGGAATGTGTACATGTTCAGCAGAATGTATGAACTGTGGATGCCACAGAAAATCTTAATTAAGGACAAATAGTTAATCTCTTCACAGGAAGGAAATCTTGATTGCATCCACCGTTGTTTATCTCACAGAATCCCTGTGAGATAACCACCTAACACCAGACCCCTCTCCTTCTCTTATCAAAATTCCGGGATATTCATAACTAACTTGTAATGTCTGTAAATTAAATTGTGATATCTGTAATCTTTAATGAAATCTTGACCTTTACACTTCTGTTAAATCCTAAAAAACTTATATCCTGTGTGATTTATGTGTTAGAGATCTGAAATGTATAAAAACAGATGCTTCTTTTGTCTGGGGCGCTCCTTTTCAGAGGAAGCCGCCCCCTATTACTTGAGCTCAATTAAAAGGGTTATTCTATTTCTCGTCTTGGTGTGAATTTATTTTGGGTTCTTCGTACCACGTTAAACGTGCTTGGACACGGGACCAACTTTCGGTCCAACACAATGAAGCCCCAAGAAATAAAGAAGGGACCTGACCTGTAGAAGAGCAGAAGAAAGGTGAGTGTCCATTGGAGTATGGCAGGGTGCATTTCCCATGCCACGATGTGGCCACCTTGAGTCCAAATGACATTAGTGGCATACAATTTTGGTAAATAAATAAACTTCAGCTCCAATCTCCAGGGTTAAGAGCTTTTTTGAGCCAAGAGGGCGGTGTCCCACTTGCCTTGAGAACTGGATGCCTGGATGTTTAATCTCTGTGCTATATCATTTGCTGCAAAGGTTTTGAAACCAGTTCGGAACAAGTGATTAAGATATAATTGCCAAGAGAGGTTCACTGGGGCTACTTTCCAAGCCTGATACTGTCGTGATAATTGCTAGTTTGCAAGAACAGAAAGTGAGGAAACAGCTGCATTTAAAAGAGAAGGCGAGAATAAGACAAAGCAAATTTTAAACAAAGCGAAATCATCATCTCTTGTGCTAGTATCGTTTCTGGCCTGAGTCATCCAATCAAGCATTATCAGGTTGTCAGAGGAAACATTTAAATATCTTGAAAAGCTTTTGCTTCCCAAGAGACTCTTTAGAGCAATCTGAAATGTAAATGACAAACAGACATGGCAACTCAGTAAATCCTGGGTTTAGCTGAAATCCTCGGTAGGATGTGCAAGACGAAAGCTACTTCCCAAATGGTGCCTTCTGGGTGTTCTGGAGTGCCATCAACTGCAGCTATCACAGCCGATGCTTGCATTGCTGGTAGGGATGGGATCTGTTGTCCAGGATCATGTGACACTTGGAGGCATCACCCTGGGGAGCATAGCTGTCAAGGGCCGTGGGGGTTAATTTTAATTGGTGAAAGAAGAGAAAAGGGGATGGAACAGACCAGGGTTTCTCAACCTCAGCAACTTTAAGATGTGTGGACTTCAACTCCCAGAATTCCCCAGCCAGCATGCTGTGGTTGAGGTTGAGAAAGACTGGAATAGACAGAGATATTCCCTTGGAAGGGAGAACCTGACAACACCCCCCAAATTACTGGCTGTAAGTGTGAGGTGCCCTCACTGCGAGTCGCCTCCATTCTCACACATACCACACAGGACACGCGTGTCTGGTAATCAACGGTTTATTGCGCACACAAAAGGAACACTGAGAAAGATTAGGATGGCTTGCTGATGTGAGCTTGGCTATTTAACCCTTCTGACAGGGCTCCCTCCCCCTCCCCACCGTGGACTTTCCTATGATTGGCTCAGGCATGTATTGGTTGTCGCTTTCCCGCTCTCGCTCCGCGTCTATTGTCTCTTTCTGTCAGTTGCTTTCGTCTCTTTCAATCTTGTGCTGCTCTGCTGCATGGCAGGGCTCTGGGGTCATGCCAGAGTTCTGACAGTAAGAAAAATTCCAAAATCCACGAGCTTTTTGTTAGGCCAACTCAAAGTTTCCAAAAAACAGGGAAGAAAAGCAAAGCCCTAAAACTGTTGGTGTTGGTCTGGGCACACAAATAAAGAACAATTGCAAATATAAGTATTTTTTCTTTTAATATATTTGTTTTTTTTAAAAATGGCTCACCCAAGTCTCAAACTTTAGGAAAAAACATTCTTAACAAAAGAAAAGCTCTGTGTCTATTAATTGAATAAATATAAAGGTTTGTACTGTATTTTTAAAAAAATATCCTTTAAACTACTCTGGAGTGTTCCTGGATTTGCTGAATGCTGAATGTCTTGGGATGGGGATGGGGCCGGGGCCGGGGCCAGGTGTGACTGCGGGACTCACAGGCTCAACTGGCTTGCTAAGCGACTTGTGTCCCGAGCTCACATCCCACAGTCAACCACACACTAAGCAAAGGGGCTGCCTTCACACACCAAGGTAACCGAGGCTAACACAAGCTGTGATTAGCATGCGTGAATACAGCTGTTGTTCTTTTTAACTCATCTGCTTACGCCTGTTGCATGAACACAGCCAATGTGTGTCCTCAAAAATATTCTAAATTTTCTTTCTTTTACATCTGAAGATTGCCCAAGTCTCCCTGGTCCAAAATCTCCAGTTCTCTAATCCACACGTCCACAACCACCACAGCTGGAGATAATGGAAAGTGCCATCTGCCCCCTTTGGAAGTAGCCTAGGGAAGGCTGGGCTAGCCATGAGAACAGGCTGTTTTGTTGACAAGTGATATAAGAAAGGACTCCCTTATTCCAATAGGGCCATCAGCAAAATGGGCAAGATTCTACAATTCCAATTCCTTTCTGGATCTTTCTGCTCTATATTCAATCATGGAATCCCAGGGTTGGAAGGGACCTTGGAGGTCTTCTAGTCCAACCCCTGCCCAGGACAGAAATCTTCCTCCAACCTGGACAAAGGTGGTCCAATCTTTTCTTGAAACTCTCCAGTGATAGGGCAATTACTTCAGGCAGCAGGCTGATGCACTACTTAATACCTCTCAGGGTTGGAAATTCCTCTCTATTTGGATTTGGGTCCCTCTCTGCGAAGCTTCCACCCACTGGTTCTTGTCCTACCCTCAGGTGCTATAAATCCACACCCTCTTCCCTGTGACATCCCTTCATGTGTTAGAAGGCTGCTCCCATGTCTCCCCGTAGCCTTCTCTTCTTCAGGCTAAACAGGCCATGTTTCAAGTTGCATACCAAGTCCTACTTTCCCTGGATCCTTATTTAACAGGTTTTTGCTCTACAAGGCAGTCTCTGGATTAGAAATTCTAGTATGTATGGTAGCATGAATATGTTAACAGTGAAACTGGGCTTTGGTTGTGCTTATGGCATGATCTGAAGGTGGTCTGATTCTGTGGAATGGAGTTGATGAATACATGCAGGGAAGTGAAGACATAGGTCCAATTATGAATGAAAGGGCTAAATAGAAGGTATGAAATGGTGTCTTCTAGGTTGTGGGCGTAGATGAACGTAGGAATTCAGAGGTTGATGAGTTATGTGTTGGGCTCTGGGTGATAATGATAGAACCAGAAATGGGTTTTGGGAAAATTATACAACCAGTACCAGTAAGGTTTATTCAGTCAATGACAACTGAAAATTAGGCAACATTCTGAATGAATCCATGGGGAAAATTGTTCTGTGAGTGACTTGAATGGATGGTTGGGAATGAGATAAGAAAATACAGAAAAAAGTAATTGGGTAATTCAGAGACTGAAGAATAAAAGAATATTGGCTCTTTTAGCTGGAAGAAGGTCTCTCTGTTTAAAATATATTTAAAATATAAGCATATTCATATATACAGATGGCAAAGGAATGAATATAAATGTAAAAGCATGATTGATTTCTTGTTTATGATGAAAGATTGAGAGTGATAAATTTACAAAAATAATCTCTTACCAATGATTAAACCATAGTAATATTATTTCTATTAAAATAAACCAATTAATAATTAAAACCCAAAATCAGAACATCATTTTTTTCTACCACAAGCAAGTACTCTAGAAGTGGTTGCCAAACAGATAAAAATCCAGAAACTGAATGTTCTCTAATTAATGCTGTCAATTTAGCCATCTGGGTGTCAGATATGAGTCAAGTCAAAAGGCAAATGGAAACAAAAGGTTTTTATTTTTGAAGCTGTTTGCAAAGAGCTGGTGGACTCCACCGTGCTAGAAACCAAGCTGCACCAGGGTAGAGCCACACCCAGCACAGGGTTTCACTTATTTATACAGTCCTTACCCCGTCGCTCAATCCTGGCTTCTTTCGGCCATTGGCTGGCTTACTCTGAAGCTCACAACCTATCAGAATCTATTTACTCTTTCCCTTATAAGGGAAGGCCTCCTATTTGAAACATTTGCTGTTCATCTGAGCTCTCTAATGGTGGATACATAGTTTCATATTCCCAACTGTCATCTCATTTTCTGCAGGTGGTTTTTATAGAAGCCTTAGTTAGCTAGCTTAGGAAAAATGTCTATGGAGGTTCTCAGTCATCCAGGTGGAATTGTCTGTAGCTTGAATCATGTCAACTGGATTTCTATTTTCTTAGTGGAAACGTTTCGCTCCTTATCCAAGGAGCTTCTTTAGTCTGAGCAAAGTTGGTAAGGGACCCTTACCAACTTTGCTCAGACTGAAGAAGCTCCTTGGATAAGGAGCGAAACGTTTCCACTAAGAAAATAGAAATCCAGTTGACATGATTCAAGCTACAGACTAGCTTAGGAAAGTTCCAAAAGTTCCATTTATTTTATGAGTTTTGAGTTTATTAATTCCTTGTTAATAATAACATAGATTCCTCATTTCTCTCAATCCACTCTTTTTCTTAATTTATATTCTTATTATTAACACTATGTCCACTCTCTCTCTCTCTTTTATTCAGTTTTCCTTTTCATTACCTTATTCCCCTTAGTACTTTCTAATTGTTATTGCATGGCCTTGGCTGCATAGTCACATACTCACAACCATCATCATGCACCCAACTATCACCATCCCTCATTAACACGAGAGTGTCTCCATCAGCAGGGGTTCTTAAAGGCATCTGTTTAGAGACTGCAGGGGATTATGAGCTTCCTAATGCTACCAACACCCCTATTACTACTCCAAAAGATGTGAGGAGGGAGAGAACCACTCCTTTCCACTTCCCAAACCAGGAGTCCAACCATCCAGTAAGGGAGGTATCCACTCCTGAGTTTTCAGCCAATTCCTCAGACAGGGCAGTTAGGCCCTGTAAGGCTCGGGTAATGGTTCCATCAGGTGCAGTGTTATTGGGAATAAAGGTACAGCAACTACCCCCAAGCATAACACATGCTCCTCCTTTTTCAGCTAACATCATATCCAGGACCATCCTATTTTCCCAGGCCATTCTACTTGTGGCATCTAATTGCTCAGATATCCCTTTTACAGCATCCCTGGTATAGTTTATAAATCTTTGCTGATTATAGTAAATATAATTTATCCAGTCCACATTTTTATTAGTTGTCGCCCACCAAAAGGAGAGAGATTCAAATCCTGCTAAAACCTGATTTCTTGCTTTGAATTCATCAGGCACCCCCCTCGGTACTCCAATTGAATCAATGTATACTCTGTTATCAAAAGACCCCCGCGGTAGGTCTCTTCTCTTTCTCCCTTTTTGTTGGGTATCCTTTAATTTATCTTTCTCAAAGGCCAAAGTGAATGGAATGGCTAGCTGTACTATGGTGCACCGGCCAGACCACGAGGCTGGTAGAGTGGGTCTAAGTACTTTTCCTCCACAGTACCACCATAAGTCAGCCCTAGCTACTTTGAGATTTGAGTAATCTCGAGATAAACTCCTATTGGCAGTGGTATTATGGAGTGCTACACAATTCCCAACCTTTCCTACTGGCTGCTGGTACTTTTTCCCTTCTCGTTCTATGCAAGCCGAATGGTTCCCATATGCCGCTGAGAAAATTGGGGGTCTCCTGTCATCTTTTCCGGTCAATGGGGGAAATAAGAGAGATAGGGATTTACACTCCTCCTTTCCCCACGCCTTGTTATCCTGGAATAAATATATGACACACTGCATTCCTTTTGGGTCAGTGTCCCACCCCAAGGGAAAGGGGACCACCTGAGCTGTGGGTCGGCCTGAGGCGCAAGCATAACAATTACTCTATTTTAGACTTTCTGCTGTGTATCTCACCCATTCCAACCAGATATTCATATCCCCATGTTGTTTATTCGTTCAGTCGTTTCCGACTCTTCGTGACTTCATGGACCAGTCCACGCCAGAGCCCTCTGTTGGCCGTCATCATCCCCAGCTCCCCAATGGTTGAGTCTGTCGCCTCCAGAATACCATCCATCCATCTTGCCCTTGGTCGGCCCCTCTTCCTTTTGCCTTCCACTTTCCCTAGCATCAGCTTCTTCTCCAGGGTATCCTGTCTTCTCATGATGTGGCCAAAGTACTTCAGTTTTGCCTTTAATATCATTCCCTCAAGTGAGCAGTCTGGCTTGATTTCCTGGAGTATGGACTGGTTTGATCTTCTTGCAGTCCAAGGCACCCTCAGAATTTTCCTCCAACACCACAGTTCAAAAGCATCTATCTTCCTTCGCTCAGCCTTCCTTATGGTCCAGCTCTCGCAGCCATAGGTTACTACAGGGAATACCATTGCTTTAACTATGCGGACCTTTGTTGTCAGTGTGATGTCTCTGCTCTTAACTATTTTATCAAGATTTGCCATTGCTCTCCTCCCAAGAAGTAGACGTCTTCTGATTTCCTGGCTGCAGTCAGCGTCTGCAGTAATCTTTGCGCCTAGAAATACAAAGTCTGTCACTGCCTCCACTTTTTCTCCCTCTATTTGCCAGTCATCAATCAAGCTCGTTGCCATAATCTTGGTTTTTTTGAGGTTTAACTGCAACCCAGCTTTTGCACTTTCTTCTTTCACCTTCGTCATAAGGCTCCTCAACTCCTCCTCGCTTTCAGCCATCAAAGTGGTATCATCTGCATATCTGAGATTGTTAATGTTTCTTCCAGCAATTTTAACTCCAGCCTTGGATTCCTCAAGCCCAGCATGTCGCATGATGTGTTCTGCGTACAGGTTGAATAGGTAGGGTGAGAGTATACAACCCTGCCGTACTCCTTTTCCAATCTTAAACCAGTCCGTTGTTCCGTGCTCTGTTCTTACCGTTGCTACTTGGTCGTTATACAGATTCCTCAGGAGGCAGACAAGATGACTTGGTATCCCCATACCACCAAGAACTTGCCACAATTTGTTATGATCCACACAGTCAAAGGCTTTAGAATAGTCAATAAAACAGAAATAGATGTTTTTCTGAAATTCCCTGGCTTTCTCCATTATCCAGCGGATATTGGCAATTTGGTCTCTAGTTCCTCTGCCTTTTCTAAACCCAGCTTGTACATCTGGCAATTCTCGCTCCATGAATTGCTGGAGTCTACCTTGCAAGATCTTGAGCATTACCTTACTGGCATGTGAAATAAGTGCCACTGTTCGATAGTTTGAACATTCTTTAGTGCTTCCCTTTTTTGGTATGGGGATATAAGTTGATTTTTTCCAATCTGATGGCCATTCTTGTGTTTTCCAAATTTGCTGGCATATGGCATGCATCACCTTGACAGCATCATCTTGCAAGATTTTAAACAGTTCAGCTGGGATACCGTCGTCTCCTGCTGCCTTGTTATTAGCAATGCTTCTTAAGGCCCATTCAACCTCACTCTTCAGGATGTCTGGCTCTAACTCACTGACCACACCGTCAAAGCTATCTCCAATATTATTATCCTTCCTATACAGATCTTCCGTATATTCTTGCCACCTTTTCTTGATCTCTTCTGCTTCTGTTAGGTCCTTACCATCTTTGTTTTTGATCATACCCATTTTTGCCTGGAATTTACCTCCGATGTTTCTAATTTTCTGGAAGAGGTCTCTTGTCCTTCCTATTCTATTGTCTTCTTCCACTTCCGCACATTGCTTGTTTAAAAATAATTCCTTATCTCTTCTGGCTAACCTCTGGAATTTTGCATTTAATTGGGCATATCTCCCCCTATCACTGTTGCCTTTTGCTTTCCTTCTTTCTTGGGCTACTTCCAGTGTTTCAGCAGACAGCCATCTTGCCTTCTTGGTTTTTTTTTTCTTTGGGACGTTTTTTGTTGCCGCCTCCTGAACAATGTTGCGAACTTCTGTCCATAGTTCTTCTGGGACCCTATCTACTAAATCTAGTCCCTTAAATCTATTCTTCACCTCCACTGCATATTCCTTAGGAATATTAGTGAGCTCATATCTAACTGATCTGTGGGTCTTCCCTATTCTCTTTAGTCTGATTCTAAATTTTGCAATAAGAAGTTCATGATCTGAACTACAGTCAGCTCCAGGTCTTGTTTTTACCGACTGTATAGATGTCCGCCACCTTTGGCTGCAAAGGATGTAGTCAATCTGATTTCGGTGTCGACCATCTGGTGAAGTCCATGTATAAAGTCGTCTTTTCGGTTTCTGGAAGAGAGTGTTTGTTATGCACAGTGAGTTGTCTTGGCAAAATTCTATCAGCCTATGTCCTGCTTCATTTTGTTCTCCCAGACCATGTTTACCTGTAATTCCAGGTGTCGTCTGACTACCCACCTTAGCATTCCAGTCTCCTGTAATGAAAATAACATCTCTTTTTGGTGTATTATCCAGTAGGTGCTGCAGATCCTCATAGAACTGATCTACTTCTGCTTCTTCAGCATCTGTGGTTGGGGCGTATATTTGGATCACTGTGATGTTAAATGGCTTACCCTGAATTCGAATTGAGATCATTCTATCGTTTTTTGGATTGTATCCAAGCACTGCTTTAGCCACTTTATTATTAATTATGAAGGCTACTCCATTTCTTCTGTGGTCCTCTTGTCCACAGTAGTAGATCTGGTGGTCATCTGATGTGAAGTGGCCCATCCCAGTCCATTTCAGTTCACTGACACCTAAAATGTCTATATTTAATCTTGACATCTCACCAATAACCACATCCAATTTGCCCTGGCTCATAGATCTTACATTCCAGGTTCCTATAGTGTGTTGATCTTTAGAACATGGGATTCGTCGTTCACCACCAGCACCGTCGGCCGCTAGCCGTCCTTTCGGCTTTGAGCTAGCTGCGTCATCACATCTGGGGCTAGTTGAACGTATCCTCTGTTCCTCCCCAGTAGCATTTTGACCATCTTCCGACCTGGGAGTCCCATCTTCCGATGGTATACCGACATATCTTTGGTTGTACTGATCCATTTAGTTTTCATGGCAAGAATACTGGGGTGGGTTGCCATTACCTTCCCCAGGGATCGTATTTAGTCTGACCTCTCTGCCACGACCTTCCCGTCTTGGGTGTCCCTTCACGGTTTAACTCATGGTTTCATTGAGGTGCTCAAGCTCCAGCACCACGACAAGGTAACGATCTCCTTTGCTGGAGTCATATCCCCATACCCTGTTTCTATTTCTAAGGTTTGGCGTACATTGGTTACTTCAAATATTTTTATCTTGCCTGGATTCTCAGACCTCTTTCTTGGGATTAGAACCTCTGCAGGTTTTGGTTCTTGGCGTATTATTATTTGCCCTCACATAGGTATGTAGCAACATCCTTCCAGATGTATATCATCAATTACCCCTACCCCAAACCTGGTTCCATTTATTTCCCTGAAAGCTGATTTTACAATTACTTCCAGGAGGTTACATTCGTCCCTTTTGCATTGGGGATCAAAGGGCACTTGGCGTAGACTTATTAAGTGTTTCAGAGGTCCTGTTGTTGCGGGAAAGAACGGGACACACGCACGTTCTTCAAGGAAGGAAAGGTTTATTTGCGCAAGGTTCAGAGTGCCTATGGCTGCTATAAGTCTGAGCCCCGGGGGGTTCGAAAACCCCAATATTTATACAACATACAACGGCATTTTTACCATAGAAACAATGTAGATGTCTACTGCATACGTGACTCTGCACGCGACCCTATTGTTTTGCTCACGGCCTTATTTCATTTACACACGGCCCTAAAAAGGAGATTTCCAGCTTTTCTGCAGGGTCGGCTTCTTCTAACTTCTTTATTTCACTGCCACCGCCTTCTTTATTCCCCCCTTTGAGACTCCACTCAATCTTGCAGTTGAGTCTCACCCTCAGATTCTCCATCATCCTGGCTGGAGACCTTTTCATACTCCCACATCGCCATAACCTGTGCCGTGGCTTTTCTTTCAGCTAGCAGAGACAAGCTATTGGTTATTGTTCGGATAAAGATGGGTAACACACAGGGTAATATAACACAACCAGCGGCGATCAATCCTATAAGCGCTACAATGCCTTGGAGACCTGGCAATTTGGGGAACCAACCACCAAAAATCTCCTTAAAATTGAACCCATTCCATTCCTGATCTGGGTTATGGGTCAATTGTCTCATCTCGGTGGTAAACTGTTTTATTACATGTCCTGTCTCGTCAATTTGCAAACAACAGTTCGAGAGGTTAAATTTGCCACACACCCCTCCCTCCTTTGCCAGCAGGTAATCTAGTGCCAGTCTATTCTGATAGACGGCCGTTCTAATCTTGTCAGTGGTCTCGGCCAGGAGATTTAATGCCTTATCAATCCTCCGGCCAGCTAAATCTAGTACAGCTTGCAACCTGATTATCCGATTTAGCATATATATGGGGGTCCTGTATCCATAAGAGCCATCCTCTGCCCAAGTGGCATGTCCATAGGTGCAGACGATTCTTTCCGAGTCCCATATATTCCCCTGATATTTATCTGATTCTTTGCAGGGAAAGTTGGAGAAGGCAGTATCAGCATTTCGTCTGTGCCCAGAACCCACTGGCTGATAGATTGGCACCCCTAGGACCTGTCTTGACTTAATTGGCAACAGGAAGAAGGAGGGCTTAATCCAACCTAGGACACACGATCCTGACCAGTTACGTTGTAGAATTTCATATGCCAATGAGCCACAAATCCAATACATTTGTTGGGGGGCTATCCAATCCTGGGAGGCTTTGGAATCATTTAGATAACTCAGTAAGGTGGCATTGAACCTTACAGGCATCGAGACATTGCTAGGGGAGTTCCATTGGGTATATGAAATATCCCATGTTCCTGAACCAATGAGATCCCCTACTGGAGTGGTCCCATTTCTGGAGAAACAATTCTGCCCTACCAAATTTGTGGTTAATGTCCAGATCATATTACTTGGAGGGGTCCTGGAGGTAATATTTCCCTCGCGGGACATGTTATTATAGACCTCGGGGTCAGCCTCCAATGCTTCCCATGGCCACTGTTCCCCCAAATTAGTTCCTCCACACACAAAGCAATTTTTGACTGTAAGGGTCTTTGCGATTTCCTCAGCCAGGGATATGAATAGGTTCTCTGCCTTTGAGGACAATTCCAGTTGTTTCCCCTCTTGTGATACCTTGACAAGAGTGTCATACACCGACCACCCCAGGCTCTTAATTTGCCCATCATAGACCTGTTCCATTTTTATAGTCATAAAGGTCTTAGGGTCAACTCCCGTGCCATCTATCCCAATTCCATAGCTGATACTAGGGGGCATGTTGCGTGCCACCTGGAGGGATACTTGGTTACTGTTGGCAATACGCCTGAACTGGGCAAGCCCAGGACACCCTTGATACCCGCCTCCCGTGTAATCACACACGCAGCCCCATCCCAAACAATCTATCCTTGCTGCACAGGGGAGGAATTGGTCTGGGTTTCCCTTATTCCAGTTCAAATTCCTAGTACATAAATATTTATGGTTGTCCTTATAGGTGTCTCTCCACCCCTGAGACCCGCACGTGACCTCCGCCACTTTATCCATAGCGGTACACACATCAAACTGGATGGTCAAGGGATCCTGCCCACGCTGTAATCCCGTGGTGTAATTAAGGAAAAACAGCCTCTCGGTGCTTTTATACGCCTTCATAACTTTTGTTGTTTTATAAAATTTGTGATCAGAGTTATGGAAACTCCAAGAGACAAGCAAACTGAAGACTTGCAGTAAAACATTGCTTTTTATTTTAAAACAAAGAACACAGGAACAAACCTTGAATCTTCTTCAGCCGAAGAGCACATGGTTGATTAACATAAGCTATTTACATTGAGATAGCAGCAGAGTGCAGAGTAGAGAACAAAAGGCATTTACATTTTAAACTTACATTTACATTTTAAATTTACATTTAAAGAGTAGCATCTGAGTGGATAGGATCCAGCATGTGACCAAAACACCTAGGCAACAGATTCCCAATATGGGCAAAGCTCAAACAGCTAATTCTGATTGGTCAGAACTATCAGTCTGGCTGGCTCCAAGGCAAATTAACATTCCTGAGAAAAGGGGGGTGAACATGTGCTCTCTCTTGAAACTCACAGGAAAAAAGTTTGAGAGGCCTGGCTTTTTTAAAAACTAGCCTTCCATATTTCTTGACATAAAAAATATATACAACACTCCCCTTTTTTTATGACTAGAAAGAATATGGAAGCAAACCCAGTTTGGTAATTAACTCATTGTGCCTACTGGCAACTAGAGGCTTGGTAAATATATCAGCCAACATTAATTTAGTATCACAGTATTTCAAAATAACCTTTTTCTTGGCTAGAAAATCTTTAACAAGATGAAAACGCACATCAATGTGCTTTGTCCGATTTCTGGTACTTTCAGATAAAGCCAAATGAAGACAGGCCTGGTTGTCTTCATGAATTGTTACAGGCTGGCTTAAAATAACTCCAATGTCTTGCAATAATTGTGTAAACCAAATTACCTCATTGCACAGTTGTGCTAAAGCATAAAATTCGGCTTCAGCTGTGCTAATGGCTACTACTGTTTGCTTTCTGGAAAACCAAGCAATTGTGGACTTTGCAAATTGAATTACACTTCCAGAAGTAGACTTTCTATCACTGAGATCTCCAGCCCAATCTGAATCACACCAGCATTCTAACTTTTCTTCTGTGTCTGTAGCAGACAACCTTAAGCAAAAATCTTTGGTGCCTTGTAAATAACGAAACAGCCTTTTTAACCCAGACTTTGCAGCTCAAAATGGACACACTGTTAGAAATGTCCGGACGGCTATTGTTTGCAATGTAAAGAAGACTACCAATGGCTGATCTGAAACTATCTCCTTCAGATAACTCACCACCCCCCTTTTCCCCCTCCTCTTTTAGAAACTCGGGAAGCATGGGGGAGGAGACAGACTTACAGTCTTGCATTTTAAAATCTTCCAGGAGTTTCTTAATTTTACTACTCTGACTTATAAGAAAACTGCCATCTTTTTCCCTCTGAATTTCTAATCCTAAGTAATTGTTGACTGCTCCAAGACATTTCAATGTGAAATTGTTTTTCATACAAACCTCAAAAGCACGCTTCTGTTCATCAGATGAAGTGAGCAGCAACAAATCATCCACATACAAGCACAAGTACATTACACCTTGCTTATCATTTTTTACATACACACATGGATCAGCAATTCCCTTCTGAAACCCAAATTTTTGCAAAATATTAGCCATCTTAATATTCCAACAACGCGCGGCCTGTTTCAATCCATAGATGGATCTCTGCAATTCACACACAAGATGTTTTTCTTTTTCATAACCAGGAGGTTGTTGCATAAACAATTTTTCCTCCAAATCACCATACAGAAAATCAGTTTGAATATCATAGTGATAAACAGACAATTTCTTCATGGCAGCAACCTTTAAAAGCAACCTGATAGATTCAGCTTTTGTCACTGGAGCAAAAGTTTTGTCATAATCCACATTTTTCCTTTGAGCAAAACCTTTTGCTACCAACCTTGCTTTGTACTTCTGAATTTTACCATCAGAATCTTTTTTCAGTTTGAACACCCACCTACAACCTAAAACCTTCTGATTAGGAGGCAAATTTACTAATTTCCAGGTTTTATTTTCCTTTAAGGAATCCAATTCTTGCTGCATGGCTTCATGCCAACACTTAGCTATTTCAGCTGGCATTTCTTTAATTTGTTCTAGAGACTCAGGCTCTGTGTGAATGTGAAAAGCCTTCACAACATCTACTTGATAACAATCAAGTGGAACTCCCTTATTAATCCTTTCAGACCTGCGAAGTAGGACAGGACTTACACTCTGAATCCCACCATTGTCCTCAGAAACCTCTGACTTTCCAGACAAGTCAGCTTCCTGCTCATTGACTTCACTAGGTGATTCCTGCAAATCACCATCAGCAAGACTTTGCTGCTCTCTCATGGATAAATCAACTGAAGAACTAGAGTTTATTTTATCCCAATTCTGCTCAGCAAAAGAAGCACTTTTACTAATTATCAATTGATTATCCAGTATGAACCTGTAGCTCCTCTGACTTTGTTCATACCCTACAAAGATTGCTTTGGCTGTTGTGGGTCTTCCGGGCTGTGTGGCCGTGTTCTGGAAGTTGTGGTTCCTAACGTTTCGCCAGCATCTGTGGCCAGCATCTTCAGAGGGCAGGAGCACAGATAGAAGCAAAATCCAAAACAGATAGAAACAAAATCCACAGAGATTTTGCTTCTATCTGTGCTCCTGCCCTCTGAAGATGCTGGCCACAGATGCTGGCGAAACGTTAGGAACCACAACTTCCAGAACACGGCCATACAGCCCGGAAGACCCACAACAGCCATTGAACTCCGGCCGTGAAAGCCTTCGACAATACAAAGATTGCTTTCTTTGTTCTGGAAGCCCCCTTGCGCCTCAGCTGTTTTGGAATGTGCACCCAAGCTACGCTACCAAAAATCCTGAGGTGGCTTACTTTAGGCTTCACACCATAGAACAAACGAAATGGCATATCCTGAATTGCACTGCTAAACAGCCTGTTCTGAACATAACATGCTGTAGAAACAGCTTCTCCCCAAAACCTAAAAGGTAAACTAGCATCCTTCAGCAAACACATCATTGCTTCCTGCAGTGTTCTTCCTTTTCTCTCTGCAACAGAATTATGTTCTGGAGTGTAAGGGTTAGCTAAAATGTGTTCTATCCCTTTTTCTAACAAAAAACTTTTAAACTTTGAGGATAGATACTCTCCACCTCTGTCTGATTGCAAGGCAGACACTGGCCTTGGGAATTTTCCATTCGCCCAAGCCACAAAAGCCTTACATTTATCAAAGACCTCATCTTTGTGTTTCAACAAATAAATGAATGTGTACCTGGAAAAATCATCTATGAAGGTCAAAATGTACCTTGCTCCCCCAAGACTAGGAGAAAAGGGGCCTATAACATCAGAATGAATAATCTCTAGAGGCCTAGAGGTGGATCTATCAGAAAACTTCTTCACAGGAGCCCTTGTGGTTTTATTCTCCTTGCAAACTGCACAATCCAGATACTTATCACAAGGTTTCAATTTTAAATCAGCAGAATAACTAGGCATTTGAGATATGTACTTAAAATTAGCATGAGCAAATCTATGTAATAAATGGATGCACTGATTGTGTATGGGCTTATTTTCAAAAACAGCCTTAGCAGTTTGCTGCTCAGCCTTTTGTACAATGTAAAGAGAATCTTTCTGCAAACACTTTGCAATTACTTTACCATCCTTCCTGATTTCACAGCCCTCTTTCTTAAAGGTTACAACATAACCTGAGGCAACTAGCTGCCCCACAGACAAGAGATTACTTTGAAAATTAGGCACAAACAAAACATTTTGAACAGTTTCCCCCAAACATGGAAGATTTATTTCACCTTCACCCACGATCTTGGATACAGATCCATCTGCTAAGGAAACTTTTTGTTTGTTAGTTTTAGACAAAGACAGAAAATTTTTATTGTTACAGATGTGGGCATTTGAACCACTGTCCAGAACCCACAAATCTTTATCAACAGAGTTCTCTACAACTTTTGCATGAAGAATCTTCTTTCTAGAAGTTTCTTCTTTCTTCTTAGAAGTCTTCTTACTTTTAAACTGGACACAGTCCTTCTGAAGATGAGCAGGGGATCCACAGGTAAAGCATCTCCGGCTGGTAAAAGCAGAAGCTTGGAATTCAAAGCTCTTCCGCTCCCTCTGCTGGCCACGAGAAGACTTTATTGTAGAAATGGAGGCAGCTTTATCTTGGCGCTTCTCCCACTCAGCAAGAAGCCGGGTAGTCACTAACGATGGAGTTAGATCAGCTTCTGGGATTCCCTCCATGGAGCAAATTAAAGTGTCCCAGGACTCATTCAATGAAGACAGCATTATATAAGCTTTCATAAGAGGGGAAAATTCCATCCCACGCTCTTGAAGCTCCACAAAATAGTTTTGCAGCTTATGAAGATGCTCTGGCAAATTTCCATTCTCAGGCAAGTGAGCTTTGTACAATTTTTTGGTTAAAATAACCTTGCTGCCTGGAGTAGTTTTCACATATAAATCACGTAAATAGTCCCATAAGTCTTTGGAAGTTTCTCTGCCTCTCACGTGTATAAGCTGATCATCCTGAACAGCCAAAATAATGGAGGCTTTGCATTTCTCATCTTTCCTCATCCAAGCTTGATCTGGATTCTGAGGAATTTGGTTAGAAATTTCAGACCATAAATTTTCTCTCCTCAAGAAACTCTCCATTTTCAAAGACCAGTTCAAATAATTAGTATTAGAAAGCTTTTCCAGGGGCATACCTTGAAAACTTAAAGCTGCAGCCGCCATTGCTTCTTCTCTCCCCTGTTGTAGTAATCCACGAGGCTTGAAACACGAGGCTAGAAACTCCGCCTCCAATTGAAACTTCTTGCAACTGCCAGCAAGTTTCAAAAAACAAAGGAAGCCTCTTCAAATGCAGATTAAACAGTTCAGCTTTCCTCTTCTCATGTTTCCATAAGTTTTGTCTCTGATCCAGAAGCAGTTCCTGGGCCCATAACCTTTTGTTGTTTTATAAAATTTGTGATCAGAGCTATGGAAACTCCAAGAGACAAGCAAATTGAAGACTTGCAGTAAAACATTGCTTTTTATTTTAAAACAAAGAACACAGGAACAAACCTTGAATCTTCTTCAGCCAAAGAGCACATGGTTGATTAACATAAGCTATTTACATTGAGATAGCAGCAGAGTGCAGAGTAGAGAACAAAAGGCATTTACATTTTAAACTTACATTTACATTTTAAATTTACATTTAAAGAGTAGCATCTGAGTGGATAGGATCCAGCATGTGACCAAAACACCTAGGCAACAGATTCCCAATATGGGCAAAGCTCAAACAGCTAATTCTGATTGGTCAGAACTATCAGTCTGGCTGGCTCCAAGGCAAATTAACATTCCTGAGAAAAGGGGGGTGAACATGTGCTCTCTCTTGAAACTCACAGGAAAAAAGTTTGAGAGGCGACTTCCGGTGAGGACGGACAGCGGCTGGGGCGGAATAGAAGAAGCTCCGTAAAGAAAATTAAATACCCTGCGGAACCAAGCCTGCTTTACGAAATTTAAAAACTAAAAAGTGGCAGCAGAAAGAGCGGAGAATTTGGCTCTTTAAAAAAAAAAACACCTTTCGGCCGCTTCGGATGGCAGGCGAGTCATCTGTTTGTTTGGTCTAAGTGTCTTCTTTGACTCGCGGAGAAAATCAAGCCGGGAAGCTGAAAAGCGAAAGCTAAGGCTCCGTGCAGGGAAAGTCTTTGAAGGAGACGAGCGCCGCAGATAGCTTCACCAAAACAAATGTGAAAAACAAACAATTCAAAAGCAATTATTTCTAAAAGAAGAAACTAAGCGAAGGACGTTGGGTGAGAAGAAAATAATTTCCTTTCTGAGAACTTTCACAAAGACTGAATTAATTAATTAATTTAGAAAAACAAACGAAGCCATTTTGTTCCTTTAGAATCAACTTTGTTCTGTTGTTCTTTTGTATAAACCTTGCTAAAGAGTATAAGAGTATAAAATAGAAATAAGTATATTGATAAATTAGTATATAAGTACTGTATAAGATATATATTACACTATAGATTATAGATTTAAATTTACAAACATAATTAGATAATTAATTAAGATAATTAAGATTTTAGATTAAAAACTTTCTTCTTCTCTCTTTCTTTTTTATCTATATAAAACTCTCACTTCCTGCTTTCTCTATATAAGATAGTAAATAAGTTACAAGATTTATAAAATGAGTATTAGTACTAGAAGTAAGGGTAGAAGGGGATCTGATACAGGGAAAGGAGAATGGTTGAAATCTCTGTTTGAAGATTTTACAGTTAAAACCACTAAGACAATTTCACAAACAGTGACAAAAGTGCTGGAGGAAAAATTAGAAGGTCTAGAAACCAGATTAGAACAAAAACTGGGAAAGATAGAAAAAAATTAAAAGATGATATACATGAAGTTAAGAAACAGATCGAGAAATGTGAAGAAAATCTTGACAAAGAAGAAGAGCGCATAACAATATTAGAGTTAAAAGAGAAAGAACACTGCATAAGGTTGAGAGGTGTACCAGAAGAAAAAGAGGACAATATGAGAGAAGTAATTGTTCAAATGCTAGCAAATTTAATTGATTGGGAGGAAGAAAGATTAGAGGAGGAGATCGAAAGAATGTTTAGAGTAAATTCAAAATATGCAACATTGTATAAAAAACCAAGGGATATAGTGATTGAATTTTCAAAAAAAAAAGACAAGGAATACAATAATACAAACATCATACAACAAAAAAATAGAAATAGAAGGGAAGGATATCACTATTTATAAAGAAATACCAGCAAAAATCTTAAGGAAGAGAAAAGAATATAGATTTCTAACAGACCTTTTGGGAAAAAACAATATAAATTTTAGGTGGGAAATACCAGAAGGTTTAAGTTTGACATTTAAAAGTCAAAGATTTAAATTAAATTCAATACCAAAAGCAAAGGATTTTTTAAAAAGATTTGAAAAAGAGATAGCCAACCCAAGGGATCAGAGACCAAGGGAAAAAGAGACACTTCAGGTTCCAAAAGAAAAAGGAACAGCTAATTCCAAAGAATTTGTTTCATTGCTAGTAAATGAATGAACTAAAGGCCATTACTTGGAATATCAATGGGGCCAACTGTCCTGTTAAAAGAAAACGACTGTTCCAACTACTAAGTAAACTAAAACTTGATGTTGCATGTCTCCAGGAAACCCATATCAAAAAAATAGATACAAAATACCTAATTAATAAAAAACTAGGAACAGAATTTATTACAGCAAATGAGGAAAAAAAATGGAATAGTAATATATGTAAAACCCTATTTAAAACCCAAATTAATACAAAAAGACGAAAATGGGAGATATATTATTATTGAAATTGAAATTCATAATTCTAAAATATTAATAATCGGAATATATGCTCCCAATAAAAATCAAAAAATTTTCTATAAAGAATTATGAAATAATTTTGCAGAATATACACAAAATAACTGGCTAGTAATGGGAGATTTAAATGGAGTAGTTACGCCAAAATTAGATAGGAAATCACATTGTCAAATTAAGGATTGCCAAGGCAAATTACCTGGGGAATTCTTTGATTTGACAAAAAATTTATCTTTAATCGATGCCTGGAGAAGCCAAAATGGAAACGCCAAAGAATTTACTTTCTATTCAAATAGATATAAATCATTCTCAAGAATTGACATGATTTGGACATCAAAAAATTTGGAAAATAAAATTAAAGATAGTACAATTTTACCGAAGACTTTATCAGATCATAACCCTGTGCAAATAACTCTGGAGATAAACTCAAAAAATTATAGATGGAGACTAAATAAAAATATTCTGAAAAATAAGAAAAATTTAGATGATTTAAAAAAGAAAGTACAAGAATTTTTCCTTTGGAACATGGACACAGAGGTTAAATTAGGAACAGTTTGGGACGCAAGCAAAGCCTTCATCAGAGGACACTTTATATCGCTGAATAATTTTCAAAAGAAAAATAGTAGCAAAAAATTACAAATAATTTTAAACCAAATAAAAGAAAAAGAAAAAGAATTACAAAACAATAATAAAAAAGAAGAAATTTTAAATCAGATTAAATTATTACAACTACAAGTGAAAATACTAATGACAGAAGAGATTGATAGAAAATTAAAATATACTAGACAGAGAAACTTTGAACATGCGAATAAGCCAGGCAAATGGTTGGCATATAAATTAAGAAAAGAAAGAGGAAAAAAAATAATTTCAAAAATTAGAGAAAACTATATGGATTTAATTCAAAATGAGAAAATTAAAAATGCCTTCCATACCTATTACACAAAATTGTATAAAAAACAAAAAACACCGTTGGATAAAATTGAACAATATATTCAGGAATGTGATTTAGAAAAATTAACAAACGAACAGAAAGATATCACAAATAATTTGATTACATCTCAAGAAATAACAGAAGCAATTACAAGACTGAAAATAGGTAAGACCCCAGGACCGGATGGGTTATCTGCGGGATACTATAAATATTTTAAAGATCAATTAATAGAACCACTTAAAAAATTATTTAATTCAATTCTTGAGGGCAACGAAATACCACAATCATGGACAGAAGCCAAAATTACTTTAATTCCCAAAGAAAACCAAGATTTAAAAAAATGTCAAAACTACAGACCAATTTCCTTATTAAATAACGATTACAAATTATTCACTAGCATTTTGGCTGAAAGATTAAAAAAAAATCTACAAAATTTGATAAATCATGATCAGAATGGATTCTTACCAAATAGACAAATTAATGAAAATCTACGTACAATAATAAATTTGATAGAATATGCAAATGTTCATAATGAAAAATCTATAATGTTATTATTCCTAGATGCAGAGAAAGCATTTGATAACGTAAATTGGGATTTTATAATTAAAACATTAGAATACAGAAATTTTGGGGAAAAATTTATAAAAGCAATTCAGGCAATTTACAAATTACAGAGAGCCAAAATTATAGCGAATGAAGAAGAAACACAAGAAATTAATATAGAAAAAGGTACACGTCAAGGCTGTCCATTATCTCCGTTAATATTCATATTAGTATTGGAAGGTCTACTGCAAAAAATTAGAAAAGATGATAATATTGAAGGTGTCAAAATTAAAAAAGAAACATATAAATTAAAAGCCTTTGCAGACGACCTGGTGATAATATTACAAAACCCACTAGATTCAATAGAAAATTTAAACAAAAAGTTGCAAGAATTTGGAGATGTAGCAGGCTTTAAAATAAATAACCAAAAAACCAAAATGATAAATTTGAATATGACAAAAGAAGAGCGAAAAAAATTGGAACAAAAATCAGGATTCCAAAACGTTAAACAAATTAAATATCTAGGAATACAAATAACTACTAAAAATATAGATTTATTTAAAAATAATTATGCTAAAATATGGAAAGAAATCAAAAACGATTTAGAAAAATGGGAATCTTTACAACTGTCGCTATTGGGTAGAATAGCGACAATAAAGATGAATGTATTACCTAGAATTTTGTATCTGTTCCAAATGATCCCTATAACAATAACAGACCAAACTTTCGTAAAATGGCAAAAAGATATAACAAAATTTATATGGGAAGGAAAAAAGCCCAGAATAAAATTAAAATACTTATAAGATATTAAAGAAAGAGGAGGATTGGGATTACCAAATTTAAAATTATATTATGAAACTTGTTGTTTGATCTGGCTGAAAGAATGGATAATATTGGAAAATACAAATATACTAAATTTAGAAGGACATGATAATAGATTCGGTTGGCACGGATATATGTGGTACAATAAAAGTAAAGTTAACAAAGCATTTAATAACCACATAATTAGGAAATCATTATTAAGAGTATGGAACAGATACAAAAACTCTCTACTACCTTCACTTCCACTGTGGACATCATCTCAGGAGGCATATGCCAGAAAAGAAAGCTCAAATGATAAAAAATGGTTAAGATACAAAGCTCTGCTAAAATTTAGGGGAAATAATTATGAATTTAAAACAAGAGAAGAATTAGAAAAAGAGGGGTATAAATGTCAGTGGTTCTTATATTTACAATTAAAAGAACAATTCAAACTGGATCAAAAAATATTCAAATTTCTTAAATCAACA
This sequence comes from Charina bottae, assembly GCA_023362775.1. NCBI lineage: Eukaryota > Metazoa > Chordata > Lepidosauria > Squamata > Charinaidae > Charina > Charina bottae. The sequence goes on along the minus strand of JALMGJ010000013.1, from coordinate 3,927,996 downwards.
TAAAATTGGGACAATATATTATGGAAAGAAAATGACCACTTAATTTCGAAATTATATAAAAAATTAATAGATTTAAAAACTAATGACATAATAACAAAAAATTATATGATAAAATGGGAAGAGAATTTGAATAGAGAGATCAGTTATGAAGATTGGCAAACCATTTGGATTAAAAACACTAAATTTACTCTAAGTAATAATTTAAAAGAAAACAATTACAAGATGATTTTCAGATGGTATATGACTCCTGAGAAATTATATAAAATGAAATGTTTAGGATCAAACATTTGTTGGAAGTGTAAAATAAAAGGTGGATCTTATTATCATTTATGGTGGTCCTGCAAAAAAACTAAAAAATTTTGGGAAAAAATTCATAAATGTATTTGTAAAATTATTGGAACGAATATGGAAAAGAAACCAGAATTCTACTTATGAACACAAATTGGACTAAAGACTGTAAGAATTTACTACTGCATTTGATCGCTGCTGCAAGGATAACCCTAGCAAAACATTGGAAAGAAGAACAGATTCCACCAATAGAAGAATGGATTTTCAAAACAATGGAATTAGCGCAAATGGACAGATTAACGAACTTAGTAAAAGATAAAGAAATTGGAAATTATGAATCAACATGGAAACCCTTTTTAAATTTCATACAAAAGGATTACAATATAAAATTATTTTTGTAAGATAGATAAAAACAATGACAAAAGAAAAAGTTGAAAATGAAACTAATAAATGAGATAAACTACAAATATAAAAACAAAATATTAAAAAGGAAGAAAAAATATAAAGAAAATAGTATTATTGAACAAAAGTTATAAAAGTTTCTTCTTAAAAGAAATAGGAAGTCACTTTATTTTGTATGTAACTTTGAATGTTCTTATAGTTTTGTATTTTATGTTTTGTGTAAGTATGTCATGTATGTGTTGTAAATCTTTGTAAATGTAACTATCGATGTGATGTGTAAATATTTTAAATAATAAAATTTATTAAAAATTTAAAAAAAAGAAAAAAGTTTGAGAGGCCTGGCTTTTTTAAAAACTAGCCTCCATATTTCTTGACATAAAAAATATATACAACAATAACCAGGGATAATCCCGCCCATACCGTGACATTTAGACGGACTGGATTTGAGGGATCATAGCATATCACCTTGGTCTTTTGGAGACATAGGGAGTACTGGGTCCCATTGTGAATACAGGTGGTTCCATTAGGCTTGCATCCCCGGGGCAGCTGAGTATGGTATACCAGAGTGTTGGTTGTCCTCCTGCTCTGCGTGGCCCTGGTAATGCAAGCTGAACATGGATCGGGGGCTACCTTCGGGAGGGGGCTTTATCCTGGGCCCTGTGTGAAATCCAGCTGTCAGCTGCGGGGGGGGGGGGCGTAACCTCAGGCCCATCCCGCTTTCCCTGATTACTTATGCCCAACACCGTTTCTGGGCTCCTCAAGCCACCCACCCAGCACAGGACCAAGAGCCCCTTCAGGAAATTGGAATCCATCTTCAACCGTGCATAGAGGATCAGCTTCCGGAGTGATCCAGCAAGGTGGTTGTCGTCGCTGTGCGCAGGAAACCTATTGCCGGTAAGGTTTAGCAGAGCGACTCAAGGACTCTTGTCAGGCAAAGCAAACGGTCTGTAGGTTAATGTCCTCTGGGTATGAGGGCGACATTTCAGTATTTGCTTACAGGCCTGATCAGTGATTGGCCCCTTTGATTATTTTCCAAGGACACCACCACTACCCTCACTTTTCTCCTAGAGTCCCCAGGGATTCTGATAGGGACTGCTTTAACAAGGGTTGGCCCAAGGCCTCCTCCCATTGGTTACTTTCGCCTCAGGGTAATTCGGGTCAGTTGTTTTTCATCCACGATTGCCGACCACCCTGGTTCAGTTGCCGCTTTAATTCTGGTCCAATGGATCCATGATTTTGATTCAGCGACTTTTACTGCTAGGGGAGAAGACATGATTACGGTATATGGGCCCTTCCACCGCCCTGTCAAAGGTTCATGCTTCCAATGTTTAACCCATACCCTGTCTCCAGGCTGAAAAGGGTGGGGCCCAGTGGCCAACAAAGGTGGGCGCTGCTCCACGACATACTTGTAGATTTTGTTGACCTGTTTGTTTAGTTCCTGCACCATCTCAACCACCTCTATTCCCCCCTTATGTCCCAAGTCTGGCCACCCCTGGCTTTTGGCAGGGACATTAGGTGAGCGCCCAAAGACCATTTCATAGGGTGATAGATTGAAGGTCCTTCTTGGCATTACCCGGATGGCGTACAGGGCCAAGGGTAGGGCGTCCGACCATTTTAAATGGGTCTCTGAGCAGATTTTGGTTAGTTTATTTTTCAAGGTGCGGTTCATCCGTTCGACCCATCCTGCCGACTGGGGGTGAAAGGAACAGTGAAACCGCCATTGGACTCCTACCGCCGCAATCAGGTCTTGAGTAATTTGGTGTACGAATTCTGGGCCATTGTCGGATGAAATGGTGGACGGACACCCCAAGTGGGGTATAATGTTTTTGAGGAGAAGCCTGGCCACATCCTTGGCCTTTTTGGTATGAGTAGGGAATGCTTCGGGCCATCCGGAGTAGCTATCAGTGATGACCAACATATGCTTAAATGGCCCTGCTCGAGGCATATCCGTGAAGTCCACCATGACTGAATCCATGGGAAAATACGAGATGGGTTGGGTCCCTGGCAGTAGGGGTAGTCCTTGATGCGGATTTGACGCGGCACAGGTCTCACACTGGTGTGCCACTTTAGCTGCAATTCCATGTAAGCCATTGACATAGTAGTCCCTTTCAATGGCTGCAGCCAGGGCCGTCTTTCCCATATGCATTGTCCAGTGCATTGAGTGTAGGAGGGTCCATGCCAGTGATGCCGGCACAAACCGTAGATTGTCGGGCAACCAGTACCAGTCTCCAACTAGTGATGCCCCCAGGTCTTGTGAGGCCCGGAGATGTTCTTCACGGGTGTAGACCGGTATCAAGGTTGCAGATTCTGCAGCGAGGTTAATGGAAAGATTGGGGAGAACAGAGGCGTCAGCCATGGCCGCCGCCCTTGCCTTAGAGTCTGCCCTTCTGTTTCCCTGTGCCACTAGGTCCATTCCTTTCTGGTGTCCGCGGCAATGCATGACTGCCACTTTACTCGGGAGCTGGACAGCCTCAATCAGGCGTTCTATGAGGTGACCATGTTGGATGTATTTCCCTGCCGCATCCGTGAAGCCTCGCTCTTTATATATGGCAGCATGAGCATGCAGGGTCAGGAACGCATACTCGCTATCTGTCCAGACGTTGAGAGTTTTGTCTTTGGCCCTCTCTAGGGCCCTGGTTAAAGCAAAAAGTTCCGCGACTTGGGCACTGTATCCCGGTCCCAGCGGGCCGCTCTCGATTACTTCCTGGTCATCTACGATAGCATAACCTGCCTTCCTGGTCCCATCACTGCTGATGAAACTGGAGCCATCAGTGTACCATGAGAGCTGGGGCTGCGGGAGGGGGATATCTTTGAGGTCCCGTCTACAAGAGTACTGGGACTCCAAGGCCTGCAGGCATTTATGTTCAAGAGGTTCGTCCTCCAAGGGAAGCAGAGTGGCTGGATTTAAGCGGGGCGACACGTGCAGTAACACTTGTGGGTTCTCAATGAATATAGCCTAATATTTGTGTAGTCTCTGATTACTAATCCATAAGTGACCTTTATTTTCTAGGATGGCTTGGATGGAGTGCGAGGAATGCACATGGATTGGGCACGAAAAGGTAAGCTTATTACATTCCTCGAGCAAAGTCGCTACGGAGGCAACAATCTTCAGGCAGTGGGGCCACCCACTGGCCGTGCCATCCAGCTGCTTAGATAGATAAGCCACTGGGCGTTGCCAACTACCCAGTGACTGGGTGAGTACCCCCACTGCAGTATTACTCTTAGAATCCACAAAGAGGTTGAAGGGCTTGTCCAAATCTGGCAGCCCCAAAGCTGGAGCCGATGTTAGGGCCTTCTTTAGGTCTCTAAAGGCGGTTCTTTGAGGCCCTTCCCAGAGGAAAGCGTCTTAATCGCCTCCCCTAGTTGCAAGGTATAGGGGGGCAGCGAGGACTGAGAAGTTTGGGATCCAGAGGCGACAGAACCCCGTTACGCCCAAGAACCCCCTAAGTTGCCTGCCGTTGGTGGGCTCCGCGATGGCCAGAACTGCCTCCTTGCGTTCGGGTCCCAAAGCCCGAGAGCCTTGTTTTATATCATACCCTAGGTATCGGACCTGGGGCTGTACTAGCTGGGCCTTTTTCTTGGAGACACGATACCCACATTCCAACAAAAGTCTTAGCAAATAGTGGGTATTGTCCCAGCAGGAGTCTTCGGTCTCCCCCGTCACGAGCACATCATCCACATATTGAAGAACTACATCTTTGGGATGGGCTGGTCTAAAGTCTTCTAGGTCTCTCCCCAGAGCCGTCCCGAATAATGTGGGGGAGTTTTTGAAGCCCTGGGGAAGCCTGGTCCATGTGTATTGTGTTTTGCGGTCGGTCTGCGGGCTTTCCCATTCGAAGGCGAACAGGGGCTGGCTTACTTTGTGGATCGCAATCGTAAAAAATGCATCTTTTAGGTCTAAAACTGAGAACCATGCTGCCGCTGGAGGAATTAGACCCAGCAGAGTATATGGGTTGGGGACTACCGGATGAATAGTGGTAGTAACTTGGTTGACCACCCGGAGGTCTTGGACTGGTCTATAGGAGCCATCTGGCTTACGTACAGGTAGGATAGGGGTGTTCCATGGAGACTGGGTTTTGACTAGTATGCCTGCCTGCAAAAACTTGTTTATGATTTGTTGGATGGCTTCCATGGCCTCCAGGGGGTAGGTGCGCTGACGCAGTCGCACAGGTGTGGCCATCGGCCTGGCCTCAATGATTATGGGGGGGTGATGAGCGGCGAGTCCCGGGGGGTTATCCTCCGCCCACAGGCCTGGTATCTCAAACTCAGGCCATCTGGAATTTTTCAGGCCCTCTTCCTCTTCTTTGGCTACCATGAGGTGCCAGGTTTCCTCCGGAGGGTGATTCAAGAGGATCTTCTGCCTATTTTCAGCGAATGAGATGGTCACCCCTAGTTTAGCCATTAGATCTCTTCCTAGAAGTGGTATAGGGCAATCTGGCATATATAGAAACTGATGTTGTACTTTTGTTCCCCCGATTTGACACATAACAGGAGTCGCCACCACGCGTCCTGAGACTCCCTGGATGTTTATAGTGTGGGTTCCCCTACCCGCTATTGGCTGGTTTACAACCGACCTTCCTGCTCCGGTGTCAATCAGAAAGGTGGTAGCTTTGCCCCCTATTTGTAATTTGACCAATGGCTTGGGAGGGGGCACCGCTAAGCCTGGTCCCCGTCAGTCTGCCCACTCAGCCTCAGCCAGGCCAATCCCTTCGGTTTCCTGTCTATTTCCTGTCAATTCCAAACCCTGGTCCCGCACTAGTCCTAAATCCTCTTCCTCGGTATGTAGACCTGTGGTGGGGGACGCCACCCCCGAATCCCCGGCCCTGTCCCCTTCCTCGAGGAAACACCCTTCCTCTCGGGAATCTCCTCTGCTCCCTTTGGGGACATTCCCCCTGCCAGTGCCCCTCTTCTTTACAGTGGGTGCACTGGTTCGGGCCGAGTACCACTTGCCTGTTTAGCGCAATGGCTAATAGTTCTGCCTTTCTCTTCATTCTGTCCTCGCGTTCCTTCTTCTCTACCCTATCCCTATTTACATATACCTTTCTTGCAATCTCCACCAACTGGGAGGTGTTCATCCCTAACACTCCTTCCTGTTTCTGTAACTTCTTTCTTATATCGTCATAGCTCTGGGCTATAAATCTTTCATTTAACATCCTCATATTTCCTGCCTCTCTGGGGTTCATTTGGGTGTACATCTCATAAGCATCAATAAGGCATTGTAGGAATCCCTCAGGACTCTCGTTAGCCTCTGGAGGATGGTTGATGGCATGGACATATTTACAGGGGGCTTGCCAGCCTGTTGAATTCCTTCGACTGTCAGATTCTGGTAGTCTTTTAAAAGCTGCAGATGGGCTACATTATAGGGGTCTCACTCAAGATCCTTCAGGGGAGCTCTTTCTGCGAGAGCTTGTTGGTAGTCTGCTTCCACTGGGTATCGGCTTCGCAAGATCTTTAACACTGCTCCCCTCCACTTTTCTCTTTCCTCCGCCATGAGGAGGGTATTAAGAAGCTGTTGTATATCTTGCCAAGTTGGGTTATGTGTGGCCATTATAGTACGGAATAGATCAGCCATCTCACGGGGCTTTGTGGATAGTGGTCCATAATGTTGCTTCCAATTCAAAAGATCACTAGTAGTGAAGGGGACGTATTGAAATGCTTCCTTTCGAATGTATTCCCCCCGGTCACTGGGCACCATCTGGTCTATTACCCTCAACGGAGCCGATACTTCCACCCTTCCACCTTTCTGCTCGGCACCTCTGGTATGTCCGGAGACGGGCGTCGCCGGTACTTGAGTACTTTCCTTTATCTCCTCAGGCTCGGAGTCGCCTGTCTCTTCTGCCCGAGGGAGGGGAGGTACAGAGGCACATGGGGGGGGGGGGTTACTTCGCCTTCTTGTGCCTCTTGATAGATTTTCTTTGTCATCTTTTTCTTTTCGGAAACTCTTACCGTCTGTAAAGGACGTCTTGAGACGCATAGACGCACCATCTCGGCTTGACATGTCTTTAAAATCTCAGAATTTTCTTTCACCGCTGTCCACCACTTGTCAATGTATGGGTATTGGTTGGGGTATTTTTCCTCATCTTGGGCAATGACAGCGTACATGTTCTTTATGATGTCCAAACTGAACATTCCTTCTGGGGGCCAATTTACCCCAAACTGGGGCCACTGAATTCTACACAGAGTATCTAATCGCTTGGCGGTTGCCTTGGGATACTGTTCGTATCCCGCGGTTTCCGCGAAAAACTTCCTGAAGTTGGTAATCATACAATCTAAGGGGGTTCTAGGGGTACTACTTCTTCCACCCATAGCTTTGTCTCCTCTCACCGACCCGGTGCGCTGGACGTTCCAACGGTCACACATGGGAACTGCGATGAGTTCTTTCCTCCCAAACCTCAACACGGACTTCGTTAGGGTCGCCGCCCCGAGTCCAGGGGGGTGATCAGGCCCCCTTTTCTATCCTCAAGCGGGATAGGCACTCCCAATTTTTATGTATACTCGCTTGTCGACGGCTTCATTTTCGTCCTGGCCAGGGATTGTGAGACTCGAACTCACAATGTATGTTCAGACCTCCGTTCCTTCTGGGAAGGGTTCTTGGACTGGTCGGGGAGCTCCGTTGGTTCCGCAGGAGGGTCACCAGCGTCTCCCGGAGTGTTCACCCCGTGGCGCCTGGAGAATCTTCGGGAGTGGCCCTCCTCCGGACCGAGGGAGGCCGTACCGTCCTCAGCGAAATATCGCCTTGCCGAGTCCCATCTGGGGTGCCAGAAAATGTTGCGGGAAAGAACGGGACACATGCAAGTTCTTCAAGGAAGGAAAGGTTTATTTGCGCAAGGTTCAGAGTGCCTATGGCTGCTATAAGTCTGAACCCCGAGGGGTTCGAAAACTCCAATATTTATACAACATACAACGGCATTTTTACCATAGAAACAATGTAGATGTCTACTGCATACGTGACTCTGCACGCGACCCTATTGTTTTGCTCACGGCCTTATTTCATTTACACACGGCCCTAAAAAGGGGATTTCCCGCTTTTCTGCAGGGTCGGCTTCTTATAACTTCTTTATTTCACTGCCACCGCCTTCTTTACTGTCCCCTCTGTGTAGCCCTTTGAGGCTTCCTGGCACCTGGGGATATTAGTGTAGCCACAACCCAGGGTTTGGGAACTCCCCACACACATAAACTTTTCTAATTTCCCATCTATCCTTTGACCGACGAACAAACTTGGACTGTCCTTTTTTCCCCCCCATAAGTTTTATTAAATTTTAAAATACATATTAAAAGTTCGAAATAGAAAAAGAAATAGAAATACAAAGTAAAAAAAGAAAAAGAAGAAAAAGAAAAAGAAAAAGTGAGGTAAAGTAAGAAACAAAAGAGTATAGAAAATAGATGACTTCCAATCTATCTCTGGTCATTAAGTACAATATTCTGCTTTAAATGTTAGTCTTTCGTACAATACACAAAAACATTTCTTTGTCTAATACATTTTAGTTTCTATGTTCCAATCTTCTGATCTTCATATAAACTTCGCCCTTCTTGCAGTTCTCCAGTAGTCCATCTGTGGTTTCCGCTCCTTGAAGTGATAGCAATTTAAGTTTTCTTTTCATTTAAACATATCAATTTGACATTTTTTGATCAGTCCTTCCATTTTTACATCTATATTTATATCCTAGGTAGAATCCAATTTTCTTGAATTATGCATATAAAAAAAAATCTTATTGCTATAACCATATGTTATTTATTTCTAATATAATATATGTCTATTTATATATATATCCATAGAAATAATTCTAGTTTAAACATAATCTGTATTTGTACTATATTTGTACTATATACGACGGACCTGGAAGTAACATCTACAGGAAGTCAGCAGCCGGCTCAAGGCATCTTGGGAATTGTAGTCCGGAGCCTTAGAAGAGTCGGTTCCCTTACCCCCTCCCCTCACGCGCGGTGAATTATATAAATTGGATAATTGGATAAAGGATTGTGTATGTAAGCCGCCTAGAGTCCTCCATTAGGGAGGGGATAGGCGGGGTATAAATATCACAATAAAAATAAAAAATAAAAAATATATTCTACATCTACATGCACATTTAACTAATTGACAGGTTTTTATAAATTCCTGTTCCATTAATATAACCTTATAACAATTTTCATTAATATTCTTAATAGTAGTAATTTGAACTTAATCTTCATTTATTATGTTTCACATCAACATTTATATTTAAAATGATAATTCATCTTATTAGTTTTTTTTAATATTCTTAACAATAATAATAATATTGATTCTAATTTGAACTCAATCTACATGTATGTTTTATAATACATTTCACATTGAAGTATATATTTAAATCCCTATTTTCTTTACATCCTTATACATCCAGTTCTACTAGAATATCTTTCCATTTATATATCTCCATAAAAATAATTCTGATTTCAATTTTATTTGTGACATCAACGTGCATTTATATACCTGATTTTAGAACCTTATATCCTTCATTTAAAATATCAAATTTTTATACATATCTTCAATACATTTTCTCCTGCCAAATTTTTAATATTTAATATTCCCAACAATTGTATTACTAGTTTAAACTTAATTTGCATTTATAAAATAATCTGTTTCCAGTTAGAATCCATGGTTTCATTATAGCCTTATGTCCCTTCATATATCTTCTTCTACGATCTTCTGTTTCAAGTTATACCAAAGTTGTAATATATAATCTGTTTTGTTATCTGTCTCATGTTGACACTACATTTGTTCTGAACCTTTCTTTGTCTGGCAAATCAAGTAAGTAAATCAATTCTAAAATATTTATCAGTTTCTAAATTCGAATCTCTTTCTCTTTCTCTCAACTGTAACAAAGTATTTAAAATCTCTTTCTCCCTTTTCTCCTCTATCATTTCAGTGGCATCCCCTTTTCGTTGAATGTATGTCACAACCTCTTCTGATTCAGATTCTGTCTTTTGTATCTGACCCTGCATGTTTTCAATATCAAACAAGAGACTTTTCAGTGTTTCCCTAATTTCTTTTTTCTTTGTTAATAATAACAGACCCCTCATTTCTCTCATGGGCCAGATCCATTAATTTAACTAATAATGTTACTATGGTTTGATCATTGGTAAGAGATTATTTTTGTAAATTTATCTATATCTGTATTGGAGAAAGTCGGAAGTCACTTTTCCATCTTTGTTTTCTGTCTATTTGCACTTTATATTTTTTTCTTCTTTTTTCTTTAGTTCTATTTTCATGCTTTTCTGTAGTTTCTATTTTGTATTTTATCTATACTCTGAAAATCAATAAAGTTTAAACTGTAAAAAAAAAGATTGAGAGTGAAGGATCCAAGATAATGAGAGGTTCTGGATGCGGACAGGCCATTTCTTGGTACGTCAAGAGTAGATCTTGGGAAAGAACGGGGATGAAATAAAAAGAAGCATGAAAAAAAGCATGTTATTTGTAATGATTCATATTAAACTATTAGGCATCACAGAATAGCACAATCATTAAACAAACCATAGCAATAAAGGAAGGAAATAATTAAAATGGTCTTCTCCAAAAGTTTGCATACCCTTGAATGTTTGGGCTGATAATACAGTTTTGAATATAGAAATATCCAAAATAGAAAATAACTTATATAGAAAATGTAAGCTGGGTATAATAGCTTGTTCAGAGATGCACATTGTTGCTTGATGTTGCAACCATCTACAGAATAATGTGCTTGTGTCAACCAATTCTTGGCTAAGTATATTAAATACAATCCAGTTCTGACATGAAAACAAACCCTGGTTTATTTTTTATGAAAACAAAATAAGGATTCTCTGGCTTGTATAAACTCAAGAGAGCTCAGGCTTCTGTTTGTGACCTGCAACAAACTGCAGGAGGCATCGTGTCTGAACGTTGCAAACTGCGAGGCGAACTATTTTGCTGTGTGCTTTGCAAAACAGAAGTTAAAAAGGCCTCATCTCCCAGGCACGTAAGTAGGAGGAACAAGAAGGGGACGCCCACACACCATCCTTGATACCACAAGCCATAAGTGCCCGTGTCTGAGCTGGGCCTGCCTTGCATCCACCAATTCCGCAGCTCTGTTTGTTCAAAGCAGTCTTCCAAAGCTCCTTAATTTGGGGGTCACTGATGGGGACTGGCCTTCTGTGGCGAGACCATGCTTTCCATCCACCAGCAGCACCTCCACCCTTGCCTGCAAAATTAGCAGCTGTGTGCACGGAGGAGAAGAGCTGCTGGGACGCATCAGGGGGGCAGTGGCTGAGATCCTGCAGGGGAGCAGAGGCGGGGAGGGGTGGGCTCCCTTTAATCCGACTGAGCGAGCTGGTTTTGGGAAAACAAAGCGACTCTGCTGGATCAGCAGCCCTGCGCAGCAGAGCCTCTCTTCTTCATTCACAGCTTTGGGAAGTTCACGAAATATCTGCAGGAAATTCCATGGGGTGGGGCAGAAATGATGCTCACAACTATGGAAGACGTGGGGGCGTTTGATGTGCATATCTGCATGGACAAATGCACGCACTTTTCCCCTGGCCCCAGGCACAGAGGCTGGAAGCAGCCTGACGGGTGTCTCAGCGTTTCTATGGCTTTTCTGGGCAGGAGAATTTCATCTAGAGTCGGACGGCCAGTCCACGCTGCCCAGGCAAGTCTGCTCTGACTGGCAGCAGCTCGGCAGAAGAGGCCAAGGGATCCCCCCCCCCCGCCCCACTTGCCCTGCCCTCCCTGCACCAGGAATGCCAGGCACTGGCCAACACTTGCACGGGGAGGGACAGGAGCAGAGGTTTCTAGCTTTAGACAGCACTAGCTTTTATGGGCCTCTATTCTATTGGCTTCCTCCCATGCGATGCGTAAAGTCTGTTGCTAGACTTGTGCAATTCTAGCCACGATCTAGAAGGAAAGAAAGGCTGAAAAGTGGGGGGGGGCACCCCGGAGAGATGTCCCCCCCCACCCGGAGCGTCTTCAGCTGTGCTGACTCAGCCTGTTTCTCCTAGCCCAGCCCCAGGCACCTGGTTTTTTCCAGTCTCGTCTGCCATGCCCTTCTGAACAGCAGACTCATTTCTCAAAACAATGCCTCTCTTTTGCTACAGAGACAGGCCACCATTAAAGGCAGCAGCGTAGTGTCTCTCCCAGGACATGAGCCTGCCAGTTCCAGCTGGCACCGGGGGAGCTTGAGGGTCTCGGCCCTTGGTTCCAGCAGCCAACAGCACTGGGCCAGCCTAACATTCTGGAAGCTAGGCGTGGTCAGGCCTGGTTAAGAGGTGGATGATCAAGAAACCTCAGGGTCCCCCTTATGCCGCCTTCTGGGATTGGGTGGTATATAAATAAAGCAAATAAATAATAAATACTGAGAAGCCAAGCGGACCAGGGCATCTTTACCATTTCTGAGGCCTTGAAAGCAAGATGGTTGTTGGCAAGGGAGCAAGCAGCGCACCTGTACAGGATACACTTTCCTCTAGAAAAAGTAAATATGGACAGCAGTTGTTAGTTTCTGATTAGAAGAATGCCTTTCCACTTGATGCAGCAGGAAGGTAGTCTCCATCTTCACCGTAAACTAAAATCCAGATGATTGAAGACGATACAAAGCTAGGAGTGGCTAATTTATTTATTTATTTATTTATTTATTTATTTTCTATCCCTTTATTATTTTTACAAATAACACAAGCCAGCGAACACACCAACTCCTTCCTCCTCCTACTTTCCCCACAACAACAACCCTGTGAGGCGAGTTGGGCTGAGAGAGTGACTGGCCCAAGGTCACCCAGCTGGCTTTTGTGCCTAAGGCGGGACTAGAACTCTCTGTCTCCTGGTTTGCCATTGGCTCCTTCCTAGGGCTGAGAGATCGTGATTGGCTCAGGGTCACCCAGCCGGCTTTCATGCCTGAGGCGGGACTAGAACTCTCCTGGTTTGCCATTGGCTCCTTCCTAGGGCTGAGAGAACGTCATTGGCTCAGGGTCACCCAGCTGGCTTTCATGCCTTGAGGAGCATCAAGAGCAGCACAGAGTCCAGACCATGGAAAGTAACGATCCCGCTCTCCTCTGCCTTGGCCAGGCCTCACTTGGAGTATTGCATTCAGTTTTGCATACCCCCGTTTAAAGCAGACATGGATAAACAGAGCAAGTGACGGGAAGGGCTACCAAGATGGTGAAAGGCCTGGAAACCAAGTCCTACAAGGAACTGCTAAAAGACTGAGGTATCTTTAGCTTGCAGAAGGTTGAGAGGGACGTGACAGCCGTACCCGAAGGGCAGTCACGCTGTAGGGGGTTTGGACTTATGCTCCCTTGCTCCAGAGGTAAGACCAGAACTCATGGGATGAAACTTCAAGGGTGTAGGTACAGATGAGACGTGAGGGAGAACTTCTTGATTGAAAGAGCTGTCAATCAGTGGAACCGGTTACCGCATGCCGTGGCTTCTTCCCCTTCGCTAGAGGTTTCCAAACATTTATCGGGGACGGAGTAGTGAATCCTGTGGTGCGAAGGGGGTTGGACTCCTCAGATCCCTTCCAACTCTATGATGCTATGATCCACTGGAAGTCAAGCTCAGCTCCTGCAGTTTGCTTGGCAACAGGGCAGAAGTGGTTTGATGTCCCTTCTTCAGAGATGTTCCTTTCACTTCCTGGTCTGGCCTACAAACCTGGTATTTCCTGGTGGTGTCCCATCCAGGGACCAACCTGACCTGGCCTGTTTTAGATTTAGAGCCCAGACAAGGTCAACCAGGTCCTGCCAACTGTGGAAACAATGTCTACTTCTACAGGCCAGTTGCTAGTGGCCCCTATCAGCTTCCTAGCCTCCAGAGGGGCCCCTGGTTGCCCTTGAAGAAGCTGGACACGCCCCTTCTTGCTCTAAGCTGGCTGACCTGTTCTTTTTCTCTTACTAGCTCAGAGGATGTGGGGGCACCAGATGGGGCAATTTAGACTGCTACATTTGGACTCCGTTTTCGGGGTGCAGAGAAGGGGATAATTTCCAAAAGCAGATGTGGCTGCTGTGGTTCCACAGCCCACATGCTGCTGCAAGGGAGGGGGGCTGTGCAGGAACGGGGACGAGGGGGGGCTCGCTAGAGGAGACTGAACTACAGTTCCCAGCATCCCTCAGCGGCACTGGCAGGGACGCAGGAGTTGTGGCTCAGCACCAACCGGACTTGCCTGGAGGTCCGGCCCAACTCGGGGTCGGTCTTCCCGATGCCTTGAACCGGCGGGGCCTCATTTCGCAGCCAGCGCGGCCCCGGATTCGGGGGTGGGGGAGTGTCCGGGATTTCCAACCAGGTTTAGTCCCGCTCCCCTGGAGGGGCCGGGCCGGCTTCCCCTCTTCTCCCCCTCCTTGGTTCGGGGAAGCCGCCCCGCGGGAGTGGCCCCCTTCCCAGCCCGACTAAGCGCGCTCAGCCCTCCTGGCTCATCCCGCGGGCGCATGCTCGGAGCCCCGAGCCCTCGCAGATCCCCCCGGCTGCCGGTCCTGTGCGTAGGCAGGCAGGCAGGGCGGCGACCCCCTCCTGCCGGCAGCGCTACATCGCCCAGCGGGCCGGCTCGGGCGCTCCTGGCCGGCGGCGCAGCGGAGCGCCTCGGGTTGGCGGCGCCAGGCGCGGGGGCGCGAGCGGCTGCCTTCTGGGCTGCGTGCTTGGCGCCCCCGGCTCCCGCGTGGGGTCGCAGAGGAGAGCGCCCCTCCTCCGGGCCGGCCCGAGCGTGTGCCTCCCGAGCGGGAGTCCCGCCGCACCTCGCGGCACGCGCGGCCCAGACCCGCACCCGCCCGGCGTCGGTTCCGCGGAGGCGTCGCGGGCGGCGTGGGGCGGGCCCGATCCGGCGGCCGGGGGCGGTGCCTGTGCGGCAGCGGCGGCAGGAGGAGGGAGCGGCCGGCCGGCTGGGTTGCTGGCTGGTTCGGCGCTCGCTCGCTCGGCTCCCGGTCTCGCCCGGCCGTCGGGAGAGCGCGGAGTGGCGTCCAGGGCAGCGCTTCGGTAAGCTGGGCGGCGGCCCCCTCCACCCCACCGCGGCATCCGAACCGGGGGCGGCGGAGGCTTTGCGCGCCCTGCGAGCGGAGGCTGCGGGCAGCGAGCGAGGCAGCCCCTCCGGCCGGGAGAGGGTGGGATTTTGTCGAAGCAGCCCTGCCGGTTCTCCCTCCCCCGCCAGCAGCGGATGCTGCTCCGGTGGCGGCGAGGAAGCCATTGCATTCCTGCACCTGCTGCTCCTGCTGCAGCCCCGGATCCGGCGGGCTGGAGGGGGCGATTGGAGGCTACTCGGGGTCCCCTTGCGCGTCCCGTCTCTGCCCGGGACCGCTCCCTCGCCCGTGGGCAGGGCGGGATGGACCGTACGTGTGGTGCATGCCTGTGACAAATGCCATCTTCCCGGCGGTTCTGGAGTGGGTGTGTTCCCAGGAAATACGGACAAATACGGTGGGGGGAGACTCCTTCTTTCACGCTGGTTGCGCTTGAAGCGCTTCCTCTTCTGCCTGTGACTTCAGGCGCAAATCAGCGACCCGTCGACGCAGAAAGGGATTCTCAGGTATCACCCCCCCCCCTTTTGTTCGGAAGCTTCGAAATGCGCGAGGGTCTTTGTTCTCTACCATTATCAGTATTAAATTAATTGTTTACTAATACAGCGTCTAGCTCTTGTTCTTAGTTCCTGCATTTTTAATTATTCCCATCATGAGAAACCCGTGGCCCCAACTCCAGTAATCCTAACATCCAATTGTTCTATTTATAGATGCGGCTTCTGGAGAGAGCCGTTAATAATGCTGCTGCTTTTATGGTTCCTACATCACATTTTAATACTGTTTTGTTTCTGACGGTCCTGCAGGACGAAATCCTGGGTTGGTCTAAATGTGATTAATCTCTCTGATTGCATGGGGATTTAAAACATCCACCATTCGTGATCTTTTGTATGTTTATGAACAAATGGATTATAGACAGCAATATCTCCCCGGTTTGGCTCAAGCGGTTGGAGGATTGGGGTGGAAGGGGGATATTGTGGAACAGGACTCCTTTTAGTTAATTAAAAAAAGGGGGGGATCAGAGGCAGGTGTGTTCACTTGAGGCCAGGCCGTGCAGCACGCTGAGAATAGTTTTAAAGCATTTCTCCTGCCCAAAATGGGGGATGCTCCTTTCTCCCCCGCCCTCCTCCCTCCCTCCCTCCCTCCCTTCCTCCCTATCCTTTTCTCACTTAGCATCTTGGATAGGAAAAGGGACCGAAGGCATTAATATTCCAGACACCCCTTCCCAAGGCAACGGAAGGAGAGCTGTGGGGTATAGGTGCAATAAATAACACGAAAGAGACTGATGAAGCCGTCCTCGGCATAATGGTGTCACATAAAGGAGCTCCGTCTTCCTGCAAGGAAAAGTCACGTTGTGAGGGATTTAAGAGAGGAAGCGTTCCCAAGCGGATGGAGAGTGCACCTGGAGGGGGGGATGTAAACCATCTTTAGCACCAATCAGGAGAATGCTGCTTTGTTTTCCAAGGCAGCCACGCTGCCCAGATCGATAAAAATCATACAGGGCTTAATTTGGGCTTTGGCTTCTGTGCCAAGTTTCTACTGGAAGGAAGCATTTGAGAGAACAACAGAGAACGTGCAGAGTGCCCTTCTGCCTCGACTCTCTGGCACTAGGGACCGGGGCTCCCCAGTTTAGGCCTTAGAAGCAGCTTCTTCGTGTGCATCGGACGGGAGCTCTTTGACGTCCTGGGGGACGTGCCCCCTGCCTGCATGGGTGCGTGTGGGGGCAGGTATGTGACGGGGGCTGGTCAGTGCTCCCCCTCTGCTTGCACGCCTGAGGACGGTGGGCCCAGCTGTGAGAGAGGGCTGGGCGTTCCTTGCCTTGTTCTAAGGATTTAAGAAGAATCCCTCCTCACCCAGCTCCCCCCCACCCACCAGTTTTTAACACAGACAGTCGTCTGCCTTAGAACAAAGCTGCACCTTTGCGGTCCAGAAAGGTGGCCCGAGGCAGAGCTTACACTGAATTCGGAAAGCCTCCGAGTTCTCGCCCTGATTTGCAGCAGACCGATGGTGGACTGAATTTCTGGTCACGGGCAGAATAGCTTTTCAGTATTTCTGTTCCCAATGGTTCCTTGGTCCCTGTTTTTTTATGAATCCCCTGGAGGAGGCGGGCCCCAAATGGCAATTCAGAATTGTACCTAACGGATCAGCTCCACCGTCATGTGACGTTGTGCCTGGTTTCTCGGTCTCCTAGTAGAGGCTACAGAAAGAAGGTAAAGCGAGATCAGTGGCTCATAGTGGCTCATTTCCCCTTCCTTCCTTCCTTCCTTCCTTCCTTCCTTCCTTCCTTCCTTCCTTCCTTCCTTCCTTCCTTCCTTCTCCATCCAATCGACATGGCCGGCCATCTCAACAAGTGACTCTGGGCGTGAACTTGCCGGACTTGGTTTCTGAGTTAACTTACTTTCTCAGCTGGGGGCTGCGTTCCCACAGCAGGCTAAACCCCAATAATAGCAAAGATTAAAAATCTAGTCAAGTTTAGCACTTGGGCTAAAGCAGCCCCTGTATCTGTAACTGACCTGGTTGGGTGTCTTGTGCGAACACGACCCATCAAGAGTGGCTCTGTGGATGAGTCCTTTAAGAAGAGTAGGCTCCCTGCACGCACTGCTATGCCCGGGCGTGATTTTGGGGTGAGACTATCCTGAGATGCCAGCCTGGACTTCCAGGCCCATTTGAGTTCTGTGGGCCAGAATGAGGGCTTGATCGTTGGGAAGGAAAGTGGAATAAAGTGAATGAAAGAGCCGCACAGGGCGGAGGGGACCCGCCTGGAAGAGACTCCCGCCACTGGCTTTGCGGGGCACCAAGCCCGCCCTTCAGGGGGCTTGCAGGGTGAAAATCAGCCCGCTTTGCAGAAGCCAGTTTTCAACACAGACAGTCTGCCTCTCAGTGAAGAATCGTTTTTATGCCCTATTTAATGGACAGGTACTTTGCTAAGTTGTGAACGTCACCGGACTGACGGGCACCCATCTCAGTCTTCAGAAAGCAGTTCCACTCTGTAGGTTGCCCCTCCCTCCTGTAGGCTCACCTGCGCTTATCAACCCCCCCCCCTCTTTTGTTTCCATACCAGGAGAGCCCTGGAAGCTGCCGTTAGGTCCCTTACCGTCCTCTGGGCTTCTGGGCGGGTGGCAACTCTTAAGCCAACCATGGCCGGCCTTGGAAATCAAGCAGGGTTGAGAGACCACCAGGAAACTTGGCTCGACAGGCAGCTGAGCAAAAAACCCAGAAGGCCGCAGTGGCAAACCATTTCCAATTGCTGCCCAAGAGAATTGCATGGCTGCGGCCACCAGGAATTGAGCCTGGCCCAGCAGCATCGGTCTCTTCCCCGGCACCGCCTCTCAGCTGCGGCTTTTGTAGAGCCCTGCACTGGTCATCTCCTGCCCAAGCCCTCCAAGAGAGTGACCACCTGCTCAGCTCCTGGCTGTGGAGGTCACCGTAAGGAAGCTTCTGTGAAGGAACTTCCTCCTGAGTCCTGCATTTTCTGAACTCAGCTCAGCTCAACTCAACTCAACTCCTCAACTCCTAAAAACTAAACTAGGGGGAACCCTGAATTCAAGCTAGCTAGCTAGCTAGCTAGCTAGCTAGCTAGCTAGCTTGCTTGCTTGCTTGCTTGCTTGCTTGCTTGCTTGCTTGCTTGCTTTATTTATTTATTTATTTATTTATTTATTTATTTATTTAATTAATTAATATGACCGCCCATCTCCCCCCAACGGGGAACTCTGGGCGGTTTACAACAAAAAAGAATTAAAATAGAACATACAATATAAAACATC
The DNA here is from genome assembly GCA_023362775.1 of Charina bottae. Classification (NCBI taxonomy): domain Eukaryota; kingdom Metazoa; phylum Chordata; class Lepidosauria; order Squamata; family Charinaidae; genus Charina; species Charina bottae. Next base: position 3,909,577 of record JALMGJ010000013.1, on the reverse strand, counting down.
AATTCATACAATTAATAATAAATAATTATAAAAATAAAATCCAGATGGACGAAAGGATAATAAAGGGAGGACTTTTTAGGATTAAGGGACAAGCCACCCCCATGAGGAACTATCCCTTCCTCCTTCCAACGCCAGGCGGCAGAACCAGGTCTTCAGTTCTTTCCTAAAGGTCGGGAGGGAAGGGATCTGCCTCAACTCCGGGGGCAAGGTGTTCCACAGTGTAGGAGCAACTACAGAGAAGGCCCATCTCCTAGACCCCATCAGGTGACACTCTTTAATTGATGGGGCTCGTAGCAGGCCCTCCCTGAATGATCGGGTGGGGCGGGTCGATGATATGGGGATAAGACGGTCCCTCAGGTATTCTGGTCCCATGCCATGTAGGGCTTTAAAGGTGATAACCAATACCTTGAATTGTACCCGGAAGCAAACCGGCACCCAATGTAGCTCGCGGAGCAGTGGTGTTACATGTGCAGATCTTGGTGCACCCAAAACTGCTCGCGCGGCCGCATTCTGCACCAGCTGAAGCTTCCGGATAGTCTTCAAGGGTAGCCCCATGTAGAGCGCATTGCAGTAATCTACATGGGAGATGACGAGAGCATGAGTGACTGTCCGGAGGGCATCGCGATCCAGGATTATGGGAGAGAGAGAAGGAAAAAAACGATCTCCTGATTAAGCTCCACCTCCTGCATGGACAAAATTTCCACTTGAAACCTTTATAGTTGGGATAAGTGTACTCAATCCCCCCAACTTTCCTGGATAATGGAGAATGTTAAGAGTGAGACAGCCTGAGTGTAAAAAATGCTGAAGTGCACAAGCTTATTGATTTGCACGAAATCTGCGGAGCAGGGTCTTTAAGGGCCTTTTTTTGGCACAGAGAGGCTGTGTTCCTGCAACACCCTTAGCTGGTACAGAATAAAACCAAATTTGAAACAGCCGAACGGCCTGGATCCAGAAGGCATGCTAAACCATACGTATATACACAGAAAAACCAAACAAAGTTAACACCAACCAAGAGCATCCTGTGAGGATCCAGATATTAGCCTTTTCATTGGCTTAGTGGGGGCTGAGAAGGCAACCCAGCCCCAGCCCTGCTTTGAGGCCCGATCCTTGGCATTCCCTCCCTTGCAAGGCACTGTCTGGAGCAGAGCTTTCCAAACTGTGTGTCGGGACACGTTAGTGTGTCGGCTGCAGTGTCTGGGTGTGTCGCTACTGCTGCTGCCTCCTGGCTTCCATGCAGGTCCTAGTGCCTGCCTTGTGCCCTGCTGCCTCCAAACCTGCCGTGATTCCGCACAGGTCCTAGTGCCTGCCTTGTGCCCTGCTGCCTCCAAATCTGCTGTGATTCCGCGCAGGTCCTAGTGCCTGCCTTGTGCCCTGCTGCCTCCAAACCTGCTGTGATTCCGCGCAGGTCCTAGTGCCTGCCTTGTGCCTGGCTGCCTCCAAACCTGCTGTGATTCCGCGCAGGTCCTAGTGCCTGCCTTGTGCCCTGCTGCCTCCAAACCTGCTGTGATTCCGCGCAGGTCCTAGTGCCTGCCTTGTGCCTCGCTGCCTCCAAACCTGCCCTGCTAGGATTCCGCGCAGGTCCTAGTGCCTGCCTTGTGCCCTGCTGCCTCCAAACCTGCCGTGATTCCGCACAGGTCCTAGTGCCTGCCTTGTGCCCTGCTGCCTCCAAACCTGCTGGGATTCCGTGCAGGTCCTAGTGCCTGCCTTGTGCCCTGCTGCCTCCAAACCTGCTGTGATTCCGCGCAGGTCCTAGTGCCTGCCTTGTGCCCTGCTGCCTCCAAACCTGCTGTGATTCCGCGCAGGTCCTAGTGCCTGCCTTGTGCCCTGCTGCCTCCAAACCTGCCGTGATTCCGCACAGGTCCTAGTGCCTGCCTTGTGCCCTGCTGCCTCCAAATCTGCTGTGATTCCGCGCAGGTCCTAGTGCCTGCCTTGTGCCCTGCTGCCTCCAAACCTGCTGTGATTCCGCGCAGGTCCTAGTGCCTGCCTTGTGCCTGGCTGCCTCCAAACCTGCTGTGATTCCGCGCAGGTCCTAGTGCCTGCCTTGTGCCCTGCTGCCTCCAAACCTGCTGTGATTCCGCGCAGGTCCTAGTGCCTGCCTTGTGCCTCGCTGCCTCCAAACCTGCCCTGCTAGGATTCCGCGCAGGTCCTAGTGCCTGCCTTGTGCCCTGCTGCCTCCAAACCTGCCGTGATTCCGCACAGGTCCTAGTGCCTGCCTTGTGCCCTGCTGCCTCCAAACCTGCTGGGATTCCGTGCAGGTCCTAGTGCCTGCCTTGTGCCCTGCTGCCTCCAAACCTGTTGTGATTCCGTGCAGGTCCTAGTGCCTGCCTTGTGCCCTGCTGCCTCCAAACCTGCTGTGATTCCGCGCAGGTCCTAGTGCCTGCCTTGTGCCCTGCTGCCTCCAAACCTGCCGTGATTCCGCACAGGTCCTAGTGCCTGCCTTGTGCCCTGCTGCCTCCAAACCTGCTGGGATTCCGTGCAGGTCCTAGTGCCTGCCTTGTGCCCTGCTGCCTCCAAACCTGCTGTGATTCCGCGCAGGTCCTAGTGCCTACCTTGTGCCCTGCTGCCTCCAAACCTGCTGTGATTCCGCGCAGGTCCTAGTGCCTGCCTTGTGCCTTGCTGCCTCCAAACCTGCTGTGATTCCGCGCAGGTCCTAGTGCCTGCCTTGTGCCCTGCTGCCTCCAAACCTGCTGTGATTCCGCGCAGGTCCTAGTGCCTGCCTTGTGCCCTGCTGCCTCCAAACCTGCCGTGATTCCGCACAGGTCCTAGTGCCTGCCTTGTGCCCTGCTGCCTCCAAATCTGCTGTGATTCCGCGCAGGTCCTAGTGCCTGCCTTGTGCCCTGCTGCCTCCAAACCTGCTGTGATTCCGCGCAGGTCCTAGTGCCTGCCTTGTGCCTGGCTGCCTCCAAACCTGCTGTGATTCCGCGCAGGTCCTAGTGCCTGCCTTGTGCCCTGCTGCCTCCAAACCTGCTGTGATTCCGCGCAGGTCCTAGTGCCTGCCTTGTGCCTCGCTGCCTCCAAACCTGCCCTGCTAGGATTCCGCGCAGGTCCTAGTGCCTGCCTTGTGCCCTGCTGCCTCCAAACCTGCCGTGATTCCGCACAGGTCCTAGTGCCTGCCTTGTGCCCTGCTGCCTCCAAACCTGCTGGGATTCCGTGCAGGTCCTAGTGCCTGCCTTGTGCCCTGCTGCCTCCAAACCTGTTGTGATTCCGCGCAGGTCCTAGTGCCTGCCTTGTGCCCTGCTGCCTCCAAACCTGCTGTGATTCCGCGCAGGTCCTAGTGCCTGCCTTGTGCCCTGCTGCCTCCAAACCTGCTGTGATTCCGCGCAGGTCCTAGTGCCTGCCTTGTGCCTTGCTGCCTCCAAACCTGCTGTGATTCCGCGCAGGTCCTAGTGCCTGCCTTGTGCCCTGCTGCCTCCAAACCTGCTGTGATTCCGCGCAGGTCCTAGTGCCTGCCTTGTGCCCTGCTGCCTCCAAACCTGCTGTGATTCCGCGCAGGTCCTAGTGCCTGCCTTGTGCCCTGCTGCCTCCAAACCTGCTGTGATTCCGCGCAGGTCCTAGTGCCTGCCTTGTGCCCTGCTGCCTCCAAACCTGCTGTGATTCCGCGCAGGTCCTAGTGCCTGCCTTGTGCCTGGCTGCCTCCAAACCTGCTGTGATTCCGCGCAGGTCCTAGTGCCTGCCTTGTGCCCTGCTGCCTCCAAACCTGCTGTGATTCCGCGCAGGTCCTAGTGCCTGCCTTGTGCCTCGCTGCCTCCAAACCTGCCCTGCTAGGATTCCGCGCAGGTCCTAGTGCCTGCCTTGTGCCCTGCTGCCTCCAAACCTGCCGTGATTCCGCACAGGTCCTAGTGCCTGCCTTGTGCCCTGCTGCCTCCAAACCTGCTGGGATTCCGTGCAGGTCCTAGTGCCTGCCTTGTGCCCTGCTGCCTCCAAACCTGTTGTGATTCCGTGCAGGTCCTAGTGCCTGCCTTGTGCCCTGCTGCCTCCAAACCTGCTGTGATTCCGCGCAGGTCCTAGTGCCTGCCTTGTGCCCTGCTGCCTCCAAACCTGCTGTGATTCCGCGCAGGTCCTAGTGCCTGCCTTGTGCCTTGCTGCCTCCAAACCTGCTGTGATTCCGCGCAGGTCCTAGTGCCTGCCTTGTGCCCTGCTGCCTCCAAACCTGCTGTGATTCCGCGCAGGTCCTAGTGCCTGCCTTGTGCCCTGCTGCCTCCAAACCTGCTGTGATTCCGCGCAGGTCCTAGTGCCTGCCTTGTGCCCTGCTGCCTCCAAACCTGCTGTGATTCCGCGCAGGTCCTAGTGCCTGCCTTGTGCCCTGCTGCCTCCAAACCTGCTGTGATTCCGCGCAGGTCCTAGTGCCTGCCTTGTGCCCTGCTGTAAGAGTGTGGCGCGAAATGATGCCCTGCTGTAAGAGTGTGTCGCGAAATGATGCATGTCTAAAAAGTGTGTCGCCAACATGAAAAGTTTGGAAAGCTCTGGTCTGGAGAAAGGGGGGAACTCTGCTCAGGCTAGACGGTGACACGCAGCAGAGCTGTCCTTTGGGCCCCGGGCTGGATGGGAAGGGTACTTCTGAGAAGCGTGCCACAAATGGCAAAGGGGCATCACCACCGACCCATTTGCAGGCCAGCTCAGATGCAGACATCTGCCCCAGTGGCAAGGGTGGGCTTGCCCTGGGTCCCTTCTATTCAGCAGCGTCAGCCTGGGGGACCCAGGCGTCCTGCCTCCTCTGTCGCAGTCTGTCCTGTGGAACACCCCCCCCCCCGCCCCCCCCCCCAGATCCAGTGGGCCCTTCACCCAGTTGGCCTGTTGCAAGGCATGAAAAGCCTGGTGGTTCCCTCGTGCATTTGGCCAGGATGCCTTGCTGCTTGGTTGGTTGTTTTTTCATGGATTGCGAAGACGGCATGTCCTTCGGCCTTAGGAATGTGTTGCGTTTCGGGTTGCTTGTTTTAATGAATTGCATGATGCTGTCTTGTGGTTTTTCATCTTCTGTTCATTGACTAGAGTCACTGTCGTGAGATGGGCAGCTATAGAAATCATTTAAATAAATAATAAGTAAGCAAAGGGTTGTCTTAGATAGCCCCCACAGCATGGCCAAGGGCACAGCAGCTGCTTCCGTGGCAAAGGATCTTTGTTCTCCTCCTCTTCAACCTTCTGACTTCTCTGTCTCTTAATAGGCTGGCGGTTCCCGAGGCTCAGCAGCACCTCTGGGCCTGCCAGGGTCCCCCTCCCTGCGGCCATGTCTTCCTCTGATGAAGAGACCCTCAGCGAGCGGTCCTACCGGAGTGAGCCATCCTGCAAGAGCGAGCGGTCCTACCGGAGTGAGCCATCCGGCAGTCTCTCTCCTTGCCCACCAGGGGATACTTTGCCCTGGAACTTGCCTCTCCATGAGCAGAAGAAGCGGAAGAGCCAAGACTCCGTTCTGGATCCAGCAGAGAGAGCTGTTGTCAGAGTAGCTGGTAAGGAAGAGAGTCCTGTCCCCAAGTTTTCCTGTCCCCAGGTGCTTTCAGAAGATGGGGGAGCTACGGGCGGTAGGGTTCTTCTGGCTGGTTTCTCCAATCCCCCATATCTGGATGCATCATCCTTTCTGGAATGGGTCCTGCAAGTCCCCAGAATGGAAGTTCTGAAACTGGATCCCTTTCCTGGAAGGTGGTTTGAGTGTCACTGGAATCTGAAGGACGTCCAAGAAGACAGGAAGGAAAGCAGGAGCAGGGGGAGACAGCTGTGCTTCCTGCCAGGGGCCCGAGGGAGACGCAGGGATGCCCTCGAAGGGGGAGGTCAGGTTGTCCTCTGGGGGTGGATTGGTTGAGCCAGCCTTGGTTCCACTCGCCTACACCTACCGCAAAAAATGTCATTTTGCCCCCCAATGTGTGGGACTTTGGACCCTTCAAAAATGCGACTGAGGATCTGCGTCTTTGTCTCTCTGGGAGCCATGACGTCAGGTGGGTCATGACATTGTCCCACAAGTGACAACGTGTCACGTAATTTGTGTTAGACACACCGTGTGATGTGAATGATGTACAGTGCATGATTTGGGGCATTTGTGCGATGACGTCATGATGTACTGATTTCATTTCTCCTTATAAGGGGGATGCAGCTTGCTGCGACCCGCTTACGTTATCTAGAAATGGGGGAAGGCATTTCTCGGTGTCAGTACTGTGGATTTTACACAAGTGCAGATTTACTTGACGGATCATTTCCTTGCTTAGTGCTCAAGAATCGCGTTCTTTCCAGTTTTGCAGGGCTGTCTGCAGAAGGGGTAAGAAATGTCAAGATGGTGGCCATGACTACATGATCGAAGCTCTGCCGTGTTTAAACGTCCATTGGACAGGATGTGTGTACAAAGGGACTGGGTAGTCACAGCCAGCATCTTGGCTTTTTCCAACACCCTTGCACATTTGTAAGAATTTCAGTCTGGGCTCTGTAATCATTTCTATGACAAATCTATAATGCCTCTATATTCCCCAACCATTGTGGATATAAGCTCAGATCCCTTGAGGGATTAATTGATTGAGTTTTGATTGATTAGACAACAGCTCAACTCATGAATGAAATGTAGTTGCTAAGAGCTGAACCGAAGGACCTTGAGAGGGTTTTGCAAACCCAGTTTCTGTGTAGGAGGTCCCACAACATGACCATAAAAAGGAAAATAGAACTAGAAGAATACCTGGGAAGCCAACCAAAGTCAGGATAAGCCAGGGTCAGGAGTGTTATCTTTTCATAGAAGGTAGTTTTAAAATGCTTTCTTTCTGGGGTCCAGTTCCACATTTTGGGCATAGAATAAGCTTTGGCACCCCAGGGTTTGATTGACGGAATAAGATCTTTGTACTCAGAAGCTAAGCATGGTCGGACGTGGACTTGGTTTTTGGGTGAGACATCTTCAGGGAATCCCAGGGCTGTAGGCTTGATGGGGAAGTTGAAAAAACACTCTGGAAGCAGGCAATGACAAGCCCCTCCTTAATTGCTGTCAATAAAGCTACATGTGTGAGTTCATGGAGTTGCTGAACTTGAAGGAGACTTCCTCTTCAGGCCGTACTTTGTATCTTCTGCTCTCTAGTGTTTGCATGGGGCACATTTCACACAGTAAATGTAAAGTAAACAAGGTTCCTAGAGATGGCAGGTTAGTCCCATCACAATTGCGTCCCTTCATGGCATCTAACACGTCCTTGAATACGCCCTTGAAAAGTTCCAGGAAGGCACCACCACAGAGCTGTGGCTATGCTGGGAAGAGGGAGGAAGTGGTTGCTTTTCTGAGGAGGCTGCCCTGGGTCCCAGCTTATTTTAGGGCTCAGTTCCAAAGGGTGGGGGTGACCTTCAGAGCAGGATGTCAGGGTTGGAAAGCCCACCTTCTACTGTGTGAACCTGGTCCTTTAGTGGGCTTGTTGCCAGAGGCTGCTCCGTGTCTCAGCCTGTCACAGAGAAATGGGTCTCCAGGGTCAGGAACAGTCTTCCCAGTAGTTGCCCCCTGGATCTGGAACTCTTGCCAAAGGAAGTTTGTCTGTCTTCATCTCTCCTCCTAATTTTTTATTTTTATCCAATTGTGTCCGATTCTCGGAGACTGCCTGGACGATTCCCTGCAGTTTTCTTGGCAAGTTTTTTTCCAGAAGTGGTTTGCCATTGCCTCCTTCCCAGGGCTGAGAGAGAGGGACCGGCCCAAAGTCACCAGGCGGCTTTCACGCCTAAGGCGGGACCAGAACTCACGTCTCCCATTTCTAGCGTGGGGCCTTAATCGCTACACCAAACTGGCTCCTCTCCTTCTAGCAGCAGATCTCCTGCTATAAAATATGGAAGTGTTCCTTTTTCAATGGCTCCGAGAGCATAAAGAGTTATTCCCTTTTGGAAGTGGTTTTCATTGTTCAATCTAAATTATTTTTGATGGTGGTTGTCCGTTAAAATCTCATTTCTTTACTGCTTGGGCATTTTATGGATACTTTATTGAATTTATTGCTGCTATTAAATTGTTTTTGTATGTTAACTTATGAGTTTAATGTGCCTTGTTGAGGAGAGGACTATTTTGACCTCCACCAATCGTAAGGGATGTAGAGGTGATGTCACTGGAGGAGACCCGGTGTTATTTATTTATTTTTTCATTCTCTTACATCTTGGGGGGCTTATTTTATTTTACTGCTTATTTGTGAAAAAGATGAAAAATCCACCATAATTTGGTTGCTTGCTATCAAATTGCAGAAGCCACGAAAAGGAACTGCTACGTATATTGGAGGCGGGGGGGGGGGGGGGGAGGCAATCCTGGCATAAAGAATAAATTAGAAAACTGGATTAAAGAGTGAAACTGGATTAAAATAATTTGGGAAATTGGCCAAACTGGGGCAGGGCATGTATTCAGGATCTCCATCCCATTTCTGGGATGAATCATACAAGGACTGAAATTATTTAATTTGTGCAAATCTTGTATCTATGTGGAACTATAAATTAGATCAGTATTGCTTCAGTTTCTGATAGCGGAGTCACATCTTTTCTTTTGAATTAAAATGGAAAACGTTATGGTTTACTTGTTGAATTCATGAGGATGGGTACTCATCCTCTGCCTTTTTGCTGTGAATGAATCACTTGACCGAACGAAGCTGAGCATAGAACAGGGACTGCTGCAGAGACACGACAGGTAGATTCTTCTGAACGATGGCCTCGCTTTCTTTAACAGTTATGCTTTTTAGCCCATGGGCCAGGTTTCTCAGATAGTTTTGCTAAAGAAAACCATGGTTGGCCTTAAACGTTTAGCGCAAACAGAGGGAAGATCCTGCCTGCCTGGGGAGACTTGGGCTGGATAAATCCTTCAGAAATGAAATTGTTCTCTCAAAGGAAAGTGGGAAAAGTCTTCATCTAGTGGGTTACCTAATACTTCGGGTTATACTTAAAAATATGTGAAGCATATCTTTTCCGTACTTAAAACACGGTGCCGTAAACCAGCAACTGGACTGCAATTCTGTTGTGGTCTTCTGTGTCGGGAAGGGAAGGGAAGGTGCGCCAAGGCAAGGTCATTGGACGTGGAATTAAAGCTGCTCTGGCCATACAAAACAAGTATCTGAAACTTACTTCCAGGTTGTATGAACCTCTTTCTTGCCTGACACTACCGTGAAGTTCCTTACTCTCCTGCTTTCTCTTTCTTCTACTTTCCATTCCCTGAGAAAGCTTTTCTCTTACTCAGTCATGCTCAATCATGCTCTTCACAGAAGCTGCACCGTCACTCCCCAAGGAGTTAGACTGTTGGTCATCTTTCTGTATCTTTCCAGCTGCTGAGAAAGGGAGAGATGAAAGGGCATGTAATTTGAACAGAACAGGTGACTTTTGTGCAGGAAAATTATAGTTCTTGGTGCAAAGGAGGCTGCGGAACTGTTATATTTGAATGGAGCTTTGAATGGGAGACAGTTTGGGTGGAAGATCAGGCTGCTGGAACAAAATTGCAGGCCCCTGTGCTGCCTTCCTTCCCTCCGGTTCGAGCCTTTCCCCCAGCACCAGCAGGGCAGCATTGCCAATAAAGCTGCAACCTTTTGAGCCAGTTTGGTCTAGTGGTTAAGGCAACAGGCTAGAAACCAGGAGACTGAGAGTTCTAGTCCCGCCTCAGGCTGGGTGACCTTGGGCCAGTCACTCTCTCTCAGCCCTAGGAAGGAGCCAATGGCAAACCAGGAGACTGAGAGTTCTAGTCTTCGGACAACGCTGGCTCTTCAGCTAAGAAACGGAGATGAGCACCGGCCCCTAGAGTCGGACACGACTGTGCAGGGGAAAACCTTTACCTTTACTATATTGAATAGTAATAGTATAGAGCAGTGTTTCTCAACCTTGGCAATTTTAAGATGTGTGGACTTCAACTCCCAGGATTCCCCAGCCAGCCATGCTGGTTCCCCATGCTGGCTGGGGAATTCTGGGAGTTGAAGTCCACACGTCTTAAAGTTGCCAGGGTTGAGAAAGACTGGTATAGAGTATAGTAATTGTCATAATAGTAATTGTCATAGTCATAGTATAGAGATAGCAATAGAACAGAATATAGGGAGCACTCACATATCACTTTTATATGTTTGCTTTACAAAATAAAACATCTCCCCAACCCATACAGGGAAATATAAAGAAACCACCTGTCCAGGGTCTGGCGCTTTTGTCTCTCTCTTGAGTCTGGGTCAGTCCGATTGGGTACGGTTTAAAAAAATAACCTGGGGCAATCTGTTTTCCCAAATGTTTCTGTCTTTTGTAAGTTTTCCACGATCATTCTTTTTCCCATGACTAATTCAGGACTATTCATTTGGAGGAGACCCCAATTTGAGAGTGGACCCCTGCGCTTCTGGGGATGCCCTGCCCTGTCCTCTTCAGCAGAGAAGGAAGGCGGACCTGCGCCTGCATTTGCCCCCGAAGATTTGCCTTGTCTTCAGACCTGATGCTGAGCTTCTGAGCGGTTTATCTGATTGGCCTTCCTGTCAGTCGCTGCTTAAACAGAGATTTATTTAGTGCTGCTATCTGGTCAGGGCGTCTGCAGTGGGTGGGTGTGTCAAAAAGTCAGGAAGGAGGCCTGGACTGTGCAGTTGAGAGGCTACCCCTGTTTTATGTGTGCAATGCACGTAGAAAGGGGCAAGACTTTGATTGCCTGTTGCAGATGCTGTCTTGAGGTTTTTTCAGTGTTTGGGTAGCCAGAGAGGGATATCCATCTATCTGTCATCTATACCTACCTCAGCATCTACCCAACCTTGGCTGCTCGCGTTCCCTGCAAATATAACGGGACGCGTCCCCCAAGGATTCTCAGGCTGCAGGGCCAGCAAATGTGGGGGGGGGGGTCTGCTTTGAAGTCCTGCTTGATTCTGCCACCTCCGAGCAGGAGGGAAAAGAGCTGGAATAACGTTGGGCCTGTGCCATCCTTGCCCCCTTGCAAAGCGCTTCTGCTTTCTTTCAGTTGTGTGGTTTTGATTGGGAAACAACCCGGGGACGGTGCATCGGGGTGGTAGCTCTGAGCCAGGGCACTGCCATAGGTCAGAGGAGCCGTTTCAAGCAGTGAGCGCGAGAGGTTTGGTGTGATGTTGTAGTGGTCAGAAATGCTGAAAATATTGTATGTATGTATGTATGTATGTATGTGAATTTTTTTTAATGTAAAAACCACTGAAATCTCCAAAAATCTGGAGACCACAGAGATTTTATGAGATTCGGCTTCCTTCAGCCATGTTGCTTTCTCTGACTTTGGAAGCCAGTGGGTGCTGTCTAAGAGCATTGCAGGCCCCCAATTGCAGGCCCCCAGCACTGGCAATGACCCCCCCCCCCCTTTAATGTGTTCAGTGGGGCTGTACAGGACGGAATAGCTCCTCCATACTTGCACTGACCATACTTGGTGTCGGGGAGAAGAGTTCTCACTAGCTTTCTGCCTGAAGAGATTTATTTATCTATTTGTTTAATTGGCCGGGAGTTGAATTCCACAGATGAGTCTGCACTGTGAGGGAACGCTTGGTATTCAGAGCATATCTTTCCCTGCTTTAGTTAAACTATTTACTCAACTGTTTACTGGATACACTTGGAGCTTTTTAAAAGTATATTAAACTTTCTCTGAGACTAGTCTCTTGGTATCTGACATGCACAGTTTTATTTATCTTTAAAGCATTGTCTGGGGCAAAAAGCATTTCTGTCTTTTTACTTAAACACAATTCAATTGCAGGGGGGAAATCATTTTAAAAATGGCCAAGTTTAGCCTGACGTAGCATTCACACAGGTTCAAATTACCTTACTTGGGACTCATTACGCGAAGACCCGGCTCTCTGGAGAAGGCTCTGATGCTGGGAAGGCAGAAGGAAAGAGAAGAAGAGGACGACCGGCAGCGAGGGGGTTGGACTCAGTGGCAGTGGCGATGGGGGCACCGTTAGAAGAGGTGAAAGACCAGGTTAGGGACAGATCGTCATTGTCAGGCCCAGCCCAAGAATGACGAAGAATCAGCCCAGCCAAACTTCAGTTCTTTATTTGCTAACACCGTGTAGACAGAATCTTGCCAGACTACACCCAACCTCAGGGGAAATAACCTGGGAAAGCTCTAGGGCGGGGCGATTCTGAACCTCTTGGTTTTCCCACATTCGCTTTCTGGACTGTGTCTCCTCTTATCTCTTCCACCTTCTTGGAATGTGCCCCCTCCTTCCTGAGAACCAGCAGCACTGCCGAAATCCACCACAGTCATGGAGGAAATCTATCTATGTGGTCGCTAAGAGTTGACAACAACTTGATGGCACGTAATCAATCAATCAGTCAATCAATGTTCACAGCATCAAATAACTATCACATTTCTCCATCAAGACATATATTTTTTGAGCAGATCCATCTGAACCAATGCAATAAGTGCTCTTCTGCCAGGCACGTCTGGCTCCCAGCATCTGGAGAGCCTGGTCTTCTTTGATGACTTTTCTGTCACTCTCCGGGGTTCAATCCGACAAGAAGTTTTTGCTGTTAACATCTCCTTCCAAGAGGCGTTTTGGGGTTCAGTGGCCTGTGATCAAGTGTTTTTCTCTGGAAATTTGCTATGTTTTGTTCACCAAAATTCTCATCCAAATTGAATTGTGCTTCCGTCTGAATTGAATAGTTCAGTTATAGTATAATCACCTTAATAAAAGGGAGGGATTAAGTTTGGGGAGGTCAGTTTTTTATAAAATAGCACAGAGGCAAGAGGATCACGGGGCTGTAAAGAGGAGAGCTGTATTTTTCTAGTTAAATTGGAAAAGGGTGAGAAGAAGCATTTGAGGTGAGAACAGTCTGAGAGCAAGAAAGCACTTACACTTTTTTAAAGCTCACATCTAACAAAGAGGTAATTGAAGAGTTTGTATGAATCTGGCAAGCCTTTATTTAGAAGTGAGATCTACCCACCCAAGAGCAGCCACTGAGCTGCGCTCCCATTCGCCAGTCAGCCTGCTTTCTTGTGTGGCCCAGATGCAAACGGGGTTTCCCACTCAGCGGTGGCAGAAGAAGCAAACCCTGTGGTGGGGCAGAATCCGTGCCCACCAGAAGGCTTGGCGTCGAAGGACAACCTTATTCATTCCCTCGGACTGTCTTCTGTGCCAGCTTAAAAGTGCCCGCTGTAAAACATTGTGAGTCAAGGAAGGAAGAACAGTCCTGGGAGCCTAAAAAGTGAAGCTAGGCATCTTCGGAGTAGTAAATTTCCCCGCCAGTGCCAGCGCCAGACAGGAAAAGCAAAGAACTGGCATGAATACAGCTTCTGTCTCCTTCATTCTGTGGTTCGCCTTCTTTCCCCTGAGTCTTCCATCTTCCTGGTACGACCCTCCACTCCTTTCTCAGCTGAATCCATCTCCATCCCATATTAGCGCCTCAACTTTTCTTCTTCTGATTTATTCCTTGCTCTGAAATGGCCGGGCTTGCACGCCCCCACCTCCCCCCCCCCCCATTGCAAACAATCCCTCCGCTGTGCATTCGGCTCTGGCGCTCTGTATCACCCTGCGGGGGGGGGGGTGCAGCTTGGGCACAAAGGGGCCGTCGGCTGATCCATGCCCATTGCTCCAAAATGTTGCTGGGCCCCTGGATCCGTGTTTGCTGCAGGAGGGCTCTTGTCAGGCTCAAATGTCACTCTGGGTTGAGTTTAGTAAGGCAGGGACTGGCTTCGCTCACTGCATTAAGCTGTAAGGTATGGCAGTGTTTAGCAAGCAATGGACCCACCAATCTGGTGAGCAATTTTCTTGCAGCTGAGAGCCACACAACAATGACAGTTTGGATTTCCGAACTGTTATTTGGAATTTCCATGTTCAAACAGACCGACATCTAGAACGCAACATGCCAGACATCTCAATAGTTGGAGAAAAGCAAGTTTTAGATGTGGCGATACCCAGTGACACAGGAACTGGAAAAGATTGTAAAATATTGGGACTTCATAATTGAAATACAGAGATGATGGAATAAACTGGCAAAAGTTTTTCCCATAATTATTTATAACAATGGAACTGCCAAAGCAGCTGGCCCAATTAGAATTCTTTAACCTCACAACATTTAGTTTACAAAACACAGCTTTGCTTGGAACCACAGTGGTATTTGGACAGTAATTAGGCCTTGGGACAACGCTTGAATTGACCTTAAATCACCAGCGTTTGCCGAGTGTTCTTCCGGAAAGTGTCTATAATAATTTGGCCTTTGAGATCAGAAGGCCAGTGGGGTCTCTATGTTATTGGCCTGGGTGGGGCCAAAATGGCCTTTCGCGGAGGATGTTAAGTGTTATTAGGGCTTGGGGGGGAAAATGGGTGTCTTTTTCCTTTTGCCTGGGCTGACCCCCTCCGTCTCTTGAGAGCCATCTGCGCCTTCCTCCGGCTGTTTCCTTCACAGGGTGGGAAAGGGGCCACTCGTCCCCCCCCATCTCCTGCTTGAAGAGGCTGCTGCATTCTGCCCAGCAGGCACTGGTGTCACATCTCAAGGTGCCCAAAGGCAGAGAAAGATGCTGGGCACAATCAAATAGCCTTTTACAACAGCATTGCAATTAATGAGAGTAGCAGATTGGCCTCTTCCTGCATTTCCTAAGACCTGGTTCGTTATGTATTCTCTCAAGCAGTGATTGCTTCCATGCCAGCCTAGCAATCAGTTGCAGGGGGGGGGGGGGAGGGGGATAGCGGTAATGGAGAAGCTGACTCCCCTCTCAGTCACGATCTTTGCTTTTCTGCACTCCCCTGCGCCCCCCCCCCACACACACGTAAAGAAGAGATTTCCACAAAGAAAGGTGTGGATGGGGGCTGCCTCCAGGGTGGATTATTCCTGAAGTGTTTCTGCCAAGATCAGGACTTGACCTGCCATGTCTTTGGAAGGGATTGATTGATTGATTGATTGATGATGTGATCAAGTCGTAGTCAACGCTTAGCGACCACATCAATAGATTTTCTCCATGACTTTGGAAGGGGAAACATACTGTATTGCTGTAATACACCAGCATTTGAAGGGAGGGGGTTATGGACTGTTCTGGTCAACATTCCCAGGGTGCTGGGACTACAACTCCCCTAGAGGCTTAAAGAAGAGGTGTAACTCCTGTGAAATGAGGGAGATCCATTTTGCCAGATTGGAAAAAGGCGTTTTCCCACCAAATAAAGAGCTTTGGGGCAAAGAGAGGTTGACATCCATCCCTAGGAATTTAATCTCACTCTTCTGATCCTTGAAAGTGACGACAATCCTTCCAAACTTTTTGCGTTTCCTGAGCCTGGCACAGTCCATCTATTTCTTCATGCATTCATTAGCAAATCTGAAGTGTAGAAGCTCTTGGGCTGTGCAGTGATGCAGATTTGAAACCACGATTCAAAGTATACCTGAATCCCTAGCACCCATGATCATCACCTACACTTGGGATTGCCCTCCTGCCTGTGATCCCAGGAGAAGACATAGTTGCTTTAACAGCTGTCCAGTGATGCACACCCTCTTATGCTCTGAAGCATCTTTCCTCTTTGACCTTGGAATCCAGATCACCCCCCCCGCCCTACGAGCACAGTGCCTGACTTGGGCTCCCAGGAAATGTTTGTGGGGCGCTGACAGCTTTCCCTGCCCCCGAAGTTCCCCTCTCCCAAGGAGGATCAGGTCCGTGCCTTGAGGAGGTTCCGGTCCCTGAGCTGGTCGGTAGTTGCATGAAGGAAGGGGCCAAGATTGGGTAGTGGGAGCTCCAGTCTCAGTATCTCTGGGGGCTTGGGGGCTGGGAAAATCCTCCTCTGGAACCAGGGCAAAGGGCAGCCTCTTAGTCTGGCTCAGAAGATGGAGGCTTCCTATAGCTCTTTCCATCAGAAACTGCATAATGAGGTGTAGAAATGAGCGACCTCTCATAGGGCCCAGGTGGACCATTTGTTTATTCAAGCAAGGTGGAAAGAAGAATGTCATATAAATGCCACCTCTGTTCACACTGGGTGGGTTTGCATAACACACCAGACAAAAATGTGGTTGGCTGGGAATGCAGCCAGGCTGTTCTCACGACTCAGATGACCCAGCCACCTCCTTTCTGGCCACCTGGTTCATCCTCTCGTGCTGCAGCACATGGCGGGTCCGTGCTGCGGTGACAGCCATTACGGTCTCCAGGCTCTACAAAGTGGGCTGCAAAGTGTTGCAGGTTGCATCCTACCCCATTTCTTTTTTGCAAACTGAAGTGAAGAAAAATTAAGAACAGATCCACACAGTACTGGCGCATCAGGGATGATGTCATCATGGTCAGATTTTGGAGTGGGGGAATTATCCATCTCCCACCCATTTCTGCTTGTTTAGAAAATAGCCACAGAGATGGAGTGCCTAGAGAAGTCCTGTTTTCACAGCTATGTTCAGCCCAAAACCAAGTGTGTTGTGTGAATTTAGCCGTAGATTAGATTGAATATGGAGTTTTAAGGACGGGAGAGACTAAAGAAGTCTCATTTTATCAGGAGCTGCTGCACCTTTCTTTGGAGGAGTGGTTGCGAGGCCTACAGGCTAAATGTGGTTTGCTTGTTCATTGCCTGTGGAATTGGGACCATGCTGCTCTCTTGCCATGTTGCGCACTGCTGACCCATTTCATATGAACTCCTTGGCGGGCACAGCCTAGATGGAATTAATACTTTAGCTGCTAGGTCAACGCCTCCAACAACTTTGTCACCAACAAAGTGTTGAGTGTTTTTGGGAACAAGTGTTTGAGTTAAGAGGGGAAGATGGAAATTTTTCTGTAAAAAAGTGCCGTATGTTTAATAGTAACAACAGCCATTAATTAGCAATGAGGCCAAGTTAAGATGGAGACATCTGGAAACAACAGGTCAGTCTGTTTTGTAACTGTCCCGAACTTAGCTTCGCTGATGGTGTGGCCCTGAAAGCACAGATAACAGATGCCTTCCTTATTTTGGCAGCTGAAATGGCAATTCCGTGGGGAGTTGGATTGTTCCATATAAAGGATACTCTATTTAGTTTTCTGGGAAAGTGATAATCTGTGGTAAGAACTGCTTTTGAAAATAAAATGTGCTTCTTAAGCTTAGGGAAATAGGCATGTTTGCCTCAAACAGAGAGGTAAATTGTTTGATGAATGCCCTGCTCTTTTGTATTCTGTGACCCTTGCATCCTTCACTCAGCGACTGGATTCACACTGTGTAAATGTATGGTTTGTTGTTGTTTATTCGTTCAGTCGTTTCCGACTCTTCGTGACTTCATGGACCAGTCCACGCCAGAGCTTTCTGTCGGCCGTCACCATCCCCAGCTCCCCAATGGTTGAGTCCGTCACCTCCAGAATACCATCCATCCATCTTGCCCTTGGTCGGCCCCTCTTCCTTTTGCCTTCCACTTTTCCTAGCATCAGCTTCTTCTCCAGGGTATCCTGTCTTCTCATTATGTGGCCAAAGTACTTCAGTTTTGCCTTTAATATCATTCCCTCAAGTGAGCAGTCTGGCTTTATTTCCTGGAGTATGGACTGGTTTGATCTTCTTGCAGTCCAAGGCACTCTCAGAATTTTCCTCCAACACCACAGTTCAAAAGCATCTATCTTCCTTTGCTCAGCCTTCCTTATGGTCCAGCTCTCGCAGCCATAGGTTACTACAGGGAATACCATTGCTTTAACTATGCGGACCTTTGTTGTCAGTGTGATGTCTCTGCTCTTAACTATTTTATCAAGATTTGCCATTGCTCTCCTCCCAAGAAGTAGACGTCTTCTGATTTCCTGGCTGCAGTCAGCGTCTGCAGTAATCTTTGCGCCTAGAAATACAAAGTCTGTCACTGCCTCCACTTTTTCTCCCTCTATTTGCCAGTCATCAATCAAGCTCGTTGCCATAATCTTGGTTTTTTTGAGGTTTAACTGCAGCCCAGCTTTTGCACTTTCTTCTTTCACCTTCGTCATAAGGCTCCTCAACTCCTCCTCGCTTTCAGCCATCAAAGTGGTATCATCTGCATATCTGAGATTGTTAATGTTTCTTCCAGCGATTTTAACTCCAGCCTTGGATTCCTCAAGCCCAGCATGTCGCATGATGTGTTCTGCGTACAGGTTGAATAGGTAGGGTGAGAGTATACAACCTTGCCGTACTCCTTTCCCAATCTTAAACCAGTCCGTTGTTCCGTGCTCTGTTCTTACCGTTGCTACTTGGTCGTTATACAGATTCCTCAGGAGGCAGACAAGATGACGTGGTATCCCCATACCACCAAGAACTTGCCACAATTTGTTATGATCCACACAGTCAAAGGCTTTAGAATAGTCAATAAAACAGAAATAGATGTTTTTCTGAAATTCCCTGGCTTTCTCCATTATCCAGCGGATATTGGCAATTTGGTCTCTAGTTCCTCTGCCTTTTCTAAACCCAGCTTGTACATCTGGCAATTCTCGCTCCATGAATTGCTGGAGTCTACCTTGCAAGATCTTGAGCATTACCTTACTGGCATGTGAAATAAGTGCCACTGTTCGATAGTTTGAACATTCTTTAGTGCTTCCCTTTTTTGGTATGGGGATATAAGTTGATTTTTTCCAATCTGATGGCCATTCTTGTGTTTTCCAAATTTGCTGGCATATGGCATGCATCACCTTGACAGCATCATCTTGCAAGATTTTAAACAGTTCAGCTGGGATACCGTCGTCTCCTGCTGCCTTGTTATTAGCAATGCTTCTTAAGGCCCATTCAACCTCACTCTTCAGGATGTCTGGCTCTAACTCACTGACCACACCGTCAAAGCTATCTCCAATATTATTATCCTTCCTATACAGATCTTCCGTATATTCTTGCCACCTTTTCTTGATCTCTTCTGCTTCTGTTAGGTCCTTACCATCTTTGTTTCTGATCATACCCATTTTTGCCTGGAATTTACCTCCGATGTTTCTAATTTTCTGGAAGAGGTCTCTTGTCCTTCCTATCCTATTGTCTTCTTCCACTTCCGCACATTGCTTGTTTAAAAATAATTCCTTATCTCTTCTGGCTAACCTCTGGAATTTTGCATTTAATTGGGCATATCTCCCCCTATCACTATTGCCTTTTGCTTTCCTTCTTTCTTGGGCTACTTCCAGTGTTTCAGCAGACAGCCATCTTGCCTTCTTGGTTTTCTTTTTCTTTGGGACGTTTTTTGTTGCCGCCTCCTGAACAATGTTGCGAACTTCTGTCCATAGTTCTTCTGGGACCCTATCTACTAAATCTAGTCCCTTAAATCTATTCTTCACCTCCACTGCATATTCCTTAGGAATATTAGTGAGCTCATATCTAACTGATCTGTGGGTCTTCCCTATTCTCTTTAGTCTGATTCTAAATTTTGCAATAAGAAGTTCGTGATCTGAACTACAGTCAGCTCCAGGTCTTGTTTTTACCGACTGTATAGATGTCCGCCACCTTTGGCTGCAAAGGATGTAGTCAATCTGATTTCGGTGTCGACCATCTGGTGAAGTCCATGTATAAAGTCGTCTTTTAGGTTGTTGGAAGAGAGTGTTTGTTATGCACAGTGAGTTGTCTTGGCAAAATTCTATCAGCCTATGTCCTGCTTCATTTTGTTCTCCCAGACCATGCTTGCCTGTAATTCCAGGTGTCGTCTGACTACCCACCTTAGCATTCCAGTCTCCTGTAATGAAAATAACATCTCTTTTTGGTGTATTATCTAGTAGGTGCTGCAGATCCTCATAGAACTGATCTACTTCTGCTTCTTCAGCATCTGTGGTTGGGGCGTATATTTGGATCACTGTGATGTTAAATGGCTTACCCTGAATTCGAATTGAGATCATTCTATCGTTTTTTGGATTGTATCCAAGCACTGCTTTAGCCACTTTATTATGAATTATGAAGGCTACTCCATTTCTTCTGTGGTCCTCTTGTCCACAGTAGTAGATCTGGTGGTCATCTGATGTGAAGTGGCCCATTCCAGTCCATTTCAGTTCACTGACACCTAAAATGTCTATATTTAATCTTGACATCTCACCAATAACCACATCCAATTTGCCCTGGCTCATAGATCTTACATTCCAGGTTCCTATGGTGTGTTGATCTTTAGAACATCGGATTCGTCGTTCACCACCAGCACCGTCGGCCGCTAGCCGTCCTTTCGGCTTTGAGCTAGCTGCGTCATCACGTCTGGGGCTAGTTGAACGTATCCTCTGTTCCTCCCCAGTAGCATTTTGACCATCTTCCGACCTGGGAGTCCCATCTTCCGATGGTATACCGTCATATCTCTGGTTGTACTGATCCATTTAGTTTTCATGGCAAGAATACTGGGGTGGGTTGCCATTACCTTCCCCAGGGATCGTATTTAGTCTGACCTCTCTGCCACGACCTTCCCGTCTTGGGTGTCCCTTCACGGTTTAGCTCATGGTTTCATTGAGGTGCTCAAGCTCCAGCACCACGACAAGGTAACGATCTCCTTTGCTGGAGAATGTATGGTTTAACTGTGGTTTATTGAATAAACAACAATTGCTAGAGTCTCACAATATGCTAAGCTATAAACTATGATTTATAAACCACAATGGATATTCATACAACATACTGAATCATAAATCAAGTCAATTATAATTTAAGAAACCACAGTTAAGCAAACCATGACTTTGATTGATTGATTGATTGATTAAGTGCTGTCAGGTTGGTGTCAACTCTTAGCAACTATATGGATAGACTTTCTGCAGGATGAACTGTCCTCCACCTGGCCTTTTAGGACTTTCAGTGGTGCAATTTATTTATTTAAACAATGTATATGGCTCAACAATGACTCCGAGTGGCATTTGTTGTTGTTCAGTTGTTTAGTCGTGTCTGACTCTTCGTGACCTCATGGACCATAGCACGCCAGGCCTTCCTGTCCTCCACTGTCTCTCGGAGTTTACTCAAATTCATGTTCATTACATTGGTGATGCTATCTAACCATCTCATCCTCTGCCGTCCCCTTCTCCTTTTGCCTTCAGTCTTTCCCAGCATCAGGGTCTTTTCCAGTAAGTCCTCTCTTCGCATTAGGTGGCCAAAGTATTTGAGCTTCAGCTTCAGTATCTGTCCTTCCAACGAGCAGTCAGGGTTGATTTCCTTTAGGATTGACTGATTTAACCTCCTTGCAGTCCAAGGGACTCTCAAGAGTCTTCTCCAGCACCACAGCTCGAAAGCATCAATTCTTCGGCGCTCAGCCTTCCTTATGGTCCAACTCTCACAGCCATACATTGCTACTGGAAAAACCATAGCTTTAACTATACGGACCTTTGTCGGCAAGGTGATGTCTCTGCTTTTTAATATGCTGTCTAGGTTTGCCATAGCTTTCCTCCCAAGGAGCAAGCGTCTTTTAATTTCATGGCTGCGGTCACCGTCTGCGGTGATCTTGGAGCCCAGGAAAATAAAATCTGTCACTGCTTCCATTTCTTCCCCTTCTATATGTCAGGAGGTGATGGGACCAGATGCCATGATCTGAGTTTTTTTAATGTTGAGTTTCAAGCCAGCTTTTGCACTCTCCTCTTTCACCCTCATCAAGAGGCTCTTTAGTTCCTCTTCACTTTCTGCCATTAGGGTGGTATCGTCTGCATATCTGAGGTTGTTGATATTTCTCCCGGCAATCTTAACTCCGGCTTGTGATTCATCCAGCCCAGCATTTCTCATGATGTACTCTGCATATAAGTTAAATAAGCATACAAAAAGTTAAAAACCAAACTACAATCAAACAATGATCCATATAACCACAGCCTGGGGTCAAGAGAAACACTCTCAGTGTGCCAGAGCAACAATAAATTGACCAACCAACTAGTAGAGCTTGTTAATGTCTTGGCCCAAATGCCTGGGGATTTTAAATGACTTAGAAAGGCTAACGGGTGGGTGGGTGGGGGGTGGTATCTGAATCTCCAGGGGAATGCTGTTCTACAGAGCAGGTGGTGCATCAAAGGCACTATTCCTGGGTCCCACAAGATGACATTGCTTGATAGAAGGGACCCGGAGCATGCATTCCCTGCTAGATTGACGGGGCAAGCAGAGATGATGGGAGACAAGGTAGTCCCACAAATACCCTGGACCTGTGCCATGTAGGGCTTTATAGGCGATAATCAGCACCTATTTACTGCTGTTGTAATCAAATCTACCCATCTTGCTGCTGGTCACCCTCTTCTCTTTTCTTCCACCTTTCCCAGCATTAGAGCCTTCTCCAGAGAGCTGGGTCTTCATCTAATGTGTCCAAAGTAGAATAATTTGAGCCTGGTTGTTTGCGCCTGGAGTGAGAATTCTGGGCTGATTTGTTCAATGATCCATTTGCTTGTTTTACCAGCTACCCATGGTATTCTCAAATGTCTTCTCCAACACTCAAGTTCAAAAGCATCAATGTTCTTATAATAAAGGTAGTATTAACATTTATAACTTTGGTTTCCTAGTCTGGTATACCTTGAAGGGCTGACATCAATTTTGCAAGTCTGAATGCACTTTCCCCTTTATCTTTATGAGAATTAGGGAGGGTCATGTCTGAGATGCTTTCTCAAATTACATTTCTGATTCAGATTTCTTTTACCTGACCGTTGTCTTAGTTACGGCTCTTCCTCCTGTTCCTCTTCTTCAAGGTCAATCAATCTTTTTTCGGTCATAGACCATCAAATTAAACAAAATCACAATTATAAAACAAAAGGTTAAAGATGGAATATCCCCAGATCTAGGAGGCCCTAACACCCTCATCCACTTGGTCTTGGTAGGATTGAGTCTGAGATAGTTCCTTCCCACACAGACCCTTTACAGGTCCTTGTTTAATGACCACTCATTCATCAACCATTCAAATTTATGACAGTGCTGAACGAGTGGTAGTTATGACCGGTCCTTGTACTTACGTCAGTCGCAGTGTCCCTGGGGTCATATGATCATCATTGGTGACCTTCTTTGCTGGCTCCCTACAAGCAAAATCAATGGGGAAGACAGCAGGAGGTTGCAAATGGTGACCATGTGTCATCCTCTCTTAACGACCCGCAGTGATCTGCTTAATGACAACCAGAAATGCTGGAATTTCCATCGCTAAGCAGCACAGTCATGTGACGCTGCACTTTATGACCGCGTTGCTTAGCGATGGAAATTCTGGTCCCAATTAGCATTGTTAAGTGAGGACCACCTGTATTTTTAATAGTTGATCCTAAAAGGCAGAAGCTATCCATCACTTCAGTGTATTCATTTCTAAAGTCCTGAAACTGGTTGCCATTAGTTTGGTCTTTTTTATATTTAATCTAATATTTAATCTTAGTTCCGTTTTTTTCACTGAACTCCTTGACTTTTATTACTAGACCTTGCAGATCCTTTGCATTTTCAACTATTAGAGTAGCATCAACATAGTGCAGGTTATTGATATGACTTCCTCATCTTCTTCCAGTCCAACCACCCTCAATATATATTCACCATATAGGTTGGATAAATATGGGGAACATACAGCCTTGTCTGACTCCTTTGCCAACCTGGAACTAGTCTATTTTAATAATAATAATAATGATAATAATAATAATAATTTATTAAACTTGTATGCCACACTCCCGTAGTGCCTTGATCTGGATTGTGGCTCTTAACCATCTTTGGATCTTATTTATTCCCTTTATTTATTGTTTTATAGTAATTTTTGTATAGATTTTAAATTTTTGATATTTTGTAAACCGCCCAGAGTTCCCTATTCGGGGAGATGGGCGGGGATAAATTAAATAAATAAATTTCAATTATCCAGCATGCATCAGCGATAGCGTATCTTGTTCCTCAGCCTTTTCTAAAACCAGCTTCTAAAACCAGATCTGGCATCTCCCTTTCCATATAGGCATTGGATGATCCTAATCATTATTTTGTTAGCATGTGAAAGTAAGACTATTGCGCGATAGTTGCACTCTCTGTTAAGTCTCCTAAACGGTGGCTTAGCATGACTGATACGTGTAAAAAGATGTGAGCAAGTGCAAGAGAATGTACCTGTTTTAACATTTGGGAATTTGGGATTTTTCATAGGATGATATCAGTCTCTTCCATTTAATCCAAAATATAGTTTCCAAATCCATGCACAGAAGTATTTGTAACGGAACTTTAAAATGTGAAGATAAACTTTTGTTCACATAATTATGAGATGTTTAACACATATTATTCACTGGAGTTGAACTCTCCCCTTCATGCAAAGCTTGAAACATCTTTAAAAGCAACAGTGTTCAGAAATCTAGGCTGACCTCTGAGATGTCAGGTCCTCTCGCTCAGCCTCTTCGATTAGAAGAGGATAAGCAGAGTGGGCTTGCTGTCCGAATGCCGACTTCTCAGGGCCACTTCTGGTGCAACAAGATCCCTTCCACACAAGACAGGCCCTTCCTTGGGCTCGATGGACGCCCAGGGAGGTGGGAAATGGGGTTTCCAAAGAATCTGTGATCAAGCTCCCTCTTCCCAAATTGCACGACTTGGGTCAGGAGCGGCCCCCGGTGCCGCCCCCACTACAGTACTTTCACTGGACTGTGTGTCCCATTCCGATCGATCGATCCTGTGTATCTCTTCCGGCAGCCCCACTCAGCACCAGGACCTGGATAGCACCTGATGCTCATCTATTGTATATATTCAAACAAAGTGCAATAGCCTGTGCCAGTGCTTCTCAACCTCAGCAACTTTAAGATGTGTGGACTTCAACTCCCAGAATCCCTCCAGCCAGCATGGCTGGCTAGAGAATTCTGGGAGTTGAAGTCCACACATCTTAAAGTTGCTGAGGTTGAGAAGCACTGGTCTATGCATTCAATTCCCAACAGAAGGTTTGAACCCCATAAAAAAAATCTGCCCACCCACATACGTCTGATGAAACTGGTCATATAGACCTCCTGGTGGCTGATGTACTTTCAATGCAAAGAACTCTTTGATCTGGAGTTTGGGGTGCTTCCCCAGCTGAGGGCCAGCCCCACATTTCTGGAGCACGTGGGTCCCCCTCCTCTGCTCCACCCCATTGCTTGTCTTCCTCTGCAGGACTTTCTACAGTATCAGTGAGGGGAAGCCCCTCTCTTTTGGTGGGGAGTGAACCCTGTCCATTCAGAGCGAGAGCAGCAAGACAGAGGGGCAGGAGCAGGAGCAGGAGCAGCCCCCCCGCCCCTTTCTGCATGATGAGGAAGCCCCCCCTGGTCATTTTCCTTCCCTCCAGCTGCCTGCCTGCCTGCCCTCTCTCTCTCTCTCTCTCTCTCTCTCTCTCCTTTGCTTGCTTGCTTGCTTGCTTTTCTTCCTCCTTTTCTTTCTTGCTTTTCTTCCTCCTCTTCTTCCAGCCTCCTCTAGTGCCCGGCCCTTTCTTTCCTGGGAGGCAATTGATGCCTGTTTCATCTCCAGCACTTACAAATGCCGTCTTTTACCAGTTATAATGCCAAGTGCCTTGCACATGAGTGACAGGTAAGAGCAATTCTAGCTGATTGTATATCTGAGGCACAGTCAAACTTAGGTAGAGCACTTCACAGTATCATTCGCTTGGGAGAGTTAAGCACCTGCTGACATTTCTCAGTTTCAAATCAAGAG
Organism: Charina bottae; assembly: GCA_023362775.1. Classification (NCBI taxonomy): domain Eukaryota; kingdom Metazoa; phylum Chordata; class Lepidosauria; order Squamata; family Charinaidae; genus Charina; species Charina bottae. Next base: position 3,884,258 of record JALMGJ010000013.1, on the reverse strand, counting down.
ACTTCAAAGGGCTCCACTGATTTCTGCCCGTGGAGATTGCTTCCCACCACTCATACTGCCTGCTGGTTCAGAACAGGGCACCAGCTGAACTATGAATTGAGGGGGGGGGGTTTAGGGAAGCCACTGTCTCTGAGCCTCAGCACTTCTATCTGTAATTTTTAATCTTCGTGTGTGCCTTTGAGTCGGTGTTGACTCCTGGTGACTGCCTGGACTAGTCCCTGCAGTTTTCTTGGCAAGATTTTGGACATGGTTTGCCCTTGCCTGTTTCCAGGGTTGACAGAGAGGGACTGGCCCAGGGTCACCCAGCTGGCTTTGTGCCTAAGACGGAACTAGAACTCACAGGTTTCTTGCTTGGTGCTTTAACCACTACACCAAACTGGCTCTTCTATCTGTAATATATATACAGTATTTATCCGTTCAATCATGTCCGATTCTCGGAGACTGCCTGGACTAGTCCCTGCAGTTTTCTTGGCAAGGTTTTTCGGAAGTGGTTTGCCATTGCCTGCTTCTTAGGGCTGAGAGAGAGGGACTGGCCCAAGGTCACCCAGCTGGCTTTGTGCCTAAGGCGGGACTAGAACTCCTGGTCTCCCGGTTTCTAGCCTGGTGACTTAACCACTACACCAAACTGGGTCTTCTCTCTGTAATGGGAGGGTGGTATTGTTTGCACGTCAGGGAATTTGTAAGGATCACTGAAATAATGTACATAAAGGACAATTTATCTGGAGGGAAGCTCCACTGAATGCACATCATATTTAACTGGCTCAGGAGAACTACCCTATTGCACTCAGTGGGCAGGGGCAGTTGGAGGATGCCAACTGAGCTATGGGCTGTTTGGGACTAATCTAACCCCAGTCAACTAAGTCGTGTGAACAGGAACGAGTGTGGACAGGATTAACACTCTCATCTGGCTGCTGGAAAAAAAAGGCTGTAGAATAGATCCTGCAAAAGAGGACAGCTATAAGAACTTACATCTTATTGCTCATTTTGATGGTGCTCTTCCCCCCCCCCCCCCCAATGACCTGGAAGATGGGAAGAAACTCTGTCCTTGTGATGCTGACTCTGATAGGGCCATGGTGGGCTTTTTCTTGAAAAACATGGATCCAAGGGGAAAAAAGATCAGAAGTGACTGTTTCTTTTGCTTCCGCTAGGAGAGCAGAGAAAATGGGGCTGGGCACAGGGCACCAGTAGAACAACTGTTTGCAGCTCCTTAAAGCAGTTGTGTCTTTTCCCAGGATTAGGCAACATGCCCTGAAGTGCCTTTTGGAGCCAAGGCAAATCCAGGGGGAGTGAGCAGCCCTGTTAGGAAATGGCTGTTCTCCAGTTGGCGGGCACATGACAGTCATGTAGAGATGGTGCTTGGAGTGAGTCAGCTAACCTGGGAGCAGCTGAGCTGGTCAGCTCTGCTGAACGTTGTGTGATACTTCTGAGCAGAAGGCTGTGTTTTTAGCAAGCGAGCAGCTGCGATATAGCAGCTCTCAAAGGAGAATCAACCAGTCCCCTATAAGGTGATGTGTCTGACACGACTGCAAAAATGTGCGGGGGGAACCTTTAAAAAAAAAAGTGTGCCTAGCTTGACATATTGCATTAAACTATACTGTGCTTTGATTGTTACTCATTTGTGTGAACCTGGACTTTGGGGTTCATAAAGCATGGTTTAAGGGATTGTATTATCTGTGAACCTGCCCAATTTTAACTTAAAATAAACACTGAGCTCACACACTTGGTTTGTTATTTTAGAATCTTAAATGCAAGGGTTGAAGGAATCTTAATGATCCCCTAGGGCAACCCCTTGCCCAAGAGATGACCATCCGGCCTCTGTTTCAACAACTCCAGCAAAGGAGTGTCCACCACCTTCTGAGGAATAATTAGAAATTCTTCTTGGTGTCTAACCAGAATCAACTTCCTTGTAATTTAAACCTATCATTTATGTCTTCTTTTCTGGAACAACTCAGAATTATTTTACCCTGTCTCAAGACCCTTGAAGACAGCTGTGATGGTCCTGATTCTTTAGCTATTAATTCAGAGACTCTTACTACAAGCCATCAAAGGATATGAAAGTCTTCTTTATTAAAGCAAGTGATCATTTCCAATGCAAAGACTAGACTGAGAAACAGCCCGCACAAAACGGCAGTTACATCTTTCACCTTCGTGCCAGCCCCCTCCCAGTTGGGGAAATCACTTCGTGACAGCTCCTCCCTACATTCTCACAGTTTCCATGCTTTCCAGTCACACCTGCTTCACTAACAAGCTGATAGCGCAATTTGGCCTGACCTCGACTAAACAACCCTAATCGACATTCCTAACCGCCCTGCAGGCATGCCAGACTACTACTACAAATCGTTCCTAATGGCCCTGCAGGTATGCTAAATTAATTACTACAACCCCATAACTGCTGGCAGGATGCTCCATCCTGACAATAGCTATCATGTCTTAGGTTGTTTTAGCCATTGTTTATTTATTTATTACAAGTGCTTTAATGCTGCTTAATAAAAAAGGGGTATATAATAAATAAACAATACAATACATCACATTATAGTAAACAACATCACTGTAGGAATGCAATCTGTGAGGAAGGGAGCTCATTCCGCCTTTCTTTCATCTGCAGGCATCTATTTCTAACCATGAGAATGACAAAATGAGTCTTGCGACATCATAACCCAAGCTCCACCCTATTGTCCTTGCATTATGACCTCATGTGCAAGTACGTAAGGGGAGGAGTTTGCGCTGCGATGAACGTTTCATTGCTCGCCCCCATGTAGATGCCTCTGGTTCCACCCTACACCCTTCTTAAAAACTCTTTTTTCCCCTAACGTGGGTTAATTATTTCAGAGACCCACAGGGACAAAAACACTCTAGGCTTTCTCCCAGAGGAGCGCTAGTGGGTCTGTGGCAAGGCGTGCTTCTTTTGTGCTGCTGCACCAGGGCGACTCACAATCCTGCTTCCCCCCGTCATTGCTCCTGCATGCGCAGTGGGTTTGTAGAGGGCACCATGGAAATTGGAGAAAGCCAGCTTGACAGAGCGAAATTGTGAGAAAAGAAGGTGCTTTTCAGGTTGCCAGGGCAACACGGATGGCTGAGTAATCATTCTGCTGGTTGCTGTGGTTATGGGCGATGTGTGTGTTGGGGGGGGTGCATGTGCTTCCTCTCCATGCTGCCTGTCCCCCCCTCGAAACAGGATACCTGGTCACAAGACACTCGGAAAGGGACCGATCCCCTGGTAACAACATTCAGAGGTTTCTGAAGAACTCAGCTGGGCAAAAGCTGAAATAATAATAATAATAATAATAATAATAATAATAATAATAATTTGCTATCACTGGACTGAAATTTTAATTGCAAGTCATTCTTACAATACTGACAAATGCTGGTGGTATTTGTAGGTACCAAGTGCCCACTGATTCTGGGAAACCTTAGAGCAGGGCTTTCCAAACTTTTCCTGTTGGTGACACCAACGGCGGTGTGCACAAAAACCCGGAAGCGCGGTGGCGGCACGCAAAAACCTGGAAGCGAAGTGGCGGTGCGCAAAAACCCGGAAGCACCACCGCCGCGGCACTTTTGGGTTTTCGCGCGCCACTGCTGCCATGGCGCTTTCAGATTTTCGCATGCCGCAGCGGTGGCAGCAGCGGTGTGCTGGTGTGCCGTGCGAAAACCCGGAAGCGCTGATGGCCCCCTGCTGCCACCGCCGTGGCACGCTGTCAGCGCTTCCAGGTTTTGACGCGACACACCTGGGCCCCGCAGGCGACACAGTATTATTGTGTTGCGACACACAGTTTGGAAAGCTGTAGCTTGAATCATGTCAACTGGATTTCTATTTTCTCAGTGGAAACGTTTCGCTCCTTATCCAAGGAGCTTCTTCAGTCTGAGCAAAGTTGGTAAGGGAATCCTAAATATGTTTCTAGGTAGCTGTGTGACCTTACACCTGGGGTCGTGGTTATATTGAGATGTATTTTAAGTCCTTTTATTATCTAAAGGAGGATCGTTAAGATCACCATGCTGCTGTTGAGCTTGTGAAATGGTCTTAATCTTCCTAGGCACAGAAGACAGAGCCGGGAGAAAGATGGGAGAAAGATTGTGCCTGAGGCCCCCACCTCTATTCAAGGAAGGATTTTCCAAGTTGGCATAAATGGATTCCTTGACCCCTCTCTCAAACCACCTGTCTTCTCTGTCTAAAATGTGAACATTAATGTCCTCAAATGAGTGTCCTTTTTCCTTTAAATGAAGATAAACTGCTGACTCTGGTCCTGTGGTGTTACTTCTCCTGTGTTGGGCCATCCTCCTGTACAATTAAGACCATTTCACAAGCTCAACAGCAGCATGGTGATCTTAACGATCCTCCTTTAGATAATAAAAGGACTTAAAATACATCTCAATATAACCACGACCCCAGGTGTAAGGTCACACAGCTACCTAGAAACATATTTAGGATTCCCTTACCAACTTTGCTCAGACTGAAGAAGCTCCTTGGATAAGGAGCGAAACGTTTCCACTGAGAAAATAGAAATCCAGTTGACATGATTCAAGCTACAGACAATTCCACCTGGATGACTGAGAACCTTCACAGACAGTTTGGAAACCTGTGCCTTAGAGCTGCCTTGAGATGTTTTGGTGCTCAAGGCTGATGAGGACAAGAGGCCTCACCAAGCCAGTTGCAAACCTAGTTGCGTGAACCCAGGCCAAGGGGTTAGTTTATGGCTCACTGGATTATGCAGACCCAGCCAGAGCCGAGTAACCAGATCTTGCCTCTCAATCCAGGACAGGAAGGTTCCCCACAGATCTATGGGCCAGCCGTGGGTCAAATCTACACCTTCAGTGGGGGACATGCAGCTGCTTTGCTTTCCAACCTGTTGCCCACCAGCTGTGTCAGAGGGTCCCCTCTCAGAATTGGTAGCCGTTCTAAGTTAGGCCTAAAAAGAAATGCAAGACTTTGCCTCTAAGGGATCTGTGACGAAAGAGGAGCCAGCTGTTTTTACACAACAGGAACGACCTGGCCAGAAAGCGACTCTCCTTTGTCCGTGTAACCCACAATACTGAAGCACTGGGCCGCTCACCAAGGGCCATTTCTACAATCCCAAAGGGGAGGGGAGGCGGTCCTTTCCTTCCACCTTTCCTACCCTTTTATGGTTGACCCTCCAGAACTATCAAGGGTAGTCTTTGCAGGGTGGCTAACCGCCCCTGTCCCTTTCTGCCTTTGTTTTTCTGGATGTGCTGTAGGACTTTGTCTCTATTCCAACAGTTGAGTGTCCCGACCCCTCTGTAGCTCCACCGTATGTCTGTGGGTATCTGTGTATCCCTGTGTCTGAATTACCAAGGCGGGGGGGGGCGGGGCAGTTGAACTTCCAACAAGATGGGCTATTTGGGGCTAAAGTGCCCCCAGTGTAGCTAACTGGATCATCTTTATGGGATAAGGAATTTGCGCAGTATGATTCCTCCATGAAACAGTTAAGCATGTATTTGACTCAGGGCCAAGGGCTTGAACAAGATTCTTACTGAATTAGCCCTTTTCAGGAGAGTGCACAAACAAACTGAGCTTTTGAAAAAAAAACTTCATCAAGGTTTACTTAGCATGTCGTGTGTCTGCAGCTGCTAGGTGTGATGTTCTCGATCCGTTGACTATTAAATCGGAGTTCCTGACACAAGCCACTCAGGGATATGAAGGAATCTTTATTAAAGCCACTGATCCGTTGCACATTAAAGATTCGAGTCCCCGCCCCCCAATCTCAGTTTTTCGGTCTCCTTTGTCCGAATCAACTACCACGGCCATATTGCCCTTTGATCTGTCCTGGGTGCTGAATCGATACTTTGATTTACATAGTTTGTAGTTCTGTCAATACATCAAACCTCCACTTCACATGTCTGGCAGTTTTACTGCAAGCACCCCCCAACCGACCCTGTGAGTTTTAACAGCCTGGCGGGATGCTCCCTCCTGGCGCCATGGCGGGATGGCATGGATGACATCCTGACACTAGGGTTATGACTGGCTAAGTGTGTTTCAGATCCCACCTGGAGAAACAGACAATTAATTGCTTTAATTCCCAACAATTTTCATCTGAATCGGACCCCCCCCCCATTTCTTTGACCCTAATTCTTTGTTTGTTTTGGCAGTACACACCCATTTCTCAAACATTAAAAGAAGGGTATTTTTTTAAAAAAATCCTTGCACTGCTCAGTTTTCTCCACCAGATGCTGCCAGACTCCTTTCCACTTTTGCAGGATGCAGCCTCTTGCAGTTTTTTCCTGGATCAAACCTATTCTTGTTGAAGAAAGTCCACCACAATCTATGAAATTGTAGGCACTCCTGCTCACGCTTGTGGCGAAATGAGGCGACCTGCACTTCTCTGCACCTCCTCTGACAAGTGCTTAGTCCTTTTCCTTCCACTTTTGCTGTTACAGCTGTAGCACAATGTGGATTTTTGGATTCCTGGAGCGCTGATTTTGGCCAGAAGGGTCATTAGATGAATAAAGGTAAAGGTAAAGGTTCCCCCCGCACATTTGTGCAGTCGTGTCCGACTCTAGGGGCCGGTGCTCATCTCCGTTTGTTAGCCGAAGAGCCAGCGTTACCCGAAGATGCTTCCACGGTCATGTGGCTGGCATGACGCACGCGGAACACTGTTACCTACCCACCGAAGTGGTACCTATTTATCTACTTGCATTTGCATGCTTTCGAATTGCTAGGTTGGCAAGAGCTGGGGCTAGTGTGGGAGCTCACTCCGTCACGCAGGGCTAGGGTCTCGAACCTCCGAACTTGCGATCTTCTGATCGACAAGCCTGGCGTCTTACCCGCTGAGCCACCACGATGGAGTGTGGTAAAATCAGCCTGGGGGACAGGATTTAATGCCCATACATTATACCAGGCCATGGTGTTTTAACAGTAGTTTGGGAAGACCACCTTAGTCCATTACATTTCTTAAGCAAAAAATGGTTGAATAAATTGGGCCACGCTGTCAACACCCGATGGCTCTAATCCGTTTGGGGGCCCAGCACCGCCGTGGCTTTCAATCGCCCCTCAAGCAGGCTGACACAATTGGCTGGCAACTCTGCTCTTGCTCCTCTGTTTAGCACCAGGGCCTGGCAAAACCACAGATGCCAACCTTGGGGCTCCCCCTTGCCAGAAGGCCAAAAAGACAAGCCAGCGCTAGGTTGTGGGGAGAATCTGGCGGGAAGGCAGGCAGGAGGGCTTGGATGCGTTCACTCCTGTGAAAGGTTGTGGATGCCTCTGGTTTATAACGTGAAATGTGAACCAAACCATCCTGGCTTGCTCCACAAACTACGACTAAACCATGGTCTAGCACCACCCTCCCCCCTGCAGCGCTTTCCCATCCCTCAGCTGCTTCGGGGAAAATGTGCGGCGGAGGACGCGCGGGGGCCTCCCCGGCTGCAGCACCCGGGCCTACTTCACCTTTTTCCCGGGCTCTGGCTGCAGCGGAGCCGCCTTGCCCCTCCTGCCCCCTGATCCTCTGCTGGGATCTCTTCCGCCGCCGGAGCTCTGGCTCGCCCCGCCCGACGACGGCCGCGGCTGCGGCCGCCGCCCTCACCCCCGCCCCTCCGCCGGCCTCGCGGGGCTCGGCGCAGTCTGTCCCGCAGTTCCCCAGCCGGCCGCCAGGCGTCCCCGCGCCTCGCGGGCCGGGGGCGGGCCGGGTGAGGCGAGCAGCCAAGCCCGGGGCCGGCCTGGGCCTCCCTGACAGCCGCGGGTGGAGCCTGAGCTGGAGCCAAGAGCAGCCGGTCGAGGAGCCGGCGGGGAGGCGCCGCCGCGTTGGGCTCCGGTGGCTGGCGAAAGTGCCGGGCCGCTTCCTGCGCCTCTGCCCGCCTTCCTGCTGTCTCTGCCGTCGGCTCGACGCGAAGGATCCGCCGGCCGGCCGGCCCGACCGACCGGAAAGCGCTATGGCCGGCTACGTGCCGGGACAGCTGCCGCTCAACCGGAGCCAGGAGAAGGAGTTCGTGCAGGCGTACGAGGACGTGCTCGAGCGCTACAAAGGTGAGCCCGCCGGCGGCGCGGAAGCAGCGGCGGGGAGGGGGCGGCGCGATCCCCCTCGTGGCGCGGGCGGCGGCGGCGGCGGGGGGGGGAGCGAGCGGGGGGCGGCCGGCCGGGCTGTCAGGGCCGCGGCCAGACGGAGCCAGCCGGGGTTCGCAGCCGCGCTCCTTTGTTCCGAGGCCGGCGGGGAGGGGAGCTCGGCTGCCCGTCCGACACTGACGCGCTCCTCCACCTCCGCCTCCGAGCGCCGCCGCCCGCCCTCTTCCGCGCGCGGGACCAGGCCGGGGGAACCCCGCGGTCGCGCCAGGTGCGGTCCGAGGCGGGCGCAGGGCCGGGGGGCCGTGGCTGTGGCTGTGGCTCGCCCGGCAGTGAGTGTGCATTTCTCCGCGTCCGAGAAGCCGCTGGAGCTCCCGCAAGCGCCGAGCAACTCTCAGCCCCGGCCTTCCCTTCCCTTCCCTCCCCTTCTCTCCCGCCCGGCGTTCTGGCGCGTGGGCTTCGGGGTCTCTCGAGCCAAGGCCAGGAAGAAGGCAGGAGGGGAATCACAGTTATTTGGGGCCCCTTTCCTTGGACCCGAAAGCGGCGGTAGCCGCCTTGGTGACTGCCTGCTGTTACTTGCCACGTTGCCCCTCATCCACAGGCAGCAGCGTGACCAACGGCTGGGGTTATGGGTCCAAAACATCTCTGCTCTGAAGATAGGCATGGATGTATATTGTGGCATTCTGTATAACTAGCATCTAAAACTGTAATCAAGTCTAAGAAGCTCTCCTGTAAAATTGGGCTATGCAAAGCATCTTTTTATGGGGGGTGCTAGAGTTGGTAGAGAAGGTAATAGCTATAATCTGGAGTTACTGTGTGTGAGTTGGGCAGCCATATACATTGATTAAATAAATAAATAATCTGTTTACCTGCTTAAATTACTTTGGTCTTCAGAAGGAAGGGGCGTGGTGGCTCAGCGGGTAAGACGCCAGGCTTGTCGATCGGAAGATCGCAAGTTCGGAGGTTCGAATTCCTAGCCCCGGGTGACGGAGTGAGCTCCCGCACTCGCCCCAGCTCTTGCCAACCTAGCAATTCGAAAGCATGCAAATGCAAGTAGATGAATAGCTACCACTTCGGTGGGAAGGTAACAGCGTTCTGCGGACGTCATGCCAGCCACATGACCGCGGCGTCTTCGGACAGCGCTGGCTCTTTGGCTATCAAACGGAGATGAGCACCGGCCCCTAGAGTCGGACACGACTGCACAAATGTGCGGCTGGGGAATCAAGTACTTTCTGGCCTGTGTGAAACACAACTGGCTTTCAGCCTTGATGTGCTGGCTGTTTTACATGTCACTGCAACTTCATTCTCTGCTCAAAGTCACTTTCAGGTGTGGATAGTGAAAGGTGGAAAATACTCCCCCCAACCCCCCCAACTCCATAAGCTGCCCAAACTGGAACTGGCTGCTGCAAACCTGGGTTAGAAACATAAAGCACGGGAAACAATACCTTGTGTTTGTTACAAAATATTACCAGCTTTGGAACTTCATGTTCGGGGTGGCTGGTAAGCGCAAGCTTCTTGGCTGCATCTCTGTAGCCTCTGGCGCTCCTGAGTGTGCATCTGGGATAGAGTTTGCTGGACTAGGAGGCTTGGTTGGTCTTGAGGAAGGGGCTTCATTCCCCACTGGCCCCGTTGGAGCTCTGCACTCCTCAAGCTGCAGGTTTGGGATTAAACATCCATCTTAGATTTCTAAATCCCATCAGCGATTTTTTTCCCCTTCCGCTTTCCTCCAGTGAGATATTTATTTAATTGTTAGATTTCCATCCCACCTTCCATCCAGGAGCTCGAGGGGCATATGAGGCACTCTTTCCTCCTTTTTTCCACAACGACCCTGCGAAGTAGGATGGTCTGAGTGAGACTGAGTTTCTGCAGCTGGGTGCAGCTGGGTCTCCGTTTAGCCACTGCACCTCACTGCTTTTTCTCACACAACTCTGTTCTGGTGCTCCCTCTTCAGAGCCTCAGTTGCCCATTGCTTAATCCCAGCCACTTCTGGCTCAGGGTTAAACCTTTACCTGGCGTCCCAGTGTTGCCTGCAAGGACCTTGGAACAAAAGCCTGCCTTGGTTAGTGTACCATGAAGCACCATGATTTAAAAACAAAAACAAAAATAAAGGGTTGCATGTTCCTTTTCTAAGACTATAGTTTGTATTTTTTTTTATTATAAAATCTCTCTGGGTGTCATGAGTAGCAAATCATCTAATCTCTGTGCCTCTAGGTTGTTGGACTACCATCAATACTATCTCCCATCAATCTCAGCATTGCCTCTGCTCTTGGGAGCACAAGATCTTGGGATTTGTAGTCTAACCCATCTGGAGGACAGGTACCTCCCCCTCTCCTCTCCCCCTCACCAGATTCCATGTTTAGCATTGGTTTACTTTTAAATACCAGAATCTGGGAGCAGACCTCAAGGAGAAGGTTCACTCGACTTGTGTGGTGGTGGTAGTGGACATCTTGCAGCCGCATATAGGACCAGGAAGCTGCATTAAATGGATTACCACCAGCTCTTACCTTCAAGCCAAGTTAGGCCAAATAATTTTTAAAATGCTTGTGTTGGACTGAAGATTGCCTATGGCTTAGAGTTTAGGGAAGGAAGTGGATGGCAAACTTATTCTAGACAGAACAAACCTCTATTTGTTACTGGCATGGTGGGAAAAACTTTATAAACAAATCTGTCTTTGAGGTAACTTAACGAATTGGGCTTCTCTTCCCTTGCAGGGCATTCTGAGCAGAGGTTGAGTAAAATCATACTGGGAGACAAAAGCAGGTGGGTGGGAGAATAGGTTTTACAGCTCATGTCCCTTTGCCACTGCCTGCACTGTAAACAAGTTTATTCTCAGCTGGGCCGAGTCCCTTGTCAGCTTCATTGCACCAGTTGGTTTCCATTAACTAGCAGGTTATGAAAGCCAGACCAGCATTTCTTTGCGCAGGGCCCAGCGATGGCCTCCCTGCCGGTCTGGGTGCGCCTTTCCTGTGGGCAGCCTTTATGAAAACAGCCCTGCCAAAATGTAAGGAACCTCCAAGGGCATCAGGGCCAGAGGCATTTTTTACGGTGCTTAGGCATTCTGTAAATTAAGAGACAAGCTTCAGCAGGTAAAGCAGCAGAGAGACATTTCTGTTTTGCTGGGTGGGGGCTTGGTCCTCCCCTTGGAATGCACCAAATGTTCTGCTCAGAAAACTGCCACCTCCTGTTTTCTGCAGAGGATTTTTTAATTAGCAGCCTCCTGTGCTGCCTTGACCCGGCTTGACCTCCAGCCAGCCCTTTGGAGCATCTCTTTTGATGCCTTTCCAGGCATATAGAAAGGAAGGTAGGGAAAGAAAAGAAGGCTCTCCTGATCGGAGCCGGGGCTGCACTTCATGGCCTGGTTCACCCATCAAATACTTTGGTTGTTTTAGGCCTAAAAGTATGAACCAAATGTACCATACAGTTAAAATCCCTGGGGGAAACCACTTTGGCCCCCAAAGGACATCAGAGTAGGCACTGGAAGAACCTTTTCCACGAGGGCGTCTCAGGCCCTGCTGTTTCCGAGAAAGGTCTTTTGCTGGCTGTTACCTGTTGCGGCTCTTCTCCTGGGCCCCAAGCGCCTCGCGCTGTTTCTGCACCCTAAAGCTGCTGCTGGGCCTTGAACTGGATTCTTCCCGGGTGCTGTGGGTGTCGGGCACCACAGGCACCTGGATGCGGTGCAAGCGTCTCCCTTGCGCCTTGCCTCTTCTGGGGTGAACGCTTGTTTGCATGGAGATGCTGATGCTGTAGGGAGGAAAGCTAGTCAGGTACGGTAGGTTTTCCAGACAAACGTGAAGTTTTGTCCAAGGGTTCTCGAGGTAAACGATCAGATGCAGCCACACTCCCGGCTGAGCCAGTTTGCCCTGAGAACTGCAGCTTGTAAACTCGGGCAGTGCAGTGTCCTTTCACAGTGTTAGCCAAAACCACCACAGCTGTTCATGGTGGTGGTTGCACAAGAGCCTGTGGTCTCTTCCCTCCCCACCAGAAGGTCTACAGTCACTGGCGTCATGTGGAAATTGATTGCAAATGTCTCCCTGTCTAATCGATGATCCCTTAGAACAGAGCTTTCCAAACTGTGTGTCACGACACATAAGTGTGTCGCCACACACAGTCTGGTGTGTCGCCACACAACCCGGAAGCGCTGATCATCATCAGCGCTTCCGGGTTTTCCCGCAGCGACACACCAACGGCGGTGCACAAAAACTGAAAGCGACAGCAGCGCTTCCGGGTTTTTGCGCGCTGCCGCAATGGCGGCACTTCCGGGTTTTCCCGCGGCGACACACCAACAGCGGTTGGTGTGTCGCCGCGGGAAAACTTTGGAAAGCCCTGCCTTAGAAGCTCTCATTGCCAGTCTGGCCGTGGTGAGGGCTGCAGTTATCGTATGGTATGGCCTGTGATGTGGCCAAGGCAGCCGTGCAGACACCTGACACCTGTCTCCTAGCATCCTTGGGCGGGGGAGCCAAGTCAGCTCCAAAGAAGAGTCTCCAGCATTTGCTCAGCTTCTGCTGCTACAGTACTTGTTTCCTCCCAGCATTGGTTCCACTGGGTTTTGACCTGCAAAGAGAAGCACACATCGGTTGTCCTAATGGAAGAGAGAGGCTGGTGTGTTGAACACTTTGATGCTTAGCTTTGCTTTGGCTAAAGGTGTCATATTCTCTTGCTTTTGTGGGAAGGCAGCCTCCTTGGTTGGTGTGGCTGCTGAAGCAGAAACAGACAATTCCTCCTTTGCCTGAGTCCATGGGGGCATTTAAAGTCCTGAGGCCTGGGGGGGATTTGCTTGTTCCTTTGCCTGAAAAACTGCCCTTGATGCTTATGGCTTGCAGGTTCCCAGTCGTGGTGGAACCCTTGGAATGTCCTCTCCTGGCCTGGCTGGGGAGGTAGTCTGATGAGAGAGAGCGAGTAAACAGTGTAAACAGTGATCTAGTAAGTGCTTGGGGGCTGCAGCCAGGGCTCCCCAGCCCAAGGAGAGCCCTTGGTCCAGTATGCTACACTAGCTGGGTCTACAGGCTGTATCACGCTCCGTCTCCTAGAATTGTGACTGAAGTGGCATACAAGCTGCGGGCGAACCATCAGGGCAACAGAAAACTAGACCTCGGCGTTCAGCCTGAAAGCTCATCACTGTATCATGGTTTGTTTTGGCTCAGCTTGATGTGCGAACATAGCCATTGTGATTTATGGTTTGTCATTCCATATGAACCGGACTACTGTGACACCTTCAGCAAACCAGAGTTTAGTGGAATGTGGGAATTCAGTAACTGGCTTCCTGAGATCAGACAGTCTGGAAGGAAGAGAGTGGGGAAATGTAAGGGTTTCCCCTGATTGTTGGAGTAATTGTTACTCGTGAATTGAGACTTCTTAGAACCGAGGGACAGTCAGAAGAACGGGGCAAAGTGGTTTTTCATGGCTCTTGCCCTCTCCCTCTCTCTCCCTCTGCAAGATCATCACACTCAGTAACGTTGAGCGGTTTTCCCAGTATTTGCAGGGAGAACGTTGCTTTAGCTCAGAGAATATTGTAAGGAGGAGGACTTGTTGCCCAGAAACCTCCTGTTGTTGAAAGCAGCCTGTGACCCACTTTTATGTGAAATGGGGATTGGAGGACACGGTTGAAGGATTTTTTGACATGTGGTGGAGGAAATGGGCATGCTAGATTCTCCTCCTTGCCGGGACTCACCCTGCCTCTCCTTGCTGAGTTCTAGTTGTCTTTCCAGTTGAGTGACCTTTATTTGGAAGGAAGTGATAAGTAGTGAAACTGCGTCCTAGATTCTGGCTTGGCTTTCTGGGAGGAGTTATTAAGGATACTTGCAAGCCCCCCCCCCCTTCTTGGGTTTGAGATTGCAAAAGCCAAGCTCTGTGAGGCTTCCTGGGTGGCCTGTCTCCCTCAGCCTCGGTGACCTGTGTGGCCTCTCAGGCGGTTAGAAAAGAGCATGGAGGTGGAGAGAAGGTCACCAGAGGAGTCCCCGTCGAAGGAGGCAGGGGAGAATTATTACAAGGTGTTTCTTAGGTGCTGCTGGGGTCCTGGTAGAGGGCTGATTGATGTGGTGCACCCTTCTCCATCTTGTGCCCAACGTCTTGAGAGACGTTGGGACTGAACTTTGGCTTCAGAACTTGCAGCAGCACAACTAAGAATGTGGAACAGGACTTTTGACTCTTTCCTGGCTTTGTAGGAGCTGAGGTCTTAGACCCTCAACTCTGCTTTCAGAGGTGTGTTTTGTGCCTCATTAGAATCATAGGCTGGAGGGGACCTTGGAGAAGACCTGCAAGTTCAACCCACTGCTTAGGCAGGAATCCCCAGACCACCCCGGACAACTGGCTGTCCGACTTTTGCTTGAAAACCCCCGGGGGTGGAGCCCTCCCAGTGACCCCAAAAGCCAGACCAATGTTCATAGGTGGACAAGAAGCCATTCTCTTCCTGGAAGATGCCCCTGTGCATTGTTGTAGCCATCCTGGTAGACTTTGGTCTCTTCCCTTCTTTTGGGCTGCCTGCATTTCTCCTCAGACATTCTTGGCGTGGGCGTGGCTTGCGCTGGGAGGGGAGGGTGTGTCTCCCAGGCTGCTTCAGGAAGCCTTTGATCTCCGCTTCATGGCAGATTTAATGTATAGCCCAAACCCCAAAGCAATGAGACTGGGCTTGCCCCATTAAAGCCACTCTCTCTCCTATTTAAGTGATAAAGTTGTGGGAGTGTGCATTGACTGGGGGGGGGAGGGGGGCACTGGTAGAAGGAGTTGGGACCATGTAAATAACATTCTTTGGGAAGAGAAACTAGACTCTGTGTAAAGGAAGCAAATCTGCTTCAGGGTTTTGTTTTGGTTTGTTTGGTAACGTTGCAGTTTTTATAATTTGGCATAATTTATCTTCTGCTTGATATGGAATAGGGGAAGGGGATTTAGATGGCATCAGTTCTCAACCTTTCCTAAGTCTTAATTTGGGGACTCCTCTGGCTTTTGAAGTATCGCTTGGCTTTGGGCCTCAAGCATGTCACTGTAGCCATAATGGCTTTAAGCCTCTCTATGCTTTTAAATCAGAAGTGAGATGCCATGCTGCTTGTTCTTTGGCTGCACTTTCACAGACGTTTGTTGTGGACCCAGTTCTGAACTGGACCAATGAAGACTACTGAGCCTCAGTTCAGAAGCATGGAGTCTTGTTCTGAGGAGGAGGAGGAGGAGGAGGATGGAGGGAAGAATGTTCTTTTGGCTCCTGTTCTTCCATTCTTTTTACCTTTCTGTGCAGCACGAGGCTTTGCTAGCAAATGTAGCTCTGCCAGTTCCTCAAGTTCTGGTCTCATACTGGCTACCAGGTCCACACACCACATTAAGCCACAATGCGGTTTCTTTGGTTTGAGGTCACTGTATTGTGGTAAGCTGGATGTTGCTGCTGCTGCTGCTGCTGCTGCTGCTTGTAAATCAAGGTTGAAGGCTTAACATGTTGCGAAACAGGTTGCCACTTTGTAAGACGTTTGTTAATGCAAACCACAACTTCACATGCTATGTATATACAGCCACTGCATTGTGGTCTATGCTGGTGGGAGCTGGATGGGTGGGTGGCCCTGCGGGGTAACCAGATGGTGCTCGACCCCTTACAATGTATGATTCTTAATCTCCTGCTTGGTTGCCAAGGTACCCAGTCATTTTTTGTGAGCATGTAAAAGTGCCTGCTGAGTTCTTGCAGCACAGCCTCACCATCCGTTCTAGCCCAAAGTCCTGTCTGACAATGAACAAGGGAAGGGACAGAAGATTAGGATTAAGAGAGGCACCCAGGGCAAAAATGGTCCTTGCAACAAACAATTCCTGTTCATTTTCTTTGGGCTTGCATTTGATTGGTGCTATGCCCAGGAATGCCATCTGTGTGATATTTTGTTCAGGATTTAGGAGAAGGGCTGTATCTTAGCCCGAAAGGCAGGTTCAGATCCTGGTCTTTGTTTGTTTGTTTGTTAGGAAAGACTTGGACAGCAGGTTCCTAATCGGTTTAGACAGTCCTGCATTGGCTGGACCGATTCGACAGAAGGTAGTGCCTTCTGCTGGAAACTTCTTTTTGAATGTGGCCTCTGCCTTAGTACTTTCTCAGAGCTTTACCGCCTCTCTGCTAGACTCTCGTTCCGGCAAGCTGTGAGTCTGATTTGCGCTGGTTCTTACTCCTGCTTGGGCTGTTTGGTGCCTGGGAGCTGCTGGTGAGGCAACGCTGGGTATCCACACACCCAGTCCTTGAGCGCTGTGGGAGAGCCTTCCCACAGGTCCCCGGCATCAGGGTTCCCAGATGCAAGGCCCAGGGCTCTGCCCAGGTGTGGCTGTTCCGTGTGAGCTTCCCACTGAAAGTTTCTTTCCCATTCCATGGCTGGCAGGTAGAGAAAGAGCTGAAATTCTGAATATTCCTTAAAAATAAGCAGGAGAACAAGATCATCTTGAAAATCTAGGCTGTTTTGAAATTGACTGACGATGATAGCAGAAGAGAAGAGATGCATCATACCTCTCCGAGGTGCCACTGATTTGGGTAGATAGATTCAGACTTGCTTTCCCAGGGTACCAGCCTGCATCTTTCTTCACTTTTAAAGGGAAAGAAGAGAAAAACCGAGCTTCAGTGAATCCAGAAATTCCCTGGACTCAGAACTGAATCCATTGTGTCGGGTTCTAAATAACTCTACCCGTTCAAAGTGATTTGGAGCATATTGATTCCAGGAATGTAGTCTTTTGGCTGGACTCCTGGATATACCCCATTTTTGAAAGATTTCATGGTTGATCAGTGGGAGTTAGCAATTGTTACTGTTTTCCTGGGGCTCTGTGAAAGTGTGAGTACTGATAACTGTGGAGTAGATTATTAGTGCCCCTGTAATATACCTGCCTTCACAGTGAAACAGAAGTAAAGTTTGCTGCTGACAATTCTACAGCTGTTATTAGAAGTAATTGTGTGTGTGGGGGGAAAGAAGTGGTGTGCTTGTGAACTTTCGGAGACCCTCAGCACAGTTTGTAGATTTCAGGCAAGCAAGGGTGGGTTGCTGGGGTTGAGAATCACTTTGAAGAATCCAGGCAGGGGTGTCTGCAAAAGAGTGTCAAAGAAGTCAAGATGGCAGTCACGCCCATTTGTTTGAAAACCTGTCCCTTTTTGCATGCATTGCAATACATGTAAAAAAGGGTGGAACTTTGTGTGCTCACACCTGTGTGTGTGTGTGTGTGTGTATACATACAGTACGTACATGTACACACACACACACACACACACACATATCCCCACCATACCCCACACTCAGGTTTAGGGCATTTCCAGGTGACCTGCTCCGAAATGGATTGAGTCTCCTGCTGATTGGCTAACACCTTTGCTTAGTGCTCACAGTTCCTGTGGTCATGTGGCTGCTTGTAAACAGACCTTCCATTTGCATTTGAGGCAGAAGCACCTGAGTTTTGCATTGGTGAAGCTGCCTGGCTTGTTCTGCCTTTCAGTTTGTTGTATCCTGGTTTGCTGGCTTGTTCAGGATTGGGTAAAGGACAACATACCTCAGAGCAAAAAGTGCCTGCTGGCTTCCCACCATAGCAAGCAGAAGCACCAGCAATGTATTGCTTGTTACTCTTCATGCACAGAGAAGAAAATTGAGGGGGCAGGACGGCCTACTCCTTTCTGATCCATGGACAAGCCCCGGTTGTCTGACACCGCTCGGTGCCCTTCTGTTGGCTGAGAAGAGCAAGTTGCATTGACTGCTGAGTCTCTGCAGCCTTGCGGAAGAAGACTGTATCTCTGTCCCCATGCCGTCTTGTTTACTGAAACAGTCAAACCCCTTGCCGAAAACCCATTTCATTTCAGTAATGAAATGATAAGACTTGGGCAAGAGGAAAGGTGGTGGTTTGGAATGTGCTTTTAATGATGCCTGCTGGAACGGAGACCGGCAGCAATATTTTCTGAGAGCTGAATTCTGTTGCAGATGCATCACTGCTTATGACGTGATGCTCCCACACCTGTTCAACGGGCATGGTGAGTTCCTACGTTGCTTAGGGGAGTTCAGAGATGGCCTTGAAGAAACAACTCAGCAGCCATTAAATAAGCATAAGCTTAGCCTGGATGGACAGGAATGGGTGAGGAAAAAACTCACCAACCTTGATTGCCCCACCATGAGAAGGGAGAGAGAATCTCTGTCAGGCTTTTATGATTCTGCTATTATACCCTATAACAGTGTTTCTCAACCATGGCAACTTGAAGACGTGTGGACTTCAACCCAGAATTCCCCAGCCAGCATAGCATAGTCTTCAAGTTGCCAAGGTTGAGAAACACTGCCCTATAACAATAAAATAGAGCCCCCGTGGTTCTGTTTCCTGACCTGGTCTGCCTTGAAGGGCTGGCATCTGCTTTGCTTTCTCCTCCTTTAAAATCAACAGCCTCCGTCCCAGCCTGCTTCATCTGAACAGTGGTGTTTCTAATGCTGCCTGCATGCCTTAAAGCAGAGCTTTCCAAACTTTTCATGTTGGTGACACACTTTTTAGACATGCATCATTTCGCGACACACTCTTACAGCAGGGCATCATTTCGCGACACACTCTTATAGTAGGGCACAAGGCAGGCACTAGGACCTGCGCGGAATCACAGCAGGTTTGGAGGCAGCAGGGCACAAGGCAGGCACTAGGACCTGTGTGGAATGCTGGCAGGGCTCCGAGGCAGCAGCAGCTGCGACACACCCAGACACTGCAGCCGACACACTAACGTGTCCCGACACACAGTTTGGAAAGCTCTGCCTTAAAGCAATACTATGATTAGACTGTTGATTAAGCCAGGATTCCTTAAGCATGATTTGTTGAATAGCTACACTTGACTGGATCATGGTGGGCCTTAAGCCTTGGTTTATAGACTACAATGGGCTGCAGAACATGCCAAGCCAAACTCAAATAAATGACATTGCAGCCCAGCCCAAAGTGTAAAGACAGGCATTTTATTGTAGTATCTAATGCAGAGCTTTCCAAACTGTGTGTCGCGACACAAAAGTGTGTCGCCACACACAGCGTGGTGTGTCGCCACACCACCCGGAAGCGGCGGCACGCGTGTGCACGGCGGCCGCCATGCACGCGTGCGCCGCCGCATGCCCCCCGCGCCACCAAACGCCCCTCCCGCGCCGCCACTGTGCGCGCGCGCCGCACGCCCCCCGCGCCGCCGCACGCCCCCGCGCCGCCACTGTGCGTGCGCGCGCCGCCGCATGCCCCCGCGCGCTGTCGATGTGCGTGCGCGTGTCGCTGCCGCCGCCGGGTGTATCACCAGCGGCGGCACTTTGGAAAGCCCTGATCTAATGTTTTGGACTCCACTTGAGCATGTAGCTTCCTGGATGCCTTTGAACCAGTCACTTTCTCTCGGTCCCAGTTACCTACAGTGACCAGAGCTCCTTTATTACCAAGGACAGTCCTTTATTTCAGAAAGCTATCTCTTATATTTATTTATTTTCCAAAAAAACACTTTTGTCCTTTATTTTGGTCATTTTTACCATACAAATAGTGCCACTTAATGCAGAGTTTTTCACATTCATGTGGAAAATATGGAAATTGAATTGTCTTTTAAAAACAAATTTACATATACTGTTTTATTTTAGATATTTTTATTAGCATATGCGTTTACAAAAACCAAGGTTTTCTTGGTTTTGCTCTTGGATTTTCCTTTGTAAAGCAAAGTTATAAACATAAACAATTAAAATTTTTTATCCTTATGAACTTCTTTCAAATTTGCCCCTTTTTCAGGTTTGTCCTTTATTTTTCCCAAGGAAATACAGTCACCCCACAAGACTGCTGTCCAGATAAAATTAGGGGAGTCCCCTATATTTGCCCCCTTGAGTCATTCGGGAGAAGGCAAGGTAGAAATGAAACACAAAAGTTCCAGTAGACAAGGTATTTTGTCAATATTGCTGGTATTTTATCCTTTTGCCAACACGTTGGGTGCTTCACTTGGGAGTGTGGGAATCCCACTTGGATTAAACTGTTGACCTTCATGTGTGAATAAGTTACCTGGTAACTATATCTGTGATTCCACATTCACCTAAAGAAAATAGCTAGACTCTCTTCACAGACAATGTTCTGGAACCATAATCCATGTGTGTGTGTGTGTGTGAGAGAGAGAGAGAGGGAGAGGGAGAGGGAGAGGGAGAGTGGTCCTGTACAGCCTGCATGGTCTCTACTGGAGAGGGAATATCTCGGACAAGGCTTCTGAGATAAAACACAATGCAAGACACTTCTCTCCACCACTACTTCCTGGGCAGCTGGATGCAGAAATCTGTTTTCTTAGGCTGATGGAAACTGGTTCCCCTTTTCTCCCAAGTTATGTAGTTGCACAGGCTTTTAAATGATTTGGAAGAAGTGCTAAAAGCAGCACTTCCCTGCTCTTGATTAAAGCAGCCACATTTATTTATTTATTTATTTATTTACTTACTTACTTACTTACTTACTTAACTTATATGACCACCCATCTCCCCCAACGGGGAACTCTGGGCGGTTTACAATAAAACTGATTAAAATAGAATAAAGAATATAAAAATACAATCAAATAATACAATAAATAAATTATAAAATCCAAATGGCCAGTTTAATAAAAAGGACATTATGAAATTAACCACCCCTATGAGGAACTATTATTTTCTCCTTCCCATGCCAGGCGGCAGAACCAGGTCTTCAGATCTTTCCGAAAGGTCGGGAGGGAGGGGATCTGCCTCAACTCTGGGGGCAAGGTGTTCCAGAGTGCTGGTGCCACCACAGAGAAGGCCCGTCTCCTAGACCCCACCAGATGACACTCTCTTATTGATGGGGTTCGTAGCAGGCCCTCTCTGAATGATCGGGTGGGGCGGGTCGATGATATGGGGATAAGACGGTCCCTCAGGTATTCTGGTCCCATGCCATGTAGGGCTTTAAAGGTGATAACCAACACCTTGAATTGTACCCGGAAGCAAACCGGCACCCAATGCAGCTCGCGGAGTAAAGGTGTTATATGCGCTGATCTTGGCGCACCTAGAACTGCTCGCGCAGCTGCACTCTGAACCAGTTGTAGCTTCCGGATAGTCTTCAAGGGTAGCCCCATGTAAAGCACATTGCAATAGTCTACATGGGAGATGACGAGAGCATGAGTGACTGTTCGGAGGGCATCTCGATCCAGGAATGGGCGTAACTGGCGCACCAGCCGAAGCTGTGCAAAAGCCCTCCTAGCCACGACCGCCACCTGCTCTTCGAGCAGGAGTCGTGAGTCTAGAAGGACCCCCAAGTTCCACACCGGCTCCGAATGGGGCAGTACTACCCCATCGAGAACCAAAGATGATAATTTCCCAGAAGTCGCTAAGCCATCAATCCACAGCCATTCGGTCTTGCCAGGGTTCAACTGAAGCCTGTTGTTCCCCATCCAGGCCCTCACAGCCCCCAGGCACTGAGACAGGGTGGACACTGCATCACTTACTTCACCAGGGATGGAGATATACAATTGAGTATCATCAGCATATTGATGATACCTCATCCCATGATGTCGGATGACCTCACCCAGCAGTTTCATGTAGATGTTGAATAGGAGAGGAGAGAGAACCGAACCCTGCGGCACCCCACACAAGAGGGGCCAAGGGTCAGATCTCTCCTCTCCTATTACCACCGACTGGGAGCGGTCTCGGAGGAAGGAGGTGAACCAGCGCAAAACTACGCCTCCCACCCCCAACTCCCTAAGCCGACCCAAAAGGATACCATGGTCGATGGTATCGAAAGCCGCTGAAAGATCCAAGAGAGCCAGGATGGATGCACTACCTCCATCCCGCTCCCGCCAGAGGTCATCCATAAGCGCGACCAATGCAGTCTCCATCCCATATCCCGGCCTGAAACCTCACTGAAAAGGGTCTAGATAATCCGCTTCATCCAGGGTCCTCTGAAGTTGCAATGCCACCAGTTTCTCAACCACCTTCCCCAAAAAGGGAAGGTGGGAGACTGGACAAAAATTATCCAGAATGGTGGGGTCCAGGGATGGCTTCTTGAGGAGAGGGTACACCAATGCCTCCTTGAAGGCAGTTGGAAACACTCCCTCCAACAAGGATGAGTTAACCATCGCCTGGACCCACCCACACGTCACCTCCCTGGCCGATTTTACCAGCCAGGAAGGGCAGGGATCTAAATAGCATGTGGTGGAATTAACAATTCGGAGGATCCTGTCCACTTCCTTAGGTCCAACAGGATCAAATTGTTCCCAGATAATAAGGCCAGGCCGCTCTCCCGGCATCTCCCCAGACTGCATTTCACGCATGGAGTCCAACTTAGACCGAATTCGAGCGATTTTATCCTGCAGATGCTCGGAAAATTCTTCCGCACGGCCCTGCAGGTGGGTCACCGACTCCACCCTACCTAAGAGAGATCGCGTAATCTTGAACAGGGCCTTTGGATGGCATTCTGCAGATGCAATGAGAGCGGAGAAATATTCACGTTTTGCCGCTCTTACCGCCACAAGGTAGGCCTTAATAGCGGCTCTAGATTGTGTTCGGTCCGATTCCGCCTTCGTCTTTCTCCAGCGGCGCTCTAGACGTTTCTTCACCCTCTTCAAGACCCTCAACTCCTCCGTAAACCACGGGGAGTGACGGGTCGAATGGGGCTGGAGAGGTCGCATCGGCGCGGTCCTGTCCAAGGCCCCGGCCGCCTCCCTATTCCAGGCTGCGGCCAGGGCCTCCGTTGGACCGTGCAGCAGGTCCTCGGGTATTACCCCCAGCTCCCTCTGAAACCTCATTGGGTCCATAAGTCGCCGGGGGCGGACCAATCAAATAGGTACTGCCTCCCTGCGGAGTGGGGCGGCATAAGAGAACCTTAGGGATATCAGGACGTGATCTGACCATGACAATGGGGATAGTTCTAACTTTCCCCTCAGATCACTTTGCCATTGCTCTGACAAGAAAACTAAATCCGGGGTGAGTCCACTGTCACGAGTCGGGTCCCGAATAATCTGGGACAGGCCCATGGCTGCCATGGGAGCCATGAACTCCCGAGCCGCTTCCGAAGCACACCCCAGGGAAGGCAAATTAAAATCCCCCAGGACCATAAGCCTGGGAAACTCCACCGCCAACCCCGAGATGGCCTCCAGCAACTCAGGCAGGGAGGTTGCTACGCAGCAGGGAGGCTGGTACAGTAGCAACACTCCCAACTGTTCTCGGGCACCCAACTTGAAAAACAGGGTCTCACATCCGAACACTTGTGGAGCAAGGCCCCTGAAAGCCACCAAAGGTTCTGATGATAACTGCCACCCCTCCTCCCCTACCCCGGTGTCTCGGCTGGTGCCACACCTGAAACCCGGCTGGGCACATTTCTGAGAGGGCTACCCGTCCCTCTGGGCCCAGCCAGGTCTCAGTAATACACGCCAGGCTTCTGCACAAACCTGAAGATGCAGCTGCTTTAAAGAGTTGAATTGCTAAAACGGGGCGCGGTGGCTCAGCAGGTTAAACCGCTGAGCCGTTAGACTGCCGACCATAAGGTTGGCAGTTTGAGACCGCGTGACGAGGTGAGCTCTTGTCACTAGCCCTAGCTCTCTGCCAACCCAGCAATTCGAAAGCTAATATATAGCAAGTAGATAAATGGGTACCACTCACGGGCAATTTGCGGGCGTCCAGCGGAGGGTCGTCCTCGTTCCAAGAAAGACCTGGAAGAGCGGTGATGACGGCGGAGGACGACGGAGGACGACGGATCCGGAAGTACCAGCTCCTGGACGTCAGCAGCCAGCGCGGAGCGAGGCATTCTGGGACTTGCAGTCCAATGCCTGCAGCGGAAGAGCCGGTTCCCTTCCTCTCTCCCTGTCGCGCGGTAATAAATTGTAATATGTAAAATGTAAATGATGATGTATAATTGGATGTATAATTGGATTTGATATATATAATGTAAGCCGCCTAGAGTCCTCCAGTAGGGAGGGGATAGGCGGGGTATAAATAAGATAAATAATAAAACAACTTTTACTGCATCTCTTTTCAAGCTTGGGAGGAAGCTTGAAGAAAGATGTGGCTACTTTAAACAATAGTGGAGCAGTGGTGCAGTCAGGCGAGATCTAAATAGTTTCTTCCATGTAATTGTTAGTGCGTGCACACAATCTGATCTCTATGCGATCTCTGTGGCTTTGTGGGTTAGGGATTTGCAATCCTGGTTGGCAGAGGTGACACTACAGTTGGGTGACCAGTGTGGAAAGACTTCTGTGTGCCTCATCTGAGTGTTCCTTTCAAGATAGTTCTGGCTGAGGGCAGTTCCATTTCTCTCTCTCTCTCTCTCTCTCTGACCAACACACACAGAGACAGATACACACTTATATTAGACACACATCTTCTCAATTAGCCCGTTGCTCCTTCTTTGCCTCTGGATCATGGGCCCGAAGGGGACGGGCTTATTCGGTCCCTCTGAAGTAAGGTAAGGTAAAGGTTCCCCCCGCACAGTTGTGCAGTCGTGTCCGACTCTAGGGGCCGGTGCTCATCTCCGTTTGTTAGCCGAAGAGCCAGCGTTGTCCGAAGACGCTTCCACGGCCATGTGGCCGGTATGACACATGCGGAACGCTGTTACCTTCCCACCGAAGTGGTACCTATTAATCTACTTGCATTTGCATGCTTTCGAATTGCTAGGTTGGCAAGAGCTGGGGCGAGTGCGGGAGCTCACTCCATCATGCGGGGCTAGGGATTCGAACCTCCGAACTTGCGATCTTCCGCTCGACAAGCCTGGCGTCGTTCCCGCTGAGCCACCACACCCCACCCCTCTGAAGTAGGCAGTGAGAAAAAAGATTTGCTGTCTCCTGAAACAAGCAAGTTGCTGGGCCTGTGCCTGGAGATTTTATTCATGGGGAGGGACAATTCAGAGAGCCTAGGACAGGGGTTGGGGCACACTAGGAAAGGGCTTCTGTCCTACTACCTATTTCTGAGCTTCTGACAGGCGCCTGGTTGGTTTCTGTGGGACGCGTGTTGCTGGATGGGGAGGATTGTCTTTCTCCAACCCCATTTCATCTTGTTATCGCTGGGAGTGATTTAAGCAGTGCTGGAGGTCTGTGGATGTAGAATCAGGCTGCGTTTCTTACTAGTTTTGCTCTACACAGTCCTGGGAACTTAACTGATCAGATACTTCCGCAAAAGATGCAAGCCACCCTGAGGTCTCTTTCCCTGAAAGCTGTTTCCCAGCAATGGAGGCGGTAGCACCGTGGAGGTGCTCCGGGCATCTGCTGGGGCGTTGACGCCTCCATTGTCACCCAAGTCCGGAACTGCTCAGCTGAGCCCGATGCTCTCCTCCCTTCCATGCCACTTCTGTTTATTTGCTGGAGACCTGGACAGGCTTGTTCCAGGCTGCTGAGCTGTGACACTTCAGGGACATTATTTATTTACACTTTCTGCAAATGAAATGTGCTCTTCCAGTTTCTGTTTCCTGTTTTCCCACAGCACAGAGCTTGCATCCTGTTCAGAAAGCTTTGGAGTCTGCCACTAAATTAAAAAGAAGAAAGACGGGGGGCTTGAAGATTGCTGCACAGTACAGTTTTCTTTCTGTCTTGCCCTCCACCCACAATATCTTCTTCTGGCCCAAAGCAATCCAGTTTTTGAGGCCCAGAGCCAAATGGCTTGGTAGGGAGGCCTAGATAATTTTTCAGTAAGCAAATTTTGGAATAAATGCCAGCACGGTGTTGGTGATGGAGGTGGGAAAGGAAAACGTTTCTTTATGAGTGCCAGGCAAGTGGGGAGACCTTCGAAGGTACAGTAGGTCTATTTAAAGAGCTGATCTATCGATGCAGTATTTATTTTTTGTCATAGAACAGCTAAAAAAGATCAAAGTCCAGCACAATACGGGCCATTAATAGCCTAGCATTGCCAAAGAGTCAAGATTATAGAAGGATACTATTACTAAAGCATATTTAATATTTGACTGTGGACAAAGACAGCAACAGAGCAGAATTTAGCCACTGTCATTCTAATAATTGAGGGTTGATTTGGTAACATAATAATTCTTTCCGCTCCCTTTCTGTTTGGTTTAGAACAGTGTTTCTCAACCTCAGCAACTTTCGGATGAGTGAACTTCAACTCCCAGAATTCCCCAGCCAGCATAGCATAGCTGGCTGGGGAATTCTGGGAGTTGAAGTCCACACATCCGAAAGTTGCTGAGGTTGAGAAACATTGGTTTAGAAAGAGAATTAACAGGTCAGGGTGGTTGTCCCTGTAAAAGGGTAGCACAGCAGTACCCGTCAAGACTGCCTCGCTCTCCTTGGCTTCACATGGACAGATCCATTCTGAGCAGGGTATTGTCCTTTCCAGAAATACTGTAGGGAGGGCAAGGCGTGGAGCCAAGGGAGGAAGAACGGTTTCTGAAAGAAGGCACAGCCCATGATATCAATGGCTCTTTCCCTTGACAACAGAGGGGCTCCACTCAGGTCTTTCCGACGGTCAGTGGCCACAGGCTGACTTCAGCCCTAGCCTTCCTGAAGCCCGAGGCAGTGAGAATTACCCTGGAAACCTGCAGCGTTGAAGATCATTTCTCACTTCTCTCCTCCGTAACAAAATACGGGCGTCCTGGAGTGGCACAGTTCCAATCCCCAATATCCTCAAAGGAAACAGTCCTGATCCCAAGCATAAATATGTTGGGGAACCAGAAGGCACCTTTTAAACATGTTGATTTGTGTTGTGTTTGTAGATGGAATTCTGGAGGCCATACAGCACTTGGCTCACTCTTGGCTTTAGAAAGTTTTAAGGGCAGGTGGCATATAATTGCCATCCCTGCGCAAAGGAAGGTTTTGGTCGCCCCAGGACTTCCTTGGGCATGATCCAAAGTTGGCCTTGTTACTCCCTCAATGCACCAGAGGGACATGTTTAAAGGATCTCACTCGCTCTAAGACGTTCCCATGTATCCTCCATTTGAGTCCTTCTCCCCCTTAAAAAGACCGCAATTTTCTTCCTGCTATGATTCATAGATTATGGGCCATCAAGCTGCACTTATAGTAGGTAGCTTTTCTCCATGATAATTCTCCTATAATTTATACCAATTTTTTCTTCTTTATAATATAAACAAGAGCCTCACAGCAACTCGAGTGATAGAAAGGGTGACTGCATTGGTGGCATATAGAAACAAAAATCTGGGGAGAATTGATCCATAAATCTTCGCCTCATGCAGGTTCTTTCTCTGCCAGAGTGAATAGTTTGGAGTTCCTCGAAGGATACCAGTGGCATCTGTTGGCTCTGCCTGTTACTTGCTGGTATTCTAATGATGTGGCGTTGGGTGAATAAACTGGAATTTCCCTCCCTGCTCTTTTTTTCTAGTTCCACTATAAAAGTTCCATGTATTCTTGGAAAACTGATCATAGATATCTGTCGTTAGCAGAATCGGTGCTTTTTCTTGGACAGTACATACTATTTATCTTTTGTGCCCTATGTATCTGGAAGATGCCAGACACAACAGTTGGTCTCCCTGCAAATATAAGTATATTTCCCTCTTATTAGCTTTGCCTTTTTCATTTGCATATTCGGTTTTTCATTCTCTGTTCTGTTAATAAACCCATTATGTTTGTTTGTTTGTTTGTTTATTTATTTATTTATTATTTCAATTTTTTATTTCAATTTATTCCCCGCCCATCTCCCTTGCAAGGGACTCTGGGTGGGTTACAACAAATTTTGTTTGTTTCAACTTCGCTTTGTTTCTTCATATTGAGCAAGTTTTGCAAAAGCTGGTTAACTGATTGTGCGAATGCGCCCTTTGAGACTTCTGACTAGGTCAAAGATACTCAACGTGTTTGGGATGGTGGACGTACTTGGCATATTGAAAGCATGGCCTTTGTACTCTTTACAGAACAGCTGTTGAGGTCTTGCTTGTTGAGAAAATGGTTGCAGCACGGGGAGGGTCAGTCACAAAACACTCATTTGATATAAGGCAAGTTTGGTGGTGGGGGGTGACAACATTTCTCTTGAACCCCAGTAGGTGCAGTCCAAATTTTCTAAGTTATCCGTGATAACTATGGAGTTGTCCCATCCTGCGTCAAATGGTCCATCAAGAAGGTTGGGACATCTTGTGTAGAATTGTCTTCTCCATGGTGGTCAAGGAATGTGTAAAGCTTCCCTATGTGGGGTCAAGCTTTTGGTGTTACTGTTCAAACCAACTATTCTTTGCAGTCTCCCTCACTTTCTGCTGCTGTTTACTCAACTTGATTGGAAAGTATTCTGATGACAGTGAGACGGAGCTCTTCTTCTTGTCAAGTACCACCACTGTGCTCTTGCCAAGGATGTTCTCTACTGCTTTCTGCTCGTCCTCACCTGCTTTTCTTTTGTGTGCTTCTAGAAATTAGTAAGAGTAAAATTACATTAGTAGAAGGTTAAGAACACCCTTCCCCCAAATAATTACTCAGCTCAGTTTAGAGAGGTATTGAATGACTCTTTGATTAATATTTTAGAAAGGCTTTCTCCTAGAGGCATCACCTTGCTTGGAATGGGATAGCGTAGTGGCCAGAGAGGAGCCAAATCACAAAATACCTGCTTTTTTTGCCTTTTGTGGCCCACCTTTGCTGTGAGAACTCTAGCAGGGTCATTTTTGGAGGGAAGAAGAATTCTGAAGCTTGGTGGAGCCTAAGCTCTGTCTGTGGTGTTTCTGGGGGGCCTAGGATCCCCCTCCCCCGTGGCTGGTAGCACAAAGAATGGCTTGTCCAGAGTAGTCCTCTGACACTGGGCAAACATGCAGAACCAACTTGGTGCGATGTGACAGTTGTGTGGCCACATTTTGGCACTTGAGCAATCTTGAGAGAGTGGACGAAGGGAGCGTCGACGTGCATGTAGCTTTGTTATATCAGAGCCTCAGATCTTCGGTTGCTGATCGGCAAGCAGGTCTCTAGGTTCTAGGCAGAGAGATTCTCTTACTGGCAAGGATGGGTGCTCCGCTTGGGACCTTCTGCACTCAAGCCAGGTGCCTGTCCCCTTGGGCTGTCCCTCCCACTTTGTCGTCAACTTAAAAGGCCTTCAAAAACTAGGTGGAGTTTCTGAGCTGTCACAGAGCAGAGGAGTGTGAAGAGGCTGCTGGTAGTGCTGCTCCCATATTGAAATCCATAGGAGCTATAGGCCTGGCTCTGCTCAAAACTCAACTTGAGGCATTGTGTCCTTCCAGAAAGTGTGCACCTAGATCCCTTGTGGAGTGGTGGAAATGGCTAGAATACAGTTCTAGGAGCCGTACACAATCTGAACCTGGGACGCAGAATCATCTGCAGCATTGCCAAGAACTTTTAATATGCCCACCTTATTCCTCTACTTCAGTTGTTCAATCACTTCTGATACTTTGTGACTCGATGAACACCATTTTGCTGAAACTGTGTCCATAATTGCCCAAATCCTTGTAAGTTCAGGCTGGTGTCAACAGTCTATCTAGCTCCCTTGTCTTCTGTCAACCCCTTTCTTAATTTCCTTTGATTTTTCCAAGTACCAGGTTCTTCTCTAGTGACTGTTGTCTAAGCTTTAGCTTCATTATTCGTGATTTCAATAAGCAGTCTGCTTCAACTTTATCTATTACTGAATTATTTGTTGTTGGGTTCTGAGAGCAGTCAACATTGGCTGATAACCCTAGCTGACTCTACAGGGTAGTTGTATGGATTGACTGCAAGATCTGATTATTAATAGGACAAAGATTAAATCTTTTGAGACTCTTAATTCACAATGGTTTGGTCCACCTGACTAGTTTCAATATCTTCAAATAAGTAGCATAGTATTAAAAGAATTGCAGAAAGAAGAAGGGGGGAACACTTAGAAACTTGACTGAATTTGAAAATTTTATATCACATACCTTGGAGCATTTGTTGAGCCTTATTTATAAATTAATGGTAATGTATGACTCAGAAACCAAATAAGTCAAAAATTGCATAATTAAATGAAGGCAGAATTTAGGTGCAGTGGTAGGTAGCGGTGGGAATTTCAGTGGAAGAAAAGTATTACACTTACATAAAATATTATACTTAGAGAAAATTGGTATAAGATGTTTTATCATTGCTATACTATCCCAATGCTCATTGCTAAAATGGATAGTTCCTTTTTTAAAATTGCTGGAAATGTAACAATCAGGTTAGATCATTCTTTCTTATCTGGTGAAAATTTTGGAAAGTGATTCATGCTAGTATGAAGCAAATCTTAAAAGCTGAATTCCCACTTCAACCTGCAATATTTTTACTAAATTTATGAAACCATATATTCCCACAAAATATACTGAATTAGCTTTGTACATGGTAACTGTGGCAAGGCCTTTTATTGGAACGGACATTTGTTCCACTCTATAGAAGAATGGTTATCCAATGCTTTGACATCTAGAATAACTTTGTAGCTCAGAAGTAAATTTGACACAACATTTAATTGAAATTGGAAACTATTACAGACTACAGTTCAGTACATGAATTTCTACAGCATCCAACATTTGGGCTTATCTCTGTATATAGTCTGTGTTCTAATTTTATAGGACTTCTAAATTACAGTAAGCTTTTATTAGTGTAGACAGAATTTATTGCAGTTCATAATTTCTTTTTATGATTTATACTGTGCTGACCATGGTTCCTCATATTTATACTTTGCTCACAGCTATATTAGAATATGGACACACACACACAGACACACTTTTGAGTCATTAATGAGTTCTGGTGACTGCCTGGACCAGTTCCTGCAGTTTTCTTGGCAACATTTTTGAAAGTGGTTTGCCCTTGCCTCCTTCCTAGGGCTGAGAGAGAGGGACCAGCCCAAGGTCACCCAGCTGGTTTTCGTGCCTAAGGTGGGACTAAAATTCAGTCTCAGTCTCCTAGTACCTTTAACCACAACACTAAATTGCTGTCATATTTTCTTTAAAATTTCATGTGTGTGTGTGTGTGTGTGTGTGTATGGTAGGTAGTGTCCTGAAGGGCTGTGAAATGGAGGTGGGGCAGTTGCACCATCTTGTCACAGAAAGGGTCCCTGCCAGGAGGCTCATTTAGTAAGGCTGCCCTTTCTCTTTGCCTGACTTGACTCTGTGGGCAGCTGGGTGTGTTTATCTCTCATTTTATTTATTTATTTATTTATTTATTTATTTATTTATTATTTATTTATTTATTTATTTAATTAATTAATATGACCGCCCATCTCCCCCAACGGGGAACTCTAATATAATATAGCTCTCTTTGTATTCACTTTTTGCCTTACCATTCAATCTTACATACTTCGATCAAACTTCACCCTTCATTATGTGTCACCTAAAAATAAACAGCCTACAAAAATTTTAAGTTGCTGACTTTAAGAAAGCTCTTTCTTTTACGCTAAATCCTTTTTGTTATGGTGATATATTTACCCTGGAGCCTTCTGGGGAATGTCTGAAGCAGTGTTTCTCAACCTTGGCAACTTTAAGATATGTGGACTTCAAGCATGGCTGGCTGGGGAATTCTGGGAGTTGAAGTCCACACATCTTAACGTTGCCAAGGTTGAGAAACACTGGTCTGAAGGCTCAACTCGACCTTTGTCTTTAAGGGGCTTTCTGGATTACCAGAAGGCCTGGTGGTTTCTCATCATCTAAAGGAGGGTCTACAGCCAGGAGCCCTCTTGGGTTCCCAGCCACTGAAGATGCCTCGTCAAAAGGATTTTGTTTTGCCAGTCTTCAAAATCTTGGTTCTTTTATGCCTACAATTTCAGTGATGTCACTCTTCCATCTGCAAACTAGGCTAAACTTCTTGGTCTTAATTTTACTTTTGCTGACTTTGCTTTGCTTTCTCTTTTAAATTATGTTTGCTTTTAACAGGTTAACATGTGGTTTGAGTTTTTCATTTTATTTCTTCATGTGCTTATCACTTGGAAATCTTCCCCGCCCCATTCACAAGTTAGACTCTTCCTAATTTAATTGCCACCACACCCCTGTGCAGTTTCTCTACAGGGAAACCAGCAGCGCAAAGCAGGTTTGACAATAACCAATGTCAGCACACAGCAACCTCCTCTTAGAGAAAGTTCCCCAAAATGGTGCCCTCCAGTGGTGTTGGGAAATGTTAACTGCCAGAATTCTGGAAGCTGCAGTCCCAGCGTCTCTGGAGGGCACCCCATTGGGAAACACTGCTCTGCATAAACAGCTGGGGGGCTGTTGATTTATAGAGGCTGCATGGGGTCCTCTTACAGTACCCAGTTCTTGCTAATTGGAGCGGAAGAGTCCTGCGCCAAGGCTGTGCTGAACTGAACGCAAGGAAGGGAAGGTCGGTATATTCTGGAGATCCTGCCCAGGCGGTCTTCTCCAGCCTGGTGCCTTCCAGGTGTGCTGGATTGTGACTTCCTCCACAATGCCCAGCTGGCTTGGCCAGTAGCGGTGTGGACTTTTCCTGCCTCCTCCAAAACCAGCACAAGGCGTTCGCTGAGCAAAGGGTGGATCCCTGAATCCTTGACAATTTCACAAGGGGCCAGTTGTGTTTTTCCATAACCCTCCTGCGAAGTTGCGTTTCAAAGCCCAGAGATCAGCTCTGGAAGTACTTCTCTGAGCCTGTGCAGAGTGTCATTCCATTACCCTTAAGGCCATTCTGGATGGATGTATTCTGTTTTCATCATAAGCAGCAAGAATTGCAATTGTTTTCCTACCCATTTGGGACTGCTGTGCTTCAGCTGTATGGACATGTCTCTACCTTTTAGCCAGAGAATCAGGTAGGTGGGGCTCTTTGAAGCTCAGAGCATGATAGGGGTAACCATTACCATAGTTGCTGCTTTATCACTCCATTTTTGTTATTTTAATCCATTTTCAGTTACTACTGAAACAGCCGTTTGCATGAAAACATCTCCCAGTCAGAGGACCTTCTTGATCTAACGGCTCATCTCTTCAGGCAAACCCTGGTTAGATGTAAGGTGCAGAGAAAAGTGCTTCTTATCTGTGTTTTGTAACCCACATTTCCAAGACCCTATTTTTGGAAGATACTATTATAAGGGTGGGGAACATGCCTCCAAAGGAGAAAAAGAATGCTGAGGTTCTCATTGATTATAC
Source organism: Charina bottae (assembly GCA_023362775.1). Taxonomy (NCBI): domain Eukaryota; kingdom Metazoa; phylum Chordata; class Lepidosauria; order Squamata; family Charinaidae; genus Charina; species Charina bottae. The sequence goes on along the minus strand of JALMGJ010000013.1, from coordinate 3,851,362 downwards.
ATCCCACCATACAGGCAGCTGCTTGAAACCCACAAGCAAAAAGTCAAGGGGGCGCACAGCCAAATGCCACTAAAGATTGTGCGCCTGTCCCTTTCATTCTTCCCCTGCTTCCTTCGCTGCTTCCAGTTCCGGGAAGGGCTTTGCTGCCCAGTCAGTTTCGGCTTGCCCCTCCGAGCATTCTGCCTTTCTTGCAGTCTGCTGGAGATTGGCGTGTAGCAGGCAACTTCTGATTTCTCCCAATAGGCCTGACCTACTTTTTCTCCTTACAGTCAGACATTTGTGAGCAGGGGAAGGAAGGCAAAGAGACAAAGAGGTGCTGGAAAGTTTCAAATCACTTTTTATCATGGGGAGAAGAACACACAGGCTTCAAACAGCTGATGGTCCCCGGGTAAGATGATCCAGGGGCGCTGCTGGACGACTGTGGTTGGGTCACTGATTAAAGCTGCGGTGCTTCCAGTCAACCATCTGCTCTCCTTGTTGTGGAGCAGCTTCTGCTTTCTCCTCTCCTCTCTTTCATCAGGGGTCTGGGCAAAGGGGATTCTTCCCACCTCAATACAGAACAGCTGGATTTCTTCTTCTGGTTTCTTCCGTTGCTTTGAATAGAGTCAGTGGGTTGCTTTGGATCAGTTGACATAGTCCTTTCCCGAGATGCACCTGGCTCTCGCTCTGCTGTGTTGTTTCCATTGCACTTTCTAAATGAGCATGTATGTACTATTCTGGACCTGTGTTCCCATCTTTCAGTAGGGAAGGTGAAATTCAGTGAGCTCAGGCTAGGGGTAGGGGCACAGGTCAGGGCCTCCCAGATCTGACTCCAGCTTTCCCTCCTTTCTCATGCACGGTTGGGTGATCCTTGCGGAACTTGAAAGAAAATCTCTTGCCTATTCCTGATTTTCTGCTTACAATGTCCCTTTCTTTTCTTCATTTTTTTTCTTACTGACAGCACAACCATAGAGTTAAAATAACACAAACCCTTGATTTTATGTATGTATATTTCCGTTCAATCGTGTCCGATTCTCAGAGACTGCCTGGACAAGTCCTTGCAGTTTTCTTGGCAAGGTTTTTTTCAGAAGTGGTTTGCCATTGCCTCCTTCCTAGGGCTGAGAGAGAATGACTGGCCCAAGGTCACCCAGCTGGCTTCATGCCTAAGGCGGGACTAGAACTCTCAGTCTCCTGGTTTGCCATTGGCTCCTTCCTAGGGCTGAGAGACAGAGACTGGCCCAAGGTCACCCAGCCGGCTTTCCTGCCTAAGGCAGGACTAGAACTCTCAGCCTCCTGGTTTGCCATTGGCTCCTTCCTTGGGCTGAGAGAGAGTGACTGGCCCAAGGTCACCCAGCCGGCTTTCCTGCCTAAGGCGGGACTAGAACTCTCAGTCTCCTGGTTTGCCATTGGCTCCTTCCTAGGGCTGAGAGAGAGTGACTGGCCCAAGGTCACCCAGCCGGCTTTCCTGCCTAAGGCAGGACTAGAACTCTCAGCCTCCTGGTTTGCCATTGGCTCCTTCCTAGGGCTGAGAGACAGAGACTGGCCCAAGGTCACCCAGCCGGCTTTCATGCCTAAGGCGGGACTAGAACTCTCAGTCTCCTGGTTTGCCATTGGCTCCTTCCTAGGGCTGAGAGACAGAGACTGGCCCAAGGTCACCCAGCCGGCTTTCCTGCCTAAGGCGGGACTAGAACTCTCAGTCTCCTGGTTTGCCATTGCCTCCTTCCTAGGGCTGAGAGAGAATGACTGGCCCAAGGTCACCCAGCTGGCTTCATGCCTAAGGCGGGACTAGAACTCTCAATCTCCTGGTTCCTAGCCCGGTGCCTTAACCACTACACCAAACTGGCTCTCACAATTTTGATTTTACAGACCCCGATTTAGGGAATTTTGGCCATAAAAACCAAAATCTGAATTTCAGGGAACTGCAAGTAAACCAAATCTGTTGTTCGACAAAGCGATCTGGAAAATGTTCACTGCTGCTTTTCCTGAAAAATAGGTATACTTTTGCACATGCTTCAGACAAATTGGCCATGATGAGTATTAGTGTTTGAGATAGTGTCCGTAGCTATAATTTCAAATGCTTGATGAAACATGGCTTTGATGGGTGGAGATTTTATTGATTCCTCCCCTGCTCCTGAATTCTGACTTTATGACCCCCACTTCTGTGCTTTAGGGGAAGTAATCATACAGAAGCAGCCCATTTCCAAGACTCAATTAAAATGGGCACTTCCCTCGAGTTAGTCAGTCAGTCGCCCAATATCATTATCACCAAAACCCAGCATCTCCTCAGCAGATGGTTATCAGAGAGGCAGCTTTCTTATTGAGAAGTGTGTTTTAGGGCTTGAAAAATCCTATTTGCCATTTAACAGACATTTGGCTTTAATTATACCCCCTCCCCATCTTAGTCCGTTAAACTGAGGGTTTGCAAGCAAAGGACAGAGCAAAAAAGAAAGAGAAAGGAAAAAGAGGATGCTTGGGCATTGTATTGTCGAAGGCTTTCACGGCCAGAGTTCGATGGCTGTTGTGGGTCTTCCGGGCTGTGTGGCCGTGTTCTGGAAAACGTGTTGCAGAACACAGCCACACAGCCCGGAAGACCCACAACAGCCAGTGCTTGGGCATGTTTGTGCAATGTTAAGTGCCAGTGTGGAAAGGTCCTGTGAGTCTGTCCACTGCAGTGTTGCTTTTGAATTGTGTTTTGTTTTCTATACTAGCATGCTCACATCCAGCCTACTAAGCTGGGATCTGAAACACTAACTCTTGGTGGAAGAATTCTGTGCTATAGCTGGGGAAGGAAGACCTGGTCGATGTGGACCCTTTTCATGCAGGGGTCCCAGTTGGAGTTCGTCATCTCCAGAAAGGTCTGAGGCAGACCGCTGTCCTGGACCTTGGAGGGCTATTTCTACTAGAATACATAATGGAATGAATTGGCGAAAGGCAGTTTTATATCTTTTGATGGGGGGTCTCACTTGGCAACATCTCATGAGGATGAGAAGTTTTCAGATATCTGGGACTGAAAGAAAAGGCTCATTGTTTGCATTAAGAGTGCAGCATTTTCAGTGAACTGAAAATTAATGAGTTGTAATGTCTGTAGCTTGAATCATGTCAACTGGATTTCTATTTTCTTAGTGGAAACGTTTCGCTCCTTATCCAAGGAGCTTCTTCAGTCTGAGCAAAGTTGGTAAGGGAATCCTAAATATGTTCCTAGGTAGCTGTGTGACCTTACACCTGGGGCTAGTAGTAGTAGTAGTCACACAGCTACCTAGGAACATATTTAGGATTCCCTTACCAACTTTGCTCAGACTGAAGAAGCTCCTTGGATAAGGAGCGAAACGTTTCCACTAAGAAAATAGAAATCCAGTTGACATGATTCAAGCTACAGACAATTCCACCTGGATGACTGAGAACCTTCATAGACAATGAGTTGTAATGGTCGGTTGCCAGCCTGATAAGGATTCAGATGGCTTTATGAACAACCACCTGCAAGTTCCTTATCAGTGAAGAGGCGCATCGCTTAGCAAGTTCACAGAAAGGCAGTAAAAAGAAAATGGAAAAGACTCTGACTTTAATATACTTTGTGATATATTGGTTGCAGGTGGGGAACAGATCAGTTCCCAGAATTCTTGCAACTCCTTCCCTTTCTTAATAAATCTTGCTAAAGAATTACGGTTGGAAGAAGAATTACTTTCGGTTCTAGGCAGATGACAAAGGGCTGATACTAGTTTTGCCTGCTGGGCAGGGAACGGCATTTGTTCAGCTTCTGTCCCCTCTCATCCTCTCCGTCTCAGGCAAAGACCAAGTGAGAGCAAAGCGTCTCATGAACGTCCTTCTTCCCAGCCAGTTCCAGCACGCTTGGAGCAAACACTCCTTTGGTCTGGCCCTTTGCGTACGAGATCAGGTCTGCTCCACGGGGGGAAAAAGAGTTCATGCTGCAGATGGATCCCTTAATCCTCAGGGCAGCCTCCCTCCTTAGCGGCAGAGTGTGGTGCCATTCCAATGGTTGGCTGTGGCAGGGGAGTAGGAGAAGCCCTCCAGATGCGCTGGGCAGGGACGCTGTCATTGGTAGGCAGAATGGCCGGTGGCCACTTCCTGTCCCCACAGACATGGCCGTCTGCCAGACTCTGCGCCTGTGCAGATTCCTTCCATCAAGCTATGTCCACGGGGAGAGAATTGGAAGTACTCGTATGACACCCAGCACACGGCCCTTCTCTATTATTCATTTACTCTATTTTTATCCCACGTTTCAGGCAATTATTATCTTTCATATATGAGCGTAGAAGGCGATATACAGGTCAAGCACTTAGGCTTACATTCAAGACTCGCGAAGGAAGGCAGTGATGGGGAAAGGAGACCTGTCCTTCAAACCACGGTTAAGCTGGTTTTTCTGTCCTGCTGTCCAAATAGCAAGGGGTGTGTGTGTCTCTGGCTGATGAACGAGGCCAATGTGTCCTCTGGTTTACCAGTCACAGGGTGTTCTGCCTGGTGTGGAAGCAAGCTGCTTCCGGGACCACCTCCTCTGGCCAACCGATGGGGCCAGGCTGAGCTTTCCCTTCCTGTGCAGCTTGGTGGCGGCTGACCGTTGCTGGGGTGCCTTCAGCTCTGCACTCGCAAGCCCAGTCGTGGTGATGGGATGCATGCCTGGGTGTGAGGCACGCTTGTGTTCAGCACCTGCCTTTCAACACAGCCGTCTTCAGGCACTAGAGAAGAACGGGGACACTTGGATTCCTGGGCAAACAGCTGCTGTTCAGACAAGAAGCAGCAACTGGCGTCCGTCCGGGGCTGCTCTGGCAGTGAAGAAAACTGATCTGGTGATCCCTGTGTGTGCCTGGCTGCCTTTGTGGGGCCCCTTAAAAAGATGAGAGCTTGGAAAGTGGTCTTGTTAATCTTGTCTGTTTGCCACTCCTGTCTCTTCCAAGAGGAGGGTTGTTTCCATGCATGCGTGTGCACACGCCCCCGTGTATTGTGTGCGCCATTGTCCTGTTGGTGGGAGTTGTTTCTGGCTCCTTGGGGCAAGACAGACGTGCCCTTTGCATAGCCCCACAGGCACCGGTTTGGAATGATCACCAGGGCGTCATTGTATTTGCAATACGTTTCATCCTGCTTTGAAGTTCAAAAGAACACATCCACAGCAGCTAATGAAATATCGAAATAGAATTCAGGGCTTGGCTTTCTACCAGAGCATGTTTTCACAAGATGGAGAACTCAGATTTTTGCATTTAGGAACTCGGTTGGATGCAAAACAAGGCAGGTTCCCAGCCTTGTCTGGGTTGGAGGCAACTGTAGGGGAGCAGAGGGGATAAAGAGGCCGTCTCCCCAGTTTTTCCCAGCCAGTAACATTCCCAGACGAACTGGGGTTTGGACATGACTCTGGCTAAAGCGGGCACAGTCTTGGATGAGGATTTGGCTATTGTTTCTTGAGGCCAGTAAAGTCCAGAGACTTGGACCTGGGATTGAATGTCTGCTCTCGGGAGCGGGGCTTCTAATTGGTAGCACTAAACGTAGGACTCTACGGCGCGCGTGCCGTTCTTTTCCTGGTGCCCTCCAGGTGAGGCTTGGAGTTGCGGTGCCAATGTCTCTTGAGGGCCTCTGGGTAGGAAAGGCTGATAGAAATCGGTATTTAACCCTTTGGGGAGGGGGTTGGCCAGCATCTTTTCTTGCTTGGTTCTGCTGTTACAGTAGTTATTTTTGGACACGTGTCTTCCTACAGTTGAGATGTTTGGGTTTAAATTCAGTGGCTTGTTCACATTTTGTAGATATAATTGGTTTAGTAAAAAAACACATTTAAGTAGCTAAAAATATTTCTTAGAGTAACAGGTCTTTAGATTTTTAAAAATTTTAATGCAAGTATCTCTTAAAGAGTGACACTTGACTGGGTTCACACATATGTTAAGCCAATAATAATGGTTTGCAAGCACACTGGGTACACTACTTGTGTAACAGGTCGAACCTTTGTTCCCCAGCGTGGAGCCCAAGTGAGCCAGGGGGCCCCCAGAGCCTTCCTGCTTGGTCTCCCTGCCCGCCCTCACTTCCTCGCAGCCCCTTGGTAGCCATGGGGCGTATCACTGGCCCCCTGGTGTTATTTTTCGGACACTCTCACTAACTTGCTCTCAAAATTCTTTCCTATCTTCCCATTGGCCAAAGTGGTGGGGGGCCCTGCTGTAACCGAGAAAGGGAACAGATTGCGTTACTGTATTAGTGTAGAACAGCATGTAGGATAGCTGCTTTGTTCCTTAGATATAATGAAAGCCACGCCTAATCACAGAGGGAAACTAAGAAATGAATGAGAGGTTTCTCCATTCTGCAACCATTCCCATTCTCATTCTGTAGGTCCCCCCCCCCCCGTGTTTTCAGTTACATTGGCAAATGTGGTTTAAGACCAGAAATGTATGTACAGTAATAAAGCATGTCTCTAAGCATATGCAGAATAACCTGGCTAGCGCAGCTTGAAGACCCCATCCTGCTGCTTCTATACAAGAACCTTTTCCGTTGTGCTCTCTGAATGTGTGAAGCCAATTCCCAGAATTCTCATTGATGGCCATGCTGGCTAGGAGATTCTGGGAGCTGAAGTCCATGGATATCTGGAAGGCACTGAGGTTGGGGGGGTGGCTGCATAGGAGGGGGTTCTGAGGTCTGATGGGAAATTCCTAAACAGGTGTGAGTTTCTTTGCATTGGAGAAATGCCATTTGGTGGCCTGATGGATCTTTGCTGGTGGTCTGGTGAGATTTGTCCCTGAAAGCCCACGTTTTGGTCTTTGAGCACGTGCTGTGCTGTGGCAAATTGACTAGGAGAAGTATGAGATTTGCAAAGAGTATGCCGGGTTGCTGCTAAGAGTCTCTGAATGCAGCTGAGATGCTTTGTGGAGTTCTGCACTATTCCTTTGGGAGAAGTGAGGTGGAGGAAATGCTGCTGATTTTGGTGCATAAAGATAGCGTGTCAGCTCAGCGGTGCTTTGCGCTAGTACTTCCACCAGAAATGCTTTTAAAAGCTCAGACTGGGATTTTGGAGGCTACTTCTGCCTGGCAGAGCAGCTCTGGGGCATTTTAGCTCAAAGCGAGATGGTCATCCCTCTGTCCATCTCTTGTGGTCCGTGGTGCAGAAGGGCACCAATGCGGAGAGAACTGGTGATTTGGGGAGTGGGCAGGAGAGGAGAGGAGAGGCTAGTGGTGGAATGCAGACCCCTCAAGGGTCCCGGACAGGATTGTGTAAAGCTCCTCCTGGGAGGCTGAACAATCCTGAAGATTTAAATTCTGTAGCCAACATTTTGCACCTATGCCAGGGATGGCAAAACTCTTATTTTTCTCCATACCTTTTTTAAGGCTAAACATTGTAACCCCAAACTATCCATCTTAAAACCGAGTTTTGAAATTGCTAGGCTTGAGAGTAAAGGATTTGCAATGCATTTTGGGTTTGGCCTTCTGGCTTTCGGAATGGATCAGCTTTTAGGCCTTTATTCCTGGCCAGAGGCCTTGCTGCACGGTAAAACTAGGCGTCTGCCTCCTTCTGGGATAACAGTTTTGCAATTTGTGCGCAGGCTGGGATGGCTGAGCCGCCAGGTGAGCGGGACAAGCGAGGTGCACAAAGGGGAGAAAGCGAAGGCGAACCTACCTTGCTGTGGTGTGCTTGGGCGTTTCAGCTTGCCTGCCTCCTTACACTTCAGTCGGGGGCAAAGGTGTGGCTGGACATCATGGTGCTCTTCCGCAAAGTGGGCAGGGGTGGCTCTGCTAATCTGTGGACGTTGAGGGTCTGTGGTGGTCTTCTCTAGAATAGCCTGCCTTGGTGCGTCTGTGCGTGCCTTCCAGTCCGTCTTCGATGTGCTGAATTTTAATCCTCCTGGCAGCCTTAGAGACACCAAGAGGAACCAACCGTTGCGGGCAGGAAGGAAGAGACTGCCTTTTATTGGGCCTTCAGGCGCTCAGCGGAGGTCTCAACTAAGGGCAGCTCCACGTGAGGATTCAGAGTCAGTTTGGAAGGAGCTGTGGGACTCCCTGAACTCAGATACAAGCGGATTTATTTATTTAGATTTTTTTTTTAAATCCTGCCTTTATTATATTTATATAATTTATATTATATTTATAGATAACTCATCCAGGGATTTGTAGGGAAAGTCTTCAGTTACTGCAAAGGCTGAGGATTATAAGAGTGGTAGCTCCACACACCTAGATGGCTTCCTTATATACCTATCACACACGATTAGTCTGTGACTTAAAAGACTCCTCCTCACCAAAGATTATGGTGACACTCTCTTCTGTTGGGGCATATCTGCTCAGGCTTGCTATTAGCCCCTTTCTTTTCTTTTCTAGATTTTTTTATCCCGCCTTTATTATTTTTGTAAATAACTCAAGGCGGAGAACATACCTAATACTCCTTCCTCCTCCTATTTTCCCCACAACAACAACCCTGTGAGGTGAGTTGGGCTGAGAGAGAGCAACAGGCCCAAGGTCACCCAGCCGGCTTTCATGTCCAAGGCGGGACTAGAACTCTCAGTCTCCTGGTTTGCCATTGGCTCCTTCCTAGGGCTGAGAGAGAGTGACTGGCCCAGGGTCACCCAGCCGGCTTTCATGCCTAAGGCGGGACTAGAACTCCCAGTCTCCTGGTTTCTAGCCCAGTGCCTTCACCACTAGACCAACCTGGCCTGGTGCTGTTGAAGAATTCCTTGGAGACTCTAGTTTCTGGCTCGGCTTCTCCTCCCCTTCGTGCCTTTCTCTCTTGCGGTTTCCCTTCATGTGTGTGACTTGGTTTGGGCAGGAGTGGGGGGGGGCACCGTGGAACCCAACACCTCTGGCCGGCCCACAGGGGGGGCCATTCGTGCTGCTCTGCTGGTTTGCATGAAGGAGCGGGAGGGAGGAGGCGTGGGGGCAGGGTTGGCTGGTGACCAATGAGGTTTTTTAGCCACATTTCATCAAATAAGGAAGCAGGGCAGGCCAGCGGCAGGGGGAGGCCTGGAGTGGAGAGAGGGAGCAAAGGGCAATCCTAGAGGGGGTGCCTGCAGATTCAGAGCGGGACTGGCGGGCGGCTGGTGGAGACGGGTGGATTGGCAGTCCCTTTGGGCCATGGTGGCAGCTCCTTCCAGCTGAAAGCAGGCAAATGAATACCGAGAAGTACCGGAAGTTCCTGGACGGGCTCAACCACCTGAAAGGTATGCCAGCCTTGCCCTGAGTGCTGAGAGCGGCCAGGAGCTGAGCCAGCTCTGCCTCCAGGCTCCAAAAGTCTCTCTCGGGGGAGGGCAAATGGGCGTCTGAAGGGTGGGTGGTCGTAGGTGTGGAAAGCAGTCAGACGGGAAGCTTTGCTGGTAGGTGGTAATCCACACGTTCCACTGGAGAGGTTTCAAGCCTCTGGACCAGGGGCGAGATTTGGGGGGAGGCCTTTCCATCCTTCCCTGCTCTTCCCTGAGAAGCCAGCTGGGTTGGAAGAGAGGGTCCCCTGCAGTCACACAGCCTCAACGCCTCTGCTTTCCTGGCGAGGAAACAACCCTGGTTTGTCATGAAAGAGTCTGTACCACAGAGGCTTTCCAGACCGTGTCACCTGCCCGTCATCCCACCACATCTCGATTAGGCGTGAGTCAGAGTTTAAGGCCAAGGCTTGTAGGGCCAAAGACCCCTATGGGACCCCTTGCTGTATGGGAGGAAGAAGCTTCAAGGGAGAACTGTCTCGTTTCTGTAAGGAAAGACGCTCTTAAAGTGAGCTGCATTATCTCTGCTCCTTGGTTAGCTCAAGCAGAGAGCTGGGTGAAGCCTGGAGAACAAAAGGGGTCCTAGTGTGCGAAGCACTTACTTGTGGAGTGTCCCTGCTTCCCGTTTTGGGGAGGGGCTTGTAAAGCTCTTGGGTAGGGATCAGGCACTCTAGATGGCGAGGAGCAGGTGGTTCAGTTAAACCTGATCCGTTTGCATCCGAGTCGTGATGGACTGAGATACTGCCTTCTGCTCTGGCAATCCACTCAACTCCCGGCCCCATTTTTTCCATCACCTTCCCCCAAAGATCAGGAATGGGAAGAAATATGTCAGGGGGCCTTGGATCAAGTTCTCCCTGGCCTCTTGCAGCAGATGGGGAGCTCGGTTCCTCACAAATTGCCCATTTTGGTCTGGGTGATGCGGTGGCTACTGTGGGAATCACTTGGCTATGTGCCGAGTTGTGGCCTTTCTGTGTTCCAAAGATGTTGATGAGGCAGTGGCTTGGGAAAGTTAAGTGCAGTTACAGTTGTAGTACTTGGAAGTTCTGATTTAGCAAAGGAGAAGCTTTATGGATAGAAGGGAGGCATTTCATAAATATTCACCAGTGTGTCGTGGGAAATGGGTTTGATGTTTCTGAGTAAGAGCCCTGGCATTCTGGATTGGGTCTGCTTCGTCCTCAACTGCTGCAGGGGAGATTTTGGCTGGATCTCTCCCACTAAGAGACCAAGCATTGATTCACCAAGATTCCCAGCCCTGCTGACCTTTGTCCTTCCATTTTCTGCTAATGTAAATGTAATGGTCCTGCCTCCCATGCCAACTTCATTTGAAGAAGACTAAGCTGGCATGTGTAAGGTTGCTACTCTGCGCAGAACCTAAAACTTAAACGGTGTCATTGCAGACTAAGTTCTGTCGATGACTTGCTTGTTGCCGACCGCAATACTGCAGGTCCCACCTCTACAGGTCCACCCCCAAAAGAGGTTGGCTCTTTCTTCTTGCAGGCTCTCGCTCACGGAGGTGAGCCAGTCTTTTTCGTGAATGGGCCAAAATAGATTAGAGTTCTGTAAGAAATTAAAAATTAATTTGGTGCTGGGAAAAAAGGCAGGTTTTTGGAATTGTTGATAGTCATTCCAATATGTACGCACCAGAGTTTGAAGCGCACATAGGCTATTATTTATACTAATTGTAATCTAATTATTTTGCTGAATTTTTCAAACTCCAGAGCCCTAGTCCCTATTACAGGGAGCTGCTTCTGAGGGACCTCTTTCCTTCATACGTTTCTTAACATACTTCAGAATTGACCTGCCCTGAGTCAAATGGGATCCAGCTCAAATTAAACTCTGAGTGTCCAGATTTTTTTTGGTGTGTATATCAGCTGATTGCAAGGTTCTGGGTAGCAAAGGTGAACTTAATTTACTTTAGCACAGTGCCAAGAGCTGTCATTTGCTTGTCCAGCTTCCTCTTTCATTTCTTCCTATCTGTTGAGCTGGGCTTCCTGATTGCTTGACTTAATTCCAAAGAAAAAATCACATGTTATCGTTCTTGTGATGGATTTTTATCTGCTTGCTACTGAGACTCCTATATTGAGGTGAAATGCTATAGTTAAAAGGAAGAGGCTCGGAGAGAGAGATTGGGCTTCATCTGTCCTAAGTCTCTCTTTCTGTCTGCATGCACTGTCTGCAGCTGGCGTTCAGAGCCTGGAGTCTCGGCCGGCCTCCCCTGCGGCTGAGGTAGTCAAGCCACCGCACGGAATGAAGGGCACGAGGCTTGCAGGCATTCCTGGACACCCCCACACACACACACAATCGTAGTCATGGGTCACGATTAGGACCATGGATTGCCAGACAGCTGACCATTTTATTTCAGCCTTGGTGCCTTTTAGAGATTAAAAATGCTAACTCTGCCTTCCCTTCTGTCCTCCCTGATACTGTTTCCTGAAGAGATCAAAGTTGTTGCTGAGCGCTAGGATTTTTTTTCTTAACTTGGCCTCACTGGAGTCGCCTTCTTGTTCCGTTTCTGTCCCTGCCCTTTTGAAATCCTCCTTGGTGCTTGCTAAGACTTAGGTCCTTAGGGGGGGGGGCTTCTGGGTTTCTAGTGATGTTTTTGGAGGTGCTTTTGGGCATTCTGCATCTGCAGCCTGTAGAAGCTCCTGAGGTCTTCTCGGAATGAGCGGTGGGAGAACTCCAAGTCCTTTAGCAAAGGAATGTGCACATCTCTTGGAGGACGCTGGATGTTTCTGGGACACTTGTTGGTGTATTTCTTTGTGGCTCTTTTGTGAGACCTCCTCTCCCTGCGCTCGTCCTGCTGCCCTTGGGCTGAAACAGCAGACCCTCCCCCACCCTTCGCTATTCAGGCCAGAGTTGCTGACAAAATCGACGGTCTGTGAAGGAAGACTCTTCTCGGAAGCTGTTGACCTGGAACTTCCAACACCAGGGAAGCCGTGAAGATTGTCTAAATTCAGCAAGGGATGGGATGGGATGAGACAGAACAAGCTGAAATTAAATCAGACAGAGTGGAAGAAGTTTGACTTGAGGACTGCAGTTCAATCTGTTTTGAATGGGATTGCATTTCTGCTGAAAAAGCAGGGCATGTCTTAGTGGCACGCTGTCTTGACTACAGTGCGGTCTACATGAGTGAAAAGTGTCCTGAAGTTGCCCCTGGTGCACAGTGTAGCAGCTAAGTTGTTAGTTCGTACGAGGTCTGGGAAACCTGCCCTGAAAGATCTGCGCTGGTGGCCAGTTCCTTACCAGGCTCAATCGAAGGCCGTGGCCTTGGCCTTCGAGGCTTGTGAGCCCACCTGAGTGTTGAGAACTGCAAGAGAGGCCCTTTTGGAATTCCTCCTCTCTTTCTCAGACAGGTTGGAGCGCAGGGCCCCCTCCGGTGCTGCTTCCAGACCGTGGTATACCTTCCCTAGATCTCCAGGCTCTTAATTGTTAGATGGTTTCCAATGCCAATGTTATTGTCAATTTTAATTTGAGCTTTCGGTGTTCCTCTATCGTTTTCGTTTTTAAATTTTGTAACTCACCTCCAGTTCTTGCCAGAGAACAAGGTGGTGTATAAATCAGTAATCACTGACTTCGCAGGCTCCTTTGCAAGGCCTTGTAGAAGCAGCACAGGTGGTTTCCATGAGAAATAAAGCAAAAAAAGGAGCAACCTTGGGCAGAATAGAGCGTCGGGGGTTCAAACTACAATCCTGTCTGGACAGATCCACCCCGTAATCCAAACTGCTTAAAGGCTAGAGGGGGTGGTTCTGTGGCAAGGAAACACACGCTCAACAAGTGGCTGTATGTTGTCCCTCCTAATATTAGCCAACGGCCTTTAATGCCATCACCCCTGGTCTGATACTTTCAGGTGAAGATCCGGAGCTAAATTTTGCTCAGAGCCCATGCTAGTCAGACAGCACCCCAGCCCAAGTCCTGATTGCCTCTGACTCCGAAGAGGAAGCATCCGAGTCATGCTCGGAGAAGGATCCTCAAAAGTTTCAGGCTGAAGCAGCTGCATTCAAAACTTGTGAGGAACCACAGCTCACGTTGTGCTTGCTTAAGGTCAGCGGTTGGCTCCCCCCGGAAATGAGAAGAAACAGGTTTCCACTCCCCACCCCACTTTGAAACTGTGCAACCTCACTACCTTTCTGCTGAACTGCCAGTTTTTCAACATGCACAAAACCAGGTGTTTTGATCGTTTCCATCAGCCAATTTTTCTTTATTTGGGAAAAAGTGGGGCAGAGCAGCAAGTTACCCAATCCTGCACCAGACTTGGGGTCCCCTGGGGGTTGGCACTGGCACCATCACGAGCATGAGCCAGAAGAAGATGAAGCCCCTGAGAGAGCAGGGGCTTCAAGCCAGAGACCAACCGAAGTCTCCGGCAAGTTTTAGTGCAACCCAGCTAGACGGCAACAGAAGTTGGGGAAGCCTGTCTAGCGCCGTTTCATTACTTGCAAAAAACAAGGACCCATTTCCAAGGTTTTCTTTTTAGAAAGACAAAGCAACCACCACTCACTCTCTCTAAGGTGGGGTGGGGTGAGTTTGGGTGGGTGCTTGGAAGGGTGTTTAGTCTCCTGTCAAATTGCCTGACCAGTAGGTCATTGGCAGTGGTGACATACTTCTGAACACAGGTTTAGTGCAATTCTAAAACAGCACTAAACCCTTGTCCAAAAATAATCCATTGGACAGGACCCAGATGCGGACGAGAGGCAGGGGGTGGAGTTGGAGGGAATGCCTGATAATGAGCAATCTCTGTCCTCAACTGTCCTCAGTGGTGCAAGGGACAGTGATTGACTACGGGTGGCTGTAAAGAGCTGACCTTGAGATAGCAGTTGGATTTGCACCACAGGCTAGACTAGATTGAAGTGGGGTGGAATAGTTTGTGGTTCAACGTGTTGTGGGACCCAGCCTTTGTCTTAGCGTGCTGCATGAATTAGACGAGGCCATTAAGCCATCATATGGTACGTTTGTTTGGACTTGCCCTGTGGACACAGCAGTTGTGGTTTGTTAATGTGTTTCAGATCTACTGTATTTTGTGAACCCAGGCGTGTGCGTGTGTGTGTGTGTTCACTACTGTGGAACTTGCTACTCTTCTGATGGGGCTTGCTTGTGTGCGTAGCTGCTTTGGCACCTGGTGTGAGTTACACAAAGATTTGGGCTTTTAGCAGAATTGTTGCATTTCACTTTCTATTTCTAAGGCCATCCAAATGGTTTTTCAAGACAGCAGATGCTCTTTCTAATTTCTGGGACTTTGTTCTTCCTCTGTCCAGTGATGAAACACAAAAGCTTCCAGCTGGAGTCATACCCTAGAGATGCTCTTGAGCTGAAACCAGAAGAGAAACCAATAAAAGGGAAAGCAATAAAATGGGCTAGGTGGCAGGAAAGGGCTCAGCCCGGGCACCAGCAGTTCCCCCCTCCCTTTCCCCTTGTTCTTTTGGGGGTCACAATTATGAAGGCCCTTCCGCCCTTGGAGTCCCAGAGAAAGATGAGACAGGCTGCCCCAGCTGTTTCCTGAAATATGCTGGCAGGCCTGGCAGCAGGCAGGCCGGCAGGCCGGCAGATCACCCAAGCCAGATCCCTGTGTCCGTCCTTGGGGGAGATCTCCCTGACCTCCCATTGGCGGTGGCAGCCGAGTGGCAGAAATCTTGCCTGAGAGGATGGGATTCCTGGCTCACGATTCACCTCCCTCTCTGGCCAGGATAAGTAGCTCCTCAGCACTCCCAGAGCTGTCTGGACAATTATTAATGCAGATAAGAATTCTCACTTCCCTGCGTGTGTGTTCTGGAGCAGGGAAATCTCCCCCCCTGCTGTCCAGTTTCCCAGATATGAGAGGCTAATGTCTGTAGCTTGAATCATGTCAACTGGATTTCTATTTTCTCAGTGGAAACGTTTCGCTCCTTATCCAAGGAGCTTCTTCAGTCTGAGCAAAGTTGGTAAGGGAATCCTAAATATGTTTCTAGGTAGCTGTGTGACCTTACACCTGGGGGCATGGTTATATTGAGATGTTATTTTAAGTCCTTTTATTATCTAAAGGAGGATCGTTAAGATCACCATGCTGCTGTTGAGCTTGTGAAATGGTCTTAATCTTCCTAGGCACAGAAGACAGAGCCGGGAGAAAGATGGGAGAAAGATTGTGCCTGAGGCCCCCACCTCTATTCAAGGAAGGATTTTCCAAGTTGGCATAAATGGATTCCTTGACCCCTCTCTCAAACCACCTATCTTCTCTGTCTAAAATGTGAACATTAATGTCCTCAAATGAGTGTCCTTTTTCCTTTAAATGAAGATAAACTGCTGACTCTGGTCCTGTGGTGTTACTTCTCCTGTGTTGGGCCATCCTCCTGTACAAAAGTTGTTTGGTTTCTCCAATGTACAGGAGGATGGCCCAACACAGGAGAAGTAACACCACAGGACCAGAGTCAGCAGTTTATCTTCATCTAAAGGAAAAAGGACACTCATTTGAGGACATTAATGTTCACATTTTAGACAGAGAAGATAGGTGGTTTGAGAGAGGGGTCAAGGAATCCATTTATGCCAACTTGGAAAATCCTTCCTTGAATAGAGGTGGGGGCCTCAGGCACAATCTTTCTCCCATCTTTCTCCCGGCTCTGTCTTCTGTGCCTAGGAAGATTAAGACCATTTCAGAAGCTCAACAGCAGCATGGTGATCTTAACGATCCTCCTTTAGATAATAAAAGGACTTAAAATAACATCTCAATATAACCATGCCCCCAGGTGTAAGGTCACACAGCTACCTAGAAACATATTTAGGATTCCCTTACCAACTTTGCTCAGACTGAAGAAGCTCCTTGGATAAGGAGCGAAACGTTTCCACTGAGAAAATAGAAATCCAGTTGACATGATTCAAGCTACAGACAATTCCACCTGGATGACTGAGAACCTTCATAGACATGAGAGGCTAATGTATGTTCAGAAGTAGCTCTTTGTCAGGAATGAATCCAGGAAGCTGCTGGAAACCTCAGACGTTCAGGACGTCCATGAGAAGGGCAGCAATGGGGCCATTGGGGGAGGGGAGGGGTGCGGGTGGCTGGTTTGGCCCTTCCAAACAGAGGATTCCTAATGCAAAGGCATGCTGTTGCTAGCCGCAACTTCTTCTCAGCTGTTTTATAGCAAGCAAAACAGTAGGAAAGTCAGTGGGGAAAGGAGCAGAAGAAGACATCTGTCATCCCCCACTGTTTGTGAATGAGTCAAGGCGATTGTGCAATAGCAGCCTCCTCGCACTTTTGGTTCCTAGATGCTGGAGGTCTAACCCCTGCTGGGGCAACTTCCAGACATGTAGATTTCAACTCCCAGAATTCTCCAGCCAGTATGGTCATAGTGGAGAATTCTGGGAGTTGGTCCCCATGCCTGGAGTTGCCAAGGTTGGGAAGCCCTGAAAAGGGGCTCTGGCTGGATGTATGCATGGAATTAAGCTAAGGTTTGTTGGATAAGCCAAAATGGCTTACTTTACGTACAGCGCTAAATCATAATCTGTTGTTGACAATTATAGTGGCTGCTTTCATGCCACCTATTAAGCTGAACCCCAACAAATCGTATTATGGCTTAGGCCAACGTGTGGCTATTTATTGTGTATTTACTGTTAAAAATTCCATGGTTCTCTCTAGCTGAGCAGGTCTTGCAAGTGGTTAAGGTCCATAAACATCCGGAAAGCAGTTTTGAGGCAGGCAGCAAACCTCTTCTGCTGTGGTCGAACTGCATTAAACCCCCAGCTGTCCCCCCCATTTAGGAGCTCCCCCTCCCCCATTTCTTCACCCAAAACGGCCTCCAGGCGTGTGATTTGCAGCAGGCCCAGATGGCCTGCTCCAACCCAGGATAAATGGCTGAAAAGGGAGAGGGAGACTGGCCAAATTGCTGGCAAAGGGGGAAGGGACGGGATAAACTGGCTGTTTGAATTTCTGCCCAGGAAAAGTTTGGATCTTGCTTTTTCCCCTCCCCCTCTCCAAAATGCATTCCAGTGTTTGTTTTGGGCATTTTTGCTTTTGGCTGCCCGTCATGTGATGATTTCCTTGAATTGGATGCAGTTGGGCTGCCCAAGGTGTCTGCCTGCGATAAGCAGGTCTGGCGGGGTGATCTCAGGGTGATCTCGTGGAGCCATCAAGGGGTGGAGCGATTGGCTGCAGCCGCATTTCTTCCTTCCTCCAGCGCAGGGTGGTCACTCTCCGTAGCTGCTGTACCCTGGTAGAGGAACTGCAGGCCTGTGGTTGAGGGACTTTCCTTTCTCTGCTCCAGAACAAAAGCTGCTGCCACTTTTGAAAGAGAGCTCAGAGAGCGGGCAGCTTTGCAGACCGCTGGGCAGGATGCAGAGCCCTTGTTCAGCTGGTTCCAAGTGGCTTCCAGCAAACTATTTTCTCCTCCCTCCATTCTGCAAAGCCGCAGGAACAGTATTGGCCCTACCGTACAGGGTTGTTTTCCAAGGCACGCAGAGACGATGTACGTGCAAGGCGTGGGGAGTTTGTGCCTGGATGTTCTCTGCCCCTATTCTAGTCTGGCAGGCTGAGGTTAGGCTCCAACAGAGCCATGTTGGCCCCAAGGCCTTCCCACAACTGCTGAGCTGTTGTCCATCTTTGGGTTGTCAAGAAAAACTCCTGGTGTGATACTTGGTGTCCCCAGGATGATCCCCATCGCGCCTCTCTTGCCTCTGTGCCCGCACCTTGAGGCTGCCATCGGTGACTTATGGCGGGAAACACTAGTTCAGAGTTGGTGTGCTAAGGGGGATTCAAGTGTGTCTCCCCGGTGGGGACGTGGCAGGAAAAAAGGGGTTGCCCAGGCACCCTGGAGCACGGCCAGGTGCAGGCCCGGAATTCAGGTGGCTCTGCAGAGGCCTGGCGGAGGGGTTGGGAGGCGTCCGCAGGAGAGGCGCTTTGGCTTGGGGTGTCGCTGTCTTGGACAGCTTCCCTGAAGAGGCCTGCGGGTCCAGGGTCTCTGGCCCAGGCCATCGTGAAGGCCGCAGGCGGACCCGGTCGTCAGCCCGAGAGCCACTGATGTGCCGCAGTGAACCTCAGCAGCCACGGTGACGGCTGGGGGCCTCTCGTGGGGGAGCTGGTGCGTGGTGTGTGGCTGTTGCGTGTGTGGCGACTGGAGTAGCAAAGGGTCTTCCCACCCTGCTTTCCCAAAGAGGGTCCCAAACTGCCCCCTCACTGAGCTGCCACCCCCCCCCCAATGCAGGGCCACCTCTCAGTGTTCTTGCTCCAATACAGCTTCCTTAGTCAAAAAGCCCCCAACCCCTAGAGGAACAGGAATTGGTCAGCAGCGAGGATTTCTGATAGAAAAATGAGAAAGAGGAGAAAGAGTTAGGGAAGTGGGGGGATTAGGAAAAAATGGAGGAGGAGGTGAGGAAGAAGGGAGCAAGCAGTCCAGCACCGGGTCAGCCCCCCACCCCACCCCACGAGGCCGAGGGCCCAGGTCATCTCAGCTGCCTTGGGCATCCTTAGGCCATTTTGCTGGTCATCCCACCCGTTGGCATGTTGGTGCCTGAGGAGGTGGGAGGGGAGGCTGCACGGGCACCAGAGGGATGCGGCTGTGCCCCCCAACGGTGGCTCAGGCTGGAGGTGCTGGAGAGGGAAGTGAGGCTTGATCCCCCACCCACCCAAGCGCGCAGGGGAGCAAGAGGTCACCGTTCAAGCAAGGGGTGGGACCTGCTTTCCCCACCGCAGATGCAGCGAAGTGCGGCTCAGTGGCCATGGGGGGCAGCTGAGGGGCAGCCGCACTCTTAGCTCCGGACCTCCTCTCACCCCCTCTGCCCCTCCTCCTCGCTGTGAGGAAGTGCAACTCCATCCAGCTCCAGGCCAGCTCCTCTGTCGGGCTGGGGGTACAGCCACCCACATTCCTGGGCCCACAGGGAGGCAGAGCAGCTGGTCCCAGCCTGGGCTGTGTGGGTGCTGAGATGGGGGCCTGGGAGGACAGTAGCCCCTCGACCCGACCTCTCAGCCCAGAGCCGCATTTTGCTTCCTGGGGAGGGGGAGGGTAGCGAGGGGGGGACACGGAGGGCTGCGCAGCTGAGATCCCTGCTTAATTGGTCTGATGCTGCCTCCTTTTTTTCAAGCGAGCTGGTTCGGTTTTTTGCTGTTTTGTTTTCCTTTTGCTTGAACTTCGTTCTATGTAGTTGATGTTTGAAGTGATGTGTAATACACATTTTGAATTTGTGATTGTTTTATTGCTTTGTGGATTTATTGTCAGTATTTTTAACACAAGAGTCATTTCTATTTTGGTAGGTTTTTTTTTTTTTAAGAAACTTATTTCTGGAGCATTCCCGGACCCTGGTTATTCTCTTATGACGAGTCTTGCCTGGTTTGGTCTATGTTTCCCTTTTGTTCCCTTTTTTCTCTGTTCTGGAATTTGCTCCCTGCCTATTTTGGATCACAATTTGCCTGCCACCTCCTGACTACTTGGAGCTTGATCCTTGTTGAGATCCTGATGGTATCTAAAGACTCTGCACTCTTGAAACGCACAGTTTAAAATAGTTTCCTCCCCGCCACAGCTGGAAAACCTGGTCCTACGAGGAGCAGCGTTTCCCTGCCCTGGGTGTGACATTCAGACACAACAGAGAAGTGACTGCAGCACTTCTTAATCCAAGATGCATCCAGGTTTCCCAGTTCAAGGCTTTATGCAACTGTCCACTTGAGAGCCAGTTTGGTGCCAAAGTTTAGGTGCCAGTCGAGGAACCAGGAGGCCGTGAGTTCTAGTCCTTCCTTGGACACAGACGTCGTCAGGGTGACTTTGGGCCAGTCCCTCTCTCTCAATCCAACCCACTTTATAGGATTGTTGTAGTTTGGGGGGAAATAGGAAGAGGAAGCATTATGGACACTGCCTTGAGTTGTACAGAATGAAGGCAGGATGTAAATCTAATAAATAAATGTCCTATCTTTTGTTCCTTCACTGATTGGTTTTCAAAGGCACAGTGAGGAAAGGGGGGAGGGTTTTAGGTGAAAGACAGGGTCGTCTGAAAGCCCTGTCAAATCCTGTATATCCGGCAGGGTGATTGTACAATAAACTTTGGGTGCTCTGGAACCCCCCAAAGAGTTAGCTTATTTAGCTGTCTCATAAATCTCTTGGCTCAGTGGGTTAGTCATTTAGGGTAGGGTAGGCTTCTACTATAGACCCTGTCGAGCGTAGGTGTGACCGGCGAGCATTGCATTCCGTCTGCTGGTAGACCCCAAGCAGGGTACCTGGGCCGCTTGGCAGGTGGGCACAGGGCATTTCAGGGTTGAAAGGAAACCCCTCTTGTTACCCTGTTCCATGGGGTTGATTTTGTTAAAATGCTGCAGTGGTGAGGACTTCATTTGTCGTGGGACAGCAGCTTCCAGAGAAGCCCAGCCGCTCTGCTTTGTGCAGGTTGGTTGAGTTGGGATAAACCGTAGTTTAGAGGCAGTTTGGTGTAGTGGTTAAGGCACCAGGCTAGAAGCCGGGAGACCGTGAGTTCTAGCCCTGCCAGAGGCACAAAACCAGCTGGGTGACCCTGAGCCAGTTGCGCTCTCTCAGCCTAGGAAGGAGGCAGTGGCAAACCACTTCTGAAAAACCTTTCCAAGAAAACTGCAGGGACTTGTCCAGGCAGTTGCCAGAAGTCAAAAACTGATTTGAAGGCATAAAACAAACAAACAAAAACAAAACCCACCATAGTTTAACCACCGCTGATTAAATAAATCACAGTTGGTTAATTTCACACAACAAACACGCTAAAAGATAAACCATATTTTATAAAGCACACTGGCTGGGTTCATACATAGTGACGGGCAAACTAGACCAGACCAACTTTTAGCACGGTGTGCGAAGCCAGCCTCCAGATTAGGTCGAGCTGAATCTCAGTCGGTTTGGGTTCCCCCACGTTGTGCATTGCAACACATCTTTCATTCTTTGCTTCTGGAGGGTTGTAGTTGAGGAACATCTCTCAGGGAAAGTGTTCCTTTTCAGTCAAGATGGTGTTTATCTTCTTTCCAACCCAACAGAATTTGGAAAGAAGTTATATGAAGGGTTTAGGTCTCTTTCTTATATTTCCATCAGCAAGATAATGCCAAAACTGAACAGTATGGGACCAAATTTGTTGTGAAGAGAGAAGCTGGTAGAAGAAAGATTGCATTTGAAAATGGACCAGGTTTAGCTGGGGCTGCAGAGAAGAAAAATTTCCCCATGCATCCCTAAGGTCTCTGGCCTGGAATCCTGTTGACTGCTTCACTCTATGGCAGTGTTTCTCAACCTTGGCAACTTTAAGATGTGTGGACTTCAACTCCCAGAATTCCCCCGCCAGCTTTGCTGTCCCAGAACAAAAGATTTGCTGGCTGGGGAATTCTGGGAGTTGAAGTCCACACATCTTAAAGTTGCCAAGGTTGAGAAACACTGTTCTGCGGGTTCATTCACACATCCTGCTTGCTTAGCATTTGCCAAGGACATGTCCTCAGACAGATTTATTTATTTATTTGTTTGTTTGTTTGTTTGTTTTTATTATTATTCAAATTTATGACCGCCCATCTCCACGACAGTAGACTCTGCCTACTGTCTACAGATTCTCTACTTCATCACCAGCTCCCTGTTGAGAGAGGCTTAAGTGGTGGCAGGGCAGATAGAGGGGGAGTCCCGTCCTCCCCAAACTGAGGAATGAGGAGCTTCTGGGGACTCTTGAGAGGTGGGTATTCCCACAGCTAGAACTTTTTATAAAACTTTCCATGATTGCCTGGCCTGTAAAAAGGGGAGCATCGGTTCTCTGGGCCTCCCCACCCCCCGCCCATAGCAGGTGGCAAAGAGGTGAGGGGAAGCAGCTTCCCAATGCAGCCAGCAGCTTAAATTCTGGAACCCCCCCCCCCCGCCACACATTGGTTCAGGTTGGGCGCCGCTGGGCAGGAGGAGAAAAGATGGTTGCTGCCCTGGCAATGTGTTGCGTTACATTCAGGGCTGGGCTTTTATGCCACCTCAGGAAGGAGGAAAGCAGGTGACCCCAAACAGGAGGAAGTGCCCAAGCCCACCCCACACTTCCCAGAACACACACACAGTACACACCATCTCACACCGACCCACACCCACACATACAGGGGCCAATATGTTGCTACTGCAAACAGCTGGAAGGAATTCCAGAAGCCGGGGTCATTGGACGCGCTTTCCCTGCCGTGTTGACACCCCTGGTGCCCTGCCGTCCAACAGGGAGCGGGTGTCTTCTCAGGACTTGGTGAGGGGGGCTCAGTGGCACGGTGGCTGCTGGCCAGGCCTCACCCAGAAAGTGCCGGCTGAGGGGGGACTGGGGCCACATGTGTCTGGCTTCAGCGCCCATAGCGGAAGCTTGCAGGAAGAGGGCTGCGACAGCAATCCCGCGGGTTCTCCAGGCGAGACATCCCCGCCTGCAGTTCTTCTCATGCGGTGATTTTGACCCATCCGAGTGGGCCGCGGTGCCCACCCGTGGGTGGGCCGGCCTGCATGGAGCGTATTCCAAAAATAGAGGCAGAAAGGACCAGGGTGCCGAAGAACATAATGCAGTGATTCCCACAAGGGTAACATTCTCCCTGTTGCCAAATAGCCGCTGGGCTTGGTGTTAGAACAGCAGGCTTGTTTATGAAGACACCACGGCTTTGGTCTGGCTGGCCAAAAAAGCCTTTTCCTCCCGCCTTCCGAGGCTGCCTCCGCCTCTCCCCCACTTTCTTTTCTCCCCGTGTCCCCTTTCCTAAGCTGCTGCCGGAAAGCTGGAGAAGGGAAGCTTGGCTATGGAAGCCTGGCTTCTGCGGGGATTCTTGGAAGTAGGTGGATGTTGGCGGGGGGGGGGGGCACGAGTGCCCAAGGGCCTGCCTGTGCCCCCCCCCCCACTGCAGGGTCCTCCTGGGAGAGCTGCCAATGCAATCCAGTCGGACATGGCAGCCGGCCTCCCCTGCTGCTCCCTTGACTTCCCACCTACGGGAGAGGAGGAGGAGGAAGTTTTGCATCACTGAAAAAGCGGCCAGGTTCCACAGGGGGCCATTTGCAGGCTGGCTGACATGGTGCGTGACCAGCCACAGATGCCCATTTCATAGAGAAAAGGAGGCTAAAAACACATCACCGGGCCCGGACTCTCAGCCTGACGTTGGAACACAGCAGTGCTGTGGCTAAATAACTTGCCCTGCGTCCAGGACCCGAGATGCCGGAAGCAACACCTCAGATTCTCAGCCCTACACGGCACCCCCAGCACCCAAGATCACTTCTTGGTTTCGCCTCCCTCGTACGCAGACCCACAGAGGCACTCGCAAACACGTTCCACGCACCTCCTTGCCCCTTTGGGTTGCTCACAGCCACCTCTGCCCAGTGTCCAGAATTATCCCTCAGCTGCTGGAGGAGGAGCAGAGAGGGAAGAGGGACCTAAAGAAACAAAGCAGGAGGAAGTTGAGGATGCCAGCAACAGTATGGACAGCCTGTTGCATCTTGCCCTGCTGTTTCAGGGAACTCTGTGGGTCTCTCGGTGTGTGACTGCCATCACTGCTTGCTGAACCAGCCCGTGAGTTCAGTGTATTCCGCCTTTCACTTTCCCATGATGCCCAGCCGGATGCCTCCGAGATACGCTGCCAGCAGACGTGGGCTGGTGCCAGGTCTGCCCCGGTCTCTGCAAGTGCCTCCTTCCTGTACTCCGCCTGCCTGAGGGGGAACTGGCCTTTGTAGGCTCCTCCCTCCCCACGTGCCACTCAAGTCTTCCTACCAAGGGCTGAAGCGTGGGGAGCCATCACTTTGCCTGGTGGCGGGCGGGGCACTGCCCGTCAAAAGCTCGGGCTGGATTTTGGCGCTGGGCGGCTTAATTTTGCTGTTGGAAATGAGAGCTCTAAAAGCACCCTCTGAGTCAAGAGACACTGGCCTGTCTGGGCAAAGCCAAGCCCACCCGGATTTGCCCGGGGCTGTCCTAAACAAACTGCGCTTCCGCCTGGCCCCTTCTTGGTAGGAAGAGTTCTACAGGTTGATTCCTCTGGAGGGCTGCCGAAGACCCGAGTCAAGTCCCTTTCAGGGCGCTGCTAAAAACTGCAGCTAGTTGTTTGTCTGTCTTCAGAGCCTCTGAAAACTGCACCCATGGCCTGGCCTGGCCTGGCCTGGCCTGGTGGCCTCGTTCCTTAAAACTGAACCTGCCCTCAGCCTGCCTTCCCTCAGCCGCAGCTTCCCTCCCTGTCCCCCCCCCCCCCCGTATTTTCCTGTCTCTGCTTTTCTGCTTCTGGAGGTGCCTCGCCCTGCAACTGGTGTGTGCCTGTGTGCGTGTCTCTTTCCTATTCTTTCTGCATCTAAGGCATCTTATGCACACAGAGGGAGCCGCCCTTTCCGCACCAGCTCAGTCTTCGCTCTTGGCTGCACCTGAAACGCCTCCCTTTCTGTCATCCAGTTTTGAGGCTGCCTGCCACAGCTTCCTCCGTTCTCCTCTGTTTTCCAGAGCGGCTCTTTTTCTCGACCTAGTACTACCTGCCAGTTCCCACAAAATGCTTTTAAAACAATTGTTTATGAAAATTATATTTAATCCAACTTTTATCTTAGGGTATTAAGGCAGTAAAAACAGAATACCCGGGAATAAAAGTTAAGAACGGCATTATAATTGACAAAAATCATAAGTGCATAAAGAACCATGCAAACAAACACAACCTGAATGGTCGCAGGTGCCAAATGGTTGCAACGTTTGTGCCAAGTGAGTTTAAATGGGGAGGAAACTCTTGCAGAGTTAGGGTCATGTTTCACAGAGTGACACTGACTTATTTACTTGGAATTTTTCTTTTACAGCCTATCATGCAATACATTTTGAGGCAATATACAGAGCTACAAAGTAGACGGAAACGATTTTTTAAATATAAAATTCAGTAATAAATATACAGAGCCCATAAGTAGTTTGTTAGCACTGTCGTGCCCTTGCCAAGGGGAATAAGAATGTTTTAACGTGAGTGTGCAGAACGATTTGCACATGCTTTATTTTGAGGGGATGGTACAATCCTACGGGTGCTACGGTTGGAAAGGTCTCTATGATTTTAAAGATACAGCAGCCTATTTTTAAAAAAAGAGGGGGAGAGAGATGGTCCCCACCTGCAAGGAGCTGGCAGTGGAGAGGAGGTGGTCCAGTTTCATTTAGTGTTTGGTTTCTATGTGTTTATTTGGGGAGGGGGCTGAGGACCAGGCGCCCAGGCCGAAAGGTAGCGCACTCTAGGGATGCGCTAGGGAGCCCCCCTCCAGGCCACCAACTAGAAACTGTGTTTGGCCTGTGCAAAAGACCCCTGTGAATCAGCGTCAGCTTCTAACATCCAACTGTGGCTATCACCAAACTCTGCAACAACCAATTCTGGAAATCAGTGACGTCAGGTGTGTAAAGAATTTTGCCGGTTAGCCTGGAGCTGCTGATGTCAAGAGACGACTCCCAAATTCTGCTGTTATGGCTCTTGCAGAGTGGATCCTACAGGCTTGTCTTGGATCTGGCAGAGGCTGAGGGATGCCACGAAGAGAGCAGGGGTGCATGCGAGTGCTTGTGGAGCAGCTGGGGGCGTCCTGGCTGGCACATTTCTGGAATGTGGTTCTGGCTGCCTCCCTTGGGCCTGGCAGAGGAACCCTAGCCAGCTTCCTGGGCTGGCAAGGCAGCGCCTGAGGCCAGCAGGGGTGGGGGAAGCCTGTTGTTGCACCGGCCCCCCTTTCATCCTTGGGTTGAGCTGTGGGGCTGGAGGGAGGGGCTGCTGTCCTGAAGTCATGGCCTTGGAATCTGACTTGGCCTCCCTTCGTGGAACCCTTGCAGGATTCAGATGGTAGAAATGCCCGGGTTGCCAAGCGAGATAAGGGCTGAGTTGGCTTCAGATACTTGTTGGAGTGGGTGGGTGAATCAGGAAATGTTGTGTTTCCATTGTGCAGAGTCCAAGGAAAAACAGCTGTCCCAGTAAGAAGGGAGAGGACCAACACCGGCTCCTTTGGCCGTCCTGGGAGAGCTGGGCTCCCAGATAGCCATTTGGGGGGAGAAATGGGAGGTTTGAAAGGCGAAGAAGCAGTAGAGGAAGCTGGAGTCTTGTTTCAGTGGCCTTTTTGGGTAATTTATTAGGTTTTCAGGAAAGCAGACTTATCCCATGACATTAATCTCAGCCTTAAAGTCTAAGGCCCAGTTTGAGTTGTGTGAATGATTGCATAGGCACATTCCCTGAAGCTGTGTTGCTCTGATACTCCAGGGTGTATATTTAGGCTATGCCTTTTAGTCATTTTTTAATCTCACCATTCAGTAACAGGCCTGGATGGTTTACAGACCTCATTAAAAGAGCACCCTGAATGAAAAATTACACCACATGGAATCAAGTTCCTTATAATTCAGACAAGTTCAGCTTTCAGCTACAGATTCCTGGCCCCTTTAGGGGACATGCATTAAAGCTGGAAAGGAGACAAAATGTGCTTTTTAAAAAGAGTTGAGGAGCATTTGAGAGAGCATTGGTACCTGGGCTCATTCTACTGTTACTTCTGGCCAACAGGTTTTGCAAGCTGTGGTTTTAAAACCTAGTTGACCAAAGTCAATAGTGGGAGGCCTCTATTCCTTTCTAGCCCTTTTCAGGGTGGTCACACATTTCTTGCAGCTGGAATGCCAAAGTCTGTTGGTTTTGGCTTAGGGCAGAGCTTTCCAAACTTTTCATGTTGGTGACACGCTTTTTAGACATGCATCATTTCGCGACACACTCTTACAGCAGGGCACAAGGCAGGCACTAGGACCTGCGCGGAATCCTGGCAGGGCTCGGAGGCAGCAGCAGCGCCACACACCCAGACACTGCAGCCAACAAACAGTTTGGAAAGCTCTGACTTAGGGCATTGTGTGATCCAACTATTGTGGTTTGTAACCTGTGGCTTAGCATGATATGTGAATCCAGACAATTAAGGCTTATTTAACAAACCATGGTAATTGTCTGCTTTCATAGTGGCCCATCAGGAATTTCAAGAGTGCATAGGTGCTTTTTAATGAGATATTTCACCTTGCTCTTTTTAAAAAAACCTACGTGATGTTTTCCAGCTCTGAAAGTAGAGCCCAAAGGCTCAGAACGAATGAAATCACGCTGTACTAACATTTGTCAATCCGCTTCTGAATTTGGGTATGAATTTTCCCTCTTGACTCCTCCTTTCCCACTTCTTCAGTTCTAGAAGAAGAATATTTAGGTCCAGGAAGAGATGAGGCAAAGTTGCCTCTGTCTTCCTGCTGGGTGGCCTTGGAGAGTTTGCCAGCGTTCATCCAGTTCATCCAGTCTGGCCAGGTGCTTGCTCTGCCTGGTGTGATCTTGAGGTCCGCTCTCTTGAAGACCATTCCACGAAACCTGTGTTCATCCTCTCACAGGTAGATACCGGAAAGCCACCTTTTGCCATGGGATCCTGCTGTGGGTCTAATTCGGTGGAATTCCTCATTGCATACTACAGCTTCACACCAGGCTTGGCTGTAAATCTCACCTCTCCAGGCAGTTAACCCATCATTCAGGAATTGACTTACTTGGCAGATGGCTCTCACTCATGACTTGGGTAGATTAGTCTCTTTATTGCAGGAAGAATGGCACCATACGCACACGGAAGCTTTCCCCGCCACAGTACGCAGATGCCAAATTCCGTGTTCCAGAGTCGGTTCTGTTTTTGCTCTGACCTTTCCAAATTAACAGATACTTGGTCATTCTCTTGATGGCTTTGGGAGCACCTGATAGATGTTGCCATGATGGTTCTCTCTAGCCTGGGAACTGCTGGTTCCTGCCTCACCAGCTTCATTCTTTACAACAGAGGTTTCCAAACTCTGTGTCGGGACACGTTAGGCTGCAGTGTCTGGGTGTGTTGTGGCTGCTGCTGCCTCTGAGCCCTGCCAGGATTCCGCGCAGGTCCTAGTGCCTGCCTTGTGCCTTGCTGCCTCCAAACCTGCTGTGATTCCGCGCAGGTCCTAGTGCCTGCCTTGTGCCCTGCTGTAAGAGTGTGTTGCGAAATGTTGCCCTGCTGTAAGAGTGTGTCACAAAATGATACATGTCTAAAAAGTGTGTCACCAACTTGAAAAGTTTGGAAAGCTCTGCTTTACAATAACACTTGCTGTTACTGTTTGTGACATATCCTTGAAAGGCCCTGTCTTCTGTGCCACAAAGCTGTTCTAAAACGTTTGCTGTTATAAATACTATTTCCTCATTCTGCACTCATAGGACGGATTGGGAATTTCCCGTTGGGAAGAAAAAAACAGGCCACCAAGTGCACCCAGATTCTTGCTCAATGCAGGAATCCATATTCAGCCTCTGTCTGAACCTGAGCCATGCAGGAAAGGCCACCATCTCTCTGGGACATTGGCTCCACTCTTGAACTGCTCTTGTTGTTAGTTTTTCCCCCCTACCATTCAGTCAGAATTCGCCTTCCTGTAATTCATCGATTCAATTCATCGATTCATTCATCGATTCATTCATTCATTCAGTTCATATAGCTGCCCATCTCACATATGTGACTTGAGCCCCCGTTCCCTGTCCCGTGCTCTGGAACTACAGAGAGCCTTCTGTAGTGACCTCCCTTCAGGTCCCTGAAAAATGCCGCCATGTCCTTCCCGCCCCAAGCTCTTCTCTCAGTGGGAGGAGCAGAGCGGGCGCCTTGCAGCAGTTTATGGCCTGGATATGGGGATAGTCTTTTCCACAGATCCCTTAATTTGGAGGCCTGTTGTGCTGCCAGATAGGTGGCCTCTGATGAGAGCGAGAGCCGCCAGCCAGCCTGTGCTGCTCACTGCTCCGTAATGAGCACGTCTGGTTCCTACCAGCCATTGTGTTTTCTTCAGCGCCCGGGCTGCAACTTCCAATAATAATAATCCAAAACGTTGGTGGATGTAAAGACTGCATAATGAAGCTGGCTGGGTCTCGGGAGATTAAGAGGTTACTGATGGGGCTTTTCCATTTGATCAGGCGGCCCTGAGCGTGAGAAACAGGCCCAGGGGAAGCGGTTTCCGACAAGTGCAGCCTACCATCTAGTGGATGGACATTCCTCCTGCTTTCGGACAGGCCACCCCTGTTGTCTTGGAGATGGGGGGACTCCTCTGACTGGCTCCCTTTGTCTGCCGGAGAGCAGCGGCGGCCGAGAGGTTAACCCGGAGCCCCTTCTTCCCTGCGGTGTCCCGCTGGGCTAAGGCTGCGGGTTGGCATGCTGGAAAGGCCCCGCGTTTGGTTCTAGGCCTCAGCCCAACCTCCTGATCTCTGCCGTGACCTTTTCCCTAGCCAGGCAAGGTGAGCAGGAGACCTCCTTTACGTTCTCCCCCGCCCCCAACACATACTACGGGTGGAGCTGACGGGCACCCCGGGGAGCCACGGGCAGGTCCAGCCCGTGCCATGTAGAAGCTAGAAGGAGGGGTTTTGGGGGTCCAAGAGGAAGACTTCCCCTGCAAGGCTGGCCTCAACTGAGGGTGAGCAGGGGTGAGAATCGGTAGGTAAGGTACCACCTGCTGAGGAGAGCCCCTTGGGTGACTCAGACAAGTAAGCCAAGCCATGTGGCAGCATGGAAAAATCCATCCTCTTGAGCGGGCTTAGATAATAGCTTTGTTTTGAGCTGAGTAATTGCTTGAGATTGCGTTTTAGTAATACAAAATGCTTATGGTAAAATAAAAAGAAATGCCATTCTTGCTTTATGTGCCTTAGATTTGGGGAAAACCGGTATAGGTAAGTTTAACCTTTCATAATAGGGCATACAATCTCGGTGGAAAAATGCATAGGCAGTTGAGCCGATGTGCGTATCAGGATTGAAAGAAGGTCAGGGTGCTTGATTCAGTTCTGCCTAATGCGTACTCCGTGTAACTCAAAGCCACACGTCGCCTTCAGTTTTATTAATGGATCCGTCTTAGTCTCTGTGTACCTGTTGCTTCGTAGACTTACTCCACTCCTTCTCTTTTCAGTTATAGCTAACTGTAATTCCTTTCGATGGTTGGCTTTCAGGCAGAATAACCTGTTTTTCGGTAGCACATAACTATAGCTGTTTCCCCCCATGTACACATGCTGCTTTGAAGTATCGGGTTCTCAAAAGTTCTGGGAAACTTTTTTAAAAATACAAAATTGAATGTGAGTGTGGTGGCTCAGCGGGTAAGACGCCAGGCTTGTTGATCGTAAGTTCGGAGGTTCGAATCCCTAGCCCTGTGTGCAGAGTGAGCTCCCGCACTAGCCCCAGCTCTTGCCAACCTAGCAATTCGAAAGCATGCAAATGCAAGTAGATGAATAGGTACCACTTCGGTGGGTAGATAATAGCGTTCCGTGCATGTCATGCCAGCCACATGACCGTGGAAGCATCTTCAGACAACGCTGGCTCTTCGGCTAACAAACGGAGATGAGCACCGGCCCCTAGAGTCGGACACGGCTGCACAAATGTGTGCGGGGAACCTTTACCTTTTTTTTATACCTTCTGAGAAGGGGTCCCTCCTGTGCCATCGCAGAAGCCCTGTTGATCTTGGGATTTCTTTGCTTCTTTTCTGGGAAGACTCTTCCAGTGAGAGTCCTCGAACCCCTTTCTCTCTCCTTACGCATCCCTGGTGGCTAATTGGCTCTTCTAAGCCCTGGAAAGGAAGCCTCTCTTTTAATGCTGGAGCCAGAATTAATCTCTTGGTTTAATTGAAAAGTGGCTATTGAAAAGAGGCATTTGGATCCTTGATTCCAGTAAGTTCCCCACCAGGGCTCCTTAGAGTTCATATTTATGTGTATGAAAAGCCTTTTGGATAGCTGACAGGATGTGAGCCTGTTCCAAGGGCCATGGCAGTGTGTGTGTGTGTGTGTGTGTGTGTGTGTGTAGAGACAGAACTCCCCCCCCCCCACATCTCTACAGTATGTGCATCCTGAAAACCATTTTTCTGCTTCCATATGGTTGGAAAAGCTAGTTTCCTATCTGCCTGGTTGGCCAATTGTTGGTGGACCAGAGGCTATTCAGAAAGAACCATAAGGGAAATTCCTCAGGAGTTAAACATTTACCTTTGAGCCCTTCCCAGAGAATAAAGAAGGCTTTAAAGTTTGGTGGGCTAGCAAGGCCCCCTCCAGTCTTTAGCCACATTCACATGGAAATCCCTTTGTATCAGGAGCTGCTGCAAGCTATTGGTCTGCTGTTGGGCTCCCGGAGGACATGGTGGTGCTCTACAGGAACAATGTAGGGGAAAGGGTTAAATCTAGGCCCCACAGAGTTTACAGCTGAAATTTCACCAGTGTGTGGAAAGCTCAGGCAACTTTGTGAACAGGGACCGAACTATTTCCTTGCCCTGGCAAGTGCACGGTCTCTCTTTAGTTAGATGATGAGCCAGGCTTTTCTAAGCCGTGGCTGAGGAACATCTCGGCAACTGTGTGGTCTTTGTTCTCCCACTAACTCAGATGTGAAAGTTCAGGAGACAAATGAAGGTTTGCCACGTTGGCAGTCAAACCGGCATGTCCTATCTTGACAGCTCTAAGGTTGGAGCTGGTCAGGTTGATGGAGATGGTCTCTGACCTCTTGGGGAGGCAGGGCACATGATCAGCAGGGGAGGTGTGGACTGCCAGTCTTTGCCAGCCGAAAAGGGTGAACCAAAGGGAGAAGGAAGTGGATCTGTCTGAAGGAACTATTCCAGTCCCAACTTAAACTCAAGAGGAGAAGATGTTGGCTCCTTTTCTGGCAGCTTCTTCTCTGGGCAGAACACTTGCAGCTGGCTCTGTTAACATGAAGTCTGTCTGGACAGCCCGGAAGGGTGGCAATTTGGCACCTAGTTTCGAGATACTTGAGTGGAGGTTGATTCAGATACCTGTGTAGTCCACTGCCTTGGCTTCCTTGCAGAGGTCTCTGCAGATAATGTCTAGAAAGCACTTTGGCTGCAAATGGAGACATGCGCATTTCAGCTGCAATCAAAGACTGTTTCAAAGTAATAAGTTGTGAGCGGGTCTGGAAGGAGGAACCACCAAAGCGTGGGGAACAAGCCTGAGTTGTAACAGTCTAGAAGTGACAGAGATTTGTATCTGGCACTCAGTTTCTCATGGTGCCCGTCTGCCGGTTTGCTGGGTTCCCTGGAGCTTGCCTGTGCCTGTTGGAGGGTGTAATGATGTGCTTCTGCCAACTGCCCCGTGGCTGATTGCACACATGACTACAGTACCTCAGAAGCATGTCCAAGAGGTGGAAATCAGGGTGTGCCTTAAGGCTGGCAGCTAACTCTCTTCCATGTGGTGATGACGATACACCCCACAAGCAGTCCCAGAGCCAGCTGGGGGCTGTTTGTGAAGAGGAGCTTGAGAAAGGCTGCAAAACAGCTTGTAGGTCTGCTCTTCTAATTGGACATTTCTGTGCAACAGTTGGTACGCTGGAAAGGAGTTTATGGCATTGGAAGGAAATTGGATCTGGGCAAAGAGAGCGGGCAGAGAAGAGGGAGGGCGACCGGCCACCTGGAGCAGCTCACCAAGAGGGCCACAGTGAGCACCGTCTAGGGATACTTCTGGTCTGAAAAGGGTAGAACAGCAGAGAAGCTGGAACCGCTGCTATTCTGTTGATGGACCATGGGAGTAAGGACAGTCCGGGTCAGTGTTTCTCAGCCTTAGCAACTTTAAGACGTGTGGACTTCAACTCCCAGAATTCTGGGAGTTGAAGTCTACACATCTTAAAGTTGTCAAGAGAAACACTGGTCCAGGTTCTTCATAGTGTTGACTCTTGGTTGCCCACTCCAAAGTCTTTCCATGCCCAGAGAGGGTTCTGAGGGGTCATAGAATCATAGGGTTGGAAGGGACCTTGGAGGTCTTCTAGTCCAACCACCTTCCCAAGGCAGGAACCCTCATACCATCTTGGACAAATGGCTGTCCCATCTTTTCTTGAAAACCTCCAGCGATGGAGCATCCACAGTCCTGGGAGGCCAGCTGTTTCACTGCTTAATAGTTCTCACTGTCAGGAAATTCCTCCTTATTTCCAGGTTGGATCTCCCTCTGACGAGCTTCCACCCATTGCTTCTTGTCCTACTGTCAAGTGCTATGGAGAATAAATCAGACGTCCTCTTTCCTGCGGCAGCCCTTCAAGTATGGGAAGACGGCTATCATGTCTCCCCTCCGTCTTCTCTTCGTTAAGCTAAACATACCTCGTTCCTTTAGCCGTTCTTCATAGGATTTAGCCTCCAGACCCCTTATCGTTACATTCATTGCATTCTTGTGCCAGCCCAGTACCCCTGGGGGCTCTCCCCATTGCAAGGGAACATCTGCAACAGCAACCCGTTCATGGATGCAAGCGGAATTCTCCCCATGTTGGGGGATCTTGAAAAAGCCAGTGTCTGCTTTGTCCCAGACTCAGAGGAGAGGAGTAAAAGCCCACTGCAAATCCTCCTGCTCAACACGGGGACTTGGCCTGTGCAGGCCTTTCCTCTGATGTGTGTTCTGCTCCCCATTGTGTTGTTCTTGAGCGATATGTCCCACCTTTCTCCAGGAGCATAAGTGGCTTTCTTCCTCCGTTCACTTGTGCTCTGGGTAAGACTGTTACTGTGTGACCATCATGGAACAAGTGTGGCCATCTGGCCCTGGCATTTCTGAAATCCAGCCCTGTTCCTGGGGTAGAGCAGTCTCAAGTAGGCAGGGGCACACTCGGAACCGTGCCAGGCCCTGAGTGGGGAGGAGTGTTCTTCAGGATCAGCCCTACATCATTAATCCATTAGAGTGATGAAAGTATGACTGATCTCTGTTGTGTGGCTTGCTGTAGGCTAACATAGCTACCTCACCAGTAGGTGGTTTATTTAGCAATCCTGAAGTGGATCTCTAAAAAAGCCTCGTGAAAGAGGTGGTGATGGAGTTCTTGTTCTGCAGATGAGGAACTGAGCTTGTCTTGATCAAGGCCATTCAATAGTCAGCAACAGAAAGCCCAGCCAAATCTCTCTGTTTCCCCT
Organism: Charina bottae; assembly: GCA_023362775.1. NCBI lineage: Eukaryota > Metazoa > Chordata > Lepidosauria > Squamata > Charinaidae > Charina > Charina bottae. The sequence goes on along the minus strand of JALMGJ010000013.1, from coordinate 3,817,460 downwards.
CACTCTTCAAAAGTACTAGGTGGCTCTCCAGATCTTCTACAGTACTGTAGAGCACAGCTTTCCAAACTCTGTGTCACGACACAAGTGTGTCACCTACAGGGCCCAGGTGTTTCGCGTCAAAACCTGGAAGCGCTGATGGCTGCGCACATGGCGGCGGGGGGCCATCAGCGCTTCCGGGTTTTCGCACGGCACACAAGGACACCGCCACCGCTGCGGCGCGCGAAAATCCGAAAGTACTGCAGTGGTGGTGGCGTGCAAAAACCAAAAGCAGCGGCACTTCCGGGTTTTTGCGCGCCACCGCAGGAGCGGTGCTTCCGGGTTTTTGCGCGCCACCGCAGCAGTGGCGCTTCCAGGTTTTCTCACGTGCCGCCGTTGGTGTGTCGCCGCAGGAAAACTTTGGAAAGCCCTGCTGTAGAGGCAGCAGCCAGAGTCATCAAGGGAATCGCCAGTGGCATCCTTGCAGGGTAAAGTCCGGCAGGCTCGTTCGGGGAAGTCCGAGCAGAACCCCCACCATCTCCTAAGTCTCTGCCTGGTTGACTTTACATTTTCTAAAAATAACATTAAACGGGAAGTTGTCTCTCTGTGACACTAAAGACCAGCCTCCAGCCTCACCTTTGTTTACTGGCGGGCTTCTGGGCCCACAAATATTCATACAAAATCAAAATGGCCAGGTTTGTTGGGAATGTGTTCTCCTGCTTCCCTGTTAAAAAAAAAAAAGGGGGGGGCAGAATTTGGCTCTGGAGTTGGGAGCATCCTGGAAGGCTTGAGAAAATTGGAGGGAGGAACTTCACTAATTTGCCTTCTGGGAAATGGGTGTTTTGCTGTGTTGTTAGCCATTTTGTGAGAGCGCCCATGATGTGCCATCAGTATTCTCAGTGTGCTCTCAAATATGAGACCATGGTGGTTTGGGCAGGTACACTGTTTGCGTTCGTGGTCCCGCTGGGATTCACCTCCATATTTAGGAAGTGGAGGGTTCCTCTCCAGTGCTCTGGCCGGGCCTGACAAGCAGTCACTTCCTCTCTCCAGTTGGTGACCCCCCAATTTGCCGAAAGCCCGGTCCACCCAAGCAGCGGTGATTCAGTCCGCGTGGGGTTGAGTCTGCCTGGCGTTGCGTGAGGCTGACGTTGCCTGCGTCCTCTTCCTCTGGCACATATCTGGCATCACCGAGCTCAGCTGGGTTCAGATTCCAGTGGGGGGGGGGGCAGCTCTTCAAAGTGGCTCCCCAAAGCAAGAAGGCAGATTGGTAACGGTGGGAGCCATGACCGCCAGGCAGGAGAGTTTGAACCTCCAGAGAGAAGGCCGGAGCGGAAGAGACAAAGATCTTGCAGTCTGGGTGATGCATCGGTGTTCCTGGAGCAAGACATCCAGCAAATGACTCACAGCCTCATGTGTGGGATATTTATATATATTTCCTTGTTCTACGGAATGAAGGCTCACTTTAGCCTCAGTGTTCTGTTTCCTGTACTTGAAGAAATGCACTTCCTACTTCTCCCCTCCCCGTGCTTATTTCTGGGCAGAATAATCCCGCGGGGAGCTGGGCCGAGCTCCGCTGGTTCTTTTGAAACATCTGGGTCTGGAGGTTTCGGTTTGACTGGATGCTGTAAGCCAGACTTGGGGCAGGCTCCCTGATTGGAGAGCCGTGGTGGGGTTCCCATTCCATTTCTGCGGACTCTCTGCCTGCTCTCCCTCGGTATTTCCCTGCCTTTGCTGCAGAAACAAGATAGTTATGGCAGCAGACAGGATTCTGAAACTACCTGAGTTTTTAGAGGGATAAAGAGAAGTGATACGGATCTTGCGGTTCTTTTCTGTATTTATTTATTTGTTTATTTTATTTATTTATTATTTAAATTTATATGACCACCCATCTCCCCCAACCGGGGGACTCTGGGCGGCTTACAATAAAAAGTGATGGTTCATCTGCACCCCACGCTGGTGGGGAGAGGGCTTGAAGCCAGCGTTGGGTGGGCCAAGAGCAGAGATGGGTGGGGTCATCCTACTGTGCCGTTCTCTTTCTCTCTCTTGCCAAGATCACTTACCAACGGTCCTAACTGCACGTATCCAGCGGGCTTTTGGAATTAGGCCAAGGGTCAGCGGCATCCGCGGGGGAGGAGGGTCAAACAGGTTAAGAAGGTAGCTTCAACCACACGGTTATGGCCACCATCTTGGCTTTTTGACCACCCTGTCCTCCGCCAAGGGTTGCAACTGGCTAACTGTTTCGGCTCTGCCGACTCGGGCCCGGCTCCTGCATTTTGTGGCTCAAGGTGAATCTTTTCCTGGGAGGGAAGCTCACCTGATGCCCCACATCCATCCACCCCGCCTTCTGGTTGGACTTCCTCCTCTCAACTTGGCGTGGAGTGTGGGGAGAAGCTCTGTTTCTCTGCCACCTCCCCTCTGGGGATGCAAAGCGGGAATCATTTAACTCAGAGCTTTCCAAACTGTGTGTCGGGACACGTTAGTGTGTCGGCTGCAGCGCCTGGGTGTGTCGCGGCTGCTGCTGCCTCCAAACCTGCCCTGCCAGGATTCCACGCAGGTCCTAGTGCCTGCCTTGTGCCCTGCTGTAAGAGCGTGTCGCGAAATGATGCATGTCTAAAAAGTGTGTCACCAACATGAAAAGTTTGGAAAGCTCTGATTGGATGCCTCATCCCAGTGGAAGCAAGCAAGCCCAAAGAGACAGATTCCTTGGGAGCTGCCAGAAAGAAAAACGGCTCCATTGGTGGGTTGTGGCAGGGAGGGAGCCTCAATCCCCTCTGGGTTTTTCGTTCCTCCTCCCAACAGACCCCAGGACTGAGTGCCGAACGTGTTTTGCTTCACGTATCCTCAGGCCCAAGTACAGATCTTCATGCTTCTGCACACTTGTAGGTTTCCTTCTAATCTTGTATTCCGTTTCTCCTATGTGTACCTTGGCATTCATATCCCGAACGTCAGGAATGGGGGAAACAATGTGTGCTTTTTTAAAAAAAAAAAGGTGATAGAAATATTGCAGTGGAACGGCTTAATTTTGCCAGCGTTCGGTTCCAGAACCTCTCCTTTGCATTAGGACATTTTAAGGGTTTCTGGCTAAGAGAGCTCTGTGGAGGCATGGCAAAGGGAGCCTGTCCTGCATCATGGGTGCTCAGAGAGGCACCGGAACAGGAGTGCCACGATTGGGTTCTGCTTATGAACTCCCAGGTAACTTTAGGTGCCAGGTTCTGCCCACTTGGAGGCCAAGTGCTCTTGGTCTGATCCAGCAAGATTTTTATCTTCTTCAGGGGTGGCTCTTCTCATTTTGAAAATAGACCCGTGGCAGGCTACACTTCTCCCGGTGCGATGAAGAGGAGGAGTCTTGCTAGAATGAGATAAGAGTCCTGTAGCCCAGAAGAGGGTGGAAGGATGATCAACTTCTCCTGCTGGTCTGGGCAGGATGAACCGCAGGCCACCAAGACTTTCTGACCGAGAAAGTGAAGAAGTCGTCTTTATTTGCAGCAGGCGGCTCTGATCTGCTGCTCTCCAGAACTTCACTGCTATCAACCTGTGGCCACATTGGCTGGGCATCTTGGCATGTCCAGGCTGGAAAGGGAAGCAACATAGGCTTCCCCTTAACGCACCCTGTAGCCATTTCGAGCTCTTACAGGCCTCCCCTTCCCAGGCATTTGAGCAAGCCTGCTGTCCACTACCTGCACCCGATCTCCCCCCCCCCCCCCCCGCCCCCCAGTCAGTCTCCCACCTGCCTGCTCCTCTCAATCTCCTCCCTGTCCTGAAGCCTCGCTTGAGGGTTGCTGCAACCCTGTAGAGCCCAGGGGTTGCTATTCGGTGTTTCCGTGCTGCCATCTAGTGGTCGCTGGGAAGAAGTGGCCAAAATACAGGGGAGGTAGGAGGAATTGGCAAAGGCGGCTTGCATTGGAAAACAAAAGGAAAAAAGCTGCATGAAATCATAGAGCCTGGATCAATTATGCACATCAAGTAATTTCTCTTATTTTGAATATTCTATCCTGTATTCTTTGTATGGTTCTTTGCCATTCTGCATATTGTCCGGTGACTGGAAAAAGACAAGAAGCTTGATAGGGCACTGAGTCCTGATAATCATCATTGTCACTGGATTCTGATTGGATTGCATATACACCAGACCTGGAGAGTTGGCAATGCAGCTGCTGTTCCAGTTGTGGATGCTGTGTCTGAGCTTGCCAAAAGCTGCGTTGTGGCTGGGGGGAGGCGCAAAATGGAATCTTTTGCATGCTGCTGCTGAAGTATGGAGGAATGAGCAGTGCAGGCTAAGATGCCAGAAGAAGGCGATGTTCTTGACTTGGGTGAGCTTTCTTCTTCGGGGCTTCTCTGTGGTTCTCCCTGTCTGATACAGTCATAGGGGGAATTGAGAAGATGACACTTTACTCCTCCCCCAAAATGCCCAGTAGACCGGCTGACTAGCCTGAAACACAGACATTCCCCAGGCTGAGCCAGAAGGTGACTCAGCTTTAAGAAGAGCAGAGCAGCTCTCAAGAATTGGCATGGAGTGTGTGAGTGTAGGGCGTGTGTGATCAGAGGACAGGTTTATAGTAACCGTCTCTTTCAAGAAATGGAAAGTGCTGGGCGTTTGTGTGCTCCCCTGTTCATTCTTGTAAGTCCAGGTTGCAGGGGGGGAAACATGGCTTGTCTCGCTTCCATTTGCAGAAGAGCTGCTTGATGTTCCTGGCACAGAATCTCACTCACAATCTCCCCCTTGCTTTGCGGCTGCTGAAAACAGCACCTTTGTCTCTCGCACCTGAGAAGAGTGCGTGGAGGGGATGGTTTGAGACTCTGTGAGGTCTGAAGGTTGCACCCAGAGAATGAAGGCGCCATCCTGAGGCATTGGGGGTGTCCAGGAACAGTCAGTTTTTTCAGTGCAGAATTTAAGCACTCTCCATAAAATGAGCCTTGTCATGAAATACCTTGCTGAAGCTTGATGTATTGTAGACCAGTTTCCTCAACCTCAGCAACTTTAAGACGTGTGGATTTCTAGAAAGCAGGACGGCCATACTTCTGTGTTCTCCTGATCTAAAACCCTTTTTTGCATTTGCTCACATTCACTCCTGTCAGCCCTTCCATCTCACTTTCCTCCCTCGGTTGCCTCCGAGGCAGACTGCTGCTTGTCACAGGAGTCCGTGGTTATTGCTCAGAATCTCCCCCAAGCAGGAGTCATTCAACAGTATCGTAACAGAAGGATCCGGCTGCAAAGCACATTGATACATCCCAGTGGTGGTTTCAGCCTGGCTGAGACAGTTTAATCATCCCAGAACTGAGAAAGTTATTTTTGACTTACTTTATCAGAAACAGCAGAGACAGCTGTGGTTGAGGGAGCCAGAAATTCGGTTGGCACAGGAAATTCTTTCTGCAAAGGTAAAATGCATAGGTAGAAAAAAAATCCTTTCTTGGCAATCTAAGTTTTGGAGTTCCCCAGAATTTTACCGAGATTGCTTTGAGATGCATGCTATTTTTATCATCCTCCCCCGCATAACTTCAGTGATATTGGTCCATTCTTTGGGGGACAGTGCGCTACAGAGGAAATTGTAGAACAATGTAGTCAAAACCCATGAGATGTTATCTGTAGGAAAGGATTGTCCAAGTTCTGCCTGAAATTTACTGTCATAAGCTCAGTTTAAAGGGAAGTGTGGCGCCTTGTAGAAATGCACCAAGCACTAACTGATTAGGGACATCTTAGCAAGTAATTGGGAAACCTGCACCTGATGAATGTCTGCCTGAATGTATCATTCCCCTGATCAGTGTTAATCGGACAGACAAGACATACTGTGAGTGCGTAAAGCCTAATTCGCAAAGCCATCGTAATATACAGGATTGAACAAAATCTACAGTTCATATACTGTATATAGTGCATATAGAAATTCAGGTGACTGCAATGTCCATTTCCCTGGAGTGAAAATTCTGAGCATCCTAGATTTTTTTTTTTTAAAATCTGAGCATGAGAACATGGTAATGTTATTTTCAGAGGTGAAAAGAGAGAGAGACCCTGCTCCCCACATCTTTGGTCTACATGGATCTAGATTCTGACCTACAGCAACTGGTCTATTATAATACGAGTATTTGCTGCTGCGATTGTGGTGAGCCATCCAGCGATTGTGGATGGTCGAGCTACTCTGCTGTCATCTGTGCGAACTGACAAACTTTTGGACAAGGACAGTCCCAGTTCTGCTTCTGATGCTTCTTTTTAATGGAAAGGCAGATTGAATTAGATTTTCCATTGGTTCTTCCCTGAGCTTGTCCCTCCCACGTAACCAGACTGTTGACATTTGTGATGCCACAGGCAAAGGTGAGTCTCTGGTCAGGGAGTATGCATTCTCTTAAAGAAGGTGGAATGGGAGTGGGCAGATCTGACCCACCTTCTGGGAAATCCAATAGGAAGCTCTGCCAGAGACCCGAATGAGGGTTGTGCCAGAGCTGAGCTCATCTCGAACAAGACCACCTCGGCACCAGGAGCCTTGAGTAGGGTTGTCCTCGAGTAAATGAAAGGGAGTGGTGCCACTTTGCATTTTACACCCCCAAATTTAAGGGTGTCTTGGATGGCAGAGGATGGAGATTATAGCTCTTCTGTTTTTTTTCTGGCTGCCCAGGAACAAATATATGTCAGGGGTAGTGCTTGAATTAAAAGCAAAAACTCCAGCAGTCTTTTCCTAAGGGCATCTTCATTGTACTCATAGGAAAGAAATGGTATCTAAGTAGTTCTTTTCCACCACCATAGGATGGGAGACAAAGATTCTCATTGCTGGTTTAGTAATAATACTGTTATTTCAGTGGCACTTTCAGTTTCCTTTCTTTGTGTATCAGTGAAAAGGTCCTTTAAAACATAAAAGAACACCCAGTGTCAGGTTGTATCTAAATGGAGATTGCCAGGAACAATTGCCCACTGTCTTCTCCTGGTTTTCTGGCAAGGATCTGCCATGATGTGATTGCCCAGTGACGGCAAGCGTAGCCCTCTGAACAAAAGTGGCAGTATCTCCATCCTTGGGTGATAATTCATAGCTTGATGGTCCTCTGTTTCTGTACTTGAGAAGCCGGGGCGTGTTAAGATGCCACTGGGGTGGCCTTTATTAATTTCATTAGGGCCAGCCTTTGACCAGTGTCTGTGGGTGTGTCAAGGGAACGCATCATGTGCATCTGTAAGTGTCAAGGGAACGCAGGGCATCCGTTCTCTGTTCGCCTGCCTGCGCTTCATGGATTAGTATACCCACCTACTCTCACCACTGCGGCAGCTCTCTCTGCCCAATGCTGGAGACCCCCTTTGGGTCCCCTTTGGGGGGCCTGGGAAGTGGACCTTTTTGATGGTGGCCCCTACCAAATATTTATCCAGAGATAAATCTGGGAATCTTCATCCCAATTCATCTTTTGGCTTTGCCTTAAAAGGAGCTCCTTCATTCCCCAACACTTTTTAAATGTGTTCCTTTAATCTGCTTCTAATGTCATTAATGAGGTTTAATTAGGGCCCTTTCTATTGTTCTTAGTGACAGAACGTTCAGCATTCAGTTTCCAATTTTTAATATTTTTTTGTGCTGTCCTGGGAATTTAATTGTAAACAGAGAGAGGGAATTGATTACGTTACTCCTTGATTCTGAATGGAATCAAGTGACAATTGGAAAAGGAACCCATTTCATGTGTAAACTGTTTCAGAAGTCGGGCAGGCTCAGTCTCTTCCTACCAGTGCGCTACTGCTGCGGTCACCCGCCCTGTTCTGTGCGATTCTGCGTCCAAGCTCTTGTGGCTCAAGAGAAAGGAATTTAAAACGCAGGAGTGTTAACGGCAGAGCGGCCGGAGGGACTGGCGATGGGAAGGCAAATGCCACTTTGGGGTGGTGTTTTTCTGCCAGCCACGTTTTTCATCCTGAGCTACGTCTTTCGCATAGCTGGGTTCTTGTACTGGGCCAGGATCCGGAGGCAGAAAGGTACTGTTCTTTGGGTAGCCAATTGAATGCGTGTGGAAAAGGGGGAGGGAGTGCGATGCTTCTCCTGACCTCGTTTAAGGCAGTAAGGTTGGCTTACTGGATCAGTGAGGTTTATTTAGGGCCCTCCTCCGCTTGCATCCCCTGGTTTCCGGACCTCCCCTGGTGCTCCAGGACTGCCGCCAAGCGTCTCTGGGGAAGGTGGTTTTTGACCTGTGGCCTTGTAGCGGCCGCCAGGCAGTTCCTTCGGCCACAGCGTCGTCGGGGCCTGGTGGGCAGTTCTATCCAGACCCCCGCAAGGAAATAGTAATAATACTAATATTAACGGTGGTATTAATATTAAATACAGAAGTAAGGGGAGATCTGGAATAGTCAGTTCTCTTTCAGTTTGCATAAAAGGCAATGCATTTATTCACAGAAAGTCTTTATCTTTATTGCAAACAGAGGACTAGCTTAAACAGAGGCTTTAAATCAGGATTAAGAGAATGGGAGGGGGAGAGAGACATCTGTCAGTGGATATGAAGCTTAATATCAGTAGTCTCTCAGCATTCTCCAGCTCCAGTGGGACACCCCTGTCCTTCCACTTCTGCCTCTTTTCCTGCTGAACTTCTGACTGTCCCAGAGGCCCCTGGATGGCCCCTGCGGGAAGCTGGGGCTCCTTGTGCTTGGGGTGCTGGCCAGGCCCTTGGAGAGTCGGGGAATGAGAATGGCACTCCGAAGCCTGGCCGGTGCTCCAAGAGGAGGAGCAAAGGTGGGAGAAGCCAGGGGCTGTCCTGAAGCAAAGACGGGGAGCAGGAAGCTTTGTGTACATGCATCAAGGGCCCTGGGAAAGTCCTGGCCCTAAACTCTGCCTTTTTATAAATTAAGGGGAAATTGGGAAGATCTGTGCAGGGTGAACCAGACAGGCAGATGGTACAAGAAGCAAATCTGCTCCACGCAGCCAGTTCTGCAGACTGGGTGGCTCAGCTGGGAAAAGCAATTGGCATTTGATATTTTTAGTATTGGGTTTTGGTGTCTGAACAGTCGTTGCTCTATATTAAACGTCCCAAGTAATGGAAGAACTTCCATGTTAAAATCCCAGGGAACTTTCAGGCTAGTGCAACCCTTTCAAGTCCTTGCATAATTAACCTGTCTAGTTCTTTTTGGGTGCCCCCCCCCCAAAAAAAAAAGTCAGAAGATGTCATGGGGGAACATGGGGACATTACAAACGGGAAGCACCATCTGGGTCTTTTAAAATTGATGAACGAGACTGGGAAGCTACGCAGAAAGAAACTTTGCCTGAAAACCAACTGGTAGAGACTAGAAAGTTGTGTAATTTGGAATAGTGATGCTGGATGGAAAATTATTTGCTCCCTTTTGTTGCGCAGAAAACGTCCTATTTCTAACAATAGATTGTTTAAAAAACGTAAGTGGTAACTCGGTGACTGCAAAGTGTAAAAGCCCCATTTTCCATTACAGCAGGGCTTTCTAAAGTGCCGCCGTTGGCGACACACCAACGGCTGCAGCAGCGGCGACGCGCATGGGGGCGGGGGCGTGCATGGCGGCGGCGGCAGCCTCTGCTAAAATGCGGAAGCGCTGATGGCGCGCCGCTGCTGCCGCCACCGTGCACGCCCCCACTGCCGCTTCCAGGTTGTGTGGCGACACACCAGACTGTGTGTTGCGACACACTAAAGTGTCGCGACACAGTTTGGAAAGCTGTGCATTACGGGATCTTTATCCTGATTGGCTCAATTTCCTCCCTTATTGCCTGCTTGTAGATTTTGGAACTTTTCTTCTGGACCAGCTGAAGTTGCTTTGTTATTAACACTGCAGGAGGACGGCTGTGCTAGTCATAGCTGAGCACTTTTCTTTGCCTTGCTTTGCTTGACTTAAAACTTAGTATGAAGAAAATCTACGCTACAGAGTAGAAATAAAAACATCTTTTAATATTTTTTCTTTCCAGTTTCAGCTTTCTCCATTGTAATTTTATTTCCTTCTGCTTAGCTTTTTTCTAAAAGTTCCTGGATGTTCAGTCCACCTGGAAGGCAGAACATTTGGGAAGGCTGGCTTAGCGTGTGAGTGGAATAAACCCCGGAGGAAAACACAGATTCTCCTTGACTTCCCTTTGTTCACGTGTGCAAGCATGGCTGGGCTGGGCAGGGAGAAGCGGGCTTCTGAGCCACTGATGGGATCCTTTGTGCCTCTTCTGCCTTCCTTGCAGAATAAGTGAGCCTGTGTGAGCAGGCCCTCCCCTCCAGAGGCCAAGAGAAGCGGTGCGGTGCCCCGGAAATTCACTTCGATGTAGACGTATTCGCCTGGGCATTGGCGGAGGGTGTGCACAAACCACCCGATTCAGCTCCAGCCCTGATTTAGAAAACAGCCTGCTTCGCCTCAGACAAACTGGAGACGGGCCAGTTCTGCTCTAAGCCTGAATCACAATTCGAAAATAGCAATCCCTCTTTACCAGCTTTTGAAATCTCCAAGCCGCGATAGAATGAATGAAATTTTCAGGAATTGTGACCTCATTATGAGAGAATGATTTGCATCAGAGCTTAGACAACTATACTGGTATTTTTATGCTTGATGTTTTTAAGTTTAGAAGGGAATTGGGTTGTTGTTTTTTTCATTTGGGGACAGAATTGAGTAAAATTGGGCAAGCAAAGTTGACTCTCCAGGCTCCTGGCTTTTTGTGCAACAGGAGCTGACTCCTGTTTTTTTTAAGGGCAATTGTTAAGAAAATGACATGCCAAATAGAAATGACCCACACAGAATTTCAGAAAGATAGGTGTGATTGTGTGTGTGTGTTTCTTCATCTGCATGTTTGTATGTAAACAGTCTTAACACAAATTGAGGGAGTGATTTGTTTTGCCTCCCTCCTATGGCTTTTTTTTTTTTTGGGGGGGTAGTTTGCATGAAAGTAGTGTTCCTCCTTCATAGAGGATTCCCTAATGAGAAACTTGCAAAATTGCAAAAAGTGCACGGGCTTTTGCTTTTAAGAATGTCATAATTGTTGTTTTCCGCTCAATCTGCATGGAAGGTGCAGAAAGTGTATTAGAGGAGAGGTGGATGATGGGCGTGGTGTGGACAGTTGGCAGAAGCAGAAGGACTTGGACGGACGCCTTTTTCTGAGGAAGCACCTCCCCGCTCTCGGACCCCACAGGATCCCTCCGATGTTTTCATCTCCCTTGCTCCTAGGAGGGAGAGCCTGCAAAGAACCCAACTCTAGAACAGACCTCTGGCCAATCCCTGTTCCTGTCTTCCTGGGATGGGAAAGTCTGGTGTAAACCGCCAGAGTGATAAGAAAACGAGGTTGCCTTCTGCCTTTCCCCACCCAGAGTTTTCCTTAGGTAATGCATTGTGCAGAAATGACCCATCTCTGCAGGCGCCCCAGATTCTGAGTCATTTGCAAAGCTCGGGGACAGTTCAGAGTAAGACTCGGTTTGGCTTCCAAGAAGCTTTGATTTCAAGACTTGTCAGAATCAGTTTGATTGATGCTTTGATCAGGGCTGCGGCATACTTGAAAAGATGTCCGTTTTTCATTTATAGTTTTGTCGGCACGGCCTCAGTGGGCACATGCTCACATACTGAAGGAGATGAGTAACTACAGAATTGTGACGGAAGATCGGGAATCTGGTAGCACCTTTTCCAATGAACAACTTTTATTAAAAGGCATAAGCTTTCGAAGCGGGTGTCCTTTAACAAAATGTATTACAGTACTCAGAAAATTTACCGTCTGATTCCTGATTCTTTGCTGCCATAGATTATGTAGCAAGGCTCTCTTCTTCCAAGGCTTACAGAATGGTGAGTGCTGCTGCTCTCCTGAATTAACTCATTCCAGATTGGGGCACGCCTGCCTGTGCTGGGGCAGAGTCCCTGCTTTCCTTGGCATCTGCAGGTGAGGCCTCTGCTAGTCGAAGTGGAGAAGGGTGAACTGAAGGCACGGGTGGTCTGAATTGATCTGGAAGAAGGAGGCATCCTTTAGGAGGGAGGGAATCGTTTTCTGGCTTTGCTTGCAGGTTTTCTTGCGGGGGCCTGCTGGAAACCTGGAACCCAACACTTTTGTATCAGAGCGTGACCGTTTCACAAGGTAGCTGCAGAAAAAGAGGGTTTGGAATCAGATGCTCTTGAGTCTTTCGCTGGGCCTTCTGTGATGATTTTGCTGCCCCGTCTACGGTGGTGGCCGTTGCTCCGCCTCCGTTCTGCGGTTACTCTGGCCTGGATCACCAGCCATGGCGGCTCTGCCGTTCCTGGTGGCCCCGGCCTCGGTCAGGACTGCTGGGCACCAACTGGTTCGTGTTGGAGGGTTGAGGGGCAATGTGGCCAGGGACGTGATGGCAGCTGCAAAGAGTCAAGGAGACTAGGCAACAGGCTGCTTATCAGAAGGACTCTCTGGACAAAGATTAACCAGCCAGAGATAAGCTGGCCAGGCCTTCCTGCTGGTGAGAAGGAGCTTATTATTGGCTCTTGGGATAGTGGCACGGGTGGGGGTGGGAGAAGGGCTTATCTCTGGAATCCAAGAGCCAACTGGAAGGAAGAAGTGTGGGAATGGCAGATGCCTGGGGAGGAGAAATAGCTTCAGGCCCTCGGTGGTTTTGGGGTGATGGGGAAAAATCCAGAGCTTCCTGCCCTCTGTGAACCCCACTGGACTTCCTGACCAAAGGAGCACTGCCTGGCTGAAAGAGAACAAACAGTCGCTATAAATAGCGGAAGAAGGAGAAGAAGAGGAAGACAAGGACCTTATCTCTGCTCTGAGCACTCCAAACTGCCATTTCTCAAACCGGTGCTGCGGAGCCAAGCCCTCAGTCCTCGGCCTTGTCTGTTACTGGATGCATTTGTGACTGGTGAAAAGGCTGCCGCACCAACAGAGATGCAGAAGGAAAGAGCGGACCCTTGTTTTCCTCTCCGTGTCATATTGTGTCAGCGCATCTGATGCCCTGCAGTTGACCGCAGAACCGGCAACGGAGTCTGGAGGGAGAGACAGTACACTGCCCTGTTTTGGGAAGAGGACGCGAACGGCCATCTACCTTCTCCATCCATTTGCGGCATGAAGATGCACCCTGTCTCGATGGAGCAAGTGGGATCCTTTAGAAGGCAGAATTGTCCTTCTGCTCTGGGTGCCTGAGTAGTTGAGAGTGTCGCGGGACGCCCTGGATTATACCCCATCATCCCCTGGAAAGCAGAACCTCTTTCGCTCCCCCCAACCAGAAAGTTCAGCCAAGGCTTTTTTTTACTATGTGCCTCTGCCTGAATGGGGAAGGGTCCTGGAAAGAGCAGGGGTTTCCTCCAAATGCTGTCCTGGCTGGATGAACCCTAACCCATTGTGAAGTGAAGCAGGAAGTTGGCCAATCTCCTGAGCACTGCTGAATTGACCGCGTTGGTGCCTTAATCTCCCTGCCTCCCTTTCTCCAGAAAACCCCAAGCTTTTTACTGAAGGACCCCTTTTCTCCAAACCTCCAAGGCAGCAGCTCCAGGGTGTGCAGGCTGGTTTCTGGAAGAACCAGCACAGGCGCTTCCTTTCATGGCTGATCACAGAGGAGGAAGCTGTGGGAGGAGCTGTGGGGAGGAAGCCAGTGGCAACTGCACGGGGCTGGGAGGTCCCGTTGAAGATGTCTTACGAGGGAAGCAGGAAGATGGAAGAGTTCCGCTACACCCCGAGGATTTAACGCAGCTTGCCCTGCAACCCCAAAGGGCCATGTGGCACGTTTACAGAACAGGAAGGGAGCTGAATGCCCACCTTGCGTGCCAGATGTGTTGCGTTGGTCAGTATACCCCTGCCTGCCTTGCGCCTTTCTTTGTGGGGGAGGGTGAGAAGTGGAGCAAGTCTGAGTCCAAACCTAACCGTGTTCGTTCAAGAGTACGAGCTGTGGAATTCAGTTCCTTTTATTTGGGTGTAAGGTTGGAGCTGGATGCATTTTATCTTTCGAGTCCTGGATGGGCCAAACCATCATTTTGCCCTAGATAACATTGCAACCTTGAATATTGTTGGGTGCTTGTGTAAGGTCTCCAAGGATGGAAGGAGACTTTTTATATTTACAACCAGGAGATAATACCGTGGGAGGACAAGCTAGTTGGGTTTTTCTATTACAAGGTCAGTTGGCTGCCTTGAACAGTTTGTCTTGGCTGCCTACAGAAGAAACCAGATACAGAAATTAGGCAGAACTGATTGGGAACTTCACTGCAATCTACCAGGAAGCTTTTCCATCTCAGCCAGATTGACATGGATGGAAGTAGCAGAGCTCCAGTTCATGTTTATGGGGCTGGCGTAGGTGATCTTGTATGGAAATCAGTTGGAGAGCAGAGCTCCGTTGGGATCTCTCTTTCTAGCACCTGAAGCTTGCAGTCTTGGTTGCTATTTCGTCCTTACAACTATCATTCTTCCTGAGACACAACAAAGGGTATGCTGCTTCTGCCTGCTTTACTTGCACCACATGGGTTGGGCAGGTACATCCCGAGGCAGCTTACAAAAAGGATAGCAGTATCTTCTATTGATTGTCCATGTTTTTTGCACTTTTAGTAGAAATGGTTAGGTAGTAGACATTTTTTAAAAAGGCTTCTTGAGTTGAGGGGAGTTCCAAGTCAGAAATGGGGAGCCTCTGGTCCTCCAGATCTTCCAGCATCTACCATCATTGGGCATGCTGGCTGGGAATTGTTGTTCTGCAGCATCTGGCAAATCAGAGGTTCCTGATTCCTACTTTAAATCACACAGAAATGTTTTCTTTCTTTAAATATTTAGCTTAAAAGAGAGAATGGAATAAATACATGAGCACTAAAGCAAAATAATTTTTTTAGATTTCTGTAGCCTGTTTCTACCTCATGCACCCTGATGTATTAGATGGCCACAGACGTTACCGCCAGCCACTATGGCCCGTGGTATCCAGTGCACCTGAAGAGCATTTGATTGGGGATAAGTTGCTGTAATGATACTCCTCATTTTGTTGAGTATATAACAAGCCAAGACCAGAACTTTGTGGGACAGGATTCTGGGGAGGAGATTGTTGGCTCAGACAATAGTGAGAAAAGGTAAATGTTTCAAGTATTACCTGATACAAATTCAAATATCTTTATTACGGTCTTTGACCAGACTTTACAACAGAAGAAGAAAAATAGTTTAGTCCCTCAATTCATTATCAGGGAAAAAAAGGAAAACAATAAAACAGTAAAACAACATATCTAATTAAAAGTTTTGTGCAATTGTATAACTTGATAAAAATATTTGGCTTCTCAGCCTTTTGGCTAAGATCAAGTGTAGTATCTGTTCTTATCAGAATTACCTGATAATGGTGGCTTATGGCCCATGCACCTGGAATATGGTATCTAGAGCATGGGATCTCTGGCCCGGCTGAGGACACTTGGCTGTTCAGTCCCCAAAGGGTGGGCTACAGATCTTTCTTCCAAATTTGAGTCCCATTTGCCCCATAGAACATTTAACATTGGTGCCGTTCAGATGGGGTCCCTTTTAACATTAGACAGAGCAGCACAGAATGGCAGGGAGCAAGGAATTGTAATTATGATGAAAGTAAAAGGAAGTGTTTTGAGACATCTTTAAATATGGTGGAAACATTTTCTGGTCATGGGAAATATTCTGAGAAGGATTTTCAGTGGGAATATTCCTGGACGTTGATTGCAAATGGTGTTTTGGGAAGAAGGCGTAGCAGCTCTTTTTAATCTGTGGAGGCTTAGAAATCCGTACAAGCAGTGAGTGAGAAAAGAACCTCCTGAAGCTTTCCAAGGTTCACAGAAGGAAATTCCTTGAGCACAGAACTGTACACAATTTACAGTCGGTTGACAATTTGTCCCTGGAGGCTGATTAAAGGGAGGCTGGAGGCCAGGAGCCAGGCGGAGTGACCCCCAAATGTATACCAAAGGTGGGGACTAAAAACAATATTTTTTAAAAATAATAAAGAGAAATGGAAATGTGTACGATGGGGCTTGATGGCAGGGCAGAGGTTGTTTATGTAGACCAGAGCTTTCCAAACTGTGTGTCCGGACACGTAGTGTGTCGGCTGCAGTGTCTGGGTGTGTCCCGGCTGCTGCCACCTCTGAGCCCTGCCAGGATTCCGTGCAGGTCCTAGTGCCTCCCTTGTGCCTTGCTGCCTCCAAACCTGCTGTGATTCTGCGCAGGTCCTAGTGCCTGCCTTGTGCCCTACTGTAAGAGTGTGTCGCGAAATGATGCATGTCTAAAAAGTGTGTCACCAACATGAAAAGTTTGGAAAGCTCTGATGTAGACAGTGGATTTGGATCTCTGATGGCTCTGCAGACGCTCTGCTGTTGTAAATAAATAGCTGGGCTCAGCATTCTTCAACCTGAAGAATGACCATTCTTTTACATCAGGCATGTAGTGGTAAATCTCAAGAATTCTGCTCAGAAGCAGAGTAGATCCTTCAAACCCGACACCTGCCCCTTCCTGGAATAAGGCATCAGTGATGTCATGGGCCAATATGACTTTTATGGCTTGTCTCCATGTTGATTGTTTCTAATGCCAACCATCTTCCTATCACTCTTGTGAGGTGGGCTTCCACTATACTAGTTCAGAACTTTCCAAAAGTTCTCTGGTGTACAACAAGTGAGCTGAGATTCGAACTCAGGCCTGTGGTGGGATTTCTATTATCTCTTGTTTCATTAATGCTGGTTCTGTGGTTAGCAAACGTTAGGCAGGATAAAGACATATGCATATCTTTGCCTAATTGAATCTGAAGGTGTGATGTTTCATAGAATACACAGGGAATGTACTACCTGCTCAGAGGATATTCATGGAATGAAAGATAGATAGATAGATAGATAGATAGATAGATAGATAGATAGATATAGATAATAGAAATAGAAATAGAAATAGAAATAGAAATAGAAATAGAAATAGAAATAGAAATAGATAGAATATATAACATGCTGGAAGCCTCTCATGTATGGTGCCATCAATTAGCTTCTGTGTGGTTGTGATGCTCCTGGAGTGAGTGAACAGGGAGGCCTAACAGGAATTTGCCAAGGGAGTTCCCCAGGAGTAAGGGATGAAAATGACCAAAGAAGCTGAATGTTTTGAGATATTGTGTGCTAAACTATGAGGCCTGACCATAGAGTCATCTCCTGAATAGCTGCTGGCTGCAGTGGATGTGCCCTAAAAGCTGCTGATTGTCCAAGGCGGGTGATTGCTTCCTCCTTGATAGACAGAGACAGGAGGAGGAATGTAAGGCAGCAAGATTCCTGCTCACGGAATGAGGGAACAGGGAGAGGAAACAGGAATCTGCTAGGAGAGCTGGGAAGAGGAGTCCCTGGCAGATTTTCCTTACAAGTCAACAGTTTATGCATAGCAAACCTGAGAGCCTGAGAAGGGAATGAGAAGAAAGGAAGGTGTTTTTTTTTCTACTACCGGTGGAGCCTTAAAAGGGAAAAATGAAGATGGATGGACAAGAGTCTGCAACTGTGACCTGCAAAGCTTGTAGCATGTCTGTCTTCCTGTCTGGAAACAACCTTAGCAGCATGTACAAGCTTGGAGCAGTCCTTGGCGAAAGGAGTCCAACGATTGGAGCAGCAAGTGGCCATACTTCAGCTAATAAGAAAGGACGAGCATTCCTCAGCTCAAAGAAGGAGGCTGTACAACAGAAACTGACAGCGGAAGCAACTCTCCTGAAGGAAGACAGTTAAGTGAGGGAATAACAACCAGAAGTAAGAGACAGGGAAGAGGCAGTGCATCGTTGGAACTTGGAAAGGATTTTCAGGCCCTTGCAGATGAAATATGTTTTGAGAATCGTGGGGTAGAAAAAAAGACATTGCACAGCAAGAGACAGGATGGTGGGTCCCTAAAGAGCAGAGAAGATGCAACTGGTACTCGACGATATTCTTCTCCACTTTATTCTGCTTCGATCAGAACCCACCTTGAATACTGAAGTGTTTGGTTCTGGGCACAACACTTTAAGAAGGGTTCAGGAAAGGGCAGCAATTTAAATGATTAAAAACTAAGTCCTGTGAAGAGAGATTGGAGGAGCTAGCTGGTCATATTTGGATTTGAGAATAGAGGTCTGGGGAGGGTATGATAGCATTCTTCAAATTAGAGCAAGAGTATCACAAAGAAGGCGGTCAGGGCCTTGTTCCAGAGTGCAAGACACGAAGTAATGGATTTAAGTTGGAGGGAAGCAAACTCCAGCTGACAATAAGAGTAATTCAGCAGGGGAACCACCATCCCAGAGAGGCGGTGGGCTCTCCTCCATTGCTTGTGTTCAAACAGTAGATGGCTCGACAACCATCTGCTGTGGAAGCTTTCATTTGGGATCCTGGAGTGGGTGTGGGGAATCTCAGTGGCCTCAATGGCACCTGTGCAATATGGCTACGCAGTACAATGGTGAGGATGTTTCTGCGAATTGGCTTTCACGGGAAACCCGTCTTGATGTGAATGGGTGGCTTGCTGCAGTCTGGACACCTGTAAGCTTGAACGTCCTCATGGAAGCGATGGTGTTGCTGGTGTCAGTGTGGCAATTACGCCATTCCCCCCCCCCCGGCTTGTGTTTAACAGTGAATATAGTTCTCAGTGGAAGCGAGGGGTGGGCAGCCTGTGGATGGCTGGAAACCACATTTAGCGGTTGTTCTTGGGAGAACAAGAGCTATAACAAGAAAGACTAGGATACCCAGAAAACTTTTTTTCTTCCCAGTAATGTTTGGGGTGGGTCTGAGGCTTTCCTTTGTTTTTTAAAAATGATGTTAGGGTTTACATGATAGCTTTTGTATATTTCCCACCTCAAAATATTCCGCAGTTTTGGGGGAATTGCAATCTGAGGGTTGCCTAAGGCATGCAGGTTACCCCCTTGATTTAAAGAAACATTAATGGATCAATTTGCTTTGTGTTGCTACTTTACATTTACACAAATGTAAAATTTGGACAAATTCCTTTGTATCCTTGAGACAGGAACCCTTCAGAATATCTCTTCTGATATTATTTGTACCCCTTTGAAAGTTGAACTAATTTACAGTCCCATAGACCTCACTGCTAAAAATGTGTTTGTAGGGAATCTGCATTCTCCCTCTGCACCCGGAGAGCATATGCTGCCGGCCCAGATCAGCTAGTAAACGGGAAGCACCGAGCGCCTTCTGGTGCATTATGTGGCCCAGCTCAGCACTTGCCTCAGCTCCCTACTCTGCAAGGGACGTTTTGCAAAATGGAAGAGGGCCACGGGGCTGCTGTTCTTTGATTCTGTCTTTCCTGATCTGGTGAGGCAGAGAGGGCAAAGCCATCTAGTCACAATAAATACATGAAAAAAGATAAAAGCACCCCTGTTGAGAAAACCTCTACTGGCTGCAAACAAGCCTGCATATCTGAAGCTCTCTGGAAAAGCTTGTTGGGGGGGGGGGAGTGGGGGCCTAAATTACATGTAAAAGAGACTCTCCTTGCAACCTGCAGCAGGAAGCTTGTCTGGATAGGCTGTGTTTGTTTTCCCAGATGACTGAACCGCTAACTTGAAATGTTTGCATTTTCTCTTGTCTCTTTTTGCAGACGAACGGGACAGAGTCCAGAAAAAGACCTTCACAAAATGGGTGAATAAGCACCTGATGAAGGTAAGCCCAACACACCTTTGATTCTAGCATACCTGCTCTTTTTTTTCCTCCCCCCCCCCTTGGTGTTCATTTTTAAAGCTGCCACAGAAGAATGTTGGCATTCTTATGCCAGATGCTTTTCATACAAGTCCAGAAAAAGATTTAATACTGTGAGTTAATTCTATAAAGTGTGCATGCTCCCAACAGCAGGGAAAAATTGTGTGAGATCTCTGAAGCAAAGTATGGTTGGGTGAATGAAGGTTGGCAGGTCTTCAGTTATAGCACATAACACATTTATGTGTTATTTATGTGTTATTAACATAACGCATAGCACATTTCCCCTCCTTTTACCCCCGCCCAGGGGGGAATTGCTCCCCTCTTCCTCTACACACGTTCTCACCCTATGCAGTCCTCAGAGCACCTGAACGGATTTCTCCCTCTGCTTTGCTCCCATAGGTACGCAAACATGTCAACGACCTCTACGAGGACCTGCGAGATGGTCACAATCTCATCTCTCTGCTGGAGGTTCTTTCAGGCATCAATCTGGTGAGTTTCCAAGATGCCACAGTTGAAGCAGTTTTCCCAGGGCCAGATGACGGCCAAGCGATGCCCCAAGCACAGCCCAACAATGGTGCCCCTTGGCGGAAGAGAAACTCTCACGCCATGAGATGGAAACAAATGTGATTTCTGACAACACCTTCAAACCAAACTTCCAAACTTTCGTGCCAAAGAAAATGTTTTTTAAACAAAGTAGATTAAAGTCAAAGATGGCAGATAAGGACAATTATAAAAAATTCGACTCATGTTGAGTGTTGCAGTGAAAGAATTAAAGGCATGATAGCTAGGGGAAAACTTCTGTGGTGCCCCCCTTCCCTTGGTGTCCTAAGCACCCACCCCCACCCCTGCTGCCCTCGTTTCCACTGCCAGACCGTCAGGACGTTTTTTCTACTCCCCACGTGGAATCTGCCGCCTTGAATCCATTATTCCGTGTCCTGCACCCTAAATGAAAGAGGACGGATATGTGGTGTTCTTTCACATGTTTGAAGAATTCCAACTCCCTCTTTCTCTTCTCAAGGATAAACACTTTCCGTCTCTCCTCACAGGGTTTTGTTTTCAGTCCCCTGGTATCCTTGTTGCCTTCTCTGTACTTTTTCCAGTTTGTCTGGATGGGTGAAGCCCAGAACTGGACCCAGCGAGGTCTGACCAAAGCAGAATGAAGTGGAGCAATTACTTTCCACAGTAGCACATTATGCCATAGCGTTTATTTTGATCTGTGTCCTCTTACTGCTAACTTTGGGGGTGGCATGCAGAGTGGGTGGGGTCATGCAGGAGTTTGGCCGGCTGGGATTTCGGGTCCCTCCGAAAGACTGCCTCCATATGTATGTTGGCTTCCTGGGCAGATGCGTCAATGGTTTTAAAAAAAAGTGGGACAGTATTATTTATACTTCTAGCAACAGATTGTCCTTGTCTACCCCATACTCCCTGGCCGGGAGAAGATGAGTTATTTCTCCCGTAGGCAGAAAGGGGGCCTCTGTCTGGAAGGGGGATTGTAGCTTGGTGTCCCATGTGGTGGAAAACAGAACCTGAGCATGTGGTCATGGCAGAACACCTGGAAGGAAGAAGAAACCCTCTTCTGCTGGTTGGAGACCGTTGTTAATTGTTGGTCACTTAGTTTGCCTGGCATGTGGGGAGGAGCCACCCCAAAAGACGCAGAGAGGGTGTGAGGCAGAGTCTCCAGGATGTCTGCTGCAACTTGTTGGCTCAACAATGGGAAATCCATTGAAATGTTGGGAAATTGCTGCTGCAGCTCAGTTTATTTGTCCATACAACTCGGTTCTTATCTTTCTGAGTGACTCTCAAGCAAAGTTCTTTGCCACCCAATCCTTTATTTTCCTTTCTTGCCCACTCACGTTCTCTGCCATCCAGCTCAGGTCCTAAAGGGTTGGTCCTAAACTTTTCGTTCTCAGTATCCAAGAGCCCTGTAACTTTTGGATCTCACCAAACATTTTTCCCTAGGAGGGACATCAGGTGTTGGATCGCTTCTGGAAGCTCTGAATGTCTGGTGAACATTTGCTGTGGGAAATCTGGAGGAGCTCTGCATTTTAAAATTCATTTTTAACCAGGGAGGGCAGGCAAAGAGCATGTTTGTGCGCTTCTCTTTTCTTCCTGTGCCTTTGGTGGGTGCGGCATTTTCCTTTCTTCGGTGTGTGTCCCATGTTCTCCCATTTGGTGTTGTCCACCCTATTTACTAGCACAAGGAAACCTCAGGGCAGAAGACTCTTCGCTTGGTGAAAGTCCCACCCTGGAGTCGCTCGGGCAGTGAAGAGTGTGAGGAGGAGGAGGAGGAGGAGGAGGAGGCAGTAGGTCAATGCCCACCATGGAGCAGCAGTCGCAACTGGCACTGGACACATTCCGATAATCCAGAAATACCTCAGATTTCAGGCAGGACTTGTCCAGCATCTTCTAAGAAACAGGGGAATGATAATTTGGTCAATCCGAGAACCCCATAAATGGTGGCCTCTTCCATGTCTTAATTTCTTCAGTAATTGAGGTTTTCACATTAATGTTTGAAGAACTTTGCCTTCAATAATAATTTCTTCAGCTCTAGAGGTTTTTTTATCCTCCTATTACAGATGGCACCTTTTCCAAGGCCGCCTGGTTAAATTTGTGAGATGAAGACAGGTGGATTTTTTTCAGAATTCTACTCTAGAGCTGCCTTTGCAGCAACGTGTGTGGGTAGATCACCTGCTTATCTGATCATGGAAGTAGCCAGATGGAGCTGGATGTCCCCAAATGGTGTAAGCCGAAGGAAGGGAAGGATCCAGCGGGAACGGGGGTCCAAGGCGAAGGAGCGGCCACCCTCCTTCCGCGCTGAGAAGCCAGGCAGGCGGACCACTTGCTGTGCTCTTCTGGAGACCCTGAGCCCATCGCTTTGAGACACCCAACGAAGCGAGGACCTTCCAGGTCTCCGTCTTTTTCCTTTGCTTCCCTTTTACATTCTCGCCCTCAGTCCAAATACCTTGGAGGCTTGAATCAGTTTTGATGTTGCCAGGAAAGACTTGACCTGCTTTTCTTTCAAAGGGAGCACAGATTTCCCTTTCCTCTCCCAGGGACTGGAATAGGATTTCATTCAAGGCTTCAGGGCTGTGAAGAATTCACTGGATTATCTGGATGTGTTTCTGGTGTTGGTAGCTGGGGGTGCGTGAAGAATACTAACTCATGTAGTGTGAATGCACAATGATTTGTCTTTCCTGCAGGCCTTGCACACTTCCACAACCATCTTTTGGTCCCAGATTTGTAACCATAGGGCAGCCTTTCTCAGGCCTCCAGATGTGTTGGGAATGTGGCTCCCAAAATTCCCAGCCATGTGTTTGGGAACTGAACACGAGTCGGAAGCCACCCTTCACAATGAACATGGGAAACGTCGGGAGGCAAACCAAGCAGCACGTTTCCCCTCTGTTTGGATCCTTCCCAGAAGAGTCTTGTGCTGCGGAACAAACATTTTATTCTGCATGCTGCCTGCTTGCTTGCGATGTAAACCAGATTATTCCCTTGATATGCTCCTGCAAAGAACGCAGCCACAGCTGGATCTCTGCTTGGCCACAGAGGCGTGTTGTGCAGAATTGGACCCATGATGGAGGAGAAACAAAAAATGGGAGAGGCAGCGGATCTCTGCCTTTGTATATGGGGGCGAGGGAAGGATTTGGGTGGCGTGTCCTTCGAGGGTGTCCTCCTCCTTCCTAGCTGTATCCATATCTATATCTATATCTATATCTATCTATATCTATATCTATATCTATATCTATATCTATATCTATATCTATATCTATATCTATAATATTTATATTATTTATATTTATATTATTTATATTATTTATATTTATATTCATTACTTGTACAGCAGCTCAAGATGGCATAGATAGTGCTCCCTCCTCCCATGTTTCCCCACAACAACTTGTGACGTAGGTTGGGCTGAGCGAAGGAATCTAAACCGGCCTTGGGAAGGAATCGTTAGAGGAGGACTTTGTGAAAATACCCTCCCGAGAAAGAGAGAAGCATGCGAAACTCAGAAGGTGGCATAAGACAGGGCAGAGAAACTCGGACAGGATTCCGAGATTCTGTTATTCCACTTAGTACCGCAAAGCGCATGCCGTGCCTGTTTCTTGACCTGTCCTCCCCTGACAGGCTGACCTGAACGGCCCGCCTTGTACCAAAGAAAATCAGGGCGGGTTATTCTGAGTTTCCTTCTCGCGCTTCCCTCTTTCTCAGGAAATCGGGGCGCAGGTAGCCCCTTTTTTTGCCACCACCACTTAGCAGGACTGAGTAGCCTTTGTGAACGTCTCCCCGGAGGGTTCCTTCCTCCCCTCCCCAAGGCCCGTTCCCCACTCTTCCTCAGGTGGAGCAGGAGGGCTGGCTCCGCAGCTGAGGCTGGACTCGGACATGGCCGTCCCTGCTCTTGGGTCCAGCACCTCCACACACATCCCCCCCGGGCTCTCACCCTGAGGCTCTGGAGGCCTTTCGAGCTAGAAATAACCATCGTAGCAAAGATGGCTGCCTGCCTCTTCTGCAGCTTCTCACTTGAGCTCGAAAGCTATCGGGCCATGAGCATTTCCTCTGGATTGCCTCTGGCCTCTTTTTCCCGCGGGGGTGGCTGCTGCAGAACAGTTGCACAGTGCAGCTCTGGGGGCAGGTAGCCCCTCCGGCAGGGCAGGCCAAGGGGAGGAGGGGGCTGTAGGGGGCAACGGGGCTGTCACGGCAGCCGTGCTTCTCGTGTTCTCACCAGACCGGGAGCCCAGCCCGCTGGGTGACCGTCCAAGGTCTGGGTCTGCCAGCGCAGTGACTTCGCTGGTCCAGGCTGGCCCTGTTCCCTGGGCTGAAATGCTCCTGGCTGCCCTCCTCCCCCAGGGCTCAGTTCGTCCAGAGGAATGCCGGTCCCTCCCCGCGCAGCCTCCCTCACCTCTAGCCAGCTGTTCTGCTGTTTTGCTCCCCTGGATCTTCGCTGCTTCTGAAAGCAGGGCCTCCCCCCGCCCCCAGTCTCTGGTCCTCTGGATGTTCTGGATTGTGGCCATGCTGGCTGGAAACAAAGAAGTTGCAGTTCAAAGTATTGGGAGGGCTGCCGGCTGGGAAAGGCCGTCTTAAAATGTCCAGGCTGTGGCTCTGTCTGTTTCTTTAATTACTGTCCGATAACAGCTACACTAACTCCATACTGGTTTCCTAGTAGTGGCAGTCACATAGCACAGCAAGCCAAAATGTGTGTGTGAAGCCAGCCACCCCCTTGTGGTCCTAAATGACTTTTTCTGTCGGAGCCCCTAATTTTTTCTGAAGTTGGCAGCTGATAGCATCCGATTTTCATCAGGCAAATCACGAGGGGAAAAAAAGCATGCAACAACCCTGAGGATTCATCCTCCTCAGCCCCCAACTCAATATGTGTGCACTTCAGCTCCCAGAATTCCCCAGCCAGCATGCTGGGGGATACTGGCTAGGGAATTCTGGGACTTGAAGTCTACAAATGCTGGCTGGGGAATTCTGGGAGCTGAAGTCCACACATCTTAAAGTGGCTGAGATTGATAAACACTGAATGGCAGGGTGCAGAACTGCTCAGCTTCCGTGGCTGTTGCTCCAATCCTTCGGGGCATGTGAGGTGGCACAGCTGGGACCTGCCGGGAGGAATCCCCTGGAGGTGGATCCGTGCGTTTCTTGGGAGGGTGAGAGGCATTCGCCTTCACCCGTGAACCACTTAGCCACAGCTCCTGTCTGTTTTCCAGCCTCGAGAAAAGGGACGGATGCGGTTCCACCGACTGCAGAATGTGCAGATCGCTCTTGACTTCCTCAAGCAGCGACAGGTAAGAGCATCTCCCTGTGACCCCATGGGGGGGCTGCATGCCTCCTTTCGTTCTTCACCATTTCCCCATTAGTGTCCTGCAAAACCTGTGATCCCCTTTAAAAGGTAAAGGTTCCCCCCGCACATTTGTGCAGTCGTGTCCGACTCCAGGGGCCGGTGCTCATCTCCGTTTTTAGCCGAAGAGCCAGCGCTGTCCGAAGACGCTTCCACAGTCATGTGGCCGGCATGACGCGCGTGGAACGCTGTTACCCACCCACCGAAGTGGTACCTATTAATCTACTTGCATTTGCATGCTTTCGAATTGCTAGGTTGGCAAGAGCTGGGGCGAGTGCGGGAGCTCACTCCATCACGCGGGGCTAGGGATTCGAACCTCCGAACTTGCGATCTTCCGATCGACAAGCCTGGCGTCTTACCCGCTGAGCCGCCACGCCCCTTTGCTGGTTGCAATTAAGTTGAGGGAGGGGAGAAGTTAACTAGGTTTGCCTTTTCACATGGAGCAACCTTATTTGTTTATTTGTGCTTGGAAATGGATGGCTCCTTTCTTCCCCATTCTACCCTCCCAACAGTGCTGTGAGGTGGGCCAGGCTGAGAGAGAGTGGCTAGCCAGATAGTGAGCTCCACAGTGATGGAAAGGGATTTAAACCTGCTTTTCCCCAGTCTCAGTCTAACGTTCTGACTTAGTCCACCACCATACTGGCTCCAAACTACATTCACGCCTCCCAAACTTAGATACGCACAGAAGATATTCACACTTCTGGATGTTGTCAGTCTTCAGAACAAAATCAATGGGCCTGTTAGGCAGAGAACGATGCGTATATTGACGAAATTAACATATAAAATGTACACAGAGACAGAAACATTGATTGCAAAAATGTGTGCATTTGGAAAACCACGCAGGACCATGGACCATTTGAGAATCCAGATTTATTCATTAAAATGAAGTTGTTAGAAGGCGCATGAACAAGAACGAACTGAGGAAACGGAGAGGAGGCTAATGCTCCCTAACAGAGGTTTCTCTGCCGCCGCCCCAAAGGCATCCAGACCGGGGCTCCTCAGAGCAGCCGTGGCAGTGATGGGAACAGCCGTGGGGCTCCGGAGGCGGCCGTCTGTTTCTGCCCAGCCAGTTCGAGCAAAAGTGCCATTGAAGCGCAGGGGCTGGAGAGGCGGGCCTGTAACATTCCGCGTTTGCTGGGGAAAGTCCCGATGGGAGCCTCAAGCAGCAGCACCTTTTCCTATTTGTCCTGCCCTGACATTCTCATTTGAGAATGAAGGTGACGACAAGGATGAGCTCCGTTCCCCGCGGCCTCTGGGGGCCGCTGGCTCAGGCGAGGGGACCGGGACGGGCCCTGCGCTTAGGAGTGTTAACAGCTTAATGGTGCCCCTCGCCCTGCGCTTAAAAATACACCAGAGTCTTGCTGGAGGCGCAGGGTTCATTCTTCCACAGAGGCGTTCCAGAAGATACTCCTCTGCCTTGTTATTTCAAAAGGCAGGAGAAATGCTCTCGCTGGCTTGTTGGGGCAGATTGTAGGCAGGATCGTCTTAAATACCCACCTGAATTCCAGGGTGGGAGCGGTAGCGCCCAGAGCACCTTTCGGAAGCCACGGTTAAGTCTCATCACGTGCTAAAGTTGTGTACGCCAAGGTGTGTACGCCTCCTTTCCCCAAGCTGGCACCCCACCTGGCGCGCTCTGAATTCCCAGCTCTCGTGGCCCCGGGTGGGGGATCAGGGCCTGGGGAAGCGCTTCAGGCAGCCGGCTGGATCCGGGGTCCGGTTGGGGCGAAGCTGCTCTGGTTGCCTTCCCAACCTACTCCCCGGAGCACCGCCGTGAGGGTCACAAGCTAAAGAAGTAACGGGGGTCCCTGCGGGCTGCAGGGGGATACTTGCAGTGACATGACAGAGGTTGCTGAGACTGGAGATGTTTGCCCTGCTTTGGGAAGGGGGAGTTTGGAGGCTTTTAAGGGCAGACATGAATGTGTTTTGCTACACAGCATCTTAACACACAAATTCTCCCCTTCCCTCATTGTTGTCCAAAATAACAAACAAACAGCAGAGCCAGCATTCCTAGCTTCATAGACTTCTCCTCATCTACCGAAGCAAAGGGATGGAAGACCGGTCCCTTCTGTCCTCTGGGCAGGAAGATGGTCCCAGAGAACAGGAAATGCAAACATGTCAGACATTCCCAATGTTCCACTCCTTAGAGTAGCACTTAGAGCATAATCTTCCAAACTGTGTGTCGCGACACTTTAGTGTGTCGCAACACACAGCTTAGTGTGTCATGAAGTGGCGGCGGCGGGGGCGCGCGCAGCGGCAGCGGTGTGTATGGTGGTGGCGGCGGCAGCACGCCATCAGCGCTTCTGTGTTTTAGTGAGGCCGCCACCGTGCACGCCACCGCCGCCGAGCGCCCCCCGCACCGCCGCCATGCACGCCCCCGCGCCGCTGCCGCTGCCACCATTGGTCTGTCACCAATGGCGGCAGTTTGGAAAGCACTGACTTAGAGGGTCGTTGACGGGGGCAGCAAAATAGCTGGCTCCACTATTTGTTTGTTATTTTGGACAATAGTATGCAGTGGTTCGTTCAGTCAGCTTTAGTACATGCAACCAATGGAGAAGGTTCCCATCCTATTTTGCATTCACCTCCCCTCTGCCTTCCAGATGCTAGCGTGCATTTATCAAGAAATTAGCCTTTTCAATGAACACATAGAACACAAAATGGCAACAAGGAGATAAAGAGAACCAAACAGCCGTAATGAAATCAAAGTTCAAATTCTTTTCCCTCTTTCTCCCACCTGCACAGTGTAAGAGGCCAGTAGGCGCTTCCTTTCGGTCAAGAATATCATTTCCGTCTGTCTCTCGTGGTGGTGACAGATTGATTTGGTATCGGGCTGTTTGTGGCCGTGTGAGAAATCGCTCTCACGAGGGTCTTCTAAGCACCTAAAGACTGCCGGCTGCTGCGGGATGCAGGCCTGGCTGCTCACGCAGAGCCCTCCTTCCTTAATCACGCCGCCATTGCCTGAGAAAGCTGTCGGCACGGCGAGTCTACGCTGAAGCCGGCCCTGACTAAGAAAGTCTGCGCTAACCCAGGAGACAACAACTTTTGTAGGCAGGGGGCATCCCGTGCCATTTCATCAAATATCATGGATATCTATCTATACATGGCCAAAATCCCCTCATCTCTCAAGTGAGAGATTTTCAGACATTGTGGGCACTGCATTGCTGACCCTCCGCCTTGACCCCTTTGCGGAGGGATGCGCTTCAGAAGTCGGAAGGCCTCTTAATGGAACAGCACGGGTTGAGATAGTGATGTCCCGGGTTCTGTTCCCAATCCCTTGGCACAGGACCAAGTCGGCTCCCCTCCCTTTGCAGCGTGATCCAAGCGGAGAGGTTCTCGTGAACGCAAGAAGGCCGGGGTGCCTCATAAGCTTCTGGCTCAGATTTGTGAGGAACCTTGGCAAATCCTGTTGGGTGTGCTCTGTATATACACGGGAGAGCATTGTCTGGCTACATGCAGCATATTTCTATGAATTGCTCTCGGTCTACAGCAGTGTTTTTCAACCTTGGCAACTTTAAGATGTGTGGACTTCCAACTCCCAGAGTTCCCCAGCCAGCCACACATCTTAAAGTTGCCAAGGTTGAGAAACACTGGTCTGTAGGGTGGGCTTGGAAAAAGCATTTTAGTTGCAAGGTGTGTCCTTCCCCCCAGCCCCACCAAAATGATGTAGGTATTGCATTCTTCCCAATGGTTGGTTGTCTAGGGCGTGGTCTCAGCACCTGCAGGCTTGTGTTTTATAAGGTTTGCAGGTTGTTACTTCTCTGACAGATAATCTTTGGCATGGAGAAGGGATAAGAAATCTTTGTGACCTCGTTAGCACGCCGAGAGTTACATTGAAATTAGCCCTTGGGGAAATTAATTTAATACTTAATAGTTGCAGGGCAGGAATGTTTGAAAGATTGTCACAGCAGAAGGTTTATGTAAACATGACCATTTTGGGCATCTTAAGCATGTGGTGAAACTAAAACTCATGTGCAACACTGAATAGTTTTTCAGAATTTTATAACGTGCTTTACAAATCAGGGAAACATGCACACAAATGCAAATATTAACAACAAAAAAAGCAAACAGGTTAGACAGAAGTATGTGCAAAACTGGTTTATTTATTATTTATAATTTGATATTATTAGCCGCCCAACTCCAATGGACTCTGGGCAACATACAAAACTGGAAAATCCATAAAAATAGGTAAAACATCAAACCAAATGAACAGCCCAGGCTAAAACAATCTTATAAACAACACAAATCAAACAAAACAGGGCTCTAGACAAACAATAACACATCAACCCCAGGCCTGGGACCTGAGCCAGGTTTTCAGAGCTTTCTGGAACCCCAGGCGAGAGGGCACAAATCCTGGTCTTTGGGGGATGCTGTTCCAGAGGGTGGGGCTGTGACAGAGAAGGCACTCTTCCTCGGTCCCACAAGATGGCCGTGTTTATTGGAGGGGACCTGGGGCGCACCCACTCTGCCGGAACGTACCAGGCAGGCAGAAACAGTTGGAGACCAGCAGTCCCTCAGGTATCCAGGCCCTCGGCCACACAGGGCTTCATAGGAAATGACCAGCACCTTGAATTGCACTCGGAAGCCAACTGGCAGCCAATGCGGCTTACGTAGCAGCGGTGACACACGGGCACACCGAGAGGCGCCCGTTACTGCTTGTGCCACTGCATTTTGAACCAGCTGTAGCTTCCGGATGGTCTTCAAGGGCAGCCCCATGTAGAGCGCATTGCAATAATCCAGGCGTGAGGTGCCCAGGGCAGGTGTAACTGTCTAAAGGGCCTCCTGATCGAGGAAAGGGCACAGCTGGCACACAAGATGGTTTATGGAAAATAAAATAAATCCTCATGCCAGGAAAATTTCACATGAGAATCTCTATCAATATTTGTGCATTTTTAAAAATAATTTTACAAAGATTCATAAACATTCTCTTTAGAATAGCATTCTGATGAAATTGAAAAAGAGATCTGCTTACCTTTTAGTGTGCTGATAATTATTTCTGCATACATCAGAATATCTTGGGATATTTTGAAGGTGAACTGATGAAAACTCCCTATTTTTGAAGCAAGTTTTAGAATAGTCTGACAACAAGCAGCTGTATTTACTGACAAGGTGTATATGAAAGAAAAAGCAACATGCTTCCAAAATGCCACCAATGTTGTCCACGGATTCAGCGAAGATTGATCATTTTTCTGGAGAAGAAAATGAATTTCATTTTCAGGCTCAGAATTCAAAATGACCCATGAAGAATATTCCCAGCTGGTTTTGGTTAATGGAACAGCGTTGATTCATTCTGAAGCCTAAGTTGGCCCTTGGCTCCCGACTGACTGGAGAGGAGCAGAACAAGCCAAGGATCTGACTTTCGACAAGGCCCTTCCTGCTTTCTTTAGCACCTTTGTTTAGATGAACAGCAACCCCCCCTTCCCTCTTGAGAAGCCAGACTTGGACTTGCATCCTGGTGGAACCAGCTTGTAACCGAATAGAGTAAGAATGTCGGGGAGTGGACTTGGACTGTAATGGACCACGGGGTACAAAAGATGCTTTGCTAACCTGGTGAAAGAAGAAAGACCTTTGGAGTGGGATGGTTGGGGGACACCCCCTCCCCTTACGTGGGCTGCACTGAAATAAATTGGAAGCCATTGTCTGAGGGCCACCACGCAGTGTTTAGTGGCTGCTTGTTTGGGTGGGTTTAAGGAGAGCTGGGCAAGTTGGTGGGTCAATGTGGATCCCCCATAACGATTCTCCCTGTTGCCGTGAGCATCTTTGGTAGGACAACAGTCAGCCAATAAATGCTGCAACCATATTACTCAGGAGGAGAATGGGAAGTAAATCCAGTCTATCTGGAGGGCAGGGAGGGGGAAATTGACACCATTTGTTTCCTGATGGCACTGCACAAATGACATAATAATTCACATCATTTGTGTGGTGATAAGATGCCCAAGGGGCATGTTAATGTGTGCCGAAGGGGCGTGGTGGCTCAGCGGGTAAGACGCCAGGCTTGTCAATCGGAAGATCGCAAGTTCGGAGGTTCGAATCCCTAGCCCTGCGTGTGGAGTGAGCTCCCGCACTAGCTCCAGCTCTTGCCAACCTAGCAAATGCAAGTAGATGAATAGGTACCACTTCGGTGGGAAGGTAACAGCGTTCCGCGCGCGTCATGTGGCCACATGACCATGGAAGCGTCTTCGGACAACGCTGGCTCTTCGGCTAACAAACGGAGATGAACACCGGCCCCTAGAGTCGGACACGACTGCACAAATGTGCGGGGGGAACCTTTACCTTTTTAAGATGTCCAAGACATTATTGCTGGCACTGGACACCCAACTTGCGGAAGGCTGGCATTGGGGATACGTCAGCTGCTGGGGTGCTCCCTGTTTCTCTGCCTCATCTTCCTGTTTGGTCCCATTTCCAGGTGAAACTGGTGAACATTCGTAACGATGACATCACAGATGGGAACCCGAAGCTGACCCTGGGACTGATCTGGACAGTTATCCTTCACTTCCAGGTAAGAGCCTGGCTTTGCTCTTATCAGAGCAAAGAGGAGGAGGAGGAGGCGGCCCTGATGTGGATTGGCTGGCCAATTAATCCCCTTTCGGGTCAGGGAGAATCAGCAGCTTTCCACTGGAGGTTTTCGTGATTCAGTCATTGCATCTGCCTCTGTTGGGAGCTCCCAGATCAGCACTGAGATTGCTAGGAAGGCGCCTTTCCTTTTCGTGAAGTTGCCTGGCTGGGTGTGGTGGGGGAAAGTGGGAACGCTGTGCTTTGGGGAAGGGGTTGCTACAGTCCCACATTGCAAAGTGATTACCCTCAGACACTGAAAGGCCTGGGACTTTGTGTAG
This sequence comes from Charina bottae, assembly GCA_023362775.1. Classification (NCBI taxonomy): domain Eukaryota; kingdom Metazoa; phylum Chordata; class Lepidosauria; order Squamata; family Charinaidae; genus Charina; species Charina bottae. Next base: position 3,785,338 of record JALMGJ010000013.1, on the reverse strand, counting down.
CATCTTATTATTTATGTATGTGTTTATTTAATTTATTAGAGCCTCCCAACTCCAAAATGACTCTGGGCAGCTCATAATACGGAACAGACAGCTAGATGAAAAAGCCCAGAACACAATATAAATAAGCAAGATGGCATCAGTCCCATCAATACACTGCCTGTACAGAGACTTGTCTCACAAGGAGGGGCCCATCCACTGGGAAAACAGCTTTTTTCCAAGGCCTTCCAGGACACCATCAGGGTAGGAGCCACATGAATCTCTGGAGGGGACAGTTGTGGCATATTAATATCGTGGGTGTCTTTAAGTCCATTCCTAATCTCTGTGTTTCGGCTTCCTTGGTTTTCTGTGATACCGAGATAATTTTGTTGTAAGAGAACGCAAGTTGTGCAATGCTTCCATTGGGCAAAAAAGCCATGACATTGAAGAAGATCATTACTGTTCCCATTTCACAGCTGGTACATTGGACTTAAGCATGAGAAGGTGTGATTTGTCAAGGCCATGTGCCAAGTTATTGCAGCAGAAGACATGGACTATACGCCTTCTTAATTCTCTGCTCTCCTTAGCTCATCCAGGCTATATCATGTGCGTTGACATTTGGATATTTTTTCAATATTTGGTTGTAAGGAATGGCTTTATCTTGCAGTGGACCTCTCGTCTGAGTAGTGGAGGGTGGGCAGTTGGACGTGGCGCTGTGCAAGAATCTCGACAGGCATGCCGGATGTTCATTAGCAATCTTCGATGTAATAGAGCTGCAGGAGTGAACATTTGCTGCTTGAATCCAGGGCATGTGAAAGCGCAGGAGGGTTGCAGGGACCTGTGCTTGGGATGGGGAAGGCCAGCGGCCAGCAGCGCAGCCCCCCAGAGCAGACTTGGCAACTCCGTTTCCCCCCGAGGTTGAGTCAGTGGTCCTTTGCCTGCTTCCCCTGAACGGAAGTGTGTGAGGGTGTCTTTTGCCACGTCTGCCCTGACAGTTGAATGGCAGCCCTGATACAGGAGATTCCTCTCTTGGAGCAGCCATGTTGAGGGGCACCTGCAGGCAGCAAGATGTACACCGCATGATGCATCTGTAAGCCACTCCTTCCACCTACCTGCCCCATCTCTGCCCACCACAGAAAACCTGAATCAGCCATGCTTGGGGGAAGGGAAAAATCTGACCCAGTGGAATGGACCAAAGGGTGCCATTTTTACCGAAACAATATGTTAACCATGGATTTAGAAGAAAATCTACTTTATTTTATTTGTCTTTATAAACCAAAGTAACAGTAAGAGGAGGAGAGGGGGGTGCCTTTGAGTCAGTCCCTGCAGTTTTCTTGGCAAGGTTTTCCAGAAGTGGTTTGCCATTGCCTCCTTCCTGGGGCTGAGAGAGAGCGACTGGCCCAAGCTGGCTTCGTGCCCAAGGGGGTCTCCCAGTTAGAACTCTCAGTCTCCCAGTTTCTAGCCTGATGCCTTAACTGCCACACCAAACTGGCTCTTTAACAATCAGAAGCACACTGATTATCAAGGTACATGTGCAAGTCTATAGATCCCCAGAAATTGGTACTTATGATTACTACTAAACACAGAAAGATGCCTGAAAATCAGGGCGTCTAGAATAGTTGGAGCAGAGTTGCTCGGCTGAGATTTGTATGATTGTAAGTTTGCAGCCGGCTTCTTCCGCTCCAGATCCCCTCATTAGCTAGAACTGCAGCAGGAGACTCGGAAGGGAGATGGTGCGGACGACACCAGTCACCATTTTTCATGAATCTCCTGGTGAGTTGCTGCTTCAGCAGCGATGGATCTCTGCCCAAGAGCTTAACTGAAAGACAAAGGGCCCACGTCTCCTTTTCTCCTCACCAGGCATTCATTGCAAGACCTTCGCATCCTGTCAAGCATCTCCCTGGATTGCCTCCTCTGCTACAGAAGGGACAAGGGGTGGGAGATGGGTGGGGTGGCAAGGGGCTTGGGCAAGCAGTGTGGATGGTGAAAGTTGGGGTAAAGAAATGCAAAAGGAATAACATCAATTGAGCTGAAGGAAATCCATTACTTATGGTCTGCCAGGTGATACTTCTTTTTTAAGAATCACATTATGTTCTTGCATTCAGAGGTTTATCCCCCTGCTGACATTGCAAGGAGCAGCTAATGAATTGGGCGGGGTGTGCAGGAGCAGAGGCAGACACAACCTTCACGGCCTCCTGGTGGGCCTGGCCGCCTTGCGTGGGTTGACTTCCGCAGCTCGTTCAAGGGAAACCAGGTCTGACTTCAGCCAGCATCGGTGTGGTGTTCATCCCCCCTCCCCGTTTGTTGTTGCCAGGCAGGCACTAGGTGGCACTGCTGTCTCAAGAACAAGAGGAGGGAAGAATGGGGGGGGGGTCTGACTGCAGAGGAGCCCCTGTGAATGTGCACATGCCCAGAAGCTCCCTGTTGCTGCTGCTGCTGCTCTGGGTGGAGATCTGGAGTGAAAGACGCCCGCTGGGGGTTCCTCCCGGGGCCTCTTGTTTTCTGCAGTTCTGTAGGGCTTCTCTGAGTGCCACTTGGATTTCGGCAGATTTCCTCTGACCCCAGCCCTGTTGAGTCGTTCCTTCTCCGTATATATGAATCCCTGCGGGTTCTGGGCTTCCATTCTGCAGATGCTTGCTTAGAGACATCTGGGGGGTCCAGAAATGGAAGAGCCTTTGCCGATTTGGATTTTGAAAGAGGTGGATCTGGGGAGACCCGTTTGGTCTTGCCCGTATTCATAAAGTAACAATTGGGAGAAAGAGACAAGTAGAGTTGGATTATCTTTTAATGCTCTAGAAACGTTTCTTTGGTGTTTTGCTGGAGACTTGCTGTTGGGTGGAACTTTTTCTTCAGACCTTGCTCTTCCTTAGCAAGAGCTTTTTTGCACCTGTTAGGCTCCCCTTTTCCCTGCTACTGTTGAAGAGGGAGGAGATGAAAAGGACGGGAGCCCTCCATGATCTGATGCTTCCCGTCTCACCCGTTACTATAGGGAAACAATCATTTTCTCCTGGTCCATCTCGAACAGGGTCCACCTCAATGTCAATTCATCAGAGCAGAGAGCAGGGATCAAACGTGTTTAGACGGGCACCTTTCAGTCAGTGCTGGAGGGCAGACGCAATCTCCAGCAGCAGAGGAATGGCGTGGCAAGATACAGGGGGAAGCTGCGTCCGTGGCAGAGTTAATTAACTACATCTAGGTGAAAGGGAAAAGCAGCTATTCGTTTTTCCTTAAAAACTAGATTGTGTAAAGGCCGCCTTTTGTACTGACCAGCCGAAGTCTTTCGGTGTGAAATACATGTACTGTATTCAAAAGCGTGAATTAATTGCTGTTGTGGGTCTTTTGGGCTGTGTGGCCGTGTTCTGGAAGTTGTGGTTCCTAACGTTTCGCCAGCATCTGTGGCCGGCATCTTCAGAGGGCAGGAGCACAGACAGAAGTGATCTCTCTGTGCCCTTCGACAATACACGTGAATTAATTAATTGAGGGTGATGATGGTGTCTGGAACGGAAAACGGGAAAGTGAATGTCTTGTGGCTGGCTGGTGGTGCACAGCTGCTCTGCCCCAGCTGTGCAGCCCACGCAATTAAAGCTCAAGGGGGGTAATTTCTGCTGTTAATTTGGCTGGCAGAAAAACCCTGCCCGCCCTCCTTGCTCAAAAGACTTGGAAGTGATGCTCTTCCAGGAAACCCTCCAGCGTCAAGGCAGCTTCTTGGGAACAATTGGCTTTTGCCTGCTTTCTTTTCCAGACCAGAAGGAAACCCTCCACGCTCCTCCCTACCTGGGATCTGGAACCTGTGGGGAACCCCTGGTGTAGGTCAGCATTTCCTAGCATTGGACCCACTGCTCTTTGGCCTTTTGCAGAAACGTCTCCCGGGCCAGGGTTTCTCAACCTCAGCAACCATAAGATGTGTGGACTTCAACTCCCAGAATTCCCCAGCCAGCATGAGGAATTCTAGGAGTTGAAGTCCACACATCTGAAAGTTGTTGAGATTGAGAAACCCTGTCCTAGACTCTTTCACTTGCTGGCTGAATGGGATGAACAAGGAAGAGGGAGGGGGTCCACATTGCTCCCCCCAACTTACAGAGAACTCTTGCCATTAAGACTGTCTCTTTTCTTTGGACCCAGGAGGAAAATTTGAAAAGAGGGAATGCAGCTGCTAGTGTCCTTTGGTCCCCAAAGATTGAGGTGGCTTTTTAAAATTTATTTTTATTGCTTTTTAAAATAATGACAGAAAAAGGAAAACAAAAACAAAACAAAAAAATACACAAAGATACATATGTTATTAAAAATACATAACGGGTACTTTAAAAGAAGTAGGAAAAATATAACAGAAAGAAATAAAAGTATGAAATATAATACGTAATATGTAATAAACAAATATAATATGTAATAAACAATTACAATTCTATATATATTTACCTGGTGCAAATAGGATGCATGTGTGCGTATGTGTGTGTGTTAATACAAGTATATAACCATCATGCTTTTCCCTAAAATACTGTATTTTGTATAAATGAGTCCCATATTTCATTATACTTGTCCATAAAAAGTCTACATCTCTAGGCAATCCGCTTACAGGTGGCAAGTGCAATTAGTGTAATTCAATCCATTGAGTAAATTGCATACTATCATTCAGTTCTGGCCTCCCCCTGGCTCTCCCACACCCAGGGGAATACCACTCTCACAACAAGGGGACCCAAACCTCTGCCACCTCTAATAGACGGGGGGAAATCTAGATGATAATCAAAGTCTGCAGCATAGTCAGAAAACGAGGGACCATTGATGTTATTCTTTGAGTGGTCCAAAACAAAGCCACTCGCTCTGACTCGAAGCTGCAGTCCTGGGTTCGTCCGATCGCTCACACCAGCCACGTGACCAGAGTCTAAATGTCCCCAAAGTTCACTGGACTGCCAGAACCGGCCCGTCGCAACAGAGTCCGCCACACTGCTGGAATCCACCACACCACCAGATCAGTCCTTGCAGTCAAAGCCAGCAGGGAGATTGGTAAAGCCAGCTCCAACTCCACTCCCCAAGGCTGCTGGGCGTCAGGCTGGTCTATTACTGAGCCAACGCGCTGCTCAGCTGTTTCTTCAGACCACTCCGCCACACCTCGTCTGCACGCACCGCCCCGATTCGAGCTACATCCACCGCCAGTTAAAAGAATAGCAGGGTAAGGGGCGTTCGGACGACCACCGTCCAGCACTGAGGGCCGTGTCACCAGGGCCCCCGCATCGTCGACGGGAACGTCCGGGGTCTGCCGGGGTCTGTCGCGCCGTTCGTTGCTCGTCCTCCAGAGTCCCAGGTTCCTTGCAGTCCGCCGTGATCTCGCCGCACTCCACCACTCCATTCGGGGGTTCTATCCGACTCCGACCCAGCTTAATACAATGGTCGGGGTCCCTAGAATCCCCTCCAACTCGACTAACCGGTGGGGGCTGAGATGAGGGTCAGAAACGCCAACAGTTTCTCCCTCTTCAGAGCAGCAGCGGTCAGCGTCTGTTCGCGGACGCCATCTTGGATCGTATAATCGTATAATAATCGTATAATAATGTTGTCTTAGACAATCCTTTTCTATACAAACGTAATGGAGTCCAATAAATTCTAAATATTATTTTTTGTTGTATAAGTTGAGGTTTAACGTCCATTGACACTCTTGCTATAGAAGTTAAAACGCTCTCCCATTGGCTAGGCAATTTGGGAACCTCTAATTAAAGATTGAGGTGGCTTATTAGATATGGCAGCTGCTAAACTTTTGGCTCCTACGTCTCATATTTCCACTTAGTATACCGCTAGAACGGCAGTTTTCTACAGAACTGAGGAATCGCGATCTCCCCGCACTGCTCATTCGGCCATGTTCCACCCGCACTGTAGATGTGCCGTGGCTGGATTAGGGAAGGGGAGTTCCTGTTGAGGATGCCAGGCAGGACAGCCCTGCTGCATCAGGTGAAGGCCCGTCTTGGCCCAAGATCGGTTTTTCGCAGCGGCCAACCTCATGCCTCGGTGCTCGCAAGCAGGAGATGGAGACCTTCCCCCCTCCCGCTCTTGTTCCCCTGCAAGTGGCTGCCTCCAGCCTTGGGTACCAATGACAAACCCATCCTGCATGAATTTATCCAGTCCTCTTTTAAAGCCACCCAGGTTAGTGATCCTTATCGCACCTTGTGGCAATGAATTCCACTGGCTAGTTTTGTGTTATGTGAGAAATCCATCTGAGCGGTCACCCGAAGTTCTGCCCAGCTTTTCTGGCTATGCATTTTAAAGAAAATATTGAAACCGTTATACCTCTGCAATACTATAATGCAGGAATAGGCTCCACACTGCCCTCCAGATGATTTAGAAGTCATACTGCCATTGCCACCAGCCATGCCGGTTGGGGTTGGTGGGAACTGAGAACATCTGGAGGGCACCAGATTACCTCTTTCTGATGCCAAGTTATTTTTTTTAACAATTTAAGAAAAAAAATCTGGTTTTATCAGGGGAGGAAATGCAGTTACTTTGCAAGTTGATGACAGAAGCTCCTCTGAGCTTGATGCTCTCCGTGGGCTGAAGACACTGGAAGGTGCCCACTTTCCTCGCCAACATCCAGTCTTCCAAGCTGGGCAGGGGGCTCAGTCTGGCTCTGCAGCTGCACGCCAGGGTGGTCTCTTTTCTCCTCACTTTGGTTCTGAAAGTTCACAACCCCCGGGGGGGGGGGGACGGACGTGGATGCAGCTGATGGGGGTCTGAGGGCCTGACCATTTCCTGGCGGCTTCTGGTTTTGGAAGGTTTGCCTGATCAGGGTTCCTTCAGCCCCACGGAACGGGGGTTGAGGCACCCTGAAAACTCCATGATTGAGGAGCGTTGCGAAATAGGTTTTCATGATGCTCTTCAGAGCCAAGAGTGGCTATAAATTCCAGAATGCCTGCCTTTGATGCAGCCGGAAGGAAGGAGGCTTTCTTGCTGAGGTTTATCTTCTCCAGCCCAAATCCCCCCATGGATGGGGCTTATCGGGTGCAGCGGCTCTGGGCATTTTCAGGGCTTTGCACAATGCCCTGATTTCTTTCTCGAATGTTTCATTTTCTTTCTCCCCCACCCCACCCCACCTTCATCTTCTTGCTCTTGTTTTTGTTGTGCCTTTTTTTTTTAACTTTGTCTCCCGGTTTCCATCTCTCTGTCTCGGTGCCACACCCCTTCGCAGCCTCCTCCTCCCCCCTCCCCCCTCCCTCCCTCCTGCCGCTGCCTCTGTCTGGCTCCGCTTTCTCTTGGCGAGGGGAGCTCTCCCATTACCTCATATTTGGAGAGAAGGCGCTGCAGCCAATCCCGGCTCCGGCAGCTTTTATAGGTCAAGTGATTTCTGAACTGCAGTGAGGTGCTTTGAATGCCTCTTCCTCCGGCTCCCGGTCGCGTAAGATGGCTGTCTGAAAACGGCAGCCGCTCAGCGGGAGGAGCATATTGATGTGCGGGTGTGTGTTCGCATCGCGTTCGTGTGTGAGCGAGCTTGCAGTTGGGTGCATTTTTTAAATGGGCATCTAATCTGATGAAGCAGCCGCTGGGATCGATCCGGGAGGCCAGTGGCAGCTTCGCTGCATTGCCACTGGAGCCCTGCGCACCACGGAGATGGGGAGTGCTCTGGGGTGTGTTAAAGAGCTGAAAGAGCCAGCCAGGGAGGTGGGGAATGCCCCCCTCCCCCCCAGAAGGAAAGCCCGCTTCAGGCGGAAGAGGAAGGGGAAGAGGCAGGCTGCCCCGGAGATGCCTGATGCGATGGCAGAGATGCCCTCCCGGAGGGCTGAGATGGCTGCGGAGGAGAGCGAGGCGTGGAAGAAGTTCGGAGGGTCTCCTCTGATGGAGGAAGGGAAGGCTGAGGACTTGCGCCCCAGCGCTGCTCCCTACGGGGAGGCCTGGCCGCCTTTGGAGACAGACCGTCTGGAGCAGGGGCATGTCGTGCAGGTGAGGGAGAAGTTTCAAGGGAGGCTTGAGCGTGCTCACCTGGTGGCCGAAAAGACCCTCCCCGTATCTGGAAGCCCAGGAGACTGTCTTGAAGAGGGCGCCACCGTCATCGCTCGCCTGCTAGACAACCCAGCAGAGCAGAACCGTGAAAAGGTGGCCAGCCAGGTGGTAGCCTTTCAGCGGCCAGTGGGTTTGGGCAACAGCCGGGCGGTTCTGGTGCCGTTGCCAAGGTTGGCTTTGCCTGAAGTACCTGAGAAGAACAGCTTGGGCAACGTGGCAGTGGTGGGCTCTTGGGCTCAGCCGAAGTTGGAGGTACTACGACAGCAACAAGGAGCGACAACGATGGCGGGAGAGTCCTGCAAGAACTGGAACAGCGAAGAAGGAAATGAGGGTCTGTCCAGCACTACCTGGGGAGCTTCTTGCACTGCAGAGAAGGGCACAATCTCAGAGCTGTCCACACCGTCCCCTATGGTGGATCAGATGGAGCTCGAGGGGGTGGAGAATCCTCTGCAACCTCCGTCTTCACAAGAAACACCTGTTGGCAAGAGAGAAGGAGGCATCTCCCAAAGCAGGCTCTCTCTCAGTGGCTCAGCCTCCAGCACCTTCCAGGGCTCCTCAGGATATGGGAGTGACTCAACTCGTCAGCTGGTGAAGGTGATCCGGGCTGGCAGAAACTCTCTCTCGCTCTGCAGAGAGAGACCCCCTGCCTCTGTGGGGACAGACGGACCCAGAGGGAGGAGAGCAACGGAGGAGACCGTTGGGCCAGCTAAAGGAGGGGTCAGTGCAGTTTCTTCCTTCCAACCCTTTGAGACTAGGGAGGGGCAGGGCCGCATGCTGTGTGACTTCCTTGCGGGACAAACCTCCTGAGGTGCTGCAACACTCACGGAAGGAAGTCGTATTGGGATTCAGGTGGTTTTCCCGGGGTGAGTTTTTCTGGTTTCCACAGAGTGAAATCTGGGCAAATTGGAAGAGCCCCCTTCCCCTGGCTGCCACTGGGAGGGACTAATTTGCAAAGCTGCCCCAATTCCAGATTCTGGAATAATTGTAGGAAGTCACTGTTGAGGTAAAAGCAACTCACACAAGTTTAGGAAAGAGGTTTCGTTTGGTCTTTTGATCCAGGGCTCAGACCTGGCTTGGACAGTGAGCTCTAGAGAGACCAAATGCGAAGTAAGCCCTCCTCTTCCCTTCAGGCTCGTGGACCGATGCACTTCACACATCTTCTTGCCGGGGGTGGGGGTGGTTCCAGATGTCTCTGTCTCCTTAGGAGAGAGATGTTTAGTCTCTTCGACTCATATCTGTTTGAGGAAGGGCATCTTGTGGTGGAACATATTTCAACTTGAGGGAAACAGGGATATGCCAGGGCTGAGCCCTGGTGCTTAGAACAGCCCCTGAAGCAAATGCTGGTGTTCAGAGACCATATGGGTTGTTGGCCACTCCACTCTTTTTGTGAACGTCTGCCTTCAGAGTAATCTAAAATGGAATAACAGTGCAGGAAGGGAGGGCACCTCACTTGGTCTGACTGCAGCAGAGATGTTCAGCCTTGGGTCCTTCAGGTCTTCTGGGATTTGCCTTCCAGCTGCTCCTGCCTGCGTAGCCAGGGGCAAGAGATTGTAAGGGATGTCTGGAAGCTCATAGCCAGCGGCGGGCGCCCGGGTCAGGGCCACTGCCTGGTTTCAGGCTCTCACTGTTGCCGATTCTGTTGACTTTCTGTCATGTGCAAGCATGCTGGAAACGCCCCTCCCTTCTAGTCTTGCAGCGGGTGTCTTCACTGCCAAAGAGCAATAAAGGGAAGTGGGGGGTGATGGGGCGGTGGAGAGGAGGACTCAGAAGGTTTGGGAGCAGAGGAGCCAGTCTTGAAACTCATCATCAGCACAGGCCAGCCAGCTGATAGGTGCTTTCCAAGAATAATGTCATTAAAAAAAGAATAACAGGACATATATTTCTTGTTAGATGGAATTTAAACTTGAAAAATGTTATTGTAGGGTGAGCGTTGTCATCTGAAGTTATAGAAAGGGGTCATATGGGACTGGAGGTTTTCTTGTAGACCAGAATTCACTTAAACGCCCAACAATTCTTTATCTAAAACAAAGAAGACCCAGATATTAAACCCGTCTCCTTTGACCCCAGCCCCCCGAAGACCCTTTCATTGTAATTCCAGTGGGGGGGGGGATTGGAAAAGTCGCTGGGCTGGGCCCAGGGAGACGCAGATTCCAGTCCCACTCAGTCAGGGAAGCTGACTGGCCACCCACTAACCCACTACACAGGGTGGTGGTTGTGGGAGAAAACGGAAGGAGGAGTTGTCTTTTACTACCAGAAGAAAAGTAGGACGTAGATCTAACAAACAAAATACGCCAGCTATTTCTGCTTAGGAAGAGGCTCAGTCTTAACATCCCAGTTACCTCAAAGGTTCTACATCTGCATGTTGGCTTTAGCAATCAGTCCAGAACCGAGTCCTGACCAACCATATTCAGCAACGTGCTGGAGCATCATCATCATTGTCATTGTCTTTCCTGCTCCTGTGGCAAAATCAAGAGCTATGTGTGAAAATTCAGCACGGGCTTGAAGGATTTTTTGCGCTGCTTTCAGGAGCCGAAAATGGTGTGTCAGTCAGTGAGGTGTCTTTTATCCACTGTAACTTGGCAAGTCAGCAGGAAAGCATCACAGGAAGAGCAGCAAATATGATAGAAGTGTTTGAGTTGCAAGGAGCTGGGCATGTTTAATCTGAAAGAAAAAAGGGGGGCATCTATCAGTATTTTCAAATATTAAACCCCCCACCCCCACCCCTAAAAGGCATGGACATAGCTGTTTTTGGGGACCAGAAGCCTCTTGGTTCCACAGTGTGCATGAGCCAGAAGTTTGAGGCACGTGCTCAGAATTGTGGAGGGCTGAAGAATGCAGTCTGCTGTGTCCCAAGTCGTGCCTCAGGCAGAACGGAAGTACAACGCCCGGGGATACAGGCCACGGCTCCGGGTGCGCTCAAGCAGGGAGCTCAAGTCGCCTGCCACAGATCTGCCGGGAGCTCTTCCCACGTCCGAGCCTTGTCAGTTTGAGCCCAGGCATGCCGTGAAGCTCATACACACTAAATCTGCTGTGGAGTAAGTCTCCTCCCCCAAATGTCTGGCCTCCCGTTGTAAACTGGAAGGATTTTAAGCTCCCGTATGCTTTTAAGAGAGCCGGGTTGCTTATAGTTTGGTCCGTTTCACCCGTTCAGTGGGGTAACACAGCTGGACGGCTGGCAAGAGTCTTTCCTGCCTGGCTGATTTTTTCCATTCATCTGCCCAACGTTGATAACCAGGTAAGGTAGATCAGAGAAAGGAGCTTTGCTACCCGATTTCAGGGCTGTTCCTCTCCCTCAGTGACTACCTGGTATCATCCAAAGCCACCCTCCAGTTCCTCCTCCTCTTGGCTTTCCACCTCGTGTCATGCCCAGGTTTGCTACTGGGTATTTCTGAAGAGAGGTAAACATCACCCAGCAGAGAGAAGAGGCTGTTCTGCTGAATCCAAAGGCCTCTTGGAACCTCTTTTGTGAAAGAACAAGCATGTTAGAGAAGCTTTCTTGGAGACCCACAATTTATGACTTCATTCCTCCTACAGCAGAGTGTTGGGGGCACCCCAGAGGGCAATGATGGGCCCCATAGACTTGGCGGGATATCTCCCCAGTAAAGGGAGAGTGCCCCCCCCCAATACATAAGGATCTCCTTAGCAAACCCATCCCTGTGGAGAGGAATCTCTGAAGGCAGAGGCCGATTGGAAGCATTGCTAATGCACTTTCATCCCAGATTGCTGAGTGATCAGAAGTTTGGTTTGTTGAGTGGAGGAGTTTTGGATGGATTGCTCCACTTTGAAAGGCTAAAAAACATGAATAGGAGAGTTGTGCTGGGTTTAAAGGTCCTAGTTTGCGTGTTCTGTTTCACAGTCCTCAGCTTAGATGTTGAATGGCTTGCTTTGCTTGGACCTGAAATGCCACCATGATGGCTAGCAGCCTTCATGGAGATGCAGCCACCATTAATAGAAGCAACAGCACCAACTCAGTTCAGGAATTCTTACAGAGCTATTATTTTCCTTTAGTGAAAATGTTCGGATCTGGTTGGGGCAGTCCCACTTCTTGTCAAATCCCATTCTCATCAATTAAAGTTGGCAAAATGGACCAGTTTGGGTGTTTGGAAACTTGGGAAGATCACTTGGAATCTTTAAGTACCAAAGCAGAATGAATGCATTCAGATATAGAAAATTTTTCTGTTTCTAAGGAGATTTCTTGAAACGTTTAAATGCCAAGCGGATACAGAATAGGAATTCCTTAGGCATTGAGAATAGTGGCTATGTGTAAAGGAGAAATCGGGATCCTGGCTGAAGTAGATTTCGTTGTTGAAATCAGTTAGGTCAGGGCTTTCCAAAGTTTTCCCGCGGCGACACACCAACCGCTGTTGGTGTGTCGCTGCGGGAAAACCCGGAAGTGCCGCCGTTGCGGCAGCGCACAAAAACCCGGAAGCGCTGCTGCCGCTTTCGAGTTTTTGCACGCTGCCGTTGGTGTGTCGCCGCGGGAAAACCCGGAAGCGCTGATGATGATCAGTGCTTCCGGGTTGTGTGGCGACAGACCAGGCTGTGTGTGGCGACACACTTTTGTGTCGCGACACACAGTTTGGAAAGCTCTGAGTTAGGTAAACATGTACTTATGTTGTTTATTAAATTCTCATGACGGAAGTGTGGCATTTTCACAAGTCGTCTTTGACAAGGTGGCATAAGTAGTGTGACAGTGGTTGTCTGTCATTGGACAACCCTCTTTCCAGCTGTTTGCAGCTTCCCAGACTTCCCACGCTTCTGTTCCGTCCCAAGGAAAAACCTCAGGAGGGAGGGAGGGAGGGAGGGAGATATATATATATATATATATATATATATATATATATATATTTATTTATTTATTTATTTATTTATTTATTTATTTATTTATTTATTTATTTATTTCTCAAATTTATCACCGCCCATCTCCACAATAGTGGACTCTGGGCGGTTCACAACATTAAACATTGAAAACCCATTAGACTTGGGATTGGGAAGGGTGGCCGGCAAGGGACGCTGCGGAGGGATAGTGAGACGGAACAGACCGCCTTCTCTCCAGCCACTTGCAGCCTCCCTGGCTTCCCACCCTTTCCATGCCATCCAAACGGAAGCCCTCAGGAAGGAGTGCTGGCGTTGTTTTCTCTAAGGGAAAATCCTGCCCTTGAGAAACAGTTGAAGAATCTCAAAAGGCTTCTTGGCACCAGTTTTGCAAATCAGTCAACTTTGACTGCTCAGAATCCTGGCTGTGAAATGTTATTGCCTGCATTTCCAGCTCTCTTTGCAACCACAACAGATAGAAGCTTGAGGGTTCTGATTTTCATTGTCTATTTTAAAATAGAGGGTCTCTGCCAAGTCCTAGCAGGCGTGACTAACATTTCTAAGGGGAAAAAAGGGTATCTTTATTTTTTTTCCTTTTAGAATTCCTGTATTTTCTGAACAAACGTGCATTCTGACTGGCTTTCATCATGGAATAAAACTTTCCAGTTTGCAACAAAATGTAACCTTACAGTTGAGCGGAATAATTGCATTTGTACAACAAGCTAAACTGTCGTTGGGTAGTTTGTGATTCCGCCTGTTGTGGGAAAGCAGCCGTTCTCTATGTGAACTGGGTCCTCACATTAAACGATTGCCTGGTTTATTTCTTTGGGAAAGTCATGTGAACAAGGAATTACTTTTCTTTAACTGGTTTAGGGTTTCCAGTATTGTGTGAGAGCAACCATTGAATTTTATGGATGGTCATAAACAAGGTTATCATTTTTATTTTTATTTTTATTTTTATTTTGAGGAGCAGCAGTTAAAAATAAAATTTCCCTGCTTGACCTTCTGAGAAGCCCTGTCTGTGGCAGAGAAAGGAGCCATTGATAGGTTTGATCTATTTTATCTCCATCTTACGGTTCCCTTGCCCTGCTCTTACTGTCTGGAGAACGAGAACTTGGCTTCTGTTTTTACTATGCGCTTCGGTCGTTGGGCCTGAAATGTGCTGCTGTGCTAGAAAAAGAACTTGAGGTCGCTATCCCATTTTCAGGAAATAGAATAATTCTTTTTCACCAAGCACTCTAGAGCCTTTGGCACCAGGTTTTGAAGAAAAATCTTGCATTTGTTTTATTTATTTTTTATTTATTCGTCATATTTATATGGCCGCCCATCTGGCAGTCAAGGGGCACGATTTATAAGCTGCCTAATGTGGTTTCTTGATCCAGGAGCCCTTGATCTCAGCAGCTTTCTTTTCCTTACGGTTCAGTCAATTGCATTCCATGTTTAAAATTATTTATTTATTTATTTATTTTATTTATTTTTCAAATTTATCTCCCATGCAAGGGACTCTGGGCGGGTTACAATAAATAAAAATTTAAAAACTATACAAAATATCTAAAAATAATGCCAAGGACACACCTGCTCCTGAAGCTGCCGGCCCCACCCACTGCACCCCTCTCGGCAGCTTGTTGGAGAGGGAGAGAGCAGCCATTTAATTCTCTGCAGGAGCGGGAAGGGGAAGCCGGGCTGCCAGGTGCAGAAACAGGGTCCCTGTCCTCAGGCTGGCCGAGTGTCCTTCCACTTGCAGGTTGCTGCGGCCACTCCTCTTCCCTGCAGAGGCACAGAGCCAGCTGGCTGGGGGCGGGCCGAATGCAGACGGGCCCCTGATGTGCCTGAAGGGATCCCCCTGCTCCCGTGGGCATGCAAATGGCTTGCTGGATGAAGAAGGATTTCCTTCTGCTGGTCCTGGATCCTCCTGTATGTTGTTTGAAGTTCTAACCTTGTGGGAGGGGGAGAGACGCCCCTCTCCACTTTCTTTTTGCCATGCATGGTTTTATAAATCTCTGTCAGGTCTCCCTTTCCTCTTGTCTCAGACTGTGTGTGAATTGGCCCTTCCGGTCAGTCTTGACTCCTGGTGAGAGCATGGACGGGCCAGCGCCGCTTTCTTGGCAAGACTTTGGGAATTGGTTTGCCAGTCCCTTCTTCCTTGGGCTGAGAGTGGTGACTGGCCCACCATCTCCGTCTGGCTTCCAGGCCTAAGAAAAGGCTAGAAGCTGGGCCTTCTTGCTCCTAGGTGAATGTCTTCACCACTACACCCCTTTGGGGAGATGGAGAGACTGCCTGCCCAGAATCACCCAGCTGGTTTCCATGCCTAGGCAGGAGCAGAGCGCAGATTTCCCCAGATTTTTCTTAGTCCAGCGCCTTTAACCACTACCCTAAACTGGCTCTATTGTCCCCAGCTAAAGACTCTTGTTACAGGCTTACACCGGGGCTGCTTCTGAAGATGACCTGGAAACTGAACTTGGTCCAAAATGCAGTGGACCAAGTAGTATGAGTAGATTTAGCAGCGTAGTATTCATGTTTGTGTTACTGTCCTGATTCCCACTAGGCTTCCAAGTCCAGCTGAAAGGGTTGGTCACGTCCTGCAGAGCCCGAAGTGCCTTGGTCCCACTGTCTCACCAGACCCTTGTGCTTGTTCAGGATCAGTCTGCCTTTATGTGCATCTGAGAAGGGACCCTGAGGGTCTGCACGCTATGCGAGGAATGCAGAGGTGTTATTTCTTGGTGCCCCTCCCCTTGAGCTTCATGCTCCCTCCCCCTCGCTATCCTTTCTCAGGGGCGTTAAGACCGTCTTGTCCTGCTGAGCATTCGGTGCTGATGATGGATCTGGACTGCCTTTGCGATGTGGTTAATTTTAGGGTGCGGAGTATTTTTATCTTTGAGTTGTCATCGTTAACAATACCACCCAGAGTCTCTGGAGTGGACAGGTTAGAGATTTTTGTATAAATGGATAAATAAATGTAATACGAAGTCCCTGGTGGTGCTTCACACTGAAGGGGGCCAGGGTCTGTTCTCTATCACGAGGGACAGAGGATTCATGAGACAGGAAGGCAGATGGAGAAGATTCCTAACAGAAAGAGCAGCTCAAGGGTGGACCCAGTGACCAGGGTGTTGATGGGTTCCCCTTCACCGCCATTGGTCAGGGGTGCATTGGCCAGCAAGCTGGACTAGATCCCCTGAGTGGCCTCTTCCTGCTCCAGGATTCATGACTCCTCTCTAGCGATGACGTGAGCGCGACCACTGGAATAGTCCCTGGGGGGCTGGGCTGTCTCAGGACACCTTCCCTACGGAATGAGTGGAAGCAGAGGAAGTGCTGGTGGTGGACCCTCTACACACATCCCGTTGGCCATCTTGTAAACGAACAAGGGCAAGCACATTCACCCCGCCCCAGGAAAATGTCTCCAGGAAAGTTCTCCAACTTTCTGTGCTCCTTTGAAATACATTGTGAAATCAAATCCTTGTTCATCCGGTTGACTGTAGAGCTGGTAGGGGGGAAAAAGGAAGAAGTAAATTATCTGACTTACACCTTGAAGAGGCTCAGAGAACGCTCCCTGATCTGAAATATCTCCAGAGCTCAGGATGAGGTTGGGAAGGCAGAGTTTGAGGCAACTACTGGTTAACAAGGCCCGACAAAACTTGTGATGCAAAAGAATTCACTGCCAAATTGCTCCATGTCCTGGATTAGCCAGGTTGGCTCCCCAGGTTGCATGTTGTCCCGCAATGGAAGTGGGTGAGGAAAAGCAGAACCTCAGAGACACTCTAAGCCTGCCCCTCCCCCAAATCTGCTGTCCTTGAGAGGTGAGGGACCCCCCTCCCGGTCGGTCCCACCAGCAGCCACCTTATTGGAACCAGCTGCTCTGAATCCTGGCACCCAGATTAATTCCCAGCTGTGGTTTTCCTGAACTGAAAACATGAGTGGGCACCCTCTTTGCCCAGCCGCCTTCCTTTCCATCACAATCATGTTGTTGCCTGTTCACACATGCCCTTTTCTCTTCTTATTTAATGAGTGAGAGGGGAACCTGGTTCAGTCCTAATCCAGCACTCCTCTCCAGCCTGAAAGGACGCATACTTGTCAAAAGCGTTTGGCAACCTTCTCTTTCTCTCTCTCTCGTTAGAAACTGGGTCACTGGGCCACCGCTTCTGACAGTTTGTGCAAACAAAGATGAAGGCTGGCAGATAGAAGAGGAATTTGGGGCTGGGGGCAAGGGAGCCCCACCATTGCCTTGCAGTGCCCCAGGAACATGTTGACCGACTTAGTTCATCCGTTCTGAAGCCAGGAGCCATTCCCCCCCCCCGCCTCCCTGTCTCAGCAGGCACAGCCTCCAGTGCTCAGAAGTTCAGGGTTGAGGGCTGCCTTGAATGCACTAAGCACAGAGCCGGGGGAACGGAGAGGTGGTTTTCTGCTCTACCCTGTTCCTGCTTTCTCTTCTGATGAAGATTTAGATTTCTGGAACATGAACACCCCTGATCTTTTGGGCAGCAGAGAATACTGCCCAAGGGGGAACGCTACTGGCAGTAAAATCCAGTGTGTGCTCCCCTAGGTAGGCCTTGATAAGATAAGCATGATGTGGGAATGCAGTTGTTAGCTTTGGTAACCCCGGTTTATGGAGCAGCATATCATATGAACGTAGTCTTGTTGAACAAATGATGATTAAGGAAAGTTTTGCTCAGCACAATGGTTTGGATTCATCCTGGGGATACGTGTAGTGAGAGGAAGAAGCAAGCCACCTCTTCACAGTTGTTTATTCGGTGAAGATGTAACACTTAGCCCTTATGAAAGGACATTGCTGTTCATAAACAGTTCAAACCATGATTTCCGAGTCTATAAACAATCATTAATTGTACCTGACATTTGGATTAGGACTGAGCCAGGTTCAAGGGCTAATAAGGGGTTTTTATCTTGCAAGTATTTTATGGTAGATTATCGTATTGTGTCCTCCTAGTTTTAATTCTACCTTGTGTTAATGCTTAATATAGTAATTTATTTTTGCTTGATTTATTTTTAATATAAGCTCATTTGGAAGATCAATTTGTACAGCAGAATGTAATAACTTAATTGGTTGAGCAAAGGACCATAGGATCTTGTTAGCAAATGTTTACACACCGTAGTCCCTAAGTTTGGACCTCCGACAGCTAAAGCTTCATCAAGCTTATGTTCTTCCTCTCTTGGTATCATTCTCCATCAGTTTGATGCCGCCTAGCGTGGGAGGGGAAAGGTAATGGCTCCTCCTGGGGGTGGTTAGTATCATAATGCCCTCCCCATTGTTTGAGATCGATTTGCCAGATTGGATTTTATATTTATTTGTATCATATTGATGACTGTAATTGTTATGCTTGTATTTTAATCCCAATTTTTATTGTAAGCCGCCCAGAGTCCCCCATTTGGGGGAGATGGGCGGTCATATAAATTTAAATAATAAATAATAAATTCTGTGAATGCTGAGGGTAAAACTCCCAAGCACCCGAGAGGTATCTGGGTCGGAAAGGCCAAGCAGGAAGCGTCCCGGGCGGCCGGAGTCCCCTCTGGTTTGTCTAAACACGCAGGGCAGCAGCTGGACAGGGAGGTGGTCCTTTGCCAGAGCTGCTCGACAGGGCAGGCAAGTGCTGCACAGCTGCTGGCTGCATCTGGGAAGATTTGGTAGGGCCCTAAGCCAGCTGCCTTCCTTGTGGGAGAAAGGGATACTCAGGTTGGCCGGCCCCATCATCTCACCGAGGAGAGATGATCTCTGGTTTCTGGCTGTCCCTGGGCGGGCGGGCGGGCGGGCTGGCTTTGTCCCTCCTCCGGTAAGGGCCGAAGTGTGGCAGGACAGTGCTGCTTAGACCAGACAGCAATTCCGTGCGAACAATGCAGTCTCAAGGCTGGGAAAAGAACAGCCCCAAGTCTGTTGACTCAAAAGGGCAGGAGGAAGAGGCTTATGATTTAAACCCCTGGGCTTAAGTTATATAATAACTTAATAAAGTAATAAATAAATATAAGATATAGGGCTTGGCTTCTGTGTTGTGCATCAGGCAGATAGTCTGTGCATATTCTTGTCTGCAGCAAAGCAACTGATCTCACAATATCCACTCCCTGAAGTTTCTGCTGTAGCTAGCGGTTGAGTTTCCGAAATAACAGAAATTGTCCTTCGGGGACATCTGATGCAGCCAACCAGACAGTTGCTTTTAAAGAAATTCTTTGCTAGGAGATACGTTCAAATCCAAGAAGGTGACACTTCTTCCACCAGCTATACATTTTTGTGAAACATATTACCCATGAAACAAATTAGTCTGAAGAGCTTGGAAGTGGATGGCTTGGCCTGGCTTTTTGGGCAAGGCTGGAATACAACTTGGTGACCTTTTAACTTTTGCTTTTTGACCCATGACATGTTGTGGCTGGAAGGAAATCACAATGACACCCTCTCTTCAGACTTGGTTGAAATGGGCGGCTCTTAGACATTTGAATCTGGGAAGGTGGGTGGGTCATATGCAACCAGACCCACCTCCTTTCTGGCCCTGTATCCCTGCTTTCTCTGTGGTTCTTCAGGGTGTGGGGAAAGGAGGCACCTGCTTATGAGCTGCAACCTGGCCTTTTTTCAAGAATAAAAGCTAGGATCGTAGGGAGGCTGGGAAAGGAATGGAAGCAAGAGATAGCCAGTCGAGAGACGGTTGACAGCTTATCTCATCAATAGCAACTTAGCTCAGGTAGAAAGAAACCTGGGAAGAACCATTTCAAATCATTCAAAGAAACCCCACCTTAATAAATGAGGGTGGGACATTCCTTTTGCGGTTTCCAAGATTCTAGCAATAAAGAGATCTCTCTAAAATCTGTGTAGCGCTTGCTTCCTTGATCTTGCTTGGCTGGGTGGGTCTTGATAGGATTTGTGTAATGCATCATAATATGGTCCTCTCCCAAAGGATGGTCCTCTCTTGTTTTGTTGGGTTTCATGCAGAAAACTACTCTAAGAAGTCACATCACATGGATCCACCCCCCTTTTCCCCCCTTGAAAAAAGCACCCAAAGCGAACCAGCTGCCTCACAACCTCAGCAGCCGTCTCGCCTCGGTGCGTGGTGGGGCCGCCTCCGCTGCCGGAACATGCGCTGCCCTGTTCTGTGCGCATCCCACCCGGCAAGCGGCCTGACAGCCTCGCGGGCCCGTTTTTGTCTTCCAGATCTCTGACATCTACATCAGCGGAGAGTCAGGGGACATGTCCGCTAAAGAAAAGCTCCTTTTTTGGTCACAGAAAGTAACGTCTGGTTATGTGGGCATCAAGTGCACCAACTTCTCTTCCTGCTGGAGCGACGGGAAGATGTTCAATGCCGTCATCCATAGATACCGGTAGGTAGATGCCATTTCCTGCATCTCAACCATGCAAGGAAAATTTTTCAAAAAAGGTGACATGATTCGTATTTCGCGACTGGAGATTGAAACTGCCTGGGCTACCAATTAGCTCCTGAGCCAAGTTCAAGGTTTTACTTTGCCATCTTTTGCGACTCACCAATTTAGTTAAAAGGCATACATTTTTGTGTGCAACCAGAAGCAGTCTGGTAGCACCTTTTCAGACTAACACATTTTATTAAAAAGCTGCAGCTCACAAAAGCATATGCCTCTTTTGCCGCCATAGAGTAGCACAGCTCTGTGTTAAAGAATTTGCCTTAAAGAATTTGGGACCCAGATCCTGCAGCTAGAACCCCAGGATGCCCCTGAGCGGGTCGCTCCTGGGCTTTCTTCTGTAGGGGCACCAACACTGGGTGCTTCCCCACCTCCCACCCCACCCATCCACAAAGCTGTGCCCGTTGAAAGCCCTCTCCCCTCACCCAGCCCTTCTCTGTACCAAAGTCGGATGAACGGTTTGATTTCTGATGTTTTTCCCCGGTCACTCCTTCTCACTCTGAATGATACTGGTTTTGATTTATTGTTTTTGTGTATTTCCTAAACTACTTGGAGATGCTTTGTAAGAAAACCCTATGAAGTACATTAAATAATACTAGTAATTTATTAGTAGCAGATGCAACTGCTTCTACTATTAGTAATAATCGTGCAAGAGCACCCACAGAGCGTTCTCTGAATTCCAGACAAAACCGGCAGCCCTAAAAGGCGGCGGGGCCCCTCCTTAATGCACAGGCAGCCGCCCCGAGATGCGATGCGGGTCTGCAGCTTGTTCTGATTTCTGAGCCCTTCCCGTGGGCAAAGCGCCCTCCATTTTAGAGGAGAAAGGGAAGTCCCCCATTTTCGTACTTTTCCAGAACCGCCTATGCACAGACTGCAGGTGGTTTCAGGTGTATCCATGAGCCCCCCGTCCTTGCAATTCATCATATGAGGATGAGAGTTGGCAGGCTCTTTGGCTCTTTGTACCCAGAGTCAAAACTGCTTCATTTGGGGTGGCTTTGTTTTCGGGCTCTGTGGGCTAAAATCCTAAAGCCATCAATAATCACCACTGAGAATATAACTATAACAACGAGAAGAATTTAAATGTAAAATTTTCTAGGCAAATCTTGGCCAGAATCCCTCCGTGCTGTGCAGCTTTGGAGTGACTCTGGCTTTAAGCCAGGGTTTAACTTTGGAAGCTGTTTGGATTGCAGGGACCTGGGAGGCCGGTGCTTGAGCAAGCGGGTAACTTCTGTGTAAAGAGGTGACAGGGCCCCCACAAATCTTGCCTGGGAGAAGGAAGTGGAGCTGCCGTTTCTCAGCGAAAGCTTCCTTGTTAGTGGAAGAAAGGCAGGCCCCATCAGCACGCCGGCCTTCTCCGTTTCTCAGTGCGCTCCGTTCAGACGGATATCCCTTCACCAGCTTAGAACTCCTCTACGCCCTTTTCCTTCTGACAACTTGTGCATCCCCAGGTTGGACAGGGCTCCGTTTCTCCTTTAGCAGCTGTGTAACCCCTGCTTGCAAATGCCGAGTCACCTTTTTCGGTTTGCCTGTTTCCTGCAGACCAGATCTGGTGGACATGGACAGAGTCTACATTCAGAGCACCCGGGAGAACCTGGAACAGGCCTTTGAGATTGCTGAACGGCTTGGGGTCACCAGGTTGCTGGATGCAGAAGGTGACGGGGGAGCGTTGGCAGGAGGTGGCATGCGGGGGAGACAAGCTGAGGAAGCTGGGCCCTGGAGGGCAGGAGAGGTTAGATGTAGAAGTGACCGAACCAACTCGGTTTGCAACTCTGGCAGCAGGTTTCCAAGTCAGGTAGACTCCTCCTTCACTCCTCAGCATTCCAGCATTGCTTGAGAAGGTTAATTTGTTCTCAGCTGGCTCCTGTTTACTTAGCCAGCTGACTCTGGTGCTTTGCTGAACAAAGAAATGATAGGTAAGGCCAGGGGTCTACAAGGCCAGCCCCAAATGGACAGACACCTCCATCTTGACCCTTCCTTGGCGTGGAGGGTCCCTTCGTATAATGGCTACGAAACAAGATAAGTTCTTCCATAGGAAAAGGAAGGTCCAGAAAGGCTTTAGATTGATTTAAAGCTCTGCAACTTCATTGTATCTAAGTAATATTAT
The DNA here is from genome assembly GCA_023362775.1 of Charina bottae. NCBI lineage: Eukaryota > Metazoa > Chordata > Lepidosauria > Squamata > Charinaidae > Charina > Charina bottae. The sequence continues at coordinate 3,763,101 of JALMGJ010000013.1, read as the reverse complement.
TATTTAGCACTATCGGTTTCTGAGGCACTTTTAAGGATTTGCATCCGTTAAAAAGCCAACATAACCGCCCAGAGTCCCTCCTTTGGGGGGAGATGGGCGGTGGCAAAATTTAATAATAATAATAATAATAAAAAAAAACATTGCCCCAAGATGCATGTAGACCTCCAGACTTTCTGGAGGCACTTATTGGATTAAAATAGATCCACACTGATTCATGTAGAACCTGAGGCTTACATTTAGTGCCCATCTGAACAGTGTGTCATACAGCTTTTTGTGAACTATGCAACTTGAGATTACAGAGGGTAAGAATTGTGTTCTTAATTACTTTGCTGAAGAAGGAGAGAGAAGGTTGTTCACTGGATGTAGAAAATCACCTCTTCAGGGCAGAAGAATTCAAGATTGGTTTTCTCTGTTGAAAAGAATATCTTTCTTGTTCATAAGAGGATTTATACGCCATGGTGGAGCACCGCAATCTTGAATCCCTTACATGAAATGTGCAGTAATGTAGTCATGAAAAGGCTTTAGACACAACTAGCTTTCCTAGTTCCTTCTTTTTCATTTCATTGATTTGGCTGCTCTGATCGTTTTTCTTTTTTTCAGATGTTGATGTCCCTTCACCAGATGAGAAATCTGTGATCACTTACGTGTCTTCAATTTATGATGCCTTCCCCAAAGTCCCAGAGGGAGGAGAAGGAATTAGTGCCATTGTAAGTTCTGCTACTCTTTATTCAGCCTGGATGGGCCACCCAACATTTTGCTTTTCTACAACTTCTTAGGAATTTTGTTGCCAAGCGAATGATGTCACTTATAAGGGGAACTTATAAGGGGAAGGGCAATGAACTGAGATAGCCAACTACAGTAAGAGAAAGGATATTTTGTGTTTGTAATTCTTGTAAGAGTGGAGTTGAAGATTATCAGAAAAGTTACTATCCTGCTGCAGCTTTTCTCACCTTTATGTTATGCGTGAGACGTGTTGGCAGGGAATGTTGGAAGTTGTAGTCTGACTCACCTGGCAGGGGTCAAGTTAGAAAGTCAGCTTTGTTTCTATGTGATCCTCTTTCGTGCTGGCTGTTGGTGGAAACTCAGCTTTTAGAAAATGTGGATTGTTCTTCTGCTTCTTCTGCTGCATTGATAGACGGGTATTGCCGCAGTCATTCCTGTGCTGCACTGGAGCCCACCTCTGGCAGTGGACTTGAACCATTTTGCAAAGCCGAATAGAAAGTGTGCCTTTCAGTGGCTTTCTTTTGCTCCATTTTGACGGTTCTTCTTCAGCTGGATGTTTTTACCTGGTGTTTCCTTCCGTACCAATGCCACTTGATTTTCCCTTTTTCTTTTAGGAAGTGGACACGAAATGGTTAGAATATCAAACCTGTGTGGAAACACTCATCAGCTGGATCAAGCAGCAGACGACACTGATGTCTGACAAATCTTTTCCCCAAAACCCTGTAAAGCTCAAGGTAAGTTCTGGCCTAATTTTTTCTCTTTTCAGGTCTGGAAGAGTTCCTAATTCCAGTTGCTGCACATTGTTGCCATTCCTGGAAGCTCCCCTCTTATCCAAAATACAAACGTGGTTGATTCTGTGGCCCTGGTTGGGCTTGGCTGTGGGTCACATCCCAACTCAGGGTCCTCTGAGGGGACTTCATCCTTTTTGTTGTTTTGGGGGCTTAGAAATGGGGTCTTTTTATCTCTCTTTCCTGGGGTGCAGTGGGGACAACAGGCAGTATGTTCCAGTATGTAACAGGAAAGCTGCAACCAGCTGACCAACACCACTGGCCACTGGGGAGAAGACGACTGGTTGTTCACTGCTATTGGAACCGTGTGTGTGTGTGTGTGTGTGTGTGTGTGTGTGTGTGTATTGGTGTCCCACTGGGAATGATGGTGTACTCTGTGAGGACGTTGTTATGGAGGGGAAGTCGTCTTGCACCCCCTCTCCTTGGGGTGCTCCCCCTGGGTCACTGGAGGGAGAGAGATGAATGTGTGGGAGGGACGGAGGGATTTGCTGTGTGTCGGAGGGATTTGCTGTGTGTCGTGGAAAGGAGGACGGAGCGTGTGTCTGCGCACTTGCCGGGGGGGGGTCCTCTTTCTGCTCCTCTTGACAACTGGTGGAATGAAAGGCTCTGAAAAGCACTTAGCTGGACTGCGCTTCCTGCTTTAGCCAAGGGCGAGGAAAGAAGGTTGCTTCGGTGGTTTATTTTATATACCACTGCAGTCCGCAAACTTTAGTAGGTGGTGCACAATGCAGCCTAAAACCCAAGGTAACCCCCTACCCATCTTAAAACATCACAGTTGATAAAGTAGATGGCTGCCCACAACTCCTCATTGCAGTGAAAGGCTCTTTGGAGGGAAAAAAAAAGATTTTCAGTGCCTCTGAAATGTCAGGGGCAGAATATTAATCCACCATGTGAGGACCACTACAGAAAATGCCGTCTTGTGGGGGTGGGAATCTCTTAGCTATCTGGACTGGGCAGGCAGCATCATACCTAATAAGGCAGACACGGATGTATCCATGTAGGGCTGTATAATCAATACTTTGATTGAACCCTGAAAATTACTGGTAACTGGTGCAGCAAATGCAAGATGGGCATCACTCTGCAATAGCAGATTTCCCCAGCTAAGAGCCTGGCTGTGGCTTCTGCACCAACTACAGCTTCCACATTATCTTCAAGGGCAGCCCCACTTAGAGAGAGTTGCAGTGGTCTGCTCGAGTGATGGTCAGGATGTGAGTTCTTGTTGGTTTAGACTCAGGAACAGGAATGATCCAGAGGAATGTGACGAAGGGGAGTAGACAGGCAGCAAGCAGGATTGCAGGAAGGAAACTAAGAGTTGGAAAAGGTTTGAGCAGAAGATCCTGGGAAGCTGCCTTCTACTGAATGAGACATAGGTCTGGCTCTCTGTGAGAGATTGTGGGGAGGCTGGGAAAGGATTGGAAGAGAACACGGGCCTGAACAATCAAGAGACAGCGCCAGGCAAGTCCATTGGCGGCGAGAAGGGAACCATAGGGGAAGTTACCACTGATGATCTCACTTCTTGCTTCTAAGAACTTCCTGCAGACCAAAATGTGATGCGTTTTCCCTCCTTTGATCTGTCTTGCCTTCTGTAAGAAAGACGATTCATGGATAAATCCCGAACCCTTTGATTTTGCAGGCACTTTATAACCAGTATATCCACTTTAAGGAAACAGAAATCCCAGCAAAACAGTTAGAAAAAAGAAGCATTGAAGAGTTATACAAATTGCTGGAGGTAAGAGTATTTCATGGATGTATTGGGGTATCTATGACAAGGATTGCAAATTACCGCCGGGGTTTGGCTTTTAATGGACAGCGCAGAATTTCAGTTCTGCATTCCGTTAAATCTGACACATGAGTGCCGGTTACAGGGTGAGCACTGAGTTCAGCTTTGCACAACGTCCCCCCAGTGAAGTTTTGTGGCAGCAAATATGAACCAAGTCTCTGTTCTAATTGTCCGTAGTATTAAATGTGAGGGGCCAGCAGTAGTTTTCCTGGGAAGACCAGTTTGGGGGCATGGAAGATCACAGAAGCCGGTGGATCAGGCCCTCCTCTTTCCCCAAGTGAACGGCTGCCAGATCCTGTGGTTACAACTGCACTGACCTCGGCTGCTGCTCCCGAGCCGCCTTTCTCCATGGAAAGGACTGAAATTTAGCTCAGAACTCAGCTTGGTGAATCCACCCTTGTGCTTTAAGTTATTTAAGACTTTCCCTACCTCTAAATTTTGTCCGAACAGTATTTGTTGGACAAGAAACAGTTGCTCCAGAGGAGAATTTCCTGGAAGGTCATTCTCGTTTGCTGCTGGAGCCCCCAAACCAAAGAATGCAGCGCTTGGGCCTCAAAGCCCAGGAGAGGCTTTGTCCAGGGTCCATCCCGTGGTCAGGCTCAGGAGAAATGGCTGCTCCTCTGTTGCGCTTTCCAGGTCTGGATGGAATTTGGCCGTATCAAGCTGCCACAGGGCTACCACCCCAACGACGTGGAAGAGGAGTGGGGAAAGCTGATCATCGAAATGCTGGAGCGCGAGAAGCTGCTGCGACCGGCTGTGGAAAGGTGACCAACGGGCTGGGAAGCGCGAGGGTTGGGAATGCCCCTTCCCTGTGTGGTGGAGCCTGTTGTAAGCTGAACTCTTGCCCTGCAAGAAAACAAAAATGAAAATAAATATCCCTCCTTACTTAGAAAAAGAAGTGACTCCTCTGTTCTACTTGAAATGGTGACTGGTGCTTATTTTGCAGATTGGAGCTGCTGCTGCAGAGAGCAAACAAAATTCAGAATGGGACCCTCAGCTGTGAGGAGAAACTCACCTTGGCAAGGAACACGCTGCAGGCCGTAAGTCTTCCCTCCTCCCATCACCGTGGCTCCCTTCCCTCCCACGCTCACAGCCCCTGAGCGCTCCACTTTGGTCTTTTGGGGCCGTGAGCAGTAGGCAGTCTCGGCGTTGAAAGAGTCCCCCAAGCTCTTGGATTCTGTAATGAGAAAGACGCACCTATGGAGCTGGCTGGTTTGCATGCGAGGCGTTTCACTGTTTGCAGCTGCCAAAGCTGCTTTGTCTGCCTGCAGTCGATTCCTGCTTGTGGGACCGTGGTGAAGTTTCTTTTGGCCCATGGTTGGCCCCTGTGCTTTCCTTAGTCTTCCACTGTTCGTATGTTGCTTCTTGCTCTTTTTCCTTCCACCTTCTGGTCATCTTCCACTCATCCCTCTGTTTCTCTGCCTCCCCTGTTCCACTCGCACTTTGCCCTCATGCCGTTTCCAAGCATTGCAGCCTTCCTTGCTGCACGTGGAGAAATGCTCTGGTCTTTGACATCCTTCACAGAAGCAGTCCTGTAGCACACTGTGCTCTTGGCTGACACCTTTTCCAGGATCAGTTCTCCTTCCATGACTTCGCAGTTCTTCTGCCAGTGGCTTTGGGTGTCTTCCTAGAAGTGCATCACAGGAAGAGAGTCTCCTTAATAACCTTAAATGATCTCTTGCCAGGATGAAGCACACTTGGAGTCGGGCCAGCCGGTACAGTATGAATCCGATGTCATCATGTACATCCAAGAGTGCGAGGGAGTCCTCCAACAACTACAGACAGATGTTCAGATACTCCGGGATGAGAACTACTACCAGTTGGAGGAGCTGGTCTTCAAGTGAGTGATGTTTGTGGGCAGCTGAGCTTGGAAAGGAGCATTCAAGAACATGCAAAGCAGGATGGAAGTAAAGCTGCCTTTCAAGTCTGGGGGAAGGGTGGGCTCCTCCATATTCCAGAGGGCAGATGGTCTTGGGCCAGTTGAGGACCTTGTAATGCCTGAACATTCCAAGTAACAGTCTGACTGATTCGTTGATTGAATTTATACCATGTTGCACTCCCATAGGAACCATTTCACATAAGTGCAAATGTTATAACATCCACAATCCAATAAAATCCAAAAACATCAAACCAAGACATCTTTTTAAAACTGTCCAAGCAGCACAATCCAGAAAAGACCCAAACGCCCTCCAGAAATCCTCCATGTTCATCTGCTTCCAGAAGATGACTAATGTTGGGGCCAGACTGACTTCCAAAGGCAGGCAGTTGCAGAGGGCTGCTGCTGATACAGAAAAGCAGTCCTTCCTGTCTCTGGCTCCCACGCCTCCTCTTGAAAAAATAGGTTGGGCCAATTCAAGAGGGCAGATGTGGTCCTGAAGATAGCCTGGGGCCAAGCCATAAAGTACTAAGGGCGTGAGAGCCGTCTGCTGGGAGGTCACTGAAGGAGCTCTTCCATGTCGAAGAAATCAGGAGGATCTGGTAGCACCTTTTCTGACTAACCAATTTTATTAAAAAGCAGAAGCTTTTGTGAGCTTCAGCTCAGTGCATAGAGTGGCTAGACTGATGTAGGCATGGACAGGGAAATGGAGGGGAAGACAGGTTGGTTACAGGTGAGACAGATTGCGAACATCAGTTAACAATTGTAATGTGTTAAAAGCCCATTGTCTTTGTTGAGACCTTCCAGGTTGCCTGCAACCTTTTGAAGTAGGTGAGTTCGACAGTTTCTCATTCAGTGATGCTGTTAAAATCCCATTATTTTCCAAAACAATCATTTATAGAGGTCTGCTATGGAGTATCTTGGGGGGTCTGATACTACTTTGTCCTTGTTTTGAGTCCTGATGTCAAACTTGTGTCCATTAATTCTTTTGCACAATGTTTATCTTGTTGTCCCATGTAGAATCCAGAGGGGCATTGCTGGCAGATGATGGCATAGATCACATTAGAGGAAGGACATGGGAAGGTGCCTCTAATCTTCTGCGGGTACTTGTTGAGGCCTGTGATGGTGCTGTTGGTGAAGATGTAGGGGCAAGATCTGGATGTGTTGCAGGGCCTGGTTCCCATCTTGGCATAATTGTCCTGTTGTTTCTTGTTGCTTGTGGTTGTCTACTTCAGGTTGGGTGGTTGTCGGTATGCAAGAAGGGCCTTCCCCCCCAGTGCCTGAGAAAATGCAGGGTCATTGTCCAGTACGGACTGGAGCTTATTAATAATGTAGTTGAGTGATTTCAGCGGTGAGTTCTAGATGACAGCCAGTGGTGTTCTGTTGTTGTGTTTCTGTGGTCTGTCTTTTAATAGGTCCTCCTTGAGAATTGATCTGGCTCTGTTGATTTGCCTGCTAATCTCGCTGGGCGGGTAGTTCAGTCTCGTGATGCCCGGCTTAATTCCATCACTTGCGGGTCAGAATAAAAGCAGTTGTAGCACGGAGCCTGGGTATAGATTGTGTAGTTTTATGGTGACATCCAGAAGGTGGATTGGTTCTGTGGATGGATCTAGGCTGAGGTTGACGGCGGGGTGGAAGCTGCAGGAGTCACAATGGAATTTGATGAGAGATTCATTTCCAGGGCCAGAGGGTGAAAGTGTCACCACTGAATCTCAAGTAAAGGAGGGGCTTCAGGGAGTGAAAGTTAAGAAAGCATTATTCTAGGTCAGCCACGAAGACGTTGGCATGAGGAGCCATGCGTGTGCTTATGGCTGTGCCACCAATTTGTAGGCACAACTACTTGCCAAAGGTGAAGTAGTTACAGGTGAGTGCAAAGTCACAGAGTCTGGTGGCCAAGCATGTCGCTTTGGCATTGGTGAGGATGATCCTTGGCTTGAAGTCCATGTTTGGGGTGGGTGGGTTGGTGTATAGTGCTTCAACACCCATGGTGGCTAAAATGGTGTGGTTAGAGATTGCCCATCGAGTTCAGTTTTGTTAGGAAGGCTGTGGGGTCTCTCCCTATAGCTGGGAGTGCTGGTGGCATAAGGTTGGAGCACCGAGTCCATGAAACCTGATATCCCACTTGTGATAATTTGAGATGCCGGGTTACCTGCTTTGTGTATTTTGGGAAGCAGGTAGAAGATGCCTGGCCAGGGCTCCTGGGGTGTTGCACGTAGATGTGGTCCTGTGTGTCCTTAGGAAATTCTTTCATCAGGCAGACTGGCCTGGCCCTCTTCCTACCACGTCTTCAGTGTGGAAGTACTTTGGCAGGGTTTGTGCCCTGGGCCAGGTGTCCGTGTTCGCCCCGGCTGACCCCCTTGTGCTATAGCAGTTGCAGACCCAGTTCTGTTCCCAAGTGCTCTTGGGGGTGGGTCTGCATGTGGCCCTGAGAAAAGTAAGACCTTCTGAGGGGCCTGGATTCAATATTCAGCATTGTGTTCGCAGCTGTGTGTGCATGTGACGCTCTCCCAACCTTGCCTCTTGCCTGATTCCCTCCCAGGATTGTGCGGCTTCAAGATGAATTGGTAACATTGAGGCTGGAATGTACCAACCTTTACCGGAAAGGTCACTTCTCCTCCCCCTCCTCCTTCAACTTGGTTCAGCCTCCCTCCTTGAGCACTAGACACTTGAAGGCTGAATCTTTGCTACAAGGAACGATCGCCACTCCTGCCTCTACCGCCTGGATTCGGAAGCCAATGACTCGTGTGGAGTTGGTGGCCATTTCATCCTCTGAAGATGAGGGCAACCTCCGCTTTGTGTACGAGCTGCTCTCTTGGGTGGAAGAGATACAGGTGCGTTGCATGATGGGAAGGAAAGAAGGGGACCAGGTGATGGGCCTGGTGGTGTTCAGACAAAATGCTGAACTAGGTCAATTACTGCACTTGTGCCACATGCTAAGTTGGGTAGTGTTGAACTTGGTTAGATTTTTTTGTGACCTAGTTTGTTGAATGAGCCCAGCATGTCTAGTTGGTGTCATTACAAACTCAAAAAATGGGTTCCTTCAGTAACCAGGTTAGGTATGTTGCATGAACCCAATCTGTAGGTGTGCTGTTTGAAAAAAAATTGGTAATAAGATTTTAAGATTGGATCATTAGTTTTTTAAATGGTTTGATTATTTATTTTGTTTATACACTCCAAATCATGGAGGTATAACAAAAGTAATTTTGTTTTATTTAAAAATAACTCAGAGGAAGCAATCAGTAAAGAGGAAATTTTCTGGGCAACAAAAATGAGAATTGCTCTTAAATGTTTTCTGACTTTTGGAGCTGCTCTTTTTATAAGCCCCAGAGAGGTCAGGGAAGCAACAGAAAGAACGTGCCCTGAGGGCATTTGTGTTTGAATGGTTTGCCCCACTGACATGAACTTGGTACAGAACACAAATAGGCCAGTTTGCATTTAAAACATTGTTTGGTAAATTTATGTTGAAAGTTGGGCAAATTTGAGAAAGGTTCCCAAAGATTTTCTTTCTATTGCCGAATGTTGTAAATGTAAATAGTTAGGAAACTTTTTTTTTAGGTTTAAAAAACCCATTGGAAAAGACAGTAGAGTAGAAAGAACGTCGCTGATTTGCAGAACCCTGTTTGTAAGGATTGCGGGTACTCTTCCTGCATTGAGAGGTGGCTCCTTTTTATGGCCTTTCAGATGAAGCTGGAACGATCCGAATGGGGGAATGACTTGCCCAGCGTTGAATCCCAGCTGGAGGTTCAGCGCCACGTCCATAGCAGCGTGGAAGGCATGGGCGCTAGCCTGAAGGAGGCCAGGATGTATGAGGTGAGCAGGCCAAACGGGGCTCATTTAACCCACTTCAAAGCTGATTTGAGGACCCCGGGAGGCACCCAGATCTGACAAAGTGGGATTGTGTTTGCCCCAAGTTTCAAAGCTGAGAACATTTCTAATTGGGTTGTTTTCCTCTAGGACATGGTAACCGCCCAGAGTCTGCCATGGTGGAGATGGGCGGTGATAAATCCAAATAATAAAATAAATAAATAAACTTTTTTCTTGTTTTGTAATACCTGTATTCACTTCACTTCATCACTTTATCATCTTCTTCATCTGGATAGCGTTGTTATGCAACGCAACAACTTCAACAGATACTTATATGTACAGTATTACGTTTGGCCTTTTGCTATGGGGTTCCAGTTGGCACCAAGATTTTTTCGTAGTCCATCCCTCCCCCTTGTAGCAGGTTATCTGTGTAGGTGAGTCTAATGGTAGGGCTGCCACCAGGTCACTTTTGTGTCCATCTGTTGCCAGGTAAACATCCAATGTGTCCCGTCCATTTCTATTTCTGTTTTAATGTTCTTTTGATGACATCTTTGAAGTTAGTCCACCATTGACTTTCCTAATTTCTGATCTGATCTCTGAGTTCTCACTCTGAAACGTTTGTCTTTCTATTGCCTGCTGTGTGACTCAAAGCCTCTCTGCACCTGAGTTCTAGTTCTACACTTCACTTTGTATTTAGTTACATAAAAAGTACAGGTCTGTTTGCAGGAGCGCATGGCTTTTTCTGGGTCCTGCTCTGCCTTTGACCTCTGAGTGGCCAATAGTTACTCTCCCCAAAGATTGGGGGCAGGGGAAGCTAAAGTCATTCATTTATGTTTAAATGTATTTAAAACAAAATCTAGCTAATATGGTTACTGTCCAGTCATAAGTTTAACCATTTTTCCTTCGGCCATTTTAAACATTTCTATGTGGTGGCGTGGTGGCTCAGCAGGTAAGACGCCAGGCTTGTCGATCGGAAGATCGCAAGTTCGGAGGTTCGAATCCCTAGCCCCGCGTGACGGAGGGAGCTCCCGCACTCGCCCCAGCTCTTGCCAGCCTAGCAATTTGAAAGCATGCAAATGCAAGTAGATTAATAGGTACCACTTTGGTGGGAAGGTAACAGCATTCTGCGTGCGTCATGCCGGCCACATGACCACGGAAGCGTCTTCGGACAACGCTGGCTCTTCGGCTAAGAAACGGAGATGAGCACCGGCCCCTGAGTCGGACACGACTGCACAACTGTGCGGGGGGAACCTTTACCTTATGTGGTGGAAACTTTTGGAGGTCTCTGAGGGCCATGTCCTCAAGAAGCAGGCCGTGCCCCTTTGGCATTGATGAAGTTCCAGCTCCAGCTGTCTTGGGTGCAGCCCAGAAACATGGCCTGTACTCAGTTTTCTGAGCTGGCGGTGGGGGTGGGTTCTGCCAGCGTCCCCCAAAGGACACGTCTAAGATTCTGCCTTTCCACAAGAGTCATTATCTATGCCTGGGGAGGGGGGATGGCCCTCTTCCAGAACTGGCTGGACCCTTTTCCCTCCAAAGTAATCTGCTGAATTACAGCACGGACTGTTTTTGTCCAATAATCTCGGCTAAAACGAGGTGTGATGGTTCCTGGTTCCACGTGTGGTGGGAACTCAGGCCGTCTCTTTGCATGTTGAAGGAAAAATTGAGCGTGAGTAGGCTGGCTTTCTAGTTGATTCTGCTGCCTGTGAGCAGGAGAAAGAGACTGTGCATCAGAGGGCCAGGTTAGGGTTCCCTGCCTGGCCTGGCCTGCCTCCACTCCAGGCTCTTATCTCGGGGAGAGAGAAGACACGAAGCAGTGGAGACTTTCCCCCAAAGGGTGAATCAAGAAAAAGAAAGTGGTTTACTTCTTCATAGAGCAGGGATGGACCCATTCTCCCCTCTGCTTTTCTTTTTCTTAGCATTCTTCTGAACCTCATGGGGGTAGGGGTGGCCAAAGACAGAAGCACCGCCAGAGTGGGTAGAGCCACAGTATTTGCGCTGATTAAAAAAACTGGTTTACAAGTTGGCTTGTTTCTTTACAAACTCTAAAAGGCGGGTGTTTTAATGCCTACCACACCTGTTTATACAGCTTAAATCTTTAAGAAGGCACTGCTGGAAACGACTGGTTTTGATGGCTGATCCTGAAGGACATTCTGGGGTCTGCAAACATCGGCCTAGGCCGGGTCTGCACGTGGGCTGCAGGCTGCCCACTTCTGCCCTAACTGGACTTGAGCTGGCTGCCTACTAGGCTGGGTTGAGCCTATTGTGCGTAGTTTTGGGGAGGGGAGGGGAGGGGAGGAAGCATGTCAGAGAGCCATCATCTCCAGCAGGTGCGTTTCCTACTATTGTAGCATAGCCTGCATTACTTTTAATCAGCCCTTATTTCTCTTCTCCTCCACTTAGGGCAAAATGTCTCAGAATTTCCGTGCTAGCTACACAGAGACCCTGGGGAAGCTGGAGACGCAGTACTGCAAACTGATGGTGAGAATCTTTGGTAGATTTCTTTCCAGGGCCAAAAGGATGTCTGAAAATGCTTTGTAAGTTTCCCGACTCTTTGAAGCTCTAACAGAAGTGCCAGTTTTATCTTCCTCTGAAGGGCATTTCTGTGTGTGCCATTTGCTTTGCCACAAGAACAGGCTCCCTGCTTCTTGGCTGACCTCCTCTCGTCATCTCTAGGGAGGATGGACTGGGAGGTCCCTTGCAAGTTGCTCAGATTCTCATTTTGACCCATTTCACCGTCAAGTTGGGCCAAGAAATTCCACACAAAAATCATATGCATTTGTATTTAGTTTTCCTGGAATATGACATTTCCAAACAACCTTTCGCTAATACATGTTTGTGTATCCATATTTTTTCACATCAGTGTGGCAAACCACATTGCACAATTCTGTGCAAGGGAAGGGAAATTAAGAGGGACCTAAAACACGGTCTTTTTTCTTGGGAAAGTAAGATATCCCCACCTCCATTGCCAAGAAGAATAACACTGATAGCAATTAATTGTGTGGAGGAAATTGGTTGCACCTCTGTCACAGTTGCCTCTCGGATGTATTTCTCAATATAATGATGAACATTGTAAGTCTTTCAACTATCCCTCCCCAAAAACCTGTGCTGCATTCTGATTGTTTATTTGAACATTTTTGAAAATTGCTAAGTAATGGCGCAGCTTTTCAGTAGTGCGGCGCAGTTGAACAAGTCACTGTCCTTTTGGTTTTTTGGTTTAAGGAGGACGGTGAGCAATTTGGACACTTTACATTTGTAGGGACTGTTGGATCTTATGCATTTCCTGTGCTAAAGAACCACTTGGCCGTGGCCGTCTGCAGGGTTTATAAATCAATTCTTTAGGGATTATTTTCCGTGTTCCCAAATGAGACATCTGAAAGCAGAAAACGCTTGAATATCAGGAAATGTGGCAAATTGTGTCCTCTTTATGCAGGAAACATCCAGTTTCCGACTACGTCACCTCCAGAGTTTGTACGAGTTTGTATCACAAACGACATCTGAGTTAATTTGGCTAAATGAAAAGGAGGAGGAAGAGCTTGCCTACGACTGGAGTGACAGTAACCCTAACCTGACGACGAAGAGAAATTACTTCTCAGTGAGTAGAAAGACCTCGCAGTGGCCAAGGGAGGTCGTGGGACCTCCATTCGGTCTTCTGGTAGTCAAGCCGGGTGGCCAGTGATGGAGGCTCTGTAATCACAGTTTCATATTTCTCAGTGTAGACCAGAGCTTTCCAAACTTTTCATGTTGGTGACACACTTTTTAGACATGCATCATTTCGCGACACAGTAATTCATTTTTACTAGCAAACCGGAAGTTAAATTAACTAACTTATAAGAGATATGGACACATGCATAAATTGTAATAGTGAAATGTATGGGGACACAACATATCTCATGAAAACCCCTTTACAGCAGGGCAAGGCTTGGACAGAGCTCCCCTCTTGCAGCAGGGCACAAGGCAGGCACTGGGACCTGCGCGGAATCACAGCAGGTTTGGAGGCGGCAAGGCACAAGGCAGGCACTAGGACCTGCGCGGAATCCTGGCAGGGCTCGGAGGCAGCAGCAGCGAGGCGCTGAGCGTCTGACTCAGAGGTTTCTCCTAACGTTCACGCGACACACCTACACACTGCAGCTGACACACTAACGTGTCATGACACACAGTTTGGAAAGCTCTGGTGTAGACACTGTGAGAAGAGAGCCGGGTAGGTCTGTGGTAGTCAAAAATCAGAAAGAGCTAGTAGCACCTTTTAAGACTGACAAGTTTTATCATCAGACAAAAGTTTCTGTGAGTTGCACGAAAGCTTATGGCTGACAATAAAATTTCTTAGTCTTCAAGCATGCTACCAGACCCTTTCTGACATTTCTCGGTGAAGTTCAGTACTTCGAAAAAGTTAGATTTCAGTGTGGTCTTCAGAAAATTCCTTATTTTGTTTTGACCTCCTGATGATACTTTCTAACTTGCTGTTTCAGATTTTGTAGAGGTTGAAATCTGTGTGGTCAGATCAATACTAAATTATTTGTCTAGTCCTGTTGTTTTCACCACATGAATCGATCCTAAACTCTGATGACCCCACCCAGTGCAGGAACCCATCGCTGCAGCATCTCCAGGAGGGAACCATCCCGCCTCTGCTTAGAAGCTTCTGGAGAGTCTATTATCTCTTGAGGCAGCTGTTCCATTGTTGAATGGCTCCCACCATTAGAACATTTCTCCTGAACTCCAACAAACCTACCTTCCAACCTCCAAGTCACTTAGAAATACATTGAACAGCAGAAGGCCTAGAAGGAAGCCCTGTGGAACTCCCCTCGTCCCTTTCCTCCAGCTTGACTCAGGGCCATTGGTGAACGCTTCTTGGGTGTGACTGTTGAACCAGCTCTGCTACCAGCTTGTAGCATAGTCCAGACCACCTTATGTCACATCCTTTGCTCGAATCCCATGGGAGACTTTGTTGAATTGAAGGTGTACGATGTCGTTAACATTTAATTAAATCAATTAGTTCATCAGTGGATGATCTCCCTAGAAATCACTAATTTCCAGTGCTGATTTTTGTATCATCTTAGTATTTTGCCATCATGTTTATGAAAGATCCTAGTGGTTTTCAGCATGTATAATATTTTTTTAATGAGGAAAACAAGAGTGTCCACTAATTTTTAAAAATGTTAAAAATGTTCAAATCTTGTTCAAAAAATTATGAAGGACATGAGAAATTATCTTATTATTGAATTTAATCTAGATGTTGAAAATGGTCCTTGCCCCTGCCCCATCCCAAAAAGCTGCCCCCCTTTTGGAGTGCAGCCCAAAAGACAAGTATGATCCCCAGCGTTAAGAACTGGGCACTCCTGCTCGATAATGTGGTTGCGGTACTTCCGAATTCCTTCCTGTGCCCAGCGTTTCCTTGGTCCTCCTGCTTTTGCGGGAGAACCGCCTCAGCCCTTTGTGTGTCCCCACCCAGGAGCTCACAGCGGAGCTGGAGGAGAAGCAGGATGTCTTCCGCGCCCTGCAAGACTCTGCTGAGCTGCTCTCCCTGGAGAATCACCCGGCCAAGCAAACGGTGGAGGTAGAACAGGCTGGGAGGGGCTGTGATCGGCTCTTGCTTGAGGGTGTCCTGGGAGGGGTTAGGCCAGGCCAGGCCTTGGGATGGCTGGTGAGCGTGTGTGTGTGTGTGTGTGTCCTTTGGGGAGCCTTGCCCATCTTTCACTCCCTGATGTGTACATGTGGGATGCATGGTTGACCCATGGATGTGTTTTAATGTTGGGAGGGGGCTGCTGGGTGCCCATGTAATAAAGCAAGGTATATCCAACCTTGGAGGTTCTGTGCACCATGTAGCATATTAACAATTTAAACAGAAATATAAAGCAATTGTCTTCTGTTCTGCAAGAGTTTCCTTGCTGGAGCTGGGCGCCCAGTTGGGGGAAGTCTTTGTTTCTTTGGTCTTCCCAGCTCCTTGCCGGGCTGGGCAGTCCTGTCCTGTCTCCAGCACAGTTTGGGTTGTCTCTTCCAGGCCTACAGTGCCGCGGTTCAGACGCAGTGGCACTGGGTCAAGCAGCTGTGCTTGTCTGTGGATCAGCACTTGAAGGAGAACACCGCCTACTTCCAGGTAGGGCGGCCCAGAGAGAGCCGGGAGGCACCGGTCGGTCGGATTTACAAATGACGTCAGAGCAGCGGGAGGCACTTTCACAGCGTGACATCAGCTCTGCTTTATTGCTGGCTCTGCTGTCACGTGGCTGAAACTGCTGTGAAGCTGGCATTAGATTGCCCCTCCCTCCCTCCCTCCCTCCCTCCCTCCCTCCGTCAGTCTCCTCTTTCTCTCCGGCTGCAAAAGGCTAGAGGGCTGTTGCTGCTTTTTCCCTGGGGATGGAGATTTTTGCTCTCTGAGAACCCACACACAGCACAAGGAAGACCAACAAAGAGGTGGAGATGATTACAGATCATCTTCAACCTTTTGAAGAGTCTGGGGAATGGAAACGGTGGTGGGGTGCTCCCCTCTGCTCATACTGTAGTTGAAACCCTGGCCATCCTTCTCTCCCTTCCCCAGCTGCTGCCCCCATTTCGTTCCTTCTCTTCTGTGGCTAAACAGAAGCTGATAGGATAAAATGGGCTGGTGGTGGCCATTTCCAGTCATACCGGAACGGGTTGAGCAACTGCTCCTGACCCTCTTTGAGAAAGTGACTAAAGGGAGAACGTTTCCCCAAAAGCAGCGTTTCTCAACCTCGGCAACTTTAAGATGTGTGGACTTCGACTCCCAGAATTCCCCAGCCAGCATGCATCCTAAAGTTGCCACGGTTGAGAAACGCTGCGCTAGGGAACTCTTCCTTTTCTTGCTGAGAAGATGGTCAGAAGAAGTGATTCCTCCTGGCAGCCTGGCCTGTCGTTTCCATGGATGGTGGTGGGCCAACGAAAGACTCCTTTATGCCCTTCCAGTTCTTCAGTGATGCCCGGGATTCTGAGACGTTCTTGAGGAACCTGCAGGACAACATCCAAAGGAAGTATTCTTGTGACCGCAATGCCAGCTTGACCCGCCTGGAGGACCTGCTCCAGGATTCCATGGTGGGTGCTTTTTGGGCAAGTCGGATGGTGCGCTGTAGACCCAGAGACCTTCCCAACCTCTACAAGTTCCCCAACCTTTGCTAACTGCACTCCTTGTGTGAATTGTGGTGGTGGTGCTCCCTAACAGTTGCCTTCTTCGATGCTCTGGAAATGGATGGATTTGATTATAGTGGATCCTAGCACTGCTAACAGCTCTGTGCTTTAAAAGCAAATGAGGAATGTCTGTGCATGTTAAAACTCTGTTTTCTCCTTGGTCATTCCCAGACCTGCATTACTGAACTATCCTTGTGTTTGAATGGCACCCACCTCCTGTATATTTGTGAAGTGCTACCTGTCTGTGGTCTCCAGCATGCTATTTATTTTCAGCTTGCTGAAGTGGATGGTTGCTGTCTCGGTGATCACAGGGTGATGTGAAATTCTGAGCCAGGTCATTGATCTGTCTAAGCAAACCTCGTCTCCCGTGATGGGGAGCAGTTCTCTGGGTTCTTGAGGAAAAAGAAAGGCTTCCCTGTCATGCTGCTGATGGCTGATGCTGCACAGCATGTGCTCTGTCACTAAACTGTGGCTTCCCCCACCTTACTCTAAGCATCAGACCCCAGAGCCCATGGCTGGCTGGCAGAAGCACATTGTCCACTTAGGCCTGATCTCTGAGCAACTCTGGGCCTGCTGGGCCTGAATCAGAAGCGGTACAGTGGCGTCTTCTAGCCGGGTACCTTCCAGATTGCTTGGACTACAATACCAATGATTCCCACCTGTGGTCCATAGAAATTAGCAGAGGGGCAGAGAAGTATTTTATTGTGCACCGCCCAGGGTCCCCGTTAGGGGAGATGGGCGGTAATATAAATTTAATAAAATAAAAATAAGTAAGGCCCTGACAACAATGAGCTCCTTGGACCGACCGTGTGAAATGCTCGGTGGGAGGGTGCGGTGAGGTTTGTATTAACATTTAGGTCTTTGGCTAAGAAAAGGAGGCTTGAGAAGTGGTCACGGGAGACTGCTTGGAAAGATGGAGGTCGGTGTGAAAGAAGGGAGGGAAGAGGGAAGCCTTTCTAAGCATCTCCTGAGAAGGAGAGGCATTGGAGGCCTCCTCCTGAGCGGGAGCTGGGCGCTCTGCTTTCGGCCAGCCGGGCTCCTTCCAGGCTGGCTTTGTTCCGCTCCACCCAGATGCGCTTTGCTTTGCCAGAGTTCCAGAAGAGACAGGGAGGAAGGGCAGTGTGCTTTGGGGCAGCCAGGTGCCAGGCAGCATCCGGCTGTTTGAAAGGAAGAGTTGAAGGATCTGAGAAGGGCTGCTGCAAAGCTTGTTGCAGTTGGACAGCTACAAGGAAGGCATCTGCCTGGGGCCAAAGTAGATGCTTAATTATCATAATGAATGAGTTAAAGTTGTATTTCTTCCAACCATGCTCCCCTGGGACAGGCACAGGTAGCTTATTTTTAAGCTCTATCATCCTATCTATCTATCTATCTATCTATCTATCTATCTATCTATCTATCTATCAATCATCATCTTCCTACTATCTTCCTACCTACCAGCATTTCCCCAGCACTATCTCAGCCAGGTTTTAAACTGCTTTCAGTCAATGCATCAGTCTTCCTGAACAACCTTTTTGCACAATTCTGCCACCGCTTCCATTTCCTTATTTTGCCAAAATCAAGCATTTTTCTTTTCAGTAAAGAGCAGTGGGCCTGGGTGTTGTTGCACTGTTCGCTGTTCCTCGGGTAACCCTGTCTTTGGGGTCGGGGGTGTACCTGCCATCTGTGCTCAGAGATTGGTGGGTGGAGGGGGTTCCTCGGATGATGAGCAGTCAACGAATCCTCTTGCCAGAACATAATTAAAGAGGGAGGGACTGGGAGCTTCCTTCCTTCCCTCGGCAAAATGCTTGCCCCCGATGGGGGCCCCGCGTAGGAGTTTGGTGACTGTTCTTGGGGTCCCCTTGCTGCGGCCACCTCTCTCCCCCACCCTTCTCTTAACTGTCCTCTCCCTTTTATTTTGAGCAGGACGAGAAGGAGCAGCTGATCCAGTCCAAAAGTTCTGTTGCCAGCTTAGTGGGTAGATCCAAAAGCATCATCCAGCTTAAGCCCCGAAACCCAGAGTACGCTTTGAAGAACACCATCTCCGTGAAGGCAGTTTGTGATTACCGTCAAATTGAGGTGAGCAGGAGCAGCTGAAGTAAAACTCTTCTCTGCTTGTGAATTTCCCGAGTACGAAATGTGTGTGTTTAGATCCAGAATCCGTGTCTTCTGAATTCCAGAACCTCAGATTTCTAAGTCCGGGTCTGCTGATGGCCAGCCACTGTTTCTCCGTATCAAGAATGACCTGAATCCAAGGGTTTATCAGTGAAATTAGTCAGATACTTTTGCTAGGTTCTTGAAATCATTACTTAAAATAATGATAAAGCTCTGCTTACTTTCTCTGTTGCTCTTGAAAGGCTTAGGTTTCAGGTGCAGTTGTTGATGAGCCTGTTGTGTTCACCAAATGTGACTTGGCAAAGCAAAGTGCTGCTAGTTAAAGAATCAGCATCCACCTAGAGTTTCCCAGAGCTATAGCTTGTTAATAAAGCACGAGTAATTGTTTTGGGTTTCCTCCAGTGAAAGCACTTGGCTTTCACCCAGCCTTCTAATATGCCTCCTGCGGTCCAGGGGTACCGTTCTGCCATGGACAATTGGGCAAACCAGTATTTGGTGTCTGGGAGCCAAAGATTTGATAAATTTGAGGTACGAGTCGGAAGCGACTGAACGAATAAACAACAAAATTATCAGGGATGGCTGAGAGATAGAAACATAACTTCCTGTGTGCAAAGCTTTATTTTCAGTGTTGCATTTCATCAGAAACGTTGCAATTGCTTTTCCTTGAGACTGCAGAGAAATGCTTTCAGGTAGCCTGGCTTAGGTGGGGGGAGGCCAGTGTGGCCACACGATCAGAGGGTCACTTAATGGGGGAAGAAGAACGGTCTGCTGGGCTATAGGAACGCTTTGGTTGCCCACACAGATTACGGTCTGCCGCGATGACGAGTGTGTGCTGAAGGACAACGCCCAGCGAACCAAGTGGAAAGTGATCAGTCCTGCTGGGAATGAGGCCATGGTGCCCTCCGTCTGCTTCCTGGTTCCCTCTCCCAACAGAGAGGCCATCGATACGGCCAGCAGGTAAGTGACCCACCGGTGTCTTGGGCAGGGCCAGAAGCGAGATTTGGCGCAAGTACTTAAGAAGTTGTAATTATTCTTTTGCCAAAGTAGGATTGGCTTCCAAAACATTAAGTCTGAACTTTCCTGTTCGTTTGTTTCTTTGCTTAGGTTTTGCAATACTTTGTTCAACTCTTTTTTGTTTTGTTTTAATTTTTTGGGTGCTTTTATTGCTTTGAAGTTGGGTATGAGGAACAACCTCACAGCATTAGAGCAAACCTCTCTTCCCTGGCTGGTGGTGAGAGTCAACCTCAGAGTAGGGATGGGTAAATCAGTCTGTTTCCAGGCCATATCAGTCTCAGAGGGCCTCATTTGTAGAGTCCCTTCCATCCGTATCAAGCAACGTATTAATATTTAAAATGCCCACAAAAAAGTCACTTTTATTTTTCCTATATTTTCACAAAATATGCATTTCTGTATGCATTTTATCCTTGCACAAACATCTTTTTGTGCATTTTAACTTAAAATGCACATTTTAAACAGATGTGGATATTTGAGCTGAGAACCATGCTATAAAATACAGAAGCATAAAAGCCAACAGCAGGTGTCCGTACCTACGTAGCTGAACTTGGTCCATCTCAGGAGCTAAGGCTGCAGACTCAAAAGTGCATGAAATCCTTGGGCATCCTTAGTTGAGCTCCTTGTCGTCATGAGCCAGGCACTTATTTGAAGATCAGATATGTGGCTTCATTGCATGTAGGTGGAGCTCAGTCACGGAGTTCCACTTGAGGGGCTCAGGGAAACCTTTGCTCTGCCTTCTTGTTGTAGAGTGGAGCAGCTCTACCAGAAGGTGATGTCCTTATGGCACCAGCTGCACGTCAACATGAAAAGCCTTGTCTCCTGGAACTATTTGAGGAAGGATCTCTCTTTGGTGCAGAGCTGGAACCTGGAGAAGGTAACGATGCAGATCCCTGGAACGTTGGCTGCTGGCATTTTCTATTAGCAAGGGAAGGATGTGTGGTTAAAAATTATGGATGAAATATATAGTCTCTTGAGTGGGTAGAACTTGGACAGGACCTGAGGTAGTATCTATTACAAAATGAAAAGAAAAGGCTAGGCAGCAGCAGAAGATTGGCAAACTCAGGAGTCACCTTGCAACCAAAGACTTCATAGTAAAATTTGGCTGATTAAAAATAGGTTGTATCTACATGACATTATCAGTATAATGGCATTTTGCAGGATAAGCAAAGAGATAATTCCCTGCCCCAATAAGCTTAAATAAAATTTTGCATAAGCTTAGATATTTATGAAATATCACTGTCTTCTTCACAGGTTAGTGTTCTTTCCATGAGCATTTGGCCTAGTGGTTAAGGCAACGGGCTAGAAACCAGGAGCCTGAGAGTTCTAGTCCCGCCTTAGGCACGAAAGCCGGCTGGGTGACCTTGGGCCAGTCCCTGTCTCTCAGCCCAACCCACCTCACAGGGTTGTTATTGTGGGGAAAATAGGAGGAGGAGGGAGGATTAGGTATGTTCGCCGCCTTGAGTTATTTATAAAAATAATAAAGGCGGGATAATAAATAAATAAATAAAATCTTGCACTTCTTTCCCAACCAGCCACCCTCCAGATGTTTAATTGCAATGTACAGAGTTCCCAGCCAATATGTAGCCATATTGTACAAATCTTGGCCACTTAGCAACTATAAGCGTCACTGTGAAATTGTTCAGGAAGATAAGTGTGCTTAAACATCTGTAAAAGTATTTGGCTGGAGATTCCAGATGCCTGGCAGGTTGAGTGGTCCACAGTGCTACTGGGCCAGCCTGTGCCTGCCCTGCCGGATGCCGTGATGTGTCCTTTATGTTCCTCGTGACTTACAGCTGCGGGCTTTGGCCCCCGGAGAGTGCCACCACTCCATGAAGAACCTGCAGATGCACTTCGAAGACTTCTTGGAGGATAGCCGAGATTCAGAGACCTTCTCCATAGCGGATCGGCTGCAGCTAGAGGAGGAGGTGGACTCATGCAAAGAGCATTTTCAGAAGCTTTTGCAGTCCATGGAAAATGGTGAGTTCAGTGTAAGGTTCAGAGCAGTCCCTAGAGCAGGGAATATGATATATCTCTGTTGCTTTTCAGATTGTTTTAGTCTGGGCTGTCTGTGTGGTTTTATGTTCTATCTGTTTCTATGGATTTTTATGGTTTTGCACACCACCCGGAGTCCATTGGAATTGGGCAGCTATAACAAATTTGAATAAATAAATAAAATAAACTCTTCAAGGGATGCCAAAGAATCCAAAAGGTCTTATGCCGAGGTGGCCAATTTGCCCCAAGCCTAGTGACCAATCAGCCTTTATTTGATCGAGATAAAATGAACTACTTTTTAGGAATTTTAAAAAAGCATGGTTGGTTTAATTGGGGTTTTATTTAAGCCTATTTTCATGGTTTATCTGTGAACGTCTCTAGTCTGTTCTGGGGGGAAGAGTGGCATTGAAAGACCAGAGACAGTTAATCCATTTGGCAGACGGTTTAAAGAAAAAAGGAACCCGCTGTTCAAATATTGTGTGAGGAATCCCAGTCTCCTGTCCCAAGTTCTTTCTGCCCTCACCCAGCGACTCTCCTGCAGAGCAGGACAGCTCAGAGCCCGTGGCCCAGTTCAGTGGGCAGTCCCAGAAGACGGGGGCACGTGAGCCCAGCACGCCCCCAGCAGGGAATCGTCGTGGTTGGTTTGGCTGCTGCTTTAAGGGGTTTGTCTTTGTGGTTGAGTGGTGCAACAGTTTCTCAGAGAAAATGTGAAGGTCCCCTGCGAATCAGAAGCAATTAGGTCAGCGGCCTCGAGCGCCCCCATGCGAGACGGGCCTCTCGGTTCAGGCTCAGCTCCAGCTGATGTTCCCAGCCTGGTTTTCTGCAGCTCTTTTAGCCAGAGATGGTGGGGTGTAGACGTAAATCTGGAGGCTGTTGCCTGAAAACATGTCTGCTGCCATAAATCTATAAAATATTTGATTCCACCTTTTAATACTGGCCACTTCTGGAGGTGAAGTTCACTTCTTTTGCCGTTCTCCTGTGTGCGAGCAGAGGATAAAGATGAGACTGCTTCTCGGACTTACCTCTCTGAGCTCAAGAACATCCGTCTTCACCTGGAGGAATGTGAGCAGCGGCTGGTGGGCACCATCCGGACAACAAGCAGCACCAGAACCGACGGGGATGCTTTGCAGGAAAATACCTTCCGGATGGCCGAGCAGGAGGTTGGCATTTCCAGATGAATGGCGGGGTGGTGGTGGTGGTGGTGGTGGTGGTGGGCTTTAAAAATTGCTCAGGCTGTATTCTCTTTGTGTTAAAGGCAGGACAGAGGAGCCCAGAGACAGGAAAACATGCTTTTGGCATAGGAAGGCCACGGACTGTGCTGTCATCCTGCAGCAGTGTGGCATTTAATAGGGAACATTGTATTCTTTGGAAAATGGATTTCTATTTTGTTTTGTTTGCTAAATTCCTGCAAGTCACAGCAGTGACCATAGTACTATCTGAGGAAGACCCAGAACTGTGATTTCATCCGCTTCTCTGTTTTGCTCCTCCTCCATCTTCCTGATTGGAAGAAGCACATCCACTCAGAATCTTTCTCTGAGTTGCAGAGTTGGCTTTCATGGGGAAGAGCCCATGTTGCTTTGGTGCCTCGTTTTGCTTCTGTGAGGGCAGAAATTTCATGGGCCTGCCAGCACTGGGTAACTCTGGGTTTGCTTGAAATGCTCAGCAGGCCTTTATAAATCTCAGGGGTGCGGCTACTTTTGTTATTACATGTAATTTCTATCCCCCTCTCTTCCCCAAAAGTTAGAAAATAATATCTCCCTAACATACAGTATATCGAACATTATACTCACATTTTTGAAGATAGCCAATGTCAAATCATTGGCATAGATTTCAACTGAAGAAATAGGTTGGAATAGAAGAGGGTTCTGTAAGGGCTGGGACCAGCGATGCACAGTCTCAATTCTGCTGGTGGCCATAACTCCTGAAAAGGTCCTCCCTTGACCACCGGACATCTGACCGCGGGGGACCTTGAAAGCGGTCCCAGGCCTCTCGGAATGCTTCTGATCACTAAGCTCGGAAGCTCCGGGATTCTGCTTGTGCTTACGATTTGCAATTGTGTCCACAGCGCCTGAAGGAAGATTTGCACCAGTTGAAAGCCGACATGGATCAACTGACTCAGAGATGCAACATTTTTCTGCACAAGTCTCCCACTGGATCAAGTACCCCGCAACTTCGTTCTGAGCTGAACCTGCTGGTGGATAAGATGGATCAGGTCTATGGGCTCTCTGCGGTCTACCTGGACAAGTGAGTTTCAGTCATTTTTCTCTGTTCATTCCCAAAGGGGAACTTTGGTTTTGCCGTATGAGAGAGGCCTGGCAAGCTGCACAACACCAACCTCTTGGTCCCTCTCACTTAGGAAGTTTTCTACTGATTAAAAAGAAAGCTTGGAGGAGGCGGGCTTCCTGGTAGATTTGGGCTACCTGAAAATGAAACATGGCCTATAGAGAGACTGTTTGATTGTGGGGTGAACTGCTGATGGGTTTATGCAGTCAGAGAGTTTGGTTGTTTTTGTAGAACCACCAGGAAAAATCTCTAGAATCCAGTTTCTTGAAGGCAGCAAATAGTCACTGGTTGCATTTAGTAGCAATCTTGGAATCTCTTCAGTGCCTGCTTCTTGACCTGGCCTACCTCAAAGGGCTTGCAGTAGTTTCCAGAAGTGGCAGTGTGTACGGAGAGGATTGAGGGAAGGGAAAGAAAGACTCTGAATGCGCTTACGGTTCAATAATGCAATCCTGGCCTGGAGGCTCCCTGGTTGGCAAGAGGGAGCAGCTGTTTACACTTCAGGAAGTTAGGTTTCCCTTTTTCCTCTGGTAGGTTGAAGACGGTTGATGCCATCATTCGGAATACCCAAGGAGCTGAGTCCTTGGTCAAAGGCTATGAGGTCAAGCTGAGTCAAGAGGAAGCTGTGCCCACTGACCTCACCGCTATTCAGTCCCACCGGGCCACCCTGCAGGTTGGTAGCCCGAAGAACGCTCTTGCCCGAGGCTGTACATCAATCACACCAGCTGCCCCTCCTCTCTGCTGGAGAAGGGCTGCCTCTCCCTGCTCTCGCAGAACTGGTTCCCTAGGCCGCCTTGGTCAGGCTAGCGCTGGTGCAAATTGGGCAGTAGGGCTGGCTTGCTCTGGGGAGCAGGCAGGTTGGCATCGTTGGCCCAAGACTTCCTTTGCCTCCCCTTTAGCTTCTAGGAATATCCTCTGGAGTCGTCTTGTCCTCCCTTGTCCGCAGGACTGAAGGCGGGCACGCTTACACACAACCGTACACATGTATCCAGTTGACCTGCATAATTAGTCTTGAACCGGCAGTTAGGTACATAAGAGAAAGGACTGGGTAGCAGCAAGGAACTGGACAACTCCCCAAACAGAGAGCATGGTGGGGCGGGCATCTCCTGCCTGTGCATCGCCCCCATTTCTTTGGTTCTGCCATGCAGCCCTCCTCCACCAGAAAGACCAAGGGCTGCCAGGAGGTTGTCTATCCAAGTCCCAGGGCCTTGTGTTGAAAAGCTGGAAGGGAACATCCTGCCAAGAGGACGGGGGTGAGGGAAGGGCACTGGCTGAAATCTCACAGCAAGCTGCTAAGTGGCCGAGGTCCAGATCAACCCAGAGAACGGCTCAGCCAGACCTGTCCCGATTCAACCCCTTTTCCATCTTCCTCCCAATGCATCTTCCTCCAAGTGCGTCTTGCAAAAACAAGCAAGAGGACAAACCCGTCTTCCTTACTGCTGGAGCAACTAACTGCTCACTAGGCCTTCTTGCCCATCGCCAACAAAAGAGGCAGACTTTGCACCTCTGTTTCTAAATACCAGCACACCGCTTCTGTGGGCTTCGTATTCATCTGTGGCGATTATGATCCTGGATACTAATTCAAGAATTCTCAGTCACAAGCCATTAAGAATGAAAGAGTGAAAGAAATCTTATATTAATACAGTGACCAGTTCGGTTCAAAGATCAGACTGGAGAAAAGCCCACCAAACCATTAGTACAGAAGCTACTTTGCTCCTCCCTCCCTTCTAGTACCTTCCCCATAAAACACAGCTAGGTATACATGTCTTCTAACGGTTACTGATAACGTGTGTTAGTTTGGCCTTGAAGCCTAAGCAGTCCTGTCTCCTAGCTACTAGCTACATTCCTCCCTTCTAATGCAAGCAGGCTAGCTACTCTAATTACTACACATCCAGTCCTGAAATGGCTGGATTCACTATCCTGACACATCCAGCAGATGCGTTTAGTCCTGAATCTGTCAGTGCCAGAGTTATCTAGCAGTAGTAGTATACTTTATACTACTACTTGACCTTATCAAAGCATAGGCATCAGCCATAGTAAGATACAATAAAACAAAACAAAACAAAGTGAGATACAATAAAATGAGATAAAATAGGCTGCGGTGTGATAGAATAGATAAAATGCAGTAACGTAAGATAAAGTAAGGATAAAAGGTAAGATAAAATAGTATAAGATAAAATAGAGTAAGTAAAGATGTATAATAAGATGAATATTAAATTCGAAAACAGTATGTGTTTAGGTGAATTCATCACCTCTGTATGCAACCCCAATGTGTTCTATAAAACGTGTTCTTTGTTGGTCCGCCCTGACTATAAACTTAAGAGTTCTAGTGACTACATAGAAAAAAAAAAAAGAAAGCAACAGAAAGCAACTGACAGAAAGATACAATTGACAGACAGAGACGATAGACCCGGAGCGAGAGCGGGAAAACAGCAGCCAATCACGCCTCGAGGATAACGGGCACTTAAGCACCAATTGGGACTTGCCTGAGCCAATCATAGGGGAGTCTTGTCAAAAGGGTTTAAATAGCTGAGCTCAGCTATCCTAATCTTTTTTAGTGTTCATCCTGCGTATGAAATAAACCGTTTACTACCAAGCACGTGCGTCTTGCGTGGTCTTTGGGAGAACGGAGCCGACCAGCAGCCAGGACACCTCACAGTTTGACAGTTAAACAGGACACGTGCAATATCTTCTATTTCTGGTGCTCCACAAACACATGTTCTCTCAGAATATGGCACTTGATGGAGAATTATCTAGCGGAGACAGAGAGTTACCATCCCCTCAGCACTCAAAAAAGAAAAAAATTCCAAGGCTTCTTTATATGCGCTTGCACAACATTTGCAGGTCATATTCCTGCCAGGAAATCTGTTCACCTGCAGAAGGTGTGGTAACGGAATGCCTCCTTGCCTCCTCGATCCTGATGAAGCGACAGCCTGCACTTGAGTCATCAGGAGCGGAACATCCCCTTCTGAACATCCAGCTCATTGTAGAAGGTCGGGGTGGAGCTGGCATGGTTGAGGACCGGTGGCAGCCCAGGTCTCTTGGCTGAGCAGCCAAAGGCTTGTAGGGTTGACTGACAGCTGGTTGGAGTCTCATTCCTTTGAAGAGCCCTTGAAGTCAGGGCCTCTGAATAGTGTAGCAACACATGGATGTCACCTGTTGACGGTCATGTGTCAGGGCAGAAAAGCAGAGGGGTAAGGATTTGAGTACCAGATTAGGAACCTCCACCTCCAGTTACATGCAGGATCGCGTGTCCATTGTTGGTCA
The DNA here is from genome assembly GCA_023362775.1 of Charina bottae. Lineage (NCBI taxonomy): Eukaryota > Metazoa > Chordata > Lepidosauria > Squamata > Charinaidae > Charina > Charina bottae. The sequence continues at coordinate 3,736,352 of JALMGJ010000013.1, read as the reverse complement.
GTGCTAATGCTTGCTCCTTGTCCTTGCTCTTTATCGTTAATATTCCAGCACTGGATCCGTGAAGTGAGCACCAAGAACGCCGTCTTTGCAACCTTGGAAGACGACTTGGCAAGAGCCAAAGTGGTAGCGGAGCAGCTGTACCGCTTGAAGCAGGAGCGCAGCCTGGACCTGCAGCACTATCAGGAGAAAGGCGCGCAGCTGTGGGATCGCTGGCAAAGAGTCGGCCTGCAGATGGAGACTCGGTGAGGAGGGGGCTTCTCTTTCCAAGGAGCAGCTAGAAGGTGGGGGAGGGTGCCAGACAGTCCACATCTCCCTGGTGCTCCCCAGGCCCGCATTTGGACATCTCAAATTGGGGGATGTCCTAGTACCGATCTGTTTTGCAAAGGAGAATGTGGATTCCTAATCTTCATATACATACAGCAGGGTGTGCACGCGCATGTACGCAGCCACCCACACGTGTGCAGAGTTTCCCCATTCCAGCGTTTTCAAGGCATTTGCGGCTCTTCCTCCTGTCTCTCAAGGTTATTCTCACAGCCCATTGCAATTTTAGAATGGTAAGCTGCCTAGAATCGGTTGAGTGGTTGGGATACAGACAGTAAATGCAGACATCTGTACATGTACAAAATGAAGAGCTGGCACAGTGGCAGCCCGTGGCAGCTTCCGCCAGTCTGTCTTCAGCGGCTGCTGAGGGTCCAAAGTCAAAGCGTCCCAAATCAGGCCTGCCTGTAACAGAAGTCCCTTCCTTGATAGCTTGGCTGGGCATGAGAGGGGGGACCTGCTGGTAGAGAAGCGGTGTGAACATTGAGTCGTGATGACGTGATAAAGAGCTCCTTTATTCTCTTCAGATTTCAAACATGGGAACATAGGAAAATAACAATTGCTTCAGTTTATGCTCCAAATGAGAATAAAGCAATATTTTATGAGAACTTTTGTTTATTTACTGAATGAAATGGCAGAGGGAGATATTTTGATTCTTGGAGATAGGAAGATTCATGGAGGTACAAATACTTTTTAGGGGAAGAATATACCTACTATTCTTCTGCTCACAAAACTTACTCAAGAATGGACATGTACTGGATTTCCAGTTTATTATTAACCAGATGTGGAAGTTGCAGCTCTTTCTTATACAGATCATAATCCAATAATTGTAAGAATGCATAGAAGAACCTCTAAACTGAAAAGATGGAGACTGAATGGTCTATTATTACTACAAAATAATATTAAATCAAAGTATCAACATGAATTAAATAGCTTCTTCCAACCCATTTAAGTCCTGATGTTTCTTTATCTACGGTATGCGATTCTATTGAAGCATTTGTGAGAGGACTGTTTATTTCTTTGGCATCAAATTGAAAGAAAGCCATGCAGAAACAGAAGGACATATTGTTAAATGAATTGAACCAATCAGAATCAAAACATCAGCAGAACCTGGACTTGGATTTAGAACAAAAGATCAAGGTGATTCCTAATTAATTGGACCTAATAGAAGTAAATCAAGCTTACAAAAAGATGGATTTTGCTAAACAGAAATGTTTTGGAAAAAGGTAATAAATCAGAGACACAGTTGGTTTATCAGCTGGAAAAAGAACAAGAGAAAAGAATTACTGTATTACCTCTATTTGGGATGGGAAAAGATAAGTTTCAACAACAGAGGAGGTGATGAATCAATTTGTTAAAATAACTCTCAACCATACAATAAACAGAATTAATCTAGAAAAGATACAACACAAATTATAAAATTTGCAAATTAACAAAAGGAAACCCTCAACAAATCAATTACAGAAGATGGAACAAAAGAAGCAATACAGATTTTTTTTATCATACCCTGTGGATGTCCCTGCAAAGCACTTTCCTCTGCTTTATTGAAGACTACAGATAGTAACGTTTTATATTTATTATAACTAAATAACATTGTTCTATTACAAGAGCACAATGTTTGATGCTTATTTTATTGCTCACTTTTTGTTCCTTCCTCTGTTTCCTTTCCTCCATCTCTCGGCAGCAAATCTGAGCTGGAGAACATCGAGGAGGTACTCGGGGATTATCGGGGTTGCCAGGGGGCCCTGGTCCAGTGGGTGGAGGAGACCACCGTCCAGCAGGAGCTGATGAACCCTGGACAAGCAGAGGACAGGCGGGTGCTCTCCGAGCAGCTCAGTCAACAGATGGTAAGGATGGCAGAGGGACTTGATCACCTCCTCTCTCATCCCGCTTGCGTCTAGGTTCAATCCCCACGCTAATGTTTCGGTACTTGGAAAAGTAGTGTCTATAGAATTTGTCAACACAATGTTTCTGCACTTAAGTATTTTGTCTAGATCTGTCAGTGTCTACTCCCCAAGCAGCAGATGCCTCATTATTTCATAATGACAGTTGCTGTTCCTGTGAATTTTTTAACCTACTGGGAAGGGAAAATCTGTTTCTGTTTCAGCTTCCTCTTTGCCTGTTTACATTGGGTTAAGTTTAGCTAGTTGACATTATCTTAATTTTTGTAAATATTGAGCAGTAGACAAAAAAGGACTTTTTCACTCCCTTTTTGAATGTGAAAGGAAGGTTTTCAAAAGCCAGGCTGCCTTACTTCCAGCCATCAGAGCAGCGTCATCCACATACAGTATCAGAGGTGGTTGATGTTTCTCCTGGCAGTTTTAATTGTAATTTCTATTTCTTCTAGTCCAGCATTTTTCATGATATACTCTGAATATCAGTTAAATAAATAAAGGAGTATACAAGTATGCAATCTTGGCATTCTCTTTTCCTGATTTCAAACCATTTTTTAAAAAATCCATTCAATTGTGTCTGATTCTCAGAGACTGCCTGGACAAGTCCCTACAGTTCTCTTGTCAAGGTTTTTCGGAAGTGGTTTGCCATTGCCTTCTTCCTAGGGCTGAGAGAGAGAGAGAGAGAGAGAGTGGCCCAAGGTCACCCAGCTGGCTTCGTGCCTACAGTGGGACTAGAACTCATGGTCACCCGGTTTCTAGCCTGATGCCTTAACCCCTACATCAAACTGGCGCTCAATTTCCAACCATTTAGTTGCTCCATATTCCTTTCTAATTTTTGCTTCCTGGTCCTCATACTTCAGTAGTGTGATGGAATGTGTCCCTGAGGGGGGAGGTGGTGCTATGGAGGTCGCAGGAGAGGAAGGAGGGGGCGCATTCCAGGGGGAGAAACGATCTTAGAGTTCGGAGGACCTTGGGCAGCCGGCCAAGAAGCTGAGACAGGACCCGCCTTAGATTCACTGAGTATTTCTCCCTTGCACCTCTTGGCTTTGCATAGTTTGGCAAGATTCTGTGTATGGTAGAAACCATAAAGAGCTGGAGCTTCATTCCTTGGCTCGGCGCTGTTTCTTTGCCTCAAACCCTGACAAGTAGGCCAGTAAGGTGTCCCACATCCCTATATTTTAAGGGCTATTTCCAAAACCAATAAAACAAAAACAGACATCTTTCTGAAAAATCTTTGAAGTATGTGCAGTTATGCAACGGACTGAAAAATAAGGGGAGAAACCTTTGTCAAGACATTCCAGTCTTGTCTACTTTTCAGGGAATGCAGAAGGAACCAATGGAAGTCCTTCATAGATGGACTTTAGACAAGAGTTGCTGGGAGTTGGGCAGCATATAAATTGAGATGATGACGACGACGACGACGGAGGGGGTTCTAGGATGGGGCTATTAGCCAAGAGGACTACGTGGGCTTCTGGCTTTATTGCCACCTGCTAGGCAACAATGGGAGAAGATGGGGGGCATCTTCCTGTTGTGTTTGGAAACTGGGGGCACTATTGTTTTGTTTGGCCATTGTTTTAGTACTGCTTTATTTTAATGTTTGCATTATTTTGTAAGCCACTTAGAACCTTTCTTGGATTAAAGTTTAAAGATTAAAAATTAAAGATATGTTGTTGTTGTTCAGTCGTTTAGTCGTGTCCGACTCTTCGTGACCTCATGGACCATAGCACGCCAGGCCTTCCTGTCCTCCACTGTCTCTCGGAGTTTACTCAAATTCATGTTCATTACATCGGTGATGCTATCTAACCATCTCATCCTCTGTCGTCCCCTTCTCCTTTTGCCTTCAGTCTTTCCCAGCATCAAGGTCTTTTCCAGTGAGTCCTCTCTTCGCATTAGGTGGCCAAAGTATTTGAGCTTCAGCTTCAGCATCTGTCCTTCCAATGAGCAGTCAGGGTTGATTTCCTTTAGGATTGACTGGTTTGACCTCCTTGCAGTCCAAGGGACTCTCAAGAGTCTTCTCCAGCACCACAGTTCGAAAGCATCAATTCTTCGGCGCTCAGCCTTCCTTATGGTCCAACTCTCACAGCCATACATTACTACTGGAAAAACCATAGCTTTAACTATATGGACCTTTGTCAGCAAGGTGATGTCTCTGCTTTTTAATATGCTGTCTAGGTTTGCCGTAGCTTTCCTCCCCAGGAGCAAGCGTCTTTTAATTTCATGGCTGCAGTCACCGTCTGCGGTGATCTTGGAGCCCAAGAAAATAAAATCTGTCACTGCTTCCATTTCTTCCCCTTCTATTTGCCAGGAAGTGATGGGACCAGATGCCATGATATGGGTTTTTTTAATGTTGAGTTTCAAGCCAGCTTTTGCACTCTCCTCTTTCACCCTCATCAAGAGGCTCTTTAGTTCCTCTTCACTTTCTGCCATTAGGATGGTATCATCTGCATATCTGAGGTTGTTGATATTTCTCCCAGCAATCTTAACTCCGGCTTCTGACTCATCCAGCCCGGCATTTCTCATGATGTGCTCTGCATATAAGTTAAATAAGCAGGGTGATAATATACAGCCTTGTCGTACTCCTTTCCCAATTTTGAACCAATCGGTTGTTCCATGTCCGGTTCTAACTGTTGCTTCTTGACCCACATACAGGTTTCTCAGGAGACAGGTAAGGTGGTCTGGTACTCCCATCTCTTTAAGAATTTGCCACAGTTTGTTGTGATCCACACAATCAAAGGCTTTAGCGTAGTCAATGAAGCAGAAGTAGATGTTTTTCTGGAACTCTCTTGCTTTTTCCATGATCCAGCGAATGTTGGCAATCTGATCTCCAGTTCCTCTGCCTCTTCGAAACCCAGCTTGCACTTCTGGTAGTTCTCGGTTCACATACTGCTGAAGCCTAGCTTGTAGGATTTTGAGCATAACCTTGCTAGCATGTGAAATGAGCGCAATTGTACGGTAGTTTGAACATTCTTTGGCATTGCCTTTCTTTGGAATTGGAACGTAAACTGACCTTTTCCAATCCTGTGGCCACTGTTGAGTTTTCCAAATTTGTTGGCATATTGAGTGCAGCACTTTAACAGCATCATCTTTTAGGATTTTAAATAGCTCAGCTGGGATACTGTCTTCTCCGCTAGCTTTGTTGTTAGTAATGCTTCCTAAGGCCCACTTGACTTCACTCTCTAGGATGTCCAGCTCAAGTTCAGTGACCACACCATCGTATTTATCAGGGATATTAAGATCTTTCTTGTATAGTTCTTCTGTGTATTCTTTCCACCTCTTCTTAATCTCTTCTGCTTCTGTTAGGTCCCTGCCTTTTTTGTCCTTTATCATGCCCATCTTTGCACAAAACATTCCCTTGATATCTCCAATTTTCTTGAAGAGATCTCGAGTCTTCCCCATTCTATTGTTTTCCTCGATTTCTTTGCATTGTTCATTTAAGAAGGCCTTCTTATCTCTCCTTGCATATGTACATAAATAAATAAATAAAGATATGTACATTGCAGTAAATAAATGAATGGGAGAAAAGAGAGCATGCAGTTCCTTTCCCTCCTTGTTTGGTGCTTCCCAGATGCATCTGTTTCACCACTGAGGGAAACTGCATGCTAGACTTAATGGCAGTTTGGTCCCGCACAGCTGGCCTACCCTTATATCCTTTGGAATAAGAGCTATAAATAATTGGAAAGGAAAGGTTGCCTCTTATTCCAAGAGAGATCGAAAACACTAGGGAAACACAAAAAGATAGCTTAATAATTAAGTCAGGTGTATGGGAGATGCCATGTGGATATACAGTATCCCCCTGCCCCAAAACAAGGATGGGTTAAAATAAAGAGGGCAGAAGAGCATCCTGCTTGTAATTGTGATTTTGACAATGCTTTTGTTTTTAATTTAAGGCACTGTTTGCTGAAATAGAAGCAAATCAAGCCAAACTGGACCAGTGTCAGAAGCTGTCTCAGCAATATTCAACTGCTGTCAAGGTAACATAATGTTCCTCTAGTTGTACAAAGAAGTAGCGAGCATACAGAGGCAAAGAACGCAGAACTAGCTGGAACGGAGTTTGGCAACCTTGAGGCTGTTTCTGAAACGGTCCTGGGCATTTGTGAAGGTTATCTTAGATAGCAGGCAGATCTTTTCCATAACTAACATGTGAATGCATTGCTGGATTGTGGTGTACAGTCTTGTCAGCAGAAAAGAAACTGCTAGTAATTCATTATGATTAATACATTCAACAGTATTTCATATCAACGCAATGTAGTTAAATATTTTCTTACATGTATCCAAATTGCAGATGCTTTGCGTAGTCTTCTGAAATACTTGTGCTGCCTTTGTACCTTTTGAAAGAAATCAGAACAGGCAATTACGACGGCAGCGATCTGAGAAGTTTGATACCATAGTTGGTCTTTAATCAAGTCCTTCGCTTCCTACAGGGAGTTCCTTCGTGGTTATGTCCAAGTAATTGGCCCAGAGTGTATACAGAAGTCACATGACTCAATAAATTGGTTGGGGCATATAAAGAGAGATCAGAAACACGCAAACACAGTTTGCTTTGGGATGGTAGGATGGTGATGATAGTTTACTTTGAGGAAGAGTATTATAGTCTATTGGTCAGCTGTGGGAATACTGAGGGCAGCATATGAAACCATCGTCCTACAGCACCGAAATCCCTTTTGCCATTTTCCCATCTCAGGACTATGAGTTGCAGCTCATGACTTACCGTGTGTTTGTGGAAACTCAGCAAAAGTCCCCAGTGAAGCGCCGGCGGGTTCTTTCCTCTTCTGATGCCATCACACAAGAGGTGAGGCCTTTAGATTTTCCATCCAGGGCTGGGCGGGCAAGAGGGCTTCCAGTTCTTGAGTTGCTCCTGCAAGATGTTTTCTTTTCAGATCATATAAATGTTTTGCCTTTTAGAGAATAAACCACTGGGGAAATTACCCAAGAAAGCCAGTCAGTAGCTGGTCTTCCAAGCCACGCACATGGATGCCAACTCTTGGTTCATGTGATTAGTCTGTGGATTCAAACCATGGGAAGTCTTTATTAATTGGAGCTCTCGGACACTGAATCACAGACCAGCCCAGGAGCCGGGGCCAAGTCAGGGTCCCTTTCTGTCTCTCTGTGTGTGGAGCAGGAAAGGTACCTTAGTCCTGCTAACATAAGGATTGCTCTCTGCCACTTATGGAGGGGTGCGTTCGCCCTAGCAGTCTTGTTCCAGATACAGGGGTTTTCCCCTTTCATTTTGAGGGTCAAAGGAGACATGCAAGGGAGGCCCTTGGCTTTCACATCACATTCACCGCAATTCTTCTTGCAACTGGTAACCTGAGAAATGTTTGCCTCTTCCCTGAGATTGGTTGTGAAGCACCCCTTCCTCTCCTCCTGCCTTTTTGTTTCCTTTTGCAGGGAGGGGGGATTTCTTGCTTCCGAGGCTTCTCCCTTGGTTTCTGCAGTGAGAGAGGACTTTTCTGTACTCTCCTGAATGAGAACCACTGTACTTTGTGAGCAAAACGGAAAGGGTGATGCTTCATTGTTGTTGGCTTTAACGGGTGTGTTCCTTGCGCTTTTTCTTCTTCCTAGTTCATGGATTTACAGACACGCTATACAGCCTTGGTCACATTGACCACGCAACATGTGAAGTACATAAGTGATGCTCTCCGGCGCCTGGAAGAAGAAGAGGTAAGGGCAGAATTTATGTCATCTGGCATTTGTCTTGTGAATCCAATTTGGCCCCCTGGAGCAGAGCTTTCCAAACTGTGTGTCGGGACACGTTAGTGTGTCAGCTGCAATGTCTGGGTGTGTCGCGGCTGCTGCTGCTTCTGAGCCCTGCCAGGATTCTGCGCAGGTCCTAGTGCCTGCCTTGTGCCTGGCTGCCTCCAAACCTGCTGTGATTCCATGCAGGTCCTAGTGCCTGCCTTGTGCCCTGCTGTAAGAGTGTGTTGCAAAATGAGGCATGTCTAAAAAGTGTGTCACCAACATGAAAAGTTTGGAAAGCTCTTCCCTGGAGTCTTGCACCAGGTTTTATCTCATAAGATCATGGGAAGTTGGGTACCCTTCTTATGGAGGCATCAGGATTGCACCACCAGAAACACTTTATTGTAGAGTGGAGGGTTGTGAAGAAATTCTGGCCCCAGCTCCTCTCACTGAATGAAGGCTGTGCTCCTCCTCTGGAAGTTGGTCCCACAAGGGGAGGGCCCAGCTCCATTCCCTCCAGGCTGGTCAGCTGAGCACCTGAGACAAAGGACCTTAGCAGAATTGTTGCATTCAAAGAGTTTTACCTTCGTGTTGTCTTTGTGCTTTGTTTCATTTCTCTTTTCCCAACACACTGGAGGGGAACTGGGCCTAGCGATTCTCTCCTGAGTTCGTTTCAGTTTCAACCTTCTGTGCCCCTCAGCCCCTTTTCTTGCACCCTTTGCGGCCCCCAGGTAGGTCTACATTCACTCACCTTAGAAGATGACATCAATTGCATTCTGGTTCTAGCACACTGATCACGGGTAGTTTTACGCTGTTATGCCTGTAAGAAGCATTGATGGCGTCAGTGACGTTTGTGTATATTATGTATCAACATTCCACGTTGTTTGATTTCATTTTTTGCAGAAAATTGTAGAGGAAGAGAAGCTGGAACACATGGACAAGGTGAAAGGTCTCCTGGGCTGGGTCACAGGCTTTAAGCAGAGTCCACCGTCCAGAAGCCTCCCACCCACAAAGAAGAAAGAGCTGGGAGATCTTGAGAAGTCCATTTTGGAGCAGCAGGTGCCTGCCTGGGTTGAGGGCCTACCTTTCCTTTCCTTTTGTGGTCTCTTTTTCATTATGTGCCGAGGCGCAGGTCACATCAGTCTTGCTTGGTTGATGTTTCCAGTGCTCTTCACATCTACCTGAGCTCCTTCCTGTGCTCAGTTTTTTTGGAAAGGTATCATTTGAACGTTGCCTGCTCTTTCTTCTTCTCAGGGCTTGAATGAAGAATTGGCTGCAAAGAAGCAGGAAGTCTCAGAGGCTATAAAAACTGCTCAGATATTTCTTGCGAAGCGTAGCCACAAGTGAGTTGACAAAATAACATGAATCTGGGAAAGTTGGATTGCAGGTAGCCTGTAAAGTAGACCCCAAAATAATCAAATTATTATTTTTTAAATGTGAAATTTTGGCAGATCACCAAATCGCACAAGTTGTTGGCAATCCTTCTGGAAATCTCATGATTTTGACCTTTTTCTGGGAGAGAAATTATGTAAAGGATACCCTGACTCTGTCTATCTTTCGGCAGAATAAATCTCCAGAAACATAATGGAACGAGATCAAACTCGATATGTTTGATAAGCTGACAAAAAAAAAAGTTTGAGTTTGGAAATGGGCCATTTCTGGCCAGGAGAAAAAAAATTCTGAAAAATGTCCCCTAGAAAATCCTGATGGGACAGGCAGCTGGGCAGTGACTCAGACTGCTTGAGACCACTCCGTTCTTAAGCCCCCCTCCAGGGTGTCTGCAGGTATGGGAAAACAGGTAATGCTGGTGTTCACAATGGTGTAGTCAGCCCACATGAAAAACATGTGGAACTTCGATTGCCATTTTTTTACCATACTCTGCGGACCTCCCCGCCCCTCTCTGTCCTGTCATATGACCCAAAGAGAAGCTGCTGTAAGGGATGGGAAAGAATTTCAGAACCATGGAATTCTTCATGGTGCTTTTCCTGCCTTGTCCATTTTTTTATCTTTGTAATTAATTTTTATTCCATTTGGAGGTCTCCAGAAGGTTGTGGTGGTGGTGGTGGTGGTGGTCTACTTAAAGAAAGACGATGGGCATTGCTGAGTTAGTAAGTTGTTCCATCTTCCTATATCCAAGTCACATCTTGGATAAAGGGAGTGGTATCAATATCAATATTGAGTTGCTGCTAATGGGGTATTTATAACTAGCCACCCACCATTTCACACCTGAGGCCTTGGGGAAGTGTGGTTCATTGATGTTCGAGGGGCCGGGCCAGGAGGATCGTTTGCCTGGCCGACTTGTACAGGAATCAGAATGGCAAGCCAGAATCTCCATCAGCTGCTGCTTCTGGACCGCCCATTGGCTGTGTTTCTGTTCCAAACTTCCTTCCTTCCCTCCCATGCTGCAGGCTTTCTGACCAGGAGAAGGTGCAGATTTCAACCCAGCTGGATGCTCTAAAAGAAGCTTATGACCAGCTCTGCTGTGATTCCACAGAGCAGCTTCAGCAGCTGCAGAGAGACATGGCCCAGGAGATGGTGCACAAGGTAGCTCTTTTCCCATTCTTATTTTCCACATTTGTGGCATTCTTTCCCCAGCGGTGGAAGAGAAGATCCATGCTTTGGGCTGCCCTCTTCTCTTAGGAGCACCCTGAAAACTTTTGAAAGTTCATACAGGCAACCACCCTTCCTTTTTGTTCCACTCCATTACAATCTGAGGAGAAACTTCTCAGTCTGTGCGGGTTACTGAAACCAACCAAGAGAGTTTCATACAGCAGCCAACTGTTAGTGGATGGTAGACTAGGCCTGTCCAGTGGGAGGGCTCCTGCCTCTTTCTCAGAGAGAAGGTGTAGTTTTGTGCTGAAGCTTCCCTACGTAGCATTTCTCTTAGTCACTTACAGTAGTGGTGAAAGTTGGCCTCTCACCTTATCCCCATCCATAGGTAAGTATGGTTTATATCAGAAAGCTTGGGGTAGGCAGTGTCCAGGTCTGCTTCCACCTTCCCATCAATCCCTCTCCTGCATTTGGCTGCTTCTGCAAGAAAAGAAGCTGATAGATCCCTGGGTGAGGGACCAAAACTTACAGGAGCTCCCCAGGAAGCCTTTAGCACAGGGCTTTCCAAAGTTTTCCCGCGGCGACACACCAACCGCCCTTGGTGTGTCGCCGCGGGAAAACCCGGAAGTCCCGCCGCCGCGGCAGCGCGCAAAAAGCCGGAAGCGCTGCTGCCGCTTTCGGTGTTTGCGCGCCGCCACAGCTGCGGCGCCTTCGGATTTTCATGTGTCGCCGCGGGAAAACCCGGTGCGGGCGGGGGCGTGCATGGTGGCGGCAGCGGCAGCAGCCTCCGCTAAAACACGGAAGCACCGATGGTGCGCCGGTGCCGCCCCCGCCGCCGCCGTGCACGCCCCCGCTGCCACTTCCGGGTTGTGTGGCGACACAGCCGACTGTGTGTGGAGACACACTTTTGTGTCGCAACACACAGTTTGGAAAGCTCTGCTTTAGCAGAAGATTCTGTGTGGAAGAGGGAGGACGGTGTCAGAGGATTGTTCAGGAAATGGAGAACAAAGGGTGAAAATCACAGAAATAAACCAGATGACGTGCAAAGGGAGGGTAAGATTGTGGAATGAAACAGAAAAAAAGAAAAGGGAGTTAAGAGCCCGGCTGAAATAGGGTTTATGATTCATAATGAGCAAGGAGAAAGGATGTCTCTCTTCCCCTCTGCGTTGTCCCATGGCAAGATTGTATTCACAGCCAGTTCCCAAGCATACCCTGCTTTCCGATCATAAAGCTGTCAGTGGTCAAAAATGGTCGATAAGTTTCTTCCTTCAGTCCTTTTCTTCTGCAGCCTTCTGCTCCTTTATGCCATCTTTCCTTATACACTTGGCCAATTGTCTGAGCATCCGTCCTCTCTTTGTTACTGCTTTGTTCATAAGTCCTATCTGGATATACCTGTATATCATTGTTTATAAATGTGATATTTATGTGTCCAATGCAACCTGTATATCTGTGTGGAGTTGTGTTTTAATGCTTGCAGGCTCCCTCTACTTTGAAGCATTGCAAACCAAATCAGCCAGACAGATTTTGATGTCAAATTTTTATTTGGGCATATCCCCTGCAGAAAAAGGAGTGCTGTTTTAAATCAGAGCATCACGGCAGATACTATTAGTTATGTCACAAAAGCATCAGAATGCTCTTTTCCCAAATGTCGGGACCACTGCACCTATGATTCCCTGCCAAAGGCTCCTTTGTCCCAGCCCAGAAAAGTCTCTACATTGCCTCCTGTCCACCATGATGCCTCCTAGGAATAAAGCATTAGGAACCGGCAGCCCTTGATTCTGGCTGCCTGATGTGGAAGAAGGTCTGCAGAGACCATCTTGTTCTGGGGAAATGGAGGGAGAGGAATCAGAAGGGTATTTTTTAAACTTCACACAAGAGTGAGAATGAAGTTCTGAAGTTTGGCTTGGGTGCTTCATGGTTGCAGGGAACCTCTTAAACATTTCTGCTTGTGGAAAACCCCCAACTCTCGGGGTAGAAGGATTGTTCACGTTAAGGCAATGGGTGGAGCAGACGGAACTGCACACCCAGAACACCCAGACTGGCAGAACTCTCTGCATTGAGCATGATGATGTGTCCCTGTTGTTCTCTGTTTCATGTTGATTTACTATTCAGAATAACTACCATCCTTGTTTACAATTTTCTCTTGTTGTTTTTGAAAAACTAACCCTCCTGGAGTTTGCACCAAAAAACTCACTCTAGAAATGTGGGGCGGTTGTGTGGGCGGGCTCTGTGTGGGTGTTCTTTCTACTTTTTGTGCAAAACAGTCGCATGCCGGACGCTAACCCCAGCTTTTACACTGTGTGTGCCCTACGGCTGAGCTGCTACCTAAAGGCTCTGTCTCTAACTGCTCACGGCAAAGCCCCCACCTCGGGTAAGTAAGAAGCCTTTTGACGCCTCTCCTTCTCTTTCCCTTGTCTTAATATCTGACTGTGCATGCCTGGAGCCGTGCTTGTGGCACTGGCGGGCTTGGGAGGCCTTTGCGGTAGAACCGCCCTCCTGCCTTGCTTGGGCCAGGGAAAAGGAGAAGGTGCCCAGGGGCACCTGGAAGCTCTGGGTCCTCTCCGGGTTTCACAGGAGGGTCTCTTGGCCGAAGAATGCTGCCCAACTTTCTCACCTGTGGACCTGCAGTCTCGTTGGTCCAAGGCTTCCAGGATGTGAAGATTCACAGATTCTCCAGTGCAGCCCCCAACCCCAATTCCTCTTTTCCGTTCAGGCTGACCTGCTAGGCTGAGAATACATGGCATGTCCGTGACCGGCACTAATTGTGTGTCGTAGTGGGTAGAGTTCCAGGCATGGTGGGAGGCTCTCAGTTGAAACTGCAGCTTTGCCATTTGGGTGCACATGGATCAGTTTGTAGAACTGGATTAGCAGTGGTCTCGGGACCAATTCCTGTGCGATTGAAAAGCACTTTATTGAACGTACTTCTTCACGGTTGTGCTTGCAGGAAGAGACGGTTCATGGTAAGCAAGTAATTTGGTCCTCCAAGGGCAAACCACATTTATTTATTTGCTGTATTGATTTAATACCCTGTCCATTGGAGTTGGGCAGCTTATAAATTCAAATAACTAAGATAAAATAGACTAGAATATTTTGTATAACTCAAGACAGTGTACATAATGCTCTCTCTTCTTGTTTTCCCCATGACTACAACCACCCTGTGAGGCGGCTTGGACTGAGAGCGAGGAACTGGCCCAAGGTCACCCAGCCGGCTTCTGTGCCAAAAGGAGGACTAGAACTTGTGGTCTCCTGGTCTCTAAGCCAGCACTTACCACTACCCCAAACTGACTTCTTCCAAATATTGTGGGATTTAGATTTTCCCATGTAAGTGAGGATGGGTCATAAAGACTTTGGAAGTACCCCAGTGTCCTGAAATTGAGGAAGTCACGTCTGGATGGTCAGAAACCACTTGGTTGCATCTCTTCCTACAGGCTGCCACTTCCAAGCCCGTCCATGGGTGGTTGTGTCTGCCTGGATCCTGCAACTGATAAGCAAAAAGGGAATCTGTTGAATCTTCTGTGCACCTTCCCCTTCCCCCTGTTCGTGGGTTCATGTGGGCGAACTATGTCGTGGTCCTTCTGTGCTTTCTGTCTCCTCCCTTGCATAAAGGGGACTAAGATGAGTGCATGGCTGCTGTTCCTAGTATGCTTCTCTCTCTTTTTCTCTCCCTGTCTTTTTCCACTGACCTTAAACTGGAGGAATGTGGCTGCAAGGTCTCTCTTGCTGCTTTGCTGCTCTTGCTGGGTGCCCAAAATGTCTCAGTGATGCCTCACCTGCCTGGCTAGATTGAGCTCCAAAGTGAAAATAGTTTGCAAGATCAAAACTGTTCCCACGTGCTATCACGCAACATATAAATTACCAACCTAATGCTCTCTAGCTCAGTATTCACCATACCTTAGTTGACTGAGACATCTTGGACTGGGATGCATTTATAAGTCAACTATTACTGTGATCCTGATTTTTTTTTTCCTTTTTCCTCTCCCCGCTCCTCTGCCCCAGGGAAATGAGACTATTGCTGGAGTGCTAGATCTTAGCACAATGGAAGTCTTCTCTGTTTTTGATGCCATGCAAAAAGGTCTCCTAGACCAAGAAACAGGCCTTCTCCTTTTGGAAGCCCAGGTGATCACAGCTGGTCTGATGGTTCCCAATGCCAGTGAAAAGCTCTCATTGGCAGAAGGCCTGGCAACAGGCATAATAAATTGCAAGACCTACCAACAGTTAGAGGAATTGCAGAATGCTGTCCAGCTGATCAAGAACATGCAACTCAAAGACAGCCCATTTCTTCCTGTTGTTGCTGCCATTGAAAATGGAATCATCAGTGAAAGTACTGGGCTAAAAATAGCAGAAATACAGCTTCTCACTGGAAACTTTATAGATCCTTCCAGCCATGAGCAAATTGGCTTAGAAGATGCTCTTCAAAAAGGCTTCGTTACCCGTCACCTTCATGGGAAGTTGGTATCTTGCTTGAAATTTTATGAGGCTTTGATTGACCCAAGTTCAGCTGAGAAAATTAGCTTGAATGATCTGATGCAGCAGTGTGTCCCCCACCAGGAGACAGGACTGAGGTTGCTCCCAGTCAAACAGCCGTCAGGTGGGATGGTGAGCTTGCAGTCAGGCCAAGAAGCAAACATCCTCTGTGCAGTTCAGGAAGGACTAATAGAGAAGGAGGTAGCAGTGAGACTATTGGAAGCCCAGCTCTTTGCTGGTGGCCTCGAGGACCCCAAAAGTGGCTGCCGGTTAACTGTGGAGGAAGCTGTTAGACATCATTTGATTAAAAGAAATCTGGCTTGTGACCTTCTGGTCAGACAACTGCAGACAGGTGGCATTATCGATACAGTTACTGGAGAGAGGTTTTCACTAGACAAAGCAATAGATGGAGGCCTGGTGACACCAAGGCTTGCAGTGATGATCCTGGAATCCCTTCGATCATTTATGGGCCTTGTGAGGCCTGAGTCAGGAGAGATTGTGTCTGTTGTGGATTCTCTGGAGCAAGGCATCTTAACTTCCGAGCTAGCTGAAAAAATGTTAAGAGGCAGGCAAAACATCAAAGCACTTTTTATATCAGAGACTAATGAAATCCTTCCTTGGAAGAAAGCTGTTGATTGTGGAATCCTGAATAAAGGTGTTGCCAAAAAATTAAAATCAACCTGCCTCCCTGACTTCATGCCAGGGATGCCCCTTTCTGGCCCCTCAAGCAATCTCCAAAGGATAAGCTCTTCATCTGCTGGTCTTGTAGATCATGGAGAACAAAGCAAAGGTCCCTTAAGAAGCTGTGAAGAAAGGATGTTGCTCTATTTGATGACTCACAGCTATGTAAACATCCACAATGGCCAAAAAATGCTTCTAGTAGATGGAGAGTTAAGCAACCTGTCCGAAAGCCTTGTGCCAGCACAAGAAAATGGCTCTAGCACTGGCCTCTTAGAAGCCAGCAAAATACATCGCCAGGAATGGTGTGAGGTTGATGGCAGGAATGCCACAACTGAAGAAACTGGACCCTGTGATGAATTAGTTTTAAAGGAACTCGAGCTTAATTCATCTGAATCAGAAAACAAGCAGGAACAAAATCTGCAACCCCACATTTGCCTACCTAGCAAAAGGGTTGAAGTGGAAATTGGAGATACAAATGAAAGTGTGAATGTGAAGGAGCAAGAGATGGAAGCTGATCTTGCCGGAGACTTCAAAAGTGAGATGGATGACCCCAGAAGAGAGCAAGGTTTGATGATGATGCAGAACAAGAGTGATATGGAGCTGCAAGAGTGCAAATCCAGTTTTGAAATTGAATCTAGGAATAAAGAAGTCACAGGGGAAGATGCTAAGCTTGAAAAACAACTATCAGAAGAGGAAAAGATTATATTCAAAGAGCAAGAGAGAGAAATGGGAAAAACTGATGTCAGAAAAGAAATAGATTTGTCTATTGACGGTTTGGAAAAGATGGAAAAATCTCACATTTTAATAGATAATGTTGTAGAAAAGGTGACTCTTGCAGCAATAGATAGAAGGCCAGAGGCTACTGGCTGGTTAAGCATGGGAAAAGTGCAAAATGGATCAATAGAAGGCCTTTTTAATCTAGATGAAAGGAAACCTGCAGACAAACATATTAAGAGAGGGCAATTGGCCACAGACGAAATAGTAGTTCCTTTCTATCAAAGTGATAGTTCTGTATTGCCAAAACTATCTGCAGAACTGGAAGAAGACAGCCCTCTGAATGTGTTGTTAACCCAGTTGCAAGGCGGTGGCATAGTTCACGAACAGACAGGGAAGAAGATGCTCCTGGATGAGTCCATTGCCTGTGGAGCCGTGTCCAGCCATACAGCCATCAAAGTGATGGGTGAGATGAAAATGTTTAGTGGCTTCTTTGATGCAGAGACCTGTGAGTCATTAACCACTGAAGAAGTAATCAGTGCAGGACTGATGGATGAGAAACTTCTCCAGAAGGTATTAGCTTCAGATCAAGCCATAAGCGGTATTGTAGACCCATGGAGCAAAAGCATTTACTCCATCAAGGATGCATCTGAGTTTGGACTATTGGATAAAGAAACTACTACAAGAATTCTAGAGGCACAAATAGTTACTGGAGGAATTGTTGATTTCAAGCGTGGCAAAAAAATGTCAGTCACACTGGCTTCCAACCTTGGCCTAATACACAAATCCACTCAAGAGAATCTTAAGAAACTGGAGAAAGCATATAAGGGCAAATATGCTGAGGACACAGTTAAAGAAAAACTCATTGCTCTGCAGGCTGAAATAGGAGGTATCTTAGATCCTAAAACTAAAGAACCATTGACTGTCACTCGGGCTGTAGAAAAGGGACATCTGACTAAGGAAAAAGCCTTTAGACTCCTAACTAAACAGATAGTCAACGGAGGCATCCTTCATCCCAAGACTGGCATGAGACTTTCAGTAGAGGATGCTATGGAACATGGATTGATTGATGAAAGCCTCTACCAAGATCTCAAAAAAGCAGAAGGTGTATGTCTACACCAGTATGTTCATCCTGAAATGAACAAAATTGTGCCCTTACCTCAAGCCATATCCCTTGGATTAATCAGCTCAGATTTTCAAAGCAAAGTTCAAGAAATACAAGCCTCAGCTGGAAGCATATTTGATCCTGTTTCTGGCCAGAAAATTACATTGACTCAAGCTGTTAAGAAAGGATTATTACCCAAGGCAGTTATGGAACAAGCAGTGATCTCCTCTGAAATGAAGGAAGCTATTATTTATCCAGGAAACTGTAGATTGGTCCCATATTCAGAATTGGTCAGAAGGAGCAAAATTGACATCGAATCAGGGCAGAGATACTTAGAAGTTGTTCCCTTTCAAGACATCAGGGATGATGTTACTGGGAATACACCCTTGTGTTCTCAGGCAGTTAAACTTGGCAAAGTAGACCCCACGCTTGCCCTGAGGTTGCTGCAGGCTCAGGCAGACACGGGAGGCATCATGGAAACTTCTACTGGCCAAAGACTGTCACTGGCGTCTGCTCTGGAACAAGAAGTGGTGGATGAAGATACAGCTAAAGTCATTGCTGTTAATCAGATTTTGTCTGGAGGGATTGTTAGTGCTGAGAGTGGAAAGCGGATAACATTAAAAGAGGCCATTGAAGAAGGATTAATCACAACAAAACTAGCCAGTGCAATTCAAGAAACCGATCCAATCACCAATAAATGTGGACATGATTTGGAAGAGCTTGAAGGCTCTCAGCCCCAAACGTTGCTGCAAAATAATACGCCAAAGACTGAAACATTGGTCATTCATAAATATCATAGTAATGAAAAACAGATGATGCAATCTGAAGGAATGGGCTACAATACTTCTGCAAATGCTGGTACTGGTTCGTTGGAAGGAGGTGGGAAGATGGTGAAAGATGAATCTATTCTCCCTTCCCCTTCTGCTCTCTCAGCCATGGACAGCTCAGCCAGTCAATTTTTAGGGGAGAACAAGCTGGCCCCTGAGCTTGCCTTCATGTTAGACCCAGTTGAAGGCCTGAGAGTAAAAACCCAGAAAAAAAATAGTAAGAGGAAAAGTAAATTGAGGAGGAAAGAACTCTGGAAAGGAGAGTTAGAAAGGCAAACAGGAAATAATCAAGAGACTGAAAAGATATTGGGAGGAACTTTACCTGTAGACAGTAGCATGATTAATGGAGACCAGGAACAAAAAGAAAAAGTGTTTGAGCAGGAAGAAAGTGCTAGTATATCTCTTGGCCTTGAAATAGCTAATAGGACCATGTACTTACAGTCTGTAGAGGAGTTGGCATCAAAAGAACTCAGTTCTATAATTCAACAGGAAGAAGAAGAAGAAGGTGACATATATTTTCAAGGCTCTAGCAAGGTTGTGTCCAAGAAGCAAGCTGGTAACATATTACTTAGGGACACTAAAATGGAGCTACCAAGTCAAGGATCAGAATTAAAAGCTCATGAACTCAGCACTTTGGAAAGCGTTGACTTAAAAAACACTAAGAAGAAGAAAGCAAAAAAGATTAAAAAACGGAGCGCTCCCTCCTCAGATTCCAGGGACACCAGGATAAGAAGGATCAAGGTAGAGTTAATCCCTAGCGTTCCAGAAACTTTCCAGGAAAATACATCTGGTGGGGTAACAAGCACACACAAAGAAGGTGAAGTTAAAGGACAGGACCATCAGGCATGCAGGAAAGAGAAGGACCATGTGGGAGTTAAAGAGAGCATTGTGGGTATTGCCCAAAAGACAGATGCACCGGAAGAGGTTTCTGAACAAAAGGCAAGAATTGACAGAGATTCCTTGACAGATACCCTAGAAGAACAAATATCTCTAGGAAAAAAGCAAAAACCTTTTAGCTCAAAAGAGCAGGTCCCCAAGGGAACAGCCTGCCGTTATACAGAATCCTTTGGGTCTTCTGAGCCAAAACCAGAGGCCCTTCGGAGCAGAAAGATTTTAGAGGGCAAGTTAATTTCTTGCTCTTCTGTGACATCATTCATACAAGAAGAAACTGCAGTCAAAGAAGTACCTGGAAAAGATGAAGACGTTGGTCGTAAAGAACTGTCCATGTCTGCAGAAGCAGAGGCACCATGGCATGTTGATCCTAAGGGAGGCAAAAGTATTGGACCAGAGGGACAGATTCTACAAGAGAGGGAGCTCCCAGAAAGCAAAAGGAATTCTTCTGGAAAGTTATGCATGCAGCAGGAATTAGTCTCAAAAATGATCAGAGAAGGCGAGAAAGTTGATGATTCTTCCTGCACGGTTGAAAATAGAGAAGAGAAATGTCAAGATGCTTCCAAATCATCCAAGGTAGGTAGTTTATTAAAGTAAATCTTAAGGGTGCCCATGCATATCTGTTGGGTTAACTCTAGTTGACAACTGAAAGAGTATTTCTGAAGACAAGATAGATACCCTGTAAAAGTTGTCTGAGAGCCAGTTTAGTGCGCTGGTGAAGGCATCAGGCTAGAAACTGGGAGACCCTGAGTTCTAGTCCCGCCTTAGGCACGAAGCCAGCTGGGTGACCCTGGGCCAGTCACTCTCTCTCAGCCCTAGGAATGAGGCAATGGCAAACTACTTCTGAAATTGTGCCAAGAAACTACTTGTCCAGGTAGTTGCCAGGAGTCAATGCTGACTCAAAGGCACCAAAAAAAAAAAAAAAGTTGTCTGGCTTAGACTTTCCCCCAGAAGTGCACCCATCCATGGAAGGGAAGCACCACCTAATCTGACAGATTATTGTTTGTTTTCAATGAAACCGTGATCTTAAAAATGACAAATGCCATAGGCTCTTCCTTGAGCTGTCAAGATGAGAACTCTGCAGCTTTATTACTGCTTTATTTTATTACTTATTTAAATGTATTTAATTCCTGCCTCCTGTCTGGATTCAAAATCCAGAGGGCAGCTAACCAAGTTTTACAAGGTCAATCAGTGTTGCCATTATCTAGCATAAATGACGACATCTGCAGTAAAAATTCTAAATTGAACAATGATGCAGTTAAAAGGCTAGCCAAGAATTGAAATGGGCAAATCCAAAAGCTAGTTTAATCCAATGTTGGAATGTCGTTAGTGATGGGGACTGGTAAGCGTCTTTGGGAGAGGGTCTAAGAAGGTGAGAGCCCTTTCAGAGAAACACTTACTAGAGTTTTGAAAAATGATATTTAATTTTTAAAAAAATGATTGGAAGAAAAAAATCTGGCTATTTGGGAAAGAACTGAACATTTATAAATAAAACAAAGATACGCTTGTCCTGTTCTCTGTTCCCGTCCCTCTTACGAAAACTGGAGCCTACTCTTTACGTCTCGCTCTTCCAGGCTCCACTTAGCAAACAGCTTTGCCTGAACTATGACGAAAGGTTGGTTGCGCTGCTCTCCAGGGTGCGTGGCATCGAGATGCGCGTGCAAAGGGTTCAGCTGACGGAGCTGAACCTCCAAGCGCTGCAGGAGCTGCTTTGCCAGGCTGAGGTAAGAGGAGCAGGTTCACGACCTCAGAAAAGCATGGCCGTGCCTTGCATGGTTGGTGTCTTGCTCTGCTTGAAGACACTGCAGTGTCAGCCCTTCGAGGTGGTTCCAGACAGGAAACCGACTCCACGGGAAGACTCGAACTACGCTTTACTGAGACAGGCTCCAGTAACAGAGTCTTGCAAGCCTGCCTGTGTTTTTCCTCCTCTCCCTCTTCTGCCCCAGGGAGTCAGGGAGGAGCCAGCCTGAGCATCTTCCTAATGCTGTCTCCTTTCCCGGGGCTTAAGGAATGCTTTTGCCCTTTCTGTTTCTGTAATGGCTTTTGAATGTTTCCCTCGGGGCCGCCTCCGTGGCTCTCTGTACGCAGGGACACGCCAGAGGAAGGCTGTGCAGTCAACTGTGGCTCGGACTACGTGCCATGTCGGTTTGGGCCTGTAGGTGCCCCTGTAGGCACCGTGCTCTACAGGGATGCCACGCCTCCGTTTCCATTCTTCCTTTACTTCATTGGCAACGGGGGGGGGGGGGGGGGGCGGGCAGGGAACCGAAAGGAAGCCAAGGGCTGCACCACATCAAGCATCTTGCACCTGAATGTTTTGAGAGGACAAAGCAGAAAGGAGGTGATGCAGAGGAGACTCTGTTATTTTGGGAATGGAAGGTCCCCTGGCTCAAATTAGCATCTTCCTGGAAATTTCACCCCTGTGGATCCCAAGCCCTTTCCAGCTCCCTCTCACAGCCCACTTGCAAATGCTTCTGGGCATAAGTCGCACACCCTCCGCCAGTTGGGTGAAGTTGGCAGTCCAACTGTTGTGGGATGTACAGTATGTGTGGGTGAGGGAGTGGGGCTAGAAAAATATGGTTCTGCCCAAAGCAGGTAAATCGGTTAGGTCAGGGATGTATCCTTGCCTCAGTGTCCAAATGGTAACAGCTCGACTTTTCACGTCTGTCTTTCCTTCTCTCCCTCCCCAAATTGCACGTTGGCCTTCATGTTGTTACGTCCTTATGCCCACTAGGCCAAGACTAGAAAATGTGTGGACTCTATCCCTGTAGCTAACGATGAAGACGATGGGCTGCTCGTTGCTCAGTCCTGCTCTTGACGAGTGAGGCTGAGAGACAGGAGTTACAGCCCTGCCTTGTTCATGTATTTTGATTGGCCTCTAGACACCACCGTGGCACGTTTGTAAATGTGTCTGCTGTGTTTGTAACTACCTGTATTCTCCCCTCTCCAAAAATAAAAGTTATGCAGGGAAAGCTATAAAGGCCACATTGTGCCTTTTGATTATTAGAGACCTCGGTCCAGAAGCATTCTTTAAGCCCAGTCTCCTCTAATCACGTTTAATTACACTTTAGTCATGGAAAGATGAGCTTTGTGAGAAGCCAAGCTTGAGAGGTTGGCTTATATAATCCAGCTGTTTGGCCCCAGTCATGCTTGGACAGTGATGCAAGTGCGATAGCTGTGATTCTTCTGCTCGGACAGGTTCAGGGTGACCTGGAACGAGCAGGCAGAGGGAGTGTGAAGCTCAGGTTTATTCCAGACTTGTTTAGGTTCTAACGTAACAGCATCCTCTTCGTCTTAGGCCTTGGATGGGGAGCTGAAGGATCTGTCAGCTCCGGTGAATCAGGAGCTGGAAGCTGTGAAAGGGATTGTGGCCAGCTGTCCCCAGGAGGTCCCTGAGCAATTACTGAGGGCTTTGGAGAAGGACGCCAAGAACCTTTTGAAGTCTTTTGGCTCCGTCAGTGAAGTCCTGACTTCTTGGCTGCTAAACCTTCGCACTGCAGCAGAAGCAGAAAAGGTACTGCCTTCTTTAAGGGCCAAAAACATTCCTGGTGGGAATAATTTATCAAACGTAGGACAGTTCTGGCACTCAAACTCTCTAGAAAAAGGTTAGAAAGAAGACTGGTGGATGAAAGTGAAAGAACCAGGTAAGGAGGATATAGATTATGGTTGTTCGTGTGCTATTTTTTCTTCACACATGACATGGAGTGGTTGATCTGGGAAAATTTTTCCATTTGGCTCTATAAACCAAGAGTGGGCATTTGGGGATCTGCAACAGGAGCCTAAGACCTCCATTAATTCAGGTAAATTTCAGAGACCCTGCTGCAATAAAATGTTGCTGCAGTTTAGTTCATAAACAAAATAAGAAGAAATGGCTGTAAAATAAGCATCTTGCAGTAGAATGCTGCTTCTGTTGTTCATATATAGCATGTTGGTACAAGGAAATAGCATACTATATACTAACCTGATACTGCACCATTGAGGAGCTGTTTTGATTAGAAGAGAGCAATTTTATTTTGGA
Source organism: Charina bottae (assembly GCA_023362775.1). NCBI lineage: Eukaryota > Metazoa > Chordata > Lepidosauria > Squamata > Charinaidae > Charina > Charina bottae. The sequence goes on along the minus strand of JALMGJ010000013.1, from coordinate 3,713,216 downwards.
ATGGAGAAAAGCCATTTTAAGAGCCAGTTTGGTCTAGTGGTTAAGGCAATGGGCTAGAAACTAGGAGACTGAGAGTTCTAGTCCCGCCTTAGGCATGAAAGCCGGCTGGGTGACCTGGGGCCAGTCACACACACTCAGCCCAACCCACCTCACAGGGTTGTTGTTGTGGGGAAAATAGGAGGAGGAAGGAGTATTAGGTATGTTCGCCGCCTTGAGTTATTTATAAAAATAATAAAGGTGGGATAAAAATATAAATAAATAAATAAATAAAATAAAATAAATAAATAAATAAAAAAGATGGCTTACTGAAACTTATTCATTTATGGCTCCTGGGCTTCTCTGCTACTTGTCTGGCAGCAAACCATATAACCCTTCATTTAACACAGTATTAAGGGTTATATTGTTTGCTGCCAGACATTTTATCTCCATCCAAAAAGGGAGACCCCTAGGCCTTTCCCCAGTTGCACCTAACCATGGCACAAACATGTTCTAGCAACATCTGTTTTTCTGCTGTATCCCCATGATCTGTAGTTCAGATCACGAACTTCTTATTGCACAATTTAGAATCAGACTAAAGAGAATAGGGAAGACCCACAGATCAGTTAGATATGAGCTCACTAACATATCCCAATATGCAGTGGAAGTGAAGAATAGATTTAAGGGACTAGATTTAGTAGATAGGGTCCCAGAAGAACTATGGACCGAAGTTCGCAACATTGTTCAGGAGGCGGCAACAAAAAACGTCCCAAAGAAAAAGAAAACCAAGAAGGCAAGATGGCTGTCTGCTGAGACACTGGAAGTAGCCCAAGAAAGGAGGAAAGCAAAAGGCAACAGTGATAGGGGGAGATATGCCCAATTAAATGCAAACTTCCAGAGGTTAGCCAGAAGAGATAACGAATTATTTTTAAACAAGCAATGCGCGGAAGTGGAAGAAGATAATAGAATAGGAAGGACAAGAGACCTCTTCCAGAAAATTAGAAACATTGGAGGTAAATTCCAGGCAAAAATGGGTATGATCAAAAACAAAGATGGCAAGGACCTAACAGAAGCAGAAGAGATCAAGAAAAGGTGGCAAGAATATACGGAAAATCTGTACAGGAAGGATAGTAATATTGGGGATAGCTTTGACGGTGTGGTCAGTGAGTTAGAGCCAGACATCCTGAAGAGTGAGGTTGAATGGGCCTTAAGAAGCATTGCTAATAACAAGGCAGCAGGAGACGATGGTATCCCAGCTGAACTGTTTAAAATCTTGCAAGATGATGCTGTCAAGGTGATGCATGCCATATGCCAGCAAATTTGGAAAACACAAGAATGGCCATCAGATTGGAAAAAATCAACTTATATCCCCATACAAAAAAGGAAACACTAAATGTTCAAACTATCGAACAGTGGCACTTATTTCACATGCCAGTAAGGTAATGCTCAAGATCTTGCAAGGTAGACTCCAGCAATTCATGGAGCGAGAATTGCCAGAAGTACAAGCTGGGTTTAGAAAAGGCAGAGGAACTAGAGACCAAATTGCCAATATCTGCTGGATAATGGAGAAAGCCAGGGAGTTTCAGAAAAATATCTATTTTTGTTTTATTGACTATTCTAAAGCCTTTGACTGTGTGGATCATAACAAATTGTGGCAAGTTCTTGGTGGTATGGGGATACCAAGTCATCTTGTCTGCCTCCTGAGGAATCTGTATAACGACCAAGTAGCAACGGTAAGAACACAGCACGGAACAACGGACTGGTTTAAGATTGGGAAAGGAGTACGGCAGGGCTGTATACTCTCACCCTACCTATTCAACCTGTATGCAGAACACATCATACGACATGCTGGACTTGATGAATCCAAGGCTGGAGTTAAAATCGCTGGAAGAAACATTAACAATCTCAGATATGCAGATGATACCGCTTTGATGGCTGAAAGCGAGGAGGAGCTGAGGAGCCTTATGATGAAGGTGAAAGAAGAAAGTGCAAAAGCTGGGTTGCAGTTAAACCTCAAAAAAACCAAGATTATGGCAACCAGCTTGATTGATCACTGGCAAATAGAGGGAGAAAAAGTGGAGGCAGTGACAGACTTTGTATTTCTAGGCGCAAAGATTACTGCAGACGCTGACTGCAGCCAGGAAATCAGAAGACGTCTACTTCTTGGGAGGAGAGCAATGACAAATCTCAATAAAATAGTTAAGAGCAGAGACATCATACTGACAACAAAGATCCGCATAGTCAAAGCAGTGGTATTCCCTGTAGTAACCTATGGCTGCGAGAGCTGGACCATAAGGAAGGCTGAGCGAAGGAAGATAGATGCTTTTGAACTGTGGTGTTGGAGGAAAATTCTGAGAGTGCCTTGGACTGCAAGAAGATCAAACCAGTCCATACTCCAGGAAATAAAGCCAGACTGCTCACTTGAGGGAATGATATTAAAGGCAAAACTGAAGTACTTTGGCCACATAATGAGAAGACAGGATACCCTGGAGAAGCAGCTGATGCTAGGGAAAGTGGAAGGCAGAAGGAAGAGGGGACGACCAAGGGCAAGATGGATGTTATTCTGGAGGTGACGGACTCAACCATGGGGGAGCTGGGGATGGTGACGGCCGACAGGAAGCTCTGGCGTGGGCTGCTCCATGAGGTCACGAGGAGTCAGAGACGACTGAACGAATAAACAACAGCAAGGATACCCTGTAGAAGATGCTGATGCTAGGGAAAGTGGAAGGCCAAAGGAAGAGGGGCCGACCAAGGGCAAGATGCATGGATGATATTCTGGAGGTGACGGACTCGACCATGGGGGAGCTGGGGATGGTGACGGCCGACAGGAAGCTCTGGCGTGGGCTGGTCCATGAAGTCACGAAGAGTTGGAAGTGACTGAACGAATAAACAACAACAACAATCCCCATGACATTGCCTTCATCTCATCCCCAGCCCAAATCATCCTTGGCTGCACCCATGTCAAAGTAGCATCTTCCTTCCTTATTTCAGCACCATCCAAGAGCATCTTCAAGGTGTTGTGTCACCTGTGGTGGAAGTCAGGAGACTCCAAGGACTAGGAAGGGAGGCGGGAGAGGGATCAGCCATGGGGACAGCAAAAGTCTTGCCAGGATGATTTTCTACTGATTTGAGATGGGTGGGGAACATGTCAGCTGAATAGTGGGAAGGTCTCTTTTGAGGGAAATTCCAATTCCGTGAGGCGGCTGGATCCTCAACTATACTTGGGCTCTTCTTTGAACAGAATGTCCTTGTCCGTGTTTGTGACCAGCTCAAAGAGTTGCCTTTATTTGTGAGGGTCCATATGCACGTTGATTTCTTTTCTTCCACCCTCCAAACTTTCTTTTACTGCCCATGTGGCAAAAGGCTCTTGAGAAAGGCACCCACACTTTTCCTCACACTACAGTACAGTACAGTATTTTTCTACACTTCCTTAGAATATGTAACTAGCTTTGGGGGTTTTTTTCTTCATCATCTGTGAGCCTATTTACAAGAACACTTTATCACATAGGTTCTGAGGGAAAGACTCGCTTTGCGGCATTGGTTTTATTTCAGAATTGTCCCATGTCTTCTGCCTGACAATTGAAATGGTGGGTGTTTTTGATAAGGGTTTGATCCCTTTGGCAAACCTTGGTTTACTTTTCTGTCCACATGCTGGTTTTAGTCCTTTATTCTCTTTTTGTTCTAAAATCCTAGGCTAAAATCCTGACCCGGCATGGCGAGCTGCAGAGCAAACTGCAAGTGCTGCTGAACTGGGTGTCAGATACCACCCAGCAGCTCAATGGCCTTGAATCCCACACTGCAACCGAGGCCAGCAGCTGGGACCCCTCCCTTCGGAGATACAAGGTAGTCATAGCAACAGCCATGCTAAGGTTGCCTGCGAGAGAAAGATGCAGCTTTTGGGGGGTGCGGGGGAACGGGTGGAGGTGGAATTTCATCAATCGCGCTGTCTTCATACCTTGAGACCTCGCTGTCCCCACCCTCGTGCATACTCCTGTTAGCTGTTTGCAACTTGCAAAATATCACAAGATACTGAAGGCAGCATTTTGAACTAAACTGGGTGGCTTTTCTAGCATTGCAAATAACAGGAATGGACTTACTGGATGCCCTTGGAGGGTCTGGTGGAAGACACTTCCAAAGGGAAGATCACATGCCTGCCTGTAAGGCTCCTGCCTTATGGCTGCTAGCATCCAATGGCCAGAATTGCCTTTCTGCTTCTCAAGGTCACCCTCTATCTTTTCCGGGCAAAAAGCTGTGTTCTTTTTCCTGTCCCAGTTTCCTTGTTCTCCCCCCAAAGTCTGGACTCATCCAGGGCCTGTCCTCTCACAGGAAACTCATGGTTCACTTGGGTGAACCTCCCTCGCGCACTGGCAGCTGGGGCTTTTGGCCTGAGTGTCGGTGGGAGGGGGCAGGGGGATAGATGTATGATGGCTAGTAACCTATCATCCAGATGTCTAAAATTATAAATACTGCTTTGGGCCAGGAGCCATTACAGTAGACAGCGACTTGTTCGGGTGGTAACCATCTATGGTGATGAATTCTGCAGGCTTTTGATATGGGGAAAACACTTTAGGAAGTGTTTCCTTTCTAGAGTTCATGGAAGGTTTTTGATCATGGGTGGCAGATTAGCTCTCCTCCCTCCCGAGAGAGACATTTATGGTATGACTTTTGTGGAGAGAGGGAGTCTCCTGCTTCGGTTGGGAATACTGTCAGGCGTTGCTTGCTTCCTGAATTGTGAAAAGAGCTCTAGAGCAATGCAACAAGTTAGAGCTTAGTTTCCTTTGGAGAAAAGAGAGCAGCACTGGAGCCTGTTTTATTTGGGGCCGCTGATTGTTTTTCTTTCTCTGGGTGGCAGAGAAAGCATTGAAAGCTGTGGGAACAATTAGCCGCAACAGAAATGGGGCTTGATACAGGACTGTGCCGTTAGAGTCGTTAGTCTTACGACACGCGGCAGGAAGAACATCCCCAGTGCCTTGCAGCTATAGTGGTGCTTTAAAAGAGGAAAGGCTAATTTATGAGAGATGGATCCTAATGATTTAACTGAGCTCTGGATTATGTCACTGAAACATCCTGCCTTGTGGTACTCACTGCCTTGATGGTTTCAGAGGAAACAAACTTTTGGAGGCTAACAGGCCAGGGATGCTTGTTTGTTGCCAGCCAGATAAAGAACACAATGGAAACTGTATTTATATTTTATAGTTACTGTTTTAATTGACCATTTTTATTGTAAACCGCCTAGAGTCCCTCTTGAGGGGGGAGATGGGCAGTGACAAAATTTGATAAATAAATAAACTGAATTGCAGAGCAAAAAGAAATCCAATGAATCGTAGCTAAGACCCGAAGGTGACGCTGTAATATGGTTTCCTGCAGTTGAGTGATCTCTGTGCAGCCTCAGAATAGTTTGCCCTGCCAACAGTTTCTCTTCTTGCTCTCTTGACATGGCCAGGAACTGGCAAAGCCCCTCACAGAGACTAAAACCCAGCTGGACGGGATGGCCTTGGATATCCAGTTCTTCATTTCTGAGCACGCGCAAGACTTGAATGCCGAGCAAAGCGGGCAGCTGCTGAGGCGGCTGGACGACCTGCAGAGGCCTTTCCGGGAGCTGTCCGAGAGAGTGGCTGCCCGCACGGAGGTGCTGCAGGTCAGATGAGGTGACGGGTGGACTGCCCTCTTCGGGCCTGGCTTGTCCTTGCCGGGGAGCAGTGTGTGTGCGTGTGCATGCGTGGCTTTTCCTCTTAACAAGGCAGTGATGCTCCTGCTGGGCTTTGCAAAACCAGGCGCCATTCGGGGCATTGGCTCAAAACAAAAGGGGCTCGTTCTCTTGGCTCTGCTGATCCAGGAAGGCGATCCTTCAGAGCTGATGGATGGAACCATCCCGGACAAGGAGGACCAGCAGAATGTCTGGAGAGGTGGGAGGAGAGACGGCCGGGCAAGGGAAGTGACAACGGATAGAGTGTGACCCCGAGGTTAGCCGGAGTCTTGGGGCAAAATGCAAAAGCACGAGTGCAAGAGACACGCTTTGGACCGTCAGTCAAATGTGCTGACGTTTGTACGTAATGTACATTAACTCGAGCTCCTCTCATTTATTACATATGAAACAATTACATATAAAACAACCCTTAAAGGTAACTTTTAACCACCCTAGATTAGGTGTCCCCAAACCTTTTGTGTTGGCGGGCACTTTATGAATTTTGAGAGCATGCCATTTGAGAACACTTTCACAAAATGGCTAACAATGTGGATGTGGTCAGTAAGAAAAGCCTAGTTCGATGGGCTGACTCCCTAGAGCCTCCGAGGAGGCTTTCTGCCACCCCAGCTTACCTTTTTTTGTATTGTCGAAGGCTTTCACGAAAAAAATGGAAGGAACTAATTTTTTTTCTTTTAAAGGCAGGCATACCTCAGAAGTTGTCTGCAAATCTTAATTCCAATGTTCAAATTGCCTAACGTTATTAATGTTTCTCTATAAAAAACATAGCAGCACAAAATCTTCCAGCCAACGCCACTGTTTCTGTGGGGGCCCAGGAGAATGGGGCCCCTCTCCTTGCTGGGGAGAAGCGGGGCAGGGATGGTTAGATTTTTAAATTAATTGTGATTTTGTGTGTGTGTGTGTGTATGCATGAGTGCATGCGTGTATGCATTCGGGGGGTGGGGCGGGAGGGAGGCTTTTGTGCCCAGTCTAAGGGAGGAAGTATTTTTGCCAAGGCTGTGGCCAGAGAGGGAAGAGCGAGCCTTCTCCTGCTCAGGGGCAGTGGCCCCGATCGAAATCTCTTTGCAGCTCCTTCTTTATTTTTGCCCCCAAAGGAGCGTCCAAGTCTCAGCCCCGCCTCCTCAAAGCTTGACAAGTTCTCCTCGGGCTGCCCGCCTTCCTCCACGCTTCTCGGCACGCTCCTGTGTCCGCTGCCCACCCTCCCTCTCCGCACTGTTAACGGAAGGGACGCTTTGCTTAACGACGGCCTCCATCCCACCGTTGCTCTGTTCCGCCTCTTGTCTCTGTGTGTATTAACCGATGTGCTTTGCCTTTTCAGATTGAATCCGCTCCCATCCCTCATGCAGGAAGATCTCCTTACGCTGCCGAGGAGTGCTTTTTTATCCCCTTTCTCAGACTGCTTCTGCTGTTTGGCTTAAGACTGCCAGCGAGAGCAGGGCTTCTTGTTTGGCACAAGTTTGGCGCCAGGATCAGGAGGGGCCAAGCGTTGGCCGAAGGATGGTCCAGGGTCACACATCATGCTCAATCACCCCAGAGCAGCCTCCCCCAGCCCAGCGCCCCCCAGGCGTGCCGGACGTCAACTCCCATAATCTCCGCCCAGTCTGGATTATCTGAGTTGAAGTCCGACACTGCTGGAAACCGCTAGTTGGGGAACGCTGACAGAAAGGCAACTTCTCTGACCTGTATTGGTATTTTATTTGCTTAACTGATCAGCCTTAACAAACTCCTGCTTTACTTTTGAAAACTCCCTTTTGCCACATAGACGCTCCAGGAACAGCAAGCCATACAAGACCACAAGCTGCAGGAGATGTGCACCTGGATGTGCCAGGCAGAGGTCCAGCTGATGGGTATCCAAGCAGCAACGGCAGCAGGGGTAGCAAGAAAAGACCTCTCTGTCATGGAGCAGAGCCGGCAGGATGTGACCGTAAGGAACAGCCCCTGGGGTGGAAGGCAGCCCCTCTGCTGGGGGCCCGGCTGGGGCCACACGCTGGCCTCCCTCTCCCTCGTGCCATTCGTGGGGGAACCATCAAGCCCTTTAGGGCCATCTCTCGACCCTGTCTGTGTTACAAAAACGCACTGGGAGTCAGGTCTGGGCAGCAGGGACAGATAAGGAAGATTGGCTAATTTACAATGCACAGAATTTTCCGGGGGGTGGGGGCAGTGCTGGTTACCAACATCTGAGCAGTTTCTGCTGTGACATTTTTTTAACCAGTGAGCGGGTGGACTGCCTCAAGAGGAAACGTGTCTGACTCTTCAGACTGGTTTGCAGCAGTCAAATTGAAAGTTCTCATATGCCCCTCCTAGTCCGTAATTGTAGAGAGTAAGGAAAAGGACCTCGATGGAGATGTGCAGGAACCGTTACTTACGCAAACGGGGCTGGAGCGTTTTTTACAAGGCGGAACGCGGAAGGGCTCCGCAGGGGCCTCCCAGGTTCACAGGAGTGTAAGCAGGGGAAGGAGGCCCGGCACAGTCGGACGCCGCGACCCCGTTATTGTAGCCCCTCTCGGTAAAAGTAGGCTCGGACTCAGCCTTCCTGGGGAGTCGATTTCCTGCTCTGGTCTACCTGGTGGGGCTGACAGTAATCAAACTGTACATTTAATGGCAAGCTTTGATAAGTTTTTAATGGGTGGCTCAAGAGATCTTTTTAACTGAGTCTGTTGGAAAAGGTGGTTGGAAGAGAGTAGTAAGGGCAACCTTGAACGTCAACTCCTAGGACTTTCCAGAAGGGTTTGCTGCTTCTTCTCCTGTAGGACTTGCGTCGGCGCCTGCAGAGCCAGGCGGCTGCTTTCACGAGTGTCTTGAATGCGGCAGAGGACTTTGTGCAGGAGAACAGAGCCAAACTACCTCGTGAGGAGCTGGGATCCCTGGAAGAAAGACTCTGTCGCACCCAGGGGCAGTACATGTCCGTGCAGGAGTGGGCAGAGGCAGCCCAGAAGTATCTTGACAATATCGTGAGCTCCCTGATGCAGAAACAGACAGAGAAGGTAGGTGTGGTGGAGTTCGGCTCTGCCGCTGATTCCCAGGCAGGAGGGAGCGCATTCCAAACTGATAAGAGGAATCGCAGTCCGGAGACTGTTGCTGGGAAAGTTAAGAGGTTCAGGGTAGCCCCGCCCTGGAGTCTCCCAGTTATTTCCCCCTAGGTCAGCCAGAGCAGCTTCAGTCTGGCAAGTGTCTGTCTGTATGGTCGGAGCAGTAAGGAACTGGGGACTTGGACTGCACTGTCTCGGCATTGTTCTTGGGCTGACCCCTGGCAGTAGGGCTGTGCTGTGGGCCGGGTACGGTAATTGCCGCTCCCTCGCCGCTGGATGATCCGCTGTTAGAGGGGCTGTGGCAGATTCTGCCCTGAGCAGGGCGTTGGAATGGACGGCCTCTCTTCCAGCTCTGTGTCCAGTACAGGCCCCACATTTTAAGAAGAGATGCAAATATAAATATATGCAAAAGGGTGGTAGCAGAGTCTGTCAAAACTATTATGGAAGGTGCTCGAGGAAGTGGTTCCTGCCTCATCCTTTGCTGCCCAGGCTGTTCAAGGCAGCCCACTCCAGATGCAACAGTTGGTTCATCATTTTAATACCTGGTTGTCTCTTCTCAAAATTTTTTTCCCAGATTAGAGCAATTCAAGATTTTGAAGAAAATAAGAGTAAGATTGAATCCCTTCTGCACTGGGTGGCTTCGGTGAAGAGGCCTGGAGGGGACCCAGGGGGAAACGTTGGTGGAAGACATAGAGATGGAAGAGTCCAAGATGCTCCTGGTGGCCATTTGTTGGAAACCGTTGAAGAGAACTTTGATTTGCACTACAGGAGCTTGAAGGTTGGTGCATCTCCTCGACAGAGGGCCGAGAAACATCCTGGCTTGGCTATGTGTCGTTTCATTTTTAGTCACCGCCTCTCAGATTCAGCTGCCCAGCCTGTGCTGCGTTTTCGGCTCCTTGGCTCCCATCCTAACCTGGACCGCATCCTAGCCTTTTTCTGGAAACCAAGTGTAAACCTCTAGGTTGCGTGAAAGTCCCAGAGCTGGACATTCCGTTCCAGAGCGCCCCCAAGGAACACTTGTAGCCTTCCCCACCTCCGTTTCCTCCTTTATCCATATTCACTAAAAAGGATCTGAATGGGGTGTTTCTCCAGGAATGATGAGCCGCTTGTAGCCTCACCGTCACTTACAGTCAAGGCTGAGTGGCAGGATCCCATCTCACCCATTTCCAAATGGCTGCCCTTGGCTTTCAGTTCATCCTCTAGCACAGTCCCAAGTGCTGCAGCTGTCTGGATTAGTAGATAGTTTGGGGCATGGTTTCTCCAACTCCAGATCATCTATTCACTGAGGTGATCATGAGGTTCTCCTCCAAGTGGCCCTCCCGACGTCAGTGGGGCAGCCAGTGAGCGTACCCTTTCTACTGGTGAGATTGATTGGCACCCACTGTTTGTTTGTGTTACACTGCACTGCGAAGCATTCCACACTGTTTGGAAGCAGCCATGGAAGCCCTGCTGTGTGTCTCACAAGTAAAGAACTAGAACGACCTTGGGCTCCCTCTGTCGGGAAGGAGCCAGTCAGGCCCTGGGACCCCTGCAAAAAGCAGAGGTTTCTCCTCCTGGCCTGCAGGGCCTGGCTTTGAATTTTCTGTTGGTGGTTTAGATTTGGTGTCTTGATGTTTCCTTTCCAGGTCCACCATCAAGAGCTGCTTTCCCAGCAGCAAGATGTCATTCTGGCCACGCAGTCAGCCCAGGCTTTCCTGGACAAACAAAGCCACCATCTCACCCTGGAAGAGACGCAGAGGCTCCGAGGGAGGCTAGAAGAGCTGAAGGACCAGTATGCGGCTTCCTTGTCCCGGACGGAGGGGCAGCTCAAACAAGCCCAGGCCCTCCAGGATGAGCTGCAGAAGTTTTTGCGGGACCACCAAGAGTTCGCAGCCTGGCTGGAGCAGGCCGAGCAAGACTTGGAGAAGATGCGTGCAGGAGACGGCTCCCTGGAGTCCCTTCAGCCGGTGCTTCTCCGGCAGAGCAGCTTCTCCGAAGATGTGATTTCCCACAAAGGGGACCTACGTTTTGTTACTATGTCGGGGCAGAAAGTGTTGGATGCTGAGAAGGCCGTGACGGCTACAAGCGGAGGGGTGCCCTGCCCTGAGTTATTGGCCACCAGCACATTAGTGAAGAGCACATTGGAAGATGCCAACAGGAGATACGGCACCCTCCACTCTAAGGTACAAGAACCCCTGAAAGGGAAAGGGACAGGGGTATTCTCCCTCATACCTGCTCCCCAGTTTCTTTTCATTTCTCCTGTGACATCCTCAAAGACAGGCTAGTTGTTAGAATAATTTGCGGTTGTGAAAAAGTATTTGCCTCCTGGCAGATTGTCTGAATTTTTGCAGATGCCAGAGAGGAACTGCAACTGCTCAATCTCATTAAAGGGATAACTGGGGTTGGTTGTTTCATTTGACTTGGGCCAAACCCATCCTATAAAACAAACGTGGGCTCCCCTCATCACAGGGAAGTTCTCGCCACGCAGATTCTAGAGGTGTGTCATGCTCAATAGCATAACCGTGTCTGGGAAATCTCAAAGCCCCCCCAAACAACATCCAGGCCTCTCTTCTCTCGACTAAAATCAGTATTCCTAATTCCACCATCAGAAACATACTGGATAAGAATGAGATTCACGGGAGCATATCAAGCCGGAAACCATTGCCCACTAAGAAGAACACTGACAATCCCTTGTTTTATCCCGGTTTCCTGGAAGGTCTTACTATCACTACCCTTCTACCCGTAGAAAGTGACCTTGATTCTGGGTTAACAGCTTTCCTTTTCTTCTCATTTAATTTGATTTTAGGAATGTTTAAATACATTTTGGTGCTATTTCAAATAACAGCTGTTTGGGTTTTTTGATATTTTTATTTTGGAGGTATTTCTATTTGTTTCTTATGCAGTTTCAGATTTATTTAGGTCTTGGCTATCTTTAGTTTTCTTGTTTCTTTTTCTATCTAGCAACAGGTTTTCTGTTTTGTTTTCTTCAACATTTCTGTGATATGCTCTGTGATAAAGGGACATTTATTTATTTATTTTATTATTCACATTTCTATGACCGCCCATCTCCCCCAAAAGGGGGGGCATTGCATTCGTCAAGCGGTTATGACTGTGCCGTGCTGCCAAGCACACCGAAGGATGGGGCGGGTAGCTGGCGACCCGTGACCGCACCTGACCCCGCTCTGCTTTCAGATCCTTTCCACAAGCAGCCCGGCCAGAGCCCTGGGGAGGGCGATCCCTCCCTCCTCTGCAGAGAGGAAAGAGAGGGTATCCCAAAGAGACAGGGGGGAGAGAACGGGTTCCCTCCCACGTTGGACTCTGGCCCCACCCAGGATGTTGCTCCAGCAGAATGCTTCTCAGAAAGAAAGCAATCTTGTCAGGAGACAAGTGAGCCTTGTCCGAGAAGGGCTGCCAATGGTAGAGCTTAATTCCCCCGAGTTAGCGTTTACCTGCTCTTCAGCTGGGTTTCAGCCACTGCAATATATGAGAGGAACTGGTCAAAGCTGCCTCTCGGCTCCCCACTTGTGCACCGTCACGACAGTCATTTCTGACGATCCATGATACTCCCTTTGGGATCTTCTGCATACAAATTAAAAACCTGGCTCTGTGAGGTTTTTGCCTGGGGCAAAAAGGAAAGCAGTCCAGCCTGGGGATGGCTGATCCCTTAGAGCCACCTTAGATATTTAAAGTATTTTAATCATAGTCAACGTCACTGTAGAACTATCTCCCTCTTGGATTTTGTTGTATTTTTATTGTAATTTATTGTATTTCTATTTTTATCACAGTTTTTATTGTATTTTGTTGATATTGTGTTGTGGACCGCCCAGAGTCCCTCCTTGAGGGGGAGATGGGCGGTTATAGAAATTCAACAAATAAATAAATAAATAAAAGTGGAATGGGTGGAGAATAGGCAATCTGCTATCCCACCACTGCTAAAGATTTGGAGCAGCAATGCCCATAAAAGGGATTGGAAATCATGGAAGTGGCGTGTTAAAACGTGAAGGGCAGGTTGTCTACCTCTTACCTAAAAATAAGGAACCAAGTTGAGGTAGCCGAGCACCAGTGACCTTAGTTTTGTGCCGTGTTCTTTTTTTCCTCTTGACCCAAATACACGTTGTAAGCTGCTTCTCAGGCGATCGCAAACGTTTCTCCCCAAAGAAAGACTTCAGCTCGGATATTGGGTAGTAAACGATTTATTGCTGTACTTGAGTAAGCAAGCGAAAAGGCACGGATGGTTCCCGGGCTCTCGGCTTGGCTTTTTAAACCCTCCCGCCAGAGCGCCCGCCCCCTCCCTGCTGAAGGCTTCCCTTTGGTCCTGTTGCAGGCTTCCCTTTGGTCCGCTTCCTGTCAAGGTTGGGTCAGTGTCCTTGAGTTCTTTATCGCCCCTTATCTAGGGGGCGTGGTTGGTGGTTGTCTTTTGTTTCCTTTGTCATTTCTTATCCCCTTAAATACTGGGTGTGCTCAGGGAATGGCGGGACCCTGGGGGCATGCCAGGGTTCTGACACACGTGCATTTACAAAGAGGAGCTGCATGCTAAGAGTTCAGAAGCAACTCAGTGAACTTTCTTGCATAAAAGGCTCTGCTGTGCCAGTCCAGGATCCCCACTGATCCTATATTCTTTGCAAGGCTCTCAACCCTTCAGAAAGTCTCAATTGAGAGACTTCTGGAGGAAGAAATGGACTGAAGGTGGCTCCACAAAAAATGGAGCAGATGGCCGCAGCGGAATGAAGAGCTGGCGAGTAGACCGGCTCTTTGATAATTCCTCTCCGGAAAAGGAGAGGACCTGAGATTGCCCACAAGTGCTCCAGACAGCTGCTCCTCATGAGACCACAAAATAGCGGTCTCCGGTGGGTTTAGAGCTCTGGGAGATGAGGGAATAGCCATCTTGCTCAAACCGCGGTAGGTGCCTTTGAAAGGACACTAAGTTCGCATACTTCCTTTTCCAATCACTCTCGGAAATTGCTTGTTAACTGCTTTTCAGCTGTTAGACGCCTTTGGATTGACAAGTTTGACAGCACCGGGTGAGTTTCCTTCAATCCTTAGCACAGGGCTTTCCAAAGTTTTCCCGCGGTGACACACCAACCGCCGTTGGTGTGTCGCCACGGGAAAACCCGGAAGTGCCGCCATTGCAGCAGCGCGCAAAAACCCGGAAGTGCTGCTGCCGCTTTCGGTTTTTTGCGCTGCGCCGTTGGTGTGTCGCCGTGGGAAAACCCGGAAGCGCTGATGATGATCAGCGCTTCCGGGTTGTGTGGCGACACACCAGACTGTGTGTGGCGACACACTTTTGTGTCACCACACACAGTTTGGAAAGCTCTGCCTTAGCAAAGTAAAGTTTTAATTACAAGTTTAAGAACTTTAAAAAATTGGGGGGGAATAAACAGCAATAGGATGATTGAAACTTTGATTTTAGAAAGTTACAAACGGACTAAGGGTCCAGATAAATTTGAAATAAGATTTTGGAATTAATTATAAAGAATCCTTCCCATGGGAAAATGGTTTTGTTTTGAATTTAAAAAAAAAGTTAAGATTTTAAAAATTGGACACTAAAGGGAACTGGAGGGAACTAAAGATTATAATTAAAGGAGAAGAACACATAAACTCAACTTATAATTACATAATGAAGCAAAATATTCTAACTTTGGACATATTGAAGGATATTTTTGAACAATGGGCTCAGAAGTTAATTTTAATAGTGTCAACAGAGACATCTGCCTCTATGGAAAGACTGTGTCTAAAAGATGTTATGGAAGAGGAACAAGTTTTACCTGACAAGATCGAGATTGAATTGAAAATAGATTTACAAGCGACAGGCTACAAGAATGACATGGGAAAAGATGTTATACTGGAATACAAAAGAAACCAGCTGATATCTTAATAATTAAAAGGGATATACAAATAACAAACCAAGAGAGTGAGCTGGATAATTTTCCTATATTGGATTTACAAAAGAGGCTTGTTAAAGTTTTGAAGAATCTCGTGAGAAGGGACAAAGAAAAAATGAAAAGAAGACAAGTTCTACGACATTATTTGAATGGACTAAAAATTATGATTTTTAGAAATAAAAGGAAGGAATATAAAGTTGGTTTATTTGATCAAGGTTAAAATAGATTAATAAAATAGGTTATCTCTGGTAACCCTTAATGGACTTTTGCTGACACCAGGACTGAAATGACGATGCTTTATGGATTTGTTTATAGATAAGAGATGGGATGTGGGAAGAAGAGATATTTGTTGTATTTTAAGAGGAGGTGATAAGATACTAAAATTGTTTATACTTGTGACGAAGGTAACAACTTCATCAGTCACTTCCTTATATTTTTTTTTAATTTTTCTTCACTATGTTCTTATTTCTTCTTTTCTATTTTTTCTCTTTCTCTTTTTCTCTTTTTTCTTTCTTTTCTGCAACTATTTTTTCTTTTTATTCTTCTACTTTTTTTCAGTTTGTATTAGTTTTTACTGTTGTAATTGTAATCTTCAATAAAATTACTATTAAAAAAAGGAAGTCTCCATTGAGAGACTGCAGTCCACTGTTTTTTTCTGATGAGGTCTCTGAGGCCACTGCAGCTGGGAAAGGTTCTCCTGGATGTCCTGCTGACACCTGAGCACCTTAGTTCCTGGCAGGTGTTGTCCCTGAAAGCGTGAAGATCGTTCCTTGGGGGGGGGAGCAGGGAATGTTCCTAGAAAAGCCCCATAACAACCTGCTCTCCTGTGTCTTGCAGTGCTCCGCTCTTGGTCTCCACTTGAGCCTGCTGCTGGATCGCTCCCAGCAGTTCCAGGATGTAGCGGAATCTCTCAGGTCGTGGCTGCAGGAAAGTGAAGAGACTGTGGCCCGCCTCCTTGTGGAATCCATTTCCTCCGATCCAGCCATTTTGCAAAAGCAGCTTGCTAACGCCAAAGTAAGTGAGCAAGCTCGAGAAAGCTCCCCGGCCTTCACCTTTTGGGGACTTTTTACCTTGTTCTACAAGCCTGCATTTCTATTTGCTAGGCATTTGGGGGAAAGAAAAACCCTTCTCTCAGCAGCCTTAGTGGAACGAGGCCATCAGTTTAGGAATCAGCATCTTCACACTCCTGCCTTGCATAATGTAGGGTTGCAGGATGGTTCCCGTATGAAGGGAAAACAAACAACTGCAGTCAGACCACATCTTTCTGGGGTGTTTGTGTATAGGCTTGAGTCTCGGAACCTTTTTTTTAAAGACATCAACTGCCTATTCTTGGTCCAATCCTAATACTTCTTCCTGCTTTGATTCCTTCCTCCTTCCCGTTGCTTCTCACAGCACCTGCAGGAGGACCTTGCAGAGCATCAGGTGCCTGTAGAAAAGCTTGAGAAAGCCGCTCGGTCCCTCTTGGAAATACGGGAAGCGCCAGTTCCTGACCACAGAGGCATCCAGCAGACCACAGGTAAACCTGGGGGAGAAGGGTCCAAGGAAGTTGTTCTAACCTGGTGCACTCCGAGTCGGTTAGTCTGTAGTTCAGCATGACCACCAGTTGTGGTGGCGGGGGATTACCTGGAGGGAGGAAGAGGGTCCCCGGAGTGCTTGTTCTCCGGCCCTGGCTCGAGGACTCTGTCGGAGATTTGCGGCCTTACACCCCCGTGGACCCCCCTGCTCTACGGAATGGCTTCTTGGCCCCCCTAGGCAGTTTCTTATATGCCTGGAGAGTCCTGGATGCTCTGATCCCAAGCCATTCCTGGACTCGCAGATTGCCTTGGGAGTTCTCGGGCCATTTCAGCCTTCCCCTGTAATCCGTGTGATGCTTGCACAGATTCCATCGTGAGCCGTTTCCAGAGCCTTTCGTGTCGGATGGCAGAGCGCTCGGATCTCTTGCAGAAGTCCATTGCCCGATCTCAGAGTGTCCAAGAGACGCTGGAGAGCCTTCTCCGCTCCATGGCTGAGATTGAGGGAACTCTCAAGCAGGAGGACAGGTCTGCTTTCTCCTCCGTTTCCATCCAGGAGGCCCTCGCTGCAAACACAGTAAGCTGTTTCTCTTAGCTTTCTGACTGCAGTGTTGTTCATGAATTTAAAAAAAGGTGGGGAGTTTCTGAACACTGAAAATGTCTCTGAACAACCTGGAGTTGCCTTGTCTTTATCATTATTAATTTTATCCAAATCCAACTTTGAAAACTATTGGACGCTAGATGTTGCTTTCAGTGCAAAGGTTTGACCGTACAGCACCTGCTGCCCTGGCAGCAGGCAGCTCTTCTGTTTCTGTGCATATGCAGAATGCGTGTCCCTCTTGTTGCAGAAGCTAAAACAAGACATTGCCAGGCAAAAGAGCAGCTTGGAAGCCACTCGCGAGATGGTGACCCAGTTTATGGAGACAGCTGACGGCACCACCGCTGCAGCCCTTCAGAGCAAGCTAGCAGAGGTGACCCGGCACTTCGGCCACCTGTGGCAGCAGCAGCAAGAGAAGGAGGACACCTGGAAGAACGTCCTCCCCCAGGTGGAGCAGTACGAGCAGCTCTCAGAGACGCTGAGGCAATTCATGGAGAGCCGAGGGCGAATGCTGGCCTTGGGAAACCAGCCTGAGCGGGACATCACGCACTTCGCCCAGCAGATCCAGGTGAGCAGCTGCCGAGCAAGGGCCGGGCAAAGCTCAGGACTGGAGGAGCCCGTGGTTTCTGGTCACCAGGCACGGTCCTGGCATCTCCAGGAAGAGGCCGTTGCCTGGAGGAGTTGGCGCTGCCCTCACTGGCTCCCGCCACGCTCCGGAACAGGCTGAAATGGGTTGGGCAGTTGGTGCATCAGCAAGTCGTCACACGGCAGCCGGGTTGTGAGGTTCACCTGTTCTATGCATGAGTAGACCGTTCTGAACTAGATTTAGATTGGAATAAAGCAACTTCGTATGCAGTTGGGGGAAGGTTATGTGGGGACTATTGAGTTAATTTTTGCAGAACATTAGCCATCATTAACACCGCATTGCTTATGGTTCAGAAACAATTTACAAATTAGTCCTACAACAGCTCTGCTGCATAGGTTAGGGTTGGGGTTTTATTAATTAGAGCTGGCCGGGCTCAAACCAGGAAAAAAAGGGGAGGGGTAGCAAAAACCCCTCTGACCTCTGCATTTGTGCACCACACTCCCTTTGGGAACGAGCGTGGACTGCTGCTCCTCTGGTTTCCCCCTCCAGAAATTCCTGCTGGGATCGGGCTGGTTCTTCCATAGCTGGGATGGCTCCAAAGCAGCCGTCCTCTGGAGGGCTGCCCAAGAACACAGCTCTGGCTGCGGGAGTTTGCTTCCTCGCTCTCGCCGGGTTCCGGCCATGAGGTTTGCAGAGAAGGGGTTGAGCAAGCGCAGGAGGTTTCCAGTGAAGGCGCAGGAGGCAAGAGGTGGCAGAAGAGCAGGCCCTGTGCAGTTGCACAATTGGGGCTGCATTTCCATCTTCTTTTTTCTTTTTCAGTACAGGCTTTGCCCACAGGGCATGTTCTGGCAACTGAAATTTGGGGGCCACCTGTCTATCATTGCGATTTTAAAGTTCAAATTCATGTGAAAGGATGAACAGAGCCTCTGTCAGTCATCCCAGGAAACAGGGCAGCAGCCTGTTTCAGCCTGTGTTGCAGGGAGGTGCTCCAGAGCACTTTTTGGAGACGGAATCCGAGGTGTTGCACACCCCTAATCCAGTTGCCTTTGGAGACCCGTCGTGTCTGTTCTGATTATCCTAACGTGATTTGTATGCAGGTATCGTTCACGTTATCCTGCATGACTTCCAGGGGTCAGTGTGAACTCACAGGCTGTTCCTCGTGGCAAAAGCCTTTGAATTTTGCGCTGAGCCCTACATGCTCGTTCCTCTCAAGATGACACTTAACCGTATCCGTCCTGTGTCTCCCCCCACCCCACCCCACCCCGGTTCCCCATGCTTCCAGGAACTGAATTCTGAGATGAAGCAGTGCCACGAGGATCTGGACAAACTGGAACATTTAACCACAGAGTTAAGCTCTTGTGGGCTGGTGTGGACGGGCTTCTCCTCACACCAAGAGAAGGTGCGCGGTTTGCGGAAAGAGTTCACCCAGCTGCAGAAAGCCACAAAGGAAAGGTAGGAAGCGATTCTCGCCGGTCTGTGCATTGGAGAAGATGGCAGAGGAGTGGTGGGAGCCTTGCGGAGGAAACGTGTGAGCAGGGTGGGAGATGGGAGCGTGCGTGGCCCCCTGATTACGTCCCAACTGCTTTGTGCTGGGAAAAGGCTGGAGGCTGGGAGGAATCTCTACTGCCACGGCTTCTATTCTTGTCCAACTTTCCTCACTGGTGAAATGTTTTGCAGGGTTTTGAATTGTCAGAAGGCTAAAAGAGCTCTTTGACTAAAGGAGACAGTTGAGCAAAATACGTGCTTCACCGAAAGTGAAGCGTTTCTCAAAGCATCCCCAGCTTTCACAGAAAGGTTTCCCTGTCTCCAGACTCAGAAAATAATGGCCTCCTCTCCAGATTGTCGTTTTCGGAGTTAGGGTGAGGAAGAAGCCTGCCCATGCTGCAGACAACTGTGATGAGGAAAAACTGAGGGTCAACAATGGAAGGATAAAAACAAAAATGGTACTCGGGGGGCTATTTAAGCTCAGCAAAGAGAACCGCCCCTTCTTCAGCCACCTGAATTTCCAGGAATCCTTATCCCAGAAGGAGTACCTGAAGGAAGCCTTAAAACAACACACTCTGGACCTATCTTAAAGGTTACTTTTCAGGGGTAGGAGCAGCGAATTGTCTTGATCTTCAAAACCTTTCAGGCCAAAGCAGCTCCACAGCTTTTCAATGGGGCAGAGCTTTGGGGGTGGAAAGATCAGGTGATTGCTCAACTGGAAATAATAAATTCATAAGGCACATCCTCACAGAGGAGCCCAGCTGTGTACCCAAGAAGGCAAACAGGTTTGACCTCAATCTCTCCCCATCTATCACTGTTAGATTATTTTCTGAAACTCAAACCAAGCAAAACCTGCATTGGGAGGAAAAGGGGAGCAGCAACATTTTGTTTTAGGTTCTATTCACGTATTCCTTGCCTGCTTTGACTTTGGCTACAGACTTAAAGCAGGGGGAAATCTGCAACTTTCTGCTTCTGGAGCAAGTCAGCTGTGGGGTGGGTTCCGCGCTTCAAATTGGCCCCCTCCCCGGGATATGCCCACTTGTCTAAGAAGAGCGGGCTCCCCTCCTGTCCAGTCACGGGGGAGGCCTGTTTCCTCTCAGCAGTTCAGGTGGCCCTTTAGTGCCTGCAGAGGATGGTTGTCTTTAAAAACCGTGCCACATCTGTGCTGATGGGGGAGGACAGCAGATACTCCCTTCTTCACAACCCCATCTAAGCGGGGAGAGGTTATTGGCAGATTTTCCAGTACGGAGGATGAATGTGTAATTTATGTGCTAGTAGACACGATTCCGTACATCGCGGCAATTTTCACCCTCCAATCTGTCAAACTAAGGAAGAGCATAGACTGCTTAAACCCTCCTCTAGGTTGCCGCTTTTATTTTGCTTTGTTGCTGGAAGGAAATGTAGTTTATCATGTATGGTTTTACATGGAGTTATAACAATACCTTTTAAATGCTTTTTGTATTTAGCTTGGGTTATTTATTTGCTACAACCACTGCTTTCAACAATAATATTTATTCGGATTGTGTCATCCAGAATGTGTGTGGCGGGTTCACAATTATCAATTCTAGTTGCCTGAGAATCTTGAAACAGTAGAGCTTTTCCAGGTACTTTGGCTTCAATTCCAAGAAAGGTGATTTGAGGTGCAACTGTAGCACCTGCCTGCAACTCTTTAAAGCAGCCACATCTTTTCCTGGGACTATTTGGCATTGTGAAATCCTGGGAAAAGACACAACTGCTTTCAAGAGTTGCATACATATTTTACATTGCCATTTCCATGTGCACCAAAACACCTTTCTGGAATCAGATCTGAAACACTGCACAGCTATATTAGGAATTGCTGGGGGTATAATTTCTTGCAGGATGCTTCTTTCATCCATTTGCCACTGCAATTTACCGAGAAGACTGTATGAAACAATTAAATGAAGAATTTTTTTATTATTGATGTTATTGAAAATTGATTAATTAATTGTGGCATTATTGGTTGACCCAGGAAAGTAGAGCAAATTGTCAAAGGAGCAAAGCAAGAATGAATCGGAGGTCCATAAGCCTTCATTCTGCAGCCAGTTTTTCTAAACACTTAAACTGTATTGGAAACAAAAACAAAATATGAAATGGCTATACTCTTAGGAAGAAGTGATAATTGCAAGATTCTCCAAGCAGTTTCCAGACTTTTTTTGACCAGGCTATGAACGGATAGTATCCTCTGTGACGTGCATGTATCTAGTGCATAAAAGCTTCTCAAAATAGGCTTTTCCACAGGCAGAATTAATAACCAGCCCAATTGCTGAGCGTGCCTGTTTGCCAATGTTGCACTGCTCACAGCAACCAGGTAGATCAATAGCGTGGTCCAGTAGGCTCCTGTGGTGAAGAGAGTGGACTCTCACGTGTAGGTTGTCCCTTTGGCCAGCAGCTTATAGGAGGCATCCTGTGTGGTTTCTCTTTCCTTCTGTGGCTGTGATTGTGCTTGCCAAATAGTATGTGGGAACCTCACAGCCCATTTTTCTCATCCATTCCCAGGGAGAAAGGAGCTTCGTCTTGTCAAGAACAGCTGGATGAGTTCCGAAAACTGGTAGGATCTCTCAGGCAGTGGCTGGAAGAAACAGAGAGAAATATCCCAGCTACCGAGACTTCTTTGGGCACCCATGAGTTGGAGAAGCGGAGGCAGCAAACGGAGGTAGGCAGAGAAAGGAGTCCAGAAGCCATTTTATGAGCGATTCCATGAAAAAAAGTGGAGAATGTGGCTTCACCACGGTCTAGTTTTCACTGCAATTTGGCAGATATCTTGACAGGGAACTGCTACTTCATGCAAAAGGCTGTTCGGAGGGCAGCCCAAGGCAATGTGGCAAAGTCTACCTTGTGCTTGGTTCGGCCTCCTGGCAGGCAGCCACCTTGGCCCTGATCCCACCCCGTTTGCTGATCACCTCCATCTACACAGAGCCTCAGAGCCATGTTGGAGGTGAGCTGGCTGCAGAGGCCACTTACGTCATCGTGGTAGAGGCCACAGCCACAGGCCTCTTGCCCACCATGCCTTGTGTGGCAAGAAGTTGTAGAGGGCAGCTGCCTAGATGCCCTACTTTGAAGGGGGGGTGTCTCCCTCCCCTAGGGCTCATTCTGAGGGAGGGGACAGGCTGGCTGTTGCCAAGAACTCGGCCTGCCCCTTGCCTCCTCCTAACAAGGTGAAAGAAGGAAAGGGCCCAGGTGGGGGACCCAGGACCATGTGCAGCTCTCAAATCCTGTAGCCCCAGGATTTCCCCAGACGTGGTGGTCACCTTTAATGTGACAGAAGAGAAAACAATTATGGGAAGGAATCATGTTGAATGTATTTAATTGCCATTATAATTAATTAATCCAATTAGTTAATCAATTAATTACATTTATATTTGCTTTGGGGAGACAGCTCATAGCACACCAAGTGTGGCCCTTGGCCGAAATGGTATCTCTCTTCCTCTGTTCCTGAGCCAAAGCAGCCATCAGAAATGTTTCTGGCCAGGAAAAGGAACTCTCGACCTCTATAAATTGTACAACTAAAGTATGCCTGATGAAGGGTTTTTCCATGGGGCCCAGGCGGCCTTGCGTCCCTGGCCCCAACAGGTGCAGGCTGCCTTGGGTGTTGTCCCCTCCTGCCAGGTTTCGGCAGGCGGCGTGGCGGCAGTGCCCAGCAGCAGCTTTGCTCCTTCCGAGATTTTTCCCTTCTCGCCTGATGAAGAATTCTGGAGAATTAAACGCTTGCTTGCTTGGGGGGCATTTTGGCTAGTCAAAATAAAGGGATTGCCAAATAAGGGCTTTGTTTTGTTTTGTTTTTCCTTATTTCCCATCTCAAAAACTAGTTACCTTTGTTGTTGTTTTTCACATTCTTAGGCAGGGACACCCTAAACAGCTTTACTTCAATGGACATTTTAAAAAGGCAAAATATTTTTACTCTGCAGTGCTTTTTTTGCTGCTTTTAAATCTGCCATGGTTGCTTCTGTTATCTTATTTGCTGCTTTAAGTACAAGCTGGTATGAAAATACAGGGTACAGGTCATTTACAGAATTATTAAGGATTCTGGGAGCTGAAGTCCACATATCTCAAGAGTTGCCCGGGCTGGGAAACACAGATCTAAACAAACGGCTTCTGGCCTCAGTTCCACCAGTAGCCAAACCTTGAGACTTTTTCATCCGCCGGTGACCACGTTCTTTTGCTTTTGCTGTTCTGTTTTCAGGTCTTTGTGGAAGAATGGACAGGAAAGGGGGTTCTTGTGGAGGAGATCAGCCGACGGGGGACAGCCTTGGAGAATTTGATAGTTGAGATTACAGCTCCAGATGCACAATCCAAGACAGGTAGGAGACTGAGAGGTGCAGGCTTTTTTACTCCTACCTGCTTCTCCTTAAACTGCCATCCTGAGATTACAATTATGGGAGCCTCAAAGGCTACAGACTTGGAAGAGGGAGAATGTAAAGATGCATAGCTGTTCCGTTCCAACTTTGCTCCAGTTCTTGGCAGAGAGTGGCGATGGAAAGCTCCTCTGTTTACATTCCTACGTTGTGTCCCTGTAGACTGCCAGAGACTCAGGGAGGAATAGGCTCAGGGATGGGACCAACATATTGCCCTGAGGAAGGTCTCCAATTAAGTCAGTAAATGAAACGATGGCAGGTAGCAAAACTAGGATGAAGTTGTGGGATGGCCATCATAGCTTCTCAGAGTAGGCCGGAGGCAGGCAGTTTGCTAGTGTGGTAAAGAAGTATCAGGCTGCAGCTTCCCCAGTTCCTTGTCATTGGCTGTACCCACGGGGGGGGGGGGGGGGATGACAATTGTAATCAAAAGGTTTGGAGGACACAGCATTGGTCAGCCCTGGAATTGACAGTACTCAGCCAGATGGGCCAAGTGGCGGACTCGGCAAGGCCATCCCCCCCCAAACCCCCCCAATATTTTGTAATCCTGATTTATGGCAACCTGGAAGTAATGCTGCATTGCAGAAACTATTCTTGTGAAGAGTGCTTAAAATTTTTCATTTGCATTTGTAAATCCCACCCAACAGAAAGTTGTTTAAATCTCTCAAACATGAAATACCATCTGCAGGTAGTCCTCAGTTAACGATCATAACTGGGACTGGCAACTCCGTCACTAAGCAATGCGGTTGTAAAGTGAAAAATCACATGACCATGCTGACTTATGACAGCAGTTCCGTTTGCGGTTAAGTGAATCACACGTGGTCGTTAAGCGTGAAGTCACGTGACTGCGACATGCGACTTCCTGCTGGCTTCCCCATTGACTTTGCTTGTGGGAAGCTGGCAGTGAAGGTCACAAATGGTGATCACGTGACTGTGGGATGCTGTGACTTGTAATTGCGCACCGGTTGCCAAGCGCCCGAATTGCAATCACGTGACTGCAGGGACGCTGCGACAGCTGCAACTTTGAGGAAAGGTTATAAGTCTCCTCGTTCAGTGCCGTCATTAACTTCGAACACTCGCTGAATGAGTGGTTGCTAAGCGAGGACTAGTAAAGGTAAAGGTTCCCCCCGCACATTTGTGCAGTCGTGTCCGACTCTAGGGGCCGGTGCTCATCTCCGTTTGTTAGCCGAAGAGCCAGCGTTGTCCGAAGACGCTTCCACGGTCATGTGGCCGGCATGACCCACGCGGAACGCTGTTACCTACCCACCGAAGTGGTACCTATTTATCTACTTGCATTTGCATGCTTTCGAATTGCTAGGTTGGCAAGAGCTGGGGCGAGTGCGGGAGCTCACTCCGTCACGCGGGGCTAGGGATTCGAACCTCCGAACTTGCGATCTTCCGATCAGCAAGCCTGGCGTCTTACCCGCTGTACTTATTTTAAATGATTTGGCGGTGTGTGTGTGTGTGTGTTAAAAGTAGGTTTTAATGATTTGCATAATTATAGGCGGCAACATCTATAATCTTAGATAATCCTTTAAAAATATTTAAATGTTATACGTCATTTGATACAATCAATCAAGTAAGAATTTATGGTCTTTTAATATTTTTCTTCCAGTTTCTCTTTATTTTTAAGGAAGACTCAGGTTTATACTGCATTTTATATCACTGTAACAATAAAAGTTGCAAAAATAACATTTATAAATTTAGCCCCAACTAATAAATTATACATTTTAAGGGCAATATCTTATAGCACTCAATGGGCAGAAAATACTACCCTCCCATTATAAGAACTGTATTCCTTGAAGGATGTTAAGAAACTCGAAGCCGAACACGTGGAATTGCTCGACTGACTCTTGGAAAAGCTGCAGGACAGCCCTGCCTGGTGGAAATCCCATATCTTTGATCATGGACAGCAGACTGGTTTCTGAACTACATTCAGAACTCAGCGTTCAGAGCACAGTGTGTTTTCCAGGGAGGGCTGTGGGCATCTCTTTCACACTACCACCACGTTTTCTGCGACTGGGTGCTTTGGACCGCAGCGGGAGAGCAGGGCACAAGGCTGGCTGGTATGCCAAGCTAGCTACGGCTGACCTAGGTGTTCTTTGACATCTCGTTTTATGCAGGCAGGTCCTTTTTAAAAATAGAGACCGTGTGGTGTGATGATGACAGACGAGGGCTAGGGAGAGCGGGTCCATATCCCGCTCTCTCAGCCCAGTCTGCGTCACAGGTAATAGAAGCCTTGGAGAATCAGGCGTGTGGTGCCGTGTGGGGCTGGCAGCCTCTGGGCCTTCACTGCCACCTGCTCCAGGTGGAGCTCACTGGCCGAGCGGCCGCAGGCTGCCCTGGGGCTGCATGAGGACCAGCCTTTCCATCTAGGACCTCCTGATAAGTTTTTGAAGGTTCCCCTGAGAGTGTGTGAGAGCTGCTGCTTTGCAAAGGCAGAAGAGTGATATTGTTACTTTATTGCTAAGTTTATTTAAGGAATTTTATACTGCCCTTCTTCCAGGCGATTTTACAACATAAAAAACAATAAAATGCAATGAACTCCTATATCAAGTCAACAAAAATACAAAGTGATGGAAAACCCACCACATTATTTTAAACATCAAACTGCTAAGAGGCTGGAGTATTCTAGAGACCCACAGAATATATGCCATGGGGCTAGAAACAGAATGACCTCACAATTTTGCATAGATCTATTCATTTATTAAATTTATAAGGCTCCGTAATGACTGTAATTGACTGTATATAGAATATACAGCAATATTGACTATAGCAATCTCGACTATGAATTAAATCACAGTCCTGCAGTTAGTTCACAACCATGTAGTGCCTTCAGCTCTTTCTTAGCCAGATCGGTTTCCTTTTCTCACCTGATATTTTTTAAAACTCCCATGTTGTCCTGGGGAGAGAAAAAGGAATCTGTGGGTCCTAACCACTTTGTGGTGCAATAATTTGGATCACTCTGGGGCTTTTCCCTCTCTGTCTCAGTCATGTCCTTCCTTCTGGAGTAGACTCTAGCTCAGTGTTTCTCCACCCTGGCAGCTGGAAGATGTTTGGACTTCAACTCCCAGAATTCCCCAGCCAGCCATGCTGGCTGGGGAATTCTGGGAGTTGAAGTCCACACATCTTCAAGTTGCCAGGGTGGAGAAACACTGCTCTGGCTTGATTCCTGCATCCTCTTGGCAGCAGAACGTCCCCCTAAACTATTGTTCCTAGTTGTTGGCCTCCCCCCTTGCACGCAAAAGCCGTTGTCCCAGGCTGCTCAGGTCACAGGGCTCCTCCCCATGGTGAGACGAAGCCAGCCGTGTGCAAGTACTCCATAGCGTCTGTGCCGTTGCCGGGGAACCCAAACCGGGTCTCAAACCAACAGCCGTGTTAGTGGAGCCATCATGCGCCGGGCATGCTGGAATGAGAGCCGCACCCTGCTTCCAAATGGAACATTCACTGTGACACCCTCTCTGTTACCATTTGGAGCCCCCCCAAACAGGCATTCTTTGGACAGATGATGTGCAATTAGAAAAATAAAATGCCGAAGGGAGAAATATTAATAGTGAGAGCAGTCTAATGATTTGCCTTTATATATGCAGATATTTCTATAATGCCTAATCACACGCACAGTGAAACATGTCAGAATAATCTTCGGCTGCTCCACAGCATCGCAGGCACCTCTTCTGGGGTTCCTCTGGTGGTGCAGAGAGTTTCCATGCCAGCACTCCCATAAGGGAGAGCAGCAGGCATTTTGAATGGGGGGGTGGATCAAGAGGCAGCCCTGGAAATGAGCAACCAAGCAAGCAGGTCTCTCAAAGGTCTGATTATTTCACTTTATTAAAAAAAGGTTAAGGGGGCAGCACCAGAATTCCAACCAGTATCTTTCCTTTCAGATGGGAGATACACACACACACACACACACACACACACAGAGTATATGTCATTCAAAGTGGTTAACTCTCTTTCTTCTGTGCATTTGGTGGAAGAGAGATACAGCCTCTTGCTCTGGGAATGTGAGCCTGCTTGTGCCCGGGCAATATTTACACATTGATTGCCGTCTTCTTCATTAAATGTGAATTCACTCTCACACTGAGACTTGTGTTAGCTACATTTCATGTTGATAGTTTGGACAGAGCATGGCTTAGCAGTTGCTCTTTCAGTATGATAAAAATAATGCATAAACGGATCTTCTGCCCTAAAGGGACAAGTGACACTCTAGCTCAGTGCTTTCCAAACTGCCGCCGTTGGCAACACACCAACGGCGGCGGTGGCGTGCGCGTGCACGGTGGGGGGCGCGCAGCGGTGGCGGCGTGCATGGCGGCAGCAGCCTCACTAAAATGCGGAAGCGCTGATGGTGCGCCGCTGCCGCCGCCACCATACACACCACCACCGCCGTGCGCGCCCCCGCGCCACCGCTTCACAACACACTAAACTGTGTGTTGCGACACACTAAAGTGTCGTGACAGTTTGGAAAGCTATGCTCTAGCTGGTTGAACGGATGCTAGTTCTGCTCCAGCTGCAAAGGACACAACCTGCATGTCTTCTCCAAAATATTACACTACCATGTCATTATGTCTGCCTCCTTGTGATTTTGCTCAGGTCCTGTGCCCCCCGCTGGTGGAAGTTCAACAGGCAGTGTTAATGGATATCACACCTGCAAAGGTGAGGCAACTCAGCCAGTTGTGCATACTTTTGAGAGTGTGTTCCTTTATGTTACTACAGTGAGGCCTACCAGTGGCAATTGTGTTTGCATTCCCATTGTTCAAAGCAAAGAGTGAATAAGTTTGGGGGAATGAGGAAAAGAGTAAGTTGCTTTGTTCCTAGACCCTCATAGCTTCTTACTTTATGAGTCAGTGGCCATATGGGTGGAGTAAAACTGGAAGGTTCTTTCCCACTCATTCCCAAGCCTTCCTGTTGCTCATCTCATCATATTATTTCAAACTTTTTAACTAAGTGCAAATCAAAGATGCATCCAGAACTTTAAAGTCCTCTGATGGCTCTCTAAGCAAACGTGGCAGGAGATGAAGCAACTGCTGATTCTTAGGAAGACACGAGTTTAAAAGCTGCACATTTAGAACTGAGTAACTGGAGCACAAGCTCCATATTTCTAAGATTCCTTTAGCAATTCTGAGTTGAAACATCTCTTTCTAAGGGATGTCATAGAGGGTCAGGTTCTGGAAATCATGAGGTCTCTCTTCTTCCATCATCACTTTTCTTAAGAAAATGGGAGCCTGAGTGTGCAGAAATAAGACATTCCCCCTGAATCACCCCTTTGAGGTTCTTTAAGCAATTTGTACTTTATTCCACTGAACGTATGTAGACTGTTGATCTAAGGGCATACAGTATATGCCCTTAGATGTAAGGGCCCTTATATCTCTATCCCTAAGAAAATTAAATCATTTCTCAGTTCCAGTTGGGTTCTTTTTCTGCCTTAGATCTGACAGAGATCCAGTGTGACATGTCAGATGTGAACCAGCAGTACGAAGGGCTGGGTGCTGCCTTGCGAGGACGCCTTGAGCAGCTCTCGGCCACGTTGGAAAAGATGAGGGCGGCCCAGGAGGAGGTGGACTCCGTGCTGACTTGGTTGGAGGAGAAGGAGCAGGCTTTGAAAGACCTGGAAGCTTCCTCTTCACCTACAAAATCGGAGACAATGAGAGCTCAGGCAGAGCATAACAAGGTCTTATTTTCATGCATATATCTATGGAAATCCTGCTTCCTTGCTTTTTTGAGACTATCCATAATAATATTGTTCAGCAAAGCATATGGCAAATTTCTTCTCCTTTTTGTAGCTTTTCCACAGGAGAAGGTTCTCTGTGTGAGGCTGATCTGTCACACCAAGCTGAGTATAAACCCGTTTTATGCCTCCCACAAAAAGATAATGCAGTTATTCAAATGGGTTGAAACTCCATTTTAAAGAGATGTTGTTGTTGTGGGTGCTCTGATGAACTCTGGCATTATTATTGCAAGTGCTGTTCAGGGTATGCATCTCCAAAGAGCATCCTGAATACTTTCCAAGTACTGACATTTGTTTGGAGCAACCATTCCCAACCGGGGCATCCCTCCAGACGCACAGGCTTCAGGTCGTAGAGCGCAGAGTTTGGACCCAGAGAAGGGCCAGCACCCAAAATTTCTAGAACATGGATGGCCTTCCTAGCCTCCATGCACAAGCACCCCTTTTGTGGTCTCATTTGACCCCTGGACTGTCGGGCACCAGTTTTTCCAGTCCATTTGAGAAGCAAAATGGGTGCCTTAAGCTTTGCATTTTACCCATTGAAACTCCTCCAATTTCTCATCTAAGTAGCTGATACTTCTGATTTGGGGAAAGTTTAAGACTGCCCTTTCACAAAGCCTAAAATAGGCTGAAAATGTTGTTCCTCGCCACTTTGGTCACATCATCACTTCACCAGCAACACCCTCTGCTACCCTTAGAGGGAAAAAGAAATTAAGAGGACAGAAGCTCTGTCCTGGAAAACATTTCCAGCCTTTAACTCACTATCAATCACCACCACTGTCTGATGTTCTTCTCTTTCATCTCCTCCTTTCTGAATAGGAGTTTCTGGGTGATTTGGAGAAGAATGCTGTGAAGGTCCAGGCAGCCAAGGAATCACTGTCTGGACTCCTGGAGAAATACCCTGACTCCCCAGAAGCAGGAAACTGGAAGAGGATGCTGGAAGACTTAAGTATGTAGCCTGGGAATCTCTGAGAAACTCTACAGGGGCTAATTAAGAATTCAGAACGTTTCTGCAGGCCACACTGAGTTTTCTCTAGCTGCCTTTCATTGTGTAATCCAGGGGAGTGCGGCGTCCCCAGGAGCAGCGAAGAATATGTAGGATAAGGGAGAAAAACGGGAAGCACACAATAAGAGCATATTTCTGTGAAATGGCCGAATAGAAGTTTCAAAGATGTATAAAGAAACTGGTATCAATAACATGGTATATATGCTCCATAACATCCTTGGTACCAGCATATTCCCAGATTTAAACCAAATCTAATAATAATAGCAATAATAATAGCAATAATAATAATAATAATAATAATAATAATAATAATACAAACTGATGACGACTTGGCGCATAACACACCAGATTTAACTGCAGTTGAAAAGAAGAAAGTGTGGATAATTGATGTGGCAATACCAGGGGATAGTAGAATAGAAGACAAAGAATTGAAGATCACAAAGTATCAAGATCTGAAAATCGAAGTTGAAAGATTATGGCATAAACCAGCCGTGGTGGTCCCAGTGGTTATTGGCACACTGGGGTCCATTCCAAAAAACCTTGGATGGCACTTAGAAAATCTGCGCATTGACAAAATTTCCATCGTCAATTACAAAAGGCCACCCTGCTTGGATCCGCACATATACTACGCTGATACGTTACGACCTCCCAGGTTCTTGGGAAGAACTCAATGCGAATGAAGGCCAACACCAGCTAAAGAACTGGCAGCTGGGATTCCACGTCGTTGGGTATATAATAATAATAATGTGGTGTGTTTTTTTTAATCTTGCAAGTTCACCCAGTCATCTTGTCCCCTGGGGTCTCAGGGATGAGCTTGCTGAAATACCACAAGTTTTGGGGCAATTATATGCCCAAAATTATATCCCAGAAAGAAGCTCAGCGACAGCCTGTGAAATAAGTACAGTACCACTGTTCCCACGGACCAGGGACATTGCCTGCCCGGTGGCACTTGTGGCTGCTGGGCATGTCCTTCAACACCCAGACAATTATGGGAGCTGAATCTCCTAGAAGGCCCTGGTGCTGCAGAGCATGCCGGCTCTTGCAGAGTCGACGTGTTCTCAGGAAGGAGCCTTCAGTGTGGGGAGAGGGGGGCCCTTGGGCAGTCAGTCTCGGTGCGAGAAAAGGAAACCGGAAGCATAGGTGGGCATGTGGGCGTGCCTGTTTTCACCTGAGATATGTCAGCATTATTTTCCATGGAAGCTGTGCAGAAGAAATTTCCAGGGGTTTGTGTCACGTGTTAGCCCTCCCGGATGTTTTCATTTGGGGCTGCATCTCGTTTTGTGCCAAACGGCCTCTTTTCACCTGTCCCTGCATCTGAAATATCAGCAAGGATAAAATCACCTTGAGAAGCCTGTGGCAGGCTGATGCGCACTTTGAAGGCCAGGCTTGTAAGTGTGCATGGCCTTGGGGTTCCCCTTTGCCATCTCTAGCGGTAGCTTTTCTTTTTGATGTCTTTTCCATAGCCCACTCTGGCCTGTCTCTCTTCTCCGAGTTAAACATAGCTGTGTTTTGGCCAGTTTCCATATCACTTCTTTTCTGGATGAGGAGAGCTGGCACAAAGTTGGCAGTTGGGCAGATAGGACTGAAGTGTCTGGGCTGATGATT
Source organism: Charina bottae (assembly GCA_023362775.1). NCBI lineage: Eukaryota > Metazoa > Chordata > Lepidosauria > Squamata > Charinaidae > Charina > Charina bottae. The sequence continues at coordinate 3,681,763 of JALMGJ010000013.1, read as the reverse complement.
GTTACTTGCCAAGGATGTTAACAATTTATGAGTAAAGTCATGCAACTTCCCACCCCTTTTCAAATTGGGACTGTTTGGAAATGTCTCCAAACCATCCTTGACAGCTACGTCAAGGAGGCCTCTGCCATTCGCAGAAGATCAGATGTGCCCTTCTGCTCTGGAGAGGAGATCTCGCAGCACAGGTGGAGAGCAGTTACTGGGCATGCACAGGGCCTTAGATCCAATCTCAAGCATCTTTGGCTGAAGAATTACAGAGAGCAAGCCTTGGGGAGAAGTCTCTCCATCTTCGGCCCTGGGCAGCTGCTTTCAGGCATGGTGGATCGCCACCCCTAGCCTGAGGCCCCTCAGACACCTTTGCCTACAGTTCCTAGAATCTCCAGAAGGTTCGGCTGAGGCCTGACTCAAGTCAACAACTGTTGAGAAGAGGGACACATAGATGCAGCTTCATAAGAATGTGTATTGAATTGGTGTCACCTCAGCTAAATCTCGTGTCTCCACTCCAGACTGCTGGAAACTGTAGCTTTATCAAAGGCCCTGCAATATCATTCAGCATTTTTTGGCCTCTTGCTGAAGAGTAGAAATTGTATTCCTATTTAGACCAGATATATACAACCTGGTGTCCTGGAAATGTTTAAGATCGTAACTTCCATGATCCCTTACAGTTGGGCATACTGATTGGGCCTAACAGAAGTCCAGAATTTCTGGAGGGCACCAGCTTGCCTACCCAACTTAGACTGTATGTAGATTTGCAGTATGTTGAGATCATATGGGGCTAAAATAGGTAATGAATGAGCAAACTATCACTTTTGATCTGGGGAGCCATTAATGACAAGTTCAGATACTCTCTTGAGTAAGGGTCTCAGATGTGCCTGGCCTGGAGGTTGCGCTACTTTGAATGCTGTGCAGAGACAATAGGGAATATTTGGAAAAGTTATTAGTTTCAAAATCCAAGCCAAGATGAAGGTCACATACCAAGGATTTATTCCATTGAGGAGGTGGAGAGAGAACCAGGAAAAAAAGGAGTCCATTCGACTGCAGTAAGGAAGACTGAAACAGGATGAGTCTGTCTAAGCGAGGACAAAGAACCTTGATGTAAATATTGGCTTGTGCAGGACCTACTCTTCTTCTCACTGGCCTGGTCCCTCTTTAGCCAATGACTGTTGTAAAAAGGTTTGTGGAAGATGTATTTCGCTCTTGCATTATGTTGCTGACATCTCCAACCATGGTGTTTCTGATGTTCAGATTCCAGGTGGGCACATGCCAAGCAGGTGACAGAGGAGCGCCAGCAGAAGCTAGAAAAATCAGCCAATGAACTGGCAAGTTTCCAGGAAGCTGAAGGCCAGCTGAGGCCCTGGCTGATGGAGAAGGAACTCATGATGAGCGTGCTGGGACCACTCTCCATTGATCCCAATATGCTGAATGCCCAGAAACAGCAGGTTCAGGTGAGGCAAGCAGAAGCCTTGGTTTCTGGCTTTTTGTGTGTTTAGACGGAGTGGGTAGAGGTCAGCGTGGAGGGGACTGAATGGGTCCTTCACAGTTTGCTTGATTAAAACACCTCCAACTTCACTTCAAGCCCTGACAGAGGAAAGGCTCATTTACAAATGCTCGGTTTATTTAACATCTTGCCCATATTTAATTTGTCTCCCTCTTTTTTTGAGAGATAAATCGTATCGCTAAGAAGTCTCTAGCCAGCCAGCCAAGAGGGGGAAAAAAGCTTCTAGCTAACCCACTTGATGCTCCTTCTGCCATTTGTTTACATGTTCCGGGGTAGCAGCAGGACAAATAAGGCAGAGGACTGGAATGCCTTGGAAATGCCATCCTCCTCCCCAGCATTTCTGAAAAGCTGAAATGTATTAAAAGCTCAACCCCTGCAGTTTCTGTGCAGCAGCTCCAGAAACTCTGCGTTCAGATGGTTTAGAGCTGCCAAATGTGCTTTTAGCTCTGTTGTCAGCCAGTTTAAACTCCTGTTTTTTAATGACTAACTTGTTTGGCTTTTAATTGATTTGTCAGTCAGCATTATGTGCATTTTGCACCTCATTAAAAGTGCCTTCTGAATGAAGATGATGATACAGTTTCTAAATATTGCCACTTGTTGTTTGGACTGGTTGTTCCCAAGGAACCATGAAGGTTCTTGGAAGAAGATTATCAGGTGTTCCTCAGACATGTTATGGCTCTCAAGTATGGTCTTCCTCATTGTGTTGTCTCCCCATTCCCCGAAGTCCCAGTCGATGTAGCTGGAGTTGGTTCTTTGGTCATGGTAGTTGGGAAGTATGAGGTTGCAATCCAACACACTGTGAAATGTGAGTGAGTATTGAGCGCATCTCCTAGGATGCACTTTTGCTTCTCTCAAAGCAGTTATGAGGGCATCCTCATAACTGTCAAGTCCCTAACAGCAGTACATGACCAAGGAAGCAAGATTCACACACAATCTCAATAATCAGGTTGAATGCCAGGAAAAATTAGGTTAAGTTACAGAATCTTTGAAACTAGAGAAGTATACTCCAGTCCTCATTTATTAGTGATTCCATTAAGGTGAGATTTCTGTGAATTATCTGGTCTTCTTTCTCACAGATTCCCTAACGGTTGGACTGATATGACAGTTAGAGAGAGAAGGCTGGAAAGTCTGTCTGTTCCTCATCTGCTATGCTTTGAAAACCTCCCTTTTCTTTCCCAGACTCCAAGAATTTCCTTACACACCTTTCATAAACCAAGAGCCTGCCCTAGAATGTTTTTCAGAATCCTTTGCAATGCGTGGGATTTCATTTTCATGTTAATCCATATAAAGAAGAATCTCCAAAGATAGAATACTTGAAAACCACCAATTTATTTCACAGAAAAGGCATCTTAATTATTTTCGTTGACTTTGTGAAGGGAGGTGTGCTTGCGGCTGTCTTCATGGGTTTCTTAAAATGGTGACTCCCAAAACAGTGAGGCTAATAGCACTATGTTTTCTTTCTTCCAATCAGCTGGTCATCTTTAGCTTTTGTTTTAATTAAATCACCCTAGTCCATCACATATATATTTGTGTTGCAGTTCATGCTGAAGGAATTTGAAGCTCGGAAGCACCAATATGATCAGTTGAATGAGGCAGCCCGAGGAATACCCACCAGCCCTGGTGAAATGTCTCCATCCAACAGTCATATGCAGGAGGAGCTCCAGGCTATCAACAGGAAGTGGACCAAGCTTATGGAGCGCCTCAACTCTCGTTCCAGTCAAATCGACCAGGCTGTGGTCAAGAGCACCCAGTTCCAAGAGCTGCTCCAGGGATTGTCTGAGAAAGTGAAAGCTGCTGGACAGCGCCTGAGCACCCAGGCTGCCATCAGTTCCCAGCCAGAGGCTGTGAAGCAACAGCTGGAGGAAACAAGTGAAATCCGGTCTGACCTGGAACAGCTGGAAGAGGAGATCACAGAGGCTCAAGCCCTTTGTGAGGAACTCTCTGTTCTCATTGGAGAACAGTACCTTAAAGACGAACTCAGGAAGCGCCTGGAAACCGTGGCCCTGCCTCTCAAAGGGCTGGAGGATTTAGCAGGTATAATGTGGGTGGGTTTTCACAGAATTTGAGGTGAACAGTACCGTTCGAGAGAAGTAGAACCAAAGGGCCAGAAGTTGTAGGAAGACGGTAGTATGCAGTTGGGCCCAGTGGCTTCTAATGTACACATTTAGGTGACATTAAACTCAGCAGTGTCATTAGCACAGGTCGAGCCATCGTGAATGTTCTCGGGAGAAATGTGTTGGTTATGTCAATGCTGTAGGTATAGTACCCAAACAATCTGATGCGTGTGGTGGTCCAGGAGAGAGTGCTAGTCCTTGTTTCCTTGTACTCTCAAAAAGAAAGAAAACCATACAAGCCAAAACCAAACCACATTATGGCTCAGTATGTTGTGTATCCAGCTAGAGAGGGAAAGCGAAAGAATTCTGACTTCTCCAGTATTGCTCACCCAACCAGTGAGTAATATTACACCTCCCCAAAGGTAGTGTAAGGTATTGGTACAATATGTCCTAGAATTGCCATCGTTGAATGGTTCTCCAAGTTCAAATTCAGAAAAATGTATTTTAAAATCTACAAAAATTAGAACTAAAAATAATTGTATATGAGTGCCCAGAGGAAAAAGGAACAGCACGATTGGGCTTAAGTCCTTTACGTCTACCTGAAAAAATACAGAATGGCAGCCTATCCCATCCCATTTCAAATGCTTATATTTCCTAGAGTAGCTTGCTTTAAATGTGTATAAATTCTTTTTCCCCTGGGACAAGTCCAAAGACTGGTTTATGAGTTTGTGCATTGAAAAAAATTGTCTGTTTTGTGAAGTGCATTTTCAACCACACATCCCTATCTCTTCCAATTTCTAGGCGACCGGCTGAATCGCTTGCAGACAGCACTCGCCAGCTCCCAGCAATTTCAGCAGATGTTTGATGAGCTCCATACTTGGCTAGAGGACAAACTGAAGCAGCAGGCACAGAGTGGGCCAATCTCGGCCAAGCTGGAGAGGCTGCAGGCTCAGATTCAGGAGCTGGAAGAATCCCAAAAGAACCTTAACCAACACAGTGGCTCCTATGAAATGATTGTGGCGGAGGAAGAATCTTTGCTTCTCTCCATTCATCCTGGGGAAGAGAAAGCAACCTTGCAAAGCCAACTGGTTAGCTTGAAAGCAAACTGGGAGGACCTGAGCAAACAAATTGCGAGCCGGCACTCCAAAGTCAAGGACTGCTTACAGAAGGCCCAGAAATACCAGCGCCATGTGGAAGACCTTTTTCCTTGGGTGGAGGATTGTAGGTCAAAGATGTTAGAGTTAAAAGTCACTCTGGATCCAGTGCAACTGGAAGCCACTCTTCTAAGGTCAAAGGCCTTGTTGAGTGATGTAGCAAAACGACGCTCCCTTCTAGAGATGCTGAATAGTGCAGCTGACATCCTCATTGATGCATCAGAAATGGATGAAGATGATGTTAGAGATGAGAAAGCTGAGATCAACCAGAAGATGGATGCTATAACAGAAGAGCTCCAAGCCAAGACTGAGTCCCTTGAAGAGATGTCTCAAAGGCTCAAGGAGTTCCAAGAAAGTTTTAGGAACATTGAAAAGAAACTAGAAGGGACAAAGCACCAGCTGGAGATCTATGAAGCTCTGGGCCCTCAGGCCTGCAGCAATAAAAATTTGGAGAAACTGAGAGCTCAACAGGAGGCTCTTCAGGCCTTGGAAGCCCAAGTGGATTACCTCAGGAACTTCACTCGGGGTCTCGTGGAAGATACTCCAGATGGGTCAGACTCTTCCCATCTCTTATGCCAAGCTGAAGTTGTCCAGCAAGATTTCAAGGGGGTCAAGCAAAAAGTCAATGAATGTTGTAAAATCATGGAAAGCAAGCTTGAAGGAATAGGACAATTTAATAACCATGTTCGGGAAATGTTTTCTCAACTGACTGACCTAGACGATGAGTTGGATAGCATGGGCCCTGTTGGGAGGGACATGGACAGCCTCCAATCCCAAGCAGATCATGTCCATGAATTCCTGGGCAAACTTCAACGGTTAAGACTGGATATCCAAGCTTCTGAAGAGAAATGCAGACAGATGCTGGACGATGAAGGGAGTCCTGATCTCATAGGGCTGAAACGTGAATTGGAGACCTTAAATAAGCAATGCATCAAACTGACCGAAAGGGGCAAAAACCGCCTGGAGCAGGTAGATACAACACTGGCTCGTGTCAAAGACTTTTATAACAAACTGAAGGAGCTGAACTACATGACAACTGCTGCGGAAGAGAGCGAAGCATTGCAGTGGGTAGTTGGGACTGAGGTGGATGTGATCAACCAGCAGCTGGCAGATTTCAAGGTAAGAACCTTTCCATGCTAAAGGGGTTTCTTGCTTATACTGAATCCAATCTTGAATACGCGTGTGGCTTTTTTGAGTAGCATATCTTCTTCCTGGAATTTACCAGGATAAGTCATTGACTGGAAGGTAAAGTATGGCAGAAAAAATGAGCTTGTTCTTGTCATTCGCCATAGGTGAATTTGCCTTTCAAACAAGTATCCACTTGGGCAGTTTTAGGAAATTTTTGTTTAGAATACTTGTTTCTAAACATTAAGTTGAATTTGGCTCCAACAGACTTCCTATGTAAAAGGATAAAAGGAGAATAGTTAAAAGCAGTGGTGAAAAACAGTTGCACCAATCAATGTTTTAAGACAGACAAGACAGCCATTACTTGAGGATGCTGTAATTTGGATACCCACTTAGTAGAGGATATGGGGGCGCGATGGCTCAGTGGTTAAGATGCCAGGCTTGTCGATCGGAAGGTCGGCGGTTCAAGACCCGAGCACCACGTGATGGAGTGAGCTCCCGCACTCGCCCCAGCTCTTGCCAACCTAGCAATTCGAAAGCATGCAAATGCAAGTAGATGAATAGGTACCACTTTGGTGGGAAGGTAACAGCGTTCCACGCGCGTCATGCCGGCCACATGACCGTGGAAGTGTCTTCGGACAACGCTGGCTCTTCGGCTAACAAACAGAGATGAGCACCGGCCCCCAGAGTCGGACACGACCGTGCAGAGGAAAACCTTTACCTTTACCTTTACCTTTACCTTAGTAGAGGATTGGACCTGATGGCCTCAGTCATACTTTCCAACTCTAGAATTCTGTGATTTGAGTTGGATGTCCGGTCTTTCTAGCTCTGTATAAGAAACCTTGGGATAGAATGGTGCTAGTCCTCAGGTTTTTCCAAGCTTTTGAACTGTTGTAGAGGCAAACCCTTTACCCCAGTAGCTGATTTCATCCTGAGGAAATGCAAGGAAAGATCAGACACGGGGAGCGAGAGGCTTTTTAATTGGTCCTCTTTTAGTAATAACCACTTTAGATCCTCCATGCTATAGAACAAGGATGGCAACCTTCTCAAGTGCTGGGCACAATTGCATAGCCATCCAAAATAAATGTATTTTTGAAAAAAAATAGCTTAAGTAGTGCAATAGTGTCATTTCAGGAAATCCACTCCCCAAAGTTTGGTGTGATCTCATGTGAAAATGGCAAAATATTGTATGAGAACCCCAGACTCGGGGTATATTTTGAGGTTCTTCCCTGAAGTATCTAAATATCTCATGCAGGAATGTTGAGTTCATGAAATTTGGGCCACTGGGAAAAATGTTTACTATAGAGGTTCTTCATTTGCTGTTGGGGAATATTATGAGCTCTACGCTGAGATCTGCCTCACATCTGCAGCCACTAAGGAAATGTAGTCTTCCACCCAAATAAAGCATGCCTGTATTTGAAAAATGAAATTTCATTTCCAAGATGCAGGTTTCCAAAGAATGATAAGAAGAGAAACAAAGTGTAGGATTTTGGTGGGTAACTAGTAAAAGTCCATGCTCAGTTATTTGCAAATAATGTATCTGATTATTTGTTTTCTACTTCTGTTGCAGTTAAGCAAATCTACCTTATTGAAGTCTTGTTTGCGTGAATGGGCATTTATTGGGTTGCCATGAGTCTATTTTAAGCACTAAGGTTGACATTGTCAGGGGAAAATCAAGGCACAGGGTGCTTCAGAGGGTACAGCCAAGTGCTCCCTTCATGGGACAGGAAAGTCCAGTTGGAAAAATCCCTCTGAAGTTCACCAGCTTGGGATGGTAACTCTTTTCCATCAGGGCAGAAAGGAGCAGCCCAGGAGGAGGAGGAGGAGGAGTGGGACAGGAGCTTCCACTGCCCATGTGTGATAACGTTGAGTGACTTTCTTGTGGTGTTCTCCTGTTTCAAAATGAAGCTTGGCTGGAGGCTGAAGGGAGGTCCGCTGCCCTGCTGAACTCTCTGGAAGTTGAAACAATGGGAGGAACAAGCCAGGGCTTCTCAGTGGAATTGACCCCTCTGTTGGCGGGTTAGCGGCTGGAAATCCTGGGCACGACCTCTCCCAGGGACTGAGCATGTTCATGATTTGGGCTGGGGCACACTTGGAAGTGCCAGGGTGGGGTCATGGTTTGTTTAGACGTGTGCTGCCTCCTATGACTTTTGGGGGTGGTGCTGTTAAATCCAAATCCCGCTGTTGCTATTTTAAAGGGAAGGTTGCATGTGTTTGAACAAGCCGGGATGATGGCGCATTGGCTTCTGGTTTCACTGACCCTGTTTTGTGGGCGCTACCAGGGAGAACTGCATATTGTGGAGGGAGGTGTGAAGAAGGGAAGAAAGAGACCGTCTCTGAGGCAAATGGCAGTTTTTTCAGAGCCATCAAAATAGCGATCATCTCTCTCTCTGCGCTTAGGGATGGCGCAGGTGCTCGGTGGGTGGGCTGAGTAATGCACAGGCTCCCCGGATCACCCACCAGTCCCTTGGCTGCTCTGTTTTTCCAGCCCTGGAGAGAACCCCTATACTTATTTCAGAGCACGGCCCTCCCAGCAGCGCACAGCTTTGTTTCCATTCCTTGGGGGAGTGACGTGAACCCCATTTTTCTGTGGGGACGCTGCTCAGCAGATCTCTCTTCTCCAGGTCTTTGAATGGGCTCCTGCTTTAAAGTTCCGGAGACGGTTTTTTAACGTTCTTCACATGCAGTTCTTTTTGGACCCACGGTGTCCCTCTCTTGGGGCCAGGAAGCGCCTTGGTCTGGGGAAAGAATAGAGGTGGGGCTTGTGCAGAGTGGAGAGGGCAGGAAGGGGGCATTTTGGAAGCAGCAGCTAGAACAACTTGTACTTGGGGGGAGAGAGGGGGGAAAACGCCTCTTGGATCCTGCTTTGATGAGATTTTAAAATGTTGGCAGGAGAAAAGCCTCACTTTTTTCTTTGGTGCCATCTCGTAAAGCCACGAAGAGGCCTGTAAGTCCTGCTCTGTGATCCAAGAGCCACTGCAGCCGAGATGAGTTCGGCATCTTATGCCGAGGGCGCGATCTGCGTTTTGCTTAGTGCAGTGGTCAGTAACCCCCAGCTGCTACCTCAGTCTTGGGCATGAAGCCGGCCCGCAGGGCTTGCTCAGCAAGTTACGGTCAGGACAAAATGACAGAAACACATTGCACACCTCGATAGAGCCTATTTTCCCCATTTCCCCCTAGGTTTGGAAGGATTTATTGGCTTTAATAACTGTCTGGGGATACTACTGCATTTCCATTGTGTTCCCAACCTCAAAATGCCAAGGAATAATGCAGTTAGTGTTCAGTCCCTGTGCTGAGAGGGTGCTTGGGCTGCAAAGAGCGCCCTGGGGTGCCACGTGTGGCCGTAGGGATCCAGGCTATGGACACCCGTCTCTCCTCCTCGTCTGCCAGCAGCCCCGTCAGGGAGGGAAGCATTCTGACCTCTTGTGCTCCGGCCCCCATCTTAAGACACAGAGCCCCGTTCTTCCCTCCGACCATTTGGGGGGCCACCCCGTCCCCGCAGGGTGCAACCCACCAGGGAGGGCAAACGCCACTTCACTGGCCACCCAGAAATGCTCGGTGGAGGAAACAGCAATAGTTCCCTGTTTGAGAGCTCGTCTTCCCAACAATGGCGGGCTTAGTTGTGACAGAAAGAAGGAAGGGCCTGTTTGAAAGGCATTCGGCAACTGAACTGACCACAGCCCCAGCCCTCTCCTTGTCCAGTCCGTTCAGTTGCCATCCTTTGCCAGCTTTGTCTAAAAGTCTAAAAGTCGAAGAAACCCAGGCCAGTAGCCAGAAGGGGGATGAAAGAGAAGGCAGATTCGTTTAGCCCAAAAGCTGAAAAACACCTGCCTGCTCTTGGCAGAACAGGAGCTGGGCAAACAATGGAGTCATTGAGTGGAGGCGGACATGAGGCAGAAGGAAGAAAGGGTTGATTCAGAGCCTCCTCCCCTCGCTCGCCCATCACCTATGCAGGCTCTGTGGCAGGCGGGGGAGATTTTTCTGAATGGTTCCTGCACTATTCACGTTTTCGGTAAAAAATAAGTCTGTGCATTATGCAAAGGCTGTTGACAGAGTGGGCCAAAGCCGACCCAATTCACACAAAGCTTCTCCCCCTCCTTCTCCCCCTCCCCCCTTCCTTGTCTTTTGGTTAAATATTCCTAATGTATTTTGTTCAATAGAAGAATAAATCTCCACAAGAACCCTAAGAGGAGATCAACCCAAGGAGATCAGGTAGAAGTAAAAGCGATGAGGAGTCATGACTATGATCCACAAAAGCTTCTGCAGCAATCCGTGTGTAGTTTTTAAGGTGCCACCAGGCTTTGCTGTTTCTCTCCTCAGAAGCCAGCTTGACAACCCCTCTGGAAATGAGTGGAAGTCTTGATAGTTTGGGGAGAGGTGCTCATATTGTGCCCCACACAATCCCTTTCCATAAGTTTCCCCAGAGGTGGAATCGCACAGTTCTGTGCTTTCAGCCGGTGTTCCCTATAATCTCCCTGTTTTTTCATCCCTCTCCCTTGATTTTATTATTCATAAAGCTTTTGTAAAGTGTTTGAATAGCCTTAAATGAACAGGATTAAATTTTGAAGGCCTATCCTTCCACCCACCATCTTAGCCTCCTTCCCAGCCTGTTGTCACTTTCAGTATCTTGGAAATAATTACTTGAACCTGGATAAGGCTTGTCCAGCTGGAAGCAATCTCGTGCATAAGGGGCATTGTTACTTTCTAACAGTCCTTTCCTTCTTCCTCACCCATTCCTGTGCTAACTTTCATATCGGTGTTGTCACGTTTGGGAAAAGTATCACACGTGGTTTCTGGACACTGCCCTTCCAATCTCCAAAAGGAAATCCTGAAGCCTTTTGGCAGCTGCAGTGTTTCTGTCTGCTCTGAGAAAGTGACTCAACAGGTTTGTCTCCAACAGACCTTCTGAATAACAATTCCTTATGTTTATGCAGTGCCTTTTGAAAAAAGATGTGGTCTGATTCCATCCCTTGAGCAAACATGATGCAGAGGAGGTCACCTTCAGGAATTAGAAGTTGATTTTGTACCTTTAGGCCATGAAATACTGCATTGCCTGCTATGATCCTGGTCTTGGTGTGAGTGCACAGGTTGGATTCGTTCACTCCAGATGTTGGATTCTTTCCTGGGCCATGCATAGGAGAGTTCTTGGCTGTATGCTGGGACCCTGCTGACTCTGTCATCACTCTCCTTTTCCCTGGCTGGCTCTGTGATATCTCTGTGGACACTTATTAATGTGCCATCCAAAGGGACTAACTCTTGGGGGGCTGCAGAGGAAAGGGCCTCTTGGGAAGGCTCTGATTGGCTGCTTCAGCAGTTGGCCTATTCTTGGGTGGCACCCATGATTATTAGAGCACCCCTCTTCATTATTGCCAGGGTTCAAAGCCACTTTTTTTCCTTGTTGCTTTTCCTAAACACTTGGGAGAAGGAAGTGGCAAACCCAATTTTGAAGTGGGAATTTCAGAGCAGATCTCATGCTTTTTCCTACCTGTTACAGTAACAGAACAGCAAGTTGATTAGGAAATCTAGGACAGATGCAAGAACGTTCTTCTCTGCCCAACACTTAATGTTCTTGTGGGATTTGCCACAAGACGTGGCGGTGGCAGCTTTTTAAGAAAATAAAACAGAACCTATTTGGCCACAGGGCACCAAGGATAGGCAGGGCCAGTGACTTCCATTGCAGAACACGGACTTGAACCTGGGCTCCCCAGAGCTCGCTTGTTGCTTTGAAACCCTCACCTCTTTTTTCGATGCCGCACTCAGGGCGGTGGGAGGAGTGAAGGGCACCTTCCTGTCTCATGGTGTCTTCGTTGTCCCCACCTTTCGGAAGAGCAAGGGACTCCGGGAGAAAGATTCGGCCCTTGCATCTTTCTTGGTCTGCCTGCTTGCCTGATCAGGTGGCCCATCTGGACGTATTTTTAACCCTTCCACAATGTGCCCTGGCTCCTTCCAGTCCAGTTTGGAACAGCTGGGGGTGGCTAACTATTTTGTTCTTCTTGTTGGAAGCTTTCCAAGCCCACTTGAAAGGTTGCTGCTTCTGCTGCCAGCTTGGTATTTTGAGCATCGGCGTCCCCCAGTAAAATACTTCTCATTGCACAGCAGTTTACTCATCCTTCTGACATGGTATCCAGGAGTTACAGGGCGCACCGCGAGATCTGGAGCAGAGGGCAGTCCTGCCCAGCAGCAGAGCTTGGGCCTGGGAGGAGGGCATCCAGGCTGGCCCAGGGCCCAGGTGCTCAGTTTAACTCAGAGTGCCTGCTTCTCCAGATGCTTCTCCCTGGCTGTATCATCCCGAACGCTGCCCTCCTGAATGCTAAATCTCTGACTTTTTCAAAATATCGCCTCATTAAGCATAAACTGACCCTTGCACCTTTGTTCCTGATTGGGTAGACCCCCTGCCATGCCATGCTCTTCGTCCAATCACTGCCCTGCTGCCGCTCGCCTCTCTTTCCTGTGCAATAATGTAAAATGTGCATATTCTCACTTCTTGTTCAGTTCTGAAGTGGGGAGCAGCTGCTAGTCCCTTTCTATCTTAACATTGCTTGGTACAGTCCGGGGTGGTTCTAAACCCTGCAGAGACCACAGTTCTCATCCTACCTCCTCCCTTTTGCCTCTGATGGTGGAAGTGAAAAGGCTGTCAGGATGCACCCCCGCGCAGACACACATGCACACGTGCACCTGTGTATGTGTATGTAAGCTTGGTATTTTATATCCTGCCCAGAGAACCCGAGGAAAGGAAAGGCAGCACACCTTGGATGCTGGGCAGAGATGGGGCACTGGTGCACATGGAGATTAGTTCTCCGTCTGCCAAACGGGAAGGAGAGGACAAACAGGATGTGCTGCGCATATTAATAGGCCTTCATAATAATAGAAGACCAAAATGAATTAGGCCTTAATCAGTGTACTTGACTCCTGAGTTTAAGCTGCGGGGGAACTGGGGCTCTCCCAGATGAATTGGTTTCTCCTCTAGAGACTGGTGATACCCGGATTAGGGAGAGGGGGAGCAGTGTGAAATGTGGTCCCGGGGTGGCTGCCGGGATTCCTTGCACAAACACCCAGTGTTTCACTTTTGAAACAAGGGTAATGGGGGGAGGGCACCATTGGTCCTCTCATTGGCGATCACTCGTAGCCGAGTAACATTGTCTTCCAAGGGTAAAATTTTAACAGTGGATCCGTAAGTGGCTGTAAAGGCCAATTCTGGATCCGCACAACGTCCCACAATGAGGGCATAGGTTTCCGGGTGGGAGACGGTCACGATGAGGGTTTGCCTGACGTGCCTTCCTCTTAGCTCTTTTCTCCCTTTCGCCCTGTACTCGTGCTTCTTCAAAGTCCATAGCGCCATTAATAAAGGCTGACCTCCAATTGAAACGCTCATGAGTTAGGGCTTCCCAGTTCTCAATGCTGATACTACATTTTTTTAAATTAGCTTTGAGAGTGTCTTTGAATCTCTTTTGCTGTCCACCAATATTCCGTTTTCCATTCGTAAGTTGGGAGTAAAGTAGCTGCTTTGGAAGACGATGGTCAGGCATTCGAACAACATGACCGGTCCAGCGAAGTTGATGTTGGATGATCATTGTTTCAATGCTGGCGGTTTTCGCTTCTTCTAATACGCTAACATTAGTCCGCCTATCTTCCCAAGTAATTTGCAGAATTTTTCGGAGGCAGCGTTGATGGAATCTTTCAAGAAGTTGGAGGTGGCGTTTGTAGAGGGTCCATGTTTCACAGGCGTACAGAAGGGTTGGTAGTACCATGGCGTCTACCCAGTTCCTCAGAAGGGTTCTGCCAACCTCTACCCCCATTCTTTCCACGGTGGAGCAAAAGAGTACAGAGACATTGGCGTGGCCCAACATGCCCTCATTTTTTAAAGCTCTAATAAAATGAATCTGAATAAATTACCTCTGTTGCACACACAAGCACGCTTACGCCCATTTCTCCTCCTTGAGCCCCTCCCTCCATCTGCGTACACAAAGCACAGCATGTCTAACCCACAAAGGAGAAGCGTTGAGGTGGCAGAGTGTTTCTTCATGTCATGCTTCCTCCGAATGTGTGAATGTGTGAACGCTGTAAATAGATTGGTGTCCTGAGATGTTTGCCAGCTTCAGCAAGAAGCCCTCGTGTGTTATGTCAGGCAACACCATTCTTGTTCCAGAGGAATACAGGAGAAGAAGTCGACGGGGCCCTGGGGCCAGCTGGCAGGCCAGAAGCTGCATCAGCAGAAGAGTTTTGCCCCTTTTTGTCTTGTGGCACAACTTGGCCCTTGGGCAGGTTGCCCGTGTGTGGGCTAATGGTTGAGTTGGAGTGAGCTGGGATTTAAGCCAAGGGGGCTTTCTTGATCAGCCCCTATAGCCAGCCGGCTTCCCAGCGCAGGTAGGGTTTGTAGTAACCAGCTTGCAACCAGGATGCCTCGCCAAGTTCCATTGTGGCCAGCCTTCCTGTTGCAGAAATCCGTCAGCGGCTCAGCTGGCCAAGGGCAGGGCGTGTCCCAGAGCAGCTGCAGGCCGTGGGTTCTTTGGCACGTCAGGCAGAGCATCTGTTTACTCACCAGCTCCATGGAGCTGCCACTATATCTGGTCTTTGTCAATTATAAGTTGCAAACTGGTCACTGATTTGCGATCTTTTGTGGGGAGAAGGCCGCATTTCAGAGGTTAACAGGAAGAAGGAGCTGATGGGCTGAAGGCCAGAAGTAAAGACTGTTTATCTTTGTTTATGTTTTTATTGCATTCTCTCCCAACTTTTTTCTGAGAGTGCAAGGTAGTTTGCATGGAGAGGGCAACTTCCCTGATAGAAGATTGCCTTAAGGTTCTGTAATCCTGGGAGCAGCGCAGCGCTGACCCAGTCCTGGCAGACACAGCCCACCAGCCACGGAGAGGGGCCTGCTAGGGCCTCCGAAGGCATCCTCTCTCCTGCTAGCAGCAAAATGGCTAAGCGCTTGCTGGGCTCTAAGCCACAGATCGTGGCAAATGCTGCAGGAACTCACCAGCCCACTTGTTTGGGGCAAGTGGAGCTTCTTGGAAAATGTTGCAGACTAGCTACAGATTTTGGGGGGTTTGCGGGCATGCTAATGCTCTACCCACCCTCCGTACGAGAGACACAACTCCTGGTCCAGGACTAAGGGCCCAGCAAGAAGGTGGTCTCAAACTTGCTGTGAGCCAAGCAGGTAAAGAGAATTGCCCGATCCAGTCTGGTTGGGTGGGATTATCCCAGTTGCCTTTGTCTGGACACCCTTGAAGGCAAAGCATTAGCCTTGTGTTGAGGCTGCCAGGCATCCAAGAAGTGTGTTTTTCCCCTGCAAGCTTGGGGGGGTGGCATTGTTGGATCTAGACTGGAAGATGCTGAATGGAAGGAGAAAGATAAAGTAAATCCCTTGTTTTCTGAGCACTGGCAGAGGGCGAGCAAAGGAGGGAGTTAGAATAAATGGTACAGGTTCTTCCTCTTCCATTGGAACAGCAGGTCTGAAGGTGCAGCATTAAGCATTTTATTAGCATAATCGCAGCTCAATACCAGCATCGCTTTAATGCCAAGGATTGCTGCCGGGAGGGAGCCAGGGGCTGGAGGGCAGAAGGGGCTTCACAGGAAATGCCTGATCCTGGGCCTGTCACGCCTTCATTAACATAATGCTGGGGATTGATCCCAGCGTCTGGACGGGGACAGGAATGCGTTTTGCTGCAGATTCGTGATTTGTTGAGAGCCCGTTCTCCTGACTCCTGAGGAAAGGAAGTAGGTGGGCTCTGTGCCTTCCTACTCTCCTTGTCGGCTCTCCAGAGGCATCTGGACGAGGGCGCAGAACTAGACATGGCCTCAGGCAGGACCCCTTCCCCTATCCCAGTCCCCCACCCCCACCTCCAGTTCTCCTGCATCCTATTCCAGGCTGTTCCCTCTCTCTCTAGCGATGGGAAATTCTCATCAGAGGTGGTCAAAGGGAACCTGTGGCAGGGCCTGTAAGAATCTGAGCTTGGTGGCTGGAGCCCCTTCAGCCGTGGCCCGGGTGTTTGTGTGTGTGAGAATGAAACCCCGGGAGCAGCAATGTCTCTGGGCAAAGGCAGAGTGCCTTCTCACCACAGTCACCTCCCCCCCCCCCCCCCCGCCCCAGGAGGTGAGCCCTCCACGTAGCTGTCCTGTCCGGTTGGTTATCCCTCCCCCTGGCCTCATTCCGCCAATCTTGTTCCCCCCTTTCTCTTCCTTTTGTCAAGGCAGCTGCCCTTCCCGTCTTCTTCTTCGCTGGAAGAAGGAGAGGTTGGCATATGCAGATCAGGGATCAGTTAATTTTAAAAATAGAGTGCCTTATTTTAGGGGCATTTGGTTACTAAACCCATTAATTTTTTTCTCTTGCCCATGTCCTTTTTCGGAGCATGGCTCCATATCTGCACATACAGCTACATCTGTGTCACATCTATGGAGAGAGAGAGAGATGGTTTCAGAGTTGGGAACCTTAGGTTGACAAAGTGGGGAACCAGGGCATTGCACAGGGTCTAGATTAATGTATAGATTTTTTTCCTGCCTAGTCTGTATTTTCCGGGGGGGTGTCATTTTAAATTCAGTCATCTTCCTTTTGGGTAAATGTGTTGATGTCTGGGGCCCTACAACAGAGCTTTCCAAACTGTGTGTCGCGACACAAAAGTGTGTCGCCACACACAGTCTGGTGTGTCGCCACACAACCTGGAAGCGCTGATCATCAGCACTTCCGGGTTTTCCCGCGGTTGGTGTGTCACTGCGGGAAAACTTTGGAAAGCCCTGCCCTACAATTTTAAACATCAAGTCTTGGGGAAAGTGGATTGTGCTGCTTGCTTCCAGCTGCTTCAACTTGCCTTAAGAGGGACCTAAAAATATCGTTCAGATTATTCTTCTTGATGCCGCATGTGAGTTGTTGCCTGGAGGAGCTGTCACACAGCTATTTGGGGGGGAGGGCACTGTGGGGTTGCAAAGGGGTAGCAACATTGGAGTAGAGGCGTGAGGCAAGGCCCCTCAGCAAAACGTGGGTTGTGCCTCAGTCTTTTCCACACCCAACAAGCATGGAGGGAGGGGTCTGACTTCTGCCGAAACTTGGGAGCATAACATTCAGGCCTTCCCCCCCCCCCAACGGTTTCTTCAGCTCTCATTTGAGAAACACCAACGTGCAGGCGACGATTATGGCTTCAGTTGGTTTAATCAGTATATCCGTCAGCTCAAACTTCTGTTGATGTTTGAGAAACAAATTTTAATTTGCGGAGCTCTTGTAGTTCAAAGACCTGCTTGCTTCTGTGGTGACCTTATTTTGATTCTGGATTTTGATTCTCTGCGGCAGGGGGAAAAAGAAGAAATGGTGACGATGGCCTTTCCATCCCATAATACAACTCTTTTTTAAAAAAAGGAATATTACTGTCAACAACTAAAAGAAACAATATTGAGGTTTGGTACTAAGTAACATGCAATTGACTGCCCGCCTCCTCGAGGATTGGTGTGAATATTTTATTCAATTAGTGGGCCTACTTAATTTCAGGTTGTATGATTAATTTATGCAAGAGCTTACCAGAGCACGGCCTCTGCACCTGGAGTTAGACTAGTGACTTCGTCCTGGAACATGTGAATAACTTGCACATTGCAAAACATTTCTCCAGCACCCACGAGCCAGCCCTGCAGCCGGCAACGGCTTATCAGGAGCCCTGAGTTCCAGCCCCCGTTTTGAGAAATGTTTTCTGTACAATCTTTGGCACCGAATGGTAACAGAAGCCTTCATATGCAGGTGGACCCGGGTTTTGTTGAATTATCCTTGAGGTTCTTTGCTTAGCAGCTTGATAACAGTCTAGATTATTGATAAATTGTGAATGGAGCAAGGACTGGCTTGTTCCCTCTCACGCATACGCTGTTTTTTTTTTTAATTTGTCGCTAGGAGATACAGAGTTGGGTATGTTCATTTTCAAGTAAATATAGCAGCATCCCATCTGGCTGCTTAACAGATCTCTCTGCATATCACAGACAGAAATACAGAACGAACTAAGGTTGACGGGCCTGTTTCAGCAGGGCTTGCAGGAGCTGGTGGATTCACAAGGATTCCGATCACAGTTGGAAGAAGGCTTGTCCTCACCAGTGTCTTGGAATGTCCTCAAGATGGCCACAAAGGGTTGACCTCTGTCTTCTTTGAGAGGATACTCAAGACATGCCTCCATTCAGTTGGAAAAGAGGAACAGGAGCTGAGAGTGCAAGGCCAGGATGGATCAGTGATGATCTGTCTTTGTCCTGACATTCACTTGGCCAGGAAATGTGCTTTTGGTAAAAAGAACAAAAAGTCATGTTCTCTCCCTGATGCAGGAAGAGAACTTTCTGGCTTGCTATTTCGACCGTTTCCAGCTGGGGATGTGTTCCTTCTCTGGACTGCCCAAACGGAGGGTCTGCAAAGCATAGTGTGAACATGAGGATCATCATGGGAAAGAGTGAAGGGATAAATCCTCACCTGTCACCTGTCAGTTCATTTTTAATTGGTTTAATGCTAAGATAGATAACTTTGCAGAAGTTCTGGGACCTGTCCTGTTGATGTGCACCATAATGAACAGGTGGTAGACTCTGTTGACAGGAGGGAGTCAAAAGATGTGCAGTTATTTTTGATGGGATATATGCTGGCTTAAAGGGGAAAAAACCGAGGCTTGAGAATAAACAGACAAGAATGCAGCTTGTTAGGGCCAACAGTGTTTACTGATAGCATAAGGCAATAATGCAGATACAATCACATTATCGCAAAAATGAAAAAGATGAATATACAAGATACATCATTGTAAAAGAAAAACAACACAATCATATAAGCAGAGTTCCGTGTATTGATCCCAGGGCCAGAGTTCCTGCCATGGCCTATACCCAAAGCCAGGCATAGCTCACTCTGCCCAGTCCACGGGAAGTGAACACGTGAAGAACTACATGGCTAAAAGACACTAGAAATCAAGAAGAATAGAACACCATTTTGCATGGTTGTATATTCAGTTCTTCTAGCTTTCTGATTGGCTGGAAGTTAGCTGTTACACACACTAGGCCTCAAAGCACACAGCATTGGGTGGCAGTGCTGCATCTACGCACTGAGTTCCCCCCCTCCTTGCTCAGGGGGCCTGGGCAAGGCTTCCCACAGAAGGAAATCAAGAGGATATCTTCCCATGGGAAGATCCAGAAACTAGTCATAACAAAGTACACGTGATTGTTGTTATCTTGCACCTGCACTTCACGTCACCATGAGAGTGCTTTGCTTTGTACAGACATGCAATTTGCCAAAACACTTTTGCTTTGTAGAGAAACCCAATTTCCAATTACATATAGTATAAGAAATCTGACAATTTTTTACCCCCTTTGGGGAGAAGCAGGAGGCTCTGGTGAAGGTTTGAAGGTTGTTTGCTAATCATTCTGGAACATGACCAATCTTGACTTGGATCTTGACTTGAGATATGAAGGGATGGTTGCATGGATTCCTCTCTGTTTTGTGTACTTCAAGAAGGATTCTGTAGCTAAAAAGAGGCTGAAACCAACTCTGTCCAGACAGTTTGGGCTAATTTATAGGACCGGCATACACACGGGTGAGCCCACCAAAAGAATTGTGGTGCATTCCCTGAGGGTTGCTGCCCTCTGCTGAACATCGGGAAGTTCTTCCTCTTCAGGTTTATTCCTTTGGTTTATCTCCAGGTGTTCAAGGCAATGGACATCCCTTCCTTCATTTTATCCCCTGTGCAAGAGAGGGCCAGGCCCAGCGTGAGTTTCCATGGCTGACCGTGGATTTGATCCAGGGTCTCCCTGGTCCTAAGCCAGCATCTCGGGCCCTGCATCACCTGAGATTGACAGAGCAATGACATGGCTGTATGTGCACATGTTCCCCATGAACTGCAGAATGGGGGTACTGGTTTTGATCACTGGCGTGTGCAGAGCATCTTCCTCAGTCAACACCTCAAAACTAACCATGAATTGGGACATACTAGGAGAATGGAGACCTCCTCTGCTTCCGAGAGAAGAGGATCCTCTCCACAAAAAGTTACTTTTCTTAAGAGAGACGAGGGCTGGAATTGAATTTTCTTCTAATGGAATCAGTTCAACCATCTGACCAATGGGCACCTGTAGGATCCGTCCCTCAACCGTTATCTTCTCTGGGTCAGTTCTTAGGATAATGGCCAGCCGCTCCAGCATGGGTTAGGGCTAGGGCTACCGTCTCTCAACCCAGCCTATCTCGCAGGGTGGTGGTTGCAGGGAAATCCTGGAGGATTCTTTTGTATGCTGCCTTGAGCTCCTGTAGGAAGAGGGGGATATACTGCAAACCTAGCCAGTAAGTCGCGGGACATTGCAGTGTAACAACAAAGTGCAACTGCTCTTCAGCATGTAGGTTTTCCCAGAAGCCGTTTAAGCTGTACTTTTGGTCAGTGCCACCGTGCTAAGGGGAAGAGGGGAGCTCTGGAGCAGGAGGGCCCTCCCTCCGTTTGGCTCCTCGGTGAACTGGGATTCACAGTCCGATATCCTGGCACACGCTTTTATCGAGCCCCTTCATGGCTGCAGCCAGGAGCCGTTTGGTTGGTCCCTGCAGACATCTCTGCACAAGGCTTCAGGAGGAGGGAGGCAATGGGGTTTGAGGCCCTTGTCCTGCCACCGCCACAACTCACGGAAGACGCGTCCGGCAGGCGAGCGGCCACGATCCTTCGGCCGGCTGGCGGGAGCTCAGTTCCGCAATGAAAGTATCTTGGAATAAAACTCTCCTGCCATACCTTAATGGGCGTGGTGGTAAAAAAATATCCCAAACTCTTAGCTGCCAGACTTAAAATTTTAGGCATCACTCCAAGGGAAGAGGGTGGAATGGGAAACCTTTGACCCCCTTCTTGGATAGCGGCATTTTGTGTCTCTTGGAGGCGCCTGGAATTTTTCCAAGGCTGGTGAAGAAAAATGGCTTTGAATTCAGGCCAAATCCAAGCAAATATTTCGGGCTCAGGATAGTTAATTTGGGAGGTGAAGGTGCCTGACGGACCAGTTGGTCCCAATCTCATTGAATTCGGATTGTTTTGGTTTCAGAGCAAGCAGAGAAGTAGACCTTTTTCTGAAGGAGAGAATGTGCTGGCACTCCTTTTGCTGGTGAGGAAATAGCAAAAGAATTTCTGGCTGCAAACCCAACACATTGGTCCTTATTGGGGGGGCACACACAGAATTCCTCAGATGTTTTCCTACAGGAAGGCTGAGGAATGTCCAAACAGGCCCGCGCAATTTGAACGGCCCGGCCCGAGCGGAGGCGCGTTGAGGAGCTGCTTCTGGAACCGTTGGGACGGACTCTGCAGCCGCACCCAATCCTCTCCCCCACAACTGCCGGGCAGGGCTGCCAAGCCGGGGAGGGGCCGGGGGGTGGAAAGTGCGTGCCAGGCAAAGGCAAAGGCAGGCCGGGCTGGGGGGGTGAAGAAGGGGGCACCAGCTGTCCTGGAGGGAAATGTTGGCCCAGCGGGTGGAGGGTGCACTTGGACGTGCTAGTGATTTTACACCCAGACTGCTCCCACTGGATAGTCTGGATCCCCTCCGCTTGGCCCAACAGCCCTCCACTCGGAACAGGGTTCTCTGGTCTCACGGGCAGTTCTCTTGTTGCCAAGCTACCTGCCTTGCGGGAGAGATTACCCTTTTCATGCCAGCTGGAGTAACTCTGGCCCGTCCTGCAGCAACTGCTCCGTGGGTTGGGCGTTAGCTTGGGTCGAGTGGGGGAGGGCATCTGCGCGGGGGGGGGGCAATGCTCTGTGCTGGCTGCATTCTGACCTCATGTGATTCTGTTCAGGGGAATCAGCGGGGGGGGGCCTTCCAGCAGGTTATGCCACCCCCTCCCTGGTAACAAGGCAGGTGCATTTGCAAAGGAGAGGAGCTGCTTCAGCTTTCCTAGAGATGATTTTCGCATTCTCTGCGGTTAAGGGTTGTTCACCTGAAAGGCAGTTGGTTGATTATGCACCATCAAGACACTGTGGAGTCTTAGCTATCAGATAGTCCCCAGCCTGGTCCTTCAGGTCTTCCAACCCTGTACCCGCTGCAGCTGAGTCCCTCCCCCCGGCTGCTGGTTGTCCTCTCCTCTTTCCTTCCACTTTCCCAGCATTGGAGCCTTCTCCACCGAGCTGGAGCTGGATCTTCACATAATGTGTCTGAAGTAGGATAATTTGAGCCTGGCCATTTGTGTCTCGGGTGAGACCTCTGGGCTGGTTTGTTCAACGACCCATCGGTTTGTCGTCTTGGCTGTCCAGGGCACTCTCGGGAGTCTTCTCCAACCCCAAAGTTCAAAAGTGTCCGTGCTCTTTCTGTGCCCCTTCTTGGGGCCAGGAAGGCAGCTTGCTAGCCACTGATTCACATTCACAGGCGAGCATTGATTGGGGGGCTGGCACGGCGGCGCAAACAGTTGCCCGTGCTCAGCGCCAGCGTCCCATTGTGATTGCCATCAGTGGATGGGCTCCGGTGGTTGGGCAGTGATTGTCCTGGGCGTGGGGGGGGGCAGCCATGGCAGCCCAAATGTGAGCCCTGCAGCATTTCCTCCCCGTGGCCCTCCCCCGTTCACCTGTTTGCAGTCTCTTGTTTTGAAAATGCAACCACCACCTTTCATCCCTTTCTGCCTGCTGCTTCTCTAAACAAGACAGAGGCAAAGCTTGGGGCCGGTTAATCTACCTTCAAGGCCATTGTGACAGCCCAGATTCAGATCCAGAGAAGACCCTTTGCCGGTGGAGAGCTGAAGTCCCCTTATTCCCTCCCTCACAAGCCCAGGCCGCTGCAGAGGCACGTTGGGAGGGCAACGTGAGCGAGAGGCCCCTCAGAGCCACGTGGACAGGTTTCCCTGCTTGGGATGCCCAAACGAGCATTTAGGCCCAGCGCAGTTTTAAACATTAACGAGCGTGGAAAGAGTGTGTCCGGTTTATCTGTCCCGCACACAAGTCTTTGAACTTCGGAGAAGGCAATGGTGGGCATTTATTTCTTCATCAAATTTATATGGCCGCCCATCTCACGAAAAAGTGACTCGAAAAAGGGCATCCTTGGTGTGGAAACTCGCACTCTGCAGATGCTCTAAATCGCCCCTTTCTTCGTCGTCGTCGTCTTCTTTTGGCCCCGTCGCTTCAGCTGCCCCAGCTCGGCTCTGGTCGCGCGGGCGCTTACCGCGGGTGCCCGAAGCGACGGCGCGCCTCCCCCTCCCGGGAGCGCCCAGGCGCCTCTTCCCTCTGGCCGTGGGGAGGGCAGCCCAGACAAGCCCGGGCGAAGGGGCGATTTCCTTGCACCACCCCCGGGGCGGCTGGCGGGCGCGGCGCGGCGGGCTCGGTCGGGCTTAGCTGCCGAGCCGCGGCGCCCGGGCCGGGTTCCGTGGCTCAGCCGGCCTTCCCGGGCGCGCTGGAGGCCGCTCCGCCCCTCCGCGCGTCTGCCCGCCTTCCTTCCCTTCGCCCGCTGGCCTCCGCCTCCTCGCCCGGCGCGTCCCTTCCGTCGGGGTTGGCGGCGGCGGCGGGCGCTGCCTCGGCCGAGCTCTCGCAGCCTTGCCTCGCGGGCCTGGCATCCGCCTGCCTGGCTGAGCTCCCCGGGGGCGGACCGACCGCTGCTCGGAGTCGCCCGGCAAGCCCGCCCCTGCAAGGGCGAGGAGGCGGAGGCGGAGCGGCTTGCCAGCCAGCCAGCCGCCGCCGCCGCCCCCTCCGCATCCATCCATCCGAACCGGCCTCGCCGCGCAGCCTTTTGTTCCCCGGCTAGAAGTTTGGGCGCGAGGGAGGGCCGCGACAGCTGCAGCCCCGCGAGGAAGGGGAGGCGGCGGGGGCGCGAGCCGCTTGACATGCGGCCCACGGCTGAGCTCGGCGCGGACCGCTGCCCGGGGACTGGGAGGCGGGCGCCGCCGCCGCGGCCGCCAGCGCGGCGCACAAAAGGCTCCAACTAACTTCCTGGCGGGCGGAGAGCGGCGGCTGCCCTGCGCGGCCGGGCATGGCAGGAATCGCGCGGAGCCCGCCCGGAACGGCGCTCGGCGCCGGGCCCCCGCGCCAGCCTCCCGCGCCGTCGGCTCTGCCTTTGCCAGCCGGGGAAGCCGGAGCCCGAGGCTGCCCGTGAAGAGGCGCGACCCTTCGTGGCTGCGCGGGCAGGAAGCGCCCACCCGCCCGGCCGACTTCGCCCGGCATGAAGAACTTCCTGCGGCTGAACCGCCAGGCATCTTCGCCACCGGCCCTCCCAGCAGCCCGAGCCGCCGCGGCGGGCGAGGCGCAGCACCGGGGCCGGAGAAGCCGCCTCTGCCGAGCGGAGCCCCGCGGGCCGGGGTAGGAGAGCGCCGGAGAGGCCGGCCTTTGTTCCGCGAGGAGCGAGCGCACCGTCGGGGATGCCGAGGGCCGGGGCCTCTGGGGAGCCGCGCTGCAGGGGAGGGCCGCCTGCCGAGGCCCGCTGGCCAGCGCCCCGGGCCCTCTGAAGCCCTTCCCGGGGAAACGCGCCTCCCCCCCTTTCTGCTTTTGCCTGGGACTGCCGCATTCCTGCAGAAGCGGTGGAATGTCCTACCTCCCGTCTCCGCGGAGCCTTTCCCGGGGGAAGTTGATGCCTTCCTCGAACGTGGCTTAAGTTAACTAGGGGGGAATGCAAATCGCGGCCTTCCAGTTATTTTGGGATTTTATGAAATACAACTTTCTAATGTTTGCTATGGATTTATAAAAGCTGAACAGACAGCGGGTGCGATGGTCCTTTGTGCTGCTTCTGCTCCCCGTTTGTTCTGAGATTGTGTTCTTTTAAAGTATGGGCAAGCCATTAAGCAGACCTGACTGTTTACGGCAGAGTCCTGCTTGTTTGGGGAAAGGAGAGGATGAAGATGGGTATATAGAAGACTGTTACATCCCTCAGAGGTCCATCTATGACACCATGAGAATAAATGAGCAAATCGATCAGGGGTCCAAGCTTAATCAGCCTTCAAAGAGCACGCTAGAGAAAGGGGACAGCAGTACCATTTCCAGCAATGGGACTCTAGGGCCCCCCAGTGCTCTAGAACCCAAAGTATCAGAGAGCAAAAAGTTAGATGAAAGAGTAATTTTTGATGCTTTGAAACTTAGCAGCGATGTCTCCAAGTCAGCCCCAGCGCCCCCAAGGCGGCGGCCCAACTTGGAGAAAAAGGAGAATATCAATAGGCGCTCATGGAAGTCATTTATGCCACCAAATTTCCCCGACTTTGCTGAGCGAATTGAAGCCTCCTTGAGCGAAGTCTCTGAAGCTGCTGCTTCTGACCCATCCTTGCAAGGGAAGCCGGCCCCTCTCCCTGGGGCTGAGCGTTCCAGTCCCTCGGATCCCCGGGAATCCCTGTCAGAGCCGCTGACCATGGAGCACGTGCCCAAGCCCTCCGCTGCCCCAGAAATTCAGGAAGTGACACCACCAAGTGAAGCCCTTTGCGCGTCTTCTCAGGATGAGTGTCAGCCCCTTCTGGAACCAGAAGACATGATGGCCAGTTTGACGGGGGGCAGGAGGAAGGAGCATCGTCTCGTGAGCGCAACGTGGCCCAGGGTGATGAAAAACGCCATCAAAGCCACGGGCCTCAGGGGGAACCATGACACCTTGGAGGCTGACGATACTGACTGTGTTGTAGAAACGGTGCCCCTGTCTCCCTGTCTGAGCGAAGAGCTCCTGGATCCAGGAATGGGGATTCTCCTCACCCCTAGTCTCCGGGAGAAGACAGAGTCAGAGTTGAGATTTGAAGAGGATGAGCGATTGATCATGATGGAAGCTGAGGGGTGGGAGGAAGGCTCACTGTCAGAAGAGGGGAAAGCTGCTGAGAAAACAAACCGCTGCTTGACAGGTATTTCTGAAGAAGGGGGACAATTATGTGCTCCATCCATGGCCGTTGGAGAAGCTGCGGAGAGGCTTGCTGGTGTCCAAGGGACCTATAACCACCCATTGCACCAGCAAGAACTCTGGGATGACTCAGAGCCGCAGGCTGCAAGCTCTGTTCTGGTTCCCCAGGAAACATATCAAGACTTAAACACTGTTCTTGCCGAGGGTGATGGGGCTTGCAATGCTGAAGCTATAACAGTCCAACTGGAAGAGGAAGAATTTGCCTCTGGTTTGGAAGCCTGCGTCAGTCCTCCTGCGCCGGAGCAATTTTCCGACACGGATTCTGTACAGATGTTCCTTGAACTAGAAAAGCTTTGCATGAATGAAGAGGAGAAAGATGGGGGGGCTCCAGTTGATTTTGAGGTGCAAGCTGTTAGTTTTTCTTCAGAAGGGCTGGACCTACTGAAGAATTTGGAGTTGCCCTCCGAGTCTGTGGCAAAACCTTTCCAACACTTGGCTCACCACGAAATCAGTGTGGCGGACTCAGCCATGGTGTCTGATCTAGAGGATTTTGATGCCACATCTGGTTCTCAAGTAGCAAGTGCAACAGAGCCCACGCTTTCAGAATCTCTTTCCGAACAGGACACTTCTGGCGACTCAGAGAAAGGGATACTTGCCAATCTTGCAGTTGCAAAAGATGATGAATCGCAATATTCATTCACATCTTCAGTTACTCTGGTAGGAGAGAACGGAGCAGGACTGTTGACCACCGATGAAGTGGCAAAAAGCCACAAGGCCGAAGGCCAGTTGGACTTCGTATTGGGAGAGTCTGTGGTTTCAGTTCACGTTTCTTGCTGTAGAGCACAACCTCCCTGCATCCATGTTTTTACAGTAGCTGAGGCGGAAATGCCTCCTCTGTTCTGCAGGACAGAGAGGACATCTCTGGGCCATGATCAGTTTGCTACAATTGCTGAGGATCTGGACTCTCAGCCAGATTTTGATTTGATTAAAGGCGTGATGAGCCCTGAGGAAAAGGAGCTGCATACTTGTTATGAGCTGAACCCTTCAGAAAAGACGGACTTTTCAAATTGGGATGTCCCTGAATTGGGTTCCGAGGATGAAGCTGTAGAGCTAGACAAAGAGAACGCTCAGTATGCAGCCCACGCTGAGGAAACAGAGTGGGGAGAGAACTTCTGGGTACCTTTACCAAGTGATTCTGAAGTAATACGGGGCTCTGGGGAGTCCATAGGACACACAGGGTCCTCTGACAACCTGAAGGACGTTGACACTAGCAGTAGTTGGCAGCTTCAGCTCTTAGCATGGCCAGTAGGCAGTGGAGAAATGGTAGCGAGTGCTACCTTTCTTCAAGAGGAAGAGCCGAAGATGGCTGAGCAGATAACAGTCAGCCCAGCAGTGGGGGGAAACTTCCTGGAGCCTGGGATCCTGGAGTTGCTTTTTGGGCAGAGCGGGAGTAGTGAGGAAACAGGGGAAGGGAAAAGTGATGCCAAGTTTGTAGGTGCAGACTCCTGCCCATCAGCTCTTGTGGATTGCTTATGTGATGCACAACCTAGTGTCGAAGACTTTGCATGCAGGCTAGAAGAGGAAGCTGCTTCTGTCCGTCCTTTGCCTGGTGATGAGGATGCCGATGCCCTTCCGGACACGATAGAGGATCTTGCCAGCATTGTAATGGGTCCCTGCACCACTGATACAGAAGTTCTCACATGGTCATCCTTGTCAGGTTCACTCACCTCAATCCTAGCTCTAGATCAATCTGTTGAAGATGCTCCTAGTTTGTCAAGGAACAGGGAAGTTTGTGATGGAGATGGCCCTGAAGCAGCCACTTGGGCGTGCGACATCCAGGCGCTAATACCAGCATTACGGACTGCAGGAGAGAGCTCCTCTGTTCCCATGCCACTCTGCCCCATTCAATTTCCAAGCAAAGAGGAACTGCCCATTCAGGAAGATTGGACCACGATAGCCAGTTCCTCAGAGGAATCCATTCAGGAGATCCAAGGGGTGGATGAGACCCTTTTGCCATTTAATGTAAGTCTTGAAGCTGCAGAGCATCTTTCACGGTGGGAAAGTGGCCTTCTGTTCCTGGCATCCGAAGCCTCAGGGGAGATCCCACACAGCCCAGCTCAGCTGGAAGAGGAGCAGACCTTGGCCGTGTGGGAGGAGGTGGAGAGGCTTCCTTCCTTCTCCACTGCTGCTGAACAGCCCCCTGCTGGAACCAGTGAATTGGCTCCAGATAACAAGGTATTTGTTTCCTAGTTACTCACTCACTGTTCTGTCTGATATTAAATCACTTTATATGGAGTTGAGGAGGAACTGAGGAGTTAATCCATAGTTGACTGACTGACTGATTGATATCATTTATCAGGGACAAAGAATGCCTGTTTAACTCCTCTGTCCTACTAAAGCTGGAGATCTCCTTCCCTTTGAATGGGAGTTGGGTTTTGTAGTCAGGCTGAATGGCCTTGGGAGTTGGGTGGCTTGAGGCTTCTGTAAAATATTTGTTTAAGGAGCAAATTATGTATTTTCTGCAGAACACTTGTGATTGAGCATGCGTAACTGCAGAGGTAGTAGCTGAAAAAATGGGTTGCTAAGAGCGGAATGATGTAAGGCAAATTAAGCTTTTGCATAGAAGTTTAAATAATAAAGGCAGCCCCTTTATTCATGGAAAAGGAGAGAAGCAACTGGAAATACTTTCTTAAATCTTTTAAAATCTTTATATCATAACAGCTGGGGAAAGGAATGATTTTTGTGTAAAGTCTATTTGCATCAATACGACTTCTATAACATCATTTTTATTCCTGTGGATACTGGCTTTGACAGTTATCAGCCAAGCTAAGCTAGTTTCATAACCATCCTGAGTTTTTTGTTTTTCTTGTGTTGAAACTGGCTTGGATGCAATTTCTCCTGCTTGAAATGGCTGCGCATTTCCAAAAAAATAAAACCAACCAGAAGTTTGAGAAACTCTCTTGAAGGGGTGCTTAGTCCAAATGTGGAGAACGGTGTCCCAGCTCTGGGCTGCGTTTGACTGAGTTGGTGTCCGTTACAACATTGTGCAGCCAAGATGTCCAAGTCCAGCCTGTAATTAGGAAACAAGAGGAGCCCCAGGCCAGCCCAGCGGATGTGGATTATTAGTCAGGTTCCGTTACAGTCTGTTCAAAAGGGGAAGGAGGAGCCAGTTACTGGATACGAGAAACGCTTCGTCTCCCAGTGTCCCAAATTGGGAGAGATCTTTGCACAAGAGGCAGACAGTTTGGGAGCTTGTGGGAAATGTTCCGTGTTGACGTGGCTGATCTGGTGTTTCTGCGGGAGAGACGAGAAGCCCCAAGTCACTTGGCCAGAGGAGAAAGCTGTGTGGATGGGAACAGGTTTAATTCAAGGTCATTGCGTGTTTACGTTGTGGTCCCCCCCCCCTGTTTATTTCTAGCCTCCCAAGGCTTATGGAGCTTTATTGTAGTTGCCACAATAATTTCAGTTACACTCAGAGATAATAATTTGCCTGATGCCAACCTGCCTGAACAAGATTTTGGTTTTGGGTCCTGCAGGTTGGAATGAAGCAAGGTGATCAAACTCTGCATTGCTTCAACGCCTTGTCCAAAGTCTGAGGTCTGTGTCCACATGTGGCCTCCTGTGAAAAAGAGGCTTAATGACACCATGGTCCCCCCAACTGCTTCGTTTTCAGCCTCTTCCTTCCATCTGTCTGTATCAAAGACAAGCTTGTAACTCCATTCAGGATGGAGGTGGTGACCCAACACTCTGGAATTTTCTGCGCGTTCTGTATTTGAAACACCAAGCTGTGCTTCCAAGTATTTTCTGTTGAGGCGGTTGTTAAATTTGATTTGCATGTTTAAACTTCCCCACTGAACCTGCCTGCTTTGTGGATCATTCCCACCCAAACCCAGCAGCTGTTCCTGGTTTCAACCAGGGGTCGGATTGGGCTGGTGGGTGTTCTGCTTGGCCCAAGTGAAATGCTTCAGAGTCCCCTCTTGTTTAAAAATAAGTTTGCATTTGAGATCATCCTGAAGTGCGGAGGAAGAAGTGGCGGCCTGTGCCCGGCTTATCAATCCAGTGCTCTTGCAGGGGACCAGTCCACGTACATTAGACATGATGTACAATGTGGAATAAGCCGTCCCCGCAGAAGAGGCTGCCCTTGCATCGTCATCAACCCTTCTAGCTGCAGAATAGCTCTATGGCTCTGGGCAGCACCGTCATTTAACATCTTGGCATGTTCCCATTTCTGGAGACAAACTGCTGAATGCTATAAGTCAGGGATAATTCCTTTTCTTTTCCATGGACAGCCCTGAAAGCATCCTGGTTGCTCACTAGGTCTGCCGCAAAACTTGGCCCTTTACCGCTGCCCGCTTGGACGTCATATTGTTTCCAAGGAGCTGCCAAATGCTCAGCTGACTTGCGCTCCAGTTTGATTTGAGAAATCTCTCGGCCCTGCCTCTGAGCACAGACCTGCTTTCGATCAGAAGCTCGGCCACAGTCCCTTTCATGCAGAGCATCTTGGCTTAGCCCCCCCCCCCCGCAGATTCTGAATCCTGGGGGGTCCTCCGGTCCTTGCTGACCTTGCAGGGCTAGGTGGACCAGCGGCCTGGCTGCATTTCAGGCAGCCTTGTGGGATCTCACTTTCCGCCCCTCTTCCTTCAGGGGGTTCAGGGCAAGCGCTGTGGGGCTTCCCCTGCCTTCCCAACAGCCTTGTGAGGGAGGGGGCTGCTGAAAAGGGGGGCTGCTTGCCCAGCAGGCTTAAACCTCAGGATGGCTTGGGCAGTTTGCGGGTCCTCCAAGTGCCGTCCTGGGACCAGCCCAGGGCCACTCCGCTTTTCGTTGGTGTATTTTGTTAAATTTAGAGGCTGCTCGGACAGCTCTGGGCAGCTTACACTTTACAATGAAGAACAAAAAGGAGAAATCATTAAAAATCATGTTTAAGAGCAGAAATTGCAAAACCATGTAAAAAAATTCATTTTGACTGAGGACAGCCCTGGAGTCCCACCTTTGCAGCGGGGAGAAACGGGTATTAGGAAATTGGGAGGGGGGAGAAGATGCTGTTGGGGATCTAATCCTGGAAGGAAGGTCTGCAGTTTGAGTTGCAAGTGCCACAGACCTTAATACGGTGCACTTCTGTACTGGCATATGTTGTTGTGATCATTTTGAAAGGCCACATATTTTTGTAGGACAAAAATCCGGAGGAGCTTGGTGACACCTTTTCAGACTAACCCATTTTATTAAAAGGCAGGAGCTTTCGTGAGCTACATCTCACTTCATCCATGCAATGGCTCAACTGAGTAGGATTTAAATTGGGGTGAGGGGTGGGGGTGGAGGGCCTGAAGACAGGGTGGTTATGCAGATGCAGGTTACGTGTGAGGCAGAGTGCAAGCACCTTATCAGTTAACAATTGTGATGTGTTAAAAACCCATTGTGTTTGTGGAGACCTTCTGAGATAGCCCAGAACCTTTTGAGGTATGTAAGTTCAGCAATCTCTCCCTGAATGACGCTGTTAAAATCTTGTTTTTCCAAAATGGTCATTCTGTCCTTGTTTCGAGACCTGCTGTCATTGCAGGACAGTGTAGGCGGATAAAGCCCTGGAAATACTGTGTGAGGATGGAGTAGCAGATCAGCAGATCAGCGTTTGTGGTGTCATCCGCAGTGGAGTAGATCACAGGGCCGTCTTATTATTGGTTGGGTGGGACGGAAAGAACCCAACAGTGAGGTTTCCCAGCTTATGCTTCCCCTGATCTTGCCCCACCCAGGAGAACGGCTGAAGCTTCCCACTCCTCCACAAACAGGGTTTCAAAGGAGGGATTTTGGAATGGAGCTGGTAACTACACAAGGTCAGGTGGGGGCAGGGAAGGCAGTTTTACTTAGATACTTATTTCAGGTGCTTTTATGCCCCTTCAGTCAAAAGAATCCGAGAAGCATGGAAATGTGGACCACAGAAAGAGGGCTAACTTTGGGAGAATGGCCATCGGCTCGTGGGGATGCAGAGGAGAACGGATGGCCCAAGGACCAAAAGCAGCCAAGTCATAAAGACGTGGCCAGAATGATACTTCAGATTCCTTCGGGCCGGCTCGCCACTCAGCCCCTGCATCTCTTCCGCTGCTGTGTTTTTAATCTCAGTGCCACAAAGACCGTTTAAGGTCAATGGGAGATGTTTGCACTGGATGCAAGAGTGGGGTGGAAGTGATTGGAGGAGGGACGTGGCCGGGAAAAGCTTGGGTGGCAGCTGGATAAATTGTGTTCACGCCGTGGGAGAGGAAGCGGTGGCTTTTGGCTCCATTGTTCAGCATCCGAGGGCCAACGATGGCGCGTCAGCGACTGCCCCTTGATCGTTCAGCGGGCCATGCCTATGAAGGAGGCCTCTTGGGGAGGGTGGCTCTGGGCAGAGATTTATCCTCAGGGCTGCCTTTCCCTTTCACTGAGGGGCTGCCAGGAGGGCATTCAAACTCTTTGCTCAGAGGGGCTGGTATCGCCCCTGCCCTCCGCCTCCCTGGCTTTCGGACGTGGAGTCCCTGGAGGGCCAGTCTCGGGCTGCTGAACCCCAGCTCCTGCTTGGTGTGTGCTGCGTGGGGCCGGGGTATGGGCCGGCCATCAAGGCCGTTCCCATGGCTGAGAAGGCGGGCACAGCCAGCAGTGGCCCAGGGGCTGTTGAGGAGGGGCGTATTATGGATATTTTGGACACCGCCCAGAGTCCTTTGGGATTTGGGCAATCAGTAAATAAGTAAGTAAGTAAGTAAGTTCCTTGCTGGTGGACACCCCCAGGCGTCCTTGCCGCTTTTCTTCAGCGCTTCTCGTTCCTCTGCCACCTGGGTCAGCAGCTCCTCCAGATCTCTTGGAGAAGATGCTGGTCTGGCCAAACAGGTCGTCTGCTGGCTCTGGGGGTAAACCTTGTGCCCCTCCTGCCTTCGTGGAGGCTTCTCACTTTACCGTTAGGGCACCCAGATTGCTTTCTACTGCCGTGTGTGTGTGTGCATTTGTGTTTTCTTTTATTGTTGGTTTAACCTGCAGTTCTTAGGCTTTAAATTAAGAGTTGCCTGGCTGACTAAAAGGCCACCTGTTAGGCATAAATATTTTCAGAAATTAAAGGAAGCATTTGATGCAAATTAAATGCAGAACAGCCACAATAAATCAGGAAAAGTAGAGGGGGGCACACAGGCAGTACCCAGGCTGGCTGCAGGCTTGTGATACTGTCAGTCGTCCAAGGCAGACCAGGCTAGGAAACGAAAGTCATGCACGCTAATTCTACTTTCGTTATAAGGTCACAGCAACAGAATCGTGCAAGTCCAAATGCGCTCCCCCCCCCCCCCCCGCCGTTACCTTCATGAGAACTAGGGAGGGTCTTCTCTGAGACGCTTACTCAGGTTACGGTTCTGGCCCGGACTCGGATTCCTTTTCTCTGACTGTTGTCTTGGTTGCGGCTCTTCCTCCCGTTCCTCAAGGTTATTCCTCGGGCCCACTTCAGAAACTGACCACGCGTGTGAATGAACTTGTGCACAAGCAGCCGCAGCAGGGTTTCCTTTGCCGCTGGGGTCCCTCTGGGACAATCGCGTGCTTGTCTGAGTTGGCCCGTTTGGGCCTGGAGCGGCCTTTTCCAGGGACGCTTTGGGACAGCCATTGCAAAACTGGCTTCTACCAGGGATCCTGGAGCACAGTGCCACAATGCCCCGAGAGAATTCCCCTCCTCAGCTTGGAAAGGCTGCTTCAGGGTGGTGGTGGCGCCCTTGGGGGGTTGTCCAGGTGGGGGGGGGGCTCACCTACATTTACTCTGTGGCTTGTGGGACAGTCTTCCTCCTCCCGGTGCGTCCAAGTCCCAGCTGCTAGCTACGACGACAGGATAGAATTTAGCCACGTTTTGCCATTCATGTCAGATTTCCTGCTGATCCCTCCACGGAACTGCCTTTTGGGTAGAAATTTGATGACCTTCACGGTGTCCTCAATTCAGAGGGTTTGGTTTCATTCTCCTTCTCCCCCGGCCACTGGTGCTCCTGCAGCCTTGCCTCTTGGGGAAAGGGCTGTTCTTGCCTGTCGCCGTGTCCCCACGCGAGCGAGCCAGCCGTTGCTCTTTTTCCTCATCCCACACAGGGCCGTGGCCTCAGGCAGCCGCTTCCGCTGGCATTTGCCATCCATCCATCGGGCATTTGTGAGGAGGAGGAGGAGGAACAGCAGCAGGGGGCGGTAGTGGGTGGCTTCCCGGAGCTTCAGAGAGCTCCGCTTATTTTCCCCCTGCCTTCTCCATTCCCTTCCTTCCCAAATTGTTTGGCTTTTTCTCATGTGGGAAGAACGTGGAGAAGAAATCCAGTTGACATGATTCAAGCTACAGACAATTCCACCTGGATGACTGAGAACCTTCATAGACAACTTGGAGAAGAGCTCAGTAGTGCATCTCTGGCTTTTGACAAACTGATACGTGTATAACATCTGGAAGTGTGGGCAGCAGGATGTGTGAATCTATTGTGAAGTTGGAGTGGGTATTACCGAATCTCTAGCGAGTTGGGGGGTAATACTTGTGTAGAGTAATGAAGTAGCGTAGAACAGGAAACTCACCTGTTTTTTGGGGGGCTCGTATAGTAGAACTGGAGCTCCTGTTGTTGTTATGTGACAGATTCTTTTGGATTCAACCGAGAGGGCACGGCTTTTGGATCTGTTGATGTTGGTTCGCAGACCACAGATGAAAGTTTAACTGCTGGAGGGAGAAAATGCATGGCCAGCAGCTTCCACAGATGCTGGTCGGTTGTGTAGTTTAATGGTAGAATGTTGGATTTAGACCCAGGAGATCTGGATTCAAACTCTTCCATAGCCAGGAAGTTCACTTGAGGCAGAATCTCCCTGCTACTCTTTAAAAAATCTTGTAGGACTGTTTAAGGATGAAATCAGCAGCCAGGGAAAGAGTACTTAGACACGTAAAGTGTTGGTGAAGACTTTTAATGGGATTCCTTTGCCTTCTTCCCCCTGCCCGCCTGCTCAGCAATTCCAGAAGGAGCAGGTTGACCCCCTCCAGTTAAAGCTGCAGCAAGTCAATGGACTGGGACAGGGGCTTGTCCAGAGCGCAGGGAAGAACTGCGATGTCCAGGGCTTGGAGCATGACATGGAAGAGATCAACACCCGGTGGAATTCCCTCAGCAAAAAGGTAAGCGCTGCTGGTAAAAGGCCTGTTGACGTGAGCAGTGGATGTCCCAGGGATGGCATCCCCAGGTCTGGGCTGACCTCCAGATGCAGCCGAATCCCAGGATGGAAACGGGCAGGATTCAGTCGGTGAATGGCCTGCAGAGGGTCGCTGGGGCGTAATGGAGCTGCTTGCATAGCAGTAACTGTGCAGCTGTCGAGAGTCCTTGTCTGCGAAGAGGAAGGCTGGGTCTGGGTCTGGGCCTTTCTGCGCTATGAGGGTTCCATTTGCAAGTGTGAAGGGGCACTCTGGGTCTGTTGGTCGGGAGCACCTGGGCATAAATGCTGATAAATCCTGAGCAGGAGCCGAGAACCGAGCCTCCCTTTCTCTGCCTGGCTGCATCCCTGTTCTGGATGCAGGGGACTAGCAGGCGGGTCCTCCTCCAGAGACGGTCTGCAGGGTGCAATTCTGAGTGCTGTCTGGACAAGCTATTAAAAAAAAAAGGATTTCCTGCCCCCAGGAGCCTACGATGTATACATTGGGAAGGGGGTTGTCAAGCAAAAAAGAGAGGGGAGGGGAGGGGAGGGGCACCCTAACCAGGAAAAAAGTAAACAAATGAAATCCTGTTTAACTGGGTGCCTTGGCTTCCTCTTCACAAAAGGAAAACGCTCTCCTACCTCACAGGGTGAGCGTGAGGATGAAAGTAACTTGAGGAACTGTTTTGGGCTGAAAGAGGCCCCTCGGCCCCTCACCACCGGGGCAGTGACGGGGGTGCTGGTTTGTCCAAACGTAGGTGGCGCAGAGGATCGCCCAACTGCAGGAAGCCCTGCTGCACTGCGGGAAGTTCCAGGACGCCCTGGAGCCTCTGCTCAGCTGGCTGGCCGACACAGAGGAGCTCATCTCCAGCCAGAAGCCGCCATCGGCCGAGTACAAAGTTGTGAAGGCTCAGATCCAGGAGCAAAAGGTGAGCAGGAGCCGCAGGGGGGAGCGGGCTGGCCCCGAGCTCCACCGGTCAGTAGGGAACGCTTCCACTCGGGGCAGTGACTTTAGGGTACGCAGGAGGGGGCGTTGCCGTGGTGAGAATGGAGGCTTCAGAATACAGATGGGCAGCAGCTGGGGAGCCCATCTAAGGCAACGCGACTCTGGTGGTCGGAGGAGAATGTGAGTTTAGTCATTGGCATCCACATTCCTTGCAGCTGGGATAGTTGGCAGAAGGGGAATTCCTGGAAAAATGGGCGTGGCGGTAGTGATGTTTATATGGCCAGTGACCAGCAAAATTTAAAAACATACAACATGAAAGTAAAATAAAATGGGTGAGATAAAATATCGACATAACAAGGAGTCTCTGTAATAAAAGTATAACATAAGCTACTATGATGATACGTTAATTAACTGTGCAAGTGTAAGGAATTGGTTAACGCTTCTTCTCTTGACTTTCTGCAAAGTTGCTGCAACGTCTCCTGGATGATCGGAAAGCGACTGTCGAGATGATCCAAGCGGAGGGTGGGAGAATAGCTCAGTCAGCCGAGCCAGCAGACCGGGAGAAGATTGTTGGCCAGTTGGACGGCCTCGGAAGCCGCTGGGCAGGCCTTCTCAGCAGAGCTTCAGCCAGGTGGGCCACGACGGTCTGCCGTTGCTTGGGCCAGAAATGAGAGACGCCGTCTGCTGCTGCTGGTCATCCTAAGCAGCATGCCTGGATTTTATTTTTCTCCTGTTTTCTCTGCCATTTCGTAATGCACGACCTCTGCACAGCTCTTGAGAAATGTGCAAGGATGCTGCGAAACACATTCCTTCAAACTTAATGTTCAGCAGAATCTCCTTGGATTTCTTGGCCCTTCCCACACAGTGAAATGTTGCAACTGAGTGTAGTTAGTGAGACTAAAGCACGCTTTTTTAAAATAGTTGTTCTGGTTACTTCAGTGGGACTGTGCAGAAGAACTTCTCAGTGGATTTTGACCTGGGGGGAGAGCCACTTGGGTTCCGCTGTACTCTGCCATCTTTCATGCTACTCAGAATTTGTCATCTCAGTTTGTGCCTGGTTTTGCTTTGCCCTGGAGGTGGGATCTTTCTCCTGGATGCTACTTGGTATCAAAACATAACAAAATACCTCCTTGCTTGTTATGGGGAACAGAGATTAATCCTGGAAAGCAACCTGGAGAGAAAAGATTGAAGGACCCCTTTCCTTCTAGAGAACTCCCACATTTCTTTTCTCCCTTCCTAGAAAGGGAGATGAAAAGCTCCCAAGACAGCTCTGGTGTGGAACAGATCTGTAGAATCCAGAGGAAAGTTCGCACACTACCCACTCCAGGGGCTCCAGAGAGACCCACTCAGTGCAACATCTGCAGAAAGGGCCTTTCAGCAGATCGTGCCAGCTGTGTCCCCTGGCACTGTTCTCGCATTTCCTAGCAAGGTTTAAGCCGCGTGCAGGACAAAGAGTTACTGTATACTGTATGTGTCTTTCTGTTTAGTTCACACAACAGTCTTGTCTTGACTTTTGCACAATATATCTGTGATGTAGTCACAGGCAAGCAGCATGACACCAGACAAGCCTGTTACTAAAACAAGAGACAGGTGCAAATTGTTGCCCCGGCCCGAAAGGGCGATCCCTTTGCTTTACGTTGTGTGGAGGTGCAAGAAACAGAACCTCGATTTTGCTATAAATAGGTCTTGCATTTCATTCACAGCAGTCGCTGGCTTCTTTAACTTTTCTACAATAATCCAATTTATTCTTGGAAATACCTTCCTGCATTTTCTTGCCTACCCACCCAGCCAAGAGGTCTGATAATATTGACCCATAAAGTAATCTAACGGGCCGGTGGAGACGTGAAGTACAAAATCTCCCAGGAGTTTGAAACAGTCATTCCTAAGAATCCAGCCCTGTGTCGGAAGCTGCGATGTGGCCTGGCGCACCAGGGCAGGGTGTCTGAGGGCTGCCAAGCCATGAATTCTTTCACTCAGTCCCCCCACACACACACACACACAGCCCCTGGCGCCCTCCACATGGATTGGACTTCGAACATGCTGGCCAGCTGTGCTGCCTCTGGATGTGGGAATTAGAATCCAGCCCCTCTGGGGGGTCCCAGGGTAGGGAGGGGCTGCAGCCTCCCTCCCCCAGAGGGACAGCTTCCCACTTGCCTGATTGCTCGGCTCGCCCTTCGCTGTCGCTTTTCCAACTCTGCAGCGCCAGTTTCTGGAAGGACCAAGCAAACAGAATTGAATGTAGCATTTCATCTCTCGGATCTGCGTAAAGGTTACAACGATGGCAGTTTTATTTTCTCCAGTGGAGAATTTGCCTTTGTCATAGCTTCCTGCATAACACTGGTTTGCGGTTATCCACCGTGATGCCACAATCGCTCACCTGGGGAGCTGTGGCCAATTTGGGTCCCAGCAGTCTGCGTGTGGTTAAGATTCGCAACTCCAGCGGGGATGCCCTTAATTAGAATGGCCTTTGTTAACCCAGATACCTAGTTTGGAGCGGGAGTCTCTTTGGGAGTCTTTGTACCCTGAATAATTTTGCTGTCCTCCTCCAACTCAGCGGTTTCACAGCTAACTACTAACCCCAGATAATTTCCCACAGTGACCCACCCTCTTTCAGATACAGTTACTTCAGAACCCTTCCCTCTAATGTCGGTTCCCAGGCTCCATTTCCTGCTCTTTAACCGTTTCCTGCCTCTTGTCCTACAATTCCTTTTGTCCTTTTGTCTACTCTGTTGGCCAGGTTGCAGCAGTTCTTCCCAACTCCAGAAGAGGGGGGAGCAAAATGTCTTGTTCTGCATGCCGAACATAGGGCTGGCAACGTGGGGTCCCTGGGCATTGCTTCCATCTCCTTTGGTGCCCACCAGAAGCCTTGTCCCGTTGTCCTTCATGTTTTAATTCTTTTAATTGAAAGAGTAAAAATAGGACGCTACTACTTCTAGCATCAGCAGGATGCTTGAAAATGTGGAGGGCCGCAGTCCAAGGCCCGGTTTGGAAGTGCGCTCAGCTGCCCAGCAAAAGGACATGGGGAGGGGGGGAGGGGGCAGTGAGGAGGAACCACTGGTCAGGGAGGGTTTTGTGACCCGATACCCTCCCCATTGCAGAATTATGTAAACGGAGGGCATCCACCCCGAGGCAGCCATCGTGTGAGAGAGATCCTAAAGGTCTCACATGTGTGAGAATTCTGCATGTGCTCATCAGCTCCAGAAGTAGGGTATCCCTGGCTTAATACATCTATCTTTAATTATGCTTTCCCCTAGGATATCCAGGTGCCGGCCCTTCAAAGTAGGCCAGGTCAGGGAACAGACACCACAAGGACTGCTAGACTCTGCTTTAGTGTTACAGGATATAACAACAGAATCTCGAAAGGCTGTCGGACTATCCCTCTGTCCCCTCTTATACGGAACAGAATCAAGGCAGGGTTATCTTGAGTTTCCTTCTCACCGTTGTTGTTTATTTAACAGTTCTGGCATTCAAGGCTATCTCCATACTCCTCTATACCAGGAGAGATATTAATCTAACTTGCCTGTAATTTTCTAGCTCCTCCTAAGGTCTTTTTTTTCCCTTCATCCCCTGATAAGGACACTGAATGGAATGATTTCAGCAATTTCACATTTGAGTTGTTTACAAATTCTCAGATGAATGCCATGAACATCTGGCAGCTGGTGGCTTTTTGATTTGTTTCATCCATATGTAATTCAATTTTTGATTCATCCTTTCCCTGAATGATTAACACCAGTGTTGATGTTTTTGGTCATCGGCATTTCCACAATGAAGACCAACAAAAAGATTCATTCTATTTCTCTGCGTTCTTCTCTCTCTTCCTTAAGGGTTACTGCGTGCCCTAACTCTCCAGCTTCTTCCATGGCTAATTTCTAAGGATATGTCTGAAAGATTTGTACCTGCCACCTCTAATTAAAGAGGTCTCACTGCTCAGACTGGAGTCAAGCTACGTGCTACACAGGAGAACTGGGATTAGATCAACTAAAACAGGGCAGAGATGGGGAAGGAAGACACCATATAATCTATATTAGTAGGGCTTTTTTTTCTAGGA
The DNA here is from genome assembly GCA_023362775.1 of Charina bottae. Classification (NCBI taxonomy): domain Eukaryota; kingdom Metazoa; phylum Chordata; class Lepidosauria; order Squamata; family Charinaidae; genus Charina; species Charina bottae. Next base: position 3,642,087 of record JALMGJ010000013.1, on the reverse strand, counting down.
CTTCCGGGATTTTGCAGTTTCCATCTGCTTCAATATTGCAAGAAATTGTGCCACCCATTTGCACTAATCATGTTCACAGGGTCCTTCAAGGGTGAAAAGTGTCTGAAGGGCTTCATGCCCCTTCCAGGGCCGGGGAGAACTCAGATTGGAATTAGGATTAACCTGCAGTCTTTGCACTGATTTCTTGATCAAATTTGCTTCTCTAAGGTTGATATTAGTTGCAAAATAAGAGATTCTTAAGTAATCTGGCTCTCCTTTCAAGCTTGCATTATATGTTTATGTGTGCTTTGGAATTTGGGAATCCGTGGCTTACATTAAGCACTTTCTCTGGGCAACTCCTGAAAGACACACCAACTGTCAGACAGAGGTTTAGGCTGGCCGCCTTCCTTCAAAGAATTCAAGAATTCAATTCAAAGAATTCAAGAATTCAATTCAAAGAATTCAAGAATTCAAAGAATTCAAGAATTCAGTTCAAAGAATTCAAGAATTCAGTTCAAAGAATTCAAGAATTCAGTTCAAAGAATTCAATTCAAATTCCCTCCTTTGCTGGAGGGAAATTGTGTTACTTCCAAATCTGTTTATTTTCAGTGTATTGAAAGTGATTTATTTATTTGTAGTTTTTCACTGCAGTGGTGGCCCAATGAGGCTCCTGGTCTCCAACCTCTTAAGTTTTTAGAAATAATTCCGTATTTGTTCACTGTGAGAGGAAAAACAGTAGAGCAGCAAGACATTCGGTATTTCCCACAATTTAATCTGTTCTCCAGGTTCAGGTGTTGTGCTAGGCCAGAATGCACCATGGCTTAATGTGCTTTCCTGGCCAGATTAGGGAGCTGTAATGGGGCATAACAAGAAGATATGGAGCAGCTGTAATTGTTAAAGGTTAACCTGTGAATTAATTAATTAACCTCACTGGGAATCTGCTGTTGTCTCACAAACCTTGACTTTCCTTTCCACAGGCAGGGTCAGCTGGAGGAGATCCTGGTTTTGGCCAAGCAGTTCCACGAAACATCAGAGCCCATCTCTGACTGGTTGTCAGTGACGGAGAAGAAACTGGCCAATTCTGAGCCCATTGGGACTCAGACGGCCAAAATCCAGCAGCAGATTGCACGGCACAAGGTGGGCGAATGGTTGCCAAACAGTGGTGGGAGGGCACCAAGCACAGATTCTGTTGCTGTGGGGGAGATTCCTGGGTGAGGCCCAGGGGGTTTGTGAGAACAAACTTGATGCAGTGGTAAAAGGCTTGGAAGGCAAGATAGTTGGCTGGCCTTCAGTGCTTGGAGGCACATGCCCTAACAGTGTCACAACGAGGTGGACCTTTTACATTTGGTCTCCTAGATCAGCGGTCCCCAACCTTTCTGGCACCAGGGACCGGTGCGGAAGAAAAATTTTCCACAGACTGGGGGGCGGGGTTTGCAGGGGGAGCCAATTGCACGCACTGGGGGGTGGGGTTTGCAGGCGGGAGCCAATCGCGCGCACCGGGGCGGGGTTTGCGGGAGGGAGCCCCGCGGCCCACTCCCTAACAGGCTGTGGCCCACTAGTTGGGGACCCCTGTGTGACTGTTCAGCAAGCACAGAAGGTTCCAGGGCAGCTTTTCTTCAAGTCTGTTCTGTGGAATGCTGATGTTCCTTGGGCATTTGTAGGAATAATACGGTCATGTTGCCTGTTCTTCTCTCCTGCCATCACGTGATCTGAGCAAGATTTCACTGGAATGATTTGATGTGTCTCTCAACCGTGGCTGGGGCTCCTCAGGCAGAGAAGTCGCAGCATCCTGACTTGATCCGTGCAAACTTTTCCACAGCGCTGTTGAGCACTGCCTGTGGCTCCATTTGGTCAAGAGGTCCACGGCCAGGGAGGGGTCACTGAAGGGTGCCATCAAAGCCCTCAGGGGAGTCATGGGAGGGCAACACAGCCAGCCCCCTAGCTGGCCGTTCCATTTTCCAGGCATGCGCACCCCGTACACAGTGCCCATCAGCCCTACTGTGGCCCAGGGCCTAGCTCTCCCTTGCACATCTGGGCAGCAGCAGGCCCAGCACATCTGTATCCAAGGGGCAGGATCTGTGCTTGGGCCAGCACTTTGCCCTGGATGGCTCCTTGACAAAGACCACGGAGTGCTTGATCTGCTGGCCCTGCTACTCCTGGTGGTGGTGGTCCTTTTGGCTGCAGCTGGAAGGAAAAGCAGCCAAGGGCCTCAGCTGCCCCCCACACTCCCCCATCGAGCCAGGTGTGATGTCCTCGGACCATAGCCTCAGTAGCCCCACTTCCTCCTCCTTTTCTAAGAAACAGTTGTACATCTTTCCATAGATACCTACCTGCTGTCTAGCATGGGAATGTTGAAGAACTCATGGAGCATCATGCTTCTTAGCCGCCTCTACGTGGCGATGTGGTTGTGCGTGATTGGAGTTGTAGTCAGGCAGATCTCAGAGCATCTGCTGGGGAAAGCTGGTTGATACCTAGAATGGAGATTTGCAGATGAGTCTGACATCTGCATCCAGTGGAAGGGAATGTTAGAGAGAACTTGGCCTGGTTCAGGCATAATGCTAAGCCATAATGCAGTTGATTGATTGATTGATTGATTGATTGATTGATTGATTGGATTGATTTGCCTGGGTTAGTGTGGCCTCACCCATTTTTGCTGAGCATTAAAAACTCCCTGGGCTGCAATAGCTCATTCAACAGACCATGGTTTAAAATGCTGAATTGCTATCATTTGCAAACCAAGCTAGTAATTGCCATGTTCAAGCAGTTAAAAAAAAAGTTGTAGCATGTTCGTCTCAATACTTACCTGGTCCCCAGGATATGATAAAAAGAAAATCCATCATTTTTTTTGTTTCTTCGTTATGATTATAGCTGTTAATTTGATACTGTTATTTTAGTAAATTACATTTTTGCATCCGCACAATTTTCAGTCATATTCACTATTCAGTTGTGTTTTAATTTTCCCCCTTTATGTTTGTTCCATTTTCAACCATACATTTATTTGCTTGCTTGTTTTTCCCTCCTTTGTTCTTTCTCTTTCTCTTGACTCTCCTGGATTTCCAGGCACTAGAGGAGGAGATAGGCAGCCAGGCCACGGCGGTGACTCGGGTGGTCAGCATCGGGCACTCCCTGGCCTTGCTGAGCTGCCGTGCTGAGCAGGCCGCACTGGCCGAGAAGCTCGACCTGCTCGAGTCCCGGTACGCTGAGGCTTCTGACCGGTGCGGCCGGAAGGCTGCCCTCCTCGATCAGGCTTTGTCCAACGCCCGGCTCTTCGGGGAGGACGAGGTGGAGGTGCTCAACTGGTTGGCTGAGGCTGAGGACAAGCTCAGCTTGGTGTCCATCAAGGATTACACACAGGAGGTCCTGCAGCAGCAGCATTCTGGCCAGCTGGTATTGATCCGTCCTTCCCGTCTCCCATGATCGTGTTTATTTTGCTTCCCCACCCCTGTTGGTTTGAATCATTTCATTTTGACCTTCACCAAATCAGACATGTGGATGGATGGAGACAGTCCCTCAGGGACACAGGTTTCAATGTGGGCCCATGTGCTCCTGCAGACAAAGTCTTGTCACTGTCTTCTTGCAAAGAAGGGGGCACAGTTCAGTGGTTCAGCAAATGCTTTGCATATAAGATTTGTGGTGGGTGGAATTTTTTTAATTATTATTATTATTATCCCTGAGGTTCTGTTGCCCAATTCTAGCCCGATCCTTGGGTGGAGCTGCAGCTTCTGCAGCCCCTTCCTGTTATGGTCAGGCCTCTTGCTGTGGGGAGTGAAGGATAACTTTTGGCCCATTGCGGCTCTCATCCTTCGCAGCCATTCCTTCTGCAGAGAAGGAAAAGGCAGGTCTGCGGGTGGGGGTGGAGGGTGAAATCTGGCCCTGGTGACTGTTGCCTTGAGGGAGGAGCAGAAAAGAAGCCGGCAGGTAGGACCATCCCTAGGGAATAACCTTCTGTGCATTATAAGAGTAAGATACACTGTGAGAATAGGTGTCCCAGGATTTCTCACGTGGAGCAGCAATAAGCCAAGGGGTCATTCTGCTGGCAGGCTGGAGAGCAGAAGGAGCCATCCAGGCTGTGGGCGTCATGTCAGATTGACTACGTGGTAGCAGCATCAGGGGCAGGAGGAGGTCCAGGTGTTCCCTTCAGCCCTGCGCAAGCCTCCAGCCTTGGGCTGTCCCCTGAAGACCCTCCCGTCTGACCCAGGGAGCGGGCATCTTTCCTTGCTGCCTGCCCAGGGTATCTGCCTGGCCCCGGCTGCACCTGCTGCCCAGAGCCCTCCTGCACAGAAGACACACGCACCCCGGTCTCTTGGGCAGGCTTCGTCTGCCAGCGATGGGTGCTGATCCAGTCCGCCTGCTCTGATGGGAATTATCTTGCTTTATTTATGTATTAAAGGAACAGTCCATAAGGATAACAGAACAAGGATAAGCAACATTAAAAGACCCCAAATCACACACTTTGATCTTTCCCCAAGCCCTGAGATCTTTTCCAGGGAGGCTCCACTTTCTGAGAGTGTTTTTCCCCTGCCTTTCTTCCTAGGCTTTGAATGACGAGATTGTGAACCGCAAGAGGCACGTCGACCAGGCCATCAAGAACGGGCAGGCCCTCCTGAAACAAACCACAGGTAGGAGAGGAAACGTTGCCTGGCAACCGCTGCCCCTGCCTTGCCTGCTCCAGTCCGTACCTGCACCCAGTTCTTCTGCCCAGAGATACCACAACTGGGACTGTGCAGGAAGCACGTATCCTTGAAGAGCTCTGCAAAATAAAGAATTTGCAGTCCAAAAGTTTGCACGGATGGGGTGGTCAGGGAGTCAGGCCTTGTATGTCCAGCTTGAGGGCACCCTACTATAGCCTGGATCCACATTAGATGACTTTTTCAAGCCAAATGCTTGGTGATCTTTTGCAGGGGAAGAGGTGCTGCTCATCCAGGAGAAACTGGATGGCATCAAGACCCGCTACTCAGAAATCACCGCTGCCAGCTCAAAGGCTCTCCGGACGCTGGAGCAGGCACGGCAGCTGGCCACCAAGTTCCAGTCAGCACACGAAGAGTTGACGGGCTGGATGAGTCGGGTGGAAGAGGAGCTGATGTCTGGGGGAGGACACTCTCCCACCAGCGAGCAGATCCCTCAGTTCCAGCAGAGGCAGAAGGTAAGGGGCTTTGCAGGGAAGCCAAGTTCCAGGCCGGGTCAGAGATGGCCTGCGGCTGCCCTCCTCTTCCTGCCGCAAATAGGATACAGAGATTTTCCTTCCTGGCAGTAGGGAATTGAACTTCTGCTTCTCAGCGAAAAGCATCCCTCATTCTCAGCAGGAAGAGCAGTCGCCACGTTGCCTCTCCCCTTCCGAAGGCAGAAAGCAGAGCGCTGTCCTTGCACTGGGAATTGCTCTGAGGCAGCGTGAAGCCAGGTGTGGCCCAGCTTGATGGCCTGATCACAGAGAGTGGCCTTCTTCCCCCCAGGAACTCAAGAAAGAGGCGATGGAACACCAGCTTATCCTGGACACCGTGAACGAAGTGAGCCATGCCCTCCTTGAACTGGTGCCTTGGCGAGCCCGCGAAGGGTTAGATAAGCTGGTCTCAGACACCAACGAGCGGTATAAAGCGATCAGTGACACCATCAAGCAACGGGTGGCAGAGATAGATGCTGCCATCCAAAGGTCTCAGCAGGTAGGCTGGGAGTTCCTTGGAAACCCTTGGTGATGCGGACACAACTCTCGGGGTGCTTTACTCAAGCACAGGCCTTGGGTAGGTCTGTTTCCCCAATCACTCAAGCCAATCCTTAGAAACATGCATTGGTGCACAGTTCTCGCACCAGGGACCAAGACGTGTTTTTCACATGCTTCCTAGGGACAAGGGAAGCATTGGGGAGGGTGGTCCTCCTGGGGCAGGGGCATTATTTGAGAACTCTGTCGGTCTTGGTGCAGCGTGTTGAGGACCATGCTCCACACCTGGGCAGGATTTCCCTTTGGGGAGGTTTTGTGGGTTAAGGGATAAAATGTGTGGAGCAAAACAGTTTGAACCTTTGGGCCCCACGCACGCTGGGGCAGTAGAAGAGATGCTGGGGAGAGGCATGTAGCTTCCCGTCCTCTCCTAAAATAAGAGTTGGGTTTCTCATGGACAGACCAGACTGCAGTTATGTGGCTGGACCCCCCTGCTTTGTCCACTTTCATAAAATTTGCCCCAGCTCCATTTGTTCTGGGCAGCACCAGGCTGGAAGTCACTTGCGGCTTCTGCAGTACCGCCTTTCCCACCCCCCTGTGCCCCAGATGTCTGGCCCAGCAGATTTCAGGGGTCCCAGATGGGGAAGGCATATGCAGAGAGGGCTGCAGTATTCAAATCTGGCATGGCACCCTCCCTGTACCTGTCAGCAGTTCCCTAAAGAGTCCATGCCCTTTCCTGAGCCTGCAGAGAGCCAGGCAGTTCCAGGAAATGCACGCTGGCATTCAGGAGGCATTGAGGGGGTGGCGAAGGGGCAGTGACCGTTGCTGCCACCTGAACTCAAAAAGGTATTTTTTTGAGCCCTCCCCAGGTCCAGATACGTTGTACCCTGTGTGTGCAGCTTTGTCGATGCCCCGCCACAGCCGCCTTTGGCCAGTTAGTTCCCCCAGCTAACTGGGCTGCGCTCTCTTTTCTGACAGTACGAGCAGGCAGCCGATGCGGAGCTCGCCTGGGTTGCTGAGACCAGGCGGAAGTTGTTGGCGCTCGGCCCAATTCGGCTGGAGCAGGACCAGACCACCGCCCAGCTGCAGGTGCAGAAGGTAGGCAAAGGGGCAAAGACGGAGGCCGTCCAGCTTGGAAGATGGAGCAGAGTGGGGCCGGGCGGATGGGCGAGGAGAACAAGAGGCCGTGTTCAGGTCGGGGAGAGCAAAGGGAGGCTGCCTGGAGGAGACGGACTGGATGGAGGGGGAGGGGCAGGAGAGCTGGAGGCTGCCAGGACAGCGAAGGAGAGCCGTTAGGATCTCTTGAACCCTTGAGAGATGCCTTGGGCCCCGTTGTGTGGGAAGATACGATATGCATTTTAATAACCATCATCGTAATAATAATCATAATGGATAATGTATCTTTAGGTCAGTGTTCCTCAACCTTGGCAACTTTCAGCTGTGTGGACCTCAACCCCCGGAGCATGGCTGGCTGGGGAGTTCTGGGAGTTCAAGTCCACACAGCTTAAAGTTGCCAAGGTTGAGGAACCCTGCTTTCGGTAGTCAGGAGCACCCAGAAAGCCGTGTAGACAGAATGAGCACGCAGTGGTCAAGAACAGGCGGCGAGGGAGACCCAGCTCATGGCGCTTGTTTTATGCTTCCGATGTGCTAGCATTGTTTCCTTCCATGCAGGCCTTCTCCATTGACATCATTCGTCACAAAGATTCTGTGGATGAGCTGCTCAGCCAGCGAACTGAGATTTTGGGAACTTGTGGAGAGGAGCAGAAAGCCATGCTGCAGGTAGATCTTGGGGCCCGGGAGGAATTGAGGAAGGTCGAGCCCAGGGTGGTTGGGAAATCCAGCTTTTGAGGCTGCCCTCAATGGACACCCCGTTGACCTGCCCCGAACTCTGCCCCTGATCCACAGGAGAAGACCGAGTCTCTTCTGAAGCAGTACGAGGAGACCAGCCACCTCCACTCGGAGCGCTATGCGCGCCTGGAACGGGCCCAGGTGCTCGTCAACCAGTTCTGGGAGACCTACGAGGAGCTCAGCCCTTGGCTTGAGGAGACCCGGGTGCTGATTGGGCAGCTGCCCCCTCCAGCGATTGACCACGAGCACCTCAAGCAGCAGCAGGAAGACATGAGGGTAACTGTGCACAAGGGCTGTGTCCCTGCACATGCACGCCTTTGCGAAAGGCCGCGTTGAGTCTGCGCAGCTTGAAAATGGGCCCCTCGTTAACACAGCAGCTGCTCCTCGCCTTTGAGCAGTTCTGCTGGGTTGGAAGTTATGCCAGCGTTCGTTGGGAAAGGGACGGGCAAAAGGTGCCAGTCGGGATGGGGGAGAGGAGAGGAAAGGGCTCCTGGCCGATGCTGGCTTGCTAAGGAAACAGATTTGTTCCTCTCTGGGCTCCCTGGCTGAGCCTGCCGTGGGGTAGCAGCGTGGCGCTTCAGGCTGGCCGGGCACATTGCAGGGAACCGGGATGGGGTCTGTGCTGGATTAGTACCCTGCGTGAGCCAAACACTGCCTTATTCAGCCAACTGAGACTAAAACAATGCGTGGTTAGCACGATACACGACACAGATATTGTGCTCAAAGGTAGAATGAGAGGGTGGAGGTCTAACTTCCTTGCTAAATCCTGTATTCACAATATACTTGCATGCTGGGTTTCCCAGTTTGCTGAATTTGTTCTTGACTGAGGTTGGTATAGTTTGTGAAACTCAGAGCAAATTGCTGACTATATGTAGCAATGCTTTATGTTCTGGAGCCAGTGAATAGTTTGGGCTTTAAGTGCTACCTCTTTCTTGTCTTCTCTTCGTGCTCTTGGGGTCTCTGCATCCCAGAGCAGATGAAAGCGAAAGCTTTACCTTTTTCTTTACTTGACATTTTTTCCTTGTAGCAACTGAGGGAATCAATTGCTGAGCACAAGCCCCACATTGATAAGCTGCTGAAAATTGGCCCTCAGCTGAAGGAGCTGAACCCCGAAGAAGGGGCCATGGTGCAGGAGAAGTATCTTGCAGCAGAAGCCTCGTACTCCCGCATCAAGGAGGAGGTCCGCCAGCGGGCTCTTGCCCTCGATGAGGCCATCTCCCAGTCAACCCAGGTTCGGGAACGCGTCGCTGGCTTTCGAGGGCTTAGGACAGGGCAGGACTGGGGGGTGGGGGGGCATGGATTGGGATGTATTCTGCTGTAGCTCCAAAGAAGAGGCAGAATCAGCCGTGCATCTTTGGGGAGCCTGCAGCCTTCACAGTAGGGCTACACTTGCTAAAGCTGCTGCTTACTGTCAGAGGAAACCAGGGCCAGGAAACGTGCCTCTAATCTCTGGGCAAGAAAGTCAGAAGGGGGACCCGGAGGTAAGGAGACGATTCAGAAGCGACTAAGTGGTAAGGTCACCCTGGGCAAACGGCGGCCCTGTTTCAGGGCAGAATAGAATAGAATAGAATAGAATAGAATAGAATAGAATAGAATAGAATAGAATAGAATAGAATAATAACTTTATTGTCATCCCACAATACAAGTGCACAATAGAATGAAATTTCGTTGCACAGGGTGCTGTGTCTTGGCCTTTTGTGGATGGGCTGGGGGCAAAGTTGCTTCCTAGCCCCCCCCCCAACGAGCTTCTGCTGCCAGAGTAGGGGAGCATAGGACTGGGGGGACCATTTTCTCACCCTCTCGCAAGCCAAACTGCTCTGCCGGTTTCTCCAAGGGACGCCTGTCCTTGGGAAGGCAAAGAGGCAGAGCAGGGAGCAGGGCTGGGGGGAGACCCCAGGGCAGGGGAAGCGGCGAGTCACGGGGGCCCAGTAGGCATCTCCTTGCCCAGAAGCTTCTCTTGGCTCGGGAGGACAGTTCTGCTGCACCGATCCTGGCTTCTCCCTGGGAGCAGCAACAGCTGGGGGTGGAAGGGCGTTTGGCCCCCGAAGTCTTCCCTGGGGACCACAAAGACCCTTTGCTTAAGAGATTAAGAGAGGATGGAGGCAAATAGAAGTTTGGCAAAGAGTTTCTCTTCTCAATAGAAACAGAGGTTTGGGGGGGTTGGTATAGGTTTTTTTTCCATCAGATTTGTTTATTTTCCTTTTGGCACCACAGAGTTTTAGATTTATGCAAGGAACCACATTTGTTGTCCCCTCATTTCAACTTGTCTTGTGGAAGTTAGTTGGTAATCCTTAATGCTGTTACGTTAGGTTTTGTTCTGTGTCACATCTGTTAAAGGTAGCTCTAGAATACATTTTTATATTGCTTTAGTCATTTCTACTCCCTTTGGTTTGCCCTCACATTAATGCTGAGTTTTTCCTCCTCCACCCCCTCTCATCACCCCTCCCATTGTGGAATGTCTTCCCCGTTGTCTGTTTCGGTGCCCATTTACCGTCTTCCCTGCGTGCTCGTCACCACTCATTGTTGTGTTGACTCCACCATGACAGATTGCAGAGGTAAGAATCCCCTCATTGCATAGCAGACTTCCTGCCCTCTGGATTAGCCAAAAGATTCTCTCTGGATGATGCTCTTGTTTTCCTCGCTTAGAATTCTCTCGCGCCCACTTGAGGGCGGCGGAAGCCTCTCGCACCCAGGAGTACTGAGCACTTGGGGGCGAATGCTTAGCAAGATGCGTGAAAAAGTCCCTAGTTACTTAATTAGGGGTGGCCTATGCTGCTGCTGCCCCTGGTGTGGAGAGAGCAGAACTGCCCTGCTGTGTTTGTGCCCCCACCAAGAAACAGTGAATGTGAATCTTGGAGAAAGCGAGGGGGACGGGGGACAAAAGGTTGCTCTGTGACCACGCATGTCACCAGGGCTTCAGTGCCTTTCCCCTGCCGAGAGCTCCCTAGAGAAGCCAGAAGATGTCCTCCCCTCTCCCCCCACCCACAGTTTGCTTACCATGGCTTCCTTTTAAGGAAGCAGTTCTTGAAGGAACAAGGAATGCCGAGTACCTGGTTCCCAAAAATGGTGCAGCTCACTCTCAACACGCCTGAAACAGGTGGCTTCTGGACCCCCACAGCTGTTCCCTGTGTAGGGTGGGTTGCTTTGGATTCAGGCAGGCTGCAGGAGCCGCTTACAATGCGACCTCGGAGGGGCAAATGCCCCACGGGGCAGCTCCAGACATGAGCTTGAATGCCAGTTGATGCTCCTCACAGAAAGGAAATGGGTTTTATTATGACAGGACCCAAGCAAAGGCACACGCATCACATGCAAAGCGTGCAGAAGATTTGGGAGCCGCTGACATACGTCTCGGATGGGCTCCGGTTCTCATTTTGATTCCCTGGCTTGAATCCATAATGCCTTTATGCCTTCAAGCGTGGGACAGCGGTTATACCTGTTCCTTCAAGAATTCATAGACGGTCATAAAGCGGGGGGGGGGGGGCATGAGCAGGAAGAGTGGAGGATCGGCCACTCTTGGCGTAACAAAATATTGGACTTCAGGATTTGCTCTTAGTCGCAGCAACCAGTTTTGATAAGGACTCGTGTCTTGGGATTACCCTTTCCAAAAGCATCCGACACTCCAGAGAGGAATTTGCAAAGATCATACGTAGAGAAGTGCATGTTGACTAAGAGGAATCAGTCAAAGCAGCAAAGGTGTAAGTGTGCCCTTTGGCATAACCAGTTGGAACCTCACTGTGGTCCTCCCTTCCGTGCAGTTCCACGATAAGATGGAGCCAATGCTGGAGACGCTGGAGAACCTCTCCTCCCGCCTGCGCGTGCCTCCGTTGATCCCAGCTGAGGTGGAAAAGATCCGGGAGTGCATTGGTGACAACAAAAACGCCACGCTGGAGCTGGAGAAGCTGCAGCCGTCCTTCGAAGGGCTGAAGCGCCGGGGAGAAGAGCTGATTGGACGATCCCAAGGAGCAGACAGAGATCTGGCAGCCAAAAGTAAGGTGCCATAACAGCTTGAAATCTCGGCCTTGCACATAGTCTCTCCTGCTCGGTGTTGCACGGGATTTAGACCGCCACATGTTTCCTAGCACAGAACGTAGGATTGTTTTCCTGAGGATTTGTGGGGGGTTTTAATCCTCCTCGCTCCATTTCAGACATCCAGGATAAATTAGATCAGATGGTGTTTTTCTGGGAAGATATCAAAGCTCGGGCTGAGGAGCGTGAAATCAAATTCCTTGATGTTCTGGACCTGGCGGAGAAGTTCTGGTATGACATGGCTGCCCTCCTAACCACTATCCGAGATACACAGGACATTGTGCATGACCTGGAAAATCCTGGGATTGATCCATCGATCATCAAGCAGCAGATTGAAGCAGCCGAGGTAGGAAGACAGAACCGTTTCTTATGCTTCAGTCTGCAGGCTGTTAACTTCTGGAACGTGTTCCCACAGATTGTGCATAAATTGAGCTCTTCAGAAGAGTTGTGCAAGCCAAGAGAGGGAAATTTAGGCTTTCCCACTTCGCAGAAGGCATTGGTTTAAGAAGAGATACCTCTTAATTCTATAATTTCCTATTCAGAACAATCTCCGGAACATTATTTGGTGGTTTCTTCTGGCAAGAAAGATATTGTGCTAGTTAGCTTTCTGTTTCCACAGGCTGTGACCTCCTTTCCAAGAATAAGCTTTAGAATGTTTCTTCCACATAATAGATTTTAAACAACAACAACAACCCACAGAGTGAAAATGATTTGGTGAAAAACCTGAACCTGTCCCATTCTTTGATCTACTTAACCATTTGTCTGCTACTTTGTGTCTTGTTATAGCAAAGGTATATATTGCTGTATAAGCATCACATTCTAGGAATAAACTCTGATTACAGACACAATTTCAGAAACACAGTTGCTGATATATGTGGGGGTGGGCAGAGTTTGCTAATAAACCATCATCTGCTGCTTGACCCTCCCCTGCAGGCAATCAAAGAGGAGACCGACAGTTTGCACGAAGAACTGGAATTCATCCGAATCCTCGGGGCCGATCTGATTTTTGCCTGTGGGGAGACGGAAAAACCAGAAGTTAAGAAAAGCATTGATGAGGTAGATAATGGACTCAATTCATGCCATTTGTGCCCCAGCCGGGTGGACGACCCTGTCAGACAGAGGTCCAGAGATGCTTTGTCCGAAAGACGCGGGCTGCTCCCTCCCCACCCGCTGAACTGGGCACCTCTGCCAAGCCCCCTTCTGCCGAAGGGCTCTGTCGCCACGCCCGGCCTGGCCAGTGGTGCTGGAGCCGTGGATTTCTTCCTGTCTTGCAGATGAACGGCGCCTGGGAACACCTGAACAGGACCTGGAAGGAGAGGCTGGAGAGTCTGGCGGAGGCCATGCAGAGCGCAGTGCAGTACCAGGACAACCTGCAGGTGACGCCAGAGGGCCCGGAAGGAGGCTCTCCCTGTGGACCCACTGGCTGGAGGAGATTTCCTGCCAGTGTCACTGGAGGGGGAGAGGATTTGGAGGGGCCAAGGCAGGAAATGGACATAGAGACCTAGCTTACTCAAGTCCGGATCTATTTGGTCATTCTCACACCAAGAACCAGCCCATGAAACAGAGCGACTGCTGCTGAATTTGAGTGTCTGTCCGTTTTCTGGGGCTTAGAAGGGCTCAAGTGTCATATGGGGGGGCTTAGCACACCCATTTTTACCCTTCGTGTACCAGGCAAAGGCCAACAATTCTGCAGTTGAGATCCAGCCATTTTGCTGCTGAATTTCAGTAGCGTGAACTCTGACTGCTTTTGGTGGGGTGGAGGATAAGTATAATTCGTGGACTGAAGGTTGCCCATCCCCCTCCAGCTAATGGGAGGCCAAAAGTTGGGGGGGGGGGGGCAGAGATGAACTTCCTCTCTGGGGTTGAGTGCAGCCGGCAATGGGCTTGAGCTGTGCTGAAGAACCAATGTCCTCGTGCCTGGCCAGAACAAGAAATAGCATCGCTAATGTTGAAGGAGACAGATTCTTAAGAGGATTGGGAGCCATTTAAGCCCGGGGGCCTCTGTGCGGATGCGTAGGAGTGGATCTGAGCAGCTCTCAGGGCAGCAAGGGGTGGGGAAGAGTCCTGATTCTCAGTCTGCAGCTCGGCAGGCTGAAGGCTCGCTAGGTTCTCCTTCATTTGTGTCCCTGTTCTTTTTGCAGGCTATGTTTGACTGGCTGGATAACACCGTGATTAAGCTCTGCAACATGCCTCCGGTGGGCACAGACCTCAACACCGTCAAAGAACAACTGAATGAGATGAAGGTGTGTGCGTGCCTGCCTGCCAAGCAGAAAATGGGTGCAGTTTTCTCCAAACCTTGAAGTGTCTGTGGGGGTACTAAGGGCCTAGACCGTCATCCTCATTTTCTACTCTCTGGCAGGAATTTAAAACAGAAGTGTACCAGCAGCAAATAGAGATGGAGAAGCTGAATCACCAGGGAGAACTTTTGCTCAAAAAAGCTATGGATGAGACAGACCGAGACATCATCAGGGATCCACTGACAGAGCTGAAGCACCTTTGGGAGAATCTGGGTGACAAAATAGCCCATCGGCAGGTATGGCAAACTCCCAGGCCCTGGGCTGGCTGGCTGGATAAGGAAGGCCTTATTCCACTTGATCATTTCCGAGTCGAGGCTGCAGCTCCCACCTTTTAGGACCCGTTTCCTTAAGAAAGAGCTCCTCCCAGGTGGTCCTAACCCTCACCTGTCTACACCTGGAGCGGCTCTGGCCAGCGTGCAGTTGATGGAGATGAGCAGGGAGGCCTTCTGTCTGGAGGCTGCACGAAATACTCTAAAATCTTTATAGTTTTTCTTTCTTTTCTGAGCAGTAACATTGGTTTTTTATCATCCATTAGCCAGTTTTTGGCTTCCCTTCTGTTTGATGTTTGAGCTATTCTTAACTTATTTACTGGTTTGTTAGTTTTGTAGTTGTATTGTTTTAAAAACACGGTGAGCCTTCTTGAGTACCACTTGTTGGGGTGGAAAGGTGTGATAAAATGTCCCACTGAATAGTAAAACCCATCCTCTTTCTCTACCCTCTTCCTCCTCGTCACTAAACAGCACAAGCTGGAAGGGTCCCTCTTGGCCCTTGGCCAGTTCCAGCATGCCCTGGCTGAGCTGATGGCATGGCTGACCCACACCGAAGAGCTGCTGGATGCCCAGAGGCCCATCAACGGGGACCCCAAAGTCATCGAAGTGGAGTTGGCTAAGCACCACGTGAGTGCAAGGAGGGGAGGCGCAGAGGCCTTTGGCCGTTTCCAAGAAGGGTTCTGATTGACGTTACTTCTCAGGGGTCTCGAGGGCCATGTCCTGCTCTAGCTGGGTGATGGAAGTCACTCAGCTCCTGAGGCTCCTGGTTTTTTGTTTTCAGCATGTCTGTGGTATCTACCTTAACATCTTAGCAACCTGCTGCCAGAAAGTAGTCAGGAAAGTCGTCAGGCTACACAGTCAGTGGTCCTTTGGATCCTTTGGCCGTTGGGTGATGGAATAGCCAAAGGATCCTGCCCGCAAGCTGCCCCCCCTCCGCCAGAAACCCCACCTCCTGATGCCGTTGCAGATCAGTGACGCTGCCTCTTGAGAGCAGGGCCAATAGTCTGCTGGGGCCAGAGAGCTGAGGGGCACAGCCCCCCAGAGTCACTTTTATGGTGAGATGGGCGGTGTATAAATTTGATAGTAAATAAAAATAAAATAAATAAATTTCCCCTTGGCCACACTGGGCATGGGAGAGCTAGTCACTCAACCCCAGACAGCATCTTCTCATCTACTGGGGTTCTGGATGCTAAATTGGAGGGCAAGAAGAAGCCAAGGTGGCTCCCTCGAAAGAGCTCCTCCTTTCCCTGACATTTTCAGTTTGAGTTGTCTTCCGCAAAGGCAAAGCTTAAAGCTGAGCCCTCCTTATAAGGGCTGCAAAGACACACACCTGTTTTGTTCTCCGCCCCGTGACACCCTCCTAGGTGCTGAAGAACGATGTGTTGGCCCACCAAGCCACGGTGAAGACCGTGAACAAGGCTGGCCACGAACTCCTGGAGTCCAGCGCGCGGGATGACGCCAGCAGCCTCCGGACCCGTCTGGAGACCATGAACTCCTGCTGGGAGTCCGTGCTGCAGAAGACCGAGGAGCGGGAGCAGCAGCTGCAGGCGACCCTTCAGCAGGTAGGCAGCGCGGGTCTGCCAGCCCAGCGAAGGGCGACGCGGCTCGCCAGCTCTGAGCCCTCGCCTTAGAACCGGTCCTCTCAGAGAGCGGCGTCCCTCTGCCTTGGCCTTTGCTGGCTGAAGAAGGGTTGCAGGGGGATTTAATACCGTGATCTCCAGGGCCTTTCGCAGGTCGTGGCTTTTTACATTATTACCCCAAAAGGTATCGCTTTTGTTATTTTGGACTTGAAGTCCTTGCACGTTTGGACTTACCAGGAAAGGCGGCAGTTCAGTTGCTGATCTTGCACTTAAATCCATAAATGGCCCACCTTGTCCTTCGCACGTGTCACAGGCTCAGGGCTTCCATGGTGAAATTGAAGACTTCCTCCTGTGGCTCACCAGGATGGAGAACCAGCTGTCGGCTTCCAAACCGACGGGTGGGCTGCCAGAGACGGCCCGGGAGCAACTCAGCGCCCACATGGTGAGTCAGGGCTGCCCAACGATGGCCCCTCCAACGGTGGGGGGATTCACTCTGGAAAAGCGCTTTTTCAGCAATAAAAACGCCCCTTAGAGAGTCGGCTTAAAAGACAAATAGAAACCGTCCAAAAAGAATTAGGGGGGAAAGGCTCGTTGAGCCTCATTTTACCTTACGCGGCGTAGTCATAGAGTCCGCATGAGAGCTGCGTGGAGGTTTCACAGTAGTTTAGCCAACAATACCCAAGTCTTGTAGGAAGAAGAAGGTGTGAAGATGGTATGCATCCACTTTAGGGCATCTAAAGCCAGCAGTGCCGGCAAAGAAGGTGTGGTGCATCTTTGAGGAGAAATCCTGCAAAGTGCCCCCTGTGAAAAATGCCCCTTTGTGTTCCAGGAGCTCTATGCCCAGTTCAAGGCCAACGAGGAGATCTACAGCCAGCTCCTGGCGAAGGGGAGGCTGATGCTTCTGAGCCGCGATGATTCTGGATCTGGATCCAAGATGGAGCAGAGTGTGGCTCTCTTGGAACAGAAATGGGTCCTGGTCAGCATGAAGATGGAAGAGCGAAAGGTAGTGTATGGGACTGATAGGGACTTCGGTTACGCCAAGCACCAACTTATTGCACTCAGGTGGGTGTGATGCCAGTGTACAAGTGCCTTTTCCTGGCTAGTTCCGCTTACCTGACACTCGGCTCCTGGCTGAAGCCCACCGTGATAGCAGTTTCGGCAGGGTAGAAACCAGGCTGGCTTTCTTACATCTATACCCATGCTGGCTGGGAATTCTGGGAGTTGAAGTCCACCCGTCTTAAAGTTGAGAAACACTGCTCTATGTCCTTCACAAAGTACAGCCTTGCAGTCCCATCGTCTTGTTTGTTTGTTTGATTTATATACCGCCAGACTCTGGGTGGGTGGGTCCTTGCGAGGCTTCCCCCATTTCAGAGCCCGATGGAGCAGCTCCAGCTAATCCTGCGAATGAGCCCCTGACCCAGCACTACAGTCGGGGGGTAGGCTGGAGGGTGGAGTCTCAGTGGGGCAGGCGAGGCGCCTCCAAGGCTTCCTTTCCTCACCAGCATTCAGACCCCCCTTTTTTCAGGGGGCTGCTGCAGGTTTCTGCCTCTTCCGCAGAAGAGTCTCTGTTAGCTATTTTGAGTCGGCTTCTCCCCATCATTCTTCACGGGGTGCTGAAAGGGGAAGGAATTCACCCCACCGAGAATGCCGTTAGAAAGGGTGTGACAACCTGGGGCTTTTCAAACTGTGGGTCTTGAGCAATGTGGGGTTGGGAGGGTCACAATTAAAAAAAGAGAACACATTAGACTTCGATAGGCAAAGCCAGAAAGTGGCATATCGATTTCTTACCCATCTCTAACCTCAGCGAAATTCTAGTTTTTCTCTTGGAGCAGGTGCAGGCCAACCACGGTGAGATTTGTTGGGTGTCCCTTTTTTCTGCCCCCCTTTCTCACCCCTCTGCCTTGTCCCCTATTTAGTCCAAGCTGGAAGAGGCGCTCAACTTGGCAACCGAATTCCAGAATTCCCTGCAGGACTTCATCAACTGGCTGACCCTCGCGGAGCAGGGTCTGAACGTTGCTTCTCCCCCCAGCCTCATCCTGAACACTGTGCTCTCCCAAGTAGAGGATCACAAGGTGAGGGCGTCCCGAATTTCACCCTGGAACACCCCCCACCCCACCCCACCCCACCCCGTAGGTTCTGCTTAATCTTGGCAAAAGGCTCACAACAGCCCAGTGAGGAACGCCAGCCAGAGGGTCTCCAGGGGGGTGGGTGACACTTCAGCCTTGTCTGCAGGCCTCTCTCAGCTCTCACCCAAAGGAAGGAGACGTGGCTGTGTCCCATAATGCCAGGATTCCAAAGAAGTGCCTGTGGAGGGATTTATCTTTTGTTTCTCCCCCATCCCACCCCCGGCAGGGTTTTGCTAATGAAGTAAACGCCCACCGGCATCAGATCATTGCTCTGGACCAAAGTGGAAACCAGCTGAAGTTTTTGAGCCAGAAGCAGGATGTGGTCCTGATCAAGAACCTCCTGGTCAGCGTGCAGTCCCGCTGGGAGAAGGTTGTCCAGCGGTCAGTTGAAAGGGGGCGGGCTCTGGACGATGCCAGGAAGCGGGCAAAACAGGTGAGTGCCATGGAGGGCAGTACAGTTTGTGAGCCAACTGCGGGCCGACAAAATAGCTTAGATCCTTGCAAAGAAGCTGCATTGTCCCAGGAGCCATGCTTGCCACCTTAGTGCAGCAGGACCACGGTTAAAATGCATTAAAAGCTGTGGGCTGGGCTGTGAGTGGGCCACAGAGGGGATTCTGCTGGCTTTGGGGGAAACCAACAATGAGAGGAGATTGGGGAGGCATGGCTTGTTTGCTCAGAAGGAAAGGGAGGTTGAGGCAAAATGGCAAATCCTGTGGAGCAAGAGAAGTGTTGGGCAGATGTGAGCTTGTGCAGGGGAGTGGGAGAACACAAGACAAACAGGGAAAGTGAACTTGGGAAGAAAGGTAGGGAGCAGTCAGGTTAAGAATTGGAGGTTTGGTGCTGGTGCAGAATGGGCTGGAAAAGCGAGGAGGCCAGGAGTTTCAGCTTGATAAAGAACTGGCAGGGGAGCAAAGCAGAGGCTTCTGGAGGTGAGCGGTGGGTGCAAGTGTCTCTTCAGTAGAATAACCTCAGGAGCAGGAGGAAGAGCCACAGCCGGGCAACGGACTGAAAAGAGACCTTGGAGTCCAAAGGAGGGGTGGGGTGGGAAAGCGTCTCGGAAGGGACCCTCCCTAGTTCTCTGGACCGCAAATGCGGGGGTGGTGGTGGTGCTTTCAGGCTTGCAAGATTCTGTCCCTGTAACCTTACCGTAAAGGTAGGGTTAGCACTCTTGGCTACCTGAAGGGCTGACAGTAGAGGAGTTCTGAAGGCATCTTGGAAAAGGGAGATTGGATGCCAAGCTGGGGGACCATTCCTATCACTACCCGAGGAGTAAGAGTCCGTGCTGACTGTAAACTTCCTTGGCACTAAGCCTCTCTGGAACTGAGACAAGTCAATACATACAGTAAATAAGGGGAGAAGACCATGCCGGAGATTTCCCTGAGAGTGTGTCGCAGGTTTTGCTGGGAGAAAGAAGGGATCAGATGCGTAACACTCACCCTTTGGGGTCCATTTTTACCCTTCTAGTTCCATGAAGCTTGGAAAAAGTTGGTGGACTGGTTGGAAGATGCTGAAAATCGTCTGAACTCGGAGCTGGAAATTTCAAACGATCCTGACAAAATCAAACTGCAGCTTTCCAAGCACAAGGTTGGAGTCCAGTTACAATCTCTTTGGGGGACCGTTTAAAACCAGGGTTCGGTAGCAGAACAGACTCCTCTCTGCCAGCGTGCCATGGGTCGGGGCCAGGCAGCCCCTAAGGCTGGTGGCGAGGCTGCCTGTCCAGAAATCTGGGCTCTCCTGTCTCTCGTGCCCTGAGCCTCAAGCGTTCAGGCCCCTCTTGCGTGTCCCTCTTTGCGACACACGTAAGGGATCTTGGAAGTCTGGTTTAAAAGTAAATTACTGAGCATGAAGACATTCCATGAGTAGCATTTTGTTGTTGTTGTTGTTCAGTCGTTTAGTCGTGTCCGACTCTTTGTGACCTCATGGACCATAGCATGCCAGGCCTTCCTGTCCTCCACTGTCTCCCGGAGTTTACTCAAATTCATGTTCGTTACATCGGTGATGCTATCTAACCATCTCATCCTCTGCCGTCCCCTTCTCCTTTTGCCTTCAGTCTTTCCCAGCATCAGGGTCTTTTCCAGTGAGTCCTCTCTTCACATTTGGTGGCCAAAGTATTTGAGCTTCAGCTTCAGTATCTGTCCTTCCAACGAGCAGTCAGGGTTGATTTCCTTTAGGATTGACTGATTTGACCTCCTTGCAGTCCGAGGGACTCTTAAGAGTCTTCTCCAGCACCACAGTTCGAAAGCATCAATTCTTCGGCGCTCAGCCTTCCTTATGGTCCAACTCTCACAGCCATACATTACTACTGGGAAAACCATAGCTTTGATTATACGGACCTTTGTTGGCAAGGTGATGTCTCTGCTTTTTAATATGCTGTCTAGGTTTGCCATAGCTTTCCTCCCAAGGAGCAAGCGTCTTTTAATTTCATGGCTGCAGTCACCGTCTGCAGTGATCTTGGAGCCCAAGAAAATAAAATCTGTCACTGCTTCCATTTCTTCCCCTTCTATTTGCCAGGAAGTGATGGGACCAGATGCCATGATCTGAGTTTTTTTAATGTTGAGTTTCAAGCCAGCTTTTGCACTCTCCTCTTTCACCCTCATCAAGAGGCTCTTTAGTTCCTCTTCACTTTCTGCCATTAGGGTGGTATCGTCTGCATATCTGAGGTTGTTGATATTTCTCCCGGCAATCTTAACTCCGGCTTGTGATTCATCCAGCCTGGCATTTCTCATGATGTACTCTGCATATAAGTTAAATAAGCAGGGTGATAATATACAGCCTTGTCGTACTCCTTTCCCAATTTTGAACCAATCGGTTGTTCCATGTCCGGTTCTAACTGTTGCTTCTTGACCCGCATACAGGTTTCTCAGGAGACAGGTAAGGTGGTCTGGTACTCCCATCTCTTTAAGAATTTGCCACAGTTTGTTGTGAGCCACACAATCAAAGGCTTTAGCGTAGTCAATGAAGCAGAAGTAGATGTTTTTCTGGAACTCTCTTGCTTTTTCCATGATCCAGCGAATGTTGGCAACCTGATCTCTAGTTCCTTTGCCTCTTCGAAACCCAGCTTGCACTTCTGGTAGTTCTCGGTTCACATACTGCTGAAGCCTAGCTTGTAGGATTTTGAGCATAACCTTGCTAGCATGTGAAATGAGCGCAATTGTATGGTAGTTTGAACATTCTTTGGCATTGCCGTTCTTTGGAATTGGAACGTAAACTGACCTTTTCCAATCCTGTGGCCACTGTTGAGTTTTCCAAATTTGTTGGCATATTGAGTGCAGTAGCATAGGCAAACTCAACCCTCACGTTTTCAAACCAGGTTTGAAAAATCAGTCTACAGAAGAAAGGAGTTACATCAGGAATGGATGTGCACTGTTTTGGTGGGGAGGGGTGTTTTAGTTTTTCTAGAGGCCACACTTAAATTTTTCTTTGTTTTTTATACCTAAGTTGGGGGGCTAATTCGGTGCTATCACCGGGGAGCAATTTGGGGCCTCTTGCATTGGGGGGGGGGGGGTTATTAAGCCTTGCACGGACTCAGCATGTCATTTTAACCTTTATTTGAGGAGGGAAAAGTCATTAAAAATCTGCAGGGGTTGGAAGGAGCAGAAGGGAAGCTGGCAGGGGCACCCACGAGGTGGGCAGTGGGTCCAAAAGTCAGGAGGTTTGCTGTGATTGCACAACTGAAGCCCCAACCCTTTCTTACGTGTGTTGTGACATGTAAAAGGGGCAGGGCGTCAAGTGTGTGGTCCCATCTGCCATCTTGATTTTTTTGGACACCCCCTCTCCCCTGCAGCCTTTGGATGCCCCGGGAGGCTGAACCCACTCCTCCTCCTAATTCCTTAAAAATGTGAACTCTTTTTTATGCAAATAAGCTACTTTAGAAATGCAGGTGGTTAAAAAGATGAGCACCGCCCTGGGGTTGCTTATTCACAGATTATATTATGAGTGAGGCTGGAGTTCTCAAGGAGGAACAAGGACCTGGGACAGGACAGACCTGTGTGAGAAGTGGACTGCAGGAGTCCATTGCCAAAAGGGCTGGGAGGAAGACTCCCGATTTAGACGTGTGTGTGCTTAGCTGCTCCTCACTGAAACAAAGTTTGTTGCGTCTTAACAAACATCTTAGCTACTCAAGCTGAGTTTGTGACTTGCCGTGAGAGTTCTCGAGCATGAATTATTTCCAGGCCTCTGACCAGATGTATATCTTTTGGAACATCTCCTCCCTTGCCCAGGGACGGAGGGGACACCTGAAGGACAACGATCTAGCTTGCCCAGAGCAATTCTCTGCCCTTCTTTTTCAACCCCTTTGCCAGAGTTTTATTCTTTCTACCTCAAAGGAATATTGGAAAGAATTACATAAACAGGCTCAGGGCTTTGTCTGTCAGCAGGATGAACCTGCAGGGGATTGAACAGGGTGGGACCCAACTTGGCATGAGGGGAGAAGCCACCAGAAGAAAGGCTGAGTTTGAAAATGGGCTGAATCCGGCTGGAGGGAAAGAAAAAGAAAAAGAGAGCCAGTTTGGCCTAGTGGTTAAGGCAACGGGCTAGAAACCAGGAGACTGAGAGTTCTAGTCCCGCCTCAGGCATGAAAGCCGGCTGGGTGACCTTGGGCCAGTCCCTGTCTCTCAGCCCTAGGAAGGAGCCAATGGCAAACCAGGAGACTGAGAGTTCTAGTCCCGCCTTAGGCACAAAAGCCGGCTGGGTGATCTTGGGCCAGTCCCTGTCTCTCAGCCCTAGGAAGGAGCCAATGGCAAACCAGGAGACTGAGAGTTCTAGTCCCGCCTCGGGCATGAAAGCCGGCTGGGTGACCTTGGGCCAGTCCCTGTCTCTCAGCCCTAGGAAGGAGCCAATGGCAAACCAGGAGACAGAGTTCTAGTCCCGCCTCAGGCATGAAAGCCGGCTGGGTGATCTTGGGCCAGTCCCTGTCTCTCAGCCCTAGGAAGGAGCCAATGGCAAACCAGGAGACAGAGTTCTAGTCCCGCCTTAGGCACAAAAGCCGGCTGGGTGACCTTGGGCCAGTCACACTCTCTCAGCCCAACTCGCCTCACAGGGTTGTTGTTGTGGGGAAAATAGGAGGAGGAAGGAGTAATAGGGATGTTCCCCGCCTTGAGTTATTTATAAAACAAATATTAAAGGCAGGATAAAAAATCTAAAAAAAAAAGAGTTCCTCCAGTGCATCCATTCTCAGCCCCCTTCCTCCCTCCCTGTCCGTGGCCCAGAGCAGAGGCCACGTGGCCCATCCCACGCTTCCCAGTCCGTGTGGACGCGCAAACGTGCCAGATGCAAGACGAGGGGAAAGCACAAGCACAAGCAGGCGCCACACGTTGCTTCCTTGCGCATGAGAAAATACAGGCGCCTCTTATGGCGCCTGCTGCTGCTGATCAAGAAGGGGCGGGAAGGGTTTCCAAGAGCAGGTCTTTCCCTGCCCTGTTCCCAGCCTGGGAGGGGCCGGAAGGGGCCCAGGGAGCCTGCAGGCGCTACGCGAGGCAGGGCGGTGGCTGGCTTGCCCCGGCCGGCCGGGAGGGTGGTGCCGCCTGGCCAGGGAAGCCCCTGCTCCTCTCCCGAGCGCAGCCCCCCTCCAGCTAAAATCGGAAGAGACAAATGGAGTGAAGACGCTGCGATTTGCTTCACCTTCCCTAATTATTTTTCAAATTTATTTTCCTGTCAACAATGCAGGACTTCCAGAAAACCCTGGGAGGCAAACAGCCCGTTTATGACACCACCATCCGCACCGCAAGAGCCTTGAAAGAGAAAGCCCACTTCCCTGACGACACCCAAAGCCTGGACCACCTCCTGGGGGAAGTCCGGGATAAGTGGGACACCGTCTGCGGCAAATCTGTGGAGCGGTGAGCGAGAGCGGCCAGCGGGCGCCCCCGGAGCCGGCTTCTGGCGGCGGAGGCCCCGCGGGAGGTTGGGGGGCCGTTGGACGTCCAAGCCGGGCTGTGCCGAGGGGTCCAGCGGGCTCCTGCCCGGCTCGCGCTGGAGGATTTTCATACTTTGCCCGATGTGGGGCTAAGCGCCGTCCGTGTCCAAGGAAGGGGACGCCTGCTATCCTCTCCTGCCATTTCCCTTTGCAGGCAGCACAAACTGGAAGAGGCGCTTCTCTTTTCCGGGCAGTTCATGGACGCCCTGCAGGCCTTGGTGGACTGGCTCTACAAAGTGGAGCCCCAGTTGGCCGAAGACCAGCCCGTCCACGGGGATCTGGACCTGGTCATGAATTTAATGGATGCTCACAAGGTAGCTGCCGAGGTGCAGAATGATGGATGCGGAAGAGAAGTGGGCAGCCTTGGGTGCCCGTGACAGCAGGGTGCCTGGAGCTCTCCCTCGCGGCCTGCCCGGCTTCCTTCCCTTCAGGTTTCAAAAGAAAGCGGAGGTGGCACTTTGCAAAATGAACGGCCAGCCTCCAGCTTCATCTTTCTTTCTAGAACGTCCCGGAGCAACTTGTGAGGGCCTGGTGGGTCGCTGAGCCCACGCACTCCTTTCTCCCCTCCAGAGACCAGTTGGTCGTGGTGGGTGGTTGGAGAGTCCTGGGAGAGGGAACGGGTGGGGCGGTGCATTCGGAATGGGCATTCGGCTGCCTGTGTGCAAATGCAGTAGGTTAGCTGGCTTGTTTGAGGTGTGCATTTCTGCTGAGGTTCTGTGCTCGATGATGTGAATGTTGATTCCACCCTGTGCCCTCAAGGAAGCGTTTCACTGAGCAACCCAGTGCGCTGATTTTCCTACAGCAGACTGTGGTGTCTGCTATGGGGGATCTCTTCCCTCCCATCACCGGAGGCAGAGCTGGACGATTCTCTCAGTGCTTTGGGCGGGGGGGGGGGGGTGTCGGAGAGCACAGTCCCTAAGGCCTGCCCTGCCTTGCTCCAGAGAGCTCACCTGCCCCCCACCACCCAGGGCTCCCTTGATCCTCGGGCTTGATCCTCCGCCCTTCGGCATCTGGTGCTTTTGCCTGCCCTTTCCCCCTTTTCCTGGCATTTTCTCCCCCACCACCCACCATGCTCAGAAAGTGCTCTGGCACCAGGTTGCTGTTCAGAGGGAGTGAGAAAGTTCTCCCTGACGGCTGGGTCAAGCAGGGGGAAGCCTCCAGCAGCAGGTCAACAGGCCGTCTCATCCCAGCACCGCAATCTCCTCGGGCGGTTCCAGCCCACTCCTGGGTGGCCGGCTGTGGCCGGCACAGATGCCAGAAGGCCCATTGCCGCTCCTCTGGAGAACAGGATGGCCCAGAGAACGGGGGAAGGAAGCCGGGGACCTGAGCACCCCACTCCCTTGATTTCCAGCCTCAGATAAGGCAGCCCATCCCTTTGATCTCGAGCCAGATCAAAGCCAGAGCGGGCTTGGGGACAGCAGTAAGAGAGCCGTCCTCTTGCTCTGGTTGAGGTTTGCAGCCTTCATCACACCAGAGGTTCGAAGCATCGTTAAGGGGAGAGAAATAAGCCATCTCTGGCCATTGCAGGAAAACTGCGTGGTTGTGTGTATGCAGTCGCCAGGAGTGAAGCTCGGTTCAAGGCTGCTTTTCCTTCCCTCGGTAGGTTTTCCAGAAGGAACTCGGCAAGCGGACGGGCACCGTCCAGGTTCTCAAGCGCTCGGGCCGGGAGCTTATTGAGAACAGCCGAGACGACACCACCTGGGTGAAAGTGCAGCTGCAGGAGCTGAGCAACCGCTGGGACACGGTCTGCAAGATGTCCGTCCTGAAGCAAACGCGGCTGGAGCAGGCCCTGAAGCAGGTGGGGGGAGATGAGGCGCCTCTCCGGTTGCAAACCTGTGGTCGGTCTGCACCGAGGGGGGCCCGCGAGCCTCGCACGCCCCCGTGCTCCCCGCCCTTCCCCGCATCTCCAGATGCTTCCTGAAAAGGGGAGGGCTTGGAGCTCTGCCCTCCCTCGCCGGCCTCCGGAGCGTGCGCGCCACACTCAGCGAGAAGGAGGGCGGTGGTCACAGCAGGCAGAGAGGTTTGGGGCCCTTGGATTACCCCCAGGGGAGTTAAGGTCCGGTGTTCGGAACAGTCCCAGGCAAGGCTTTCCCCCAAGTAACGCGGGTGCGCTTCAGAGAAGGCCTACATGTGGCGGTTAAAGGAGTTTCTACTTCTCGCCCACCTTCTGAGCAACCCTCGCAACAGCCCTGCGACGTCGGCAAGTTGCCCCCCTAATGCTGTTGGGGTTTGAGGCCACCGAGGGAGATGAGCGTCTCTCAGCCCACCTCCTGCACCCCGGCAGGGAGGGATTAGAATCCGGAATCTGCCGGTTCCCACTGCGCTCCTTGACCTCTAGGCTGTCCCCATCTGCAGCTCTCGCCACAGGGGATTCAGAGAAACAGCTCTTGGATGGTGGTTCGCACCAATAAAATAGTGCTGGTCCCTATTGGACTTCCTTCCCTCCCTCCCTCCCTCCCTCCCTCTTGGGAAAGTCTGTACCTCTAATGGGAGGAGACTTCTGAGTTAGCGAGAGGGAAGATGGGGATCGTTCTTCTAAATCCCACAAAGCTGAGTTCCTTTGGTGGGGACTAAGAGGACTTGCAAAACACCCCAGTGGGTGCTGCTCCTCTCCTTGCCCCAAGAGATGCTGGCTGCCTGGCTGGCTGGCATCCAGAAGCGGCAGATAAGTCGGGGAGGAGGCGCCTATTGGTGATTCCTGGTGCAAAAGAGAGAACCTGGGAAAGCAGGCCTGTCACGTTTCTGTCTCGGGGGTGCAGCCGGCCAGGTGCAGCCGACTCCTGTGGCTGCGCCACGTAGCCCCCTTTGGCCCGCCCGGGGGGCATCTTGCAAGGGGGAAGACTGACCGTGAGGCTCCTGCTTTCCAGGCCGAGGAGTTCCGCACGGCCGTCCACCTGCTGCTGGAGTGGCTCTCGGAGGCCGAGCAGACGCTCCGCTTCCGGGGAGCTTTGCCCGACGACGCGGAAGCCCTGCAGTCGCTCATTGATGTGCACAAGGTGGGCCACGATCCCAGGTACGGGGGGCTCCGGGGAGGGCAGAGGGGCTGTGGGTAACGGTGCCCGTTTGTTTCCTTGCGCAGGAGTTCATGAAGAAAGTGGAGGAGAAGCGGCTGGATGTGAACGCGGCAGTGGGGATGGGAGAGGCCATTCTGTCTGTGTGCCATCCGGATTGCGTCACCACCATCAAGCACTGGATCACGATAATCCGCGCTCGGTTTGAGGAGGTGAGTCGCCGCGGGGCGTGGGCTTCTGGTCTGCGGCCGTTTGGCCTCCAGTTGTGGCAGAATTGGTTTCGACTGTTAATCGTTCGATACCCCGCACATGCAGAATAATAAGCTCCAGCTCTCCATAGTTATACCTCCAGATGCACAGTTTCTCACTCGCTCAGTCTTTTCCCGTGGTCTTTTTCTCTCCCAGGTTCTCACGTGGGCGAAACAGCACCAGCAGCGGCTTGAAGCGGCGCTCCTGGAACTCGTGGCCAACACGGAATTGCTGGAAGAGCTGCTGGCGTGGATCCAGTGGGCTGAGACCATGCTGATTCAGCGGGACCAGGAGCCCCAGAACATCGAGCAGGTCAAGGCCCTCATTGCGGAGCATCAGGTGACGGTCTTCCCTGGCCCGGCCCGGCCCGGCCACTTCCTCCAGAAAAGCAGCATCGGTTCCTGCCTTGGGCACTGGCTGCATTGACGTGCAGGGAACGCCGAAAGCGCTCCGGGCCCGGCACGGAGTGCAGACGTTGCCTACGGCCATGCTGTACCTGTTGCCTCTCAAGGCTTTGAGGATTTGCTTGCATGTGCGTGAGCAACGGTCAGCTGGGTTTAAATTTTCCAAAAGCGGGGCTGAGAACAGCTGATCTTCGTAGTAGCAGGACGCTTGCAAAACGTTGCATCCTTTCTCCTTCCTCCGGTCTTGTTTCATTTCCCAGTCCTTCATGGAAGAGATGACCCGGAAGCAGCCAGATGTGGACCGTGTCACAAAAACGTACAAGAGGAAAGCGATGGAGCCAGCTCACGGCCCTTTCATGGAGAAGTCCCGCAGCAGTAGTGAGTTGCTAACGTGGGGTGCCCGCAACGATGCCAAGGGGAGGGGTGCTGGGGCCGAAGCCTGCAGAGAGTCATGCTCTGGCCCTGGAGGCCTTTCTTTCCAGCTGGCAGGGCTGGTGTATTCCCTGCATGCTCAGCGATGCTCCAGTCTGTGCACTGCTGCGCATGTTAGGGTTGATCCTACCTTTCGAAACCAAGTGGTCCCAGCCATCCCCAGCTGAGAAAAAAATCTGGGCCCAGATTTGGCACCGCTGTGATGGATGTTCCCCGTTTCCTGTCTCCTTTTCCCATGATCTGGCTCAGCCCCTCTGCCGCTTCTTCCAGGAAAGCCCCTGAGCCAGGCAGCCGCTCCTCCCCTGCCGCTCCTCTCGCAGCCGGAGGCCAAGAACCCGCGTATCAACCAGCTCTCGGCACGCTGGCAGCAGGTGTGGCTCCTGGCGCTGGAGCGGCAGCGCAAGCTCAACGATGCCCTGGACAGGCTGGAAGAGGTGAGCCCCCCCTTCTGCAGAGGAGCGGGGCAGCCCTGGACGTGGGGGCGTGCCTGGAGTGGTCCCAAGGGTTTGAAGGTTGGGGGCTCTCGCTTCCAGGCAAAGCGACACAGGCGGCGCGGGTAGGGCAAGGCTGGTG
The DNA here is from genome assembly GCA_023362775.1 of Charina bottae. NCBI lineage: Eukaryota > Metazoa > Chordata > Lepidosauria > Squamata > Charinaidae > Charina > Charina bottae. The sequence goes on along the minus strand of JALMGJ010000013.1, from coordinate 3,613,732 downwards.
CGCGTCCCCTCTCCTCCCCCCAGCAGCTGCCAGCTTCCCAGCACATTCCCCGCCCGTTTGCTCACCCAAACCGTAAGCTCACTTCAAAGTAGCTGACACCTCCTAGTTGTGTCGGTCATACTTTGGGATTTATACTTAGGCACACCTGCAGGACTCCAGCTGTGGGAATATGCCATAAAATAAGTTATTTGTCGTCTTCTGCCACGCGCAGGAGTTCCCGGTCAGTGCCAGCGAAAACAACAGGCCTAAAGCTTTGGCAGTCAATACATTTCTTCTGTTGTCACCTCACAAAGATGCAACTCCCACAACTGGGATGCACAGAACTAACTAACTGGGAAAGAAAAGGCTTTTTTTCCCTTCCTGATCCTCTCACTTTTGGCAGGCGAAGGTCCCACCCCACACTCACACACAGGCGCAACCCCAAGGAGCCCCCCCAGTCTAACGGTGCCCCAGGATGGGCTTAGGAGACCGTTCCCTGGCGACGCCTGCGTCCCTGGGCTGGTGCGGAGAAGGAGGCGGGGAGGGAGGGTGTTTCTCCGAGGTCTGTCCTTGGTCTTGGGGCGAAAGGTCGGCTGCTGCTCCCCTGGGCTTTTCAGACAACCCGTTTTGGGGTCCTTTACACAACACAACTGCTTAGATGGATATGAAAATTGGCTGTTTTTAGGGGCAAACCTTACCTTGAACTGAGCCTGGGTTGGCTGGACACATTAAGCCTCAGGAAGCCCGTCCAAGGTTCAGTCTAGCAAAAAGAGCCCAGGGTGGGCAAGTGCAGCTGGCGGGTCTCCCACCGACCAGGTTTGTGTGAACAGAGCAGTAAATTCCCCCCCCCTTTCTGTTTCCAAGTTGAAAGAGTTTGCAAACTTTGACTTTGATGTGTGGCGGAAGAAATACATGCGCTGGATGAACCACAAGAAATCCCGCGTGATGGACTTCTTCCGGCGGATCGACAAGGACCAGGATGGGAAGATCACCCGTCAGGAGTTCATTGATGGGATCCTGGCGTCTAGTGAGTGCCCGCCCGCCTGCCTGCCCGCTCCGAGCCGTGCTTTGGTTTCTGTGACATTGGCAATGGTGGAAGCGTCTCTCCAGCCTGGGCTGTCCCCGGCTCACACGTCGCTCTCTGTCTGCCCTCCCCGAGTCGTCGGGCCTGGTCTGCACGGCGGCAGAGAGCCATCCGCACCCGGCAGCTCGGTTGCCTCGGATTGCAGGTGCCGACCGGTGGAAACGGGGGTGGCTGGAGTCCTCCTGCCCGAGGCACCGGTTTGTGCAGGACAACTGTGTATCACACAGTGGGGGCCCAATCATGGGAGCTCTTTAAAGGGACACCGCTGGGCTGTGGGCGTCTAACCGAACGGAAGGCAGGCTGTAGCTTCATGGCGGGGCGGGGGGGAGGCGAGGCAGGCACCAGCCTGCAGGAGGGACCTCGGCAACTCTCCCTGGTCCCCTCCGCTCTGTCCCTGGAAACTCTACAGCAGGGGAAGGTCTGACTTCCGCTCCACCTAGCCGGCTTTCATTTTCATCCTCGTGACCTGCTTGGTCGTCTTTCGAGCAGGAGGACCGGTCGGGCTGATCGCCCAGGGTGCCCTTGGGTGCTCACGGCCAAGGAGCCGTTTCCCAAGGCGGCAGGGCCTTCTTGGTCCCACACAGCCTACAGGGAAGCAGCAGCTAGCGCTGGGTTGTTTTGCGCCGGGACTCAAGCTCTTTCAGACGCAGTTCAGAAGCGCTGGTGACGGTTCTCGTTGGAAGCCTCTGCACCGCCAGCCTTGGGTATCCGAAGATATTACTCTGCTCAGTGAAATGCAACTGGAGATGAAGTGGCAGCTCAGGACCTTCTCAATTTTCCAGGCATTTCGATAAGCCAGGGGATGCTCCCTGCCCTCCTGCGGTTGAAGCCAAGGCGGCAGGGCCTTTTCTGCAGCACTCCCCCCCCCCCCGGAGTTTGTTGGGATGGGCAGCCAATCAGGGCTCTTCCATTTTGTCGGCCTTGGCCGGCCTTATTTGCCTGCTTCAAATATTCCCACTTTTTAGGCAGTGTTACAATAGTTGGGCAGGTGCATTTTTTATCTGTATCGCTACCAATCAGAGGTTTTTTGTTGGAAGACGGTCAGCGGTCCCATTTGCTTGATCCACTTAAGTGCTGCTACTTTTGAGTAAGCGTTGACTTAATGATTCTACAGCAGACGATCCAGTAAGCCAACACTGTCTTTTGGCTGTCACTTCCTTTTTTCTGCTTCTGCCAGTTTTAGGAAAAAATCCAAAATTGCATTTCTGCCCACTTTGCACAACACACCAGATGCCCAGGGAAGGGGGTGGAAAATGGAAAACCCAGAAGCAAAATCCTCCGCGCAAGCCAGGTCTGCAGGGCCACCTGGGCTCCCATCTCTGTGTCTGTCAGAGCCGAGGTGCAGCTCACCTGAACTCTCTTTAGGGCTCAGTTATCCAGCAGTTAATCCAGGGCACTTCTCAGCTGGAAGCCCTGCAGGAAAGGCGCCCTCTTCCTCGCACCTGTTTGCCGGGCATCAGACAGGAACTGGAACAAGATGAAGTTTCCACTCTGCAGAATGTCTCTTCCTCTCTTGCAGCAGTCGGCTCGCCTTGTACCCCAGAAACAAACGCCAGGCCCCAGACTCTGGCGGTGGAGAGGGCCTTTTTCTGCCCGCTTTGGGGGATGGCATGGCACCTCTCACGTTGAAAGCTTGGCATCCATCTCCTCTCTTTCTCTTCCTTCCCCAGAATTCCCCACAACCAAGTTAGAAATGTCGGCCGTCGCTGATATCTTTGACCGTGATGGGGATGGCTACATTGACTATTATGAATTCATAGCTGCTCTGCACCCGAACAAAGACGCTTACCGGCCAACAACAGATGCGGACAAAATTGAGGATGAGGTATGGGCTTGGTTGAGGGACGGGGGGGGGGTCCAGGAGGCAGTAAACTAGACCCCCCCCCCAGGCTCTGCAGGCAAGTAGAGCACTGTCGCCACTGATACGGATGGTGTGCCATCACTTTTCTCCACAGCTTCCTTTTTTGATTAAGTCCTGGGTTCTTTTGAGAAAGAAGTCAATGGAACTGCAATAAGTAAACGTTCCTCCCATTTACTGTTCCTTGTGGCCTCCTTTCCCTTTCTACTCTCCCTCCTTTCTGTCTGTATCTCGATGGTAGAACTGTTGAGTCCAGGGTCCGTTCTCTTGCAGGAAGGCTGTGCGGAAGGATTAGTAAGAACAATTGGACTAGATTAAACTGGATTCCCCTGAGATTATTTTCCCCAAAGCAGTGAGCTGTCCCTTCCCCCTCTGCCCCCTGGCTTGGCAGCCATCCAGCTTTCCCACTCCTCCCAGGCATCTCTCTTCCCCCTTCCCTCATTTCCATCCCGTTTTGCTATATCTGCTGCAATGCAGGAGGCGTTACAATCCGTTAATTGTTTAATCGAGGTACATTATTTTACAGGCAATTCGTCTTAATCAGTAGTTAACTAATTAAATAGGAATTTATTTTGGGCCCGCGTGCTGCCATTTTCTAAGTTTGGCGTGCATATGCGGCCAGAGTGGGTCAGCTGCCCACCGTGATTGGGAAGGAAGAAAGCAGGACTGGTTTCCTGGATCTGGCACCCCACTTGACCAGTGGGGAAGCCGGGTACGCCCAGGACCTTCACTTTGGTTGTACTTTTCCTGCCCTCTCTCCATCGCTCCTTTTGGGGGGAACATCTGAAATTCACCCTGGAGTCTCCCTCCTTTGGAGTAAATGCGGTCTTGGGCCCACGCTGCCTGTTGGGTATGCTGCAGACGTGCGCGAGATGGGGAGGCTGGAGCGGGACTGGAGCAACGCTGCCCAGCCACGCGGGTGGACCTTGGCGGGTCGCCCGGTGGCGGCACAGCCCCCTGAAATCCTGAGTCTGGGTCGTCACGCAGCAGCAAAGGCCGCCGGAGGACCTTGGGTGGCCACCGCCTCTTGCCCCGCTGGGTGGGTGTGCGAAGGGGGAGTGGGATGAGCCACAGAAGCGCAGCATTGTTTATTCCATGTGCGGGTCAGCTTTCGGGACAGACCCTGCAGCAGGCCAACCACCACGTTCCTCCTCCCCCGTCTTCCCTGACAGGTGACTCGGCAGGTGGCCCAGTGCAAGTGCGCCAAGCGCTTCCAGGTGGAGCAGATTGGAGAGAACAAGTACCGGGTAAGGGGGACGGGCGGGCGGGGGGGGTGCCCTCACCAAGGCCTTGTTACGCGAAGGAGGGACGCAGCTCTGTCGGGGAGGGAGGAGAAGCCCAGAGAGGCGGGGGGTTCCCAGCCGAGGGCTGAAAGACGTCCCTTCCGCCACTACTGTGTTCTGTGGCTGTGAAACCTGTATGTGGGGGGGTCCGGGGGTGGTTTTCTGCCTCATAGTAGAACCCTTTGAGTTTCTCAGGTTTGAACAGTTTCCTTCTCGATGCTCACAGAAAACGGGGTTCAGAAATGTGGCTTTTATCTCGTTTCTGGTTTTCGTTCGAAGCTCCTGGAAACTCGCCTTCCCCCTGAGCTTGCTGGATCTTAGCCAGGGCACAACCAGCGTTAGGAGCTGCTTAGGGGGCCACCTTTGCGGGGAGGGCGGGGGCGGGAGGGAAGCCGTGGCCGATCCCGGGGCTGGGCCGAAGGCAGGCGGGCCAAGGAGCCACGCGCCAGGCCCCCTCCCGCCTGGGGCCGCCTGTAGCCCCTTCCTTTGCTTTAAGGGGGGAGAGGCATAAATGTGTGGCAGAGCAGGAGGAGCGACCGTTTGGTGATACGGGAAGCACACAAAACAATGTTGGCGTTGTTGCACCGTTAACACTGTGTGTTGTGTTCTCTCCTCTCCCTCCCCCTTCTCGTTTGCACCTTCTCCTCTGTAGTTCTTCCTCGGCAACCAGGTACAGTGAGTCTTGTGGTGCTGCCTCTGCATTTTCCTGTAGCTAATTCTCCTTACAAGATTGTGCATGCATATTTGTGTGTCTGTTTCCACACCAGCCTTTTCACAGCTATGGCTGTTGTGCTCATGGATGTATTAACTTGACAGAGTTGCTGGTATATACAGAAATGGAGTGGTGCAACCAGGCAGTGACCTACAAGTGTGGGAATAAACACAGAATCGCACACATACACGCATGTGCACCCAGAGGCGCTGACTTTCTGTGTGGATTTCAGGCCTTTTTGAGAATTGGAAAACTTGCTTTAAGAGAGCATCTTAAATGGGAGCTGTGTCGCCCTGCTGATGTGCCAGGCAGAAATTCCAGAATGAGTAACCAAAAGACTTAAGAGAGCAGCCGGACAGGGCTCCCTGCTCATAATCCCCTGGCTCTTGAACTGTTCTGGGATACTCAGAAATTGATTGACCTTCGGGACGAGAGTTCAAGGGCTGCACCGTGGACTGGCGTGGCTGGTGGAAGTCCCCTCTCCCAAACTGACCACCATCAGCTGGACTTCCAGCCTTTCCGACGTGTCGTTGGGAAGCTCAGTTCCTCAGGGACCTTCCCTCCGAGTCAGGGTTCACCTGTACCTTGCCCAAGGAGCCGGTACGCAGAGGAGGTGGCCTGTCCTGCAGCTTTCCTCACCCCTGATGTAACGCCAGAGCCGGTGCCGGCTGAGCCTCGGGGTTCGGGGGCATCACCTCTCGTGTCCCAGAGTGTTGTGTTCACTGCACAGAGTTGCGAGTTTGACCAAGTCTTCTGTATATCAGCATCTTTCTATGGGATCCTATTAATTTCCCACTGCTTTTGAAATGCAAGTTCCAAATTCCTCTGGAAAATTCCCTTTCATAAATAGCACTAAATCTTCACGCCATCTGCATGGCCCTTTCCACAAGAGAGACTGTTTCTTTTTTCCCCTCTTACTTCATGTTGAGACAAATGATAGCTGCAGAGGCATTCCCATTTTCATTTCTGCCTCCCTGCTGAGTACATGGTTGCATCCTGTTGCCTTATTGGGAAGGGGGTGGGGGGAGTGTCAGGAGTTGGCCTTTCCTCACCAAATCTGACACAATAAAGAGAACTTTAATTTCCTAGATCAGCTGGGGGAAAAACAAGTTAATAACTTGCTTGTTCAGCCACCCAGTATTGTGACGAAGAGATGGAAATGATGGATACATCCACACGTCCATGACCTCTGAGAGGTGGAAATGCCCCGCTTTCCCTCTGCAAAGTTTGGGCAGAAGAGAGTGGCCTCCGGGGGTGGTGCGTGGGGCCAGAGAGCACACCCTGGGTGGAGGCTGATGGGAACCCAGGGGCTGCTAGAGGTGGACCACGTGGCTTGGTTCTGGGCCATCCCCAATCGACCTGAGCAAATTGTCGGCTCCTTCTGTGATCCCGGCCATTAATTGGTCTTCTGAGATCCCTGCTCCTTCGGGCTGTCTGCTGCAGGGCCACCGTCTCTGGCCGCTGCAAATCACTCTTCTGCTGGGGGGGCCGGGGCGGGGCTGACATGCTGGAAAGGTCACGAATTTTATCGGTGAAGGGTTTTGCTCTCCTTGCTGCAGCACTCAAATTATTTGGCCGGTCCCCTTTGAAAATCCCAGCTGGTCTCTCTTCCGAAGGGGCTGCATCAGGACTGAGGGGGCAGTTGAGCCCCCCCCCAGCAGCTCCCCAAAGACGCAGATCTCTCCAGAGGGAGGCGCAGGAGTTCGGGCTTCTCTTACCTTCCAAGCAGCCTGAACGCCCAAATTGGCCCAAAGAGAAACGGCCCCTTCGGGGCGCAGCAGATGTGGGAAGGCTGCCGAGCAGGAGGGAGGTCCGGCACCAAGCTGGGAAGCTGACCCCCGGCCTGCCAGCCCCTGAGCCTTCCTCACGCAGCTCTCTGTGGCTGGCTGGGGTTCCTCGTTTATCCTCGGCCGAGAGGCTTCGGCTCGGCGTCTCGCAAAATGCGCTTCTTGCCACCCGGTGTGCATCGGATCATTCGGCTTTTTTTAATCATTTGAAAATTTGAGAAATGTAATTATTAATAATTTTAGTAATTAAATTAAATTATTTTATCAGAATGATACACTTAATAAAATTAAATTTAATAATTCAATGATCCTTTTATAAAAGGATCACCTCTGCTCACTTTCAAGGGTAAACGGGGGGGGGGATGGGGGCAGCCCCAGACATAGACTTGTCCTGCTGCAGTCTCTCTTGGGGAAGGACACACGTGCTGCTGTATGACACCAGCCCCCCCTTTGCCTCTCACAGTTCGGGGATTCCCAGCAGCTGCGGCTGGTCCGTATTCTGCGTAGCACCGTCATGGTTCGCGTCGGTGGCGGATGGATGGCCCTGGATGAGTTTCTAGTGAAAAATGATCCTTGTAGAGGTAAGAGATGTGTCTGCTTCTCGGTGAAGGTTTTTCAGGGCGAATCTTAGATTCTGGGGAGATTCTGGGGAGTCTCCAATGCTGGCAGCTGCGGAGGAGAGAAGACGGGCCGCCTTCAGGGGCAGCGGAGGGGACTGCTCGGGCAGGTGACCCTGAGTGGCCCAGGCGGGCTCCCGGACGACCGGCCCGGGGGCATCGCCCAATGCTGGGCCCGTGGGAGAAGGAACCGCCGGCACTCTGGGCCATCAGCGCCGAGGGGGCCTCATCCAGACGGCGAGTGCCTTTCCCGGACTGTTCACAACAAGCAGGCTTGTGCCCTAGATGGGCTTGGGGTGGAGGTCCCTGGAGCGCTTTGCCCCCATGAGCCAGTCTCTCTCTCTCCCCCCCCCCCCCCCGGCTTCCTTCCTCTTCCCTCTTCCCTCTTCCGGCCGCTGAAAAGGGCAGCCCTGCATGCCACGTGGAGGCGCTTCCCTCCCCCCCCTTGGCTGCCCCCTCCTCTTGCCGCACAACTCTCTCTTCTCTGTTCTAGTTCACCACCCTGGGAGTAAAATCAAACGCTCCGACTCCAGCTCTTCGATTGCCAGTCAGTCTCCGATAGGTTGGAGGTTTTTCTTCCCTCTCTCACTGCCCTGTTGGGAATGGCTTTGCTGCTCTAACCTGCCTTGGTCTGTCCCGAAGGCCGGATCCTGCGCTGTGCTTTGCCCAGGAAGTGGGGGCAGAGTTCCCGCCGGCGGTTGGGCGGGCGGGCGCTCTCCCTCCAGCCCTGGGGGCCCTCCTTCCCCCTCCTTCCTTGGGCTCAGCCTACCCTTCTGGGTGGCCCTGAGACCTCCGGCTTGCCTGAGGGAGGAGTGGGAGTGAGGCCACGCGTGGACGCCATTTACTTACTTGCACGCTTCCTTCTTTGTGGTCTACTCTGCTTTCTGCTCTGGGGAGTACTTGGTTGAGCGGATTGAACGAAACATAAAAAATTAAAATGGGATACAAAAAGTTAGAAAGACGGATTGAAAGTAACAGTGGCAGTCAAAAACCTGGCAAAAGAGATGCCTCTGCTGATTTTCTAAGTGCAGGGGGCATCCCAAACGGGCCGTCCTTGCGGATTGTAACAGTTGGGCGGATTCATCGCAGGAGAGTCGCGCCCCTTAGGTGACCTGGCCTAGGCCATTCGGATGGCAGAGGTTGGGGACAACCCCGTGAACCGTGTTCCGTAAGCAACGAGCAGCCGGTGCAGATGGCCCGCTTCAGCCCTCCTGCGATCCCTGTTCCTTGCTCCGAGTAGCAGCCTATGCTGCGTTTAGCTCTGGTCACGATTCTGGATACTTGCCAAACTTTGACCAGCCTCCCACAGCCCAGGTATATGGACGCCCAGGGTCCCCCAGCCAGCGGAGCTGGTATGGACATTCGTGAAGCCCACCCACCTGAAGGGTACCCAGGTTGAGGGAGTCTCCTTTAACCCCGTTCCCTTTGTCTAGGGCTTTGGAAGACAGTTTCTTTTCCCCTTTGCTGTCATTTACCTCCTCGTGTTGAAATTAGACCGTGAGTTGGTTTGGGTGTCGGTGATTCAGAAGCAGCTGGTCAGCAGCCAATGGGTTCCCTTTCCTCAGCGTTTGGAGTTGTGATGTTTCTGGCAGGTTCACGCTTGCCTCTCCTCCCCGCGTTTCTTCTGAACGTGGCTGCCTTCTTCCTGGTTGGAAAACCTCCACAGGGTTCTCCCACCTGGTGCCCTCCAGATATTTGGCTGAGAGTTCTGGGTGTTGAAGACAAACTTACGGGAAAACCCAAGAGAACAGATCCGACGCAGGCCCCACCTTCGGCTCCCTGGCTGCCACGTTCCTCTCGCTGCGCTGTGGCTCAGCTCCCCGGTGATTCCAGAGCAAGGCCAAGCTGCGGTTGTCGTGTGTGTCTTGGGTGGGGAAGCCTGCGCTGCTCTGGCTGCACTCACCCCGCGAGGCTTTCTGCACGGCGTGGCTCAATTAACCAGTGGGATGCTTCCATGGGTTGGGTTGTGTATTTTCCGAAGCCTGTAGAGTCTGCCGACGGTGCTGCCCATAAGCTGGAGGCTGATTCCTGTTCCTATTTCTTGATCTCCCCACCAGTCCGTTTTATTCCAGCCTTTGGAGAGCCAGAAGAACTTGTGACAGTATCTGTCAAAGATTGCCCCTGGCAACCCTCCTTTTTCTGGACCTCGGTGCTCACGGGGATTCAAGTAATTAAGACGCTTTAGTGCAGATACAAGCAACCTGCTTCCAGCGAAGGGCAGATCCTGCCAGGCTGAGCGTCTGGCTGTATAACGGCATATGCGTGCTCCCCCAACCCCCCGTTTCGGTCCTCATTTTTTGGCGACAGGCTGCCTGCTCGCCTGGGCCTACCTTTCCCGAAGGGTCCTCTCTGGTCCCCGGCCCGGGTCCTGCCTGTCCATCTCCAACTCTCGCACTGCCTCCACCGCAGGTTTCTTGCCACTGATCCATCGGCTCCCTGCAGTTTCAAGTTTGCAGCTTCTCTGCTGGGCTGAAAGTGGGAGAAGAGATTTTTGGAGAGGAGCCCCCTCCGCCATCTGCACGACCCTGCTGGCATGTGGGCAGAGGTCGGGGGTCTTGAGCAGGAGAGGCTACCAAAGGGGAAAGGAGCCCGACATGCTCTCGGCTTCAAGGCCACACATCTCCGCCCCTTTCCTAACCCTGATGCAGGCAAGGTCCCTGCAAGCATTCAGCAAGGCGCCCTGGCCCAGAGACGCGGAGGCGAGTGGCCGCTGGGTTGGGGCTTCTGCATGACGTGCGGCCTGCACCAGGCGAGGGAGGCTTTTCCTGCCCCCTCAGTACTGCACATTTAGAAGGCTAAGGAAGCCTCTGTGACCAGCTGGAAGAAAGGAAGGAAAAGAGTGCATGCTTCCAGCAGACTCCAACGTGGGCCATTGATTTGTTCTTCGGTTTAGGCATCTCCGGCTTTGTCATCTGTGTTTCTTGTTCTTCTTCCTTTCTTGCAGCACGAGGCAGGACCAACCTTGAGCTTCGAGAGAAGTTCATCCTCCCAGAGGGCGCATCGCAGGGAATGGCACCCTTCCGGTCCCGTGGCCGGAGGTCCAAGCCCTCCTCTCGGGCTGCCTCCCCCACACGGTCCAGTTCAAGCGCCAGCCAGAGCAATCACAGCTACCCCTCCGTGCCATCCTCCCCTGCCACGCCTGCCAGTGGGACCAAGGTGAGAAGCAGCCCCGTTCTTCACCCAGTTTCCTTGGCTTTGAATCTGTTGTCTAAACGTTGTCTGCCTTGAAAACACAAAGGCGAAGGAAAGTGGCCTCTGAAGGTCTCTGTTGAGTTGTGGAGCAGGTAGCTGGCGATGGCCTGCTCTCTCTCGAAGGGCATCACACCCGGGCCAGCCCCAGAAGCACCACAAGCTGGGCCTGAAACCACCTCCCTAGGAGTGGGTTGCGGCCTAGAGGAGGACTTTGCTGGACGCAAGCACAGGCTGACTTGGAGAGCCTCTTCACACACAGATTGTCCTGTCCGTGTTGGGAGAACTTGCAAGTCCATTGCACTTTCCATCAGATCTTTCCACATTCAAGAACGTGGAGAGAAAAGAGGAAGGCTGAGTTTCTCCTCTTTGCACTCCCCCCAAATCGGGGGGATCTGTCTGTGTTTGAGGACCACAGCTGCTGTTCTTCCCTGCAATGTAGAACATGTTTTTTCTCTGGCTTTTTACCAAGACATTTCTGTGCATCGTACAGTTCTGTCCCTCATGTCACAGTGTCAGCATAGGTTTGTGTTCATTAGCCGCAATTATTATTTTATTATTATTATTCACTTATTATTATTATTCACTTATTATTTTAGGATTTACATCCCTTTCTGTTTTATTTCCTTCTGACCTGAACGCCCTTCCCTCCCTCCCTCCCTCCCTCCCTCCCTCCTCCATTCATTTTGTTTGCCCCCTCCCCGTCCTTCAAACTCTCTCTGGATTTTCCATTTCACAGACTCCGCATCACTTCACCCGTTGTTATGACAAACCCTGGTTGGTAAACAGCAAGGCAGGTACCCCCCTGAGGGGCTACGATAATGCTGACCTCCACCTGTCTGCTTCTGAGGTAGAGTATGGCTCCTGCGGCAGAAGGAGGAATGTGCCGGCTTCCTCTCCTCCTTTCCACTGGTTTCCCTCCGTGGAGCAACCTGCTTGCTCACCCCCGTGCCAGAGCACCTGCGCCTTTCGCACCTTTCTAAGCAGAGACTGAGCAACTGCAGCGGGGCTGGCTCTATAAACTCCTTAGAGCCCCACCCCACCCCCAATTTGCAGCTGTTCCTCTGGAAGCTAAGAACACCTTCCAGGTACCAAGAGGAGAAAGCTGTAATAAACAGGACATAATAAATGCTGGTCTTTTGAGAAATTGGGGTTGGAGAGCAAAACAGTCAAGTTGACCCTTGAATAATAAGTGGCTTCTAATTTGTGGCTAATCAATTACAGTAATTAATTTCCTCTAAGATGGTGTTTTTCAACCTCAGCAACTTTAAGATGTGTGGACTTCAACTCCCAAATTCCCCAGCCAGTGAGTTCAGGGAGCCTCTGTGGGCCATTCCTTGTTGTTATTTTCATAGCAACTCCCCCGCGAGGTAGGTAGAGTTGAGAGGCCCCCCAAGAGGAGCCAGTGCCTCGGGGCCCAACCCTGATGCCACACTGGCAGTTCACGGCCATCCTGCAAGTCCTTGGCTTCCTCTGTGGCTTTAGGAGGCGCTGGTGGTGAAACCCACAGAAACTGCCTTCCTTCTTTCTTTCTACTAGACATTTTAGAGAAAGGGTACAAACAAAGAGAAATAAAAGACAGTAACAAGAACAAAAAGGTAACATGCAAATAGTAAAATACAAAGAAGTAAACAAGGGATCTAGAATGTCATGGAGACCAGTTTTCCAATACATCATTAATTACCAAAGAATTATAGCATAATGGCTGTTGTGGGTCTTCCGGGCTGTGTGGCCGTGTTCTGGAAGTTGTGGTTCCTAACGTTTCGCCAGCATCTGTGGCCGGCATCTTCAGAGGGCAGGAGCACAGACAGAAGCGAAATCTCTTTTATCTAAATCTAAATCTAAATCAATTATAGCATATATTATATTGCTTTAAAAAGCTAAGAATCACTATTAAGTTCTAAGCTAAGAATGCAGACTAGGAACCATGGTCAACATGGTTTAAGCTAGAATAAATTGAATCAATACAACTGATTCTAACTGAAGTCAAAATATTGGATGAGGTACATATTCAAGTTATAGTCATTCAAGCATTGAATTTTACTTCAGATTTACTTTTAAGATAGGAAATTATTCTGGACTTCGAAGCGTGGTCCCTTCCAAGGAGGGACGCCTCTTGCTGGGCCTGTGACCCACTTCTTCCATGGGGGGACCCTGACAGGGTGAACGTCCCTCCTTGTTCTCCGAATGGCCATTCCCCAAAGTTGGCCTTTTTAGCCATGGACCCGAGCTCTTGGCTTCTCTTTTTTCTTTCAGCCAGGACAGCAGTTTGATTAACCACCTCACGTTCTTCTGTGTTTTTGGTTGTCTGCCTGCCCGCTTTTCTCCCTGGCCTCCGGCACCTTAAAAGTCATGACGGGAGTAGAGGTGATGCGGGGAGGCCAACGTTCAATCCACGCATTGCACACGGTCTGTCTGCCTGGCTTGAATTCGCACAACAAGCTAGGCCAAAACCCAACAAGGCCACCTGCCTCCTCCTCGACCTTTAAGATGCAGAGGTTTGCAGCTGCTCCTGGAGTGCAGGGGTCCTCTTAAACTCCATCTGTGACTCCGTAACAAAACTCGTGCGCCTCTTTATCCCAAGGTCGCTCCATCCTCGGGCAGCAAGTTGAAACGGCCCACTTTCCACTCCAGCCGGACTTCTCTCGCTGGGGACACCAGTAACAGTTCCTCACCAGCTTCTTCCGGTGCCAAAACTAGTCGAGGCGGTAAGTTCCAAGCTAGATTTGGAAGCACCAACTGGTTTTAACTGGAGGCGGGTGCCTTGGGTCGGGGAGCCCAGTGTAGCCTCTCGACCTATTGGCGGACCACAAACGGTCTTCTGGGGATGCTCCAATATTCCCAGGAGGAGCTGAGTGGAATTCTTCCTTTTTTTTACTTGCTTTTGGGGGGGAGGGGGGTGTCGAAAGCAGTGCTGTTAAATTCCTTCAAGCTTCCCTTGCGATGTGAAAAGTGAGTTTTGACTTTCAGATCCTAAGAAAACGGCCAGTCGCCCTACAAGCCGTGCGGGCAGCCACGCAGGGAGTCGAGCCAGCAGCCGGCGAGGCAGCGATGCCTCCGACTTTGATCTCCTGGAAACCCAGTCCGCCTGCTCAGACACGTCGGAAAGCAGCGCCACCGGAGGACAGAGCGGCTCCCGGCGGGGCCTGGCGAAGCCCTCCAAAATCCCCACCATGTCCAAGAAAACAACCACTGCCAAAACTCCCGGCCCCAAGAGATAATGCAGCATTCACACGACAGCCAGCTTTGCACAGACAACGAAAACCTGTCTCGTTTTTAACCCTGCTTCATACATTGGATGTATATTTATTCTACATGGGGGAAATTATATTGTTAAAAGTGTAAAAGAATAATTGTGTTATGAAGCTGCCTTATTTGGTTCTCTCTTTTTTTATATAGGTTACTTTTTTCATGTGAATATTTATGTAGATAAAACTTGCCTTCTTTGCAATGGGGGCCCAGGAGAAAACTGAAGCATGGGAGGGAAGCAAAAGGTCAAGATGTGAAAATGTAAAAACAAACAAATTATATAAATAGGATTTCTGTGCAGTGCAGGAGATGTTCCTGCGTTATCTTTTAGGATTGTTTCCTAAACGCATCTTTATAAAAAGTTAACTTGCTGTTTCAGCAAGATAAATTATATTTAAGAGCAACACCTGAAGATCCAACAGAAGAAAGGAACTCTCTCTCTCTCTCTCTTGTAAATCACAGATACCTCAGTAAGAGAGAAATGTGTGGTGAGGGGGCCTGTTTCCAGTTTTAAAAATAAATTCTTATAGTTTTACCTGAAGATAGTTTGAAAATGGACATTTGCACACGCTTTATTTGAATAAAGAACTTCACTACAACGCTGTATTTTGCAAAACAAAAGTCCTGTCGAGTTTTAAAGAACAGCATCTGTTTCCAGCGGGGTGGAATGGCAGAAGAGTCGTAGGGACATTCAGCCATGTTGTTTTAGCAGCAGGGGAAAGGGGGGATTCTTAAATTAGCTTCTATTTCACCACAAGGTAACACATTTCCAAAAGGCAAACCGAGAGTGAAAGAACTGACTTCACGTTTTAGTTCACAAACTGCTATTTAATTGCTTTGCTCCGGCCAGCCTGACCCGCAGAGCGCCTCTGCTCTGGCGCAGCCGAGCGGCCTTCGACAGCCCCGTCACATCACGCTCGCTCTTGGGAAGGTGCAAGGGCACCAGCAGACCCTCCGGCCCTGGACGCCATTTTCCTTTGTGGAGGGAAGAAGAGAGAGAGAACCGTACAAAAGGGGTTGCGGGTAACCTGGTCTTCCTGTATTTATTCACTTGTGCTCGAGTCCTGCTCAGACTGACCACGCTGCTGTGCGATCCTCTCAGTTGGTTTAATTGAGCCAGAACCGGAAGCTCTACCAATGAATTGTTTAAAAAACACACACGTTTTGTATTAAAATTGCTTGCAGTAATAAAAGTGAAACAACATGTCTCTTATTTTATGTTGCCCAGAAAGATGCAGTTGGAATAGGCGGGGGTGCAGATTCCTCCCCGGAGCCCGCTGGGCCACCGCTGGCCGAGGCCGACCGAGCCCTCGGCTGCTGCTCAGAGATGCACCTGCTTGTGCCTGATCGGCACCTTCAAAGAGCCGCTGAGGGCGAGGAACACATTCAATAAATTATTAAGGCACGCCTGCTCCCCTAGTCAAGGTGGCCAGCTTGGGATCTGACAAATTCTAGGGAAGGCTTGGCGCCACCTAGCCCAAAGGCAGGGGCAGCATGTTGCCACCTAGGCCACTTTTGGGGGATGCTTGATTAGATCCCCTCCTCCCAAAGTGACGCCCTCGATGTTCACGTAGATCGTCCCCAGTTGGCATGGGTTAGCTGCAAGTAGGCAAGCGTCGACAATCACCAGGATGGAGAAGGCAGTTTTAGAGATGGCTGCAGGAGCGGCACCATAAAGGACATTCCTGAAACAAAAGTGGGCCTGGAGGATGTAGTGGATAAACTTGGAGCTGGACCTGATGCTGATACAGCCACTTCTTCGGGGTGCCAGAATGCCCCTGTGGATTACTCCACTATGAGAAACGGGTGGTCTTCAGAATGGTCTACATAGTGCACCTTCCCTTAAGCCCGCAGAAAAAGAGAGGGGCTACCTTGTGTCATGCCCCCATGTAAGCTTTTGCCTGACCTGCCCCCCCCCCTCGTGGGGGTGATTTTTTTTCCCTTTTCACACATTCTATCCTGCATGGTTTTCAGTTACACTGACCACCAGGAGGCGCCACGCGACCAGTTTTGTCCTATTTGGGACTCTTCAGACATGGAGCCAGCTAGACACCCTTCCTTCCTTCCCTGGTCGAGGGTTTGAACATCTGGAAAGTCCCAAATAGGACAAAATCGCTCATCACGTGCCTCCTCAGGGTCAATGTGAGTGTTACTCTTCCTTTTTCTCTCTCGTGTCCACCTCTGCGTTCTGCCTGGTAAAACAAAATGTGATCCTGGAGTTTCTGTGCTCCGTGCAGGGATCTGGGTGCGGGCTTTCCTGGCAGATGGCCACCGCTCCGGCCACTGGCTCTGTTCTCGAGCGCTAGGACTTTTTTGCCGATGTTCACTTGGGGCTGCTGCCATTCCTGCATCTCCCGCACTTTGCGAACAGGTCGCTTCCTTTCAGGTATGTGAAAAGTGCTGCTGCACGACTCGGCCATGCCTTGGAGCACTTCCTTGCCGATCCCTAGCCTTTCTTGCTGCTCTCCTCGGAACACCTTCGAGTCTCCCGGAGCTGTTCCACAGAGCAAGCACAAGAACCCAGGGGTGGAGGGAGTCCAACCCCGCGCCGGAATGCAGGCCAGAGGGTGCCCTGTAGGACTGGCCATTGTATTATGAGGAAATGTTTCCACCAGTTTCCCTAGAAGAGATGCCCAGCTACTCAACCTGTGCCCATTAAAAAATGGTGTTTGTTACCTACATCCGCTACCTTCCCCCTCAATGGGGCGACTGAGTAATTTTAACCCTTAGGCTTTTCCACTAGCCCACCCGTTTCGATATCGGGAATTAATACTGTTTGTTGCAGAAATAACTTGATTTTGAAGCAAAAATGACAGAATGAGTTATCTATAACTAAGTGTGTGGTCAGTGAGGCGTCCTCCAGACTCTCGGGCATTTCCACGACTTAGTTGCGGGCACTGGGGAGCAGCCTCAGCCGGTCCGGGCACCTCCCCGCCAGCCCGGGAACGGGGGCCAGGTTCCTCCTCTGCTGCTCCTCTCTCTACAAGCAGTCATGCCAGTAAATCACAGATCAGCCTAAGGTGTCAGCCTGGTTCACAGAACATGCTGAGCCGACAGCTGGGTTCCCACAACACTCTGAAAGTCTCTCTCTCTCTCTCCAGGTTCCACCCCCCCAGCCCATTGTATGGAACCAGCCTCGGGCGGGGGCCCAGACTCCAGACCCAGCTGCCCCACTCTTGCTGCCCCAGAGTGAGAGAGTCCTGGGGCTCAAGCCCCTCTCTGGGGGCGGAAGCGCAAGGGGCGGTGCCTAACCGTTCTCGCTCCCCGATTTGGTAACCGCTAATCTGTGATTAATGCTGGTCACTTTAGGCTCCTTTAACGTCAAAGCCGAGGACTTGGCTGGCTCAGTTCTGGGCAGGCAGACTCTTCCCAGGTCCTCCAGCAGATTCCCCCCCATCAGAGCTCCCTCCCCGGCATTTGGGGCTCCGGGTCTTTTGCCAGCAGCCATTTCCCTTTCTTCTCAGCTGGGCAAAACGTTGGTTTTCTGAAGGAAATCGCTCCCCTCGTCAGCCCCTTCCCTTGTTCCCTCCCCCGCTTCTCCTCACTGACAGCCCCTTTTAACTCCAGGCACTTCCGGGCGGCGGGGTCCATTCAGGTGGGCTTCCCTGCTTGGGACTGATGACGATTCCGTGCCACCAAGTTGTTGTCAGTTCTTAGCAACCGGGCAGGTCAGATTTTCTCCAGGAGGTTCTGTCCTCCAGAGGTGCCCCCACCGCCACCGCCACTGAGTCCCTCCCCTTTGCTGCTGGTCGTCCTCTTCTTCCCTTCCCTTCCACCTTTCCCAGCATTATGGACTTCCGGAGAGAGCGGAGTCTTCGCGTCATGGGTCCGAGGAAGGGTAATCCGAGCCTGGCCATTTGTTTTGAAGATCCATCCGTTTGTCTCCTTGGCTGTCCGTGGGATGCTCAGGAGTTTTCTCCAACACCCAAGTTCAAAGGCGTCAATGCACTTCCTGTCCCGCTCTTTCAACGTCCAACTTGCACTTCAGTGGAGGGTCACAGGGAAGCAAAGCCTCCGTTGCTACCAACTGCAGAGAGTGAGAAAGATTGTTGGAGATAGGCAGGAATTTCGGCAAACGGGGCTGGAGCGTTTTTTACAAGGCGGAACGCGGAAGGGCTCCGCAGGGGCCTCCCAGGTTCACAGGAGTGTAAGCAGGGGCAGGGGGCCCGGCGCAGTCGGACGCCGCGACCCCGTTATTGTAGCCCCTCTCGGCAAAAGTAGGCTCGGACTCAGCCTTCCTGGGGAGTCGATTTCCTGCTCTGGTCTACCTGGTGGGGCTGACACCGCCCAAGCGCTGGTCTGGCCCCCAACCCTTCCGGAGGGATCCGGCCTCTGCCCCTCCGCCCTTTCCTTCACCCCTCGCTTAAACGGGCTGTCTTCGCAGGTGGACCGGACCCCTCGTCCCGGGATGGGACGGAGCGGCTTCGTGTAGCCGGGAGGCTCAGACGGGTCACAGCTAGTCCGCGGACGAAGCCTCGCTGGACTGGGGGACGGAAGGCAGGACCGTAGGAAGAGCCTCAGGCGGGGCCCCGGCTCCAGGCAGGGGGCCGCTCCGGGGCTGGGCTCGGGCAGGGAAGGGAAGGGCAGGGAAGGAATGGAGTCCCGGCTACCTCCGGGCTCATCACGGGCGCCGCCAGCTCTTGGGGATGGGAACTCCCCGCCCTTCCCACTCGCCGGGGCCATCGGAGGTGCAGCAACGGGCGGGCGGGCGGGCGGGAGGCGTCGTCGCACGTGCGCTGCCGGGCGCTGGAGGCCGAGGTTGGACGGCGGAGGCCGAGCGGGCAGGGGCCGCCCCGCGGGAGCGACCGCGAACTGGATCAGCTGCCTCGCCGCGGCCGGCCGTCTGTTAGCACTTGCCCGCGGCTGGGACGGGGCGGGCGGGCGGGCGGGCGAGCGAGCGGCCGCCCAGTGCGTCCGACGAACCGGATCGCGTGCCCCCCCGCCTCCCGCGCGCCGCTTAAAGGGCCGGCCCGACGGCCGCGGCGCTCGGACCAGCCTCGCTGCGCGGGCGCCATGCGGCTCTCGTCGGGCCCGGTGGCGGCGGCGCCGCTGCTCCTGATCGCCGCGCTGTTGCCGGCGGCGGACCCCCGCGGCGCCCCCGCTCGCCGCCCCCCGCCCCCGCCGCCCCCCGCCCCGCGACGGCTGAGCGGGCGCGAGCTGCAGCGCGAGGTCCTGGCGCTCCTGGGCCTGCCCGGCGGACCCCGCAGGACGCGCCCGCGCCGCCCCGACGCGCCGCCCGCCGACGCTGCGCCGCTCTTCATGCTGGGCCTCTACCGCGCCCTGGCCCGCCAGGACGACGCCGACGGCAGCCCCAGGGCCGCCGACGGCGCGGACACGGTCATGAGCTTCGTCAACTTGGGTGAGTCCGGTCCGCGAGGCAGGGGCGCGCGCCGGGGCGGCTCCCGGCTCTGGGCGGCGGGTTTGGGGGCGACGGGCTGTCCGCACCCGGGACGGTCGGCTCAGACGAGACCGGGCGGAGGAGGGTCGAGCTCTTTGGACGGGGAGCGCTGAGAGGTCCGCGAGGCTTTCCCTGCCCGCCCCGTTCCCGGACCCTCGGCTTCCGGAGGCAAGGGGGGCGAAGGGAACCCCCCCCCAGTTTGGGGGCGCGCGCCCCTCCTGCGGGCTCGGCCTCCCCGCTCCCCGGCCCGGAGAGATCCCGGGGCGCAGGGCTGGTGCAGCCTCGGAGGCCGCCAGGCCCTTGCGTGGCCCCTGCAGGGTCCGCGGTCGGCCCCTCGTAGCCTCCCCGATGGAGTCCGGGAGCGGAGGGTCCGCCCGCCAGGCTAGTGCGCGATGGAGGTGGCGGGCTCCGTCCAGGGCGTTGGGGGTCCCGGCCTTTGTCTGCGGGGCTTGTGCGAACCAGCCCGTCCTAGTTTCTTTATTCGGTGGAACGTGTTGTGCAAACACGGCAGTGTGTTTTGTTAACCTGGGTTTAACCTATTGTATGGACCCGGATGAAGAGTCGCTGCTGCTCGGGGGAGGGGGGGCTCTTCCAGTTGGAGGGTGGCCTCGGCCTGAGCAAGAAAGCCGCGGAATCTGGAAGGCAGCACCCTGGTCAGCGTCAGAGGGGCGCCCGCGCTAGTGCGCAGAGGTGCGGATGCGTGTGCGCTTGGCGGCTCTGTCCTCGAGCGGCTCCGGTGGACTTGCTTTGAAGGGGGTGGGCCGGTGCGCCTTTCCCACACGCGCCCAAGTGACCGCGGCGGCCCGTACGAGACGGGCAAAGGCAGCCTTAGGCGAGATCGGGACCAGCCCCTGAGGGGCCCCCGCCTGGCCCTTCGGAGGCGCTGAGAAAGCAGCCCGGGAGCCCTCCGGCGGTCCGTCAGCCGCCTGCCCTCCCTCCGTCCACGACTGCCTTTCCGAAGCGCTGCCTCCGGGGGCCTCGCGGGGGCAGATGCCCGCAGGGCAACTGGGCGGGGCTTCCCCAGAGCCAGGAGAAGCGGCTCCCTGCCCACCGCGGGGGGCACGCACCAGGAAGCCAGCGCCGGCACCGGGGGGCAGTCAAGGGTCGGGCTCGGGAGCAGGTGCCCCCCCCCATCCCCAGCAGGCCACGGAGCCACCCTGGATGAGTCTGGCGAACGTTCAAGGCTGCGAGCAGAGGGGGTGGAATCTGGTTGAGCCTGTTCCTGCCCCGCTGAACTGCTGACTCACTGAAACTCGCCGGGGCCGTCCGGGAAGAGCAGCTGCTCCCTTGCCAGCGCCGCTCTTGGACCGGCTTGCGCTTTCCAGCTGGGCCTCTCTGGCAGCGGGCAACCCTCCCGCCCATTGGGTTCGGCCTGGTGGGAAGGTCTGGGGCGGGAGAAGGGTTGGAGAACGACGGCGGGGCTGCTGGGGGTGGGTCGGACCCCCGAGTCCCTGCAGGACAGGTGGCGTCTTTCCGGGGCACAGATGGCACTCCTGGCTGGGGAAACGGAAGGAGGAGGGAATCCCCTCCTGCGGCCCGTTTGCAGAAAGGCTGCCGGATTCCCAGAGCATCGCTGGGGAGTTAATGAAAGCACGGGGCCTGATCAGCCCCGATGCCCGCTTGCCTTGGCAGTGCCGAGAAGGGGCCTGGGCAGGAGGTGGGGCGTTGGTGGGGCAGCTCCGGCTGTCTCCGGAGGCAGGACGGGGGAGGGAGAGCGACGGCCATCCCCTGCTGTTTCTGCGGGAGACCGAGTGGTGCCCCGCCTCGCCCCGCCCGGGCCTCCTGGCCTCCCCGACCGCGGAGGCAGCTCCAGCCTCAGCCAGCCGTGGGGTCGCTGCAGCTTCGGTGGGCGTGGTGCGTTTGCTGGGTCTTCGGGAGCGGAGGCTGGGAGCAAGCTGCCCTCTCTTCCGGAGCCCCGGAGCTGCCAGGCTGCGTCGCCTCCGGCCCAAGGGCAGGCAGGCGGTATCCAGATGAGAATTCCTTAAAACCTAATCCAAGCAAAACTCAAGTATGTGCCTTTCATCTTCGCAATCGAGATGCAGGGGTTGAATTGGATATTATGTGGAGAGGGAACAGATTGCAACACTGCCCAACACCTAAATATTTGGGTGTTACGTTGGACAGGACGCTTTCCTTTAAGCAACGTTGCCTGAACACCAAGGCTAAAGTATGTGCGAGGAATAACATCATCCGGCGACTGACAAACTATGCACGGGGAGCCCAGCCAGCTACGTTAGGAGTACCAGCTCTGGCCTTGAGTGTCTCTGCTGCCGAATATGGGGCACCAGTATGGAACACATCGGCACATGCGAAGCAAGGAGATATCGCTGTGAATGAGGCAATGCGCATAGTGACGGGATGCCTCAAACCTACGCCTGTTAATAAACTATACCCCCTTGTTGGCATTGCTCCACCTAAGATTAGAAGGGAAGTAGAAGCAGACGCCGAAAGAACCAAGCAAGAGACTGACTCTCGCCACCCTCTGAGCGGATATGCTCCTCCAATTTGTCGACTTAAACCTAGAAAGAGCTTTATGGCAAGAACTAATACCCTAGAGGTGTCCAAAGAACAGAATCGGATAAGTAAATGGAGGAATGAGCTCAACGACTTGAGTATTTTACCGAAGGAAGAAATGGCCGCTGGAAACGCTCTCCCTTATATAGTTTGGAGCACAATGAACAGGATGAAGGTGGGGGTACCAAGGTGCAAGACGAATTTATTTAAGTGGGGGTTGTTGGCTGACGACAATGCATGATGTGAATGCGGAGAAACCCGAGACCCGGCGCATCTGATGGTGTGTCGATGACTGCCGGAGCCTGGTACTGTCCACGACCGACAGCAAGCTAATGGCAAAGCTGTGGCGGCGGCTACATTTTGGCAGAGTCAAGTCTGATCTGGACGCGCTGAGATTGGGGAAGTGAATTCAGCCGGCCAGCAGCCCTCAGCGCCCTTTCTCAGAACACCTGCGTGGCTCCTGAACAAAAACGTTTTTCCTTTGGGGGCAAAATAAAGCAGGCCCTTTCAGCGATAGCGGAAAAGGACCAAACGCCTGGCGAGATTGCTTCCAGATTCATTGCCACCACGGACTGATCTTTTTGACCAGTCTTTTTGCTAAAGCCCAGCCTGCACCGTTCTGTTCTCCAGAGTGTCAATTTATTTTTTGGGAAATTATTTGTATTTATTTACTTCATTCATTTATATGCTGCTTCCTCCTAGTTAGTGAAGCTTTCTCTCTCAACGATTTAGAAGTTATAATTCACCATTGGCTGTCATGTGCTTTCTGATATTTGATTAAATTATGAAAGTGACATTTGCAGAAATAAAAATCTTACTAATTTTGCATTAGTTAAACAAAAGTCTTCCTCCATTTATGGCATTGCAATGAAAACTCATTTTTTTTCTGGAACAAAGCCAAAGCTTTCTCAAAGTAAAACAACACCACCCCCCAACCAGATTCTGGTGCATTTCTCCATCTGCAGCATCCATGCTAACTGTTAATGTGCACATCAAAGCACACCGCCACCCGTGCCTCCCCCTCGCCAGTGGGGACATCCCCGCAGGGAGACAACGAGGGCTCTCGCATCGGAGAAACGCCGAGAACGTCTTAAACTTGGGACGCCCGCCCGGTGGCGGCCTTGATTTTCAACGGAAGTGGCAGCTGCGTCGCGCTGCCTGTCTCGGCCACGAGGGCTGCAGAAACTCAGCGCCAAGAGGAAACTGAGGTTGTCTTCTGGGAGTAGCTTTCTGTCCACGCAAGATATTTTTGGGACATGCAGAAAGCTCGGGAGCCACCCAGTTTAATAGCTTGCTTATGTCCCCGGAATGGTGAGCTGGGCCTTCCGGGAACGCGCTGGCTCGACCTTTCGCCGCCTCGCGGCCTCCAAGGAATGTCTCCTGCGAAGATGCTCCTGCCTGGCCTTCGCCCCCAGAAGCGGGCTCAGCGGGGGCAGCTGCAAACTCCCTTTGGCAAAACCACCAAACCTCTGCCTGGTCCAGCCGGGCTGCCCAGTCCCGAAAGGCTGGTGCTCCGGCCAGAGATGTGAAGGTTTTCCCTGCCCCGCAGGAAGCTGCAGTATAATTTTCCTGAGAGTCCGCAAGCAGTCGGCTTTGGACCGGCCAAGCTCCTGCTCCACGCACCCCCACCCCCCCACCCCAGCAGCCTGGCAGGACCCCTCCTTCGCCCGCATCTCTGGAGCCCCAGCGCGATTCATCAGCTCTGACTGCCACGTTAAAGCATGTGCAAAAGTTGCGCATCTGCGAGGCCAGGGAAAGGTCCACGTGGGTCCTCCAGGGGTCTGTCCCCAACATCTGGCTGGGGGGTGCATTTGCCCGTTCTGAGATTAGATTCTCTTCCCACCTCCTTTTTCTTTTAGCCGGCCTCGCCGGGCCATTCAAGAGCAGCAGCCCTTGAAGTGGGGGAGGCCTCTGCCCGTCCCGCCCTTCTCCTGCTGCGGGCGGGGCCTCCGATCAAAGAGCACAACCTGCCCCTCCCTCCCTCCCGCGCGCCTCTCGGCTGCCGCTGATGGAGCGGGGGCTGTGGGGACGTCGCTGGCGGCCGGGGGGCGTCCTGCAGCGCAGTCGCCTTCCTTTCCCCTCCCGCAAGCGGTCCCGCGAGAGCCGAAGGCAGCCCCTGCAGCCCCCGGGGCAAGAGCGAGCCAGAGACAGGGGAGGGGGGGTGGTCCCCTCCCACCCGAGGGAGAGCTTTCCCTGGCCCCTCCCGAAAGGGCCCCGCGGAAGGCTCTTTCCAGGGTGGATGCGCCAGTCCCAGAATGCCTTTGGCGCCAAGCCTGGCGGAAGCGGCTCTGGGCCTGGCAAGCCGGCTTGTCCGTCTCTCTGGGATCTGATCAGCCCCCGGGCAGAAGGTCCGGCGGGGAGGAGTGGTCTTTATAGTCAAAGTGGGTGGGGCTGCAGGGCCACACCGGGTCAGAAGCGGAAGCGGTGCTGCATTCAGGGTCTGCATAATCCCAGCGTCGGTTCTCCCCATTAAAAATCACGGTTCTGGCTTTGTGATGGTGAAGATGTGCATGGAAAGATTTCAGAAACCAAGGGGTCACCGAGTAAGGGTTGCGGCGTCCCCTTAGCAAGGTAGAAAAATTCTGCCAGGGAACTGTCGGCATTGCTGGCAGGTAGAGTAAGTCAAGGAGTTGTGCTCTGCTTTGCTTGCCGAACGGATGGGTGGGGGAGGTCTCCTTCTAGCAAACCAGCCAGGGAGCCTCCGGGATGACTCCAGGGGATGCCGCCCTTCGGGCCCCCCCTTGGCTTTCCCTCGTTCGTGGGGTGGGGGCAGCAGTTGAAGCTTGCCTGCTGCCTGGCGGGCAGGCTGGGGGCAGCCCCGCCTCCTTTGTGCCCTTAAGGTTTCCTTCTAGGGTGCAGAAGCAGGGAAAGTAACGGGGGAGGTTGACTGGCCTGTAAAGAGCTTTGCACACGCCAGGCTTCCTCCTCCCAATCCCTTCGGCTTGGTTTCTGCTGGACAGAATTCCTTCTGCACCTCATTCCGATTATTTTAAGTCTCCCGATTCTTTATGTGGTTCAGGATGCCAGCATTTCCTTTTAATTTAGCATCTCAAAAAGGCACATGGGGCTCTCCAAGGCAGCTGGGACTAGTCTAATTGCAGTAGAGGTGTAATTTACAGAATAAAATAGTATACACAAAAACACGGGCGGGGGGGGGGGCACACAGCTAAAAATACAATGAAACTGGCAGAGGCATAAAATGTATCCTGTATGGATCTGCAGAGATTTTTTTGGCATGCAGATTAGAAAGCATATAGAGAAGTAGAATAAGCAAAAATAAAGAAGGATTATGCTGTTAACCACTAATAAAATGATGATCATTTATACTAAATATGTGCACTGATCACAAGATTCCTGGATCCACTCAGTGCTTTGGAAAGCAGTCAAGTTTGACTTTTTTTTTATTCTGCCATTTCTGGGGCCACCCACTGACCTGTGACTCCTGGTGGTGTACAAGGATTAAAACAAAGAACCAATGTAGTAACCCCCCCCCCCCATAGAGGGTCCTTCCAGGGGAAAAACATGGAGTGAATTTGCTGGCAAACTGCCAATCAATGGAGGCATGATTTCTTGGTGATAAGAAAGCAAAGTAAAAGTAGTTGTGCAAACCATGGGATAGACTTAATACAGCTAAATCAGACTTTCTAAAAACTTGCACTGTCCTCCCGCATCTGCAATCGATGTCGGTCCTCGGCTTCTGCAAGCCCCGAAGTCAGAAAGCAGGCATGGGCTCTCCGACCAGCCGCCCTGCTCTGGAGGAACCCCTTCCCTCTGCTCATGTTTTCCTTTTCTATCAGATTTTGGAGTTGTCCACTCGGAATATTGAATTGCTCAACCAAAGCCAGAGAGCGGTAAATCCCAAGAAAAGCGTTTGCTCCTTGTGTTGGAAGGAGCAACCTAGAATGATCATCAAGCTCTTCCCCCCTCCCCCAGGGGAGGATTCCAAATTAAAGTCCCTTCTTTATTACCAATGGAAGATGCGTGGCACAAATTAGCACAAGTTAAGCCCACTGACTTCGCGAAGAGTTGCTGGGCACCTCTGCACCATCGCCTGTGCCATCAGTTCAGCCTCAGCCCGCTCAGATTCGACTAAACCTTGGCGAGGGCTGACTTCCACAGGCTGCTCCAGGGCCGGGCTTTCTACTTCGAGGTCTGGGCACAAAACTGGGCAGAGAACGGGGGCACGTGGCCTGAGGAGGAACAAAGAGCGACTTTGGCCATGTGCGGGATCAAAGTGGGCTCTTTTAAGATTATGGAAACTTTCAGGTGTCACCAGATTTTACAGAAGGCAGAACAGATGTTGCTATGGTCCTTCAAGAGCACTATGGCTTGCATGTTTGTAGTAATAGGTAGGTTTAATTAGGTGGATTTTAACCTGCAAGTTTAATAGGCTCCTAATTATATCCATTATTGTAGAGTACATGTAAACACACTGGAGCAACAGAGCCCCTGCCATTTGTTCTCTCTCTCCCCCCCTCCCCTTTCCAAAATGTGCAAACAGGGCATGAATGGAAGGTCTGTCTCAGGAATAGCCCCGTGTTTTCCAGAGGGAAAGCATTAATTCCAACAGTTTGGATTTAAATTTCATCTGAAAAACAAGCACTGACCCTTTCATCCAGGTCCAGGGAGAGACCCTTGAGCCCGTCTTCGCTTTCCTTAAAAGGTCTAATTAGATTTATCTTTTTAAGCATTCAGAAACACTTCGTGCATCTTGAAGGCATTTAACAAATGTTTATTTTTTCAGTACACCATAGAAAAGGCCGCCTGGGGCAGAGGGCGTAAGTCACGGTGCCAAAAAGGATCATGTCTCTTAAACATAAACCATGAAAGATCCCTTTCTTGGACACTCCTGACTCCTGAGGGTGCCCTATCCCGGCTGAGCCAAGCGTGTGCCGGGGTGGGGGGGCTCTTCAATACAAAGAGGAGGTGCCCGCTTCCGCCCTTCCCACTGGGCGGCATCTACGTTTGGGTGCAGCAAGTCAGTTGGTCTTCATCGCGGAAGAGTTGAGGGCCCAGCAGCGCCCCAAGTGGTCCTCCTCCATCTGCGGCTCCCAGAAGGCCCAAGCAGACTGGCTAGAAAGGGTTCCTCGGGATTTATTGAGGTGCAGCACTTCATCCCCCCTTCCAGGCAATTTTGGTGTCCCAAAGCAGCTCCCCCCTCCCTTGAATGAAGAGGCTGGGCCTTTCCTCAGCTCTGCAGACTCAACAGTGAGGCAGCAAGAGCAATGAGGGGGTCAGTTCTGCAAGGTCCAAAGAAAATGATGACCGCCGACAGAGGGTGAAGCTCTTCAGGCCCAACAGATCTTTCTTGTCTGGAAGGAATGAGCCCGCATTGTGGCCTTCTCAGGAGGAGACACCAGCCCCGTCCCCAACTGCAGCACCATCGTGTCCTGGTTGCTCGCCTCGGCTGCACAACGTTGTCCTTGTCTCATCCCTGGCTCATGAATGAGGCAGCCTTGAGTTGCGGCTGAGTGAACTGGAATAAAATAGTCTTTTCCCTCTTAAGCAAACGGTGTCTGTAAAATCCATGATGGTCTGCCAGGCATTATCTCAGAGGGGAGGTCAGGTGACCTGTTGGGGGTGCTTGGGGAGGACTGGGCCTCCCCCACCCTCTGGTCCCTGGCGCGCTTCTGCCTCTTCCACAGGCACCTGGCTTCCTGACTTCCTTTCGGACCCGCCATACCTTCCCCACGGCCTGTTTTTGAAAGCAGCTTCTTCAGGTGTTTCCAGCAAGGGAGAGGAGAGCCAAACTCCACACAATTGCAACTTAACCATACTCCGAAATGGTGTCAAGGGAACTTTACTTTTAAATACGGCAGCCTTATGCTGCGTTTCCTTGTTGCGGCCTGGAGAGAAGAAGGACGGGTGTCCAGTGGGGCCTGGGGGTTGGTT
Organism: Charina bottae; assembly: GCA_023362775.1. NCBI lineage: Eukaryota > Metazoa > Chordata > Lepidosauria > Squamata > Charinaidae > Charina > Charina bottae. Next base: position 3,586,170 of record JALMGJ010000013.1, on the reverse strand, counting down.
GGTGCAGCCTGTTAAAGTGAATAAAAGGGAGCGGTGGGGGCTTTTTTCTTAATGCAGAGCCCTCCCAGAAAGACCAGCAACCCTAATGCACAGACGTTTCCTAAATCAGCACGATTATGTCCAGGAGGAGCGTGATCCAAGCAAGCACCTGCCCACTTTAAGGACCAGTCTGGAGGTCCTTTCCGACTGGGGATGGTCCGTCCCTCTTGTCCTGGAGCAATGTGTACAGAGACGAGTTACGATCTCCCTGCGGTCGATTAGGCTGAGCCACTTCTTAGAAAAACGCATCCTGCTCCCTTTCATTACCAGGTGCCTCAAAGCAACCCCATTAAAGTCCTGTAATCCCACAAGCAGGGCATGGAAGGAAGGAGCACGTGGGCCTGGACTGGGATCTTTCTCCATTTCTATGTGCTCGAGTGAGCTTCTTTGACCAGCCCCGGTGTGAACGGTGCTTTTCCCCCACAGGTCTCCCCTTGGTTCTGTTCTGCAGTAACTCTGTGCGGAGGTAGTTAGTTTGGAGCAAAGATGCAGCGGGAGCATCTTTGAAGTCCTTGCCCTGAAACAACGGGCGGAGTCAAGTGGTGGGAAACCACCCGCCCATCGCTCCCCTGGACGCGGGTTGGGGCTGCGGAGGAAGCAAGTTCCGACTTGTGCTGCCTTCGAGACAAACACACTTGTTCAGGCACAAGCTTTGTATTCAGAGGCACGGAAGTCTGGCGCTCCGTGTGTTTAAGCACGGCAAAGCAGACGGCAGCAGAACACAAACCATTCTGCCCTGTTGGTGGGGCAAGCCAACCAACGCTTTAGACAAAACAGTGCTTGTGCTGCAGAAAATTCTCCCCTGTTTCTTCTACCAGTTCTTAATTCGGTTTGGTGAAAGGAACTTGGTTCTGAAATGTTGTCCAAAGGAAAAGAGAATTAGGACCAGTGCTCATGGGTGGAGTGGGCTCTGTGTGTGAGTTTGCTGTCTTTCCTTGTACAATCCCTCAGTGGTCCGCAGCCTCCCTGCCTCCTCTTACTTCTAAGGGGGAGACTTTTTCAGAGTGGGCAGCCAGGGAGGCTGCAGGAGGAGGAGAAAAGCTGTCAGAAAGCAGCATCGACCACAGGAGCCTCCCACCTGCCCTGCAACAGCAACGTTCGCTCCAAAGCGCTCGCGGAGAGAAATGCAAAAGAAATGGACAAGCATCCCGGATATGTGGTAGAAAAACAGGAGAATCTCCTCTAGGGGAGGAAAATTTGAGAAATCGCAATATGAATTTTGCATAATATTACAAAATATGAAATAGATGTATTTATTATGTATCTCTTGACTATTTAAATCTGTTACTGGGTGGGTTTTTCATCACACTGCGTGGGCTAAGTAGCCTACCTGTCCTGGGTTATTTGTATTATCATTACACGGGGCAAGGTGAATAGTTAAGCTTTGTTGTTGTTGTTGTTCAGTCGTTTACTCGTGTCCGACTCTTCGTGACCTCATGGACCATAGCACGCCAGGCCTTCCTGTCCTCCACTGTCGCTCGGAGTTTACTCAAATTCATGTTCGTTACATCGGTGATGCTATCTAACCATCTCATCCTCTGCCGTCCCCTTCTCCTTTTGCCTTCAGTCTTTCCCAGCATCAGGGTCTTTTCCAGTGAGTCCTCTCTTCGCATTAGGTGGCCAAAGTATTTGAGCTTCAGCTTCAGCATCTGTCCTTCCAATGAGCAGTCAGGGTTGATTTCCTTTAGGATTGACTGGTTTGACCTCCTTGCAGTCCAAGGGACTCTCAAGAGTCTTCTCCAGCACCACAGTTCCAAAGCATCAATTCTTCGGCGCTCAGCCTTCCTTATTGTCCAACTTAACTCTAAAGTTAAGCTTTAGGTATTTGTTACTATCCATTGCATCCCAAGAATCTTACCGCTCTCATTCCTTGCCTGCCTCCAAAATGTCTGTCCATCTGTCAGCAACTCAGGGGGAAGGACAGCACTGGTCTGCCAGAGATTTAGGGAGGAATAAGTTTAAGGGGCCCCAAGACTCTTCCTTAATAGTTGATGCAGTGCTTCCCAAACCTGGGTAAATTACCCAAAATTGGCTAAAAGTGGCTTTTCTTTGAGTAACAACACACAAACCCATTAAATTGACTTAAAGCGTTTTACCTACATTGGATAAAAAGGACTTTCTGATAAGCGGTTTTGGTAATGAAGGAAAAAGTTTGGGAAGTGCTGAGTTGAAAGTTTCAGTAAGTATGGCTGAAAAATGAAAAACCGGTGAGGCTTGGGGTCTGGATGTCTGTAAGTGAACTCTCCTAAACAAAGATTATTTTTCCAAATACGGAAAATGAAAAGAACCGCAAGCAGTTCAACCTAATTCAAATTGTTCCTGCTCTGCTCCCCTTCATTGGGAAAGGAAGGAAGCTTCTCCTGGCAGCCGGGGTGGCGTGATACACAGGAGAGTCAGCCCTTTGCACGGAAATGGAAAAGATGCAGAGAGGGAGGTGGACAGGAAAAAGCAGGTTTTGCCCACGCAACAGCTGAGCCTCGGCGGTTGGGCATCTGCTGCAGCTAAGCGAAGGCCATCACGTCCGTTGGGACTCCTGCTCACAGTTTCTACAGCCTCTTGTGCGCCTTTCCTGCCAGGTGCCGGCCAGAACGGAGTTTGCTTGGGGGCACCACATCTTGGGCAGAATCCCTGGATTGGGGTCGGACCATCCCCGAAGGGCCGGGGGGGCGCTGGTGGTCTTCCCTGAGGAGCCCGGGAGGTAGCCATGGCCTTCCGTGGTCATTCTTTCCCAGGAAGAGGCCTTGACGCACTGGAATAAGAATACTGTTGAACCTGCAATGGGGGGATCTTCTTGCAGGGTTTTGGTGCAATGGAAAGTAATTATGGTCCTACCTCGAGGTATTGCAGGTTTGTTTCCAGACCACCGCAATAAAGCGAGTATTGCAATAAAGTGAGTCATGCAAATTTTGGGGTTTCTCAGTGCATATAAAAGTTATGTTTACATTATACTCTAGTCTATTAAGTGTTCAATAGCATTATATCTAAAAAAAATGTACATACCTTAATTAAAAAATACTTTATTGCTAAAAAGTGCTAATCTGTTGGAAAAATGGCGCCCATAGACTTGCTTGACGCAGGGTTGCCACAAACCTTTAATTTGTAAAAAAACACAGTATCTGTGAAGCGAAGTAAAACGAGATGCTGTTTGCCTGTGTGTGTAAGTTCATTTACTTAGTTTTTCTTGTAAACTGTTATATTTGCTGCTGACCACTAGGAAGCGCTATACAACTAGTTTTGTCCTTGCATTGGGACTCGTCAGGCATATGACTGGATCTTCTACAGAAGCTGTGTTGAACCCTTTAGCAGGATTTGAACCCCAGGCAGGCCTTGCACTTGGGGACTGTCTGTTGCAGGGCATTTAGCTGTAGAGCTATTTTCGGCCTGGCTGTCAGTAGTTTGTAGGAAGAGAGGACTATAGATGCTATGGAGACACACCTTCCTTCGTGTTGCTATTGTTTATTTACACTCTCTGACTAGGGAGCTTTTGGTTGTTAATTTTTTCCAGGCCTCATATTAGAGCCTCTCCCCGCGCCCCCCCCCCCCCGTTTTTCTTGTAAGTTGTTATATTTGCTAGTGACCACTCGGCGGCGCTACATGACCTGTTTCGTCCTTTCATTGGGCCTCAACAGGCATCGGTAGCCTGCATTTATTAGATCTTAAATGTGCATTTTCCCTTACCTGAAATTCCAGCTGAAAGCTTCCTGGAGCAGGATCTCACTTTTGCTTCTGTTGCTCCTGTCACTTGCAAACTGGGAGAGACAATCTAGGAAAATCCATCCATTCAGTCAGTGCTTGTTCTTAGGGATTCTTTTGCTGTAGGGCGACTGGGGAACAGCCCTCCCTAAGGTCGGTTTTACAGAGACGTTATCTTTGCTTTGTGGTTGTGTTTTCCACCCAAATTGTAATATGCAATAGAATCCTAGTTTTGGGAATTTTTGATTCAGTAGCTTACAACTGCATTTGCGTTTTTTGCAACCGCATCACGCTGCTATCTCATATTCTGCTTGTAAACATCTGCTCTCCCAAGATCTTTTTACAAGTACTGTTACCAAGCGAGATATCACTCTTTTAGTCTTCTTGTTTATCGGTTTGTGACACCTATTGAACAAACATCATGGGTCCAACTCACTGTACTTTCTCTTAGCCATCCAAATGTATATTAAACTGCTGCATTGCTTTTAAATAACTGCTATTATTTGTTATTTTTATTACTACTTATATAATTGGCTTTTTAAGTAATCTGTAAACCTCTACTTTGAGAGCTTATTTGACAGCGGAGAATGTAAGCAATGGATGCCCAAATCAATGCCTATGCTTTTTTTGTCTTTGTGTCAACTCTTTTCAGTTGAACTGGATGGAGATAAATCCCAGCAGAAGCCTTATTGGAAAGAATTCAGGTTCGACTTAACACAGATTCCTGCTGGGGAGACAGTGATGGCAGCTGAATTCCGAATTTACAAGACAAAAAGTTTCAGTTCCCATGTTAATAAGACCCTTCATATCAGCGTGTATGAGATCGTTCAGGAGCATCACAACAGGTACAATGAGACCAACACTTTTGACTTCAGACCTTAGCTTGAAATAAAATACTGGGTGGTGGCCACAGCTACTAATTCTAGTATTAAACATTACAGATGCATGTGAGCTAATCGCTACCATGAAGAACTCTTTCTCTTGAATGTTATGAAGGAGACTTTCCAGTTGGTTAATTTTGCTTATCTTGTCTCAGTAAGAAAGCTGTGGCAAAAGTACCCCTTGATACCAAGAGGACAATCATTTGAAAACTGCAGATAAGAGTGATATAAGAAAGATGTGTACATCTATTAATAAATGTCAAAAAATGTAGAAGTAAAGTGGCAGAGGTCAAGGAACTACAATAAAAACTTGGAGGAATCCTCTATCTTTAGACTTTTTTTTAGGTAGATGTTTTCAACTTTCCATTTTCAACCAGAGATGAGTGCAAGGCCTGAGGTTATGTGTCTTAAGAGCCGTTGCCTGGATCACCTGCTGTGATCACCAGTGCCCCTGAAAACTGGTGTGCCACGCACCCATCCTACACTGTGCCAATCTTCCTGCGTCAAATGTGCTTTCTTGATGGCTGTTGTGGGTCTTCCGGGCTGTGTGGCCGTGTTCTGGAAGTTGTGGTTCCTAACGTTTCACCAGCATCTGTGGCCAGCATCTTCAGAGGGCAGGAGCACAGACAGAAGCGAAATCTCTGTGCCCAGGTAGAGTGGCAATGTTTTGTTTGTTTTCTATTTATAGAGCTAAGTTATAGGAGATTAGGTGGGGTTTTTTGTTGTGTTGAAATGTTAACGAGTGGCTGATGAGCGTGATTAGCATGTTCATTGTGAGAAGTATTCCCATGTCCTGGTGGTTGGACTGAGTTCATTGACCTTTTGCAGGCTGTGTTTTTCAGGACTGGTAGCCAGGTTTTGCTAATTTTTAGACTTTCTTCTTTTTTATTGTAACTGTGCTGGTGTTTGTGAATTTCAATGGCTTCTCTGTATAATCTGGTGTAGTGGCTTTTGGTGTTGTCCAGTATTTCTGTGTTTTCAAATAGGATTTTGTGTCCCGTTTGCTTGAGAGCATGTTCAGCTACTGAAGATTTTTCCGGTTGCTGTAGTCTGCAGTGTCTTTCGTGTTCTTTTATCCTGATGTGAATGCTTAGTTTTGTGGTTCCGATGTATACTTGTCCGCAGCTGCATGGTATGCGGTATACTCCTGCAGCGGTGCGGGGGTCCCTTTTGTCTTTTGCTGATTTTAGCATTTGTTGTATTTTCCTGGTGGGTCTGAAGACTGTTTGAAAGTTGTGTTTTTCCATCAGTTTTCCCATGCGGTCAGTGACTCCTTTGATGTAGGGCAGGAATACTTTGTTTGTGGGGGGCTGTTTTTCTTCAGTTGGATGTTGTTTTCTTGGTTTGATGGCTCTTTTTATTTCATTTTTGGAATAGCCATTCGCCTGTAGGACCCAATTCAGATGGTTAAGTTCACTGTTGAGAAATTGGGTTTCACAGTTTCGATTAGCACAATCCACCAAGGTTTTGATCATGCCTCTCTTTTGTCGTGGGTGGTGATTGGAATTTTTGTGCAGATACCGGTCTGTATGGGTGGGTTTTCTGTATACTTTGTGTCCTAGTTTGAGGTCCGGTTTGCGTATGACCAGCGTATCTAAAAATGGAAGTTTGACGTCAGTTTCTTTTTCCATAGTGAATTGTATATTGGGGTGGATGCTGTTTAGGTGGTCCAGAAATTTCTCCAGTTCTTCTTCAGTATGACTCCAAATTGCGAAGGTGCTGGCGAAATGTTAGGAACCACAATTTCCAGAACATGGCCACACAGCCCGGAAGACCCACAACAGCCATCAAACTCCGGCCGTGAAAGCCTTCGACAATACAGTGCTTTCTTGACATGCTTCCTGTTAACAGAATTAAGGAATGTGGGAAGAGGAGAGTGAAAGGAGATTTGTCGCTGCCTACCTTTTGGTAGGATCAAGCCGAAGAGCCTGTATCTCAATCTGGAAGGGTGCAGTGAAAGGCCAGGTGTGTGTGTGTGTGTGTGTGTGTGTGTGTGTGTGTGTGTGTTAGTTCATTTTTTAACCCACCCAATAGCCAAGGCTCTCTGGGCAGTTTACAGTAATATCAGACACATTTACTGCCTTCACTTCAACCTGTGGGGCTCAGATATACTTTCTGCTACTCCAGGGAATCAGAACTGATGTTCTTAGATCTTCAGGAATTTCTGGCTGGGATGGATGGATGGATGGTCTTCGATGTCACAGCTGCTAGTAACCACTGGCTGTTGAACCGGAAATACAATTTGGGCTTGAGACTGTATGTGGAGACAGAGGACGGTAAGGCTAATGTGATGTTTTTGTCCATTTTAGCTTTTTATAAATCCTGTTTGAAGGGAGCGGTTAGCTTTGTGGTATTGCAGATAATGAGGAGATACCAACTCAGTAAGCAGTATCTTCGGTTCATATAAGGGAATGTACACTTTTTTGTTATTATGTGAATCAAAGGCTACTTCCTCCCTAATGCTCCTTAATTCTGCTAAGGTTTTCTGCAATCAGCTAGGAACTGAATTTAAACAGGAGCTCTTCAAGGCAGTTAAAACAGTGCTATATCATCTACATGTCTGCCCCATTGCCAGGATCCTTCTACAATGTTTATTCAGAAATAACCGTGTTCAGCAAGATCCTTGCAGCATTAGTTAGAAGCTTCTTTCTCCTGCTCTTTGTCCGTCACTGTTTTCAGGGAACGCAAGGTGTTACTGCTGAAACCCCACCTAATTAGTTAATTCTTGCTTCCTAGGGACAGTTATTAGCACCTTTTCATTTTTTAAATTTTAGGCTTGCAATCTTTGTGGAGACCATCAACTGACCAATTAGAAACTTCTCAATAATGTCAAAAAAGGAAGTAGTTTCTGGGAAGGTGGTAGGAATTTTTGATTTCTTAGGCTCAACATTAGAAAAAGATGGACAGTATGCTGGAGGCATAAAGAAGATAATTCTAGAGAAGTTAAATACGGTAAGGTCATATGAGAACAAAGGTAAAAATAATCAAATAATGGTCTGCTCAATGGTTCTGTGCAGCTGTGAATGCTGGTCGCTGAGCACAAATGAGCGACACTCCTGAATGAGGTACTTTTGGAGATGGTGCCCTGCAGTGCCAAGGCTTACATTGCTCAGGCAATGGCTGGATGATGTTATGAGAGACTGTAAGTGCTTGGTGGGGAAATGGCCCAGGAGTACCGCAGGCTGCCAGCATCATTAATGAATCTGTCCTGGGCCAAATAAGGCAGGCTGCTCCTTTGAGGTGATGATCAGGAAGCAGAAACGCCCACACTCTGGCCAAGGGAGGCAGGGGGATCATGGGCCAGAACAGGCCAGTCTGCCTGGCAAGGCTGAGGGAGGTAGAAGACGGGGGATGGTGGATCAGGTGGAGGGACTGGATCCAGGGGATCACTGAATGATGAGCTGCAGAATGTCACCTGGTCAGATCGAGATGAGAAGCCTTCACCCAGGCGGGCGTTAAGGGACGGGCGGCGGTCTCGAAGGCGGGGGACAAATTCACTAACTAATAGGGTTCCAGGGAGCTTAAATGGGTAATTTAGATATTACGAAGGGCAAAATGTTTGGTGCTAATGTGGTAGGATATAGCCTTAGGGTCAGGGGTGTGACTTCGTCATGATAATTTGATGGATGCGTTTTATGTAAACAAAGAAGCTTCAGAGTCAGGTAGAATTCTTTTCTTAAGTGCTTGACCAAAAGGAAGAAAAATGTTATGCAGCAATTGTCCTACTGTTGTACAAAAGAACAGAAAGAAAAAGTAGCTGGTAGAGCAGTAAATCAATTAATTTATAAGGATTTAATATAAAAAAATGTGCCATGCGTTGCACATTTGGAGATCACGCCCAAAGGATTGTTGGCAGCCCCACAGTATTCGAGGGCCCTGAAATGGGGAAGGGCATAAATTCTGATTCTCAAGCTGTAAGAATTCCTTTGCACAGTCATTTTTAGGGCAGGCCGGTGGAATCTTTGTGCTGGGCTGCCTTCAGCCAGGTCCCGAGGCAGCCGTGTCCTCTGCTGCCAGGAAGGAGACCTGTCCTGGGACAGCTGCACCCCTCCGCCCCGTGCTGCAGAGGGCAGGATCCGAACCCCTCCCCTGTAGCCGGGCGCTCCGGCCACCCTGCGTGGGGTCGCGGTGCCCAGCTGGGGGGCTGCGAGGGGTCCCCTGGCAAAGGAGCCCCGCCTGCTGGCGTCATCAGAGTTTGGTCTTTGGCTTTTGCAGGAGAGAGCGTGGACCCTGGGCTGGCTGGCCTCCTCGGCCGCCACGGATCACATTCCAAGCAGCCCTTCGTGGTGACCTTTTTCCAGGAGAGCGACAACCAGGTCAGGCTCCCCCGAGCAGCCAAGCAGGCAAAGAAACGGCCGCAGCACAAGAAGACCCACAGCTTCCCACATTCCAGCAGGCTCCCGGGGTTTTTTGGTAAGAAGCAGAAAGACGGGGGAACAGGCAGAGGCTGGCATCTCGGCAGACAGGGCTGCACAGGGTGTGGTCAAAAAAGTCAAGACGGTGACCATGACGGCGCACTCGAAGGTCCACCTGTTTTTATGCACAACACACATTAAAAAAGGTGGAGCTCCAGGCACACCACTGTGGCCACCGTCTCAGTGCTTTTGCCCACACCCTGGGACACCCCTGCAGCTGCATCTGTCCTCCAAAGGGAAGAGTGGCAGCGAAGGGTTTGAGAAACAGCTGGAGGCCTGCGCAGCCCACTTCACACTGATCGGTTCTGGGATGGAGATCCCAAAGAGCCCTCTTCAGCCTGCAGCCCCGTAGCCCTCCTTGGCTGAATTTCAGCAGCACAGCTGCCAGGATTCAGCAAAATTTGCTTGGTCCTCAAAACATACGACGCCCTTCCCCGAACACATGGAAGACACACATGGTTTGCACCTTTAAGCTTCGCCAACCCTGAAGGAAGTTGAGAGCAGCATCTTCCCAGCATGCAGGCGGATCACGCTGTGGCCACCGGCAGTCCTCATCTCGCCGCTGTCTAGCAGGCCACGGCTCTTTGGCTGGTTGGCCGAGGGGAAGAGGCAGCCCCCTGGCCTGGCCACGAATTCCCCGAACTCCCAGCCCCCTGCCCTCTCCTGCCCATCCTGGGAGTCCGAAAGGTTTAAGGAAACCAGCCGCAGCCCGGCTGGCGTCCCTCTTAACCTGCTCCTCCCAAGGACCCTGAGAGGCCGTCCTTTGGCGAGCCCCGGCCACGGGAGGAAGCGAGCCTGGGTTTCCCGAAGCGCAGCCCCTTCACGCCGGAGGCCTCGGCTCCGGGGGTTTGGTTCACAGGGAGAGCGGCCAGCGGCAGGGAGGAGCTGCACTTTGGACCGTGGCCTTTCCCACCGCCCCAGCCCGGCTCTCTCTCACGCAGCTGCTGCTCATAACCGGCAGGGAGACGCTGTGGGAGCCTCCCCGCGGTGAAGAGCAGCCGGGCGTCAGAGCCGTCTGGATCGTGGCCAGGCGGGGAATTGGGCCGTGGACACGGGATCCCCTTCCCAACGCCCAACGGCAGGTCTCATATCTTTGACGTTAGGCCCTGCGGTTGTGCATCGGTGCGGGACTCCAGAAGAGAAGCACCCACCTCCTAACGCTCTGCCCCTTTCCCTTCCCCAGATGATGTCTATGTTTCTGACCACAGCCAGGTATGCAGAAGGCACGAGCTGCACGTCAAGTTTCAAGATTTTGATTGGCTGGTAACCACTTTTAACTGTCTTCTTCTCCTCGAGTCCCCAGAAATAATCAACTGTGTCTGCCAGGCACCTCTGCCCATCCGTCCCCCAGGCTTTGTCCCACGTAGCACAGAGGCCCTCCTCTGAGGGGCTTCCACAGAGTTAAGGCGGTAATGCCAGCGGTGGGCTCCCTGTAAAGTGTTTCAGGAGAATAAATCCAGGCGCCCGTTCTTCAGTCCAAAAGGAGTGCCTGTTGCAACTCTGCCCGATCCGTTCATACTGTATATAGCTTATGCATGATCTTGAGGGTCAGCACCCTTTGGGGAGTGAAAGTGATGGGTTAACTGCCCCCCCAGAAAGTGCAGCTCCAGCATCAGATGATTCAGGAAATTGCATTCCAAGGAACTCATCCATTCATTCATTCCTAGACCAGTGAGCCCTTCACACAGTCACTCACGCCCTTGTCACCTCACGGCTTGACTACTGCAATGCGCTCTGCATGAGGCTGTCCTTGAAGACCACCTGGAAGCTTCAGCTGGTCCAGAATGCAGCAGCGCAGGCAGTGACGGGCATGGCTCGGTATGCCCATGTAACCCCTCTGCTTCACGAGCTGCACTGGTTGCCGGTTTGCTTCCAGGTGCGATTCAAGGTGCTGGTCACCACCTATAAAGCCCTCCATAGCACGGGGCCTGGTTACTTGAGGGACCGCCTGTCTCCCAAAGTATCTGCCCGGCCAGTTTGAACTAGCAGGGTTGGCGCGCTCCGGGTTTCATCGATTAAACAATGCCATCTCTGGGACCTCGGAAGCGAAGCGCGCCCTCTCCGTAGCAGCGCCAGCCCTCTGGAAGGAGGGTTCCCCCAAAATCTGAATGGCTCCCACCCTACTGCTATTCCAGAGAGCCTCAAGGGCCTCAAAGGGCTTTGGGGAGGATGATTGACGCCCCTTTCTTCTTTTTTGTTCCCCTCTAGGTTTGTTTGCCATTGTTGTTCTGTCTTGTGCTGTTTTTTTGTCTTTTTTGTGTTGATTTCTGTTCTTAAAAGTTTTTAACAATTGTAAACTGCCCAGAGTCACTAGGAGTTGGGCAGCATATAAATTTAATATATTATTATTATTATTATTATTATTATTATTATTATTATTATTATTTTATTATTATTATTATTATTATTATTATTATTATTTTCTATATCTATATCTATCATCTATCTCTATCTTCATTTCTATATCTCCTTGTGGGGAGATGGGCGGGTTATAAATATGACAAATACATAATATATAATCTAGCAGTGTTTCTCAATCTTGGCAATTTTAGAGATTCCCCATGCTGGCTGGGGGATTCTGGGAGCTGAAGTCCACACATCTTAAAGTTGCCGAGGTTGAGAAACCCTGGTTTAAAAACAACTCACTTGGGAAATCCTGAGCTGGTAAAAGCCAAAGTTTGTTTTGGCGGCACGGCTTCTGCGGCCCCTCCCTGAAAGCAAACCCGCCTGGCAGGCGTCTGGGGGGCTGACTGCCTCCATTCTCTCCCCCAGGACTGGGTGATTGCGCCCCAGAGTTACCCCGCGTTCTACTGCGATGGAGAATGTGTGTTTCCCCTGAATTCCTCCATGAACTCCACCAACCACGCCATTGTCCAGTCGCTGGTCAGTATCTTCTTGTGGGAGGAAGGCACAAGGGCTTCTTCACAACTGGGGGAGATGGACGACAATTTATTTGTTTTTTTGTGGGATTTATTTCTGCCTCTCCTCCAGGAGCTCTAAGGCAGCGGTCCCCAACCTTTTTGGCACCAGGGACCAGTTTCGTGGAAGACAATTTTTCCATGGACCGGGAGGTGGGGGATGGTTTCAGGATGAAACCATCGGAAGTGCTATATAAGATAATGGGCAGGCCACACACCGACTAAAATAAGTGTCGGATTCTGACTTCTCATAAGGAGCGCGCAACCTAGATCCCTCGCATGCGCAGTTTACAGTAGGGTTCGCGCTCCTATGAGAATCTAATGCCGCCGCTGATCTGACAGGAGGCGGAGCTCAGGCGGTAATGCGAGCGATGGGGAGCGGCTGTAAATACAGATGAAGCTTCGCTCGCTCGCCCACCGCTCACCTCCTGCTGTGCGGCCCGGTTCCTAACAGGCCACGGACTGGTACCGGTCCGTGGCCCGAGGGATGGGGACCCCTGCTCTAAGGGGCATACAAGGCACTCCCTCCCCCAGTTCTCCCCACAACAATAATTCTCTCGAGTACGTTGAGCTGGGGAGGCGCGCCTGGCGCAAAGCCCCCCAGGGAGCTTCAGTGTCCGAGGAGGGACCAGAACCAGGGTCTCCCCACCCCAGTCCACGCCTTCACCCCTCGACCGCCCCGGCTTCTCCCCAGGGAGCTTCAGTGGCTGCAGGTGGGCTAGATCCTGGGTCTCCCCATCCTGGCCTAGCCCCTTGTTGGCCGAAGTGATGGGGAAGAGCAGGCAGGGCCGGCCTTCAACCCTCTGCCCCGTGTCCCTGAGACTTGCTGCCTTCAAGGAAGTTGCACCGAGACATGCGGGGATGAGGAAGAGGCTGCAGAAGCTGCAGCTCCTCACCCAAGCTTTCCCTGGAGATAGGTCATCGTTCTGGGTCGAACCCCTTTGTTTGCTCTGAGGATCCAATGGAGCCCGCGGGGGCTCAGCTGCTGGCCATGGGGGGTGTTGCTGCTGGCCAAGAAGGCAGCCACAGCTGAAGAGTCGGAGCGCTTCCCCTTTTTAAGGGGATTGTGGACACGACATGTGGAAACAAGGGGTAGGGCTTTGAGTGCACAGTTGTGGCCTCCATCTCAGCCGTGACTGCTGGACAGAGGAAGGGTGTGTACGGCAAGCTGGACTGCTGGGCGCTTCCTGTCTGGGGGGCGTGCGCTGACCCACCCCAGCTTAGCGAGAATTGTGTCTGGGCCATCTGCACACCCAGGAGGAGCCTGGTGGCCAGCCCTGAGCGCTGGGAGGGGGCCTCTTCTGCCACGGAGGAGGATCAGGAAGCACTTGGGGATCTGAACGCAGCTGTTCCGCTGTGGTCTCCCCCCCCCCAACGGTGCCTTGCAAGAGCTTCCAATGTAAACGGCAGCCTAAGCTTTTTCAAACCGTTTTGGATAAATATTTTTGTCAGTGCTGACAAATGGCTACTCATGGAAACTGGCGCATTTTCCTCCCGGGAACCAATGTTTCTTTAACCCGTTTCCGCTTCCCCGTCGAGAGTGGCCTGGGGGCTCTGTGGGGCGCCTGCCCCAGTGACCATCTCCTTCCCCCGTAGGTCCACCTGATGAAGCCCGAAGCCGTTCCCAGGGCCTGCTGTGCCCCCACGAAGCTCAGCGCCATCTTTGTTCTCTTTTATGACAGCAACAACAACGTTATCCTCAGGAAGAAGCGGAACATGGTGGTGAAGTCCTGCGGCTGTCACTAACGCGTGGCGGACCCGGGCCCTTTCTTGGGGGAGCGGGCCCCGGATGTGGGTGGGGGAGCATGGCTGCTGCCTGCTTCCGAGAGGAAGACCCCCTTGACAGACGGGGAAAGCGCATCCGGCTGGCCCTGGAGCGGAGGCCCGGCCTGGCTGATAGGGGGCTGCTCGCCTCCTGCTCAAAGCAAGCCGCCTCCCACAGAAAAACACCTTTGCCAAGGAAGCTAAAATACGAACGGGCTGCAAACAGCTCCGGCTTGTATTCTGGGCCCGCCTCTTCCCCACTCTCCCCGATCCTGCAAGACAAATTAAATCAAATTTAAACCAAACACGTCAAATAGACTTGTTTTGTACAAATGCCGACTGTAGTTTATCAAATAGCCCTAATTCCGCAACAAACAACAGGAGGGACTGCTAGTTACCGGGGTGGGTGTGGGTGTGGGTGGGGGGGGTGTCTTCCAAGGAGGACAGTCGTGTCTTGGGGAGTCCTGGGGTCTCTGCAGGGATCCCCACTGCGAGTGTGGGCAGATCCCTGCAGCTGGCAAGCCTGCCTTGTCCCAACAGTGCCATTTCCAGAGCCGAGGAGAACCGTGGCAAGGCGCCTCCTTCGCAGCCCCTTCCCCGCGTTGCTGTGGCCCAGAGACCTTGCCATAAAGCTGAGCTTGGCCCCTTGTTGTATTCCCACTTCCCCAAAGCAGCTGCCTCCGCTGTCAGTTCTGCCAGGTGGAGAGGCTTCCCTATCATCTCGGAGACCCCTGGGGTTCAGAAGGGACCCAGCCTTCTGGTTCAGGCCTTGATCCATCAATTAGGGGGGAGAGAGCAGCTGAGAGGCTGGGGCTGGGGGAGAAATCAGTTTAGCCTGCTTATAGATGCAGTTACCTAATTTCATATTTTTCCATCAATACCCAAACAGAAGCTCAATGATTTTTCGAAATTCACACCTCTCCAAATGTTGCCTTGCAAAGTTAAAAGGATTTATATTAAAGAGTCTGCATCTTGCATGGAAGTTGCATATGTAATATATTAGCTAGGAAGGATTGCTTATAGATAGGCTGACCATATTTCAAGATGGCAAAACGGGACGGGGTCTTATGTAATATTCCGTACTCGTGAAAAAGACAGGGGTCCCTGCCCCCTGGTTAGCGTGATTGGCTCCCGCCTGCAAACCCCGCCCCCGGTTCATGCGATTGGCTCCTGCCTGCAAACCCCGCCCCCCGGTCCGCGCTCTGGCTCGGGTCCTCCTTCCGCGCCATTCCCGCAGGGTTTGAAAAACGGGACAAAATTGAGATTTTTATGAAAATGACAGGACGGTTGAAAAATGCTTAAAAAACGGGACTGTCCCGTTCAAAACAGGACGTATGGTCAGCCTACTTATAGACATTGTACATTAAGTCAGATTGCAAACAAACATGTATGTGAGAAATGTGCACAAATTGTAGTGCAAACTTATAAAGAAAATTCAAACTACTGAGTTTGGAAGGGGGGAACTAGCAAATTAAAAAAAAAGAGAGGAAATGAAGTAGATTCAACCAACCCGAATAAATATGTTGCAACATTGCTGCCCCTGAGAAATTTGTTTTGCCGCCCAAAATGAAGGAGCAGTTATTGGCAACGTAGATAGTGGCATGTTGCACAAACAGCTCTTGACATGTCTCTAGAACAGGGCTCAAAATAATATATTATGTATAATATATATAATATATAATATATTAGCCAGCGTTGTCTGAAGACGCTTCCGCGGTCATATGGCCGGCATGACGCACGCAGAACGCTGTTACCTTCCCACCGAAGTGGTACCTATTCATCTACTTGCATTTGCATGCTTTCGAATTGCTCGGTTGGCAAGAGCTGGGGCGAGTGCGGGAGCTCACTCCGTCACGCGGGCTAGGGATTCGAACCTCCGAACTTGCGATCTTCTGATCGACAAGCCTGGCGTCTTACCCGCTGAGCCATCCAGCCCATTGCAACCCACTCAAAGCCACTTCCAGCCATAATTTGGTTCTCCAAAAGATAAACCTGCTTCATACAACACTCTAAGATGTCTGGTTCATCTGACATCAGCTTAGTGCAAGGTAAGCAATATGGTGCCTACCAACTGTTTTTGACTGCAATTCCCACTTTTTACAGGGGCTGATGGCAACTGAAGGCGAAAAGATCCTGACAATAAAATACCGCCTTAGTAGATTGTGTGGATTTTGGTTCATAAAAATGGGGTTTATGGCTTTAGCATTTTAGAAGCCATGGCTTAGTAGTGCAGTTAGTCAGAGAAAGGCCATTTTTTGCACCAACATACTTAATCATGAAGACCCAAGTGATATTATTTTCTAAAGCGGGCCCCTTCCTCTCAAACTTAAGGTGAAAATAGACGTTATATAAGCACCACAAGACCCACTTGCAATGCAAACGCCCGTCCCTTTTCCAAGCAGTTTCAGCAGCTCCGAGAAGGCAGGATTCAGGGACTTTTGCTTTGCGGCTGCCGTCCGGGAACTCCCTTGGCCACTGAGAGCAGAGCTCTGCAGAACTTTGGGAAGACAGTGGGTGGGGCAGGGAGTGCAATTTTCCACACAATTTAGTAATTCTGCTCTGGGATCGAGAGAGAGGATCCCTCCCTGTCATGTGGAACACTTGCTTCTTGATGCCTTACCCTAGATCGATATAAACAAACCGCAGCTCGTTGCCTCTGCAAATAGGCTCATCATGGTCTGGATTTTACATGGGGGTGAGTTGGGCTGGCTTGTGTGTTGTGGGGAGAGGGTCTTCCCCCAAATTCACCCATCCTGTGAGCCTTCAGTGACACTGACCTCCAATACTGCCAGCGTTGCTAGGTCACCCGTTGAACACGGTCTCTCTCAAAGACGTGCACCTAATAGCATTGCTCTGCAGGATCAGGCTGAAGACGACCGAAACGCAACTTGCCATTTCCCACCGAGGTTCCTCTGGAGCCCTTCCAACACCTGTGCGCCCAGCCGCCGCCCCTCCCCCCAGCGGGGCCCTTGCAGGCAGTTCCTTTGGAGCTACTATTAGCAACAGATGAGTAAAGGAGGCTGCGTGGGTTTTTTAGGGCATTTATAGTGGGGACTGCAGCCTCCTAGGCAACAAATCCCATAATTACATATTCTGTGGAGAAAAAAATCCTTCCACTCATTTATCTGGGAAGTTTTGCCAGCCAACTTCTCCAGAAGATGCTATTATTGTGCACTTCTGCCAAGATTACTTTCCAAAATGATGACAGCAGCTGTTCTGCCTACGCCAGCACCAGGAAAAGGGAACGAAACCACCTGGTGGCCGTTTCTCTGAGGAGTTTGTTTTGTGTCACAGAGGTCCCAAACAGGACCCAGGAACTTGACATCCCACAACTGAAAGGCGGCCCTAGTACACACTTAATGCAAAGCCGTGAGCAGATTGGCGGGGTTGCGTGTGGCATGATACAAGCGAAGAGCCTTTATAACTTAAGCCTTAGTGCACTCGTGACACTAATGTCTGTTGGAAGCAGAGCCTCATTTCAGAAACACCACCTTTAGGGATGAAACACACAGGCCTGGTTTTGGCAACTCACTTCACCGGGTCAAGAAGCGGTGAAGGTGTTAGGGGAACTCCAAGAGGAAGTTAGACAGCCTAGCTAACCACCTTCAAGGGGGACACGTTTAGCCCCAAACTAGGGCTGCAAAAATCTGGATGAGCACAGGATGGCAGCAGGTGCTTCAGTGGTTCCTTGCTGCCATCCTGCGGCTGTCTGGAATTTACTCAGACAGACCCAGCCTGGCACGGGGTTGAACTATCTCCACCCAGCGGCGGTGTCCGTCGAAAGTCAAGATGTGCCGTCGCTGTGCAATTCAAGTTCTGCCTCTTTTTGATGTGTCATGTCTGCAACACACCCAAAAGGGGATGGGGTTCAATTGCACGTTGTAGCTATTTTGGTGGGCGCCCCTGCCAAACTCCCCAACCCCATCAGCGGTCCGTCTGTCTGCCTAGTCCTCCCAGAAACAAACCTGGGCAGAAACGCCCTGAAACTGACTGGCCGCAGGGGCTAATCAAGCCCCTTGCCCCATGCGGCTTTCGGGGACTTCTCTAGCCACCCCTGCAACCAGCAGCAGCTCCAAAGGGGAGAAGCACCAGGGAGCTCCTGGCACCAAACTTCCAACCATCCCTCTGTCCGTCCATCGCCATACTCTCTCCCAAAGGCTGCTTTTGGCGGGGAGCTGCTTATATGCCTGGCTTCAGGTATCGGGGAGAGGACTGGCGTCTGCTCCACCTCCTGAGCCCGGCTGTGTGGCCCAGCAGCTAGGGGGCTGCAGGTTCCTTGCATGTTTCCCTCTCACCCCCTTCCCGCTGCCCCTGGTTTGGCCCCACCAGGGGTGGGGTGTGGGTGCAAAGCGGGAGTCTTTTCAGTGTTCCCTCTGCTGGTCTCCTGCTGCCTGCAGCCACCATGCTTGCTGGATCCAGGAGGAGGGGTCCCCCGGGGGGGGGCAGTCGGAAGCAGCTGAGGTGTCCCGTGAAACGGGGCTTGCAGAAGTGCTGGGTCCTCTTTTCCTTCCACACTCAGTACTTCTGAGCCTTAACTGGGCTAGTGATGAAGCCGCTGTCAATTTTATTGTAACATTACAATTGTCAGCAGCATGGATTTTATTTCAGTACAACAGCTTATTGGAATCTTCTTACTATTAATATTATTGAATATTGTAATTGTTCTGGATTGTTTCCCTGGCAGATTCAGCAGTATACAGTAAAATGAAGAAATAGGATAAACTCACATGCCTAAGCTTCAGACCCAAAGGCTATCCTCCCCCCCCCACCACTCAAGAGCAGCTATGAGCAATCAGGCATTTTTTGCTTCCAGTATCAACAAATCATTTTCCTGCTATGCCAACCAGTGGCTGTGGTTGCCGCTGATGGAAAAAACAAGCGGCATCCTTAACCTCAGCTGCGGTTTGCGCCTTTCAAGAACCATGATTAAAACAAAGTGAAAGCCGATCTTTCCTGCAAGAGAAGGGTAGCGGGCCTGAGCCTTGCACAGGCATCGGTTTGGTTTCTTGCCACCTGCACCGTGAAAATCCACCATGGATGTGCTGGACTTCAGGTTCTATAAGTTCCAGCATGGAAGGATATGGAAAACTCAGTCTGAGAAAGACTGCACTAGACCGACACTGCTAAACGAGTACGTAATCCAAAGTAAACCATTTTAAAGGTAATTAGGGGAAATTAAAAGGTAGGTGTGTTGCAAAAAATAAATGTAATTTTATAGAAGGAAAAATTCTGTACAAAAGAGATTTCTAAAAGTTTTACAGTTCTGAACACAGACACACATAATACGGACTTGGACTGAATTTTTAGAAATGTGATCCCAAACAGATTGCATCCAGAGTGAAGTGATGCTGTGCTCGGCGTCCCTCTTCCCAGTATTCCCAACCAGCGCCTGCTTGCAGCCACATTCAGACGAATTCACCACAGTCAGAGACAATCACTTTTTGCTTTGGTTTCCCATCTTTGCTGCCTTGAGCCTTCAGAGGGAGAGAGAAACAGGATGTGGAGGGAGAGATGCAAAACCAGGCCACTCATCCACAAAGGCTCCTCCCTTACCTCAATTTGCCGCACCACGTCCATTCCTTCGGTAACCTCTCCGAAGACCACATGCTTCCCATCCAGCCAGTCGGTCTTGTCGCAAGAGATAAAAAACTGGGAGCCGTTCGTGTTGGGACCAGAATTGGCCATGGACAGCAAACCTGGAGAGACACATGGACTTTGTGTCCCCAACCTCTTGCACGGGAAACCCCTGGGGTAATCCAGGGTTGGGGACAACTCCCGGTCAATGTAAGCAACATCTGGAATCCTAGTTCAGCAAATTTTGGGGGGCTGCTGGTTCCTACCTCTGTCATAGGCCCTTGTAAGAAGGGCAAAGGCTCAAGAAGGGGCTCTGGCTTTGAAAGAGTATCACTGCTCAAAAGAACCTGCTTGGTGCCCTGACAAAAGACCGAGGGGGGGAAAAGCCCCCAGCATTGCAATTCTTGCCACAGAAGTGCCTATACACCCAACCATTTCCTTCCACTCAGTGTGGCTTGGAAAAATGGAATGGAATGGTTCAAATGCTCAAAATAACATATGCGCAAACATGCAATCTGTCAGCTGTGTGGTAACCCTGCAGAGGAATTTGGATTCTCTTTTGTAGAACCAAGTCTTTTCAGAGGCAGGAGTGCTGGGCACTTAAGCCACACAGGAAGCGAAGCATGAATGGAAAGGAGCTGCCCAAGCAGGGCGAGACAACTTAGTGGCCTTCGCACGAGGTCAAGGCACGTTTGGGTGCCGACACCGGGCCCGGCCAAGCGCAGATGCGGCACCACCGCCACTTGGACTGGGACTGGGTCTCCCGCTTTCCTCAGCAGCCCTGCCACACCCTACCTGGCCCTGTGTGCTTCAGGATGAAGTTTTCGTCGTCAAACTTCTTCCCGTAGATGGATTTCCCGCCGGAACCGTTGTGGTTGGTGAAATCTCCAGCCTGGCACATGAACTGGGGGATAATTCGGTGAAAGCTGCTTCCCTTAAAGCCGAAGCCTTTCTCGTGCGTGCAAAGGCAGCGGAAGTTCTCTGCAAGTCAAAGGGCAGGGTGGGGAAAGAAGAAGCAGGAATGGCGACGGAGAAGGGCAGAAACTTTTACTTGTGTAGAACACCATCACACTTAAAAATGGGGTCTTGGCCGCAGTCCTCAGCTTGTGGAACTCCCTTCTGAGCGCGTGCTTGGTCCTTCCTTTTCCACTGTTAACCAACTAAAACCACTTTCAGCTTGGACCGCTCTCAATTACCACTGTTGCTCTCTTGAATTCCAATTGTTTCAATTGCTGCATGGGACCCAGAGTGGAGCACCGCATCTCTACTCTAGCCTTGTCACCTGGTTAAATGGATCTTATCTTTGTTTTAGGTTTGATCTTCATGCCTTGATCTTTAGCCCTATTTCGCAAGGGCTTTGGCCCAACAAAGGAGGTATGAATATAGAGGTGATAACTTACAATTTGTGGCAGTTAAGTACTATTGTAATTGAAAATCAAACTTATCTCTGCAGGGGTCATTCTACCAAATGACTCTTTAGTGAACTACAGTATAAATGTAAAGCTAAAAGCCATTGCAACTCATAATTATTAAAAAAAAAACAAGCATCCAGTATGTACAGAAATTGAGAGAAATGTGCTGAACAATCACTTCAGCACAAATCCTGTAAGTTTAAAAAAGAAGCGAGGAAAACCACATCCTTCAATCTTTACCAAGGTGCAAACAAAATATTGCTACAAGGCTGGGACAAGCCAGAACTCTTAAAATAGGAACGATCTTGAGTTTTTCACCACAAGGCTTAAGACTTAGGAATTTTTGTTATGAAAAACTCAAGATTTTTCCTATCTATATTTGCTGGATTCAAAGTTTCTTAGCCAACAAAGCAAAATCTACAAAATACTTCCCGGATGGTTGGAAAGGGCTAGCCAACTGATCTCTGGGATGACTGTGTGAAAAAGCCTATAGCAGAAGGGAAGAAGAATTGATCCCCTGCGATCCCATCTCCTTTCTAATTCCATGACAATTCCTATCAATAAAATCTGCCAGCACAGACAGCTACAGCAGCCTGAACAAAACCCCTAACGCCAAAACCTGTGCCTCTTGTTTCTAAGTGGGCACACTTGTGGCACAGAATCAGAGGAACTGGCATGCATCTGGTGATCTAACCTTGTTTCTTGGTTTGCTGTCCCCCTTTTGTGCTCTCCAGAAGTGTTGACAATGTGGTTTCCATAACATTTATTTATTTATTTATCGTATTTATACCCGGCCTATCCCCTCCCTAATGGAGGACTCTAGGCGGCTACCACTATGATCAACACACCTGGAGGGCACCACAAGGAACAGTCTTCCCCAACCTGGCACCCTCCAGATGCATTTGGACTGCAACTCCCAAGCCAACAGGACCGCCAGACACGTTGGTTGTCCTGAAGCTGCAGTCGCAACACCCGGAGAGGCCCAGGGCGAGGAAGGCTGTCACTGGAGAAAAGAGGTCTGGATGATCCCCCGATTTCTTCCTGTCTCTTAACAGGAGAGACCTCCAAATTCTGGATAGAGACTTAACACTGCAAGTTCCAGTAGCACATAGCTTTCCAAACTGTGTGTCGCGACACTTTAGTGCAGAGCTTTCCAAACTTTTCATGTTGGTGACACACTTTTTAGACATGCATCATTTCGCGACACACTCTTACAGCAGGGCACAAGGCAGGCCCTAGGACCTGCACGGAATCCTGGCAGGGCAGGTTTGGAGGCAGCCAGGCACAAGGCAGGCACTAGGACCTGCGCGGAATCACAGCAGGTTTGGAGACAGCAGGGCACAAGGCAGGCACTAGGACCTGCGCGGAATCCTAGCAGGGCAGGTTTGGAGGCAGCGAGGCACAAGGCAGGCACTAGGACCTGCGCAGAATCACAGCAGGTTTGGAGGCAGCAAGGCACAAGGCAGGCACTAGGACCTGCGCGGAATCACAGCAGGTTTGGAGGCAACCAGGCACAAGGCAGGCACTAGGACCTGCGCGGAATCCTGGCAGGGCAGGTTTGGAGGCAGCGAGGCACAAGGCAGGCACTAGGACCTGCGCGGATATCACAGCAGGTTTGGAGGCAGCCAGGCACAAGGCAGGCACTAGGACCTGCGCGGAATCCTGGCAGGGCAGGTTTGGAGGCAGCCAGGCAAAAGGCACTAGGACCTGCGTGGAAGCCAGGAGGCAGCAGCAGCCGCGACACACCCAGACACTGCAGCCGACACACTAACGTGTCCCGACACAGTTTGGAAAGCTCTGCTTTAGTGTGTTGCAACACAGAGTTTAGTGTGTCGCGAAACAACCCAGAAGTGGCGTGCATGGCGGCGGCGGCGGCGATGACGGCAGCGGCGCGCCATCAGCGCTTCCGCCTCTTAGCGGAAAACACGAGGCTGTCTCCGCCATGCGCGCCGTTGCCCCCCTGCGCCGCCACAGTGCACGCCCCCACCGCTGCGTGCGCCCCCGCACCGCCGCCACTGGTGTGTCGTCAACGGCGGCAGTTTGGAAAGCACTGCAGTAGCACAAGAGCAATATGAAAAAGCCACGGACCAGGAAGGTTCCCACCAAGCACAATAGATTCCTTTGCTTCTTACCAGTGGTCATAGGGACAATATCCGACCGCAAGACAATGTGCAATCGACCAGCGGGTTTATTTCCAATCTTGATGTCCATGTAAACCTGGGGGTTGGTCCTGGATTTTTTCACCGGTGGTTCCCCCTAACAGAAGAGAAACAGAGCTTCTTCCATGGATCCAGAAGATGGCTACACATGAGCTGTTCTCCTTCTTCATCTGCTTTAAAGAAGGCATCTAAGAAGGGGATGAGGTGAGAACCACTGTGATGCAGTGGTTACACAGCCAATGACAGACTGGGAAGATCAAATCCAGCTGTGGAACCTCAGTAGGTGATTCTGGACAAGTCACTCCCTTGATTTTCCCCTCACTCCAGAGTTTCTGGGAGGAAAATCTGGTGGGAGTGTGCTATATATGCCATCTTAGCATCTGGAGAAAATGCGGGATAACAATAAATAATGCAACCGCATGCTCATGTACAACCATGGAGGCTTTGCAGACTAAATTTGGGCCCAGCTCACTGAAAAAAAGCCCACATTTATGCAAACCTCTCATAGCCCCCAAAAGGTTTTTGGATAAGATGAGCATCTTGGCAGACAGAAGCCCCAAAGGGCCA
The DNA here is from genome assembly GCA_023362775.1 of Charina bottae. NCBI lineage: Eukaryota > Metazoa > Chordata > Lepidosauria > Squamata > Charinaidae > Charina > Charina bottae. The sequence goes on along the minus strand of JALMGJ010000013.1, from coordinate 3,562,748 downwards.
CGTGCCTCTTGCCAAAGGATGCCTCCGTACCTCTTGAACCTCTGACCGGGCTGCCACTGATCCCTCTTCCAAATTTTCCTCAAGCGTCTTTCCTGAAAATTTCTTCAGCCAGTCGTCGTCTGACCAGACTGTCATGGAAAAGCAGAAAAAGTTCAGGGAGGCTTGTCAACTGACCGCCAAGTTAAAGGATAAAACAAGGAGATCCGAAGGCCTTCTCTCAGAACCACCACAAGTCTGTGGGCTGGAGATTCCGCCTGATCTCAGACTCTGCTGCTCACCTGGACGGGAGGAACCTTCTTTGATCCTCATCGGCTTGGCCAGGTTGACGCGGATGGTCCTCCCAAAGAGCTCGGACTCGTTCTGAATGGAGAGGAGGAGGGGGGACGTCATTACTTTCTACTCTCTCGCCAAGGAATTCAGCTCAGTGTCAGTGCTGCGTTTCGGTCTCCCGCAACGATCATCTTGAATCCTGTTCCAGAGCATTAGCAGTCCCACCCAGGTTCATATCATCGGCAAGTCTGCCTCCACTGCTTTAACTCCCCTTTTGCAAGGCCCCACGGAAGAACTCCCTTGGACTCCCCAACCCTTTGGGCGGCCAAGAGGCTCCTGCCTGCCTGGTTTTAAGGCTGGATTTGAAAAGCCCAACAGGCTGAAGCCGTAGCTCTTCAGGAAACAGAAAGCAAGGAGGTGCCAGCCTTTCGTTTCCCATGGCTTCCTGAAAGGGAGGCATGATCAATGGGGTTGCTCGCTTTCAGAAGCCAAGAAGAAAGACAGGCTGTTTCTCACAAGAGAAACCCGAGAAAGGCTTTGCCTCCTCTCATGATCTTAAACACTTCGGCAGAAGGGAAGAAAATGTTTAAACTTGCTGCAAAATGAAATAAGGATTTAAAGATAAACCTACCATGTTGTCAATAGCGGCTGCAGCATCCTAAAAGAAAGAAGAGGAATCATTTAAGATGGAACATCCCCTTAAATAGTTCTCCCTCCTTTGGTGTGGTCATGATAACAAGTACTGTACCGACAGAAATAATCTGACCATGAGGTGAGCAAGCTGGAAGAAGCATGCACATGGCCCTCAAAACCTTGCTAGGTCTACAGAAACCTTTTACTCAGCCAGCTTCTAATCCTCACTGCTGCACCATTTGAATTTTTGGTAGCAAAGAAACACATGCTAAGGTCTGAAGAATCCCAAAGATGGAAGTGGTTGGAAACATCATCTATCTCCCATTTGCCAGCGTGGAAGCACCTTCTTTCAAACCAGACCCCACTGGGTCGACTGGGCAAAACTGGCCTTCAGACGGGTCCATACTCTGATGATTGACCCATGCCATTTCCAAGAATAAGGTCATCTGTCCAACTGGATTCTGTGCAGTCCCTCCAAATGCTCAGGGAGTTCACCCTCCCACCTGACCCCAAACGGGGGGCGGAAGGATGAGGAACCTTTGAAAGGTCTGAAAACGCCCCTCCTGGCTCACCTCGGCCAGCTCAAATTCAATGAAAGCGAAGCCTCGATGTTTTTCTGCAGATACAAGAGAAACGTCAAATGTCAGTACTTGAGGAAATGTTGGACCTCCTCAATACTCACCCTGATATGGAGATCAGCAGCAACTTTTTGGGCTCTTTGCAAAAAGAGACAGGGATGTGTGTGGGGGGGAGGGTTGGAAGAGTGGAGACAGCAGCTGCAACCATTTTGACACCCCTGCCCTCCTGTCTCCTTTACACCCCAACACCTACAAGGGCACAATCCTCCCCTCCAACCAAGTTCTGTCCTGGAGCAAACAGAGCCCAACCTGGCTTTTACTCAAGTTTCCATGATCTGTTTTCCAGCCTCCAAGTGCGGTTTTAAGACTATGGGAGACTGAGGAAAGGATTTGGCCCGCCTTGTTTAAATTTTGGTTGAAGTTAAACCCGGCCCCCACCTCCAGGGTAGTGAGAGGCTAAACACTGCGTTCTTTTACGGGCGTATTTCTCTACCCCCCGCCCCAGCTCTTGCAACTTCCTGGCCTTGCGGGTTGGCCTTGCTAGCGTGCCTGGAGGCAGGGCCGATGACAGGCCGCCGCCAGAAGAGGGTCCTCGGTCCAAGCCGTGGCAGGCAGGACGGAAGGCCCCGCCGGGGCGAGGCCTTCTCCCACGGAACGGGCAGGCAGTCCGGCCATTCCGCCGGGGGAGCCCGCGATCCAGCCCCCTTCGGCAGGGCCACCGGGCTCCGGCCTCCCGCCTCCCCCGCCAGCCAGCGCCGGCCCTCACCGGTCTCGTAGTCCAGCGGGATCTGGATGTCGGTGAGGTCTCCGAAGGGGATGAACGCCGCGTGCAGCACCCGCTCGTCCACCTCCTCGGCCAGCCCACCTGCAACGAGGCGAGGCCCGGCCGGGCGAGTCAGCCCGCGCCGCCCCCCGCGTCCTCCCCCCGCGCGCCCCCGCCGCCGCCGCCGCCCCTACTCACCCACGTACAGCACCCGCTTGCTGGAGGCCATCGCCCGCCGCGCCCGCCTCCCCAGGTGCCACTTCCGGGCGGGCCGGGCCGGCAGGGCGCCCCTGGAGGCGGGAGGTCCCGGCGCCGGCTAAGACCCGCGGGCCCTTCTTGGGGGGCCTCCGGCTGAGACGGTTTGCGCCGTGTAGCTGCCCCGGGTTTCCTCAGCAGACCCCAGCCAAGAGCCCCGGGTTGCGCGGGGGCCTGCGCCGCCGGACTCGCACGTCCGCTTCTGCGGCCGAGATGGGTGTCCTGACGTGATCGCCGGGCCTTGGATCCCCCCCCCCCCCGAGGGTGGCCGAAAATAATTTCCCGCCAGCCTGGCGGCCGGCCTTCCCTGCAGCCGGTGGGACAAGATCGCACCCGCGAGGTCACCGTGGCGTGAGGGGCTTCAGATGGAGCTTGATGGAGATCCCGGAAGGGCGCATTAAAATTAACGTAAATAGATCAGTGGACGGAACTTCATTGGTGGGGTATAAGCCTCCTTTCCTTCAACCTCAGCGTGAAAGGGCCCAAAAGAGCCTTTTTTTTGGGGGGGGGGCAGATCAAGGGACACGACGAAGACAGATTAGATGCTAGACTGGAAAGTTTCCTTCCTACTCGCTAAAAGAAAAGGCCTTTCCCCACTTTCAGCTGCGACACAAACCCTCCTGGCCATCTCCGTGGCACCCCAAGACGCCGCCTTCCTCTGAGCCCACAGCAGCCTTAAGCCCTCCTTGGCAGCTCAAGGGTTACCACTCCCCGGGCAGATAGTTCTGATGCCCTTCACAGCCAGGGGACTCTTAGGGGTGGGATCTGCCCAAGTCTGTTGCCACTTTAGGCTGGGCAGGCGTGCCCCTCCTCCGGTTCCTGGGGATGGTCTTCCAGGGCAGCAGGGAAATCCAGGTCTCTCAAACCTGTCTCCCACCCAACTCCTGCCAGGTTTCCACTCCAGTCCCAGATAGGACACTCGGATCCACTTGAACAGCAGCTGCATGATGAAGTGGGGGAGTCCTCTATCTGCTGCTTCATAGAGAAAGTCCCTGTGCTGGTCAGCTGTTCAGGATGCTTTTGAACATGGTTTAACACTCTTCTGGAACAGTGCTAAACTCAGCTGTCATTTGAGAGTCAGGCTCCCGTTGAATGAAAACACAAAATCACAAGTGAGTTTTGACACATGCCCTAAAGCCAGCAAACTTAGCCAATCCCTGTCTTTAATACGCTTGATAATCTAAAGGAGGACAGTACCATTTGCGGTCTGTGGTAGGAGAGGCGCTGCTAGTAGGGACAACTTTGATTTGTGTTTCTAATCCTATGTTAGCTGTTCAGAGTTGCAATTTGAGAGTCGGACAGCCATATAAATTGCATGCATGCATGCATATTACACCGGTATAGTTTTCTGCTGATTTCAGGACTGAAAGAACACTTTAACCCAGGTCATGAGGAAGAGCCTAGAACCTTCCTTTCTCATTTTTTAAAAAATTTGTTCAGTCGTGTCCGATTCTTGGCAGCTGCCTGGACAAGTCCCTGCAGTTTTCTTGGGAAGGTTTTTCAGAAGTGGTTTGCCATTGCCTGCTTCCCCGGGCTGAGAGAGGGACTGGCCCAGGGTCACCCAGCCGGCTTTCATGCCTAAGGCGGGACTAGAACTCTCAGTCTCCCAGTTTCTAGCCTGGTGCCTTAACCATGACACCAAACTGGCTCTTATTATTCTTATTCTCATATTGGAACCCAACAAAATGAAACGGGGAATTCAGTATTCCATACAGTTCATGTTTTAATTAGCATTTGTGGCCATAGGAGGTGACACCTGATAAATCATTGGCGATCACTCGTAGCCGAGTAAGATTGTCTTCCAAAGGTAAAATTTTAACAGTGGATCCGTAAGTGGCTATAAAGGCCAATTCTGGATCCGCACAACCTCCCACAGTGAGGGCATAGGTTTCCGGGTGGGAGACGGTCGTGATGAGGGTTTGCCCGACGTGCCTTCCTTTTAGCTCTTTTCTCCCTTTCGCCCTGTACTCGTGTTTCTTCAAAGTCCATAGCGCCATTAATAAAGGATGACCTCCAATTGAAACGCTCATGAGTTAGGGCTTCCCAGTTCTCAATGCTGATATTACATTTTTTAAAATTAGCTTTGAGAGTATCTTTGAATCTCTTGCTGTCCACCAATATTCCGTTTTCCATTCTTAAGTTGGGAGTAAAGTAGCTGCTTTGGAAGACGATGGTCAGGCATTCGAACAACATGACCGGTCCAGCGAAGTTGATGTTGGATGATCATTGTTTCAATGCTGGTGGTTTTCGCTTCTTCTAATACGCTAACATTAGTCCGCCTATCTTCCCAAGTAATTTGCAGAATTTTTCGGAGGCAGCGTTGATGGAATCTTTCAAGAAGTTGGAGGTGGCGTTTGTAGAGGGTCCATGTTTCACAGGCGTACAGAAGGGTTGGTAGTACAATGGCTTTGTAAACAAGCATTTTGGTCTCCCTGCGAATGTCCCGATCCTCAAACACTCTACGCTTCATTCGGGAGAAAGCTACACTCGCAGAGCTCAGGCGATGCTGAATTTCAGCGTCGATGTCGGCTTTTGTAGATAGATGGCTGCCGAGATAAGAAAAGTGGTCGACATTTTCTAGTGACACACCTTTAAGCTGGATTGATGGTGCTGCGGAGGGATTGGTTCGAACTTGCTGGTAAAGCACTTTGGTTTTTTTAATGTTAATCGAGAGGCCGAGCTTTTCATATGCTTCTGCAAAGATGTTTAGGATAGTTTGAAGATCTTCTTCGGAGTGTGCACAGACTACGTTATCATCAGCATATTGAAGTTCTATAACAGAAGTTGCAATTACCTTATTTTTTGCTTTCAGCCTACTAAGATTAAAAAGCTTTCCATCTGTTTGATATATAATTTCTACACCAGTAGGAAGTTTCTCTTCAACAAGGTCATAGCGATGAAGATAGCAAATAAGGTTGGAGCAATAACACATCCCTGTTTAACGCTGGATTCCACTTTAAATGGATCGCTTTGAGAGCCATTGTTATTCAGGATTGTTGCCATCATGTCATGGAGTAGCCGCAAGATGTTCACAAATTTATCAGGGCATCCGATTTTCAGAAGGATGGTCCAGAGAGCAGTACGATTTACAGTATCAAAAGCTTTAGTCAGATCAATAAACGCCATGTACAGAGGGCGGTTTTGCTCCTTGCATTTTTCTTGAAGCTGTCGTGCAGTGAAGATCATATCCACTGTTCCCCTGGAAGGGCGGAAGCCATTTTGCGTTTCAGGGAGGATGTCTTCTGATACAGATAGGAGACGGTTTGCGATGATCTTTGCCAGGATTTTGCCTGCTGTGGCTAGAAGGGAGATGCCTCGATAGTTTCCACAGTCTGTTCTATCACCCTTTTTAAAGAGAGTGATAATTATGACATCCCTAAAGTCTGCTGGAATCTCCTCCCTCATCCAGATTTTTTCGATGAGCTTATGAAGTTGTTGTGTAAGTTCAGGCCCGCCTTCTTTAAAGACTTCAGCAGGAATCCCATCAGGTCCACTAGCTTTGTTATTTTTCATTTGTTTAGTGGCTTTACTGACTTCCTCCAAACTAGGGGGTACTGCAAGCTCATCACTTATTTGTTTTTGCGGGATTTGCAAGAACCTGATAAATAGCTTTAGAGGATTAGGTGCCTTCAGAGAGATGGGGAGAAGCCAATCAGGCTACAAGCAGCCTCTTCAGGGCAGGGGACAGCCTACACTTCCCAGCAGCAACTGCTCAAACCCAACAGCAAATAAGATGCCAGATTATTTAGGCCTTTCCTCTGATCTAGCAGAATTTTTTTTCTTTAAAAATCTTCAACAAACAGATTAAAAAGCATCTTTACCAGATGATCTGCTAGAATTGAGGAAAAAGTTTTGAGAAATAAGAAATCACTAAATGAGAACAACAGATTATAAATTTGTCACTCAGTTCTTCTGATCCTTGTTTGCACCCAAGATCTTGGATATACTCAACAGATTTGTATGCCTCAGATTAGCAGTTTCCTGAAGTGTGGGGCAAATAGCATTGGAATATTCTTACACTTTCCACACATAGCTTGTTAGGTGGCATGAGGGTGATCAAGAAGCATACATTCAAACTTGCCGAAACCACCAGAACTAGTTGATCCTCAAGAGAGCTGTGCTACTCAGAGATCATGAGTCCCACATAAACCTACCTGAAAGAGCAACATCTTAGTCCAGCTGCTAGTGGGTGTCCCAACAAGAAGGGACCCAGGCGGAAATTGCCCTTGCAGGGTTTCCATTCAGTTCAAAGGGGTTGCACTAGAATCCCCAAAGGACTGCAGAGAGACAGGCAGGCAAATTCATAAAATACTTCTATTTATTGACTTCGTAAATGGGATTGTCCGATTAAAACCAAGTCCAAAAAATGTCATCATCCCACGTGGAAAGACAAGATGTCCACCTCTCTTGGCAGGGAGAACGAATCCTTGCATATGGAGTTTGTATTTTTTAGTATTTTAAATAAGGCATATTAAGAGCTTTACACACTGAAAATTATTGAGAAATGTTGCACTATGTTGAAATATGCAGAATGAAGTGATTTCTTCAGAGAGCCTATTTGTCCTTTGCAAGACCTGGGAAGAGAAAAAACACTTTAGATGTTGGAGCAACTGCCTGGGAGCCTCCAATTACTCGCTGGTGACATAAGAAGAGGCTGCATCCCAGCTTCTATGAGTTCCATAGAGAACCGGCAAGTTTTAGGATGATCCTATTCAATCCTATGGGGCGTGGTGGCTCAGCGGGTAAGACGCCAGGCTTGTCGATCGGAAGATCGCAAGTTCGGAGGTTCGAATCCCTAGCCCTGCGTGTGGAGTGAGCTCCCGCACTAGCTCCAGCTCTTGCCAACCTAGCAATTGGAGAGCATGCAGATGCAAGTAGATGAATAGGTACCACTTCGGTGGGTAGGTAACAGCGTTCCACGCGTGTCATGCCAGACACATGACCGCGGTAGCGTCTTCGGACAACGCTGGCTCTTCGGCTAACAAACGGAGATGAGCACCGCTCCCTAGAGTCGGACATGACTGCACAAATGTGCGGGGGGAGCCTTTACCTTTTTATTCAATCCTATGGATCTATCCTGGGTACTGAATTTGAATAGAGGAAAATTATGAAGTGACTGAATAATTACTTAAATCATTAGAGATTCATTCTGATGTTTTCTTAAACGGCAGAGGGCTGCCCGGGAATAATGTAACGGGGGGACAGCCCCCACCCATTTTCCTGAGCAGAAGGCGTGGTGTCCTTCTGCAAGGGTCCCGGAACCAAACCGTATTTGCTATTTGATGCCCCTGCTTTTCTGCACAGAAGAGGCCTCCTTAGGAGGTCACTGACCGACCAAGACAGCAACAGTGCTGGTCAGCAAAGTCACGGACCAGGACTCGGAGACTCACCAGCATCCTTAGCTTACGAGGTAGCAGCAACGATGCCCACCTTTTGGGCAGCTTCCTTCTTCGCCTGGTGAGCCTGTAGCACTGCCACAGCCTCCTCCACCTGGGATGAAGAAATTACACTGACCCAAAGTACGATCCTTTGTATGAGTAGCCAGCGTGCAAACATGGGTGAGTAATTCAATAAAGTGGGGAAGGTGCTTCAGATCTGGTGTGGGTGTGCTACTGTTCCTGCCAGTGGCCCCCTGAAGGAGCTGATCTGAAGAGCTGCGTGGCCCTCCCTGACAGTCAGAGAACATCCCATGCTTGTGGCCCGGTATTGGGGACTGGCGGTGCTTACCTTGGAGCGGAGTGATTCTGGAGACTCCAGCATGTGTAGCAGCTCCGAGTTGTCGATCTCCAGCAACATCCCAGTGATCTTTCCCGCCAGGCTGAGGTGCATTGCCTGGATCAGCGGAAAGAGACGTTCTCCTGAAGAAGCAAAAATCAAACAGGTGAGAGGCTGTGGAGTCCTTGGTACTCTCTGAGCCTTGTTGTTTTCTTGCAGACGTTTCATTGCCAGACTAGGCAACATCTTCAGTGCGAAAAGAGGCTCTTTTGTAAAGCCAGCTACTGGCATCCATAACTATTTTGCACATATGGCTCAGACAGAAGAGCCATGCAAAGGCTGAAACGCTGCTTGTACACTTAAATGCTTGGCACAAGATATTTAAAATCCACGCGCGAGAAAGAAGAGTGGGGACTGACTCACCCAGCATTTGTTTTTGCTCCTGGGGAGGCGCAGCAGCCAGCATGGATGCCGTTAAAGGCTCTTGCCCCTGCACGTGAACAGCAGGCTGTGGGGCCTATGAGGAAACCAGGGATTTTGCCATTAGCACAGCCCGTGAAGAGGTCATGGGAAGCAATTCTACCAAATTTAGAAGACACATGGAAAATAAAATGCTCAAGATGAGGACGTACTTCCCTCACCAAAGTAAAAAAAGCCTTCTCCTTTAGCTGAGGAAATAACTCATTAAAGTGAAAGAGCAACATCAAGTATTAAAACGTACTAAATGATTGAGGCTATTCCCTGGTGTTTTATCTGAAAGGGCAACACCTCCTACCAATCAGTCTATTTGAAAACCCCCAGGAATGACCTAGAGTGAAAACTGCCACTCTCCTGGCCACATCATGCCAGAGACGGTACAACTCAACAAGCATGAAAGAATTCTTTGGGTTACTGGGCACAAAGCTGAGTGGCTTACTTCTGCCAGGACATGTCTGTGTGCACAGCAACACAGGAGACGTAATTCTTTGCAAGAAACAGAACTGTGGCTTTGTAGGTAAGAATGCAAATTGCTGCTCATATGTAGAAAGCGTACTTAGCTGGAGTTTAGAAAACCACTGCATTCTTACAGTGGAGGAAAAAAGCTGCTTCTTTCGTACTGAGAGCCAGTTTGGTCTAGTGGTTAAGCTGCTGGGCTAGAAACCAGGAGTCTGAGAGTTCTAGTCCCACCTTAGGCACAAAAGCTGGCTGGGTGACCTCAGGCCAGTCCCTGTCTCTCAGCCCTAGGAAGGAGCCAATAGCAAACCAGGAGACTGAGAGTTCTAGTCCTGCCTATGGAAGCCGGCTGGGTGACCTCAGGCCAGTCCGTCTCTCAGCCCTAGGAAGGAGCCAATGGCAAACCAGGAGACAGAGAGTTCTAGTCCCGCCTTAGGCATGGAAGCTGGCTGGGTGACCTCAGGCCAGTCCCTGTCTCTCAGCCCTAGGAAGGAGCCAATGGCAAACCAGGAGACTGAGAGTTCTAGTCCCGCCTTAGGCATGGAAGCCGGCTGGCCTTCACGGGTGAAGGGTGGGTGACCTTGGGCCAGTCACTCTCTCTCAGCCCAACTCACCTCACAAGGATGTTGTGGGGAAAACAGGAGGAGGAAGGAGTATTAAGTATGTTCACCGCCTTGAGTTATTTATAAAAAAATAATAAAGGCAGGATAAAAATTAAATAAATAAATAAATAACTAAAATTAACGTGGAAGGTCTGAAGTCGGTAGAAAGAAATACCATTCCTGTTTCTGTCTGAAACCCAAAGACCTGGCTGTGGCTGTTGGGGGTCGAAATCAGGCACCAGGCCCTTCCAAGGTTCCTCCGAGGCCTTGTGTTACCTGTAAAGGCTGGACCGCTGGGTGGGAGCTGTGGATGCCTGCAGCATATTTGTATGGTGGAACAGCCCTGGGAGTCTGGGCGGCTACAGGTGGTCGAGGAGCCAGGTTCGGGGCTGTGGCGGCAACCCCTACTTACGAGGAGAAATTGTGGAGGGTCAGAAGCTTACAAGGAAATTTTAACACCATCAGCATGCATTAGTCTTGTTTGAGGAACCACATGCAAAGGTCTTACTTCATGTAAGCATGTGTTAAATAAATACCAGCAACGGTCCAGGCAGTTTATTTGAATTCCAAGCTATTTCCTTTTCTTATATGTTGGTTGAACCAAAAAACTTCTGCTACAAAATGGCAACCTTCTTCAACAACTTAATACCCTCCCCAAATATACTGGGGCTACCCCCATTCCCAACCAGCATATTAGCCAAGTTGGCTGGAAACTCTGGAAGTTGCAGTTCCAGCGCATCCAGAGATCTGGCTTAGACAACTCTCTCTCTCTCTCTCTCTCTCTCTCTCTCTCTCTCTCTCTCTCTCTCTCTCTCTCTCTCTCTCTCTCTCTCTCCATCCTCCCTCCCTCCCTCCCTCCCTCCCTCCCTCCCTCCCTCCCTCCCTCCCTCCCTCCCTCCCTCTAAAAGACTTCTAGCAAATACCACATTTACTGCCAGAAGGATCCATCCAACAGCTACTCTCCTACTACATCAGACCCGCCAGTTCAAGCCAACATCACCCGATGCTTCTGCAGGTGGGGCGGCAAGCCTGCCTAGCCCCGTGGAACGTCTCAGCACAGTCCCTTACCGATCCTCTGGGGAGCCCCAGGCAAGCCACGTGAAGCCTGGGCATTGCTTGTGGGAGCCAAATGCCGTAGTGTTGGCCGCGGCCCAGACTGGCGCATACTGTTGGGCATACCTTGGAAGCCTAGTTTGGTTTTCAAGAAATGGAGTGGGAGGAGAGAAGGGAACAGCAAGTTATTGGCCAGTTACATTAGAAGAGTCCTATCAAGTTAAAACTGCCGGGAAGGTCATCCCTGGGGCCAGGCATGTGTGATCGCTGTGAGACTCCCAGTCCCGACAGAATGTAGAAAACATCCTCAGTTGCCGTTTAGAACCACCCTGCGTTCTTACACGGGGGGGGGGGAGGGGGGTGCTTTTTGAGAGGGAGGGAACAGGCCTTCCAGGGTGAACGGCTCCTTCACACATACCTTGAGGCCTTCCCCCCGGCTGCCAGCGCGGATTGGGTCTCATCTGAGTCACCTGGTTAGGTGCATAGTAAGTGGGTCTGTTCTGAGCCTGGAAAGCAAAGGATGCCATTTCCTGATGGCTGCAACAGGACCAGTCCTGCAACACGTTTCCACGGCCCTCTTGCAATACTAGTCCCAGCCCCAGGAAAAGAGGAGAAAACTGCTAAATTGTACATCACCTCCAACTCCGACGCCATACCTAACATCTCCAGCTTCGGCTTCTAACCCTGCCAAACCAAGCCTGCTCTTTCAAGTATTGTTAAACACGTGTTCACAACAAACCTGAGCCCTTGCATACTAGGCTGGAAACAACAACGCATCCTGGAAGAAGGCAAAGCACTTTTCCAAAGCACAAGTGTCCACAAAGCCCCCCCAACTTGAAGGAGAATGTAGCTTATTAGGCTATTAAACAGTGGTGCATTTTGACTTTCAAACAGGCTTTCTAAATCATTCTGGAAGAGGTTTGAGCTCAGAATGGTTATTTCAAGTTCAGAATACCATTTCAAGGACACCCCTGCCCCTGCTCTTAAATACACTGAACTTTATTTTCCATTAACCAGGTATTTCACCAAGGCATTCCCTGATTTTCATTTCATTTTTGTTATGAGCTCAGTACTGATCTTGTAAAAAAGAAAAGATACGAGGACCCCATGAGCCTTAGTCCTCTGTAGGAAGCAGAAGCCGCCTGCTTTCGCAGGGGCCACGGTGGGCGTTCAGGCGCCTCTGAGACACCCGGGGCAATTGGGCGGAGGAATTACCTGGGGCACTGCTGGCATGAAATACCCTCCGGAAGCTGGCTGGAACTGGCTGACAATGGTGTTCGCTGGCAGTGCTCTCATGCCAGCGATGCGCTGCAGGTACTGGTTGGTGAGGTGGGCCTTGCGCTCCTCCTTCCTCTGGGCCAAGGCCACGTAGAGCGGCTTGGAGCCCACGATGCGCCCATTCATTTCGGTTACGGCTTTGGTGGCTTCTTCCGGAGAGGAGAAGCAGACGAAGCCGAAGCCTTTGCTCCGACCGTCTTCCAGCATTACCTAATGAAAGGCAGGGACTGAGAAAAGAGTGGGCAGTTCTTACGTCCTTGGTGCTGATGTCGCTGGCCTCACCCAGGGAAATACTGCAGGGAGAGAAGCACCCCAGCACGGACTTCCCAGGGTCGGCCCTTCTTGCGCAACCTCAAAGGGCGGCACCGGGCAACCCCAAAGCAGCTTTTCCGCCAAGGAGCTTTCCATTCCCCAGACCCGCCGCTCCTCCCTCCCCCTTGGCCAGGCACGAGGATGGCCCTAGCCCTGATCAGTCCCTAGCCGCTTTGCCTGGAAGACCCCGTGGCCTCCCCTTTCCCTAAGTGCCCGGTTCCGTGCCCAGAAGGCTACTCTGCAGAACACCAGTGTGGCAAAGATGTAGAGGCAAGCCCACAGCAAGGGAAGGCGGTGGCTGCCTAGACGTCCTCGGCTTTGCTATAGCACCGCATGTCCCCAGGCCCACACTTATTCCGCAAGGCATGGGAAAGATTCGGGTGCAGCGAGTCTGGCCTGCGTTGCTTCCCTGGCCGCCTCCCCCCTGGAAAAGAACCACCCAGTTCCTCATTCTGTTCCCACCGTGATCCACAAGACACTTAAATTCACAGGACAGGCATTCAAGAACGCCTCCTCCTCTTGTGCTCCATTAGTTGCTATGGAGGGTCCTGAAGGTACAACACAGCAGCCATTATTCTGAACATCTTGCCCTTCCTTGATTTGTTTCCAAGTCCTTCAGACCGGCACCCTTAACCACTATTTTGTGGCGGTGAATTTCATAGTTCAGCTATGCATTCCACAAATGTCTGTCTTGAATTTCCCACTATTCAGATTCACTAGACAAGCTCACTGGGTTCTGGTATTAGATACACTTCTTTGCCACGCACAAACCTCATCATGCTTCCCCACCCTTAATGGTACAGCCAAGTTGTTTCAGCCTTTTGATTTTTTTGTTTCTCTTTTTCTGAATGTACAATATCCTTTCTGGGATGCAGTGGGCAAAGTAGTGTTCCAAGTGTGGTAACAATTGTATTTTATCACGCTTTTCCAATGACCGCCTCCATGGAATTTTTCTTCTTCATAGACAACCTTCCACAGAGCTGTGACCTGCCCCTCTCCCTCCCTGCCCAGCCTTAACTTCTGCTGGCTCAGGTGTCCGGAGCATGCAGGAAATTAAGATCTCTAGGCACAAGCACGTCACTTATCATTAAACTAAACTACATTTGTAGAAACCATGTTGATTCTTAATCAGCAAGACTTGTCCCTCAATACATTTGAGAAAATTTTCTTTAATGATTTCTTTCAACAATTTATTAGGAATGAATATATTTCCCAGATCCTCTTTTAAAAATTGGCATTACTTTGGCCACAGAGTGATGGATTGTATGTTTTTATTTAAAAAGCAGCCATTTCACATTTGAGTTATTTTAAAGATATCACCCAGGCCTTTTGCTGAACTGGCCTGCCTGGTCAAATTCTTAATTTCTTGTCTCTGAGACTCAGCTCTTTCATCAGCTGTCCTTCTACCATCCGCTACGGTGGCAGAAGTAAATTCCCTCACAAGCTTTTCACATTGGATCCCCATTTATTTCTACAAAAGGATCCCAATTTTCCACTTTCATTCACTCACTCACTGTCACAGTAGATCTAACGCCTCATTCTGGGCAAATTGCTTAAAAGTGAGTCCCGCAGAGTTGAGCAAGCCTTAAAGCAGTTTGGACAGTGCTTGCTCCAACTGCTCAACTCCGGAGGGACTTCTAGCGGTGGGTCCCTCGCTTGACATCTGCTTAATTCCCTGCTGCCTTTACCTTAGCACTTGTGATAGACCCAAAGGGAGAGAACTCCTTTCTCAGCTTCTCATCATCAATTGTGTCATCCAGGTTTTTGATATACAAATTAACTCCCTGAAAATAGAAGAGATATATTAGCATGAGATGGCAACAGCGCAAAATGTGATATTTGTTTCAATTAATTATGCACAAAGCAGGATTTTCTTTTCTATTGACAATCGCCCCAAACATGCAATAATTACACAGTCATTTGGAGTTGGACAGACTAGAAATCTGACAAATAAATAAATAAGGAATACCAAGTCCTTTGCAGAAAGAAACACTGAAATGTTGCAAAGCTGTAGAGGCAAGTTTCTTTATAAGAAAATAGGAACTTGCCTGGATTTGCTCTGCATTTCTGTAGCACCATTTGTCCCCAGGCCTGCACTGCACAGCGAGGAGCAGGAAAGATTCAGATGCATCTCCCACCAGGCCCATCCCTTGGATCCTATTTTCCCCTGAGCTACCGCCCACAGACTGCTTCTCCTCTCCGCTGAGGGAGTTCAGCAATACCCAAAGTGGATGCCAGGGAGTTCCAAGGGAACTCAAGATTCACACGGCTGCTGATTCAGTAGCTAAGGGACTTCAGACTCCAGCAGAGCACAAATAGCAATTTAAGACACAGCCCACCCCAAAATGGCCCCTCAAATGCACACACACTTTCTCACTTGGGAGCACGTTCCTTCCCCAGATGAAAAGTACCTGGTAGCGGCTGATCCTCTCTTGCTTCAGCTGCTCAAACCTGCGTTTCAGCTCTGCCTGCCGTTCCACCTTCTTCTGTGCACGGCCCACAAACACAATTTTCCCACTGATATCTTTTCCATTCATTTCTTCTACTGCCTGTCAAAGAATTCAAAGCAGCAAATCCTTGGAGACACGGAGTCTTCCTCAGAGACACGGTGCTGATTATCATTATACATGCCACTGTTAATTTTGGACTAGCCACCTCTGCAACCAACGAGCTAGAAGCTGAAGCAAGTTCAAAGTGTTAACACGATCTTGGATGAATCTGGGGCTTTCAGTTCCTCTCTGAATCCTACGATTCTCCGGGTGCTCGTGTAACTGAGCGGCAGGCACAGTTCTCTCCTTGAAAGACAAGGTCTTATCGCTATTCCCAGACCGTTAGCTGGAACACCCAGAAACGCCTGGTTTGCTGGACAGTTGTCTTTTGGTAATAAAATGGAAACTATCACTGAATCTGCCCCCCATTTGCTCTTTGCTGTATCACAACAGGCAGCTGACAGAAAATCCAAAATAAAGGGACTTGCTCTCATTTTATTTGAGCAACGTTCACCAAAGCTCTATTTTTCGGTTTAAAAACAGATCATGCCAGATTGACTATGCACACGGTAGCCTCACGGTTTATACCTTGCTGGCTTCTTCATGCTTTTCGAAACTCACGAAGCCAAAGCCTTTGGATTTCCCGGCCAGGTCAGTCATCACTTTAACACTGAGGGTCTTGCCTGTTATTGGAAGAACAGGGTTAGCAACTACTGCCTGGAGCAAAATTTCAAGGAGCGCCTTTCCAAATGGAAACCGATACTGAACAGATCATTCCCACACCTGGTCCACATCAGGGCGCCCACTTGCAGGCCGCCTGGAATACGAGACCGTGTCCGGGCACCGACTCTTTCCCCCTTAGTTGCCCCCTAGCTGAGCAGAACAACGTACTTTCTTATAATGTTGCCAAATTCTGTTTAATAGCTGGCAGCATTCACCAGGACCTTGCCAGGAACGGTTTGATTTGATTATATCTTTATTTACCTTTATTTGCCTTTTAACCTATTTTATCTTGTTAATCTAATTTTATGACTTTTATTCTGCTCTGTTACTCTAGTCTGATCAATGGCAAAATAAAATACAGGTAGTCCCCGCTTAACAACGCTAACGGGGCGGCAACTCCACCACTAAGTGGGAAATCACGTGGCCGTGACTGTGCTTTCTGTCTGGAAAGAGACAAGATTACTCAGTTTTGCACCTTCAGCTTTTGTTTGCCTCCTAACCACTCCCTGCCCTTTGGAATGCTCAAGTGCCTGCTTACTGTCTCGTACACATCGAAAGCAATGCGATCACTCTGGCAGCCCGGGGCTGGGAGCTGGGGGCACGCTATGCAAACAGCTTACAGTACGCTCTTGAAATCTCTTCCTCTCCAACCACTCCACTCTGTGGGAGGCAAGGAGAAAAAAAAGCAAGCGATTTCTGCAGGCAATCTCTCCTTTGCCTGACACTCCCCCCCCCCAGCGGAGAGATTGGAGAGAAAGAGATTTCAAAAGAGTAAGCTGTTTGCTCTTCTACACATCAAAAGCAATGTGGTCACACCGGCAGTGGGAAAGGGTCAGGCAAAGGAGAGATTGCCTATAGAAATCGCTTGCTTTTTTCTCCCCCCCCCCCCCGCCAGAGCAGAGAGATTGGAGAGGAAGAGATTTCAAGAGAGTACTGTAAGCTATTTGAGTAGCATGCCTGTGGCTCCCAGCCCTGGGCTGCTGGCGCAATCGCACTGCTTTCGATGTGTAGAAGCGCAAACAGCTTACTCTCTTGCAATCCTTTTTTCTCCAATCTCTCTGCTCTGCAAGGGGGGGGGAACACAGGTCAGGCACAGGACAACACATGACTGTAATGGTGATCATGTGACTGAGGGATGCTGCAAAGGTCATAAATGGTTGTAAATGGCCCGTAAAGTTTTTTTTCAGCACCATCGTAACTTTGAACAGGTCACTGAATGGTCAGTAAGTGAGGACTACCTGTACTTTGACTTTCACTAAGCTGTCTAAGACCTCAAACATCTCCCAAAGAAAAAAAACTAAGGTGATTTTCTGAGGGATCTTAGATTTGCACAATTTATTAAATTCCACATCATAAATAACCTATTGCTTTCCTCTCTGATCTTGTAGAGAGCTTAAGGATGTTGGAGATTCTGGCAAATCCAGCATGTCTCATCAGCATATGGATGGCTGCTCTAGGATGCAAGCTCTCAATGCTTTTTGAAGAAGCTGTTTGTGGCCACTCTCACTTCCTCTCTCTTCTCTCTCCTTGGACCAGGAGCAAGCACATGGCTGTGTGCTGCCCCATCCTAGGCCATGGATGGGCCTAGGAGATTTCCCCCCTTTCTACATGTATCTCTTGCAGCAAACAGGGCAAGAGGCATTAAGTTTAGGGAACAGAAGGAAGAAATGGAACATCATTTATCTACTGAAAATGCTGTACCTGCAATGAATAAACGTAAGGACTCTTTTGAACTTACTTTTCATACCTGCCATGTCTAAGCGCATGTTTCTTTATGCTTGGATGTGCTAAAGGTGTAAGATTAACCTGGATCTCTCTAAAATGCTCATGGGCTCTGTTTTTAAACAATATTCTTTTTCTGTACACAAACTTTGCAGCTCTGCTCCATTTCGGTAGTTCTAACAGACTGCTGAATGGACTTCAAAGGAATGGCCTTGAAGGACAGAAGGAAGAGCCATTACCAAGGCAATGGTGAGATGAGGGGCTTGAGCTCAGGCCAAGAAAACGTCTCAGACAAGCCCCTCCCTAGTTCACATGATAAAGTGAAGGAGGGGGAAGCACATTTTGATTTGCAAGATTGATGTCAGCCCACCAAGATAGACCACTCCAAGTAAATGCCATATAGGTCCAAAACTACTTTTATTGGAACAGTTATAGGAAGAGAATCTTGCAAGTCTGAATGCACTTCCCCCTCCCTCACTTTATCTTGATGTGAACTAGGGAGGGGCTTGTCTGAGACATTTTCTCAAGTTATTTTCTTGGCCTGGGCTCAAGCCCCTCATCTCACCATTGCCTTGGTAGCGGCTCTTCCTCCTGTCCTTCAAGGCCATTCCTATGCCCTCTACAGATCTTAAAACAGCAAATCAGCCACCCTTCATAATGGCTCCAGTTGTCGGCACTGAACATAAAAGTTCTCTTTCTGGAAGACCCACCGTAGTTACTGAAGAGCTCCTTCAGTCTCTCATCATCCATCTCGTCCCCAAAGTTTTTAATGTAGACATTGGTGAACTCCTTGGCTTTGGCTCCCAGCTCCGCCTCGCGTTCTTTATGGGATTTAAATCGGCCGACAAATCTGGATGGCAAAAAAGGGACAGCCCTGGTGAATACCCTGCTCCTGCCGCCAGGAGAAAGTCAGTGCACGATTTCAGGGGAGAAAGGCAAAAGCAGGCAGCGCGGGGGGGAGGGCAGACTTCAAAGGCGGACACAAGACCAGCTGAAGGCTCCCGTCCTGGAGCAGAGAGCCACTCGCTGCGGGGGGGGGGGGGGGACATGACAAAGCAGCAGGGGGGCGTCAAGTGAAGGTAGGCCCCCGTGTCAGGGGACGCTGGCTGTGGCTCGGGCAGGGACACTCACCAGCCCTGGAGGAGACAGGCAGCAGGCCAAAGCTTGGGCCAGGAGAACCAGCAGCCTGGTGGGTTAATACTGAGATGCATCATGTCTCAGCTTCTGGCTGAGACACTCACACTTTGCGGTCGTTCAGCAGCATGCCGTTCATCTTCTCAATGGCGCGGTCCGCAGCATCCTGTGTCTCAAAGTGCACAAAGGCATAGCCCTTGGAGCCATTCTCGTCACACACCACCTGTAAGCAACTGGGTTTGAGTAGCCAGCATCACGTCACGGTCGAGATCTTTAGCTGTTAAACCAGAAACTCTCGACACAAGCCATTAATAAAGAACTCTTCGTATCCTTAACGCTAGTGATCCATTACACCTTAAAGACTTGAATGAAGGGAGCCGCGCAAACCAACAGTTAAACTCTTTGGGCTTCCCCTCCCCATCAGGGATCCGCAGCTTGACAGCCCCTCCCTTCGTCTCATAATTTCTAGATCTTCCCAGTCCCGAATCAACCAACATGATCATCTTTGAGTCTTTGATCTGTCTTTGGTGCTGGACTGCTTGACACAATACTCGAATCAGCATACTTTGCAGTCCTGTGAATACCCCGAGACCCCACTACAAGCATTCTCACCTACTCTACAAGTCTGGCAATTTTCCACTACAAAGCACTCCCAACGACCCTGCAGGTATGCCCACCACAAAGCATCCCGCTGACCCTGTGGGTTTCGATAGACTGGCAGGATGTCACCTCCTGTCACCATGGCAGGATATACCATCCGGACACATCAACACCTAAGTCTACTTCACATTAAGTGTTTCCCATGGACACTGGAGAAATGGAAGATGCAAATTCTGCATTGTGGTTTGCACCTCCATTGTGAATGCAGTTGTAAATCACTGCAGTTCAATGTCTAAAGTGGTCCTTAGGCTAATTTCAAAGCCTCTAGGTATGAGCTCAGTTTACCTGGCTGTCTTTTCCCTGCAGAGAAAGAAGCTATCGAAGAAAAAATGGGTGTCTCCAACCTCTTTCATCACTGGCCATATCCACCATTTACTCCAGCCCCCAACTACTTTGCAGACTCCATCTTTTAAAAGCACCCAGCTTTTCATTAAAACGTATTTCAAAGTAGGGATTAGCTCCAAGAAATGTGAACCTCTCTCTATATATAAAAGGTTGCTCAACTTTGATCTAAAGCAAGGATTGACAATATTTTTTTAACAAGTTGCCTTTTCTTTTCCCCTGAGAGTGCAAAACCACCAAGAGATTATATGAAATGCTGGATGGAATCTCAAAGAAAAATGGAGAAAATTCATCTTGCCTGGCTCTGTTACACAAACTCATCCCTTCACGCCTGATGCCACCAACCCAGTCCTTTCTGACATACATGGAGAATAATGCCCAGCCAGCCCCAAAGGCCAGCTCCTTGGAGTTCAGGAAAGATGCCAGGACTCACCTTGCAAGAAAGAATATTCCCAAAAGCAGAGAACGTGTCATAAAGTGCCTTGTTGTCTATGGATTTATCCAGGTTCTTAATGAAGACATTCCCTACTCCAGATTTTCTCAAAGATGGGTCCCGCTGAGACCACATGATGCGGATGGGCTTGCCTTTGATTACATCAAAGTTCATGGTATCCAGGGCTCGCTCAGCTGCAGCACGAAGGGCAAGAAAGAGAAGGGAAATTCCATCTTGAAAAAAGCAGATGTCTTCCTTCAGGAGTTCACCTCTGAACACTTTCTCCTTATCCACGTTGCAAATTTAGGTAGCATTTCCTCAGGATAACCACAAGCTTGAGGTGTATGGAAGGATGTACAGTATGTATAGACCATAGCTTTCCAAACTGTATGTCGCAACACAATCTGGAAGTGGGGGTGGGGGCGCGCGCAGCGGCGCGCCATCAGCGCTTCCGCGTTTTAGCATCCCGCCCCCGCCCCCTGCGCCCCCCCCTGCTGCCATTGGTGTGTCGCCAACGGCGGCACTTTGGAAAGCACTGGTATAGACACACAGATATCTGTGCATTATGAACTTACAGCCCAGGGAAACGGTTTACAACTCCCCGCAGAATCTGGGATGCTAACAAACTGCCTTATTATATCTAATAAATGCATTAGCGTGACAAAGAAATAACCTACACTAGAGAAAGTACTGTCCTGCCTAGATGATGCAGGCAAGCACTAGAGAAAAATGCCTGTTGGTCTGTCCCTTCCTCAAGAGGCCATCCTCGGATCCAGATGATTTGGACCGTTTTTGTCTAGTCTCCAACCTTCCCTTCTTGGGTAAAATTGTGGAGAAGGTAGGTCGGCTTACAGCTCCAAAGGGTCCTGCAGGAAGTGGATTATCTGGACCAGGGTACAGAAAGCTTTGGTTGTGCCTGTTGACGACCCGTGGCAGGCTCGGGTAACCCTTCTCGACTCTCGGCAGCCTTCAATACCACCGACTATGGTACCCTTCGGGGCCACTTTAGGGGGTTGGGAGTGAGAGGGCAGCGCTTTGCAGCGGTTCTCCTCCTTCCCCCAGGGCCAGTTCCAGTTGGTGATGGCAGGTGAGGAATCTAGTCACAGACGGCTGCTTTGCAGGGTGCCTCAAGTCTGGATGGGGAAGAACATATTTTGGCTGAACCCTACCAAGACTGAGCGGCTGGGTTTGGGGTACCAGGGGTCCTGGGGAAATTTCATCTTTGACTCTGGGTGGGGTTATACCACCCCGTTCAGATTTAGTGCACAATTTGGGGGTCCTCCTGGACTCACAGCTCCTGCTTGAAGAGAAGGTGGCAGCTGTGATGGGGGGCCCTTGCCCAACTTTGTCTTGTGCGCCAATGGTGCCTGTTCCTGGATCAGAGGGAACTGGATATAGTCACTCACACCTTACCCAACTCTCAACTGGATTATTGCAATGCACTCTACATGGGGCTGCTCTTGAAGACCATCTGGAAGCTTCAACTGGTCCAGAATGCAACATCATGGGTAGCTATGGGTGTTCCTCCTTACACCCATGTAATACCTCTACTCCACAAGTCTACTCCATAGACTTCCAGGTGAAATTCAAAGTGCTGTTTTTCAGCAATAAAGTCTTGCATGGCATAGGACCAGGTTCTTTGCAGAACTGCCTTCTCCCAAGAGTATCTGCCCATCCCACATGCTCCAACAGAGAGGAGGCATTCTGAGTCCCTTCTCTGAAACGTCGCCTTGTGGGGCCCAAGAGACATGCTTGGTGCCGGCCCCTGCCATTCGGAACTCTCTCTCCCCTCCAAACCCCAATATGCAGTTGGTCTCGACCCTGCAGGCCTTCCAAAAGGCAGTTAAGACCTGGCTCTTTCCCTGTGTGCTTGGGCCAGGACGGGACAACCTATTTTAGTCCTGAACATCTTTTGTTTTAAATTGCTTTAGTGGGATGTCTTATTTTTCTTTTGTGCTTTTGGTAAATGATTTTATACAGAATCAGTGTCTTTGACTTGGACAATTATAACAACGTTCTAAATAAATGCACATTCAAAGCCTTTGCACAACTTCGCGTTGTGCGCCAGTTACGCCCTTTCCTGGATCAGGAGGCTCTCCGAACAGTCACTCACGCCCTTGTCATCTCCCGTATAGATTACTGTAATGCGCTCTACATGGGGCTACCCCTGAAGAGTATCCGGAAGCTTCAGCTGGTGCAGAATGCCACGGCGCGAGCAGTTATGGGTGCCATGAGATCGGCACATGTAACACCTCTGCTACGCGAGCTGCATTGGCTACCAGTTTGCTTCCGGGTCCAATTCAAGGTGTTGGTGATTACCTTTAAAGCCCTATTATGGCATAGGGCCAGGATACCTGAGGGACCGTCTCATCTCGATAACGTCGGCCCGCCCCACCCGTGCATGCAGAGAGGGCATGCTTCGGACCCCCTCAACAAGAGAATTCCATCTAGCGGGGTCCAGGAGACGTGCCTTCTCTGCGATAGCGCCCGCCTTATGGAATATCTTGCCCCCGGAGGTGAGACTGGCCCCTTCACTCCTGGCCTTTCGGAAGGCCCTTAAGACCTGGCTCTGCCGCCGGGCCTGGGACGACAGAGGCGGCAGTGCCTCCTGGGGTTGGCTGGCCCCGTAGTAATACGATCTATCCTACGGTCCCCAATCCATCTTGGATTTCATGTAATTTATTATTGGATGTATTTTAGATATTGTTTTTGTATAGTTTTTAAACTTTCAATTGTTGTAACCCGCCCAGAGTCCCTTGCAGGGGAGATGGGCGGGGAATAAATTGAAATAATAAAATAAATAAATAAATAAAAGCCTGTCAGTGCCAATTTATAGCTCAACCATAGTAATAATAAACCTGCAACAGAAGCTGTGCCTCACCATCTTCTTTGCAAACAGACGCGAACTATCTTAACCAACTTTCCACCGCAGCCAAGTGAAGCTCCAGGGAAGTCTCTCTCACTTTCTGGCCTTCTGCAACTGAGACACTCAGACATGCCGCTCATCCTTCAGGATTCTATTTTTATACTGAGCAGCATATTAAAAGCACGGTGGCATGCTCATACCCGGATCCTGTTCATAAAATTCAGCAGCTTAGGAGTAAGTCTCATGCCAAGGGCTACCTTAAATTGTGAGAGAAATGAATTCACAGTGAGGAGGGAATGCCTGATGCCAACATGGGAATGCATTCTTAATGAAGGTTGCAATCTGGGAAACTTGACGTCTCCCGATTTTCATTCTCCCTGAATGAAGCACGGAGAAACCAAGCAGCCCACAGGAGTGAACACTGCTAGACAAGATGACTTGGCCAACCCGTGTCTGTCACACAAAACCCAACTCTTAACTGATGTTCAGCTCTAATTCAAGGCAGAGGAAGTGGAAATGCTTTCTAGCAATACATCCCACAGTCTCCTCCTAATGCAACAATCCAACCACGCATCCCAGGGTGACCCAAACAGGGTTTGTCACAAGTAGTGGACAAGGATGCAGCCAACTTGGTGGTGTTCAGTTCCAAGAACTGCTACTGGACATGCGATACGGAAAGGACTGGTGTGGCTGGTGCTCTCCAAGCTTGAGCCGTGTCTGGAGTTTTCAAGCCCTCGTCCCCTTCCCACGTGGATCAAGGTTTCAGTTGAGAGGCAAGGTTCAGTTGTCTTTCTTTATCCAAAGTAGCATCCATTTCAAGTGGCACTTTAGTCAGCTAGTTAAATTAGGCAACGTTTATTTATAGCAGGAAGAGGTGTTCCAGAGAGAGATGCTGGCAACTCCAGCATATCCACTTGCAACTGAAAGGGAGAGCCAATTTGAAAGAGAAGTAATAAAAGAGAATCTGAAAATTTGGGGGATCTCACAGACATTTTTCCAACACCCATAGTTACCTGCTAATAAAAGTTACTAAAAGAAACATGGTTATTGCTTCAAGCATTGGGACAGATAAAGTAGCAGGTCATACAGTACAGTGTAATGTTCCACCACTATCAGAAATTATGTTTATATAACTATGTTATATATAACATTTCTATCCCATCTTCTGAATTAAGAAAATTTCCTCATAGGGATATTATAATATCAGCGTTGATTCCATACATCTATGACATCTTGGATGGTTCCAGGGTAACATATTGTCACCCTTCAGCAGTCTACAGTATCCTCAAGCCATATTACTATGGCGGAACAAGAAATAATATATCGATCCATACTTGTCCCTGATGGGTCACATGGCTGATGAAAGACCATTGCAAGGCTGAGCAGACAAAATCCTGTGAATTTCCATAGAACATGTCTTATATTTCTAGTTATATGGGGAACACCACAACAGAAGGTAGCTAAGCTATAAACCATGGTTTACAAACCGCACTGGCAGGGTCCACACAAAATACTATGTTGAAACAAAAAAATCCTCCCACATTGTAACTCAGTGTGACGCGTGACCTAGTTCCTGGGAGTGGATGGAGTCCAATCCTGAATCTCAGCTTCTCACTGGAGGCTGAGCCTGGAGATGCTCCGTTTCCATGATTCAGTGTCATTCAATGTCAAAGACAAAACGCTGCCCCTTCCCCAGCAATAAGCGTAACTAAAAGCCAACTAAAATATATGGGGCCCTTTCCTTTCAGGTTTTAAAATATTATCCATTCATGTTCAGTCCAGAGACATCCTTTAAAACAGGGCTTTCCAAAGTTTTCCCGCGGCGACACACCAACTGCCATTGGTGTGTTGCCGCGGGAAAACCTGGAAGTGCCGCCGTTGGTGTGTCGCCGCGGGAAAACCCAGAAGCGCTGATGATGATCAGCGCTTCCGGGTTGTGTGGCGACACACCAGACTGTGTGTGGCGACACACTTTTGTGTCGCGACACAGTTTGGAAAGCTCTGCTTTAAAACCTCGAGACTTCATGATACTATGTGAGCATCCCTTTTAGAACTGGGATCAATGTGAAGTCATAAACTCAGCAGCTGGGCACACACACACAAGAACGCTTCTCCAGAAAGCAGCCCTTTTTCTACTATGGGCAATTTAGCTTCATGTTCCGTATCAATTAATTGCTCAGGCATTGTGAGCCAAGGAAGGCTGTTTATTAAGAAGCTGAATCAACACCTCATCTACCTCTGCCATGGGAAGTTAGCAGCCCCCAAGAGGAAATCATCTATGGAACCACATACTGATAAATCCATTAGTCCTTGGGCTCTTTTGGTGGGCACCCCTACATTGTCAATGAAAGTCAACTTAGAGTCTTCAATTTCAAACACATGAGAAGGACAACCAATGATTTCTGTCATGCCCTTCCTATATAAGACGCCCAGGTGAGATCACACCCTCCCCCCCAAAAAGCCCCTTTCCCACCCCCTTTTAAATACATGGTCCCTGGGTGACACGTCCTCCATAGGGGGCCTTCCAGACCCGTTGAAGGACGAGAGCGTGGGCAACAAACAGCAGCCCAACTTGGAAGGGAGGCCAGCAGGGAGTCCCAGGGCGACAGAAACATCCCAGAGGGGGCAGTGGGAAGCCGCATCCCATTTGCGGCCAAGGAACCTACATGGATGCTCCACCCCGCCGGCAAGACCCAAGCTCGACTTCTGCTACTTGAGGGACCGCCTGGAGATCGAAAAGTCTGTCCTGTCCCTGCAAGGGACCCCGGCTCTCAACCCGGGCCTGCATGTGCTACAGCACTCAACAAGCGTAAGACGGGCGGGCTTCCGCTCCCAGAATCCCCAGCCAGCACGCTCTGAAGCCCGCCAGGCTGGCTGGGGGATTCTGGGCGTCGAGCTCCAGCGCCTTCCGGCGCCCGTCCTCGCGAGGCCCAGCCGGGGGCAGCCTCAGCCCGGGGCCGGCTCCCCCAGCGCTCCCGCTCACCGTCGCCGGGCTGCTGGAAGTTGACGTAGGCGTAGCCCAGCGAGCGCCGGGTGATCATGTCCCTGCACACGCGGATGGAGAGGACGGGCCCGGCGGGGCTGAACTTCTCGTAAAGCAGCGCCTCGGTGACCTCGGGGTGCAGGTCCCCCACATACAGGGACGCCATGGGGTAGCTGCTCCCGGCGGCGGCGGCGGCGGCGGCGTTCATCTCGGCGCGGCGGCCCTTCCGCGGCGGCGCTCCGGCGGAACGGGCAGGGCCAGCGCAGGGGAGCCCCTCCGCGCGCCGCCGAGGCCTTCGGGCGAGGATCCGGGGCGCCTCCGCGTGTCGGATCCGGCGGCGAGGCGGCCTCTTCCTCCGAGGGGCTCCTCCCCCTCCTGCCCGCGAGGCTGCGGCAGAGAGCGCCCGCAGCGCCCCGCGGAGGCCTTTGTAGGCCGCGCCGAGGCCTCCCCGCCGCTGCTGCCGTCGCCGCCGCCAGGCCTGGGGTGACCGCAGCGGCAGCAGCAGGGGCGGGGGCGGCGGCTCGGGGGCGCCCCCGGCGGCGGAGTCCGTGAACTGCCGCGCGGGGGGGAGGGAAGCGCCCGCCTGGCCCTGCGGGGAGGCGGAGTCGGGCCAAGGGAGGACGCGGCCCGTCGGCAGGCGGAGCCTTCGGGGCAAGCATTGTCCGGCCTTTGGGTGCCTTGTTTCGGGGACCGCTTTCACCACGGCAGCCATTCAGGCTTTCGCGCAGTTGTCCATTGTCCGCTTCTTTCCGCCCCTCCTGGCTGGGCAGACTCCGCAGCCCCATTGACGCCAATCGGTTTGTGCCCAGGCTCCGCCATCGGCTCCGATCCGGCCCCTTCCTTCAAATCTGGGATCGCTGCAGTCTCTGGATCCCACAACGGGACGGGACCTGGAGGAGTTTTTACTATTTATTTGGTTTTTATTATCGCACCTATTGTTTTATTTTGCGGTTGTAAGCTGCCCGGAGTTTCACTTTAAGATGGGTGGCTATTGTTGTTCAGTCGTTTAGTCGTGTCCGACTCTTCGTGACCTCATGGACCATAGCACGCCAGGCCTTCGTGATGCTATCTAACCATCTCATCCTCTGCCGTCCCCTTCTCCTTTTGCCCTCAGTCTTTCCCAGCATCAGGGTCTTTTCCAGGGAGTCCTCTCTTCGCATTAGGTGGCCAAAGTATTTGAGCTTCAGCTTCAGTATCTGTCCTTCCAACGAGCAGTCAGGGTTGATTTCCTTGAGGATTGACTGATTTGACCTCCTTGCAGTCCAAGGGACTCTTAAGAGTCTTCTCCAGCACCACAGTTCGAAAGCATCAATTCTTTGGCACTCAGCCTTCCTTATGGTCCAACTCTCACAGCCATACATTACTACTGGGAAAACCATAGCTTTAACTATACGGACCTTTGTCGGCAAGGTGATGTCCCTGCTTTTTAATATGCTGTCTAGGTTTGCCGTAGCTTTCCTCCCAAGGAGCAAGCGTCTTTTAATTTCATGGCTGCAGTCACCGTCTGCGGTGATCTTGGAGCCCAAGAAAATAAAATCTGTCACTGCTTCCATTTCTTCCCCTTCTATTTGCCAGGAAGTGATGGGACCAGATGCCATGATCTGGGTTTTTTTAATGTTGAGTTTCAAGCCAGCTTTTGCACTCTCCTCTTTCACCCTCATCAAGAGGCTCTTTAGTTCCTCTTCACTTTCTGCCATTAGGGTGGTATCGTCTGCATATCTGAGGTTGCTATACAGATGTTTTAACGAAACAAGCAAACAACCAGGAAAGCTGCTCTCTGCCCAGCGCCCTTTGGAGCCCATCCTTCAGTGGGGATGCTTTGGCGCTCCGGGTGTAAGGAGACCTGCCCCTTGTCTCCCTTGCCCTTCTAGAAGATGGGCAGAATTAAAGTTGCACAGAGATTATAGGTGTTGCCTTTTTTTAAAAATATTTTTTATCCCACCTTTATTATTTTTATAAATAACTCAAGGCAGTGAACATACCTAATACTCTATGAAGGTTCTCAGTCATCCAGGTGGAATTGTCTGTAGCTTAGTCATGTCAACTGGATTTCTATTTTCTCAGTGGAAACGTTGTGCTCCTTATCCAAGGAGCTTCTTCAGTCTGAGCAAAGTTAGTAAGGGAATCCTTAAATATGCTTCTAGGTGGCTGTGTGACCTTGCACCTGGGGCTAGGTCATGGTTATATTGAGATGTTATTTCTAAGTCCCTTTATCATCTAAAGGAGGATTGTTAAGATTACCCTGCTGCTGTTGAGCTTGCGAAATGGTCTTAATCTTCCTAGGCACAGAAGACAAAGCAGGAAGGAAAATAGGGGAAAGATTGTGCCTGAGGCCCCCACCTCTATTCAAGGAAGGATTTTCCAAGTTGGCATAAATGGATTCCTTGACCCCTCTCTCAAACCACCTATCTTCTCTGTCTAAAATGTGAACATTAATGTCCTCAAATGAGTGTCCTTTTTCCTTTAGATGAAGATAAACTGCTGACTCTGGTCCTGTGGTGTTACTTCTCCTGTGTTGGGCCATCCTCCTGTACAAAGCTTGTTTGGTTTCTCCAATGTAGAGTTCAGAGCACTCCTCACTGCACTGGATTGCATAAACTACATTGCTTTTCTTGTGTTTTGGAGTTTGATCTTTGGGGTGTACAAGCCTCTGTCTCAGTGTGTTGGTGGGTTTGAAATATACAGGTATGTGGTGTTTGCCAAATATCCGTTTTATCTTTTCAGACACGCCAGCCATGTAAGGAATGACCAGGTTCTTCCGTTTACTCTGAGTCTCAGCCCTGTCTGTCGCTGTTTTAGGTCTGGTAGACTTAGATTTAGTGAAGGTCCAATTTGGATATCCACAGGCCTTCAGAGCTGTTCTCAGGTGCTGATTTTCATTCTTTTTGGAATCTATGGAGGTGGGGATGGTTTCTGCTCTGTGTGACAATGTCCTGATGACTCCTAGTTTGTGCTGCAGTGGATGGTGGGAGTCAAACATCAGATATTGATCTGTGTGTGTGGGTTTCCTGTAGATCCCTATTTCTAGCTTGCCCCCGGTCCCAATGAGGACTTCACAGTCTAGGAATGCCAGTCTGTTGTCCTTGGTGTCTTCTCTGGTGAACCTAATGTTGGCATCTATAGTGTTTATATGGTCCGTGAAGGCCTGTACTTCCTGGGCCTTGATTTTGACCCAGGTGTCATCCACATACCTGAACCAGTGGGTGGGCGCTGTTCCCTGGAATGTGTTGAGTGCTTTCTTCTCCACTTCTTCCATGTATAAATTGGCCACAATGGGTGACACAGGAGAACCCATGGCACAGCCGTGTTTTTTTCTGTAAAAGTCACCTCTGTATGCGAAATAAGTGGTGTTAAGACACAGGTCCAGAAGATGGCAGATCTGGTTTGGGTTGAGATGGTTTCTCCTTTCAAGGGTGCTGTCCTCTTCTAGTCTCTTCCTGACAGCGGATAGAGCATGAGTGGTGGGGATGCTGGTGAAAAGGGAGGACACATCGAAGGAGACCATAGTTTCATCTGTATCCAGTTTCAGGATCTTTGCTTTGGAAACAAATTCTTCTGAATTATGGATGTGGTGTTCAGAGTGTCCAACCAGAGGTGCTAGTATGGTAGAGAGGTGTTTGGCAATGTTGTATGTTACCGAATTAATGCTGCTGACTATGGGTCGAAGGGGTGTTCCTTCCTTGTGGATCTTAGGGAGTCCGTAAATGCAGGGGATGGCTTCTCCAGGATACAGACGGTGGTAGGTAATCCTATCGATGGAGCCATCATGTTCCAATTGTTTCAAACTGTCTGTTACCTTTTTCTTGTAACTGTTGGTGGGGTCTCTTTTCAGTTTTTCATATGTATGGTGATCCTCCAAAAGTGAGGTAATTTTATTGTGGTAGTCTGCAGTGTTTAGAACCACTGTACATCTTCCTTTGTCTGCAGGTAAAATGGTGATGGTTTCATCTTTGCTGAGGGCTGTCAGGGCTCTCCTTTCTTGGACGGTAAGGTTGGGGGGAGGAGGTTGAGCACTGGACAGAGCTGCAGATATTTTAAGCCGGAGTTGTTCTGCTTCCTCAAAAGGTAGGTGGTTGTTGTGGATGGCAGATTCTGTGGCTGTGATGAGCTCCACAACCGGAACTTGCTTGGGAGTGATGGCAAAATTAAGACCTTTGGCTAGGACATCTCTCTCTGGTTGGGTGAGTTCTCTGTCTGAGAGATTTTTCACCCACATGTTCTTTTTGTCCTCTGTGGTCCTATTGTTGTTGTTCCTCCCAGCGGTTTCTCCAGTTCCTTGTTTCTGCTTGCTGCGAGAAAGAAGAATGTCAAATTTCTTAGTTTGCCTCTCTTTTGTCTTGTGATGCTGGGGCAGCTGTACTTTATTTAGCAAGCAGAAACAAGGAACTGGAGAAACTGGGCGGCTATATAAATGTTTTCAATCAATCAATGCATGCATGCATGCATGTATGTATACGGAATATTGGTGGACAGGAAAAGAGATTCAAAGATACTCTCAAAGCTAATTTTAAAAAATGTAATATCAGCATTGAGAACTGGGAAGCCCTAACTCATGAGCGTTTCAATTGGAGGTCAGCGTTTATTAAAGGCGCTATGGACTTTGAAGAAGCACGAGTACAGGGCGAAAGGGAGAAACGAGCTAAGAGGAAGGCACGTCAGGCAAACCCTCATCGTGACCGTCTCCCACCCGGAAACCTATGCCCTCATTGTGGGAGGTTGTGCGGATCCAGAATTGGCCTTTACAGCCACTTACGGATCCACTGTTAAGATTTTACCCCTGGAAGACAATCTTACTCGGCTACGAGTGATCGCCAAGAAAGAACATACATACATACATACTCAATTCTCTCTCTCCTGCTTTGCTCCAAGCTATCTGATTTGTAAAAATCCTCTGAGCTAAGGAAAGTATTGAGAGAAAGTAGCAGGCCACCCTCCAAATTTCCGGCAGTCTATGCAAACTGCATTGGGTGAAGGAGCTGAGGGACGCCAAGTACAATTTCATGCACGTGGCGAGGAGGAGGAGGAGGAGGAGGAGGAGGAGGAAGCTGAAAGATGTGCCTTTGACTCAGGATGTTCCCACCCAGACTCATCCTGTGTGCAATGTGGAGGCTCCCGAGGGAAAAGGCTCCTCCTAAAGCAACTGTGAATGGCTTTACATTTGTTCCGTATCTTTGCTTTGGGTCCTGCTGTCTCCCGAAGCGCTTTGATGGCGGCACCAGCAGAGGGCAGGCGTAGATTAGGAACTTGGGGCCTCTCCCCACCTGCATCTAACCGGCTGGCGCAAACGCAAACGCAGGCCAGGCAAGCAGCATCTGTCTTAGTGCCGTAACTACACTGGTGTTGGAGGAGTGTTCTCCCCTTAAGCCAACAGTGTTCCCTGGGGGTGAAAAGTGTGCAGAATCTTGCAGGATTTTTCACTCGTCAAACGACCAGCAAAGGGTCACAAGCTGTTGCAGACACCCCTCTGGTCACTGGCTCCGTTGTCTGCCCCTATTCTGCCCCCGCCTTCTTAAAGAGGTGGACAAGGTGGGTGACGTGTGACAAAAGCTACTTCCCCAGATTTGAAGTAGGCTGAAATAGTGGAATGATGGGATTGGCCTCCAGGACAGACCCCAGAGAGAACTGGAAGTCCTAAATCCGAGTCCTGTGATTCATCTCCCTTCATGACTGCCACCCGGTCTCTGTTTGTTTTACTTACTCAGTTCTGGTTAGGACAGAATGGGGTGTTGGAGAAGGGGCAGAGGAAGGAGCCGAGAGATGAGGGGTGCGGTCCTACAACCAGACCTGCCCCTTTGTGCTGGCAGATCTCTCCCCCCCCCACAATAACAAGCAGAAGAGGGAGGACCGCAGAGCTAGGGGAATCAGCCACCACTTTGCAGACAGCCCCATTCAGCAGTGAGCCGCAACAGGCGGGAGAGGCGGGAGAAGGGCTGGCAACGGGAGCAGCAGATGGTTCAAGGATGGGGAGGGCCTTTTTTCTGAGGGACAGAGCAGTTCAGGTGTTACGGTGTCCAGCAATCCGGATTTGAAGGGGGAAAGGTTCCTGCCGGAAGTTGCCCGCTGCTGTATCAGATGGCTGGCAGCTTCCACCCCGGAGGAGGCAGGCACCTCTTTGTTTCCCTTCCTTCCACACGGAGCAGCGGGAGGAAGGGAGAATCGCAATTTCTGTTGCCTTGGAATTCCAGGCATTTTACACTTGCAAAATTAATACAGACAGTACTTTACATTTACTTGACTCTATTGTTTTAATATCTATGATGAAATTGAAAGAGCCAGTTTGGTGTAGAGGATAAGACACCAGACTAGAAACTGGGATATGTAATAGTTGTGTAGACAATTACTTCTTTAGAGTAAAAAAGAAGACCTTGATACAGAGAAAGCCTTGACAACAGGATATGGAGACTTTATTTTTTCCACTCCCCCCTTCTTGTTCCTATTTTTTTAAAAAATATCCATACGGTATGAATGAGGTTCTGCCTGCTTCCACCTTTGGACCACAGCAGGAGAAGACAAAATGAGGGACATACTTGTACAGTATATGGCCATCTCCGTCTGCTCTTTCAACTGCCACAGAGTGGCCACAGCGCAGGAGATGTCAAAGGCTAACAGGAGACATCACCCACCTGTCTGCCCAATGGTGTGAAGCCTTTTCAAACAACCTTCTGTCTTCTGCAGGATTTCTGCCTACTCCAGTTTGGAAGAACCCTGTTTGTTGACAAGATGGAAGACTAATAGCACACATGGAGAAGGAGCGTTGCTTCCAATATAGGAGAATCTCACACACTGCAGGCATGCAGTAATGTGGCAACTGGCAGCCAAGGGGCAGCCAGGCATTTTGTGTTAGAAAGTTTTCTGTAGCTTGAATCATGTCAACTGGATTTCTATTTTCTCAGTGGAAACATTTCGCTCCTTATCCAAGAAGCTTCTTCAGTCTGAGTAAAGTTTGTAAGGGAATCCTTAAATATGTTTCTAGGTGGCTGTGTGACCTTACACCTGGGGCTAGGTCATGGTTATATTGAGATGTTATTTCTAAGTCCCTTTATCATCTAAAGGAGGATCGTTAAGATTACCATGCTGCTGTTGAGCTTGCGAAATGGTCTTAGAGACAGAGTCAGCAGTTTACCTTCATCTAAAGGAAAAAGGACACTCATTTGAGGACATTAGTGTTCACATTTTAGACAGGGAAGATAAGTGGTTTGAAAGAGGGGTCAAGGAATCCATTTATGCCAACTTGGAAAATCCTTCTTTGAATAGAGGTGGGGGCCTCAGGCACAATCTCTCCCCTATTTTCCTTCCTGCTTTGTCTTCTGTGCCTAGGAAGATTAAGAACATTTCGCAATCTCAACAACAGCAAGGTAATCTTAACGATCCTCCTTTGGATGATAAAGGGACTTAGAAATAAACATCTCAAATAACCATGACCTAGCCCCAGGTGCAAGGTCACACAGCCACCCTAGAAACATATTTAAGGATTCCCTTACTAACTTTACTCAGCCTGAAGAAGTTCCTTGGATAAGGAGCGAAACGTTTCCACTGAGAAAATAGAAATCCAGTTGACATGATTCAAGCTACAGACAATTCCACCTGGATGACTGAGAACCTTCATAGACGTTAGAAAGTTTTCAAATCCAGTCAAACCTCTAATGGTCCCTCTTGTTTTTGCAGTTTGTTTTAAGCTATACTACTTTCCTCGTGAGCTGCCCAGAGTCAGTTTGGAGTCAGACGGCACCTATATCCAGTCAATCAATCGATCAAACATTTGAAGATATCAAAACTGGCTGGGTGGTTCTGGTCATTCCGAAGAGAAAAATCTCAAAAAAGATTTCATCTTTGCCTTATTAATAAACAGACGTTGCAGTCTATGTGATGTGTGGTCTCTACTGAGTGAATTTGTTTGTCTTTTTCTCTTCATGAAAATAAATATTCAATAGTGTAATAAGGTGATAAGTCTTGACTGATTCTTTTCCTGTATTTATCCCAAACTTTTAATGTGCTACTTATTATTGCATAATCTCTGATAAACTGTTGATTTCTGTTGACATCAATCAAAGATATTTATGCAGTCCCTCAGGGAGAGCTGTTCTTCAGTGGAAGTGACCCAGCCATAGGGTGGCATAATTCAATCTGTAATCCAAGTTACCTAGCTGGCTGTTTAATTTAAACTAAAGTTCAAAGTTCAGGGCTACCAGACTTCCTTGTTCTTTTGAATCTTGCAGTATCTTAAATGTAAACTTCAGTACTTTAATTGGACCAAATAAAATTTGTTACTCATCTCTACCAATCTTTTGATACTTTATTTTCAAGTTTTATTGGAATAATTTGGAAGAGAACATTAAGTCTTGGTAAAATGTATAAAAAATATTTGGAAATTAACACCAGCTACAGTATATGAGATGCTGATGATATATCATGTGTTACTGGTTGTTAGGAATGCTCAATAGGAAAATGTACAAATATAGTACAATGTTTTGGTAAACTGTTAGGTTATTCAATAAATTGGAGTAAATCTCATATACTTCCCAAATGCACTAATATATTTACGAAAATCTCTAAAAATTGGTGCTTTACTTGGTGTTCACATAATTATTTCCCCCCTCCCCAAATCTTTATTTGTAGATGTATAGCATAGGTGACTGCAGCCGGTGACTGCAGCCATGAAATTAAAAGACGCTCCTTAGGAGGAAAGCTATGGCAAACCTAGACAGCATATTAAAAAGCAGGGACATCACCTTGCCGACAAAGGTCCGTATAGTTAAAGCTATGGTTTTCCCAGTAGTAATGTATGGCTGTGAGAGTTGGACCATAAGGAAGGCTGAGTGCCAAAGAATTGATGCTTTCGAACTGTGGTGCTGGAGAAGACTCTTAAGAGTCCCTTGGACTGCAAGGAGGTCAAATCAGTCAATCCTCAAGGAAATCAACCCTGACTGCTCGTTGGAAGGACAGATACTGAAGCTGAAGCTCAAATACTTTGGCCACCTAATGCGAAGAGAGGACTCCCTGGAAAAGACCCTGATGCTGGGAAAGACTGAAGGCAAAAGGAGAAGGGGACGGCAGAGGATGAGATGGTTAGATAGCATCACCGATGCAATGAACATAAACTTGAGCAAACTCTGGGAGACAGTGGAGGACAGGAAGGCCTGGCGTGCTATGGTCCATGAGGTCACAAAGAGTCAGACACGACTAAATGACTGAACAACAAAAGCATAGGTATTCCAAATGATTAATATTGAAATAAGTTGATAGGTAAAAATACTGATGAGTTATGGGGAAAGATAATGTAAAAATGAGTATTATTTCAGTACATGTCCTTAAGGCCATACCACCTTTAGGGTATTTCAAGTAGATTGATAAATTATTAAGAATGTTTTTATGGGAAGGACAAACCCCTAAATTTTCTTTATCTACATTATGGTCATCATATGAGGACAGAGGTTTTAACTTTCCTGACGTTCAATTTTATCACTGTGCACAGATTTGGACTTCTAGTTGTGTATGGAAACCAAGTGGACACAAGATGTTGGGATGGGGGGGCAGGGATTCTGCATCCTCCGTTCCTTTCCTTTCCTTTCCTTTCCTTTCCTTTCCTTTCCTTTCCTTTCCTTTCCTTTCCTTTCCTTTCCTTTCCTTCCCTTCCCTTCCCTTCCCTTCCCTTCCCTTCCCTTCCCTTCCCTTCCCTTCCTTTTCCTTTTCCTTTTCCTTTTCCTTTCCATATATTTCCTTTCCTTTCCTTTCCTCCTTTCCTTTCCCTTTTCCTTTCCATATATTTCCTTTCCTTTCAATTTCCTTTCCTTTCCATATATTCCCTTCCCTTCCCTTCCCTTCCCTTCCCTTCCCTTCCCTTCCCTTCCCTTCCCTTCCCATATATATTTCCTTTCCTTTCCATATATTTCCTTTCCTTTCCTTATATTTCCTTTCCATATATTTCCTTTCCTTTCCATATATTTCCTTTTCCTTTTCCTTTCCTTATATTTCCTTTCCTTATTTCCTTCCCTTTCCATATATCCCCTCCCCTCCCCTCCTTTCCTGCCTCCTGCCTGCAGCTTTCAGCACAGAAAAGGTGGTGCATCCATGCTATGCTCTTCTTTAGTGAATCAGTTGTTTTTGAGTAAACAACTGGACTTGAATTGCAATTGCAGCAAGAATGAACATGTGAGAGCTAAAAGATTCGGGGTGTGCAAAGTCTGGAAATGGTGCTTCGCTTTGACGGGGGTCCAAATGATGTCCTCCTCTGAAGTTGCTGCATGAAGCAAGACGGTCCCTTTGCCCTGCTTCAGTCCCTCCTGGCCTCCCCAGGAGAAGGCTGAGAAGGGGACTTCCAGGCTGGGCTGCTTCAGCAACTGTGCAGGATGGCCCTCGGCCTCCACCCTCTGGCAGGGCAAACAAAGTCAAGTGATCCCAAGACCGACACAGACCCATGAGCTTCAGAGTACCCAAGAAAACCAGCCACAGGCAATCTTAGATTGCAACTGCAACGTTGCAAGTGACCTTTTTAGTCCTTTGCTCCTGTTGTGTTTGGTTATTTCAGTGTGTTTTAAACCATCATTCTAGACATACTGCCTTAAGTAACCATTGCAAAGATTTCATACTCATTGCATAACCAGATAACACCTGGCTAATTTGTTAGCAGCAGCCTGAATCAATCCACTGCAGGACCACAGCCTCTTCACTGAAGCCCATAATCCACCACACTGGTCTGGGGGGAGTTGGTAGGTAGACATTTTTTGACTTCCCAGTCTAGGGCTGAGGGAGAATGACTGGCTCAGAGGTACCCAGCCGGCTTCTGTGCCAAGCGAGGGCTAGAACCTGGGTCTCCCCACCCCCACGCCAGCACCTTCACCACAACTCCACACTGGCTCACTCGCTAATGGACTGTATAAGCAGCAGCAAAATATTTTGAAAGCAGAACACATTGAAATGAGCCAAACACAGGTGGGAATAAGAATGCCTTGGAAGACCCCTTTAATTTCAGCAATAATGGAGCTAGGAATGTCTATGAAGGTTCTCAGTCATCCAGGTGGAATTGTCTGTAGCTTGAATCATGTCAACTGGAGCTAGGAATATTTTCCTATGCAGGTAGTTCCAAAGAAATGGCAGTGGCACCAGCCCCATCATGCAAACTGCCGGTCTGATAAGGGGAGAGGTCATCCCTTGGATAGGTCCTTTAGGATCCTTAAACCAAAAACCAGCTTTTCAAACTGGGCTTGGAAACACTGTAACTAGAACAGAACTGGCGTAATGAAGCCTGATTGCCTGAAGCCACCAAGCATTTAACTACTATTATTATAGTTTCACATTATCTATTCTGGATCCAGCCAAGAAGGTGCTATTTATGCATGTTGTCTCCAAAGATTGGCACAGACAAAGCTGATAAAAAGTGCACTGGATTATTTGGGTGCTCCAGAAACTTTCACAGGACGTGCTGAAACCAGCCAATCCTAGACCGGCTGTTTGCACAACCAGAGTTGCTCAACATTCGTGTTCCTGGAAGCTGCTAGGCTTAGGAGCATTCTAATTGTGGTGTGTTTCACAACAGGAGCAAAACATTCATCATAGTCTAGTCCATACTTTTGTGAGTAGCCTTTTGCAACTAGTCTGGCTTTGTACCTTTGTACTCCACCATTCTCATCCTGTTTTGCTTTGAAAACCCACTTGCAACCTATGGCTTTCTTGCCTTTTGGTAGTTCAGTCAAAGTCCAAGTTTTGTTCTGTTGTAGAGCTTCTAGCTCCTCCTGTGCTGCTTTCTCCCACTTGCTTGCTTCATCTGCTGGCACGTGCAGCACCTCGTTCCACGATGCAGGTTCATTTGGTAGCGACGAGCTTGCCAAGTAGGTGAGTCTCTCGGCTGGGACTCCCCTGTTGGGTCGTGATGAGCGTCTCGGAGCAGGTCCAGGAGCAGCATTTGGTGGTTCACCCCCTTCTGCACCCTCGGACTCATCATCTGACTCTGGTGGAGTTTCTGCCTGGGCTTCCATCTCCCTCTGGGTCGCTGTGGTGATTGTGTCTTCGGGTGTTGGGCTGAACATCTCGGGCTGGTAACTGCCGCTGCTGGTTTCTGCGCAGTCATCATCAGCATGAGTGTGGCAGCCTCTCTCCCTTTCATCGAAGTACACCACTCTGCACGTGTTTACTCTTCCTGTCTCTGAGTTCAGGATTCTGTATCCTTTGCTTCCTGGAGCATCTCCAATCATGACACCTTCTTCAGCTCTGGGGTCTAGTTTGGATCTCCTTTCTTTTGGAACGTGGGCATAAGCCTTGGATCCAAACACTCTCAGAGGTTTCACGCTTGGTTTGCGGTCATGCCATAGCTCAAAAGGTGTTACCTTGTTGGCTTTGGTTGGCAGTCTGTTTTGTAAGTATGTAGCTGTCATAACAGCATCTGCCCAGTATTTGTCAGGCAGATCTGCTTCTAACAGCATACACCTTACCATCAGTGATCTATTTTTCCTCTCTGCCACTCCATTACTCTCTGGCGTGTAAGGAGTGGTCAGTCTATGTTTTACGCCTAGCTGTGTTAGGTATGTTTGCATGGTGTTTGAAATGAACTCACCTCCTCTGTTGCTTTGGAGACCTTGAGGGGTCCTGTTGAATTTGTTGGTCACCATAGCTACATATGCTTTCAGCATATCCGCTGTTTGGGATTTCTCCTTCATCAGGTAGGTCACACAGTACCTGGAAAAATCATCTATAAAGCATATAATATATTTATTTCCACCAGCTGATGCTTGAAGAGGCCCACACAAATCAGTGTGGATAAGTTCCAGTGGCTTAGTTGCCTGTCTTTCCCTTTGTTTGGGTATGGATGGTCTTGTTGCTTTACCTTTGATGCATATTGCACTTTGATTGGCATTTTTTGCTTAGTTCAAAGTCTCTTACCATGCCTTCATTTTTCATTCTTAGAATTGCATCAAAGTCACAGTGAGCAAAACGCCTGTGCCAGGTGGTGGCACTGTTGTCCTCCTTTTGCTGCTGGCAGGCGAGGCTGACATCTGGTGGTGGCTGTTCACAGTTCACCTGGTAGATGCCATCCTTTTGAAAACCTGTAACATAAACTTCTCCACTGGTGACTTCACATACGCCATTGGCATTAAATATCACATTGAAACCTTTGCTGTTCAGTGTTGGGACACTAAGCAGGTTTGCAGCCAATTGTGGCACATAATAAACGTCTGTTGCCATGAGATCTTTGTATCCACCTTTATTAAAGCATCTCAATGGTATATTCCCTCTGCCTTGAATTGAAAGGGAATTGACATCTTCTAAAGTTATACTCCCTTCTGATTTTTCATTTAGCTCACAAAAATCATTTTTGTTTCCACATAGGTGTTTGTTAGCACCTGAATCAATCACCCATCGCCTGGGGGATTCATTGGTATCAGCTCCAATAACAGTTTCAGCTTTATAAACTGTGTGTAGAGCTGTTTTGCCTTTAGAATATTTTTCTTTTAGAAAATCCTTCTTGTCTCTGTTCCTGCAAAACTTAGCAAAATGACCTGGTTTGTTGCAGTCATGACACACAATGGGCTTTTTGTCTTGTTGATGAGCGGTTAATGGTGTTTGCTCACATTTGCCCTTCGCTGCCAGGTAACCCATGTCCTGGCTAGGCCCTTTATTCAAATGCAGATTCTGCTGTCTGCGATTCTCTGACTATTGCTCCTAATAATTGGGAAAAATTCTTCCCTTCCAGATTTTGTATGGCAACAAATAGGAAGAATCTGTTTGGTAGGGTGCTCAGTACAAGAGACATCTTTAACTGTTCACTCATGAGATTCTGAACTGTACTCAGTTTATCAAAAATAGTCTGCATTTTTATCAAATGTTGGCTTACATCCTCCTTGTCTTCTAAATGGCACATATACAGTTCTCTAAACAGAGAAATAACTTTCTGATCATCATTCTCTGAATATAGTGTGCACAAATTCTCAATCATTTCCTTAGCAGTAGAAATATTTTTAATCTCTGCTAATCTGTGGTCTGGAAGTGATCTGGCAATGAGAATCTTGGCTCTTTTGTCCTTTTTAATCCATTGTCTACTGGCTTCCTCATTATCCTCTGGCCTAGGTTGAGGTGAATCCAAAGCACTTAAACATTCTTCAAAGTCCAGCTGCATTCTTAATCTAAATAGCCATGCTGAGTAATTATCCTCAGTCAGCCTTGGTATGGGGGGAGCCCCTCCCCCTTCTCCTCCATTGTTGTTGAAGCGTCCCGGAAAGGCTTGCACATGAGGCTTAATTACATTCAGGAAAATAAAACAGTCTTCACACATTAGTTAGTGAAAAAACAAAATAAAGGTTGCTTACATTTTATTCAGCAGGTCTTGGATAGAAGTAGATTTCATTGTAGAAAAGCTCTGGTGCATGCGTGCGAGGTATTTTCTGACCAGACCCACATCGCCATGTGGGCCTGCTGTTGTGCACGTGTGCTTAGGAAGGAAGGAAGATGGAAAATGGCCACGAGGGGCCCAAAGAGGAAGAGGAAACAGGAAGTCAGGTGACAGGCACCTCCCATGAATACAGCAGAGACACACTTTATAATAAAAGTCATGTTTCAGTAGAAGAGTCCCTCCCCTTATGTTCGTGAGACAATGCACAGTTGAAACCTGATATTCCCAACACGATGGACATTCTTCTTAAAGCTGTCCCGGAAGAACTTCACACCTTGTCTCTTCAACGAGGTCCTGAGAGACTTTTCCACCTCTTCTTTTGAGTCAAATAGATGCCCACGGAAGTATTTCTTCAATTTGGAAATAGGTGGAAGTTGCATGATACCAAGTCTGGACTGTATGGCAGGTGGAGTGCTGAAACCTGGCTTATGGTTTACTTTTCACAGGTGAAGCTTTGTGATGATATTCCATGAACTGGCACTTCATTTCTGGGTCATATTTAAGAAACCATGTTTTGTCGGCTGTCGCGGTACTGTGAAAAAATTCCTCACCTTCATTTTTGTAGCACAACAAGAATTGCTGGCGAATTTCAACTCCAGAAGCTTTCATCTCTACACAAGAGATGTGAGGAATTCACATTGCATAAACTTTCCAAAATTGAAGAACATCAGTAATGTGACCTACATATTCCTGTAAAATGCCAAACTTGATAGCAATTGCCCTTTGAGTAATCTGCCAATTGTCCTTAATCAGTTCAACAACTTTCTCATGTGAAACTCATTGGTTGCTCTCACAGGTCGTGCACATCGTCCTTGATCTCACAAATCACTCCTCTCGGTTCACCATCTTTATATTTTTTGGGTGGAGCAATGCACAATACACACATCTAACACAGTCATCGCCATAAGCAACCAGCATTCAGCGGCGGATTTCAATTGGAGGGACTTTTTTGACAATCAAAACTGTGGAGGGCCACAGAGCACTCTCTCTAGGCTGCCCGGGGCAGTTGTTGGGTCAGTAAAAATGCCTTGGCAGCTCTGGACAGAGTCCCAGGTTAGTGAGGAGGGGTTTCTGCCAGCAACCCCATGAAAATGGGGAATGGGGTGGGGTGTAAACCAGCTGATTGTAGAAGAAGTCAGGTGTGATGGTTCTGATTCTTCAGCTGTTAATTCAAACTCTTACGACAAGCCATCAAGGATATGAGAGAGTTCCATTCCAATGCAGACTAGAATGCAATCCAAGTGGTCCGTTCCAATGCAAAGACTAGAATGAGGGATTGTCATGCCAAATGGCATTTACATTCTTTACCTTGTGCCAGCCCCCCCCCCCCGGGGGAGTCACTCCGTGACAGCCCCTCCCCACGTTCTCAAGTGAGCTGACAGCCCATCTGGCCAATCTTGGCGCCAGCCTGTTTGACTACACAATTCTAATCAACATCCCTGGCGGCTTTGCAGTCCCGTCAGACTACTGTTACAAAACATTCCTAACGACCCTGCAGGAATGCCAGACTTTGTCCACCCCCATAACTATGCTGGCAGGATGCTCCATCCTGACATCAGGTAGTTTCAGGTCGGAAGCAGAAAGGCCACCACTGTGGGAAGGACAGCCAAGTTTTGCAAAAGGGGAGAAAAAGGAGCACAAACTAATACAAAAGAGATAAACAAAAAGATTGAAGACAAAATGTGCCTTAAATTAATCAGAAGAGGAAAACAACTCAACAGAGGGTTGGACCCCTGAATGACAATCATAGGAGTATTCAGGGAAGATGGGAATATTCCAAAGAAGATGAAGAACCGCAAAGAAGGCAGTCTGCAAACATAATGCCTCCCAGAGTTACTTGTTTAAGATGGGCGGCCATATAAATTATCTAAAAGAATGAATGAATGAACACTTAAGACGTATAGGCAGCTGTTTGCATATGAACACTGTTGTACACAAGCCTGTCTGTTTTAAGTGCACACCTCAGAACTCAACACGTGTGCAACAAATGTATGTTTACAAGCACCAGAGTCCCCAGGTGCACATCAGGAAGACTGACTGCCAAAGCTCCGTGTTCAGGGGATTCTTGCTGGCAAACTCATATTGATGTCCGAGCAACGTGTGTGCAGCATAACTCTGGTAGAAGAGGTGATGCAACTCAATACTGGACTTAGCGAGGACAGTACCGTAAGCAAGCAGAGATCCACATCATTCACACGAGCCTTGCAATCAATCTTTTCTCACCACGTGCCTTGCAGAAGAGAAGGACTGCCTGTGTGTGGCATTCCGCTTGTTGAAAGCCACCCTGTTTGGAGGGCCAGGAAGCCAGGAGGAACTCAGGGAGCGCCATCCTGAGTCCTTCTTACAAGGCCTGCTTTGGATTTCCCTCCAGAATTCAGTTGCTGGCATTTGCTGCAGAAAGAGGCACTCTTGACTTCCATGGGCCTCTTCAGCAGGATCCAGCCCCTGTAGGAAGCACAGGGCTTGGGGAATACGGGAACTGCTTCTTCGAGCATGGAAAACAACATTTGCCACAGCGCTAACATTGCCAAGCTTCCACCCATTGGTTCTTATTGTGAGATTCAGACTGACCCACAGAAAAATCCAGACACAGCGACTAGCAGCAAGCAGTTTATTCAAGCGTTTGCAAAAGCTGGCAGCTCCGCAATCTCTCTCAAAGATGGGGTGAACCGGGCGCGCCTCTACAGCATAGTCTACAAGTTTATATACCTCCTCCTACCCCGGCCGGTTACAATTCCCCCACATGCCTACACCCCCCCCCAATCCTTCTTCACCCCCCTCCCTTGTTCCCCATGTAGAGCACTAAAAAGAAACTATCATATCTAGTTAGCTTGCAGCTTGAGCACATTCCAGCTTAGGCGTCCTTGAGCAGTCTCCCTCCCTCCCAGCTTCAAAATGTTTCTTTCTACAAATGGCTTCACCTTGGTCCAGAGAACAATTAGACATTTTAATTCTCTCCTTATCCTACTCTTGGGTGTTAATGGGGGAGCCATTAGCCATTCTTGATGGATTTAGCCTCCAAGCCCTCAGCATCTTTGTGCTCTTCCCTGCCCTCTTCCCAGTTCCTCAGCATCCTAACGAGACCCGGTATTCCAGGCGTGGTCCGAGCAGCGCAGCCTAGAGCGGAACTAGGTATCCCTTCCTAGGATCTTGACCCTCTACCGCTGTTGCTGTGGCCCAAGATTGCACTGGCCCTTTTGGCAGCTGCAGCGCACTGCTGGCTCATGCTTCCTGTGGGTCTACCAGCACACACAGATCCTTCTCACAAGTATATAAAGGGCAACTTGCGATGTAAATTAGCAAATGTGCAACTGAAAAAGAAGCCAAGAGGTGATGTGTGTGTGTATGAGAGCGAGAGCGAGACTTCAGTTTCAGCTTACTTCCAAGTGGCTTGTCAGTCCCACTGACTGCTCTGGACTCTGGGTAGCAATTGATACACAAGGCCAACCACAAGCCGCTTCTTTCAGAAAGCGTGACGTGTGGAAGGCCCGAGTTGGCTGCCCAGCTGCTCTCACCCAGCGCGCTGGCTCCATTCCACGGCTGGGCCCTCCTGAGACGGCCTGCCCTGACCCCGATGCGGCAGGAGGGGACGCTCCTCGGTTTGTGCAGCCAGGCAAGGCCTCTGCCCCTTGGGGGACGCTGCAGAGACTCCTCCTGGGCCTCCTGACGGCGGGGCTGCTTCTCTCCCCAAGGGCTGCAAAGGTCCACGTTGCTGCCAGCCAAGGAGGTAAAGGTAAAGGTTCCCCCCGCACAGTTGTGCAGTCGTGTCCGACTCCAGGGGCTGGTGCTCATCTCCGTTTGTTCGCCGAAGAGCCAGCGTTGCCCGAAGACGCCTCCACGGTCATGTGGCCGGCATGACGCACGTGGAACGCTGTTACCTTCCCACCGAAGTGGTACCTATTCACCTACTTGCATTTGCATGCTTTCGAATTGCTAGGTTGGCAAGAGCTGGGGCGAGTGCGGGAGCTCACTCCGCACGCGGGGCTAGGGATTCGAACCTCCGAACTTGCGATCTTCCAATCGACAAGCCTGGCGTCTTACCTGCTGAGCCACCACGCCCTGCCGGCCAAGGAGAGCGGCCCTGAATTGCCATGCAGTACACGGAGATGCCGGTCTGTGGGTTTATTTCCCAGTGTTTATGCCCTGAGCCTAAAGGGAACCCACAGAAAAGACATTCTGAAACTGCATTCAGGCCCTTTTCTGCTGAGGGCTGGAGATTTTCA
Source organism: Charina bottae (assembly GCA_023362775.1). NCBI lineage: Eukaryota > Metazoa > Chordata > Lepidosauria > Squamata > Charinaidae > Charina > Charina bottae. Next base: position 3,518,401 of record JALMGJ010000013.1, on the reverse strand, counting down.
AAGCTGGAGGGTGGGGAGGGCAAGAGTACCTGTACTTGAGGCTTCTCAGTGTCCCACAGCTGCAAAGAACAAAGGTGCTGCTCTCAAGCAGTGGAGAAACAGACCAGGCATTTAAGGTCTCCTAAACAGCAGTACCTGCATGAGCCAGTTTGGCACAGTGGTGAAGGCACCAGGCTAGAAACCGGGAGTCTGTGAGTTCTAGTCCCGCCTTAGGCATGAAAGCCACCTGGGTGACCTTGGGTGAGTCCCTCTCTCTCAGCCCTAGGAAGGAGCCAATGGCAAACCAGGAGACGGTGAGTTCTAGTCCCGCCTTAGGCATGAAAGCCACCTGGGTGACCTTGGGTGTGTCCCTCTCTCAGCCCTAGGAAGGAGCCAATGGCAAACCAGGAGATGGTGAGTTCTAGTCCCGCCTGAGGCATGAAAGCCGGCTGGGTGACCTTGGGCCAGTCCCTCTCTCTCATCCCTGGGAAGGAGCCAATGGCAAACCAGGAGACTGAGAGTTCTAGTCCCGCCTTAGGCACGAAAGCCGGCTGGGTGACCTTGGGCCAGTCACTCTCTCAGCCCTAGGAAGGAGCCAATGGCAAACCAGGAGACGGTGAGTTCTAGTCCCGCCTTAGGCATGAAAGCCACCTGGGTGACCTTGGGTGTGTCCCTCTCTCAGCCCTAGGAAGGAGCCAATGGCAAACCAGGAGATGGTGAGTTCTAGTCCCGCCTGAGGCATGAAAGCCGGCTGGGTGACCTTGGGCCAGTCCCTCTCTCTCATCCCTGGGAAGGAGCCAATGGCAAACCAGGAGACTGAGAGTTCTAGTCCCGCCTTAGGCACGAAAGCCGGCTGGGTGACCTTGGGCCAGTCACTCTCTCAGCCCTAGGAAGGAGCCAATAGCAAACCAGGAGACGGTGAGTTCTAGTCCCGCCTTAGGCATGAAAGCCGGCTGAGTGACCTTGGGCCAGTCCCTGTCTCTCAGCCCTAGGGAGGAGCCAATGGCAAACCAGGAGACGGTGAGTTCTAGTCCCGCCTTAGGCACGAAAGCCACCTGGGTGACCTTGGGTGAGTCCCTCTCTCAGCCCTAGGGAGGAGCCAATGGCAAACCAGGAGACGGTGAGTTCTAGTCCCGCCTTAGGCATGAAAGCCGGCTGAGTGACCTTGGGCCAGTCCCTGTCTCTCAGCCCTAGGGAGGAGCCAATGGCAAACCAGGAGACAGAGAGTTCTAGTCCCGCCTTAGGCACGAAAGCTGACTGGGTGACCTTGGGCCAGTCCCCCTCTCTCAGCCCTAGGAAGGCGCCAATGGGAAACCAGGAGACTGAGAGTTCTAGTCCTGCCTTAGGCACGAAAGCCGGCTGGGTGACCTTGGGCCAGTCCCTGTCTCTCAGTCCTAGGAAGGAGCCAATGGCAAACCAGGAGACTGCGAGTTCTAGTCCCGCCTTAGGCATGAAAGCTGGCTGGGTGACCTTGGGCCAGTCCCTGCCTCTCAGCCCTAGGAAGGAGGCAATGGCAAACCAGGAGACTGAGAGTTCTAGTCCCGCCTTAGGCAGGAAAGCCGGCTGAGTGACCTTGGGCCAGTCCCTGTCTCTCAGCCCTAGGGAGGAGCCAATGGCAAACCAGGAGACGGTGAGTTCTAGTCCCGCCTTAGGCACGAAAGCCACCTGGGTGACCTTGGGTGAGTCCCTCTCTCAGCCCTAGGGAGGAGCCAATGGCAAACCAGGAGACGGTGAGTTCTAGTCCCGCCTTAGGCACGAAAGCCACCTGGGTGACCTTGGGTGAGTCCCTCTCTCAGCCCTAGGAAGGAGCCAATGGCAAACCAGGAGACGGTGAGTTCTAGTCCCGCCTTAGGCATGAAAGCCACCTGGGTGACCTTGGGTGAGTCCCTCTCTCAGCCCTAGGGAGGAGCCAATGGCAAACCAGGAGACGGTGAGTTCTAGTCCCGCCTTAGGCACGAAAGCCACCTGGGTGACCTTGGGTGAGTCCCTCTCTCAGCCCTAGGGAGGAGCCAATGGCAAACCAGGAGACGGTGAGTTCTAGTCCCGCCTTAGGCACGAAAGCCACCTGGGTGACCTTGGGTGAGTCCCTCTCTCAGCCCTAGGGAGGAGCCAATGGCAAACCAGGAGACGGTGAGTTCTAGTCCCGCCTTAGGCATGAAAGCCACCTGGGTGACCTTGGGTGAGTCCCTCTCTCAGCCCTAGGGAGGAGCCAATGGCAAACCAGGAGACGGTGAGTTCTAGTCCCGCCTTAGGCATGAAAGCCACCTGGGTGACCCTGGGCCGGTCCCTCTCTCAGCCTAGGGAGAAGCAGGCAAGGGCAAACCACTTCTGACTTCTTGCCAAAAGAACTGCAGGGACTAGTCCAGGCAGTTGCCAGGAGACAACACTGACTCGAAGGGACACACACAAATACCAGCATGCCTTTAATCTGGTCCTCACAACCCAGTGACAGAGCAGTGAAGGATGAGACATTTTTCCCATTTTCCTTCCTGCACTATAATTTGCCATTTGTTGCAAATGAATATTTCAGTAACTGACAGTTCTTGCTCATTATGTGGATGCATTTTGGGGGGTTGGGCTCAAGGCCCTTGGCTTCCTCAATGGGAAACGCTGTTTCAGTCCTGATTGCTACTCTCTGGTTAGGATCAGGGCCTTTAGGATTTCAGAATCAGACAGGATACATGGAAAGGGCAGTGGGGGAACCAGCAGGAAAACAGATTTGGCGTTGGCCAGGCCTGGATCCTTGATCCTAGATGACAGCTCTGCAGTCCTGAACACAGCCTCGGGCTCTATTGCATGCTACGGCCTGTGCCAACCCAGATGCTTAGTAGTACTGCAGTATATCACCGGCGAAAGAGTTGTGGCATTCTGGTGATTTTCCACCTCTGGTATTAGAAGCGTGCAATTCCATGTCAAATTGTGGAGAGAGAGTGTCTGTGTAGGGGGGTGCTCAAGGTTCAGTCCTGGGCCCTGAACATTTTCATCAGTGAATTGGATGAAGCGGTAGAGGGAATACTTACCACATTTGCAGATGACACAGAACTGGGGGGGATTGTTAACATTCTAGAAGATAAAAACAAAAACATTAAAATGAGTCCGATCTGCTTGAGAAATGCATGGAAATAACCTTTGGAGTTAGTTCTCCAAATGCTCAGGTATGGGATGGGAGATCCCTGACTTGGTAGTTGTGCACATGGAAAGGACTGTAGAATTGTAACAGTTCACAGTCTGAAGGTGGGTTAGCAGTTTGTGGTCGTGTGACTAAAAAGATGATTGCAATTTGAGGCTTTGCCAATACAAGCATTTCCAAATCAAGAGAAGGAATCTCCAAAATATTCAACGTCGTTCAGATCCCACCTTGGGTGTTACATCCAGTTTAGGGCACCACAATTTATGGAGGGTTCAGAGGACCAATCTGAAATGGAACCAATTCAGAGAAGGGCAGCCAACTCACCAAGAGACACAGCCCCCCTTCACTGGAGATGTCGGAGCAGAGGCTGCACAGCCACCTCTGGGCTGCTTCAATCCGGGTCCTCCTCCTGAGCAGGGAGTCAGAATCAGCGGCCTCGGGGTTGTTCCAGCTCCAGGGTTCCAGGAGGAGGAGGAGGCAGGACGTCAATGCAGGAATCTAGCTTTCTTCCCCGAAGAGTTAGCTGCATGTGTCAAAGGGGAGCTGGAGCCAGACATACTCCACTTCGGACATTCCAAGCTTAATGCTTATGATACGGGCACTATCACGTTAACATTTTTCACACACTGTGTTCAGCTATTGCTTGTGCAACCATGTCACACTGAAAACACCCACCATTGGCTGGGTTCACACAACATGCGAAGCAAACAGTATGTGCTCCTTTGTTTCCAACACCAATTATTTCCGTGTTTTAGACTCTAGTGCATAGCTTTCCAAACTCTGTGTTGCGACGCAGTACTGTGTCGCCTGCGGTGTGCAGGTGTGTCACGTGAAAACCTGGAAGCGCTGATGGCGTGCCGCCGCCGCGCCATCAGCGCTTCTGGGTTTTCACGCGACACACTTGCACACCGCTGCCGCCACGCACACCGCCACACCCGCCGCTGCCACCTTGTGCGCCACTGTGCCGCCGCCATTGGTGTGTGTCACCAACAGGAAGTTTGGAAAGCTCTGCTCTAGTGGTTTGTTGCAGCAAATATCACTTTCTCTGTACTTGCAATCTCTTCAAGGTATTTGTGGGATCCGACCACAATATGGCTGTTTGCCTGAAACTGTCCCCAAAGAGGGCTCAATAAACAATTAATGGAAGAGCATTCACGGAAGGAGTTTTATAGCTCAATAATCCTGCCTTGAAGGAAGCAGAAACATTATCTTTTAATGGTTTTGATTGCCTTCTTTGGAAGGGTTAACATTTAGGTTAATACTTTTTGTGTTAATTATTTAGTGCCCAAACTTTACGTTTTAATATATGTTCTGCCTAGCACACTTCCCTTTTTTTAAATCCAGGAACTATACAGTACATTGTTCATTATTGTATTGTAATAAAAACAATTGAGTGTTAATAGAAAAATATTCAAAAAGAAAAATTGAACCTGAATTAGAATATTAAAAGCCTTGGTGGGTGAGATCCATACTTTTACAATCCACCCCCTTACCTGGAAGTGGCAACTTGGCATAATAACAGCAAAGGTGAATGAAACCTGTGGAACTGGATGGCAAGAGGATGATGAGTCTCAGTTCACCCTCTTTGCCTTCTTGATACAGGAAGATGATTTGTTCAAGTGGAATTCAGAGACACCCCTTGCAGTTACAGAGAAAAGGCAGCCTGTCCTGTTCTTTGGAGTTTGGACTGAATTTGTGTGCACCCTTCTGCATCAAGATTTTTGGAGTTTTAGACTCTAGCTTTCCAAACTGTGTGTTGCGACGCAGTACTGTGTCGCCTGCGGTGTGCAGGTGTGTCACGTGAAAACCTGGAAGCGCTGATGGCGTGCCGCCGCCGCGCCATCAGCGCTTCTGGGTTTTCATGCGACACACTTGTACACCGCCGCCGCCACGCGCACCGCCACACCCGCCGCCGCCACCTTGTGGTGAACCGCCCAGTGTTCCCCGCTGGGGGGAGATGGGCGGTCATATAAATTAAATAAATAATAATAATAATTTTACCCACCCTTCCACAAGGCCTCTGAAAATGAAAAGTTTGGGTGGGAGCAGAGGGGACGCATTTTGACCTGAGCAGTGCTCATCTGTGAAATAAACCCCATGGAAACAAAATGTCAGAGAGTTTCCTTTAATCACCCATCTGCTCGCCTGTTCAGTAAATCTGACTGAACTGCAGAAATTTTGGTACAAGCTAATAATTCTTTGAAATAATAAAATTACCTGAAGATATATAATTGTGTGTCCGACTTAATAGCATATTATTAGTTTCACAGAATTGTTACAATCGTCTGAGACAGGCAGTGTGAGTTGGGAGTGATTATACAGTATTTTTCTATGGAGTCCTTGGTGCTCTCTGAGCCTTGTTGTTTTCTTGCAGATGTTTCATTTCCAGACTGGGCAACATCTTCATAATATTTGATATGCAAAGCTTAACACCAGGATTAGCACCAGAGGAACAATCAAACAGCACAATATACCCTAATCAAGGAACTCTTAACTCAGTCAATCAACCAAGCAGCAAACAACAGCCCAATCAAGGAACTCCCAAGGAGAGAACAACACCCCCACCAACACAAGCAGGACAAGCCAGGGTATATAAACAGAGAGCAAGTCCCACTCCCTTTTCGCACTGAAGATGTTGCCTAGTCTGGCAATGAAACGTCTGCAAGAAAACAACAAGGCTCAGAGAGCACCAAGGACTCCACAGTTCAACCCTGAGCTACAAATATTCTCTTCGATATATTTTTCTAGTATAGCCATACTGGATTTTAGATGAATATTTTGCAAAAACGAGATATTCTGTTACTGCTTTAATAACAGCTTTTCCATGCACGTAAGTATTATGCTTATACCTGTGTCCATTTTCATGTATACTTTTTCTGTTACGCATCTCCAGAGCCCCTGTATGGGGCTTTGATAAGGAAACCTTGTTTCTGGAGCTCTTGAATTTCTTTTTTCTTGCTCTGCTGATTTTGCTGCTTTGCAAAACCAGCTCCCAGCCTACCAACTGCCCCACTCCTATTATCCCCGGCTTTTGCAGCCCCCCCCCCTCGGTTGGGCCCCCTATAAATAGAGGCCTCGTCAAAGGCATCACAAGCCTGCGGGAGGCTGCAAGGGCCGCTGGCCAAGCCTATTCTTAGAGTCTTGGCGCAGCGACCCGAGGCACCGCTGTCTCCCTATTCTTCCCTTAAGCCCGTTCCTCCCAGAAGCCTCTTCCCCTCCGGGGCTCTGGGCCAGCCCCATAGTCCCGCCCAAAGGCTCCACTCTGAAAAAGGGACTTTGAGTGGTTTGGCCTGAACGGGGCACAGACGGAGAGCCAGCACACTGGACGGGTAAACAGGCTGTGCCCGGATGGCATTGGTAGCCATGGAATCAAAGCCTTGTTGTGTACGTGTGTTGCATGCATGCACAGCACACATAAAAGGGGTGGTGCTTCAGTGGCACCCTCACGGCCACCTTGACCTTTTTGACCCTCCCGTGGACATCTCTGCTTGAGGTGCAGGTAGTCCTCAACCTACGACCACTCCTTTAGTGACAGTTCGAAGTTACGACAGTGCTGAATGAATGGTGGTTACGACCGGTCCTCGGAGTTCTGGCTGCCCAGCACCCCCACGGTCATGTGATCGCAATCAGGGCGCTTGGCAACCGGTTCCCACTTACGACCGGCTGCAGTCAATGGGGAAGCCGGCAGGGAAGGCTGCAAGTTGCTGGGGGAAGTCTCCCCCACCCACACCGCCTGTAATGACTCCAATCACAATGCCCCAATAAAGACTTCTCCATGCAATTCATTAGAAAGCAGAATAAGCTTTAATAAGGATACATGGGAATCGGAGCATGGTTGAAGACCAGACTGACCCTTCGCGCCAAAAGATTCAAGTTCACAAACAACATTCCCAAAACCACCCCCTCAGTTCATGAGATTAACAGTCAAACTTCCCCACTCCAACAACAGCCCCTCCTGGCACCGCAGGTGCGTGTCCTTGGAGACGGCTCTAACGAGCTGGCGGGAATTGGCGCGCTGACCGGAGACTCCTCCCTGGTAAGTTTCCATGCCTGGCACTGAGAGAAATGGCAGGGGCCGACTGGGAACCTGACACCCCCTCCCTCAGCCCCTCTGCACTCGTGCTGCACCAGCCACTTGCGCACCCCTTCTCACCCTCGCACAACCTTCCTGACCCTCGCCGCACCTCCCCTGCACACCCCCTCACGCCCTTCCCCACTTGCCTGCCTGCCGGCCTGGGACTTGCAACTTCCTGCCAGCTTCCCCACTGACTTTGGTTGTGGGAAGCCGGCAGGAAGTTGCCTCGCCTAACGACCGTGGGATTCAGTTAATGATGGCAACAGGGACTGCAGGGATTGCCGTCGCTAAGTGATACGGTCCCGCTTTACGACCGCATCGCTTAGCGATGGAAATTCCGATCCCAATTGCCATTGTAAGTCATGGACTACCTGTATTCCCTCAAGCAATACCTTTAGCTGCAACAAAGTCCCCCTCATTATACATTACATTATAGCTTTATAGGTGGGCTTCACACCAGGTGTTTCACTTGGTTGCCGCAGCTGGGTTCCTGTGGCACATTGAATCACAGAGCAACTAACTGGCCTGGGTTTGCAACATACACAAAGCTGCAAGAGACCACCAGGGGTTACGTGCTGTGTGAATGCAGCGAGAGGACTTACACCAACCAGAGTTTTGTGAAGCTAGCCTCTGTCTACCAGTTGGTGGCAGTCTGAGGGAATACTGGTGGCGAGGCCTTGGTGCCCGGTTGCAGGAAGAGCCCCGTTCCCGAGGTGCCACGAGAAGCGGGCAATCGCCGTGAAACAGGCTTTGGGGCATTTGCTCTCTTGGGCAGCGTGGTGCCACGGCAGGAGTTTGGCCTTCGAGCGCAACGGCTGGGAGAAATGTTTCCCATAACGAGAAGGATAGCTCAGGTTGTGTTTGTTGGCGAGGCAACCCTGAGGGGACTAAGCATCTTTTCATCTGGTTCTTCTCCATGCCTCTAGTCCTCGTGTTTAAGGACACATTGGCAGCGAAGGGCCGTAAACACGGCCTCAGACCGGAGTCCGCTAGACCTGGTATGGATCCCAATAAACACACCAAGCAAGAAATAGGATAACTTTCCTTTTATTTGAGCTCAAGTAAATAGGAGGCTCTTCCTTCCAAAAGGAGAGCCCCCTTTATTAACAAGCAGCACTACTTATACCACTTTTATGAGGAGTGGTTACAAGCAAAAAGTAATGATTGGATAATTTCTTCTACAATTTACATAGGCATGCATACATTTGTGTTATCTATGTTGATTACACATTACATCTTCACCTACTACCATTTAGGGATTCCTTCCCACCCCTAGGCGTGAAGTTACTCCTTGGGTCTGCCTTAAGGCGTGGAATTATCTCATAAGGGGAGGGAAATTTAACATTATAATCACCTGTCCGGTTACTTTCAGACAGTTCATCTTTAATCTGCGCATGCTTGCATCCCTTCCCATCTCTGCTGGTTCTGTTTTATTTCACCTGTCCAACTATCTCTTATTCGTACCAGCTTCACTCTGCTATCTCTCTTTCTACTATCATCATTCATCAACCTTTTTACAGGTTTCCCAATTATAACATTCCTTTTACAGTACCATCTTCAGGGTATACCTGTCATTCAGTCATCCTCTATATTCCAACCTATTACAGGCATCCCTATCTCCGAAAAGTGTCTGAAGCTCTTGAGATATGGAAATCACTGTTTTTCTTGACACATGCATTTCTCATAAAAAGGGTGCTGGTAAAACTCTGACTCTACAGCAGGCTACCCAGGGACAGCGCACAGACAAAAGGGAAGGTGTGGTAACAGGAGGTTTACTACAGACAAACTGCCATAAAGTCAGGCAGGCGTGAAGACTTTGTTTCACTCACAATCATGAAGACAAAGAAGCACAACACTGGCAGCAGGATCCCTTCTGCAAAAGGGAAGAGCACATTCTTGAGGCAGTGAGTTCCATGGGGGAATAGTTTCTGGGCTCTTTTCCTGAGGGAGACGTGCAATTGAAAGTGGAAGAATCTGTGTTGCTCCAAACAGCCACGTGAAGCCATGCTTTGGGTGAAAAGTTCTCGGAAGCCCTTGGAGGGAGGTGACTGCTTCCGCATTTGATGTTCAATATATTCAGAGTGAACAATTTGTTCAGTGCCCCCAGTGAGCTTCCGTGCTGAGTAGGGATTTGAACGGGGGCCTTCTGCTTCTGGCCACAGCCTGCAGGCACCCGTCTCAAAACTTGGAAGGGAAAAGAACAAAATGCTTTGTGTGCTCTTCCCATTACTCCCTGCCCCCCAAAGCGGCCCCATTTTGCAAAGGCAGCCCCACTCCCCTTCTTGCTTGTGGAGCAACGCGTGACTCCTGCGCAGAGCAGGACGTTTCCTCTGCAGACAGGCCCATTTTTGCACTCAAGCTCAGAGCCAAAGCTCATCTGGGTCTCCCCACTTTTGCTACTGCCCGACTCACAGGGAAGATTGTACGTTGTGGAGGGAACCCTGAATGGGTGCCCAGAAAATGCCAAATGTTAGGCCCAAATAAAGGTGAAGCAGCTTCATCTGCTGGGCACAATGGCACTGCTTCTACGGCTATGAATGTGCTTTGACCCATTCAGCCCTCCTTTTCTGGCAGTGGCATTTTGAAGGGGGAGCAACGAACACCCTCCCCCGCCCAGGCCAGAAGATGGAGGGCGAGAAATTCCCTCTGGCTGGGGGAGGGGCTTCTGCTGGCTCATCTGGGGGCTTCCCCCTCCCAAGCAGGTTCCCTCAGCACCGGCTGGGCTGACCGTTCCGAGCCGGTCTCTGCCACGCAAGCAGCGAGAAACAGGCTCTTCCCGAACAAGCGTTGCAAGCGGGTCTTTGGGCAGTGCTTCCATCGGCACTGCCAGCCGCCCCCGCATGCCGCACCTGGGGGAGCGTGACATATGCCCAGCTCGCCTAGCAGAGGTCACAAGAAAATGTCCCCGAATCAAGTATGTTCTGGTGCAAAGAGATCCCGTGTTGGAGCAACAGAAGGCTTGTTCCATCTTGAAACACTCGCAATGGATGGCAGGAGTGACCCCCAAGAGCCCGGGAGATGCTGAGGGGCTTGGCAGGAGGGTGTGGGGCACAGCCATCGCGCTGGTGGGGAAGGGCACAGAGTGCAACCGACACAGGCAGCAGGAGGTCCTCCACTTGCCATTCCAATACCTTTGGTTCTAGTAATCCTAGAAGTTTGCACCCACCAACTGAGACCTCGTTCTCCGAGTATCAAAAGCTGGTCTAGCCCAGTCGCAGTCCTGGGCACTACTTGCTGTTCTGCGCTGCCTTTCTTTGTCCTGAGAGCTTGTACTTCTGGGCAACCCCATAAGGAACGTGGGCAGCAACAGTGCCCAACTCCTTGGCCCCCTCCACATGAAACATCTGATCATCGAAGAAGATATGTGGGCGGATCTTCTCCAGCATGGGGCCTTTGGGTGCGCCAGCCAGAAAGAGGGCCTCGTCCGTTTCTAGTCCCCAGCTCCGGAGAGTCTTTAGGGCCCGGGCCCCGGAACTGGCGGCACTACGAGCTGTGACGAGGTAGGTGCGGATTGGGCATTCCAGGCGCAGGCCTTTGGAGTAGAACTTCTTCTGAAGCTTCCCGAGCGCTTCCAGGAAGCCCTTCAGTGGTCCCTGGCAAAGGAACACACGGCATCAGCCAGAGCAAGCCGCCCACTCCCCGGGCAGTAAGGAAATGGGGGCCAGCTCAGGGCACAGCCCCCTGCGGGGGGCAACGGGGGCCAGAGGCTTCCCTGCCCTCACCCCAGCCTAACCGTCGTGCACAGATGCCCTCCTGTACTTTGAATCTGCCGAGCCCTCTTGGGACCTAAAGTGGATTGTTATACTGAAGTGGTGTTGCTATCTTGCCTCCTGCTTTGATATTGGCTGTGTTTGCATTTTAGAGTGTTTCTTCCCATTTTATTCTATTTAAACGTTTTGTTAGCTGGGCAGCCAGTCAGCCTCAGCCGTAAAGATCATCCTCTCACTTGGCAGAAATAACAATGAGAAGGTCGGTTCTGGGATGCCTCAGTCACAATGCCAGTGTCCCCGAACCACACCTGAGCAAGAGGCTTGTTCTCGTAGGTCTTCTCGTGCTCAAAGAACTTGTCTAGGCCGTGAGCCTTCACAAACTGCTCTGACTCATCTGAAAACAGCACAGCATCTCCATCAAAGGCGACACGCAGCTGCTCCTCTGAGACTGGCACATCCTTCTTGGGGGTGAAAATAGTGGCGGCTGCAATACCTTGCAAAGGAGGGAGGGAGGGAGGGAGGGAGGGAGGGAGGAAGGAAGGAAGGTTGGTTAAGCGGGGTTCAACTCCCGTTGCCCAGTGCTCTCCACTGGGGCTGCCATTTTCTTTTTGGAATGACCACACCCATACTCGTGGCTTCCACTTCAATCTGTTTTATTTTTTCTTAAGTCATGCTCATTAATGCAAAGGTGCCCCAAGTTCAAAATTTATATGAATTGCACCAAGGCATAGGAAAAAACAAAGTGTGGAACAAGTGTGTGTGAGGTTCAAGCCTCACCCAGCTAGGCAAAATCAACAAAGCAAGAACCTCACAGACTTCAAGGAGGTCTCTTTAGCGCTAGTCTGGGGATACTGTAACTACAGAATTTGGGAAACAGCAAAAGGAGCTTCCAACTCTCATTTATAACGGGTTGATTAAGGCAAAATCTCTGAATGATTTGAAATGCTTCCTGCTCCCTGGTTAAGTTGCCATTTGTGAGATAAGCTGCCAATGGACTCACTGCTGCTTTCTCTTGATGGTTTCTGTATCCTCTCCTTCCATTCCTCTCCCAACGTCCCACAACCTCTTACATCTGGCAACAGGATTCCCTAAAAGGCTCTTCCCCATCAAAATGTCCCCCAGATGTGTTAGCTTCCAACTCCTTTGGGCTTGGCAGCTGGTCAATGCCTCTGACCAGTCTTATGCCAATGAACCAATAAGATCCTCACACTCTCTTGACCCATACTGGCTCTTCTAAGCGACCTGATTCTGATAAAGCAAACACACTTCAGTCAAAGGCTACCTCTGCCCCACGAAGACCTTCCTTACATGGTAATAGATTATGACAGATGCCCGGCTCTGCCTTCCCACCGCCATTTCTGCTCTGACTAGGAAGGCTAACAAACATGCAACGTCCTGCGTGTGGAGCTGGGGGGACCTATAAACCCATGCATACAGAATTAAATGGCTTACAAGAGTGTATGAGCAAAATTACCATAGCCATGATTCCTGGAGTAACAAGCGGTGAAGGTGAACTTGATTGGGATTTTAGTAGACATGTGTCCCCACAGGTACACACAGACTCAGATATGTCACTTCCCATCCCTTCAGTCAAAAAGGCCCCACCCACTCACACTCCCACTTCCACCCGAAGGTCTGCCTTCATCAGTATCACTCACCCTCTTCTATGGCCTCACTCACTTTCTCACAGTCCGATGATAAGTAGAGGTTGGTATGGAAGGCCTTCAAGTAGCAGATGGGGCTGTTCCCACCTGTCATACAGAACCTCTCAATGAATAGATCTGGAAAGAGAAGAAGAGACACTTCATCGCTAAACAGGAAGCCTTCCCCATCCTGGTGCCTTCTGGGTATCAGAATCCCTAGCCAATACATCTGGAGATCACCTCGGTGGGCACAGATGCCCAACCCGAGGATCCCGGAAGTACATGAAAAGTTGCCAAAGCCTGCAGTGCTTAATGGAACAGTAATACCACTGAACGAGTAGTCAGGGAAAGCTGGGCAGAAATTTGGCAATGCAGTTCAAAAAGAAGAATATATGAAAAACCTGTGCATTCTGAGAGACTGTGTGTTCAGCTGCATCAGGTAAAAGCAAATCTCCTAAATAGTTGCTACTGCAAAGAGCATGTTCTGAGAGCTGCTTATTGGGTGTCCAAGAAATTGTTTCCTGCTGAGCCAGCAGAAGCTATTACACAGACTACGGAGGGAATATACAGTAAGGCAGCCAATTTCCAGAGAGCTCTCTGAGTGAACAGGTAGATCTTATAGGAGTTTGGTATCAGAGATCAAAGATCAAACTGAGAGCCAGTTTGGTGTAGTGGTTAGGGCACCAGGCCAGAAACCAGGAGACGGCGAGTTCTAGTCCCTCCTTAGTCACGAAGCCAGCTGGGTGACCTTGGGCCAGTCACTCCCTCTCAGCCCTAGGAAGGAGGCAATGGCAAACCACTTCCGAAAAACCTTGCCAAGAAAACTGCAGGGACTTGTCCAGGTAGTCTCCGAGAACTGGATACAACTGAACGGATAAAAAAAAAACAGAGATCGAAGGACAGGTGTCTAACAAATCCTCCCTCTGGTTGGATTGTTCAAGAAACAGAAGCGAAAGTGGACAGAGGTGATTTTGCAGCTGTAACCTGAAATGCATGTGATATATTGTGTTCTTGCCTGAAAATAAGCATACATATCCAGCCAATGCAGAGTCATTACTGTGGTTGAGAAGAAAGTGGCCATACCTGACTAATGAGAGACTATGAAGGTTCTTGGACAAAATAAAGAAGCACCACAGGAGGCCTGACACACGAAGCGACTTTCTAAAAAATCAAGAGGAGGAGAATGTTTAAGGAATAACACTGAAAGCAGAAGTAGCAGAGAAAGTAGATATTCTGCATTGTTAGAACACAGGATAAGAAGAACAAAAACAAGGGAGGAACAGTGGGAGCTTGTCTCGTGCTAAACAGAAGCTGGAGTACCAAATACCAGAGGAAATGCATTTACTACCTACAGGAGGACAAAGAGAAAAGTTGCAGAAGTTGATGACTTCCTACTGTAAGGAATAGACATTAATGTCTGCCAGCCAGACCCGTGAAGAAGCTCGTGCGTTGTGTTCCGAGACTGCGATTGAGCACAGCTGAGCCTCATCAAGCCCCTGACAGGGACCCTTTTCACAAGCATCTACACAGAGACCACGGATACCATCAACAGCAGCTACACCTGCATCACCGTAGACTTCGAAGCTCTAGAAGGAAAATGAAGAAGCCGGAGACTCGGAGAGCATTCTCATCCACCCTTCCACTTGTGGAGAAGGACTAGAAAGGAAAAGAAGAATGCAGCAGGTGAATGACTGGCTATGGAGATGACATCACGAAGACAGATTTGGTTTCTGGAAACCATGTCTGTATTATTATTATTATTATTATTATTATTATTATTATTATTATTACTACTACTACTACTACTACTACTACTACTATTATATTTGTGCTTTCAAGTCAGTCTTATCTCCTGCCAACTGCCTGGACATGTACCTGCAGTTTTTTGGCAAGATTTTTGGAAGTGGTTTGCCCTTGTCTTCTTCTTCCTAGGGCTGAGAGGGAGGGAATGGCCCAAAGTCACCCAGCTGGCTTCGTGCCTGAGGCAGGACTAGAACTCACAGTTTCCTGTTTCCTAGCCTGGTGTCTTAACCACTACACCAAACAGTCTCTCACTGTCGCATTATCTAGATGATAAGATTGCTGGAAGGAGATGGGATGCATCCCAAAAATTCTAGGAAGGATTTGTTTGGCTAAGAACATGTCTAACTGGATCAGGGGGACTTTAATCTGAATCTTAGTGGGGTTTTAGAAGGAAACCCAGAAATAAGAACTTCAGATAACAGCTTGTGCAAGTGAAAAAATAACTGAACAGGGGTCTATTAAATCATGATACATTGAAAAATCAGTAGGAATTCTGTTTCCGACAATCCGTAACTGTTAGCTCTGATAATAATGCTCAGAGTAATAAACAAGATGAGTTTGAACACTTATTACAGGAAGGGAATATTTAACAGGTAAAATGTAGACCGGAATACAGAACTTAAAGGATCCGAGTTCTTCAAAAGGAACAAAAGCAAGAGAAAGGAAGGGGAGTGGTGCTGGATGTTTAAAAAACCCTAACCACACCGAAATCCAAAAGACTGGACTTGGTGGCTCTGGGTTAAAAACAAGGGAAATGATATGAAGACAGTATCTCTTTGTCTACCACCAAACATCCAGCCAAGGAGAAGATACGGAGCAGGTACGGGAGATTTTAATTACCCCAGCAGCTACCGAGAGACACTCTGCCAAGCATGGTCCTTCGAAAAAATGGCTAATTTGACTTCCTGACAACTTTCTCCTTCAAGGGTACAGCAATATTCAAGAGGACCAGCTGTCCTAGATTTGATACTAATTAAGAGGTCCTTCCCCACTGCTTCCTAATTCAGCAGAGAACTCTATCAGAATGAAATCTGCTGCCCTGGATGGCCATCCATTTCCTGCTTCTTTTTAGTAGTGCTGCCCTGGCTGGGTATGCAGGGTGAGATAAGCAAAACGACGCATGGAATGTGCTCTCCCCCTTCTGTGTGTCACCAGCAGAGGAAAAAGCCTCGACCGATCACGGTGCAGCAGCAGGAATGGGAGATTCCAAGGTTATCTGAAGACTCCTGGAAGTAAACAGTGTGACTTTTCTGCCCAAAACTTTGGAAAATACGGAATCTTGGGAAAATTTTATTAAATGGGTAAAATTGATATATGCTTCACAAAAGGCACGAATTATAGTTAATGGTGAATTGACTAAGCCCTGCGAAATACAAAAAGTAAATTATTCTGGACCATTAAAAAAATGCCAGAATCCACAATCGGGCAATATTTGTTATTAGGGCCGGCAAATATGTGCAAAATTAGAGGATCATGCTAGGCGAAATGTTACAAAATACAGGAAGGGTGTAGGAAAAGCCATTTGTTTCTTTTAAAGGCTGTGGATGTCAAAATCGTGAAATCGGCATGAAGGTGGCCTGGAAGAAGCACAGACTTTCACAGAGAAGGAATTGCTGCCTGTCATTAAAAATTATGATGGTTAGGATTGACACACATTTATCCCTTTTCAAAAATAAGCACTTATTAGAAATGCCGAGCATAGCTTTCCCGGTGGGGGGGGCGGAGGAGAAATTGGGGGCCGGTGCAAAACTACGACGTATTTGCCCTTGCAAACGGGCCGGTGTAAAAACTCTCTGGTGGATGTGGGTTGGGGTCTTGCCTTCCGGTTACTCACTGTAATGGTTGATGCTGTTGATCAGGCGGACCCCCACTTGTGCGTGGTTGTTGGTCACGAGGACGATGTCGAAAAGCTCCTCGCTGTCCGGGAACAGCTCCCGCAGCTGGCAGTTGACAGATTCCAGGGCCTGGGAATCCAGGAGGGCGGGATGGTTGGACCAAGAATGCAACGTGTTAAATTAAGGGAGGGCGCAAACGTGACTGAAGACAGGGAGCAGCTTACTGGCTTTGACCCACGAAACAACAATCTACAACGGGGTTCCTCAACCAGGGTTCTGTGGCACACTAGGGTTCTGCAAGAGGTCACTAGGGGTTCCCTGGGAGGTCATGATTATTTAAACAATTATTTCAAATACGGGCAACTTCACATTAAAGAGGTAAGTTTCATTCTTTATTTTTAGTGTAAGAACACTGTTAATGCGTATATACAGGCCTACACATGAAACAAATATAATAATTTGGTAACTTGTGGCCTACAGGTAGTCCTCACTTAACAACCATTCATTTAGTGATGGTTCAGACGACGGTGCTGAAAAAAACGACTTACAACCGGTCCTCATACTTATGACTGTTGCAGCGTCCCCATGGTCACATGATCACGATTTGGGCACTTGGCAACTGGTTTGCATTTATGACGTCACCGTGTCCCATGGTCATGTGACTGCCATTTTCTACCTTCCCAGCTGGCTTTTGGCAAGCAAAGTCACAGCGTGTGAGTTGGGTGGCCTTATAAATCTGTTTAATAAATAAATAAATAAACAGGGAACCACATGATTCGCTTAACAACCACGTGATTCGCTTAACGTTCGTGGTGATTCGCTTAATGACTGCTGCAAAAAAGGTCATAAAATTGGGTTCGATTTGCTTATGACCGCTCCACTTAGCAACCGAAATTCCGGGCCCAATTGTGGTTGTTAAGCGAGGACTACCCATATTTTTGAGCCTGAATGTGCTGTGAGGCCCGGCATCAACACCCCCGGTGCAGGCGCATGCGAGGGGAGCGAAAGCCGAGTGGAGCCAGACGGACCTTGACAAAAGGGAAAGCCGCTCCGGGCAGTAAGGGCTCCTCCTCGTGCTGCAGCTGATACTTCATGTAGGCCTCCAGGCCCTGCTCGCGGTAGACCTTCTGCTCCTCCTCCATCCGGAACAGGGCGCAGGAGGACACCGCGACGGTGACGGCGTGCTGGGGCTTCGGCTGCAAGAGAAGAGCGCAGGGTGGCTGCGTCCCACGCAGGAGAGCTCGCTCGGAGGCCTCCAGCGTGGCCCTGGCGCGGGCGGGGCTGAAGAAAGGCCCCCGGGAGCCTCGCAATCCAAGGCGGGGGGGCCAGTCGGGTCACTTGCTTCCAACTACTCATTTTGCAATTAGGTCCGTTTCAGCTTGTCCTGCTTCTGCACTGGTTTGTTTTTTAAAAAATAGCACTAAGGTTGGTAGGTTCTACAAACAGTGTAAATAAGAGCTTCAATTCATCCTAGAACAGGGTTTCTCAACCTTGGCCGCTGGAAGACGTGTGGACTTCAATTCCCAGAATTCCCCAGCCAGCCATGGGAACTCTGGGAGTTGAAGTCCACACACCCTCCAGCGGCCAAGGTTGAGAAACCCTGTTCTAGAACAGGGCTTTCCAAAGTGCCGCCGATGGCGACACACCAGTGGCGGCGGCGGCAGCACGGTGGCGGTGCGCACATGCACGGCGGCGGTGGCAGCGGCGGCAGCCTCCGCTAAAACGTGGAAGCACTGATCCCGCGCCACTGCCGCCGTACACGCGCGCGCCGCCGCTTCCGGGTGGTGTGGCAACACACCACGCTGTGTGTGGCGACACACTTTTGTGTCGCGACACACAGTTTGGAAAGCTCTGTTCTAGAATGTCATTTCAATACCTGAGTTTAAGGATTGTTCTAATGCGCTAGCGATGGATTTAATATCATTTGCCTAAAAACAGTGCTTAAACTTTTAATAGTATTCCTCACATTCAGATTTCAAACATAAATACAGAGCCCTACGCACGTGCACATACACATAGATTAATTCTTCCAGGTCTTTCCCAGATTTTGCATTTTATTTGATCATTAACTTTACTTATCCCTCTTCTGTAGAAGATGGTTTGTTTGGGAATAAAAAGCTGTCTTCTATCAAGCCAGATCATTGCTCCATCTGGCTCCGACCCACCTGACTGAATTTGCTTCACATCCTATTTGCTTCTGCACTTTTTCCTCCCCTGTTCAGCCCCAAATTTGACTGATGCTATTTTCATTTTTTTAAAACATGCAAAGAAGTGATGGGAAGGCCACAGTGCAGTGGCTGGCCTTGGCCATTGTGGGTGCCCGTCTGCCTGCCCTGTTCCGGTGACCTCAGACCTTGGCACCACTGGCCAGTGGGAGAGAGCCACGCATGCTGAGCCGCCTCCTCCTCCTCCTCCTCCTCCTCCTCCTCCTCCTCCTCCTCCTCCTCCTTTCTGCTGCCCCTGTTCTCATGCTGGGGCATCCTGGGGATGCAGTCTTCACTGCTTCTTGCCCCATGTTGCTGGGCCAGCAGAAGGCCATGCCGGCACTCGGGTCTTCTCTGAAGATCATTCAGTGGCCTGTTAGAACCAGTGAATCAAGGAAAGCTTAACATTGTGTAAACTCGTGGGCAGAAAAAGGAATATTGTTTAAAAACACAGCCTGTGAGCACATTAGACAGATTCAGGTTCTTATACCTCTGGCCCTGTTTGCTGCGAGAGGCTGCGTGGAGAAAAGGGGGAAAAGCCTCTGGAGTTGAGGCCTAGCACATGGCCTCTCCATGGAAGGAGCTAAGGCATGTGCATCCTACCCCATCGATGGAAGAATCAGAGAGAGAGAGAGAAGAGGAAGTGGGAGGGGCAACAAGCAGCTTCCTCTAGTAGCACAGAGTTTGCCTCCTAGAGCAGGGGTTGGCAAACTTTTTATGCCGGGAGCCATTTTGACATGCTCGTGCACATTTTGAAATGCTCGAGAGCCAGGGGGCGGGGTTTGCGGGCGGGGGCCAATCGCGTGGAAGGGGGCGGGGTTTGCGGGCGGGGGCCAATCGCGTGGAAGGGGGCGGGGTTTGCGGGCGGGGGCCAATCATGTGGAAGGGGGCGGGGGTTTGCGGGCGGGGGCCAATCACGTGAAAGGGGGCGGGGGTTTGCGGGCGGGAGCCAATCACGTGGCTTATTGGGGCGGGTGGGAGGGCCCATGTAGCAGTTTCCCCCCCCACCGGCTTCCCGCCCCTCCCTCCTTGCCTGCAGAAGGCGGCCGGCCTTCTCCCCCCGCTATTTCCGGAAGTGATCCAGCGCCGATCTGCGGGCTGCGGGGCTTCCGATCCTTGGAAGGCGAGGCCCTGGTGGTGTGGGGGGGGGGCGAGGAGGATTCTCAGTCGGGAGGGGGAAATCCCCGGGTCTGCGGAGGTCTTTCCGCGCCGCCTTGAGGTGCGCGTGGGCGCCCAGGGCAGGGGAGGAACGGGGAGCGCCAGGAGACTCACCCGCTACTGCTCGGCTGCCACCTTCCTCCTCCGCTTCAGCCGCCCGCCCGCCCGCCGAGTCCCGGCCCTTCAGCCCCCGCTGGGGGGAGGGGGGCAGGGACTCAGCGCCCGCACGCCCGGAGCCCGGCAGAGCTGCGTCTCGCCCCGCCCCGCCCTCCCAGAGTGGCCAGCGGAGCGCCACCGGCGCCCACCTGCTCGGGCAGGTACCAGCCTCTCTGCACGCTCCTTCCGCTGCTGCTGCTGCAGGGAGACGGCGTCCACCCGGCCCAGCTGCCCGGGGGTCCAGGGAGATCAGATCCGCCCGCCTCGTTCCCCCCCCCCCCCCCATGGCCGCTCTTCGCCACAGATCCTGCCGGAGCTGATCTCCCTGGACCCCGGGCAGGTGGGCCGGGTGGACGCCGTCTCCCTGCAGCAGCAGCAGCGGAAGGAGCGTGCAGAGAGGCTGGAACCTGCCCGAGCAGGTACCAGCTGCAGGGAGACGGCGTCCACCCGGCCCAGCTGCCCGGGGTCCAGGGAGATCAGATCCGCCCGCCTCGTTCCCCCCCCCCCCACGGCCGCTCTTCGCCACAGATCCCTGCTGCTGCAGGGAGACGGCGTCTACCCGGCCAGCTGCCCGGGGTCCAGGGAGATCAGATCCGCCCGCCTCGTTTCTCCCCCCCCCCCACGGCCGCTCTTCGCCACAGATCCCTGGGCCGTTTGATGCGGTTTAAATCGTAAAACAAAATAAAGCAAATTAGGCAATCAAGACCTTCAGCTAAGAGAGAGTGTGGTGGAACAAAAAAATAAAGGCGAGAAAGAGGCGTCGTACGGAAGGAGGTACCGACGGAAAGGCTGCCCCACCCGTCTCCGGATTAGTCCTGCTGATTTCAACTGCAATGTATTGGAGAAAATGGCTTTGTGAGTTTTAGCCTCCAACCGGGCTCCAAGAGAGAAAGAACGAGAAAACTTATCAATTTTATCTTTTTCTCCACCCAGAGGTTCTCTCAAGAGCTGTTTTGGCCCAGAAAAGTCAAGCAGCTCTATTGCTACTAATTCAGTAAAGTCGCCCTTTTATGAATCGCTTCATTCCCAGCCGAGTCAGCCCCTTAAGCCCTTCTCCGCCCTTTCTTCCTCCGCCGCCCCCCCCCCCAGCTTCTCTTTTTACCTTTTCTGCCCCCACTTCATGCCGGGGATAATTCAAAAAGGCTTCTTTTTCGCCCACCAAACATTAGTTTCCAGCGTTTTGTGCTACTGGGTTTTTGATCATTTCGCAACGATCCGGGGGAAGGGGAAGAGAAGGCAACCCGCAGGAGGCACGGCTTGAGGGCGGACGGCACCCCTGGGCTGCATCCCCCAAAGCGTTTATTCGGGAGCAAGCTGCATGGAACCCCACGAAGCAAACAGGCAGGCGCCAGTTGGGGGGTGGGGGAGTTGGATCTACTTTAGCCTCCTTGTAAATCCCACCCCATGCGCTACACTCTCTCTCCCTCTCTGCTCCGCGTGCGCAAGGGCGCAATTCCCCAGAAACCCTCCGGCTCGGTTGCCCTGGGAATCCCTGTGCACCCAGCGCTTGCTTTCCAACTGAGCGAACCCTCCTGCGCCTTGGCCCGGTTGGGCATGCGCTTGGGCATCCAAGCCAGATCGGGGGCCTCGCGGAGGGAGGCAAGCCGCCGGGCCCACCCCCCTCGGCCGCTTCCGCCCACCCGCGTCGAGCCAAGAAAATGATGGGGGGCGGGAAACGAGGCCGGCCCGCCCCACCCGCCCGCTTACCTGCCTGCTTGCCTCCCTCCGCGAGGCCCCCCGCTGCCTTCCCGGGATCCAAGCCAGAGAGAAAGGGCGGCGGCGGGGCCGTGCTACCGGACCGCCCGAGTGCCAGACAGGCAGCTCCGCCCGCGCGCCTTCCACGCGATCGGCCCGTGAGGACCGGCCAGGGAAGGCGCGCGGGCGGAGCTCCCGTCCCGCTGCACCCCAGCCGAGCAGCAGCTGAGCCGCGAGAGGGCGAGAAAGCCCCGACGCTGCCCCGCGGACCTCTCCAGCGCGCCCGGATCCCGGGAAGGCAACGGGGGGCCTCGCGGAGGGAGGCGGGCGGGCCCCCGGCCCGCCCCCCTCGGCGCCTGTGCGGCTCCCCCGCGCACTCCCACCCGCCCCAATAAGCCACGGCAGGGAGGCGCTGCTGGCCCGGGACGCGGCGCTGTCGGAGGCGGCGCAGGAGCGGCTGCAGGGGCTGCTGCGGCTGGAGATGGCGCTGCTCCGCGGCATCCAGGTGCTGGGCGAGGGCGCGGGCCCGGGACGCGAGCGGCAGGGCAGCGCAGGGGGCCTGGCCGGGGCGGTGGCGGCGGGGGGACGGCGGAGGTTTGCCGGGCGGCAGGACGGGGCGGGCGGCGCTGCTGGGGCTGGTGGCGGAGCTGGAGGGAGCAGAGGGACCAGGCGTTCCCGTGGGCACAGCGTGCGCTCTGCAAACCCGCCTTGGAGAAGTGGCCGCGGGAGGCCCTCCGGGTGCACCCTCCCACCCCATCAATCCCCCCACCCCGCCAGCAGCGCCTCCCTGCCGCGCCAGGCCTCGCTCAGTGGGAGAGCCAGGGGGCGGGGTTTGCGGGCGGGGGCCAATCACGTGGAAGGGGCGGGGGTGAGTTCAGCTGCGGAAGAGCCACACTCAAGGGGCCAAAGAGCCGCATCTGGCTCGCGAGCCGCCATTTCCGACCCTTGTCCTAGAGCAATCACCCATATGCTAATGACGCATGCTTGATTTGCCGGATCCAACATTCTCTTGGGCTCTGCCTGGCTTCCGGTCGTAAAATGCCGGCCCTCCATTGGAAAACCGCTTCCTTCTCGTGAACGGCTCTTCTGCCTGTTTCCTTTTGCTCCTGTTGGGTCCGTTATGACAGCTCAGCTGTGAAACCTGCTTGCCAAGATAAAAGCCAAGATAAAAGCTTCTTTTTAACCTGCTTGCCAAGACAAAAGCTTCTGGCAGGCCCTTCGGACAAGCTTTTCTGACTCTGCCTTTCCAAGACCACTTTAACCTGCAACTTGGACTGATCCACTCTGTTCTGACTATTTTCAGACCTGTCTGCACATCAGTGGGCTGGGAGCCCCAGCTTGTTTACATGTCCACAAGTCTATGAGGCTTGCCGAGAACGACCAGCCAGTCGCTGCTTGCCGTTTCCAGCCAGCTGCTAAGTGCAGAAAACTGACAGCCATCAGGGCTCACTTGGTGCCCAGCAAGAGGACGCCTCCGCCTCCCCCTGCCACCTCCCCCAAAGTAAAAGGGAACAAATCCCCCCTATTTCTGGGCTTGGCAAGTCGACGAATTCCTAATGCTGGCATGCTGGCAGTACTTGGCCTCCTTCGTCTAATCAGGCTGCTACGGGGCTGGGGAGTTGGGGGGGGGGCGCGGGTGAGCCTAGAATCCCTTCCATTGAGTGCCAAGACCAACATATTGCCATTTCTGCCTGGAACAGCGTTTCCCCCACCTTAAATGCACCACTTGCACAATACAGCCAAACTCCTTACATTTGCAAGCTTCTGGTTGTGAAGAAACATAATACTCATTGTGCAGAAGTATCAGGAGGGGGCCTTCATCTGGAAACTATCTCTGGGAATAAGTGTGGCAGAACCTGAGTCGCAAGAGGAAGTCAGAGTTCCTTGCAAGAGCGCACAACTCTGTAGGAGACACCCAAGGCCCGTTTAAAAGTCCCAAGCAGTCCTAACATAGTCTCCTGGGTCCCCAAAAGCAAACTGCAGTATGAAATATTATTCTGCCATTAAACATTCCAGTTGGATAGTTATTAAGTACAGTAGCTTGGGGACTCCCTGTGACAGATTTAATTTCTTAACGACTTGGGAGCTATGAACTGCTAAGTAGCACAACGACAGCTTTCATGGTCCTTATGTGGATGCCAGATGATTAATTCATGAGCATTACTTGAGGCCTGCGAGTATGTGCCTTTGCCCCCCCCCCCACAGGCACAATTGGTTGGGCGAGGAATGACAGGGCCTTCTTGGTATTGGGACCAGCTACTCAGGCGGCCCTCCTTAGTTCAGCATTACTTTCCTCTTTGCTTAAAATGTTTGCTACCAAAAGTCCCCGTGTACTTGGTTTTTATTTTTTATGTATCTTAATTTTATTGCATCTATCTGTTTTATTAATGTTTGTAAACTGCCTTTGGGGTCTTGTAATTGAAAAGGGAATATGCTTTTCAGAAATTAAATAGATTTGTTTGCCCCTACAGATAACAAATAATAATAATGAAAAATAAGTGTGTGTGTGTGTGTGTGTGCATGTGTGAGTGTTGGTGGAAGCCTATGACTTAGTGCCTCCGTGTGCTGGTTTTAACATCTAAAGCCCTTTTGTCAGGATGTCATCCATGCCATCCTGCCATGGCACCAGGAAGGAACATCCCACCTGTCTGTTAAACTCACAGGGTCATGTAAAGTAGGGGAGAATGCTGGCGATGGGGCTTTGATGTATTCACAGAATTGCAAACATGTTAATCAAAGTATTGTGCACCCAGGATAGATCAAAGAGCAGTATCACCGCATTAGTTGATTCGGACCCAGAAAGACCTGGAAACAGAGAGACAAAGGGAAGGGCGACCGAGCTGCGAATCCCGATGGGGGGAGGAAACTTGGAGATTCTGTTGGTTGCGGGAGCTTTGTTCACTCGAGTCTTTAACGTGCAATGGATCACTGGCTTTAATAAAGATTCCTTCATATCCCTGAGGGGCTTGTGTCAGGAACCCTGATTTAATAGTCAACGGATTGAGGGCATCACACCTTTCTTCATTGCTGCCACGTGGCACTGAGGCCTTGTATAAAACAGGGTGATGTGATGGTCAACTTTTCACAGGCACTTAGGAAAGGAAGCTTCTTTTCCAGCTCAGCCTTTTCCTACTCCCAGAATTCCCCTGCAGCCAAGGCCTTGTGGGGAATTATGTTATGTTATTAGGTTATGGAGAACTTTGGCTACCAGATTGCTACCCACTTTCTGGCTCTTTAAAGACCCAGGAGCTGTAGGCAAGGTCACAGCTCACAATAATCTTGGTTTATGACTAAGTCACAAGTGGCTGAGTTGACACAACAGGCTTAGCCAAAGCTGAAGCTCATTTACGACTCCAAGCAATTGTGGTTTATGACCTTTTCTTCTAGGGCAACAGTAGCAAAGCACTGCATTTGGAGCAAGATGGCACTGTGGAGAAACCTGCTGCTACAACTGATGGCTTGTTGAGCCCTGGGATCTGTGTGTGCACATGAGTGCGCACTGCAGCATATTCCTGTGCACAAATCACTGAGATCCCCTTCCTTTGTCCACATTCTCCAATATTTTACAGATGGTGAAAGGAATACGCTCTACAGTCATGATGGGAATTGCCTGAGATATCTGAACATCATTCTGGTGGCTGGGGAAGATGGGAGTTGTAGCCCAACATTTCTTGAGTGCTCAGGTTGGGAAAGCTGATTGAGAAGCTCTGGAAGAGGATCTGCATGGTTCAGCAGCCCACACAGTCAACATTTTTAATACATGGGGGTATGAGAAGAAATCAAAACAGTGACCAGGAAATGGACCTTTCCAGTTAATTGGACTAAATATAGAGCAGGAGACCCTTTCTCTGAACAGACAACCCACAGACAGTCCTTAGAAGTGAGGCATATTCCGCCAGTTAAAGTAACCACAACATCTCAACACTCAGGGCTTTCACTGTGTCAATGCAGGGAAGCCAAGTTCTGTTCCACAGCCTCCATCTCCCTTCTACGGCTGAGAAATCTCAGGACTTCAGCAGGACCTTGGCAGTTGCTTGGCAGTATCTTGTACCTTGTACCCAGTACCTTGGCAGTTGCTGCAAAGCACAAGGAAGACCCTCCTGTATCGCCTGAAGCTTGGCTGGCACTAGCTAGATGTATGCAAAATCCCCCATTTGACAGGGGGTGGGTGGGCTCTCTCCCAGTCAGAAGCCTCTCCCTCCCTCCCTCTCTTCCCCAGGATCTCCTTCAGAGCGCAGCAGCTTCTCACCCGCAGCGAGGCCAGGAGAACTGGGTGGGACAGGAGGCCCCTGGAGGGAAAGCCACTGCTCCTGCCAACCTCCTCTGGGAGACCAGCAGTGTCACACCAGGAAGCTGCCAGGTGGAAATGCCGCACATGGTTGCCATTTAGGGACTCAATGAGCTGCATGTCCAGCCTGCCTACGGTGAGTTGTGCAAGCGGAGAAGCGCAGCTGATTAATTCCAAGAAGTGTCCCTTCAAAGGAGCTGTTGGTTGAAACCTTCTCAGCAAGGCTGACTTTGGAATCGCTCAGATCTGAAGAGCCAAAGTCTGTCTAAGACCAACAAAGGCGACACTTTTGAGGAAGAGGTTCCCAGTCCGAAACTCTGAGGAAGGTACACAACTGAGGGTCAAAAGCTGAGATCTTCAACCCAGGTCTGGTTTGCACCCTGCGTGAAGCCATAGGATGGCTTGTTCTGCTTCATTTTGTTTTGGCTTTACTGTACTGTACAGTAGTCTTACCCAGCTGCTGTAGGTTGGTAAAGAATGATTTCTAGCTTAGTGCAATG
This sequence comes from Charina bottae, assembly GCA_023362775.1. Classification (NCBI taxonomy): domain Eukaryota; kingdom Metazoa; phylum Chordata; class Lepidosauria; order Squamata; family Charinaidae; genus Charina; species Charina bottae. The sequence goes on along the minus strand of JALMGJ010000013.1, from coordinate 3,492,225 downwards.
TATGAACCCAACCATGACGTAAGAAAACCTAGGTTTAGTGGAATGTGTGAAACCAACCAATGGCCTCATTCACGCACTGCACAAAATCATCGGGTTGGTTTGACTTAGTGGCTGTGGGCCACAAAACAAGCTTCATTGGATCAAAGACAGGGTGTGTATGCCATACAAACAATAAAACCTGGTTAGTGTAGGGCTGGGGAGAGTTACTCTTAACCCCAACAGGGCCAGGGTTGTTTGGGGTTAAACTGTTCTCTCTGACAAACAATGTTGTGCGAACACCAAAATTCAGTAACTGGTGGGGCAATTTCCTAACTCGGTCCACTCCTTGCTCCAGGAAAACGAAGCAGGGGTCTGAAGATCCCGGCCTCCCTGTGGCTGCTGCCAGGGCAGACCACAGCGCACCTTCCTAATCCTGGTTGACGGCAGCACTTCAGGATTGCCTATTGACGTCAGGAAGCTTTGCCAGCGTGCCCAGGAGCATCCACGGGGGAAAGGGCAGGTGGTGAAATGCAGGTGACGGTGGAGGGCGGGGGATTTTGGATTCCACCAAAATGACAGCTTTGGACTCAGTTACTCTGTCATTTAGTGCTGCCAGACCCACGGCAAGGAGCTTGGGTTAGTGGCTGGGTTAGATATACGGGAAGAACCACGACAGTTCTATTTTTTTTCTATTTTAGAAAATGTAAGAAATAGATGATACAAGTAGAAGACTCAGATACAGGTAGTGAAATGCAGGCGGATAAGCAACAAATCTGAAATACCATAAAACTAGTACATTCTAACGCATCATTAAAATACCTGGAACCACCAAGGGGGAACCCCACAAAGGCCACGGCATGAGGGCGTGGTGTATGAAAATGCTTGCTGTGAGGTATGTGCCATGGGTAGGGATAGGGGGAGATCAGACCCAAGTTAACTGGCAGAAATTGGCAGACGACGGTTCCCACAGGACAGGGACAGACCCTCCAGCCCCTGCAGAGCTGTGGTTCAAGGGCTGCAGAAGAAACAGGGTAACCTTCGTTCTCGGGTATGACTTCGGACCTTCTCTCCTTATTCCAGGCCTGCCTCCACTTTGGCTGGGTGATTCGTTCAGCCATGGTTTGTTGATTAAACCACAGTATCTGTGTTCCCATGACATGCTAAGTCATAAACTGTGCTTTATCTATACTGGCTGGTTTCATATTACCGTGCAGGCTAAACCACAACAAGCAGCCTCCATTTTTAGCTTGGGCGTTGTCTGAACCTGGCAGCTATTTGGTTCTTGTTTTGGTTTTTCTGGCCAGGGGTCCCTGCTTTCTGCCACTTCCTATTTCTGGGCCAGAAGCTGCTCCGAACTTCCCGCTGTCCTCCAGCCCCACTGGGGAGGCTGCCCAGCCCCGCAGGGAGCCGTTTCCCAGGCGCCAGGAGGTGGCTGGGTTTCGAGGGTGAAGAGACGGAGCCTCTGAAGGCTCTCCCAGCAGGACTCGGACTCAGCGACAGCGTCTCCACGGGTGCGTCTGAATTGCCACCGCCACCGTCACACGTTGGACAGTTATTGCGTGCTTAGTTTGGCTTGGGGTTTAGCGTGAATGAATTCATCAGGGTTAGCAAAACATGTTTTGTGATTTAGTGTGTTGTGGAAACCCAGCTAAGCATGGTTCATACAATGAACCATGGTTAAATAAACCATAACTTTGTAAATGGACGAACCTAATTCTACTTTATTACATTTCTCTCTCCGAGCTGATTACCCACAGGGCTGCAGGCGTGCTCGCCATCTTGTAAGACACAACGAGAGAGAGTGACCCCCTGACCCCCAGCTGCCCATTGAATCACTAAGGTGGGATGGCTGGCCTCCCTCCTCGGAGAAAAACCTCTGGCTTTTTCAGCGGGTTTAGGATGTCTTAATGAGCCAGTTGCCGACTAAGGACTCCCATCCTTCCGGTGGGCTCTCCGTCGCAACATGTACTTTGCCACCTGCAAGTTCACCTAACGTTCTGTTGCTCGGACATCGCAAACTGGTTTCTCCCCATACAGATCTGATGTCCTCCCAAAGATTGATGCTGAGAAGGTCGGGTGTGTAGCAAAACAAGCCTGTTCACTGTGGCCCCATTTCTGCAGATAATATTATTTTGGGGTCCCCCTCCTGAAATCCCTTTCCCTGTTGAACTGAGGGTCAGCAACATTTCTGTGCATGGATGAGTTTCAGTGGCTTGGGGGATGTTGGTCAGTTTTGTAAGCTTTATATGAAATGGCAGGTGCTAATGCTTGTGCCCAGCTAGCAAAAAAAAGAAATAAGATGAAGTGGACCATTGAAGTCAACAGACTTGCACTGCCTGTCTGTCCTCAGATTCTGAAGGCTTCCTCTCTCCTCAAGCAGGCCGTGATTCAGCAGGGGGGAGAATGCACTCTGTGCATGGTCTGGGGGAAGCAGGTCAGGCATATCCCAAGTTTCCAAGACATTCCAGAGGCAAAAGCTGCCGCCTCAGCTGGGGCTACTGGGAAGAGGCTCATTTGCAGGCTTGGGGGTGGCCAGCCCTTTTCAAAAGGTGTCAACCAGGTTATTTGATAGAGTGGAGCCAGGTCCATCTCTGCAAATAAGGCGGGGGGTGCCCTTGGAGGGCTGACTCTGGCCAGACCCTCACAGCGGAACACAGAATGAAATCCAAGCCAAATCACCAGTAAAAAACAACTATATGCAGTACATCAGCCCAAACCTGCTGCTGAAGGAACTCTGGTGTGCTCTCTTTCTCTCTGGCTAGGGAGGGTCAGTGTCAAAGGGCCACCCCCCTCCCCAAAGTTGCCAGGAATATTGAACTTTAAAGATGCTACTCAAGGAGACTGTCCGTTAAAAGATAAAACAAGGCTTTTCAGGAAGTCTATTGCAAGGGAAGCCCCTAAATCGTAGTTCAAGAGGGAGATGGTGGCCTGCAGCCCCCTCTCTCTCAAACTTAATCATAGTCAACGTCACTTTAGAACTATCTGCCTCTTGGATTTTATTGTATTTTTATTGTAATTTATTGTATTTCTATTTTTATCATAGTTTTTATTGTATTTTGTTGATATTGTGTTGTGAACCGCCCAGAGTCCCTCCTTGAGGGGGAGATGGGCGGTTATAGAAATTCAACAAACAAACAAATAAATAAATAAACAAACTGGCCCTGATGTCCCCCTGGAGCCCAAAAGTAGCGGCAGAGCGGACCAGGCCCTGAGCAAAAGCAGAGATCCAAGGAAGGCGCCGACCCTCCGCCTCATCTTGGATCCCTGGAGGGCCTAATCTCACCAGCAAGAGCAGCGCTCTCCTGGGGAAAAGTGGTTTCTGAGCTACGCCGATTCTGCAGACCAGACCGGTGCCGCCTCTTCAGAAAGTACCTCTGAGCCTAAAACCAGGCAGGTCTCTAGTCCACAAGAGCCCCAACCAATCGCCCCCTTTAGAGCCGGAGCTCACCTCCCTGAGGGTGACGGCAGGTGAGGATCCATCTTCCTCCCAGCAACAGCTAAGCTGGCGAGATTCAACAGGTTCTTTCGCTTGAGGTGTCTGTCGTTCCTGCCTGCGACATTTTCCATCCTGCCTCTCGCCAGGCGAGCATCACAAGTCCACTGGCAGGCAAACAAGTAAGCGTCCCCCATCCCATCCCCCCCCCCCCGCAAGAAGAAGAAAAAGATCTCTCTTACCGATTTGGGCTTCTTTTTGGGGGAGAGGTTTTCATAAAAGGCCTTGGCATCCTCCCAACCCGCTTGCTTTGGCTGCCCTCCGCCGTTGGGGAGCTGGCTGCTGCCGGGCTGCCCTCTGCTTCCCGGGCATCCAGGTCCAGTGGGCTCCATGGCGCCTTCCCTCTGCCCGTCCAGGAAGCAGGAGGAGATGAAACCGGCTGGCAGGCGGCTTTCCTTCTACCCAGGACCCAGTTCACGGGGGGGGGGGGGGGGGCTGCGACGAAAAGCCGGCAGCCTGCTCTGCGGGCGGTGAAGGGGGGGCGAATCGGGCGCAGCTGCAGCAGTCTGCTGCCGTGCCGGAGAGGAGGCAGGCGGGCATCTGCGTGCAAGAGCGCGTGTGTCGGTGTCGCTCAGAGCTCGCTCTTTATAAGGGGTCCCATGAAGCTCCTGGGCGCCCCGTGCTCCCGAAGCGACCGTCCGGGCAGCTGCCCAAGTCCTCCTGCTTCCCCGCCTCCCTCCGCACAGGCCCACTCAATCCGTGGGCAGCCCCACTGGGGCGGGGCAGAGGGGCAGTGGGCCCACAGGGGGTGCTGCCCGAGAAAGAGCGCTCCTCTCTCGGCCAGAGAGAGCCTGGACTTCAACAGCCGGGGCGGTAGGGCTTATTTGGGCAGCACCCCCCCCCCCCCATGCGCGGCAGAGACCCAGGGGCGCCGCTCTCGGGACTCAGCGAGGGCTCCCAGGGGAGACGAGTGCCCGGCAGCCCGGGACTACCAACACGGGCCACCATTGGACCGATTCCTGGAAGAGAAGACTGTGTCGCATCACCTCCCGATTCTAGGCTCTTTTGTGGTTGCTGTGCTTTGCTGCCAGAAGCAAGCCCCTTTTCTGGGTGGCAGGGGGGGCAGAGATCTCGGTCAACACAGAAACAAGGGAACAAATGGACTTTTATTGAGTAACTAAAAAGGGGTTTTAAACAGGTTCACTTACTTTTACAAATGGTCTACATCCCCTCAGTACTAGACTCCCCTGCCACCCCCCCCCCGGTTTTCCCGATGGGAGAGGCGATCCCAGGCTTGCACCCGCTCCCGCTCCCGCTCCCGCTCCCCCTCCTCCTGCTGGAACCTCCCCGGGAGGAGGCGCCCTGCGTTGCCATCCTCGACTGCGGATCCCCCAGCCACCACAGGCCAGCCAGGGCTTGTGGCCTCAGTGGCATTCAGGAAAAGCTGCTGGGCTCCATGCACGGGGACACGGGGGGGGGGGGGGATTGCGGATGAACTACTACATGGTCTTGACATAGCACGACAAAAGAAGTGGATAGAGACGGTCAAGGCGCTCGATTTTAAAAAATCCAGCAGAAAAGCCTGGTCGCTCCTACGGTAACTGGGTGAAGGCCACAGAATGGCACAAAATAGTACATCTATATCCTTAAATAAGATTGCCAGCTCATACAATGTGTACTAAACGTAAGCTTACAGCTCTGTCATTCATCATTGGCGATCACTCGTAGCCGAGTAAGATTGTCTTCCAAGGGTAAAATTTTAACAGTGGATCCGTAAGTGGCTGTAAAGGCCAATTCTGGATCCGCACAACCTCCCACAATGAGGGCATAGGTTTCCGGGTGGGAGCCGGTCATGATGAGGGTTTGCCTGACGTGCCTTCCTTTTAGCTCTTTTCTCCCTTTCGCCCTGTACTCGTGCTTCTTCAAAGTCCATAGCGCCATTAATAAAGGCTGACCTCCAATTGAAACGCTCATGAGTTAGGGCTTCCCAGTTCTCAATGCTGATACTACATTTTTTTAAATTAGCTTTGAGAGTGTCTTTGAATCTCTTTTGCTGTCCACCAATATTCCGTTTTCCATTCTTAAGTTGGGAGTAAAGTTGGAAGACGGTGGTCAGGCATTCGAACAACATGACCGGTCCAGCGAAGTTGATGTTGGATGATCATTGTTTCAATGCTGGTGGTTTTCGCTTCTTCTAATACGCTAACATTAGTCCGCCTATCTTCCCAAGTAATTTGCAGAATTTTTCGGAGGCAGCGTTGATGGAATCTTTCAAGACGTTGGAGGTGGCGTTTGTAGAGGGTCCATGTTTCACAGGCGTACAGAAGGGTTGGTAGTACAATGGCTTTGTAAACAAGCATTTTGGTCTCCCTGCGAATGTCCCGATCCTCAAACACTCTACGCTTCATTCGGGAGAAAGCTACACTCGCAGAGCTCAGGCGATGCTGAATTTCAGCGTCGATGTCGGCTTTTGTAGATAGATGGCTGCCAAGATAAGAAAAGTGGTCGACATTTTCTAGTGACACACCTTTAAGCTGGATTGATGGCGCTGCGGAGGGATTGGTTCGAACTTGCTGGTAAAGCACTTTGGTTTTTTTAATGTTTACCAGCGAAGAACAAACTGAATACCCCCGCCCATTCTCGACCAGCAAAATAACAACTGCACTGAAGGACGTGAAGGCGAACAAGGCACCAGGGCCTGATGGAATTCATCCAGAATTCCTTCTTCATTGTGGCAAGTACACCAAGAAGTGGCTGGCAGATTTCTTCATGAAAAGAAATGACAGGTTAGATTCCACATAAGATGAAGCATTCTAAAATTATTGCCATTCTCAAGCTGGGAAAACCGAGTAACCAACCAAAAAGTTACCAGCCAATTGCACTTTTGAGCACAATTTACAAGCTCCTAGAAAGGCTTCTCTATAATAGAATCAGCACCAAGATACTCGAGAGGGTTCCCATGGAGCAAGCTGGTTTTCGCCCTAAGCGAAGTTGCACAGACCAGGTCTTATCATTAACTACTTATATAGAAGCAGGATTCCAGAAAAAACTTAAGACATCAGTTGCTTTTATAGACCTGTCTGCAGCATATGACACGGCTTGGAGACATGGACTACTCTATAAACTTGTACAAGTTACAATGTGTAAGAAAACTACCTGACTTATTAATAATATGATTGCAAACAGGACTTTCCAGGTGATGGGTGGACACAGCATGAGCACCCAAAAAGTCCTTAATGATGGCTTACCACAAGGTTCTGTTCTAGCCCCGCTTTTATTCAATCTGTATACCATCTCCAGAAAGTTTGGATATGCGGATGACTGGGCCATAGGTGGTGGTTGTTTATTTGTTCAGTCATTTCCGACTCTTCGTGACTTCATGGACCAGCCCACGCCAGAGCTTCCTGTCGGCCGTCGCCATCCCCAGCTCCCCCATGGTTAAGTCTGTCACCTCCAGAATATCCATCCATCTTGCCCTTGGTCGGCCCCTCTTCCTTTTGCCTTCCACTTTCCCTAGCATCAGCTTCTTCTCCAGGGTATCCTGTCTTCTCATTATGTGGCCAAAGTACTTCAGTTTTGCCTGTAATATCATTCCCTCAAGTGAGAACTCTGGCTTGATTTCCTGGAGTATGGACTGGTTTGAACTTCTTGCAGTCCAAGGCACTCTCAGAATTTTCCTCCAACACCACAGTTCAAAAGCATCTATCTTCCTTCGCTCAGCCTTCCTTATGGTCCAGCTCTCACAGCCATAGGTTAATACAGGGAATACCATTGCTTTAACTATGCGGACCTTTGTTGTCAGTGTGATGTCTCTGCTCTTAACTATTTTATCAAGATTTGCCATTGCTCTCCCAAGAAGTAGACGTCTTCTTTTCCCCCCCCCCAAATTTTATTAAAGTTTTGATATACATAGTTAAAAGGTAGAAATGAAAAAGAAATAGAAATACAAATCAAAGGAAGAAGAAAAAGTGTGTAGAAAAGAAAAGAAAAAAAGATAAAGATAAAGCATAGAAATTGGTCAACTTCCGATTTATCTCTGGTCTTAGTAATTTAAAGAAGTTTTATCTTACATGCTAGCTCTATATATAACATTCAAAAACATTTCCTGCCTAATATATCAATTTATATATATTTTAGTCTTCAAAACCCCAGATAAGCTTCGCCCCTCCTGCATGTTGCAAATAGTCCATTAATGGTTTCCATTCTTTAAAAAAGTAACAGTTTGAGTTTTCTTTTAATAAGCATGTCAATTTGTCATTTTCTGCCATATCCATCCGTTTTAACATCCAATCTTGTATCGTAGGTAAAATCTGGTTTTTCCAGTTTTGTGCATATACAAGTCATGCTGCTGTAATCATATATTGCATAATTCTTATAAATTGTTTTCCTATTTGTTCTTCCCATATTCCCAATAAAAATAATTCCGGTTTAAATGGGACTCGAATTTGTAAAATATTTTGCATCAATGAATGTATCTGAGTCCAAAATTTCTTTGCAATTTCACATGTCCACCACATATGGTAAAAAGACCCCTCTTTTTTTTTTACATTTCCAGCGCAAGTTGGAAACATTCCCATACATTTTAGCAAGTTTTTGTGGGGTCATGTGCCATCTGTACATCATCTTATAAAAATTTTCCTTCAAATTATAGCACAAAGTAAATTTTAACCCTTGTTTCCACATCTTCCCATTGCTGCATTTGTATATTATGTCCAATGTTTTTTGCCCATTTTATCACACAATCTTTAACTTGTTCCTCTGCCATTTCTCCTTTTAACAATAATTTATACATTTTAGCAATTAAATGATCATCTGTCTCACATAATTGTATCTCAAATTCCGATTTAATTTGTTCAAATTCAATTTTTTTTTATCTAATTTAAATTTTTCTACAAGTTGCATATATGAAAGCCATTGGAATGTATATGCTTCTAGAGCAAGTTCTTCTTTTGTTTTAGTTATATATTGTCCTTTCTTTAAAAAGTCTTTATAAGTCAGCCACTTGTCTTTATTTCTTACTTCTGTTCTATGAAATGCTTCTTGCGTGGAAATCCATAAAGGTCTTTTATAACATAATGTTTGTTTATACAATATTTATTCCAAATTCTTAACAATGATCTTCTAATATAATGATTTTTAAAATCCACATTAACTTTAACTTTGTCATACCACAAATATCCATGCCATCCATATCTTAATTCATGACCCTCCAAATTCAATAATTTTTCATTTTTCAAAACTATCCATTCTTTAATCCATACCAAGCAGCAAGCAGCATAATATAATTTCAAATCCGGTAGACCTAGTCCGCCTCTTTCTTTTGAATCTTGCAAAACTTTATATTTTATTCTTGGTTTTTTTCCTTGCCAAATAAATTTAGAAATATCCTGTTGCCATTGTTTAAAAGGTTCTTCTGATGCTAATTTATTTATTTATTTATTTATCAATCATACTTATATCACCGCCCATATCCCCCCACAGAGGGGACTCTGGGCCCCTTTATAGGTAATGTTTGAAAAAGATATAAAATTTTTAATTTAAGATATAAAATGTTTGAAAAAGATATAAAATTCATGGCAAAATGTTCATTTTAATTACTGAAATTCTACCTAACAACGATAATTGTAATTTTTTCCATTGATCCAAGTCTTTTTTAATATCTATCCAAAGTGGAATATAATTATTCTTAAACAACTTAACATTTTTAGATGTTAAATATACTCCCAAATATTTTACTTTTTCTTCCATTGAATATCCCGTTATTTCTTTCAATTTCTCTTGTTGATGGTGATCCATATTTTTAGTCAAAACTTTCGTTTTCTGTAAATTCACTTTGAACCCTGCTAACGACCCAAAGTCTTTTAATTTCTGTATCAGTAATTCAATTCCATCTAATGGATTCTCCAAAGTAATGACTAAGTCATCAGCAAAGGCTCTTAATTTATAAACTTTTTTAACTCTAATACCATGAATACCATCGTCTTGTCTAATGTCTCTAAGTAGAACCTCTAATACCAATATAAACAGAAGTGGAGATAATGGACAACCTTGTCTTGTGCCTTTTTGAATTTCACATGGTTTACTAAATTCTCCATTAACAATTATTTTTGAAAATTGGGGAGTATATATTGATTTAATCCATTTAATAAAATTTCCTCCAAAGTTCATATTTTCCAATACTTTAAACATAAAAGGCCAATTTAAATTGTCAAAGGCTTTTTCAGCATCTATAAATATCAAGGCAGCTTGTTTTTCATAATGTTGTTCCAAATATTCCAGCACATCTAATATATTTCAGACATTGTCTCGGATTTGTCTCTTAGGTAAAAATCCAGCTTGATCTTGATGAATAAAGTTCTTAAGGATATTTTTCATTCTTTCTGCCAATATAGTTGTAAATATCTTATAGTCATTGTTCAATAAAGATATTGGTCTATAATTCTTAGTTAAAGTCAAGTCTTGTTGTTCTTTTTGGGATCAATGTTATATGCGCTTCTTTCCAAGTCTCTGGCATGTTTCCTGTTTCCAAAATCAAATTCATAGTCTTCTGCAAAGGTAAACATAATTCATCCTCAAAACATTTGTAATAGGTTGCTGACAGGCCATCAGGTCCAGGTGCTTTTCCACTACTAATTTTCTTAAAGGCCTTTACCATTTCCTCTGTTGTTATTGGGTTGTTTAGTATTACAGTTTGTTGATCATTAAGAACAGTTAGCTTTTGCTTACTCAAATATTCATCAATATCGACTAGATTAACATCTTGTTTTTTGTATAATTTTGAGTAATACTCATGAAAAGCTTCTTGTATATCTATATTCTCCAGCAAAGGAGATTGTTACCTTGTTGTGGTGCTGGAGCTTGAGCACCTCAATGAAACCATGAGCTAAACCGTGAAGGGACACCCAAGACGGGAAGGTCGTGGCAGAGAGGTCAGACTAAATACGATCCCTGGGGAAGGTAATGGCAACCCACCCCAGTATTCTTGCCGTGAAAACTAAATGGATCAGTACAACCAGGGATATGTTGGTATATCATCGGAAGATGGGACTCCCAGGTCGGAAGATGGTCAAAATGCTACTGGGGAGGAACAGAGGATACGTTCAACTAGCCCCAGATGTGATGACGCAGCTAGCTCAAAGCCGAAAGGACAGCTAGCGGGCGACGGTGCTGGTGGTGAACGACGAATCCGATGTTCTAAAGATCAACACACCATAGGAACCTGGAATGTAAGATCTATGAGCCAGGGCAAATTGGATGTGGTTATTGGTGAGATGTCAAGATTAAATATAGACATTTTAGGTGTCAGTGAACTGAAATGGACTGGAATGGGCCACTTCACATCAGATGACAACCAGATCTACTACTGTGGACAAGAGGACCACAGAAGAAATGGAGTAGCCTTCATAATTAATAATAAAGTGGCTAAAGCAGTGCTTGGATACAATCCAAAAAATGATAGAATGATCTCAATTCGAATTCAGGGTAAGCCATTTAACATCACAGTGATCCAAATATACGCCCCAACCACAGATGCTGAAGAAGCAGAAGTAGATCAGTTCTATGAGGATCTGCAGCACCTACTGGATAATACACCAAAAAGAGATGTTATTTTCATTACAGGAGACTGGAATGCTAAGGTGGGTAGTCAAACGACACCTGGAATTACAGGCAAACATGGTCTGGGAGAACAAAATGAAGCAGGACATAGGCTGATAGAATTTTGCCAAGACAACTCACTGTGCATAACAAACACTCTCTTCCAACAACCTAAAAGACGACTTTATACATGGACTTCACCAGATGGTCGACACCGAAATCAGATTGACTACATCCTTTGCAGCCAAAGGTGGCGGACATCTATACAGTCGGTAAAAACAAGACCTGGAGCTGACTGTAGTTCAGATCACGAACTTCTTATTGCAAAATTTAGAATCAGACTAAAGAGAATAGGGAAGACCCACAGACCAGTTAGATATGAGCTCACTAATATTCCTAAGGAATATGCAGTGGAGGTGAAGAATAGATTTAAGGGACTAGATTTAGTAGATAGGGTCCCGGAAGAACTATGGACAGAAGTTCGCAACATTGTTCAGGAGGCGGCAACAAAAAAGTCCCAAAGAAAAAGAAAACCAAGAAGGCAAGATGGCTGTCTGCTGAGACACTGGAAGTAGCCCAAGAAAGAAGGAAAGCAAAAGGCAACAGTGATAGGGGGAGATATGCCCAATTAAATGCAAAATTCCAGAGGTTAGCCAGAAGAGATAAGGAATTATTTTTAAACAAGCAATGTGCAGAAGTGGAAGAAGACAATAGAATAGGAAGGACAAGAGACCTCTTCCAGAAAATTAGAAACATAGGAGGTAAATTCCAGGCAAAAATGGGTATGATCAAAAACAAAGATGGTAAAGACCTAACAGAAGCAGAAGAGATCAAGAAAAGGTGGCAAGAATATCATTGGCGATCACTCGTAGCCAAGTAAGATTGTCTTCCAAAGATAAAATTTTAACGGTGGATCCGTAAGTGGCTATAAAGGCCAATTCTTTAATATATTATATTTTATTGAATTTTAAATATACATAGATAAAAGGTTGAAAAGGAAAAAGAAATAGAAATACAAATCAAAGAAAGAAAAAAAAGTGTAGTAAAGTAACTAGAAAAAGAGAAAGATGAAACATAGAAATTAGAACTTCCGATTTATCTCTGGTCTTAGTGATTTAAAAAATGATCTCTTACATGCTAGGTCTATATACTGTATAACATTGTAAAACATTTCCTGTCTAATATATCAATTTATATATATTTTAATCTTCAAAACCCCATATGAGCTTTACCCCTCCTGCATTTTGTAAATGGTCCATTAATGGTTTCCACTCTTTAAGAAAATAATAATTTGTATTTTCTTTTAATAAACATGTCAGTTTATCATTTTCTGCCATTTCCATTACTTTTAACATCCAGTCCTATATTGTAGGTATAGTCTGATTTTTCCAATTTTGTGCATATATAAGTCTTGCTGCTGTAACCATATATTGCAAAATTCTTGTAAATTTCTTTCCTATTTGTTCTTCTGTTATTCCCAATAAAAATAATTCTGGTTTATATGGAACTTGAATTTGTAAAATATTTTGCATCAATGAATGTATCTGAGTCCAAAATTTCTTAGCAATCTCACAAGTCCACCACATATGATAAAATGACCCCTCTTTTTTTTTACATTTCCAACATAAGTTGGAAACATTCCCGTACATTTTAGCTAGCTTTTGTGGGGTCATATACCATCTGTACATCATTTTATAGAAATTTTCCTTCAAATTATAACACAAAGTAAATTTTAGTCCTTTAGTCCACATATCTTCCCATTGTTGCATTTGAATATTATGACCAATATTTTTTGCCCATTTAATCATACAATCTTTAACTTGTTCCTCTACCATTTCACCTTTTAACAATAATTTATACATTTTGGCAATTAAATTGTCATCTGTCTCACATAGTTGTATCTCAAATTCCAATTTATTTTGTTCAAATTCAAGGTCTTTTTTGTCTGATTTAAATTTTTCTACAAGTTGCATATATGAAAGCCATTGGAAAGTATATCCTTCAGAAGCCAGTTCTTCTTTTGATTTAGTTTTATATTGTCCTTGTTATTTTTTTAAAAGATCTTTATAAGCCAACCATTTATCTTTAACTCTTACTTCTGTTCTATAAAATGCTTCTTGTGTAGAAATCCATAAAGGTCTTTTATAACATAAAATTAATTTATATTTATTCCAAATTCTTAATAAAGATCTTCTAATATAATGATTTTTAAAATCCACATTAACTTTCACTTTGTCGTACCACAAATATCCATGCCATCCAGTCCCTCCAAATTCAATAATTTTTCATTTTTCAAAACTATCCATTCTTTTATCCATACCAAACAGCAAGCAGCATAATATAATTTCAGATCCGGTAGACCCAGTCCACCTCTTTCCTTTGAATCTTGCAAGACTTTATATTTTATTCTTGGTTTTTTCCCTTGCCAAATAAACTTAGAAATATCTCGCTGCCATTGTTTGAAAGGTTCTTCTGATGCCAATATAGGTAGTGTTTGAAAAAGATATAAAATTCTTGGCAAAACATTCATTTTGATTGCTGAAATTCTACCTAATAATGATAATTGCAGTTTTTCCCAATGTTCCAAATCTTTCTTAATATCCATCCAAAGTGGAATATAGTTATTCTTGAACAACTTAACATTTTTGGTTGTTAAGCATACTCCCAAATATTTTACTTTTTCTTCCATTGAATATCCTGTTATTTCTTTCAATTTCTCTTGTTGGTGGTAATCCATATTTTTAGTCAGAACTTTTGTCTTCTGTAAATTCACTTTAAACCCTGCTAGCGACCCAAAGTCTTTTAATTTCTGTATTAATATTTCAATTCCTTCTAGTGGATTCTCCAAGGTAATGACTAGGTCGTCAGCAAAGGCTCTTAGTTTATAAACTTCTTTTTTGACTTTGATACCATGGATACCATCATCCTGTCTAATATCTCTAAGTAAAACCTCTAATACCAGTATAAACAAAAGTGGAGATAATGGGCAACCTTGTCTAGTACCTTTTTGAATTTCACATGGTTTACTAAATTCTTCATTAACAATTATTTTGGCAAATTGTGGAGTATATATTGATTTAATCCATTTTATAAAATTTCCTCCAAAATTCATATTTTCCAGTACTTTAAACATAAAAAGCCAATTTAAGTTGTCAAAAGCTTTTTCCGCATCAATAAATATCAAGGCAGCTTGTTTATCATAGTGTTGTTCCAAATATTCAATTACATCTAATATATTTCGAACATTGTCTCGAATTTGCCTCTTAGGTAGAAAACCAGCTTGGTCTTGATGAATAAAATCCTTAAGTATATTCTTCATTCTTTCTGCTAATATCATTGTGAATATCTTATAATCATTATTCAATAGAGATATTGGTCTGTAATTTTTAGTTAATGTTAAATCCTGTTGTTCTTTGGGAATCAATGTTATATATGCTTCTTTCCAAGTTTCAGGCATAGTTCCTGTTTCCAAAATAGAATTCATAGTCTTCTGCAAAGGTAGACATAAATCCTCTTCAAAACATTTATAATAGGCTGCTGACAATCCATCTGGTCCAGGAGCTTTTCCACTACTAATTTTCTTAAAAGCTTTTGTCAATTCTTCTTTTGTTATAACATTATTTAATGTCAATCTTTGTTGGTCATTAAGAACAGTTAGTTTTTGTTTGTTCAAATATTCTTCAATCTCATCCAAGTTGACATCTTGTTTTTTATATAATTTAGAATAATAGTCATGAAAGGCTTTTTGAATATCCGTGTTATTCACCAGAATTTTTCCTTCATGTTGAATATTAGTAATCAAATTCTTTTGTCTTTGTTTCCTCAATTTATAAGCCAGCCATCTACCTGGTTTATTTGCATGTTCAAAATATTTTTGTTTTGTAAATTTCATTTGAGTCTCTATCTCTTGAGTTAATATCATCGATATTTGCTTTTGTAAAAATTTAATTTGAGTGAGCAAAGTGTCATCCATTGGTTTGTCTCTCAAATCTAACTCTTTAGTTTTAATTTCATCTAAAATCAATTGAATTCTTTTTTGTTTTTTCTTCCTCATTTGAGCATTGTATTGAATAAAGTAACCCCTCATATATGCTTTACTGGCTTCCCATACAATTTGAATATTAGTGCCTTTGTTCAAATTAAATTGAAAATATTCTCTTAATTTTTTTTACATGCATCAACTACATCATTATTCCGTAGTAGCGACTCATTCA
Source organism: Charina bottae (assembly GCA_023362775.1). NCBI lineage: Eukaryota > Metazoa > Chordata > Lepidosauria > Squamata > Charinaidae > Charina > Charina bottae. The sequence continues at coordinate 3,477,003 of JALMGJ010000013.1, read as the reverse complement.
ATCTCCATCTAAATACACTCCATTTCCCTTTAAGAGTCAACATTACTGGATTATGATCTGATAAGGTCTTAGGTAATATATCAACTTTGCTAATATCCATCATCAAATTTTTAGATACCAAAATCATATCTATTCTAGAATGTGATTTAAATCTCTCTGAATAATATGTAAATTCTCTGGAAGTCCCGTTCATACATCTCCAAATGTCTTGTAAATCCAACATCTCTTTCAAGTCAAAAAATGCTTGTGGCAGTTTTCCCTGTGTTTGCTTCACTTCTTTTTGTGACTGTCTGTCCAGCCTAGGGTAAATTACCCCATTCCAATCCCCCATCAAACACCAATTGTCATAAGTTAAGTCCAAAAGTTTATCCATCAGTTTTTTATAAAATACTCCTTTATCCATATTTGGTGCATAAAGTCCAACTATCAGTGTTTTAGTTCCTTGTATGTTGATTTCTACTGCAATATATCGACCCTCTTCATCAGCTACTATCAGTTTTGGGTTTAACTTTGGTTGTACATATAAGACTACCCCTTTAGTTTTTTTATATCCAGCCGAAATAAATTCTTCTCCAAGCTGTTTTTGAATCAAATATTTAGTGTCTTTTTTACAAATATGAGTCTCTTGTAAACAACTTATGTCTAATTTCTGTTTTTTCAAAAAGTGAAATATCTTTCTTCTTTTCTGTGGAGAATTAGCTCCATTAATGTTCCATGTCAGATATTTAAATTCCATTGGCATTTTATTCTTTAAAATCCCTTTGTTAAGTCCACACCTATAGCTCCTTTCTCAGATAGATCTTCAGTCTTCTCTTTGTCTTTCAATGTTTCTCCTCCTTTTGTCAATTCTCCTTCTGGTAAACCCATTTCTTTCTTATATTTCTCTAAAAAATCTTTTGCTTTTAAAATGGAAGTTATTTTGAATCTCTGTCCTTTGAACTCAAACGATACGCCTTCCAATTTTTCCCATCTAAATGAAATACTATGTTGCCTTAATTTGTCTGTAAGGAAAGAATAGTCTTTTCTTTTCCTTAATATTCTCAAGGGAATTTCTTTTAATACAATTATTTCCTTCCCTTCTATGTTTAATCTGATATTATAATGTTTCCTTAAGATTTGCTCTTTTGTCACTTTTCTTACAAAATATATCAATATGTCTCTAGGGACTTTTCTTTCCTTAGCGTAACGTGAGTTTACTCTGAATATCTTGTCTATCTCCAAATCTAAATCTTGTTCTCTTATCTCCAAAAATTTAGCCAATTCTAAAATCATCCTTTCTCTCACATTTTCATCTACTTGTTCTGGAACTGCTCTAAATCTCAAGATCTACTCTTTCTCTCTCATTTCTGCTAAAGCTGTGATATCTAGATTATGTTCAATCTCTTTAATAGCATATTCTGATTTATCTTCTAATTTTTGCATCTGGTTTTGCGTATCTTTAAGTTCTCCTGACAGAGAATTGACCACTTCCTTGACTGTTTGAATTTCTTTTTTTAAGTCTTCCTTAATCTCTCGGGTTATTTCTTTCTTCATATCGTCCATTTTTTTTGTCTAATGCTGTAATCTGATCTTCCATCTGCTTCGTGGAGTCATCCATTTTCTTATTTAATGCTGTATTCTGATCTTCCATCTGCTTCGTGGAGTCATCCATTTTCTTATTTAATGCTGTATTCTGATCTTCCATCTGCTTCGTAGAGTCATCCATTTTCTTATTTAGTACTGCAACAGCTTCTAATATCTTTTTCATTTCTGGTAATAAAGTTTCTGAGGCAGATGTAGCAGGTTTAGCAGAATCAATAGGTAATCCTCCAGTCTCCTTCTTCTTCTCCTTCTCCGCCCGTCTCGTTCCCAAAGACGCCATAGCCCTGCAAAAAAGAAGAAAAAAGGGAGAAAAGGGGAAGAAAGCACCATATAACAATATAACAAAAGAAAAAGGGAAAAAAGCAAATATCCAAAAAGGTTTAAAAAAAAGAAAGAACTTGAAATTTTTTTTAAAAAAAGGCTCCTTTAAAATTTTTCCTCTTAGTTCATTTATAATCCCTTATATATAAAAGTCCACAGTGTTTCAAACACCCAAGATAAAAGCCTAGGACTTTTTGTTCTCCTGTAGTCAAAATCAAAGATAAGAATAGTAAATATTCCCAGGGTTTCTCCTTCCCACTTGTAGTTCTTCAATCCAACCACAAGTCAAAAAGGAAAAATATTACTAGAAACATGTAAAAGAGCCTCTACTTTCCATATAATAATCCAATAATCCAAATTAAACGTTAAATAACTTGACTTTTTCCAAAAAAAAATAAATCCAAACAGAGTTCAAAGTTCAGAAAGAAAAATAGGAGCTTGTATATATAAAAGAATATTTAATAGGGTTCTTTTTTTTCCTTTTCAAGCAGCAATCTCAACATCAAAGTCTTAAAAAATAAAATATTATTCACTCCATTTAAATCCAGGCTTTAATACAATATTCCAAAGAACAAAAAAGAGAAATACCAATAATTGTCCATAAGTAAGAAACTCAAGCCAAACTGAAATAGTAGTAAAAGTCACTTTCACTTCTCTTTCCCAACAATCTTCACCAAGAAAAATAGAAGGCAGAGTATTGATTATTCCATGTAGAAACAAAATTAAAATAGAATATTCCCAGAGTAAAAAATATATATAGTAGTCAATAAGTAGAAACTTTAAATCCAAGTAAAAGTGAGAATAATAGGCAGATCACCTTCCTTCTTGGTAAAGTCAATTAACTTTCCTTCCCACCTTTTAATAGTCTTTGACAGGAAAGAAAAAACCACTTCTAGCAATTATTTAACAAGTCCAGAGATAAACCTTAGCGCTTAATTAGGCAATTAACATTTAAAAGAAACCTAAATAGTGCAACTAAAAGGTCGAGTAGAGACCTACTTAACTTATCCAGCTTCGCGGCTTTCAGAGAGCTTGTTGACAATCCCAGCCACCCTTCGCCGCTACAATCTGCATTTTCCCGCAGTGGAAACGGGAATCTGCAGAGAGCAGCAAATCCGGCAGCCCTTGTGGTAAATCTCCTGCTCCCCCTTTCTCCAAGGGTGATTTTTCGGCGATTCTCTTCCTTGTTAATCGCCGCTATTTGGAAGCCGTGGAAACGAAGCTCGGAGCCTCATTTCAGCGCTCTGCTCAGCTCGACACCCGGAAGCGAAAGCCTATAAAGGCCAATTCTGGATCCGCACAACATATTGGCAAGAATATACGGAAGATCTGTATAGGAAGGATAATAATATTGGAGATAGCTTTGACGGTGTGGTCAGTGAGTTAGAGCCAGACATCCTGAAGAGTGAGGTTGAATGGGCCTTAAGAAGCATTGCTAATAACAAGGCAGCAGGAGACGACGGTATCCCAGCTGAACTGTTTAAAATCTTGCAAGATGATGCTGTCAAGGTGATGCATGCCATATGCCAGCAAATTTGGAAAACACGAGAATAGCCATCAGATTGGAAAATATCAACTTATATCCCCATACTAAAAAAGGGAAGCACTAAAGAATGTTCAAACTATCGAACAGTGGCACTTATTTCACATGCCAGTAAGGTAATGCTCAAGATCTTGCAAGGTAGACTCCAGCAATTCATGGAGTGAGAATTGCCAGATGTACAAGCTGGGTTTAGAAAAGGCAGAGGAACTAGAGACCAAATTGCCAATATCTGCTGGATAATGGAGAAAGCCAGGGAGTTTCAGAAAAACATCTATTTCTGTTTTATTGACTATTCTAAAGCCTTTGACTGTGTGGATCATAACAAATTATGGCAAGTTTTTGGTGGTATGGGGATACCAAGTCATCTTGTCTGCCTCCTGAGGAATCTGTATAACGACCAAGTAGCAACGGTAAGAACAGAGCACGGAACAACGGACTGGTTTAAGATTGGGAAAGGAGTACGGCAGGGTTGTATACTCTCACCCTACTGCCTCCACTTTTTCTCCCTCTATTTGCCAGAAAAAGTGGAGGCAGTGACAGACTTTGTATTTCTAGGCGCAAAGATTACTGCAGATGCTGACTGCAGCCAGGAAATCAGAAGACGTCTACTTCTTGGGAGGAGAGCAATGGCAAATCTTGATAAAATAGTTAAGAGCAGAGACCTCACACTGACAACAAAGGTCCGCATAGTTAAAGCAATGGTATTCCCTGTAGTAACCTATGGCTGTGAGAGCTGGACCATAAGGAAGGCTGAGCAAAGGAAGATAGATGTTTTTGAACTGTGGCGTTGGAGGAAAATTCTGAGAGTGCCTTGGACTGCAAGAAGATCAAACCAGTCCATACTCCAGGAAATAAAGCCAGACTGCTCACTTGAGGGAATGATATTAAAGGCAAAACTGAAGTACTTTGGCCACATAATGAGAAGACAGGATACCCTGGAGAAGATGCTGATGCTAGGGAAAGTGGAAGGCAAAAGGAAGAGGGGCCGACCAAGGGCAAGATGGATGGATGGTATTCTGGAGGTGACGGACTCAACCATTGGGGAGCTGGGGATGGTGACGGCCAACAGAAAACTCTGGCGTGGGCTGGTCCATGAGGTCACGAAGAGTCGGAAACGACTGAACGAATAAACAACAACAAGACTAGAGCCTACGATGGGAACTTTGCTGATTTCCTGATGGCAACTGATGCTGCAAAAGGCTATATTTGTAATCTTAATGTTCGTTTTTAGTTATAATTGCTCTAAGACCAATGCATATATTCATATGTAGAATCTAAATAATCATATAAAATAATCATATAAAAAATAAATAACTAAATCATATGTAGAATATAAAAAGGTAAAGGTTCCCCCCGCACTTTTTATATTTCCAATTTTTAATGTAATATATTTGTAATATGTATGATGTGCTGCCATACGATAAATAAATAAACGGGGGGGGGGGGTCTGGCACACCAGCCCTGCTTGTTAGTGTCCCAAAAGCATCTGGTCAGTCATGGACTAAAAAGTGGACCCGATGGGGTTTTGGTCTAATCCAGTTTAAAGACTCGAGCCTGAATGTGACCAGAAAGATTATAATGTGCTTAATTAGCCATGAAGAGAAATTACGTTGCACATGCTGAAAAGGCACCCCAGACCCTTCCTGTTTGGCTGGGGAAGAGCAGAGCCCCAAATGCTGCTTCTCAGAAAGAGGCACCCCGCAAGTGATCCCGCTTCCTTTTAGCCAGAGAGAGGATCCCCCCCCAACTCTAGCTCTGTTTACTCTCTTGCTGGGTGGCTCCTGCACCGCTTCTCTTCTCCCTCTCTTCTCCTCTTTCCCATGCCGCCTGTATGGTGTCGTGGCTGGTGCTTTTATTTTACTTTTTGTGCATTTATAACCCACTCTAGTTAGGGTGACTCTAAATGGTGTCCACCAGCAACAGCTGCAGCTAGTGCTGTCCTGCCACCGCGCTGGAATGGAGAGACCCATCGCAGGCCCCCCTCTCTGGAGCTCTGCGCCCAGCCTCCTCACAAGGGGGCTGCGCCGAAAACAAAGGGAATCAACAGGAGGCAATAAATCTTGAAAGGAAGCTGGTGTTTTTGATAAAGATGCCGGATGCTTGAGTCTCTGCAAGGCTGTTTGTACCATCCTAGAGACAACAGGCAAAGGCAGAAACTGTCCCTCCAAGAAGACCAAGAAAAATACCGCCCCCCAGTCTAGTCCCAGCCACCTGGTCTTTGCACCCGTTTTCAGCTCTGTGGTTCCCAGGGCCCTCTAGCGGCCTTTAAGAACCCCAGTGAGTGTCCTCGCAGCCCCCCCCCCCCCTTTCTGCCTTGCCAGTGTGCCAGACTTCAGGAGCAGGCAACGTCTGACTCAGTTGTTGGGTGGGGGGGGGGAATTGCTGCTTTAAGAGGGCTAAGCAACCATGTGCATTTTTAAGGGCAGTCAGTCCATTTTCATTCACACATTCCCAAAGCCAGCCTTGCCATTTGGCTGCAACATCAAGTCACCCCCAGACTCAAAAGGTTTTTTCCCCCTTAGCAGGAAAGATGTAGTGTGCAAGTCCTTCTCTCGCACACTCGGTGGTGGACAGCAGGAGGAGTGTGACTGGACAATAATTTTCTAAATGATGTTTGCTTTCATCCTTACATACCCAAACCGCCCTCTGCTGTTTGCATTCGGACACACAGCAGCCTTTCCCCCCTTCGAACTGAGTCACACCTGAAATATGGAGGAGGGACATTCCACCAAGCCTAGTCGAGGACAGAGGATGCATCTGTCCTGGGGATGATGCAGATTGAACCTTCAGCCTCTGTCCCCCCACCCACCCATGTCAAACAGCCACATCAGGCTTCTAGCCAGCTGAAAGGTACACCAGCATTGATAGGTTAGCCTTTGGGGGACAATTTAGGAAGGGGAATGGCCCATTGCCCCCCCCCCCCAGCTACTGGCCTGTTGCCTATGACCGTCACAGCAGGTATAACGGACACTTCTGCCACTGGGTTTGCACAGCGCTAGTTGACCAAACCAGTTTGACAAAACTTGATTCCAGGTATTGAACCCACTTAGAAAATATGTTAATCTGGTAACTAAGCCAAGTGCACTACACAAACCTAGCCAAAATATTGCATTGCTTACGCTACTTCAACTCCTTTTAAATACTTGTCAAAGAAACAGGTTCAACAAGTGACATGACTTTAGTTCAGCCTAATGAGGAGTATCACGTTGCGAACTTCAAGAATTTAAGTTTTCCTGGTCCCAAAATTTTGACCAAGGGGATGATGGTTTCACAGGCTTCATTTAGTTCCCGAGTTAGCCCATTTCTTGGGTTTGCGTTATACCTTGAACCCAGAACAAACCGAAAGGCCTATACACAGACCTTGAGGCCCAGCTGGTTAAGAGTGGCCAGGCTTTCCATCTGGTGTGGATGTTGGACTGGCCTGGTAAATAAAGCTTTCTGCAAGCCGAGCCGCTCTGCCCGGGACCGAGGGCACCAGTCCCTCTCTGAGCAGATGCAAGGACCACAGAAATCCAATGCCACGCTGAAAAGCAACGGGGTGTCTTGCAGCTAGCCTCTGTCCCTGTGCCCCAGATGCCCCAGGAGAACATCGGGAGGGCGCTACAGCTGGGAGAGGCCCTCGGTCCACCTCGCCGGCACCCAGGGCCACCAGGGGCCAACCGGCTGCACCTTGGGAGCTCTCGAGCCTTCTCTGCAGCCCGCCCTTAAGGCCCGCTGCCTGGGATTCAGGAGGGAGAAGGTGCCGGTAGTAGCCTTTGGGGCCCAGATCCCCCAGAGCCTGCCCAGCCCCTCTGAAAACCACCCCAATTGGCTGCCCTTATCAAAACTGCCAGCTGCCAACACCAGAGGCCTGCCACATTGTGATTTTTAGTATGACAGAAGAGAATAAATATATTAACTGCATATAATTAATACACTTAGTATATTAAACTTTGCTTTTCTCCGGGCTTCGAATCCTTGCCGGAGCACAGATCCTGGCATGCGACGCAGCCCTCGGCCTGAGGGAGCTGTGCCACTGCAGCGGGAGCGCCACTGATGCTTGAAGGAGTCAGGAAGAAAAGACTGGGAGTGGGATTTGTGGGACTTTGGTTTGAGAAAGCAGATCCTTTGCTATCCAGTCAGGGGCGCTTTGGGTGGGCCACTGGCTCTGCCAGCTTCCTCAGCGCTCAGAAGGGCCCTTTCCCCCTCCTTGAAAAGGACAGCGGCCAAAGGTCAGCGGCAGGCATCCCCTCCGAAGACAAGCTGCGCCTCGGCCCAGAGCAACAAAGCTCCTTCCCGCTGAGGCCGTGTCTGCCCCGGCTGCCTCAGGAGTTATACAGGCAAATGGGGTGTGTGTGGGTGTGTGTGTTCCAGATGCTGACATCTTTCACCTGCAATCCCATTTTTCTGTAGTTTCGTCATCTTTTTTCTTACTGCAAAAAATCCGGGAAGGTGGCAAAGGCATGAAAGCTACAGAATGTTGGGATTATCAGGAATCAACTCAGCATTGTCTCATAAGCATAAGGGGAGTCTTTTCTAGTAAACGTATCTCTATTGTGCTTGTGGGAAGTCACCTGGGTCACCTGATTTCCTCTTCCTCCTCCTTCTTGGTTTGGGGATTCACATTCCCCATTACTCCTTGGGCACACGTGCAAGCAGGAGGAACCTGCACCGTGGAACGAAGTGTAGCAAATGCTACCAGACGAAGCAAGCAAGTGGAAGAAAGCACAAGAAGAGCTAGAAGCTCTACACAAGAACAAAACATGGAGTTTGACAAAACTACCAAAAGGCAAGAAAGCCATAGGATGCAAATGGGTTTTCAAAGCCAAACAAGATGAAAATGGAGAAGTACAAAGATACAAAGCCAGACTAGTTGCAAAAGGCTATTCGCAAAAATATGGACTTGATTACAATGAATGTTTTGCTCCTGTTGTAAAACATACCACAATCAGAATGTTCCTGAGTCTAGCAGCTTTCAGGAACATGAGTATTGAACATCTAGATGTAAAGACTGCATTTCTACATGGAGAGATAGAGGAAGAACTGTACATGCTACAATCTCCAGGCTTAGCCAATCCCGAAGCACAGCAACTTGTTTGCAAACTTCAGAAGGGGATTTATGGCCTGAAGCAAGCAGCAAGAGCATGGAATAAGAAGTTGAACCAAGTACTTCCTAACCAAGGTTTTGTTCAAGGCCAAGCTGATCCCTGTCTCTACACAAGACGTAGAAATGGCAGAGAGGTGTACATTCTTTATTATGTGGATGATTTGATGATCTGCCATAATAACAAAAGAGACTTTGATGAAATCGTGTCCAACCTGAACAAAGAAGTAGAAGTCAAGCATCTGGGCAATGCCAGCTACTACTTGGGGATACAGATTGAAAAGGAAGAAGATGGAAGCTTTCTTCTAAGCCAGAAGCAAAAGATCCTAGAACTGTTGGAAAGTTTAGGACTGCAATATGCCAATCCTATGCCAACACCAATGGAAACAGGTTTCCACAAGCAGCAGGAACCTAGTGAACTCTTACCAGAGAACAACGGCTATAAAAGCGCCATAGGTAAGCTATTATATCTAGCCACTACCACTAGGCCATACATAGCAGATGCAGTAAACATTCTATGCAGAAAAACTAGCACACCCACACAGAGAGACTGGACTGGTGTTAAGCAGGTGGGAAGGTACCTAAAGGGCACTATACACCTAAAACTAAAGCTACCAGCCACAGACAATCCAAAACTAGTGGGGTTTACAGATGCGGATTGGGCAGAAGACATTACTGACTGTAAATCCACTAGTGGGCATGTATTTTTCTATGGGGGTGGGGCAGTAAGCTGGGGAAGCCGTAAGCAAGATACAGTCACACATTCATCCGCAGAGGCGGAGTATGTGTCAGCAGCAGAAGCATGCAAAGAGGTTTCATGGCTCAAGCTACTGCTTGAAGACATGGGGATAGAGGAATCTACCCCTATTCGGGTCTATGAAGACAACCAAAGTTGTATTAGGCTCCCACGGTCAAAAAAGATTAATGGGAGAACTAAACACATTGATGTTTAGTTCTTTAGACTGCCCAGAGTCTGCCATGGTAGAGATGGGCGGGGATAAATCCAAATAATAAATAAATAAATAAATGTTAAGTATCATGCAGTAAGAAACTTGCAAGAGCAAGGAATAGTCAGACTAGACCATTGTCCCACAAGGAACATGACTGCGGACATTCTCACAAAGCCGTTGCCGAGGAGCAGTTACCAAGAACTGCGGAAGAAGTTGAACCTTGTGCACTCTGAGACATGCTAACTTGAGAAGGGATGTTGGGATTATCAGGAGTCAACTCAGCATTGTCTCATAAGCATAAGGGGGGTCTTTTCTAGAAAACGTATCTCTATTGCGCTTGTGGGAAGTCACCTGGGTCACCTGATTTCCTCTTCCTCCTCCTCCTCGTTTTGGGGATTCACATTCTCCATTACTCCTTGGGTACACGTGCAAGCAGGAGGCGCTGCGCAATGCATCCCTGGTCCATTTCATCTCGCTTGCACACAGATCTATGAATCTATTTGTATCCAGATCTACTGAATAAATGTAAGCTATCTCTATTGTTTTCTTCATCTAGCTAATGTGTGAAGGCTGAATTTATTTCTGAACGTAATTAAGCTTAAAGTGCAAGTTCCCTGCTGGTCACGCGTCTACTCTGCAAGACTGTTGTTAGCTGCTTGGAGTCCTTTTATTAACCTTCAAGACTCCATCCCAGAATGGGGTGGGATTGAAGGCAGCCCAGGGTTCCCCTCCCCTCCCCTCCCTCGGACACAGACACAGACCAAGCCCATTTATCATATTTTTATTCAAAGAAACCAAACTGTGAACTCCCATTGCAATGAGGACACCTTTGAACACTTAAAAAAAAGTTTACATCTATGCACACAAACACTCCCCGACCTACCTCACAGTTTCTAAACAAACACAACAATACTCACAACCACTAGAAGCAGATAGGGCAATCCCCAAGAGCATCTTCAGTGCAGGACGGGATGTCGAAGGGCAGGACGCGGCAGCCGAGGGGTCTGCCTTGGCACACCCGGCGGCTGCCCTTGGTGGCAGCATTCGGCCCTCCTGGAGGTCCAGGCAGGCCCTGCCTTGTCTGTCTCCTGCCCCCCCCTGACAGAGCCACCAAGGAGAAACTGAAAGCATCCGTTTTAGATCCCCCCCATAAAAAAAACTGCAATTAAGTGGCACTCTACTTAGACAAACAAGTCCCTTTCATTCAGCCCGGCTTGTTTCCTTCCTCACACTCACACCGGGCCTTCGGTCCAGATGACAAGCCACAGGTAACCTCCCAGCCAGCAACAGCTGCTGGGGAGCAAACGACCCCATGGCTGTCTCGTACCGGGGCTCCACCTTGGGCCTTCTGCCCTCTTTGGTCCACTGCTTTGTGAGCGGGGCCTTTCAAGAGCCCAAAATATTCCACCCCTCCCAAGAGATTCTCACCAGCAGATTCTCTTTTCTTGGCGCCTCTAAATAGCGTAAGCAGCCGCCTTTCCTTTAGCCATCCTAACCAGACTTTTCAGAGGGGGGGTTACAATCACCTTGCCCTTCTGGGGTAGCCAGCTCGTACTTTGCCCTTCAATAGGCCTTCCGGGGCATTGATCACAGTGCAAGCCTGCTCAATTGCAAACCTTAAATGCTGTGGTGGGGGGAGGCGAATGGAGGGAGGGCAGCAGGGTTGCCAGAACCACTGGAAAGCTGTGGCAGGCGCTCCCCTGCCTCCGCGTGGAATACAAGTGCACGCATGCAGCTGTGCAAGCGCATGCTTCCTTTCCCCGTTCACCTTGGAAGCACGGCTTGCTCCCAGGGCGCGAGGCGGAAGGAATGAAAAGCAACTTAATTACATCTGTCGCCAGGTTACGTCTCTCCCCAGACGGAACATTTGTCCCTAGCATTCCACGGCTCTGGCAAGGCTCATATGCGATGTTTTGGAAGAGTGCCCTCTGATGCCCTTTGCCTGCACTAAAATTTTATTTTTAGCACTTCTCTTTCTGGGAGCCCTTCAGACAGAATCCTGCAATCTCCACCAGCCACGGATTCTTCGCACCTTCTCAAGGGCCTCTCCCTCCCCTCCCTCCGTCCCTCCCTCCCTATTAATTCATGGCTTCCAATGAATTGTCAGCAGAAGCAAAAACAAAAACAACCGGCACTTTTACATACTATAAGATTAGTACAGAAATACACTTTTTACCAAGAGCTGTAGCTGTCAGTTCAAGAGCGGATGGCGTCACTCTGCTTCAAAAGACGAAGAGGTGAAGACTGGGAACCTCAGCTAACCTTCCCCAACGGAACCTCTTCTAGAGGTGTGGAAATACCACTCCCGCATCCCAGTCAGGGTCCCTTCTGGCTGGCCAGGGGTGGGAATTGCCAGAAATCCAGAAGGTGGATTTGTCCAGGGAACAATGGTCTAAAGGGGCGGAAAGGGTTATAGCTTTCTAAACATTTACAAAAAGCCACAGGCTCCACACTGCCAGGAACGGTTGCATCTGCCACTGGTTCTTCATGGCAGTGAAGGAAATGATGGGGAGAGGGGAGAAAAGAGACAACTCTTCTTTTCAGGCTGGGGGGGGGGGGCGGAATCTTCAGAACACTGAGTGGAAAACACAGCCGGGGACCTGCCATCAAAAAGAGTATCTGTAAAGATTGGGGGGGGGGGGGGGAGACACCGGGTGGTGGTGGTGGTAGATTTTTCCTACCCCTAAGAGCAAGAGCTGGTAGTTTAAGAGGATGGACCTTGGGGTTACCAAGCCTTGTGGCTGCTGCAATGTGGGTCTTGGATTTAGGCAGGCCATCAAGAGTTAGATTTGCTGCCAGTGTCTTGGAAACACTGCATGTCCAAGAAGAAAAAGGGAGGCCAGAGACTCCAGCCAGAGTGCAGCCAATGGACTGAGATGGACATCTTCCAGCTGAGAGGGTAAGGAAGCGGGTCTGAGGGGCATCGCCCAGACCCCTGTGCTGGCTGTGCCGAGAAGGGCAGATGTTGCAAGTGGCGGGAAAGGCACTTGCAGATCCATCTGGGCAAAGGTGGCATACCTCCCTCAAGAGCCCCAAAGAGAAAGGAAAGACAGCGCACAGCTGGGCAGGGGGCAGGGGGTCTGGTGCCCCAACCCTTCTATTTCTGCATGTCACACTGCAGCAGGAGGACAATTGAGGGGTCACTCTTGGCAGCCTCCTTGAACTCTTCCAGGCTGATCTGGTCATCTTTATCCTTGTCCATCTTGGTGAAGATCTTGTCGACCCGCTGCTGGGGTGTCAACCCATCTTGGTCCATCCGCATCATAATGACGGTGCCCACCATCTTGTAGATAGCCTGAAAGACAGTTGGGGAAAGTGAGGTCGTGGTTCTTCCAGCACTGATCACAAGTTCCGCTGCCTACTTTGCTACAATGAGCAGCCGTAGACCACGCACAGACTTCTGGGTGTCTGAAGCTAGGACCACCAGCATGAGACCAGCCCCACTGCAGTAATCTGTGCTCTTCACTTCAGGAAAGGACAACTTTGGGGGGGTTGGGAATTGCAGGGAACATCGTTTTCCTGATTTTTTGATTTGGTCAAGCCTACTTTATGGGTTCACAGGAAAAAACAAAGCAGTAGAAAATTGTCTCCTTTGACTGGTGACCCGCTGCCGCTTCAGCAACGTGATTTCAGCTTGGCCACCCTTGCCCTGGCCTACTTCTGAACACCCAGCCTGGGATGGAAATCCATCCAGGAGAACGTCTAGTACCTCAATGATCTCTAGCATCTCTAAACGCGTGATCTTCCCGTCCCCATCCAAGTCATACATCTCGAAGGCCCAATTCAACTTTTGCTCAAAGCTGCCCCTGGAGGTGACGGACAGAGCACAAATGAACTCCCGGAAGTCAATGGTCCCGTCTCCGTTCTTGTCAAATGTGCGGAAAGCATGCTGGGCGAACTTGGACGCATCGCCATAGGGGAAAAACTGCAAAAAGAAGAACCGGAGAGGGGCGATCACCACGGGTGAAACTCCTGCAGCTGCTCCAGCAGCCTTGAGAACTTCATCCAATCAGTGCTGAGCAGAAAGGATACTTCTCCTTGGTTCTTTTCCCAAGGTTCGTTCCAGAAAAATGTCTCAAATAACTTGAAGAGTCCATCCCATCCCCGGTGTGCCAGTATGGGGCTATGTCGAATTAGGACTGAGAAAGCCCAGATTTGTTTGTTTATAGCATACAGAGTCTTGGGTTCAAGTTCTCTTGTAAACAAGCAGATCGCTAGGTAACCCCGGGCCAGTCACTCTCCCTCAGTCCAAACTGCCTCACAGGAGTGACATTACAGTACATAAAATTAATTGGCCACCTCGAGCTCCAGATGGGAGGCTTTGCTGATAAGTCTAGTGATTAGTCTAGTGAGGTTCATCAGATCTACAGGACTCACCCAACTTTCCTAAAATGGGACACCAGAATTTCCCAGCCTTTACGGCTACTCTGAGAGCTTTGGGAGTCGAAGTTCACACCTCTAGAGCGTGCCCTGGTTGAAGAAGGCCGCACTAACTCATGCCCTCGGCCCCACCCCACCCCCAGCAGCCCCTCCATACCACACCTTGATGTAGAGTTGCTGGAACTCCTCCAGGTTGAGGATGCCTGTGGGGCAGTCTTTCAGAAACCCCTTGTACCACTGCTTCAGCTCTTGCTCGTTGAATTCCGTGCTTCTCACCAGGTCATCCAGCATCTCTGGAGCCAGCTTGCTGTTGTGCTTCCCCATTGTGGCTTCTGGAAAGAGAAAGGTGCCAGCCATGCCACTGCCCTGGCATACCCCCCAGGCACCTCTGCCTCCCCCCCTCGCTCCGTCAGTGCCTGTGCCAGGTCGGAGAGCTGCCTGGGGAAGAACCTACCCTTTCATTCTTCCAAAGGACTGTTCCTGCGTATACCATAACAAAAAGGAGCCAGGATGGTGATTCACTAACACCAGGAGAGAGACATGCAAGAGGAAATGACCACACAGAGCAAACGGTCCACATTATTCAAGGATTAAGCCATCTGCCCTCGCTGCCATTAGGTTTGCCATCTGACCAATGTTGCAGAGACAAAGGCAGCATTTGGGTGACAAACGGCTGTTGGAGGTTGAAGAGCAGCATTGCCAACTTCAAGGTGACAACTCACTACCTCACGATGCTTCCCAGAAGTGTGGTCCAGGAGAGCGGCCTCCATACCAGAGGCTGCCCGGAAGCCCCGCTTCTTCCCCAGAGGGGCCTGGCCGCAAGCAGGTACAGTCTCCTCCGTGATCCATGTTAAGCAACTGGCATAGTAATGCAGGTAGTCCTCGTTTAGCAACCACAATTGGGACCGGCAACTCGGTCATTAAGCGAAGCAGTCGCTAAGTGAAACCGCGACTGGGCTTACAATCTTACTTCAGCTTTCCTTTGTTTTACAGACCTTTGAAGGTTGTAAATGTGAGGACTGGTCGCAAAGTTACTTTTTCGTTACTGTCGTAACTGCGGTCGCTAAATATAGTTCTTTGTTTTTAATTGGTTTTAATGGATAAATTTACAGCCAGTTTGTCACAAAAGCCAGCAGGGTGACCTTGGGCCAGTCACTTTCTCTTAGCCCTAGGAAGGAGGCAATGGCAGACCACTTCTGAAAAACCTTGCCAAGAAAACTGCAGGGACTTGTCCAGGCAGTCTCTGAGAATCGGACACAATTTAACAGATTAAAAAAATTGGATAAATTATGTTGATTGTTTAGTTTTTGTTTTAGTTATGTATGCTGCCCAGAGTCACATGCAAGTGAGATAGGTGGCTGTATAAATTCACTAAACAAACAAACAAACAAACAAACAAACAAGGCAGTCACTAAACGAGGGCTTCCTGTACCGTTTAAAATTTGGAGCGATCAGTTTACCTTGCTCTTTCGAATCCCGAAAAACTGTGAATTTAATCCTTGGTCTTTTATCGGACCATATGTAATTCATTACCTGTTGACGCATCATTTAATACTTTGTATTCAATGTATATTGGAATCATTTGGAACAGAAAGTTACGTCTTGCTCGATATTTATTTTAACAGCTGCAATTCTTCCTAACCAAGACGATTTTAGTTTTCTCCATCTTGAAACGTCTACTGTTATATTTTTCGACATCTGCGAATGCCCCTTTGGGTCAGAGGATGCACTTTCCCCCACTTCATACCCAAAGCACATAGCTCTTCTAGCCCTGTATAATCAGTGATATTATGCTCTTAAATGGGGTCTCTGCACTAGGGAGACCTAGCAAAAAAAAGCAAAGGATTTTTCGGCATGTTTTAACTAGCAGTTTCTGTTCTTTTGACAAAAGTTCAGGGTGCAGAAATCCATTAAACTCAAATGACGCTTTGCTGCTGGCTCACACCACTGCTAAGAGCTTTGCCACAAGACACATGCATGTAAGTTGGCAACCAAAGTAGGTGAGTTGGGCGGTGAGAAATCGAATTAATAAATAAATAATAAATAGATGTTGATAATAGCAAATTATTGTAATGTAAGTTACTTGTTTATTCAGGCCCAATAACGAAGTCTAGTTTTTACAGTTTATATGTGAAGATATCCAAGAAGCTGCCATTTGAATTTCGCTGCCCACCTGCATCTTTCTTCCCCAGTTCCCAAAGGCACCGGTGCTACCAGCTGCACTGACACCACCCCTCACTCTGCAGTAACCAGCAGAAATAGCCCAGGCCATTGTGGAGAGGGCCCCGGATGCCACGGCCTTGCACCCTGAACCGCACGACGACAGCCACGTTCTTCCCTTCAGTGGGGAAGCGAGAGTCAGCACCCCTCTCCCCTTTCAACAAAACGCTGCTGGGAGCCTTTGTCTGTCCGAGGGGGAGGTCTCACCGTGGATGCTGCTAGCTAGTCAAGACAGGCGACGCCGAGCCCTCCCTGTGTCCTGGCTTGTGAGGCGGGGGTTGTTAAGGGAAATGGCGCGGGGGGGGGGGGGAGGTAATGCACACCAGCAGTCACCCTTGCACACCCCGGTGGCGGGAATTTTGTAGGCGTGTGTGGTGGAGAAAAGGCTGTGAGAAATGCCGCCTTCTGCCCTGCTGCTGGGCTCTCTCGCCTACAGCTTTCTCACTTCTGGGAGCCTCAGGCGACCAACGTGTTTCCTTTCCCTGGAAAAGCTGGACCGAAATGCCTTCCAAGCACTGGAAGGGCTGCCATGCGGGAAAAGGCGAAGCCTTGTTCTCTGCGGCCCCGACAGCCGGGCCGGGATCGAAGGACCTGAAGTCCGTGAGGGGAGATCGCGGGAAGCTGCTCGATAGCACAGCAGCCAGCCATCGGCTCAGGCAAGCCTCCTTCTGGGGTTCTCCCATTTTGGGGAGTCAGAGCGCTCCATCCTGTCCCGCCTGGCACCCGGGAGCCCTCCTGCCCGGCCAAGGGTCATTCCATCACTAGCCTTCCCCGTCGGCCAGCCTGGCAACGGGAGGCCGGCCTTGGACGCTGCAGCCAATCCCTGTGTGTGGCTGATTAAAACTATGGATGGTCCAGCTGGGAGGAGGCTGATCTTCATCTAGGAACAGAGGTCAGGTCCCTGCTTGGAGGACAGGATCACCTTCCAGATCCTGCTACAGCAGGATCCCGTCTCGGGCAGGGCCGAGCAGGCCTCGCTCTGGAGTCGGCGAGTGTCAGATTGTGCCTTGGCCTTCCAGCTTGCAATAATGCCGGAGCAGAACAGAGGTTTCTCACTAAGGAAGCCCATTGGCTAGAACAGGTCTTCTGAGAAAAAACTCAGCGCAATGAATCACCCATGCAGCTCTCCGAGTAAGTGCAAATTCTGGGGGTATTTGTACTTCCAGGAAAAAGGTTTCTAAGAAAGCAAAGACAAACATCTGTGAAAGACGGGAATCGGGGCTTCCACCCTTGCCAGCAGTTTAGCAAGAATTAGGGGGCACAGGTTCCCCTGCCCTATAGCAAGGACCTTTCAAAGAAGACCCGCCCAGAGTCCCTTGTGTGGGAGATGGGCGGGGAATAAATTCAATAAATAAATAAATAAAATAAATAAAGACCTAAGCTGGCTTCCGGTGGGAACATGGTCTCTGCGAGCAGAACTGACAACGCAGCAATTTTTGGGCTCAGCAGGCCTTTCCTGAAGCCCTGGAGCATTTTTCCGGAGAAGGAAAACATGCGGAATTACCCCATCTGTCCTCAGGAAGGCTGCTTGCAGCCAGAAAATCGCAAACAGTGTCTGCAACTGACTGGTAAGAGCAGCCAGGAGGCTGGGGCGTCATCATTTCCAAGCCACGCTTTAGCCTTAAAGGGACATTAAGACCGTCCACCCCATTTCTAAATCACCCAATTTATTTTTATTTTTATTTTAAGCATGTGTACCCTAAGAGAGGCTTTTTACAGCAAGGAGAAACGCGCTCTCTTGGTGCTTATCGTTATTTTTGTGATTAATTTTTTTAAAAAAAATTCTTTTTAAGTTTTGGATTTCACTTTCCATCCAAATATTAAGGAAGGTTGAGACTACATAATCGTCTCCCTGTTATTATTTTTGTACTAAATTTGAAGATTTCTGCATTTTCCTACACGTTGAATCTGCTGTTTTGAACTCTCAGCTTTCTGTTGCTACTTTCACTGGGGAACTACCTGTTATCATACTTTCATTTGTGTAAACATGTTTTGGAATTTTTCTATTATCTCCCACTTTCGCTGGTTAAGTACCTAGGGGGTGCCATAATCTACTGTGTGAGACATGGAGGATTTCAAGCAGACTCTCTCGGATTTTCATCGAAACTTTAAACAGATTCTCTTTGATTCCTGTCAAGTTCTTATGCAAGGCATTCAGGACATTGTGGAGAATGTGTGGTCTGAAGTGTGTCATCTGGTTGGGGATGTTGTGGAAGAAATTGAAGAGATTAACAACAATAGAAATGTTTCTTTTAATAGCGAGATTGGGGCTTCTGTTGAAATGCTAGATGAAGATTGGATTGCTGAGTTGAAAAAATTAAAGGGACAGACCGAGTTGCAAGCCATAAGGGGAATTGATTTTCTGATGGAATGTTATGGAAAAGAAGGGGTTATTATGTATGGGAGGATTTCTGTTGAGAAGTCGGAGTTTTTAAGGGGGGCAGTTGGGCTCTTTGATTTTTTTATGAAAAAAGCTCTGTGTGTACTGTGGGGATATGTAAATGCTCTGGTTTATTTTGAAGCATCAAAATATTCAAGCATCTGTTGGGGGTAACATTTCAAAAGAGAAAAGAACCAAATTAGATTCCAAAGCAAAGGGAGGAATCTTATTGGGGCACCCACTGGGAAACAAAGGATACAGAGTTTCAGATCCTAAGACTGGCTCAACCCACACTTGCAGAGTGGTGCATTTTGATAAAACAAAGCCAAATCAAAATCCTCTAGCCAAAAGCACTGCAGAAGGGGGAGGTGAAGAAGGTTTGTTCCAGGTACCTTACCCAGTGTTTCCCGATGCAGCGAGCAGGCAAGCCCAGAGAGAGGAAGTCGAGATGGAAACTCCACCTGAGTCAGATGATGAGGAACCAGGAGGGACAGAAGGGGCAGAGATGCAGTGAGATCCAGACCCAAGTCCTGTTCCAGACCTGAGACGCTCATCGCGACCCAACGAGGGAGTTCCGGCCAAGCGACTGTCCTACCTCACAGGGGCGGCATTGCCGAGGGAGCCTACATCATGGAAGGGCAACAGCTGCCACCAGCTGAAGCAAGTAAGTGGAAAGAAGCAGCACAAGAGGAATTTGAGGCTCTGCAACACAACAACACCTGGACACTCACAAAGTTACCTGTTGGCAAAAAGGCCATTGGTTGCAAATGGGTCTTCAAGGCCAAACAGAATGAAAAGGGAGAGGTCCAAAGGTACAAAGCTAGACTGGTAGCCAAGGGCTATTCACAAAAGTATGGTGAAGATTATGACCAAACGTTTGCACCTGTTGTGACCCACACAACAATTCAACTTCTTTTAAGTCTAGCAGCCAGTAGAAAAATGCAAGTAGAACATATAGATATCAAGACAGCGTTCTTGCATGGTGAAATTCAGGAGGAGTTGTACATGAAACAACCTGAAGGCTTCATGGATCCAAAGAAGAGGCATTTAGTGTGCAGGCTTCAGAAGGGCTGAAACAAGCAGCAAGGGCCTGGAATGTGAAATTAAACCAGATGCTAATAAAGCTAGGTTTCACTCAGGGCAAAGCTGATCCCTGCCTTTACACACAACACAAGAGTGGCAGAGACATGTTCATTCTGACATATGTGGACGATTTGATTCTCTGTTATGAGGATCAAAGGGACATTAATGAACTTGTATCCAACTTGAACATGGAAGTAGAGGTGAAATGTCTTGGGAAGGCAAGCCACTACTTGGGGATACAAATTGACAGAGAAGAGGATGGAAGTTTTCTCCTCAGTCAGAGGCAAAAGATTCTAGAGTTATTGGAGAACCTGGGGCTGGAAGATGCAAACACAGTACCAACTCCAATGGAAACAGATTTTCACAAAGTAAAGGACACCAGTGAACTGTTGCCTCAGAACAATGGATACAGAGAGGCCATTGGGAAGCTGCTATATCTGTCTACCACAAGCCAGATATTTCAACTGCAGTGGGGATCCTCTGCAGAAAGACCAGCGCACCCACCCAAAGGGACTGGACAGGCATTAAGCGGGTGGCAAGATACCTGAAGGGGACTGCAGACCTGAAGCTTAAGCTGGCAGCAACTGATTCTCCTGAACTAGTGGGGTACACTGATGCAGATTGGGCAGAGAATGCAACTGATCGTAAATCCACTAGAGGGAGTGTGTTTTTCTTTGGGGGAGGGGCTGTGAGCTGGACTAGTCGCAACTCAGCAGCTGAGACATGCAATGAGGTGCAATGGCTCAAGTGTTTACTTGAGGATCTGGGGGTTAGTAATCCTGCTCCAATGCGAGTCTTTGAGGACAACCAAATTTGTATAAGACTCTCTCTATCAAAGAAGGTGGGAGGGCAGACAAAGCACATGGATGTTCGCAACCACATGATTAGAGAGGCACAGGAGACAGGACTAATACATTTGGAGTATTGTCCCTCAGAGAGGATGATCGCAGACATCCTGACAAAGCCACTCACAAGGGGTGTCTATCAAGGCCTACGAAGTGAGTTAAATCTTGTGTAGGCATGATGCATGACTTGATTTGAGAAGGGGTGTTGGAGGTTCCAGCAAATCAGCATGCCTCATTAGCATATGGGTGATTGCTCTAGGAAGCAAACTCGCTATGTGCTTCCAGAGGAAGCTGCTTGTTGCTCATCCCACTTCCCCCCCCTCTCTCTCTCTGCCTTTTGCCACCATCGAAGGAGCATGCGACTGCTGAGCTCCGCTCCATCGAGAGGCCATGCCCAGGCCTCAACAGAAGCTTTCCCCTTTCTGCACGCAGCCCCTGGCAGCAAAGAGGGCCAGGGGTCTACATAAGTTTAGGGAAACACAGAAGAAGAAGAAGAATTCCTAACAGAATGGATGTAACTGAACTGGACCAAATAAAAGTAAGAACTCTTTTGAAACTACTTTGTCTAAGCGTGCAATTCTTTATGCTTGGGTGGGCTAAGTGCTTAAGATCAAAAACCTATATCTCTCTAGTGTGCTCATTAATGCTATTTTGAATAAAACGCCTTTCTGTGTGTGCTTATTGCTCCGTTGCACTAAGCGCTGCTCCATTCAGTGGTCCTAGCAGTCCACTAATGGCAATCAGGAGCAACTGTACTTAGTGATTTTTATAATGTACCAATGGAATGATTTATATAAATAATGTGATTTTGGTTTAATATTCAGTAAGGGATTGATTATGGAAAACTTGTATATTCTTGCTGTTAAAAGTCGAAAGTCACCTCTTCTTGTAATTGTAAAAACAATTTTTCTCTTGTGTTTTCACACTTTTTTATTTTTCTGTTTTCTCTTTTTTCTTTTTGTAGTTTTTTCTTTTTTGTAGTTTTTATCTTTGTCTTAAATCTAATAAAATTCTTATTAAAATTGGGCACGGTAGCTCAGCGGGTTAAACCGCTGAGCTGTAAAGACTGGTCGGCAGTTCAAATCCCCGCGTGGTGAAGTGAGCTCTCGTCACTTGCCCCAGCTTCTGTCAACCCAACAGTTCGAAAGCTAATGCGAGTAGATAAATGGGTACCACCTTAAAGTGGGTCAATTTGCTGGCGTCCTGTCGGGGGTCGCCCTCGGAACGAAGAAAAGACCTCGTGAATCCCGTGAATGGCGGCGGAGGACGACGGATCCCGATCGACAACATCCAGGACGTCAGCAGCCGACTCGGAAGTGAGGTATCCTGGGACATGTAGTCCAATGCCTACGGAAGAAGAGCCGGTTCCCCTACCCCCTCCCTTAGCGCGCGGTAAATAACATTGTTTAATATATGAATTGTATAATACAGGGGTTGGCAAACTTTTTATGCCGGGAGCCATTTTGACATGCTCGTGCACATTTTGAAATGCTCGAGAGCCAGGGGGCGGGGTTTGCGGGCGGGGGCCAATCGCGTGGAAGGGGGCGGGGTTTGCGGGCGGGGGCCAATCGCGTGGAAGGGGGCAGGGTTTGCGGGTGGGGGCCAATCATGTGGAAGGGGGCGGGGGTTTGCGGGCGGGGGCCAATCACGTGAAAGGGGGCGGGGGTTTGCGGGCGGGAGCCAATCACGTGGCTTATTGGGGCGGGTGGGAGGGCCCATGTAGCAGTTTCCCCCCCACCGACTTCCCGCCCCTCCCTCCTTGCCTGCAGAAGGCGGCCGGCCTTCTCCCCCCGCTATTTCCGGAAGTGATCCAGCGCCGATCTGCGGGCTGCGGGGCTTCCGATCCTTGGAAGGCGAGGCCCTGGTGGTGTGGGGGGGGGCGAGGAGGATTCTCAGTCAGGAGGGGGAAATCCCCGGGTCTGCGGAGGTCTTTCCGCGCCGCCTTGAGGTGCGCGTGGGCGCCCAGGGCAGGGGAGGAACGGGGAGCGCCAGGAGACTCACCCGCTACTGCTCGGCTGCCACCTTCCTCCTCCGCTTCAGCCGCCCGCCCGCCCGCCGAGTCCCGGCCCTTCAGCCCCCGCTGGGGGGAGGGGGGCAGGGACTCAGCGCCCGCACGCCCGGAGCCCGGCAGAGCTGCGTCTCGCCCCGCCCCGCCCTCCCAGAGTGGCCAGCGGAGCGCCACCGGCGCCCACCTGCTCGGGCAGGTACCAGCCTCTCTGCACGCTCCTTCCGCTGCTGCTGCTGCAGGGAGATGGCGTCCACCCGGCCCAGCTGCCCGGGGTCCAGGGAGATCAGATCCGCCCGCCTCGTTCCCCCCCCCCCCATGGCCGCTCTTCGCCACAGATCCTGCCGGAGCTGATCTCCCTGGACCCCGGGCAGGTGGGCCGGGTGGACGCCGTCTCCCTGCAGCAGCAGCAGCGGAAGGAGCGTGCAGAGAGGCTGGAACCTGCCCGAGCAGGTACCAGCTGCAGGGAGACGGCGTCCACCCGGCCCAGCTGCCCGGGGTCCAGGGAGATCAGATCCGCCCGCCTCGTTCCCCCCCCCCCACGGCCGCTCTTCGCCACAGATCCCTGCTGCTGCAGGGAGACGGCATCTACCCGGCCAGCTGCCCGGGGTGCAGGGAGATCAGATCCGCCCGCCTCGTTTCTCCCCCCCCCCCCACGGCCGCTCTTCGCCACAGATCCCTGCTGCTGCAGGGAGACGGCGTCTACCCGGCCAGCTGCCCGGGGTCCAGGGAGATCAGATCCGCCCGCCTCGTTTCTCCCCCCCCCCCCACGGCCGCTCTTCGCCACAGATCCCTGGGCCGTTTGATGCGGTTTAAATCTTAAAACAAAATAAAGCAAATTAGGCAATCAAGACCTTCAGCTAAGAGAGAGTGTGGCGGAACAAAAAAATAAAGGCGAGAAAGAGGCGTCGTACGGAAGGAGGTACCGACGGAAAGGCTGCCCCACCCGTCTCCGGATTAGTCCTGCTGATTTCAACTGCAATGTATTGGAGAAAATGGCTTTGTGAGTTTTAGCCTCCAACCGGGCTCCAAGAGAGAAAGAACGAGAAAACTTATCAATTTTATCTTTTTCTCCACCCAGAGGTTCTCTCAAGAGCTGTTTTGGCCCAGAAAAGTCAAGCAGCTCTATTGCTACTAATTCAGTAAAATCGCCCTTTTATGAATCGCTTCATTCCCAGCCGAGTCTGCCCCTTAAGCCCTTCTCCGTCCTTTCTTCCTCCGCCGCCCCCCCCCCCCCCCAGCTTCTCTTTTTACCTTTTCTGCCCCCACTTCATGCCGGGGATAATTCAAAAAGGCTTCTTTTTCGCCCACCAAACATTAGTTTCCAGCGTTTTGTGCTACTGGGTTTTTGATCATTTCGCAACGATCCGGGGGAAGGGGAAGAGAAGGCAACCCGCAGGAGGCACGGCTTGAGGGCGGACGGCACCCCTGGGCTGCATCCCCCAAAGCGTTTATTCGGGAGCAAGCTGCATGGAACCCCACGAAGCAAACAGGCAGGCGCCAGTTGGGGGGTGGGGGAGTTGGATCTACTTTAGCCTCCTTGTAAATCCCACCCCATGCGCTACACTCTCTCTCCCTCTCTGCTCCGCGTGCGCAAGGGCGCAATTCCCCAGAAACCCTCCGGCTCGGTTGCCCTGGGAATCCCTGTGCACCCAGCGCTTGCTTTCCAACTGAGCGAACCCTCCTGCGCCTTGGCCCGGTTGGGCATGCGCTTGGGCATCCAAGCCGGATCGGGGGCCTCGCGGAGGGAGGCAAGCCGCCGGGCCCACCCCCCTCGGCCGCTTCCGCCCACCCGCGTCGAGCCAAGAAAATGATGGGGGGCGGGAAACGAGGCCGGCCCGCCCCACCCGCCCGCTTACCTGCCTGCTTGCCTCCCTCCGCGAGGCCCCCCGCTGCCTTCCCGGGATCCAAGCCAGAGAGAAAGGGCGGCGGCGGGGCCGTGCTACCGGACCGCCCGAGTGCCAGACAGGCAGCTCCGCCCGCGCGCCTTCCACGCGATCGGCCCGTGAGGACCGGCCAGGGAAGGCGCGCGGGCGGAGCTCCCGTCCCGCTGCACCCCAGCCGAGCAGCAGCTGAGCCTCGAGAGGGCGAGAAAGCCCCGACGCTGCCCCGCGGACCTCTCCAGCGCGCCCGGATCCCGGGAAGGCAACGGGGGGCCTCGCGGAGGGAGGCGGGCGGGCCCCCGGCCCGCCCCCCTCGGCGCCTGTGCGGCTCCCCCGCGCACTCCCACCCACCCCAATAAGCCACGGCAGGGAGGCACTGCTGGCCCGGGACGCGGCGCTGTCGGAGGCGGCGCAGGAGCGGCTGCAGGGGCTGCTGCGGCTGGAGATGGCGCTGCTCCGCGGCATCCAGGTGCTGGGCGAGGGCGCGGGCCCGGGACGCGAGCGGCAGGGCAGCGCAGGGGGCCTGGCCGGGGCGGTGGCGGCGGGGGGACGGCGGAGGTTTGCCGGGCGGCAGGACGGGGCGGGCGGCGCTGCTGGGGCTGGTGGCGGAGCTGGAGGGAGCAGAGGGACCAGGCGTTCCCGTGGGCACAGCGTGCGCTCTGCAAACCCGCCTTGGAGAAGTGGCCGCGGGAGGCCCTCCGGGTGCACCCTCCCACCCCATCAATCCCCCCACCCCGCCAGCAGCGCCTCCCTGCCGCGCCAGGCCTCGCTCAGTGGGAGAGCCAGGGGGCGGGGTTTGCGGGCGGGGGCCAATCACGTGGAAGGGGCGGGGGTGAGTTCAGCTGCGGAAGAGCCACACTCAAGGGGCCAAAGAGCCGCATCTGGCTCGCGAGCCGCCATTTCCGACCCTTGGTATAATATATATGAATTTCAATGCTGTAAGCCGCCTAGAGTCCTCCGATAGGGAGGGGATAGGCGGGGTATAAATATGATAAATAAATAAATAAATAAATAATAATAAAAAAGACCTCCTAAGCTGAATGAGATCTTCCTTCCCCATTTTCTGTGCTTCCATTCATCTGTGCCCCCCCCCCGTAAAACCCTCAAGCGAGGGGCCTCTCTCACACTTCAAAGCAGGTTTGCCATCAATCACAAGGTTGACCAGCTGGAGAAGGTGGGTGTGGCCCTACTGCCTGGGCCAGTGAATGCAAACAAGGCCCCTGACCCAAGTCATTTTGAGGGCAGCACCTTCTGTTCAGTGGGGCTCATTCATTGATGATTCACATGAATGCTTCATGGAGGGAAAAGGGTGGCTGGTAACTGCTTTCAAGCAAGCCCTCAACTGAGATTTGGACATGCAGGTGACAGGAGCACAGGGACCAACAGCTCCATCCTTGCTGCCCCTTTCCTTGGGAGCAGAAACTGTAGGGGCAGTTTGTGGTACCAACAGATTAACCCAGTGGGGCACCTCCACCAGCAAAAGGGGAGTTTCAGTGGGTGCTTTGCATGGTACAGGAACCTGGCTATTCTCTGCTGCCCCCGGACCACAGCGCAGTTCCAAAACGAAGCTGTTCAGGGAGAAGCAATGACCCTGAAGACAGCAAGGCCCAGGCAGCCTGCATTGCTGGTTCTGCGCTCCAGCAGCAAACTGAGAGCAGGCCAGCAGCCAGCACTGCGAGATGGCCCTGCGCTCACGACAGCACGTTTAGCTTTGAGCTTCGATCTGCCTGAACAGAGGAAGCTGCATCTGAAGGCAAGAGCCTGTCTGGTATGCAGGAAGCCCTGGATGATCCCCACATCCTGGGGGCCCTGCGGCCCTCCAGCGTCCTCCCCACTGTCCAGGTTGCCTGGGCTGCTGCGTCCAGCAAAGCCTGGAGGGTTGCGGGCTTCCTACACCCCCACCCCAGTAAAGCAGCCTCTGGAAGACACGACACAGGTGTGTCTGACTCAAAGCACAGGAGGCCCACCCAAGACGGTTCCCTGGAGAAATGCCCCAGTAACCAGCGAGCCCCCGGCAAGCTCAAATGCTTGGAAGGTCAAGGGGAGGCTTTGGAGAAGGTGGCACGGAGGGCAAGTCACACTTGCTCTGCGCGGGTGCCCTTCCCACTCTGCGGAGGGAAAGCTGGTGCTAAACTGCTGCCCCCACTTCGTGGTTCAGTTTCTCTTCCACGCTCTCCTTTCAGTGCCAAGGAACTGACAACTCAGCACTTAAAAGTGTTTATCGTTCTTGCTTGAAAGGCACATTTCTTTTGACCTTCATAGAAGTCAAGGGCTGGGAGAGGAGATTTTGTTTTTCTTGTCAGGTTTCTGTTCCTGAAAGTGCCTGGGACCCGTTGTGCCAGCTGGCAGTGAGAAGGGCAGGAATCACAGTTCTTTCTTCACCACCCACCATGGGCCACAATAGCTTGTCTTATGCCACATTCCACAAGTATCCAGCCACCTGCAACTGAGGCCGAAGGGGTGTAGAGTGGGATTTTGTCTACAGAAAAACTAAGAAACGCCTTTTTTGAGGTGGGGGGTCTTTTCTTCACAGCAGACAGAAGTGCCTGGCCTCTATGGAGTCCAGCAACAAACATGAAGAAAACATCTTTCTCCTTGCTGTGGTTCTTCAGCAAGTGAGGGCTGAAGAAATACTGCCCCTGAACGTGGATGTTTCATTTTGCCACCATGCCTAATAATCATTTCAAGAAAATCGGAGATATCAAGGGAACGTTTTGTGCAAAGATGGGCATGATAAAGGACAAGAAAGGCAGGGACCTAACAGAAGCAGAAGAGATTAAGAAGAGGTGGCAAGAATACACAGAAGAACTATACAAGAAAGATCTTAATATCCCTGATAAATACGATGGTGTGGTCACTGACCTTGACCCGGACATCCTAGAGAGTGAAGTCAAGTGGGCCTTAGGAAGCATTACTAACAACAAAGCTAGCGGAGAAGACAGTATCGCAGCTGAGCTATTTAAAATCCTAAAAGATGATGCTGTTAAAGTGCTGCACTCAATATGCCAGCAAATTTGGAAAACTCAACAGTGGCCACAGGATTGGAAAAGGTCAGTTTACGTTCCAATTCCAAAGAAAGGCAATGCCAATGCTACCGTACAATTGCGCTCATTTCACATGCTAGCAAGGTTATGCTCAAAATCCTACAAGCTAGGCTTCAGCAGTATGTGAACCGAGAACTACCAGAAGTGCAAGCTGGGTTTCGAAGAGGCAGAGGAACTAGAGATCAGATTGCCAACATTCGCTGGATCATGGAAAAAGCAAGAGAGTTCCAGAAAAACATCTACTTCTGCTTCATTGACTACGCTAAAGCCTTTGATTGTGTGGATCACAACAAACTGTGGCAAAGTCTTAAAGAGATGGGAGTACCAGACCACCTTACCTATCTCCTGAGAAACCTGTATGTGGGTCAAGAAGCAACAGTTAGAACCGGACATGGAACAACCGACTGGTTCAAAATCGGGAAAGGAGTACGACAAGGCTGTATATACCCTGCTTATTTAACTTATATGCAGAGTACATCATGAGAAATGCCAGGCTGGATGAATCACAAGCCGGAGTTAAGATTGCCGGGAGAAATATCAACAACCTCAGATATGCAGACGATACCACCCTAATGGCAGAAAGTGAAGAGGAACTAAAGAGCCTCTTGATGAGGGTGAAAGAGGAGAGTGCAAAAGCTGGCTTGAAACTCAACATTAAAAAAACCCAGATCATGGCATCTGGTCCCATCACTTCCTGGCAAATAGAAGGGGAAGAAATGGAAGCAGTGACAGATTTTATTTTCTTGGGCTCCAAGATCACCGCAGATGGTGACTGCAGCCATGAAATTAAAAGACGCTTGCTCCTTGGGAGGAAAGCTATGGCAAACCTAGACAGCATATTAAAAAGCAGAGACATCACCTTGCCAACAAAGGTCCGTATAGTTAAAGCTATGGTTTTTCCAGTAGTAATGTATGGCTGTGAGAGTTGGACCATAAGGAAGGCTGAGCGCCAAAGAATTGATGCTTTCGAGCTGTGGTGCTGGAGAAGACTCTTGAGAGTCCCTTGGACTGCAAGGAGGTCAAACCAGTCAATCCTAAAGGAAATCAACCCTGACTGCTCATTGGAAGGACAGATGCTGAAGCTGAAGCTCAAATACTTTGGCCACCTAATGCGAAGAGAGGACTCACTGGAAAAGACCCTGATGCTGGGAAAGACTGAAGGCAAAAGGAGAAGGGGACGGCAGAGGATGAGATGGTTAGATAGCATCACCGATGTAATGAACGTGAATT
The DNA here is from genome assembly GCA_023362775.1 of Charina bottae. NCBI lineage: Eukaryota > Metazoa > Chordata > Lepidosauria > Squamata > Charinaidae > Charina > Charina bottae. Next base: position 3,448,455 of record JALMGJ010000013.1, on the reverse strand, counting down.
TGAGTAAACTCCGAGACACAGTGGAGGACAGGAAGGCCTGGCGTGCTATGGTCCATGAGGTCACGAAGAGTCGGACACGACTAAACAACTGAACAACAACAACCGTTATCTTTCCCAGGGGCAATGTCTTGTGATGGCAAGTTTTGCATGATGTCTTGTGATGGCAAGTTTTGCATGATCTTTCCGTGGGGTGTGAATAATTGCTGTCTGGGCAATATTGCAGGTCTCACCACGTCAGCCATTTTTGCAAAGGCATTGCGAGAAAGAAGTTTGATCTTTGACTTTGGGCCAGTCCCTCTCTCTCAGCCCAACCCACCTCACAGGGTTGTTGTGGAGGAAGAAGGAGTATTAGGTATGTTCCCCACCTCGAGTCATTTATAAAAATAATAAAGGCGGGATATTTTTTTGGTTTTTTTACCGTCCAATCGTGTCCGATCCTCAGCGACTGCCTGGACAAGTTCCTGCAGTTTTCTTGGCAAGGTTTTCCAGAAGTGGCTTGCTTGAACTGCTGAAAGTCAGAACAGTTTATATGTGGCAAAAGTTTGGCTTGTCTGCATGTGAAATGCAATCTGTATATGCCCAGACACAGACAGATTTCTTTTCATTGCTTTGTGCAAGCCAGGGCTGGCTATTAAAGAGATGGGATCCAAGACTCAGCCTCACTGAGTTCTACTCAAGTTTAATCCTGGGTGGGGCCCAGTAACTGAATGACTAGGAAAGTGCAGTACTAGAAGGGGAAGGGGGGGAGAGGGAAATGAAATGTCCAAACTCAAATTAACCAGCTTTAAAGCTCACAGAAAGTCTATTTTACAAGTACAAAAACAGATGTAAATGTTTCAGTTACACTGTACAGTTCTGCTTTGCAGGCTACAATTAACTTTTTAAAAAAATTAAAGGAAGAGAAAGCTATTTCACTATTCCCCTCTCTCTGTACATTAGGCTAGCAAAGGGTCTGTGTACAGCAATTGGGAGACTTGCACTTGTACTTTGAACACGGCCCGTCCTCACGACGCTCTTGTGCTGCCCATACGCCCTCAACGTTGTACCTCTTCACTTCTACTGTGTTTCACCAGGCACCTCTCTATCTGGCGGGGTGGGTGGGCATCACCTTAGTCTACCCCACCTTTCTTCCAAAGGCACCACACATCGCACTCTCTTCTCCAACTTTTGCCCCAGACAACAACCCTGCAAAGTAGGCTGGGTCAAGAGGCAAGGAGTGGCCCAAAGTCACGGGGTGAACTTCCTGGGTAGGCCCAAACCTGCCTTCCCCCGTTTACCTCCACTCCTTAACCACCGCACCACGCTGGATCTCTCGGACCAGTTTTGTTGGAAGGGCTGTCTGCTATGACCAAGGCTAATGAGGCGGGAAACAGGAGTTGCTCTTTAAGGCCCGGCTAATTGGTCGCTGCTTTGCACCTTCAGCCTCCTCATCTCTCCCAGACTGGATGCGTCGTGGATGAAATTCGGAGGGCGGAGAAAGGAAGAGCAGTCATTTCACTGCCCCTTCCATGGCAACGGGTGCTGCGGCTGTCATGGCAACCGCTGCACTGTCGCGAGATGGTCCCCAGCAGCAGCAGCAGCAGCAGCAGCAGCAAACATCTTCCCTGAAGCAACTGGCGACTTGCACATCTCTTCTTTTTGCTCCCCGCTATCTTTTACGACCAAGCAAAAAGAGCCACAGAGACACCCTTCTCCAACCTTCCACGACCTCTTCCACCTCCGCAGAAACATCCAGAAAACATCCAGGGCCCTCCCGAAGCAGGAGGAGATGGGCCGCTGTCTCCCCCAAGTCTCAAAACAAGGGAAGGCAAGGGAGGGGGCCCTCCTCGCTCTCCCGGGGAGGACAAAAGGGAAGGCCCCTCAAGCAGCCGATTGGGGGAGGAAGAGAAATACCAGACCGCTGGCCGTAGGGATTTGGCTCGGGACCAAGCAAACCGCAAAGGAAACAGGAAGGAAAGGGGGCATCGCTTTTTTCCTCAATTGGGGGAGAGGACTAATTTTGTACTTTCAGCTTCCAAACTTTTAGAAAATTACTTAGTAGCTGCTTATGGTTACTGAAGCTCCAGGCGAGAAGTCGCTGCCATTTTGCGAGACCTGCTGATCCTAACTGCTGATGCCGCGCAAGGCCCGTTTGCCAGTGGAACCAAAGATGCGGCAGCCGGTTTCTCAGGGAAGCAGCAGCTCTCCTTCGCTGGATGCGTTCAAGCAGAAGCTGGACACCATCGGTCAGGAATGCCTTAACCGGGACTCCTTCACCGAACGGGGGTCAGGCCAGATAGCCACAGAGGCTCCCCTCAACACCCACCACTCTTGGGGTCAGAAGTGCACAGTGCTGGGCTGATCCGTAACACAAAGCGATCCATGGTGGACTCACAGCAGCTCAACCTTAACTTGCAAACTGCCTGTGTTCAGCATCTGAAACAGAGCAGGCAATCCCAGAAAACCTTACAGAAAGCCTTACGGGACCGGAGGACCTTCCGCCTCTGAATCCTCGCGCTCCTTAGGGAGCTTGCAAAAACGGTTTGCAAGCTAAACTTCTGGCTAGCTGAACTTGCGGGTTCTCCACAATGCTACAAAGGAAAGCGGAATGGAAGGCGGTGCAAGGGCCATAACCCCAACCGAGCACAAGACTAGAGAACCTCTTTCAGAGCTGGGGGCTTACCTGCTCTGGAGGGCTGCTTTCTGCTGAAAGACGGAAGCAAGGAATGTCTATTTGCTAAGGAGGCATCTGTGTGTCTGCATGGGGGCGGGGGGGGGCTGCCCTTTCCCAGAAACTCCCACAGCCTTCTGCACCCCGCCCAGGCAGGCAGGCAGGCAGGCAGAGATGCAGCACAGAGGCAGCTGGCTGTGCCCAGCAACCGTGCCAGGAGTCTCCCTTCTGCCTGGCTGGGCCGCTACTTCCGATGCCAATTCCTGTCCTCGCTGCCTCCAGACCGCCCACAGCAAGGTCCCTCGAGGGCAGCGGTTTTGCCTGACCATCACACCCACCTCTCTGGGCTGCGTTCCAGCTCCCCTCGGCGGCGTCTGAAGTCTCTGCGCTTCTCTACATGCCTCCGCCACCCAGAAGGTCTGCCAGGCTCCACGCCATTTTGCCCCTTGCACTTCTTGGCGCAGGTGCGCTTGCCCACCCTTGGAAGGCAAGGGCAGCCCTGCAGGCATAGCCACCGCCGGGTGCAGCTCCACTGAGCTCAAGGAAGCTGCCCCCCCCTTTTTCGTCTGACCCACAGTGCCGGTCCAGCCGGGGGTTGGTTTGATTTTCTTAATATTTGCATAAGGGAACAGAAAACGGGTTGTAAAGGAGTGGCTGTTTGCATAATTCCCCACAAGAGAATGAGAAATGGGGCTGGTGTGGATGGATTTTTGTCTTGCCTTTAAAATCCTGGTTCACTCTGAAATCTGGTTCACTATCACGCTAGAGATAGTGCTTTTAACAAACAGAGCCAAAAGGCAAACCCCACTTTGCTTGAGGTGTCCTTTTGCCGTAAGTGGCCTGGTTCCTCCCGGTTGCAGTTTGTACCGTGTTCCGGGACAGGTGGGGAAGATCTGGGGACAGGGTGGCAACGGGAACCCGGCCAAGAAGCAGGCCTTCAATGGCACACACAGTTCCACAACGCAGAGCCCTCATGTTTGACCAGAGATTCCCTTTCTTGGCACTCTTTGCTTACTGAATATTTTCTCCATAACCATGAAGGACAAAAACTTAAGCCAAAAATAGGCCGTGAGGGTAGGAAAAGTCATGCCACCGAGCTCCTCTTGACACAGACTCTCCAGAAAACCCAGGAACGCCCCTGCCTGAGACTGGCCGCCTCACCTCGGACGAGGGAGACCCCGACCCAGAGAGATGGCCCGTGGAAGGGGAGCCAGGCCCCTTGGCACAAGAGGCAAATTCTCCAAATGACAAGGTCAGCCTCCTCCACTTCACTGCCCTGGGTGCCGACTGGCACAATCCTCATCCAGCGTGCCCAACGGCTGGCCGGAAGCAGAGGAATCCGCCTCGAACTCTGCAGCAGGAGAGCCGCTTCAGTCTGTGGTAGCCCAAGATCAGGAGCAGTCAGGGAGCACCTGCAGGTAGCTGCAGCTCCCGAAAGCTTGTGCCTTTATTAGTAGTTTGCTATTTGCTAGTGGCAAAAGGTGCTGGTCTGCTTCTTCTTAGACGCCTTGTGACTTTTCGCTTCAGATCAGTGATCTCAGAATCAATCTGAGGGTGGAAGGGCCCTTTGAGGTCAGCGAGCCCACCCTCTGGCTCCGAGCAGGGATCCACATTCCACCGTCCCTGACTGACGCACAGCTGTCCAGCCTCTGCTTGAACCCACCCAGGGAAGGGGACCCCGTGGCCTCCCTCTTGGGACGCTGGCTCTGCTCTCAAACTGCCCTTCCTGTTAGGAATTCCCCCCCCCCCCCAACATTCGGTTGGATCCTGCCTTCCTGTCACTTCAGCCCGTTATTCCATGTCCTGCGCCAGGGAGCTCTAGAGACGGGTCGCGTCGTGTCCATCCTCTTCCTTTCAGGGAGCTGGATGCCTTTTAGCAAAAAGAGCTGAGCTACGACACCCCTCGGACTGCCGCACATTCACAGCAGAGCCGTGAAGCACTCCGCCCCCTTCGCTTTGCCACAGGAGAAAACAACGCTGATCTCATCGCGCTGACAAGATGTTCTGAACGGTAGAAGATGCTCCAAAAGGACCTCCTATCCTGGCTGCCGCCCCTTGTTTGCTGGACAACTGAGGTCCCTGCTCAGTCCTACAGGAATCCATCCCCGAAGCTCGAGGAGGAGAATTTCTACCAAGGAGACCTCCCCCCACACTTGCCCACCCCCCACTTCTGCTGACTCCTTTCTTGATCTGTCCTCTGACCGGGCCTTTCCCAGCCTGGTGCCCAGAAGCTCAAGGGATCTCACAGAGTGGGGGAAGCCACGTTAAGGGCTCCGCGAATGCGAGCGCGCTCTTGATGCTGAAGGAAGGAAATCCAAATAATCCGAGGACCAGTGCACGCCTTAACTAGGCTCCGTTGGTGTTCTTACCCTGGTTATTCTCTGGGTTCACATAAACCGCTGAATCAGAAACTAAATACAGCGGTGGGGTCCTCTCCCCCCCAAGACAAGCAAGCTGGCCGCGTTGCGTTAACGCAGCTGGCTCGGCTTTGTAACCGATCCATTCAAGCGTGCTTGTGAACGCATCCGGTGGGAGTTCCTCCTGCAGAACCACTTGTAAAATAAGGCATTCGGCCATGCTCAGCCCACACCAAGGGACTCTCCCACTGCCCCATCGCTGAGCCCATGGCTTCTTCCCACACAGGCGACCCTGGCCAGTTTCAACCGCCTCCCCCACGTCCCCGTCGTGCAAGGCAGGCCGGAGGAGGGCAGGCCCACAACTGCCCCTCCCACTGAAGGGCCTGGCCCGAAGGCAGCTCAGGGGGCAATGAGTGGCCCGACTGGCTGCCGGTTAGCCAACCCGGCCACTGCTTCCGGTCAATTAATAGGGCGGCAGGCAGGCAGCCGACTTCCCCTCTCGGAAAGCTCCGCGCCAAGTGTCTCTGTTCACACGGAAGGCCGAGGTCCGCCTCGCCCAAGAGGCGCTTGCTCCGGGTGCAGGCTGGATCTCCCGCGGGGGCTGGGGCTTCGGGGCTGCGGCGGCTGCGGCTGGGAAATGCAGGCGCATGGATTCCGGACACCGAGACCCGCTTGCTTGCCACCCCAGAAGCCTCCTGCCCCCACGGGGTGTGTACGTGTGTGTGACACGGGAGCGGTTTGCTCACTCCGCCTGCCTGCCCTACTGCGTGTTTTTTGGACACAGCAGGACTGTTTTTATCACCCCGCTCTGCCGGGCCAAGTAGGCAAAGACGCTGGTGGATCAAGGAGAACCTTCGGGGGGCGGGGAAGTATGTAACCTTTTGGAGGCAGAGAAGCAGGTTGCAGTCCAAAGCCAGCGCCTTCCTTCTCGGCGTGGTTTTAAAAACTAGGTGGAAAGTAGAAAAATGCCCCTCTCTCCTCCCCCCACTTCAGAGAACAGTCAGACTTGCCATTTCTCTTTCTCGGCTGAGAGGAGGCGGCAACGCCGCAGCTTCCTTGCCTGCTCCTCCTCCTCCCCCTCCCCATCTGCCGGTTTGCAAAGGCAGGAACCTCACCCTGCACGCAGCCACCCCCCGTTGCCAGTCGGAGATTTCATAAGATCCGAGACTGGCTCGCTGAAAAGGACGTGTGTAACGGGCGCGGGGGTGGGCAGGCAGGTTTATGCATGGAGGCCACGGGGGGGGGGGGGGGGCGACGAGGGAGAAGCGTGTGAAAAGGAACCGCTTCACACCTCCCTGCTTCACCTGAGCCGGAGGGCACTGCCTGGTTCGCGTTCCATCACTCAGCTCCAGAATGGCCGAGGAAGCCTAACGGCACGAGGCTCCCGGAGCTTACACAGAGCGCTTCTTCCCTCTGCCCGGCGCTCCGCCGCGCCCGCCCGCCCGCCCGCACACACCTGGGCTGGGGGGCTGTCAAGCAAAGCTCTCGGGCAGGAACCCGCAGGAGCCCTACGAGGAAGGGGGCTCCGCAGCCGCCTTTGCCCGCGGCGTGCCCACCCGGGATGGGGGCCCGCCGGCAGAGATCCCGGGGGCGGCAGAACCGCGCCAAACAGCATCTCCCCCCTCCAGAAGCACAACCGCCCCCCCCCCCCGGGCGGCGCCGCGGCGGCTCACCTTGGCGGGGCGCGGGTCGGTCGGTCGGTCGGTCGCTGGGCTCCTCTCTCGGAGTGCGCGCCCGGGGCGGGCTGGAGCCGCGGGAGCAGGCGAGCAGCGGGCGCTCCACCGAGAAGCGGAGGAGGAGCCTCCGCCGGATTGAGCTCCACCTGCGCCGCCGCCGCCGCCGCCGCCTCCGGCACCTTCCTTCCCCGCCTCTCGTGTATCCGAATGTGGCTCGCCCGGGCGGAGGAGGGAGGGCGGCCGCCCGCCCGCCCGCCGGCTCCGCGCTCAGCCTCACTGGCTGCGCCGAGTGGAAGTCACCCCCTTTCGTTCCTGGCGGGGCTCCCGCCGTTCCCGCCCCGCCCCGCCCCGCCCGGGAGCGGTGGGGGAGCCCGGTGGCCGGGCTCGGAGCGGCTGCCCTCGCCTGCGAGCCCCGAGGCAGGGGAGCCCTTCGGGGTGCTTGGAAGTTTGCGGGGAAGGCGGGCGCGGGCGGCCGGACGGCTGGCCGTCGCTGCGTGGGAGCCGCCTCCCGCAGAAGGCCGAGGGCCGCCGACGAGCCGGTCGGCGGGGCCGGGCTGGGACGCCGCGGGGGCGGCGGGCTGTGGGCGCTCCTGCAAGACGGGTTGCCTGTGCACAAGATGGCTGCCGGGGGGGCGGCCCAGATTTACCTGAGGCCCCTTGCCGCAGCCCCCCGCCCTCTCCTGCTCACTTTGACCTTTTTCTGAGAAAATTTAGCGGACCCATTTTGGGGGGCACTGGCAAGAAGGAGTGCTGGGGCTGGCTAGCGGTATCCCACGCAGCACGCCAACTTCCAGTTTTTAAAACATTGAAAGAGTTTTCCATTAGAAATAGCTTTCTCGGGCAACCTTTAGGTGGACGAGCCGAGCCCAGCAGGGGCAGGGGTGGCGTCTGCGGTGCATTGGCACCCCCGCTGTAAAGCATGTCTACGGTGGCCGACTCTCCCCTTTGCTAAACCGTTTCTTTGGTTCTGGCTTTGGTCCGCGCGTGCCTCTTACCTCTGTCCCCCTTGGGGGGCTGGCCAGCGGCTTAGAGCAAGGAACCGGGCACTTCGCCGCCCAGCCCCTCCCTCCGTCCCTGTTGACGCTCCTGCTGCGCTTTCTAGGGTAAGCAGTTGCACTCACTGTAAGTTCGCTGGAGCAGAAGCCGCTTGTTTACCACGCCCAGAGTGTTACCTACCTAGATCAGTAGTGATCGATTGATTGACTGACTGACTGATTGAGTGCCAGCAAGCCAGTGGCGACTCTTAGCAACCAGATAGATTTTCTCCAGGAGGATCTGTCCCTAACCTGGTCCTTCAGTTCTTCGAACAGTGCACATTTATTTATTTTATTTGTATTTATTTATCAAACTTCTCGGCCCATCTCGTACAGAACAACTCTGGGTGGCTTACAACAATAAAATGACAATTATTAAAACACTACAATTATTTATATATACTGTATATATATATGTAGTGTTTTAATATATATATATATGTAGTGTTTTAATATATATATATATATGTAGTGTTTTAATATATATATATATATATATATACACACACACACACACACACACACACGTAAAACAGATAACTAATCTAAAAATACAAAAATGTACAATATAAAATTCAAGATGGGCATGTGCCGTTGTTTACATGCCGCTCCGAGCCCACCCCCTTGCCGCTTGCTCTTTCCTTCCACCTTTCCCAGCATCAGAGCCTTCTCCGGAGAGCTGGGTCTTTGCAAGATGTGCCTGAAGTAGGATCACTTATGAGTGAGTTGGTTTGTTCTGTAATGCATTTGTTCGTTTGTTTTCCTGGGTGTCCATGGCATTCGCAGGAATCTTTTCCAACACCAAAGTTCAGAAGCATCCATACTTTATCTATCCTGCTGCCTCTTCAAAGTCCAGCGTTTGCTTCCATGGACTGCTGCTGGATTATAAATAGCAGCTAAATGAGACCCGGTGGGTGACTGATCTTCACCCATGAATTCCCCATCGTAAACCCAAGTAGCGAAGCTACTCCAGACAGAAATCCAGTGGTTCCTCTGAGTCTGGGGCCTCGCAGCTCAGTGCCTGTCTGGACTGAGCTGCCCTCTGCCTGTAGCTTTCCAGAATGGAAGGCACAGCTCCTTCTAGCAGATTTTGGAACCTCAGAGGAAGAGTTTCCATGACAACCAGCCAAGATGCGGCAGAGGTCTCTGTCCTGACTTCTTCAGCGCCCTTTGCTGCAGCAGTCTAGATTGGAGGCACTTCGGGATTTCGGGGACTCCTTTTGGGTAACAGTGGAGGGGGTGAGATGGCTTTCCTGCTGCCGCCACCCCTGTTCCCTGGCTGATCCTCTTCCAGACACCCTCTGCGACTTGGGGAGTTAATGGAAATGCCCGTGTGGAGTCTGCGTGGAAGAGCTGTGCAGGGACGGGGCTGGTGGCTGAGCAGGGCCATGAGAGGCGGCTGCAGCAGAGACGTAGTAGTTCCGTTGCTGGCATTTCCAGCTCAAAGGAGTAGGGAAGGGGAACCACCTTTCTCCAGGGCAGATGGATGCTACCCTTTGGAGGACTAGCAATCCGATACGGTAACATTTAAGTCCAGCGGGAGCATCTCGGTTCAACGGCACCTTGCAGAAAAGCCACCAAGGTTGGGTCAGATAGCTAATGTTTGAATGAGTGACTAAGGAACTAGGAGCGGGGGTGGGGAGAGGCTAGCAAGACCACGTGGTCTAACAACCAATGCAAGAACATCTCAAAGAACTTCCTCCTGAGGGAGGGGAGTGTTATCTCAGTTCCATACTCATAATCATCTATAATCATACTAATTCTTTAGCAAGGAGGAGCAGCAGTGTAGTGTCTGGTGCCAGAACCAAACATTGGAATAAATATGATGCTGTGACGTCTTAGCAGCCCTCACCTAGTGATGTCCTTTGCAGGTCATCCAAAGCTTATCTTGAGATCAATCCACCACTTCCTGTTTGTAAAGATCACCTGGGGTCATTTATTAAAGTAACAGGACCTTCAACATCAGTCCTTAGCTGGAGAGAACCTTGTGCATCCCAAGGATATATCATATATCTAAACCTTATTTCTATTCCCTGTACTTCTTTATTCAGCTTTTGTGTACACTTGCTTGTAAAGCAGGAACTGGGATCTAGGAAACGGCAGCCATGTTGTTTTTTGCTCAGTTGCCTGAATGCAGAGACAGGCGATTGTGGCAAAGGCCAGCACTGGCCAGTCCAGTTCATGGCTCCTCTTGAATCCAATCACCTCCTTTCCTCAAGTCATATTTCTTTCAGCATGCAAAAGATCAGCTGTGTTTTCATCTGCTGGGTGAAACTGAAAATAATTGCTACACGGTTGATTCTCCTTGTCTATCTCTGGTGGGCAACTCATACGGCATTTTTGGCCCACCAGCACTCCAAGATCACATCACTGTGAGGTGTCCTGCCTGCTGGTCAGCTCCGTTCTCCCAAAGACTACGCAAGACTCACGGGCTTGGTAGTAAACGGTTTATTTCATACGCAGAATGAACACTAAAAAAGATTAGGATAGCTGACAGGAATGAGCTCGGCTATTTAAACCCTTTTGACAGGACTCCCGCCCCCTCCCCACCGTGGACTCCCCTATGATTGGCTCAGGCAAGTCCCAATTGGTGCTGAAGCGCCCATTATCCTCGAGGCCTGATTGGCTGCCGTTTTCCCGCCCTCGCTTCGGGTCTGTCATCTCTGTCTGTCAGTTGTATCTTTCTGTCAGTTGCTTTCTCTGCTGTATGGCAGGACTCTGGGATCATGCCAGAGTTCTGACAATCACCCAATTTGAGATGCTTTAGGATTTGGGGGATTAAGGGTGAGAACAGTAGCACTTTCTTCCCAGAGGTCTCCTACTCCCAGCCTTAAATTTCCTCAAAAATGAACCCGTCATGAGATGGCCTGAAGAGATTTAGTTGCAGCCCCTGACGGTTCAGGTGTTGCCCACAGGACCTACATCTGCTGTTGCCCATTGGTCAGAAAAGAGACCATTGTCAGAGTCATCCCACTTGAATGGTAAAAAACTATCTGCTCAAATGCGCTTTTCCTGGTTATCCTTGATGTTCCTAATCTTTCTGGCTTGTTTCTGGAGTCCCTGGTCAACTCACTAAACTTTGTAAGACCCATGAATGAACAGGAAGTGCTATAGGAGTTTAACAGTGGAGTTAAATAAGGAAATGAGAGAGGAGCATTCAGAGGGCTGTTGGTTCTGAAGGATTCTGTGTGGGGGGAAAAGTTAATGTCCTGAACAGTTGCTGAATGCTAATGATAATAATTGACTGTGGATGACTGAGTGACTGCTTCCTGTTGAGCAAGCAGAGGCTGGTGCTATGGAAAGTGTAGCAGGACTATAGGGCAGCCAGCTTTCAGGGTTAACCTGAGAACCAGAAAAGAGAACATGGAGAACTAAATCTTTCTACTGGTAGTGAAGATGAATAGATACAACACTGCATTTGTAACCTGCAGTGCTTGTGGCATGTTTGTGTTCCTGCCTGAAAACAACATGGCACATACTTGCAGCAAGTGCAAGTTACCATTGCATGAAGAAAACATGAGAAGCGGAGCAGCAAGTTGCCACCCTTCAATTCATGAGGGAAAATGAAGTTTTAGTAGATCAAACAAAGGTGGTACTATAACAAGAGCTGGCAGAGGAAAGAAATCTCCAGAAGGATGTGTATCAAACAAAGGAGCGAGCCCAATGGATGAGAATGACAACCAGAAGCAAGAGACGTAGAAGATATTTACTAGTTTCCACAGGAACAGCTTTGAGGCCCTTGTAAAGGAAGCAGGTTTTGAGACTTGAGGGGAGAAAAAAATAGACACCACTGACAGAAGAGAGAAGAATGGATCCCCGAAGAGTGGGAGGATGTCACAGTGTCTGTCAAGAAGTCCAAAACATCATGGGAGCTATGGTTAATTGCTGTGAGGTTCAGAAACAAATCTGTGCTGGTTGTTGGGTTCATGGAAGATATACTGTATTCTGCAATGCCCATCCTTGGCAATGAATGCCTGATGGAGGAACTTGCATTTTCAGCTGCTCTGTATATCCAACTCTTTATCTTGGAAGCCTGAGAGGGTGGGATATAGGCACTGCCTAATAGTTGACAGGATTCTGGTGTTCTGTAATGACCTCGATCCTTGAGCTATTAAATCAGAATTCCTTACACAAGTCACTTAGGAATATGAAGGAATCTTTATTAAAGCCAGTGATCCATCATACGTTAAAGATTCAAGTAAAGAGGCTCCCGCAGCCAGCAGCTTAAAATCCTCAGATTTCCTCTCCCCACCAGGGAACTTGTGAGTCGACCGCGCTCCCCCCCCCCACCATTGTCCTTTGATTCTAGTTCTTCCTGAGTCCGAATCCATTAGAAGCACAATAGCACCCTTTGATCTGTCCTGGGTGCTGAAGTGCTCATCGCGGTTCCTCGATTAGCATAGTCTGTGAAGGGCAAATACACAAACGCTTTGTCACCAGCATTTCACACGTCTGGCCATTTCTACCTTGGGGTGTCTCGCACGGCTCTGCAAGATTTTGTGATCTGGCTGAATGTCTTTTCGTGGCGCCATGGCAGGATGGCATCCTGACATACCGCTTCCCCAAAAATAATCCTCCCCCCTCATTCAGAATGCAAAGAGAAACATACAATACATATCACCCAGTTCTCTCTCTCCCTCTCTCAGTCCTCTATTTCGGTGTTGCTGGGAATCTGTCATGAAATCTCTTCACTAAGCTAGGTGCTTTTACATGAAGATTGTCCACCCACTCGCTCTGGGATTTGGGAAAATGTTTCCACTGGATTAAATACTGCAACCCCCCCCTCCCCGGAATCTAGTATCTCTTGTACTTCAAAATGTTGTTCTCTGTCAATCATTACTGGGGTGGGTGCTTTTTGCTCTGGGTGCCAGTGTTCTGAGCCTTTAACGGGCTTCAGTAGATGGCAATGAAAAACGGGATGGATTTTCCTCAGGGTTTTTGGTAACTGTAACTGTACTGTCACGTTGTTGATCACTTTGGTGATAGGAAAGGGTCCCACGTACTTTGGACCCAACTTTTTCGAGGGTTGTGAGGACTTTAGAAACTTTGTAGACAAGTACACTTTCTCTCCCACTTCAGTGGCCACTCTGGTGCCCGCTTGTGGTCAGCATACTTCTTTTAATTTTCCTTAGCATCATTCAATGCATTCTCTATCCCTAGCCACCCCACAGCTATGTGTTTTATCCACTCGTCCAATGGGATACTTTCAGATTTATCTGTGGGTAATTCTGGAAACACTACGAATTCCTGCCCATTCACCACTTGGAAAGGGGAGAACCCCATATGCTGGTGTACTGAGTTGTTGTAAGCTACTTCAGCAAATGGAAGTAGATCTACCCAATCGTCCTGCTGGTAGCTGATGTAACATCTGAGGTATCATTCTAACACTTGGTTAGTACATTCACACACTCCGTCCATCTCCAGATGGTGGGCGGAGCTTAGCCCTTGGCCCACGCCAATCTTTAGAAATGCCGTCCAAAATTTAGAGGTGAACTGTACACCTCTGTCGCTGATAATTTGTTCAGGGGTCCCGTGTAACCTATAAATGTGCTGTACAAACATCTTGGCTAGTTGCCCTGCAGTGGGTATGCTGGTGCATGGGATGAAATGAGCTTGCTTTGAAAATTAATCGGTTACCACCCAAATCACTGTTTTCTTATGGCTTTCTGGTAAATCTACTATAAAGTCCATGGCTATGTTTCCAAGGCTTTGTGGGGCTGGCTACATTCTGTAGCAGCCCTCTGGGTTTACCCCCCACTCTCTTGGCCATGGCACAGGTTGGGCAACTGGCCACATACTCCTCTACGTCTCTACGTAGGATTGGCCACCAGAACCATCGCCTTAATAGGTGTAAAGTTTTCAGGAACCCGAAATGCCCAGCTGACTTTGCATCATGGCATATTTCAAGTATTTTCCTTCTCAGGGGCTCCGGGATATACAGCCTATCCCCACTCCACCAAAATTCTTGTTTCTCTGTCAGTTTGTCTTTGTTGGCTTGCAACCATGCATCAGCCCTTAACGCTGAACGCAGCTCATTTTGCATGTCCCCTTCTACACTTAGGGAGGGTTCGGGCTCCTGGCTCCTACTGACCTCTGCCATCCCTGGCTGCCGGGTAGGGATGATTGCATCTATTACCTCTTCCCTCTGGCTATTGTGTTGTGGCAATTGGGACAAAGTGTTGGCCAGAAAAAAATTTCCCCCAGGCAAGTACTTTAGAGTGAAATTGAATCTGCTAAAGAACTGCACCCACCTAGCCTGCTTGGGGTTTAACTTTCTCGGGGTACGTAGTGCTTCTAAATTTTTATGATCCATCCAGACCTCGAAAGGGTGAGCTGCCCCTTCTAGTAAATGCCTCCAATTTATCAATGCCCAGCGTACTGCAAATGCTTCCTTCTCCTACACGTGCCAACGGTGCTCCGTGTCAATGAATTTGCGTGAGAGATAGGCGCAAAGTCTCAGCTTTTCTTCCTCGTCCTTTTGTAATAGAATTCCCCCCACTGCCATATCTGATGCGTCGACCTGTATGACCAGGGACTTTGTGGGGTTGGGGTGTTTTAATATTGGCTCTGAGGTGAACAGTGATTTTAGTTGCTCGAAAGCCGTTTGGCATTCGGCCATCCACAGTATGGCTGCCCCGGGTCTCTTCGCTACCTTCAGGTCTCCCTTCCCCTTAGTTTTTAACAAATCGGTGAGGGGCAGAGCCACCTGCGCAAAGTTGGGCAAAAGTGGTAGGGGGTATTTGTTAGAGGTGGTGATGGCATTGAGCCCTCTATAATCGGTGCATAAATGCAAGGAGCCATCCTTTTTGGTGCGGAACAGGACTGGAGCTCCTAAAGGTGAATTAGCTGGTCGGATGTATCCCCGTTTGAGATTTTTGTCAATGACTTCTCTCAGAGCCTCCCACTCCATTGTAGTCATAGGATACAGTTTTGGTTTGGGAAGCGGAGCTCCAGGATCAAGTTCAATGGCACAGTCAGTTTTATGATGGGGGGAAGTTGGTCAGATGCATCCTCATCAAATGCTTGGGTGAAAGCAGAGTACTGTTGGGGAATCGGGTCAGTGTCCAGGGTTGCATCAAAATCAACTGATTCATTGGCAGCTGCGAGAGCTGATGTTTGAGGCAGAGGGGTATAGTTTGCTGTTCAATCAGTGATTGCAAGTGAAGGTTCTAGGTCTGGCGGAGGTTCAGGTTCCTGCCAGCCACTGTACATTCCATCACTGAAATGCAAGCTGCCTGTGACCCAATTCACTGCAGGTTGTCTAGCTTTTAACCATGCAAACCCAAGAATCAATGAATGCTGGGCTATGGGAGCTACTAAAATTTTTAAAGCTTCCCTATGAGTCCCAATTGTCATTTCCACTGTTTCGGTATAAAACTGTACAGGACCTCCGCTCAGGTCAGACCCATCAAGTTGAGTGAAGGTAACGGGATTTTTAAGTTGCCGCACCCTTAGTCTCATTCCCATTACTACAGCAGGAAAAAAGAAAAAGAAAAGGAAAAAGGAAAAAGGAAAAAGAAGGAAGAAAACCAAGGCATAAAATGAATACACTGGCCCTTCAAGATCCTATTAAACGAGCTTGCTTTCAATCAACTCTCAAGGAACATCTGCCTATGGAACTTCCTGAAAATGTTGAGGAACACTGGATTAAATTGAAGACTTCTGTTATTTCAGCCTGTGAACAAACTATCGGATACCAGACTAAGAGACATCAGGACTGGTTTGATGAGAACGATAGTGAGATTGAACATATTATTGACAAGAAAAGGAAAGCCTTCCAGATATGGCAAAAAGATATTAACTGTGCCGTTAAGAAAAAAATCTACGCCAGTGCAAAGGCAGAAGTCCAAAGAAGAACTAGAGAACTTAAGAACATATGGTGGATAAAAAAAGCCCAAGAAACCCAACATTTTGCAGATGCTCATGATGCACGGGGCTTTTTTAATGCCATAAAGGCCATCTATGGACCAACAAACCATGGTACAAATCCCTTACGCTCAGTAGATGGTGCTAAACTTCTAAAGGACAAAGAGTCTATTGCACTGCGCTGGAAAGAGCATTACTACAATCTCCTTAATCGTCACTCTACTGTGGCTGATGAAGTCTTCTTGCAAATCCCGCAAAAACAAATAAGAGATGAGCTTGCAGTACCCCCTAGTTTGGAGGAAGTCAGTAAAGCCACTAAACAAATGAAAAATAACAAAGCTAGTGGACCTGATAGGGGCGTGGTGGCTCAGCGGGTAAGACGCCAGGCTTGTTGATCAGAAGATCACAAGTTCGGAGGTTCGAATCCCTAGCCCTGCGTGCAGAGTGAGCTCCTGCACTAGCTCCAGCTCTTGCCAACCTAGCAATTCGAAAGCATGCAAATGCAAGTAGATGAATAGGTACCACTTCGGTGGGTAGGTAACAGCGTTCCGTGTGTGTCATGCGGCCACATGACCATGGAAGCGTCTTTGGACAACGCTGGCTCTTCGGCTAACAAACGGAGATGAGCACCGGCCCCTAGAGTCGGACACGACTGCACAAATGTGCGGGGGGAACCTTTACCTTTACTATAGTGGACCTGATGGGATTCCTGCTGAAGTCTTTAAAGAAGGCGGGCCTGAATTTACACAACAACTTCATAAGCTCATCGAAAAAATCTGGATGAGGGAGGAGATTCCAGCAGACTTTAGGGATGCCATAATTATCACTCTCTTTAAAAAGGGTGATAGAACAGACTGTGGAAACTATCGAGGCATCTCCCTTCTAACCACAGCAGGCAAAATCCTGGCAAAGATCATCGCAAACCGTCTCCTATCTGTATCAGAAGACATCCTCCCTGAAACGCAAAATGGCTTCCGCCCTTCCAGGGGAACAGTGGATATGATCTTCACTGCACGACAGCGTCAAGAAAAATGCAAGGAGCAAAACCGCCCTCTGTACATGGCGTTTATTGATCTGACTAAAGCTTTTGATACTGTAAATCGTACTGCTCTCTGGACCATCCTTCTGAAAATCGGATGCCCTGATAAATTTGTGAACATCTTGCGGTTACTCCATGACGACATGATGGCAACAATCCTGAATAACAATGGCTCTCAAAGCGATCCATTTAAAGTGGAATCCGGCGTTAAACAGGGATGTGTTATTGCTCCAACCTTATTCGCTATCTTCATCGCTATGATTATGCACCTTGTTGAAGAGAAACTTCCTACTGGTGTAGAAATTATATATCGAACAGATGGAAAGCTTTTTAATCTTAGTAGGCTGAAAGCAAAAAATAAGGTAATTGCAACTTCTGTTATAGAACTTCAATATGCTGATGATAACGTAGTCTGTGCACACTCCGAGGAAGATCTTCAAACTATCCTAAACATCTTTGCAGAAGCATATGAAAAACTCGGCCTCTCGATTAACATTAAAAAAACCAAAGTGCTTTACCAGCAAGTTCGAACCAATCCCTCTGCAGCGCCATCAATCCAGCTTAAAGGTGTGTCACTAGAAAATGTCGATCACTTTTCTTATCTCGGCAGCCATCTATCTACAAAAGCCAACATCGACGCTGAAATTCAGCATCGCCTGAGCTCTGCGAGTGTAGCTTTCTCCCAAATGAAGCGTAGAGTGTTTGAGGATCGGGACATTCGCAGGGAGACCAAAATGCTTGTTTACAAAGCCATTGTACTACCAACCCTTCTGTACGCCTGTGAAACACGGACCCTCTACAAACGCCACCTCCAACTTCTTGAAAGATTCCATCAACGCTGCCTCCGAAAAATTCTGCAGATTACTTGGGAAGATAGGCGGACTAATGTTAGCGTATTAGAAGAAGCGAAAACCACCAGCATTGAAACAATGATCACCAACATCAACTTCGCTGGACCGGTCATGTTGTTCGAATGCCTGACCATCGTCTTCCAAAGCAGCTACTTTACTCCCAACTTAAGAATGGAAAACAGAATATTGGTGGACAGCAAAAGAGATTCAAAGATACTCTCAAAGCTAATTTAAAAAAATGTAATATCAGCATTGAGAACTGGGAAGCCCTAACTCATGAGCGTTTCAATTGGAGGTCATCCTTTATTAATGGCGCTATAGACTTTGAAGAAGCACGAGTACAGGGCGAAAAGGAGAAAAGAGCTAAAAGGAAGGCACGTCGGGCAAACCCTCATCATGACCGGCTCCCACCCGGAAACCTATGCCCTCATTGTGGGAGGTTGTGCGGATCCAGAATTGGCCTTTATAGCCACTTATGGATCCACCGTTAAAATTTTACCTTTGGAAGACAATCTTACTCGGCTACGAGTGATCGCCAATGATGAATGATGACAACAGCAGGGTGCATGATACAACGGGTGCAACCACTGTCCACAAGCCCCACTAAGTCCGCACTCCTGCCAGTTCTTAGGGAAGTAACCCTAGTGCCTACTAATAAGCTGGGGTCACTAATAAGGGTCACTCACCATTGACTCCAGACGCCCATTGTGTGGATTTATAGCTGCCTGTCTGTGGGTGCCACTGAGGACAGGCAATTCCGGTTTTCCTGGAACAGGAATTCTTCATCTGCGGAGCTGTCTGCTGGATCTGGTGGGTCAGGCAACCCTCCTGGCACGAGTTGTATATTGGGGTCGGTAGGCACCAGCTCCGTGCCAAGCGATGCACCACTGGACACTTTCTTAGGTGGGAATTTAGGTTGGCAGCCAGGACTCTTGCTTTGAGGAATGGAAGCAGTTCAGGAGCGAGGGCACGCTGCTGCCTGAATGTCCTCCTTTGACACAGCGAAAACAAGCGGCAGTTCTGGGTGGTTGAAGACATTGAGTTTTCCACCCCTGGCGTGCATCTTTGCGCTCAGCAGGCGCAGGGGCTTCGGAGACGCATTGTCCAGCTAACTGGTAGCGGTGTTGCCATTTCACTTGTGCACGAGCTGCTTCAACTTCCCCAGCGAGGCAAATCCACAAACGTAGAGTTGTAGGTTTGGCTCGTGCTAAACACCATTCTAAGATCTCGGCATTCAAACCAAGGGTGAAGCATTCTATTTTTAGTGATTCCGGCCAGTCGGTCATTTTCCCCACTAGATTTTTTAACTCTAAAGCATAGGCTGAAACAGATTTGTTCCCTTGTAACCTAGTTCCCGTTTGCAACCTAGTACGGGCTCGTATCGCTGCAAGGGGATCTTCAAAGCGAGTGCGGAGGGCAAACATGAATTCATCAAAGTCCTCTAACTCAGGGCCCTCGCTTTCATTTAAGTCCACAGCCCAATCGGCTGCTTAGTCTACCAGGAGTGCAGTAACATACTGAATTTTTGAGTCCTCGTCTGGGAAGTATCCCCCCCAAGCATCCATGAATATGTGAACTTGATTTAAAAACCAGGCTACTTGTTTCGGATTGCCTCCGAATTTAACTTTTAGTTCCCGTAACCCGAAGCCTCCACCACTGATGGGTAGCCCTAGTCCTGGTATGAGCTTGGCGGGCTGAGGTGGTGGTGCCATGGGTGGGAATGGCGGGGCTCTCACCGGACAGGGTGCATTATGACCGGGGCCCCGGTGATCGGACCTGCCGCTTTGTCGGGTATGGCTAGTGGGTTGATGGCCGGTTGTGGCTTTCGCTATCTGAAGCACCTGCTGGCTTATTGTCTGTAGTATGTTCTGAATGTCATCTACACGGCCTCCAAGTTCTGTAATTTGGGATTCCACCACTCCAAGGCGTTGCCCTGTGTGGGGTCTGGACCCACGCTGTACAGTAACATCCGGTGCAGCTCCGGGGTCTGCATCTTGCCCAACAGCCGACGACCAGCTGTCTCGTTTTTTCTGAAATGCAGGGTTGGTGGTCCAAGCTGCTTCCACATACTGGGTTTTGGGCCGAGCTCCGGGCTGCTGCCATCTCACTTCAGGTTGGCAATCCGACGTAGATTGCTGTAACTCCTCCATTTCTCGATATTAGTACAGTGATGTCCTTTCCCCTCTGCCAAAGGACATTGTTAGATCGGGGTTGGCAAACCGGGTTAATCGCACCCCCGTTGGTAGGACAACCTACCAACTTGTGGGAGACTGTCAGGAAGTTGCAAGTCCCCGTCATGTGAGGTCCTCGCTTAACGATCCATGATCTTTGCTTAACAATGGCAACGAGGACTGCTGGGACTGTCATTGCTAAGCGATGCAATCACGTGACATCGCACTTTATGACTGCATTGCTTAACAACAGAAATTCCAGTCCCAATTACCATTGTTAAGTGAGGACTACCAGTATTTGCAGGACTTCCTCTCCTTGAGGAAGGGCACGCTCTAGGTCCCATCCCTTAAATGCTGCCATCTAGCTGGACCTTGGAAGCGTACCTTTTCCATAGCAGCCCCTGCCGTGGAACATCCTTCCCCTCGGATCCGGCAGGCCCCCCCTTAGCCTTCCGGAAGGCCGTAAAGAGCTGGCTCTTCCCCTGGGCACTGGGGTAGGGTGGGGTGGGAGCCTGGGGGTGGTTCTGTTGGACGCATCCAAGGACTGCCAGGTTTCGGAGTTTGGTTTTCCTGTATTGCTTTCATTGTTTTCTGGTTTTATTTGTTGTTGTCGAGCCGCCCAGAGTTGTGTTTTTAAGAAGGATAGCCATATAAATCTTAAAAATAAATAACAGGCATTGCCAATTAAGGATGCAAAAGTGGTGAGTTGTATTTTCTCCTCCACCCCTCCCTCCCTCCCTCCCTCCCAAGACCAGCATTTGGTTACTAGTCATTCTCACCAGCAAGAGGTGCCCCGTGGGATGAAGTCCCAAGTGTTGACCAAATCATGTGTGTGCCTGTGGCATGAGGGAAAATGTCGGTATGACTGCAGACCATTCTATTTATTTATTTATTTTGTTTATTTTCTATCCCGCCTTTATTATTTTTATAAATAACTCAAGGCAGTGAACATACCTAATACTCCTTCCTCCTCTTATTTTCCCCACAACAGCAACCCTGTGAGGTGAGTTGGGCTGACAGAGAGGGACTGGCCCAAGGTCACCCAGCCAGCTTTCGTGCCTACGGCAGGACTAGAACTCATAGACTCCTGGTTTGCCATTGGCTCCTTCCTAGGGCTGAGAGACAAGGACTGGCCCAAGGTCACCCAGCCGGCTTTCGTGCCTGAGGTGGGACTAGAACTCTCAGTCTCCTGGTTTGCCATTGGCTCCTTCCTAGGGCTGAGAGAGAGGGACTGGCCCAAGGTCACCCAGCCGGCTTTCATGCCTAAGGCGGGACTAGAACTCTCAGTCTCCTGGTTTGCCATTGGCTCCTTCCTAGGGCTGAGAGAGAGGGACTGGCCCAAGGTCACCCAGCCGGCTTTCATGCCTAAGGCAGGACTGGAACTCTCAGTCTCCTGGTTTGCCATTGGCTCCTTCCTGGGGCTGAGACAGGGATTGGCCCAAGGTCAACCAGCCGGCTTTCATGCCTGAGGCGGGACTACAACTCTCAGTCTCCTGGTTTCTAGCTCGTTGCCTTAACCACTAGACCAAACTGGCTCTTCTATACCTTTTACTGCAATTAATTTTCAGTGTCAATGTTGAGTTTTTGTCGCAATCCCACCCACCATTTTTGGGAACTCCACTGAGTTCATCTGAGAGGCAGCCTCACGGCTGCAGACCCCCTCCCCCTAAGAGCAGCTACTGTGCAGGGGAATCAGAGCTTCCCGGTGCAGCTTCCACACTTGGACCTTCGGTGCAGTGAAGCATCGCTCTTCCGCAGGGAGTTGCAATGGGACAGCCACGCAAGCTGACTGCCGCGCAGTCATAGATTATGCAGCAATAGGGTTCACAGCGGTGCCCACAGGAGGCGGCAAGGGACAAGTGACAAAAGGTTTGTTGTGATGTCACGTCATGATGCAAGTACAAAAGGGCGGAGCTTGCACTGCGTATTTCATCATTCTGAGGAACAGACGCCTATGGCTAAGTCCTCCCAGTGAGACCCATTCAGGAAAACAGCCTACGCTGCTTATTCTGAACTCCCCTGGCAGCTCCAGCACAATTTATTGCTTTTTTCAATGCAATTGAAGGAGGAGTGTTTGCCTCTTAAACAAAGGTGATTAATAGCTTCTTAATTGCCCCTTCATTAGTAACTAATTTCTCAGCTGCATGTTAAGAAATAAAGGGAGCCAAACTTTCAAGGACAGAAATACGACCATAGTCAATAGAGCTCCACCTCATAGCCTGGAGTGCGGGGGGGGGGGGGGGGCTGCTGCCAGGGGAGAAGGCCCTCCTTCCTCTTCCTCCGTTCACCCTGAGATAGAAAGAGGAGCGTCTTGGATTCGGGTAGCCGGTGAGGACAAAATGGCATCGGCAGGTTGGTGGCTCAGGCCTTGAGCGATCCGGGCAGGGTCCTTCGGTCTGTCGGGGTCCTGGCAGTGCGACTGGTGGCAGTTGCTGCAAAACGGCCGTTGGTGGGGAACTCCCTTCAGTCAGGGCCTTCTCTCAGGTCAGTGTTGTCTTCTACCAACTAAGGAAACATGGAGATCAGTGCAGCTGAACAGAAGGGAAAGGCCCCGAGTGCCTCCTGCAAGAACAAGGAACAAATTCCATTCACTAGACGCGGGAGGGGGGGGGGTTGGTCTGGCATCTCCTCTTGCAGCGCTGAAACCCCAGGGTGCCCATTTCTTTGCTCCAGGGCTGCCTGACACATTAAACTGGGGGAGCTTTACAGTCTGGGTCAAAATGGAGTCAGGCCTTCATTTAATACGCTTTATATATAAGGGTTAGAAGTAGAGCCAGTAAATTAATGGCAGGCTTCAAAGTTAACACTAACAAGCTGGCAAGCTAACTCCCCAGCTCCAAGGCAGGGGGGGGGGGGGGCGGGTCTTAGGCCCTGCCTGTGACCTGCCTGAGGGGTTGAATCTTGGGTCCTTTGAGGTGCAAGTTATTCACCTCCATCGTTCTAGCTGGTTTTTTCAGGTTATCATCATTCATTGTTACTCATTATTTATATATAAAGTTTTGTCATTAGTGCTCTTCAAATTGGGACTTCCGAAGGAAGATTCTTGAGAGTTCATAAAGAGACTGAAAACGTCTTGAAAACTATGCTGTAATTCCCAGAATTGACCTTCTGCTCTTTGCCAGTCTAATTGTATTAAATTTGTTGACCCAGTAACTTCCTTCAACAGACGGTGGCAATGGTCGAGACTTCATATGTTTTTTCAGCAGATCATTTGATAAGTTAGGGTGCCTAAAAGATGTGGTCAAAACAGTCAAGATGGTGTGATCGAAGCGCAACCCTTTTTATGTCAGTTGCATTTAAAAATAGGCGGAGCTTCCATCACCCTGTTGGCAGCTCCATGACTTTTTTTGCCAACAGCCTGCAGACAGCGACCAGACATCCTGATTTCAAGCTAGTCAAATACGGGCCGGATAGCTGGCTCCAGAGTCATAGGCAAAGGGTGCTCATCAGTGATCCCCACCGAACTGGAGTCAGGTGTCCAGCAGGTTGCCCCAAGGTTCAGTCTTGGATCCTGCCCTTTGTCGACATTTTAACAGCTTGAACAGAGATGTCCGCAGCATCCAGTGGTTTTGCCAAAAAGACAAAATTAGCATTATGCTGTCATGCTGTGAACTCTGCCTCATTTGTGTGTGTCTCCGATGTTAACACCTACATACAAAGAGGGGAGAGTTTGTGTCATGACATCACAACTCTCTTTTCATCATTTGCTGCCATCTTGACTTTTTTGCCCACGCTCTGCAGACATCCCCGCTTAGCACGATGTGTGGACCAGACCACGACAGGCAAACCTCTCTGGCCCAAGCAAGATGCAAGTGGCTGCAGGGCACTCACCAGCCTGGGGGCTCCAGCCCCCTCCAGGCAAGAGAGGCAGCCTCGGCCCTTGCAGCTGGCTGAGCAGGGAGGCAATGCCGGGCCCGCCTCGCGCAGCACTACAACTCCCATCCCCCTGGCTACATTTGCTGGGGCTGAGGGGGTCGGAGTCCATCACTGTCGAGAGTGCAGGCGAGGAGCCTGGGTCTTGATGCTGGGGCTCCTGGCTTGAGAGCACCCCCCCCCCGGTTCCTTGGGGCCTTGTTGAGCATCCCAGTGGGTCCCTGCTGCTCCCCCCCCCCCCAGGAAAGGCCTTTGGCTCAACTCAACTCAGGCCGCTTTCGCTGGGAGTGTGTGCCGGACAGTGTGCACCCCACAGCCCTCGTGATTTGGTTGCTGTCCACACAGGGTTTCCCAGGTCTGGCTAAAACCACAGCACCAACAGCAACCCTCCCCCCTCAAAAAAGCTGGAGTGCATGCAGCCTCTGCCTCTCCCCCCCCCCCCCCCCGCTTTGTTTCCCCCCTGCCTGGCAAAAGGGGCAGCAGCAGCAGCAGCATCCCTTCTACAGGGGGGGCTCCACTCTGTAGCTGCCCCTCCATCGGCTTCTGGAAGACTGGGGCGCGCTGGAGGACAGGAGAGGGGGGGTCTCGGGTTCTGGGGGCAACCCGGCCCCCCCAGGCCTCAGCTCTCATCAGCCCAGCCAGCTTGCGAGTGCGCACCGACTGCGGGAAGGGTAGGCCAGATCATCTGGCGACTGCCCCGGCCCCCTCCGTGTTCCCACGAACGGACGGTGGTTTCCTGTCCAGATGAAAGGGAGGGTGCGTCTCTCACCCAAAGAATTTCAAATCGCTGCTCTAGAAGAGGATAAATGAGGTGAATGTGAGACCTCTTCTCATATATCATGTTCCACATATAACATTATAAAGCAATTGTACTAATGTTTAAGCATAATTTTTAGAAAACTTCAGGTGCCCACAATACGGCCCAGGAAGGTGACTCGAAAGAGCTTAAAGACAGTAATTCAGTTAACTAAGGTATTATGGAGCTGCATTCATCTCTTTCAGTGCAAACAGCCACCCCTGGAAGAGTTCTTGGGTGCAAATGAAAAGCAATGGAGGCTGCCAGTCACAGGAGTTGCAATTCCCGCATGCAGAGTTGCTAGCGGGGGCGGGGGGGGGGCAGCAGGAGCAGCCCTTTCCTGCTTTGGGGGGGGCAGCAATGAGCGTCCCTCTTTCACTTCTTCATTGCAAAGAAGCTCACTGAATCTCCTCCCCTCCAGTTCCACCCATCTCAGCTGCTCTTCCTGTCCTCCCTCCAAAAACAGTGGGTTTTGCGGAAAGATATACAAGTGGTGCCTAGTCCTCTTCAGGGCCAGCGCACGCGCACACATTCTAGCACTACAAAGTGTTCTCAGCCTGATGAGCCCCTTGGTGAGTCTTCCTACTGTAACTGTGGGGCCCATTTGTTTTGAAACCATAAAAGAAGCTGTTCTTTGCAATGAGTTCTGTAATAACAGAGGCACAGAGCTGGCTAAAGTGGATCCATGAGTTGCCTCAGAGAGCCATGGCTGCAGGTGGCCCTTGACACCTCTGGCGTTCAGGGGAGGGAAGAGGGGGGGTCCCGAGAGGAGGAGGAAAGGCAGCGTTCCACTGAAATACCCTTCCCACCTTCTCTTTCTCCTTCTCTTCCAGGTTTCTCTGCCTACAGGGGCTGCCTCCCTTAAAAGGAAACAATGGATGAAAGGGTCAGAAAATGGGAGCAGAGGATTAAGGGATCAAAGGATTTCTATTTTTTCCACATTGACCTTTTCATGTGCAAAGTACCTGATTCATTACAGTGACTTCTTTGAATGCCCAGAATCTTGTATCAAATATATATATTCTGCTTCTGTTCATGGAGCTTCCGTTCGATATCATGATTAATATCCAAGCTAATTCTCCATGAAACGTAATTTTTAAAAACTAACTTACTTATTGGCCCGCACTAGATTTTGTAGTAAGATAAAAATGAGGCAGTGTTCACACAATTCATTTAACCAGATTACTGAATTAAACAATTTTTTAAAGTTTGCTCAGTGTATTGAACCAGAAGTTAACTAAATGCTCTGGGTTTGCACAACATAAAAAAGCTTAACAATTAATGTGTGCCAACCTTTGCACATGGTACCAATGCATCTGCTAACGCTTTACCTAACCTGGTTCAGCAAGCTATGCGAACACATCCTATGCGCACCAGGCCTTTGGTGTCTGGAAGGAACCCAGGTGAAAACCATTCTCGAAGCCACCCCTTTTCATGTACTGTAGAGGATTGGTAACTTTTTACCAGGTCTGCTTCTCCACCTTCAACCCAGGCAGCTGAGAGCATCTTTCTCCATGCCAGCCTGTACAGTTGCCAGAAAGAGTTTGTTTCAGACCATCTAAGGTCTTTGAAGTGGGCCGTACTCATTTTTTTCCATGGATAAAAGTGCTCTCAATACAAATCCAGGCGGCCACTAGATGGCGCAAAGAGACACGGAACGTCCTACTTCACAGCTGCCTGCTAGTGGTGGCCCGGACGTCTGCGGCCCCTTCTAGACCAGGCAGGCGCTCCAGCCGCGGTGGGCATTTCTGTTGCATCTGAGTGCAGGGAAGGGTCTGTTCAGAAAGAAAGGTGGCGCCTCTGCTGCTACTTCCTCCTCCTCCAATGTTCTGCGTTCCCATTTCTTCCTCTTCCCCTCCCCTCCTCCACGACAAGGTTTGCCTTATTTGCCTCCGGAACGCTTTTCTCTCCCGCCTCTCCACCGCACCGTCCCTGTTCCCGCCTTTTGCTCCCGCAGCTCCCCCTCTTGCTCTGGCCGAGGCTTCCTGAGGCGGGAAAGGCCGCCGGGGCAGCGGAGGCTCGTCCTTCAGCCCATTTGGGGCCGTCGAGGCTGGCCGCCTTGGGGCAGCCCGCGCCCCCACAGTCCCTTTCCGTGGGCCAGGCTGGAGGGCCCCCGTTGCCCGCCCTGGACCAGCAGCACAGGGCCCCCCTGCAAAGCTCGCCTACTCCCCAGGCGGCTGTGGCGAGGCTCAGGCGAGGGGCGGCCCGCCAAAGGCTTCCTGCTCCGGAGAAGCGTAGAGCGCGCGAAATGGCGCGGATAGCCGAGAAGGGACGAGGTTGTGGGCTCTCCACTCCCCCTTCCCGGCCCTTCCTCTGCTCGGCGGGGGCACCTGAACACTCGCTGCAGGCGGCTGGGAGGGGCGCCTAGCATGGAAGGGGAGGCCCTCTGCACATGCTCAGGGACGCGGAGGGCTTCGTTGCCCACATCCCCACAGGCGGAAGGCAGCCTCACGACAAAACACCAACCACGCAGGCTTCCGCGGCTGCAGGGCAGAGCTGCAGCTCGGCTGGGACGGGGGTGAGACTGGGTGACCTTTGGGAGTCCCCGTCCCTCCGAATCCCTCCCTTGTCGGGCCGCGGGCTGGGGGTGGCTGGTCCCGACAGGCAAGGGTTAATCTGCCCCGGCTCCCTCGCACCGCAGACGTCACCGGGGTTGGAGCAGAAGGGAGGGGGCGCGTGGGGGTCTGTGGGGGGCTTTCTGATGCGCTGAGCCCGCGCGCAGCAGCTGCACCAGCACCGCGCCCTCCGCGGGACTGAGCGCCCAGCCCGCCGCCGCCGCCACGCGCCCGCGCCCGCGCTCTCCGCCGGGCGATCTGCGAGCGAGGAGCAGCGGCGGCAGCAGGACCCCCGCCCTCCGACCTGCGGCTTCGCCTCGTCCGCGACCTCCGCGCAAAGGTGGGCGCCTCGCCCCTCGGCCGGCGAGCGGGAGGCGGGCAGGGCGGCGGCGGCGGCCCTGGACTCTGCGGGGCGCTCCGGGGCTGCGGGCTCGGCCCGGGGACGAAGCCCTTTCCGCAGAGCGGCGGGGCCGGGAGGAGTACCTGGGCGCCCCTCGCTCCGCCGCGGGCGAACCCCGGGCGCCCCGCCTCCCTCGCTCTCCTCCTTCCCCAAGGTGGGCGAACCGGGCCGGCGGGCTGGGGAGGCGCTCCCGAAGAGCAGAGCAGGCTCGGCTCCCCCTTTGGGGGCCAAGCCAGGCTGGGGTTTCTCGCTCGCTGTCGCTTCTGTGAAATGGCCCGCTGCGGATTATCCCCCCCGTCCCGCTTTGCCTGCAGAGGCAGGAAATAAGACGCCACCCCCTCCCCAAACAAGCCCCCAGAAATTGCCTGCTGGGGAAGTTCGGGGCGGGGGGGGGAGCGTGGCTGACGCCCTCCTTCCAACAGTCCCCAGGCGGAAAGAGCCGGGGGGGGGGCGGGGGCTCCGCTGGATCCTCCCGGGTCCCTCGTAAGATCTCTGGTTTCTAAGGGGCAGGTAGGTGCCCGACCTCCAGCAGGACTCCTCCTCCCCTCACCTTGGAGGTGGTTCACTTGCGAGTGTAACCTTCAGCGCCATCCCGCCCCCCCCCCCGCCCCCCCCCGCCCCCCGCTCCGCTCCGCTCCTGGGCGCTTGCAGGGACCGATCCCCAAAGTCTGTGCTGCAATAAGGAAGGGACTGTAGCTTGAATCATGTCAACTGGATTTCTATTTTCTTAGTGGAAACGTTTCACTCCTTATCCAAGGAGCTTCTTCAGTCTGAATAATAATAATAATAATAATAATAATAATAATAATAATAAGGAAGGGAGGTTTCCTCCTTGGGAGCGGCGCTGCCACCAGAGCAGGCGAAGAGGAAGAGCGCGGGATCTCCCGCTCTGGGTGGGTGGAGGCGGATCCTGGCTAGCGGTCCTCGGGCTGAGCAGCCAGGTGTTCCTTGTGCAGGCAGGTGAGGAGGACCTTGCAGTGCCCTGGGCAAAGGTAGAAAAGGTCCTACGTCTTGGGCGCCTGGCGCTGGAGAGGATTCTGTCTGGAGGATCCTTGGCGATACCGCAACGGAGGCAGCACCAAGGGAGCTCCCTGCGGAGAACTCATTATCGCTCAAAGCCCACCGCTGCTTGGCTGATTTGAGCTGCTCCTTGGCAGAATTCGGATGAGGGAGAGCAGAAGCTTTGCATCTTTTCCCACAGTCGTCTTGGGGTGGGGGAGGAAGGCGGGTGTCTCTTCTCTGCACCCTTGTTGGGCACCCTGGCTTCGCTAGGAAGAGTGTGGAAGCGGTGAGCGATCCAGGCTTTGATGCTGGCGGCGTGAGGTCCGGCTCTGCGCTTCCAGGAAGCAAAATGGCCTTTGCTGTGTGTGCAACATCTTGGCGCGCCCAATTAGCAAGGAGGCTGGCCGCTTTCTTGCTCAGGAGCGGAATGTCCTCAGGATGGGAGTAAGGAAGGCTGTGCAGGAAGGTAAAAGGACTGGTCGCCTGCCTGCGGAGTAAGAATCCCGGAGAACTTTGCCTGCAACCCCCTGCTCAGAGCAGGAGGCCAAATAAAGCCCCCACCCCACCCCAGACGGCAGTCCAGCCTCTGCTTGATCCCACCCAGGGAAGGGGACACCGCGGCCTCCCCCTCCGGGAAACTGGCCCCGCTCTCAAACTCTCTTCCTGCTGGGAGGTTTTTCTAACGTCCGGTTGGGAATTTATTTATTTATTTATTTGCCTCATCTGAATGCTGTTCAATCATGAAGGGTCAGGGCAGCTAACAATTTCATCATAAAATAAACACATCCACAAAAAAAGAATCAAAAGAAGAGAAAATCCACCCCAAATATACCAGCAGGGGTGTCCACAGGGTGTGGTTGAAAAAGTCAAGATGGCAGCCAGAATGGCGCAATCGATGCTCTGCCCATTTTTTATGCGCAATGCATGTAAAAATCAGGTGGAGCTTCGCTTGCGCTGTCACGACTACCCTCTTTTTTAAGAAACTTTTTTTACCACACCCTGCAGACACAAATGGGAATCAAAATAAAAAGCAGAAAATACAAAAGTCACACGCTTGTGAACCTGTCTTCAATCAGAGCATCACCTCCTCGACTGGATGGAGCAGATGGGACCGGAGGGATGGAGCTGACCAAACCTCATGTGAAGGGAATATGGAGAAAGGTTGCTTCCAGGCCCCGTCAGGTGACAATCGCAGGAGGACAGGACCTGGAGGGAATTGTCCCTGCTCCATCTGGTCAGACGGGTGGAGGAACACGGGAGGTGTTACCTAGATGACCGGTCCGGAGCTATCTAGGGCCTCCCTGTAACTGGAATCCATTCCATTGTGTCCTGGACTCTGGATGAGAGAGAATAGGGTTTGACCTTCTTCTGGGTGACATCCTGTCTGGTATTTGAGGAGGGCTTTCATATCTCCCCCATGGTGCTCGCCCATCTTCTCTTCTCAAGGCTAAAACTATCCAGGGCCTTCATTCTCTCTTCGTAGGGCTACCTCTAGTTTCTCGATCATCCTTGCTGCCATTTCCAGAATGTGTCCCAACCTTCCTGTCTTCATCTTAAAGTGTGGTGCCTAGAATATAGACATAATACTTGGAGTTAGGTCTGGTCAAAACAGATAAAATGAAACTATTACATCCCAAGAATTGGAAGCTAGGGTTCTGTTGAAGTGGCCTAAAATTGCATCTTTTTTCTTTCTTTCTTTTTGCAGCCTATCACACTCAGTTTGCAATCAAATACACATCCAATATCTTTTTCACAAGGACTGTGGCCCACCCATTTATCCCCCATTCTGTCCTTACAGACAGTTGATTCTGTTCTGTTTCCTAGGTTTATATTTGTCTAACTTAAACTCCAAACTTTCTAGCCTATCATAATCTTTTTGGATTTGTTTCTGTCTTAGCATTTATTATCATATTTTTTGTAATCTGCACATCTGAAAATATTCCTTCTACCTCCTTGTTCAAGTAACTAATGCACATGTTGAAGCGTTACAGGTTCCACTTATATTTACAGTTAAAGATTCACTCCAGTTTGATGAGGAACCATTGGTCAGTATACTTTGAGGACAATTTCAAGACAGCTATTTAATCCATTTAATTGTCATACTTTTCCAACGCATACTTCATCAAAAGCTTTGCTGATATCAAGATATATTGACGGCAGTCTCACAATCTACTAATGTTATTTAATGAAAAAATGAAATCAAACTAGTCTGGCAAGATTTATTTTTAATCAATGTATGCTGATTTTTGTAATTACTGCATTGCTTACAGAGTAATTCCTTTACTTTGGCTGTAGAACCTTCTCAAGCGCCGATGTCAGACTGATGGTTTTGTTGTTCCCTGGGATTCCTCTTCCGCTGTTTGAAGAGAGGGACAGCATCCTCTTTCTTTCAGTTCTCTTCTTTCTGGAAAGTTGCTTCTTGTGTCAGTCCTGTGGTAGTATTTGTTTTCTCCAAGAAATCTTCATTGTCTCTTATAACTGAAGGGTGGTCACTCACTGGGGCATGGGTTTCTTTCTGTTCCTCATAGTGTTGAGTCACCAACTGCCACGACTCTTCTCTTTGTCTTCTTGCAGGGTGCAGCTGCATCTCCTCTGCCCTTCGAGGATCTACCCTTTTGTCCCTTGTTCCACATGGCCTCTTTTTCCTCCGTTGAAAGCTCATAAACTATTATTTCTGCAAGAGGTCCAAAGCTGTTTGGGTTACAGCAGTGGAGAATCTGCACTTTCATTTCTAGGGGTCATTCTTATCAACTCAGAGGTGCTCCTTTGCTTAATTCTCCTCCTTTTGAAAAGTTTCTTCCTCTGTCATTGTCTTTTGTTTGGTATAATAAATCTTCAACATCCCTTCTCAGTTAGTGGGGCCACCTGCTCTTCCATGCTTTTTCTTCAAGCACAGCTAGAAGTTTCATTTCAGGCAGGAATCCAGACATGCCTGACAAACATCATAGTTCATGATTGCAAAGTTGTATTAGTTCATCTTCATTTCTGTTTCTCAAGGTAACAGCAGTATAAAGGCTTGTTGGTTGTTTGTGTTTGTTAATGTTCCCTCCTCTGGCTCTCTTTTTGGTTTCTTCTTACCAGGTACACACTCTTAATAGAGGAAATTTTAATAGCTTCCCTGCCAAATTCCTTCAGCTCACTCAGTTGCTCACAACTGGCTGACATATATTTTTGCCATTCCCTCTGCTGCTCAATAGGAAGCAGTCATTCAGTCATCCCCAATGGGCAATTGGTGGCAACATCCCACCATCATCAACTATTCAGAAAATGATCTTCCTCACATGAAGGGAATATGGGGGCAGATACAATATTTGCAGTACACACAAATCTCTGGTCACTCCCCTCTTCCTTCTGCTGAACCCTGCTGGTGAATTCCTGTTAGTTAGTTTTCCCTGCTCGCTTACTAATTTAAAAGCTATCTAGATCACAGACATTCTCTTTACTCTAGTATTTGCTTCCCGTACTCTTTTCTTGTACCCCATCAAATGGTATTGAAAGTCACACTTCTTCTGTTATTGGGGAATTCTCCTTGGACGATCCCAGTGAGTTCAGGTATTATGAGAGAGAGGGAAATCTACCTTCCCATGCACTTCCTCCATCAGCGGCAGATGCGAACGAGCATTGTCCCATGGTGCCCCTCAGGCCTGCTTTAAAAAATCAGGAAGCCTAATGCAACAGCAGGTTCAATGCTAAAACTGAATGATCAAAGTGGAATACCCACAGAATCTGAATTAGAATTAATGGTTTATCTAGATTTTATATTGGATACAATATCTAAACATTTAAATACTTTTATTTTAAAACAATCAGATCCTTATTTTAAAAGAAAGATACTTCCCTTGGATATGTTCTCTTGAATAAAACTGCTGTTATTCCTGAAATGCTTTTTTTTCCTTTTTTGCCTTCTGTCCTCAGTATACTGCTATCAGTTATCAATGTCCTGAGTATGGGTAGTATCACTTTCAACTGCCATTCTTGCCAGTACAATCAATTCTTGACTCGTTGTAGATCTCAAGTAGGTTTAATTAGTTTCAGGTTGTTTTAGAATTGTTATACATAACCTGGCGAATTTACTGGGTCACCAGGGGAATTCCATGTTAAAGGGCATGAAGTAGAAGATGTTTTTGTTATGTGTTTTTCACCACTATTATGCCCTTCTGGAGGTTCAGTGTGTTTCTCAGAAGCCACTGGAAGAGACGTGTCATCAAATTCTTTCCCTTTTTTCTCAGTGGCTGTGAAATGTAAGCTTTAAAACATTCACCCAGAGCTCCTTTCTCTTTTGGTTGACATTTGTACTGTTCTATCCTTCGTTTCCTTTTCTGAGCACCTACAGTTCTACAAAGCTGCTGCAACAATTGTCTCTTTCATCCATGCAAAACAACAACAATCCATCCCCTTGAATGTCCTCCTAGCTGTTCTTCCAGAACTAATTTCTTGGTGCCTATTGATTCTTAGCCTCTCCTTTCTGGTCCTTTAGCTATCCATGGGAAAACTGTTCTCCTAAGCTAACTCAAGCTTTACAATGTATACAAATATACATTGTATATTTACACATAGACAGTGGTGCTTCTATCACCTCCACCTCCATCCTGTGCCCTGGCTTAAATGGGCACCAGCGTTCCCGGCCCCTCTCCCGCCACGAAAGGCTGCACGGGGGGCGGGAGGGAGGACCGCTGCACCGGCTCCTGCTGGATTCCCTGGTGGCAGCCCCTGCCCAGGCCCCGCAGGGGACCCGGGGTTGTAGCACAGAAGGCTGCTCAATGCTAAGAGAAGCGGGGTGGGCTCTGCCCCAGCAGTGGGCGGCAGCGACTCAGCAGGCCTTGGCGGGCACTGGTGGGGCTGAGAGAAGCCGCTGGTCCGGAGCATCTGTTAAAATATCCTAAGGAGGACATGTCACGGAGTGAAACTTACACAATATTTCTTAATACAGTAATTTTCAAATCCATTTGCCTCATTGTCTCATTCAGTCTAACATGTGCTCTACATAATTCAGTTTCTCAGCCAGCAACATGGCATTATCTGCATACAAAAATACATCCACAGGCATTCCTTCTATTCATAAATATATTGAGCACCAAGGAGACATCACACATCCTTGTCTTACATATGGTCAGTGCCGAATCGTTTGTTAAGCGTTCTCATGCATGCTTTACTTCCATCACAAACCACTCCTGTGGCCTTCAGCGGTGTACCTCCAACCCCACAGAATTTTCTATAGGTCACATCTATTTCCTGAATCATATTCTTTCCCTAAACATTTTGCTCATTGTCATCTCCCACACCTTTCAGTCAGAATGCTGCTGCTAAACACAGGCAGGCAGAAATATCCACCGGGAGATCCAAAAACTCGTGGTGGCAGCCCCACCACGCGACCAGAGACCCACCCTTCTTTACCTATGCTGTGGACACGCCTGCAAGCAGGTACACTTAATCCCTCTGCAGTTTGGACTCGGGATCTAAAAGGAATAAATGGTAAAGAACCTGAATTAACAAATGAAATAATGAAATGAAATGAAAGACCTGTGTATTGTGAACCTAAGAGGAAAGAAAGGACTCACAGGTCTGAAGGAAGTGATCTAATCTTGTGGAATGGAGATAATAAATCCATGCAGGGAAGTGATGGCATAGGTTTCATTGGGAATGAAAGGGCTACAATAGAGGTCAGAAAGTGTAGACTGGTGTCATCTTGGTTATTGCGTGTGCACATGAAAGTAGGAAACCAGGCTTTATTAGTTGCATGTGATGCTCCAGTGAGGAGTGATAATGGTAGAACTGGATGTGAGTTTGGAGGAAGATTATGTAACGCTGTGAGTGAATGCAATCCAGGAGGAAAAGCTGTTCTGCTGGTGATGTGTGGTGACACGATGGATGGATGGGGGGGGTGGGATGAGGCAAGAGAGTTGGAAAAGAGACTGGGCTATTCAGAGACCCAAGAATGAATGAAAGAACGGTGACAGGTGAGTATCTGCTTAGAAAAAAGCCGTTTGTTTCAGATACGTGATTAAAGCGTGTGTCTATTCCTACATACACATAGCAAAAAAAGGAATCTAAATTTAAAATTATAAGTCAATGTGTAACAGAAAATTACACCCATAATCCACAGTTTTAAAATGCAATCCTTAGAAAGGTGGAGTCCCATTTATTTAGGAGACTTGGGCTGCTGTACCTGGCTTCACTTGCGTGGACCTGGGGTCAGTCGGTTGCCTTGACCCCTCAGTCACTTCTGGACACCTCGCGACCAGGGGCTCAATGCAGCAGAAGCCTAGCGAGACTTCGGGCAGCACATTCCTCATTTTTCTCTTAGCTAAGCAACCCTTTGAGTTATCTCCTCCATGGGAGATACTAATTTTAAGAGCATTCACTCTGGCTGGCTCAGAGCACTTCCGTTTCAGAATGTGGCGGACACCAGACTGTCTGAAAGACAGCAAGACGGTATTCTTTTAAAAACTCCCCCAACTGGACTGAAAGTGCTAAATATTGGTCAACGTGGGTAGATGTTTAATGGGCTGCTGAGCATCCAGACAGATCCTGCTCCATTCGAGGGCTCCTGAGATCCGAGGGGATCCTGCAGCTGCCCAATCCCTTCAATTGCCATTGTTCTGGTAGGTTTGTCCCAAAATAGGTGGTAAACCCCAAACCATTGCTTAGATTTGGGACATACTGTATAATGATGAGCTTTCAAGGCAGGCTTCAAATCATCTTGAGTAATCTTTGGGTTTAGTTTATTTTTCAACACTCCAAGAGTTTTTTCGGATTTTTCTGTTGGTCTAAGCGAAAGTTGGAACAGGATGGCTTTAACTGCTTTGTAAAATACATGCAAGCCTGGGAATCCGAGGTGCACCACCACATGGACCCAACCACAGGTCACCTCCTTACTTTTCTAGCACACTTCATCTTCACTGTTGAGCCAGGAAAACAAAATTATCTGCAGCCTTCACTTCTTGCCATCAACTGTCAGCTCCTAAGTGTGCTGGAACACATTTCCTTTGTCTTCTTAATATTTAACATTAACACAGATTCTTCCCTTTTTTTACCTTCTTAATGAGCTCTTGCAAGCTTTCTTTACTTTCTGCTAACAAAGCAGTGTCAGCTGCATATCTTAAATGATAGCATTTTGACCTCCAGGAGTCTGTGAGTTCTAGTCCCGCCTTAGGCATGAAAGCTGGCTGGGTGACCTTGGGCCAGTCACTCTCTCTCAGCCCTAGGAAGGAGCCAATGGTAAACCAGGAGACTGAGAGTTCTAGTCCCGCCTTAGGCACGAAAGCCGGCTGGGTGACCTTGGGCCAGTCACCCTCTCTCAGCCCAACTCACCTCACAGGGTTGTTGTTGTGGGGAAAATAGGAGGAGGAAGGAGTATGAGGTATGTTCGTCGCCTTATTTATAAAAGTAATAAAGGCAGGATAAAAATTAAATAAATAAATATCTAGTATATTAGATAAAAGAGAGATAGAGGAAATATCATTCCCTTTCCTTTTTGGAACAATGATGCTTCTCCAATTCAGTTCTTATAGTAGGTTCTTGTTCATTGTAAAGGTTCTTCAAAGGCATAATCAAACATTCTGGCATTCCCATTATGATAGAATCCTAGAGTTAAGGGACCTCAGAGTTTAACTATTCCAGACTCTGCTCAATGAAAGATCTGCTAAATCATCTCAGACAAATGGCTTATCATTGAAGGTTTTTTTTATAGTAAAATTTATTAGGTTTCAAGGGAAGAATGAAAACTACAAAAAAACCAAAAAGCTACAAAGAAAGAAAAGAAACTAAAAAAGTGCAGAAACACAAGAGAATTTTTTTTCAAATTTACAAAAAGATGTGGCTTCCAACTTTTAACAGCAAGGATATATAAAAATTTCCATAATCAATCTCTTAAAAGGTAAAGGTTCCCCCCGCACATTTGTGCAGTCGTGTCCGACTCTAGGGGCCGGTGCTCATCTCCATTTGTTAGCCGAAGATCCAGCGTTGTCCAAAGACGCTTCCACTGTCATGTGGCCGGCATGACGCGCGCGGGACGCTGTTACCTACCCACCGAAGTGGTACCTATTTATCTACTCGCATTTGCATGCTTTTGAATTGCTAGGTTGGCAAGAGCTGGAGCTAGTGCGGGAGCTCACTCCGCACGCAGGGCTAGGGATTCGAACCTCCGAACCTGCGATCTTCCGATCGACAAGCCTGGCGTCTTACCCGCTGAGCCACCATGCCCCTTAATCAATCTCTTACTCTATATTAAACCAAAACACCACATTATTTCTATAAGTCATTCCACTTTAAAACATAATAAAAATCGGTCTGTGGCTTGAATCATGTCAACTGGATTTCTATTTTCTCAGTAGAAACGTTTCACTCCTCATCCAAGGAGCTTCTTCA
This sequence comes from Charina bottae, assembly GCA_023362775.1. Lineage (NCBI taxonomy): Eukaryota > Metazoa > Chordata > Lepidosauria > Squamata > Charinaidae > Charina > Charina bottae. The sequence goes on along the minus strand of JALMGJ010000013.1, from coordinate 3,411,818 downwards.
GTCTGAGTAAAGTTAGTAAGGGAATCCTTAACTTTACTCAGACTGAAGAAGCTCCTTGGATAAGGAGTGAAACGTTTCTACTGAGAAAATAGAAATCCAGTTGACATGATTCAGGCCACAGACTGTTCCACCTGGATGACTGAGAACCTTCATCGACATATAATAAAAATCACTAAGTACAGTTTCTCCTCCCCCTTATATTAAAATAAAGAAAAAAAGTTCATATAAACTCCTAAACATCTTTCTCCCCTCCAAAAGATAAAAATATTTAATTATTCCCTTCCTACCACTATTCTATACATTTCTGTCTACTATAATAAGAATCAAATTAAAAAGCACATACGTTGTCTGCTATTATACTTAATAGTACGACAATTTTAATAATCCCAATCTTAATAAACCCAAAAAAACAAAGACAATTCAAAACAGTAATTCCATATCTTTAAAAGGGAATAACATCAATCAAATCCTTAAAACAAACATTATTTAACCCTAATACAACAGTTTTAATAATTTTAATCTTAATAAACCCAAAAAACAAAGCCAATTCAAAACAGTAAATCCAAATCTTTAAAGGCAAATAGCATCAATCAAATCCTTAAAGCAAACCAGATGAACATTCTTCAACCCTTATCCCACGTCAAAATTAACCAAAGCAGTTACATATCCCCACAATGTGCACAGAGCTTTCCTCTTGAAAGAATCAAACAGCCCAACTGCCTCCCTCAAAGATTCCAGGTTCTTTTCATGGCATTCCACCAGGAGATCGATTTTACTTATGGCTTGCAGATCACTCTCTCCCTTAGATTTCTCCAACTCCATTATCCAATCTTCATCCAGCATCTCGATAAAAATCCCAATCTCAGTCTTAAAAAAACCTTTCTATAAAAATCCCAATCTCAGTCTTAAAAAAACCTTTCTATTGCTCTTAAATTCCTCAATTTCATCCACCACATCCCCAACCTGATGGCACATTTTAGATCTCGTATTTTCCACAATGTCCTGGATATCTTGCATAAACGCTTGATAGAAGTCAGAAGAAATCTGTTTAAAACCCTGGTGAAAGTCAGAAAGAATCTGTTTGAAATCCTCCATGTCTCACGCAGTAGATTATGGCACCCCCAGGAGCTTAACCAGCGAAAGTCAAAGATATGGAAGAGTTCCAAAGTGTGTTTACATAAAGTGAGAGTGAAATAGCAGACAGTTCTCAAGGGAAAGTGAAAACAGAAAGCTGAAGGTTCAAATCAGCCGATTCAACATATAGGAAAATGCTAATATCTTCAAATTTAATACAAAAATAATAACAGGAAGACAATTGTTTACTCTCAATCTTTGGAATTTTCTTTGGAAGGAAAACAAAATCCAAAACTTAAAAGAATTTTTTTTAAAAAAAAGTAATCCCAAAAATAACACTAAGCACCAAGAGAACCAGCTTCTCCTTGTTGTAGAAAGCCTCTCTTGGGGTACATATACTTAAAAAATAATACAAATCGGTGATTTAGAAATGGGGTAGCCGGTCTTAGTGTCCCTTTAAGGCTGCAGCGCAGCTTGGAAAGTGATGAAATCCCCGTTTCCCAGCTGGCTCTTACCAGTCGAACACGAAACGCTGTTTGCGATCTTCTGGCTGCAAGCAGCCGTCCGGAGGACAGATGGGATGATTCCAGGTATTCTCCTTGATCCGGAGAACGTTTCTAGGCTTCAGGAAAACCTGCCTGAGCCCGAAAAAAATTACCACGTTGTCAGCTCCGCCCGCTGAACCAGCAGGCACAGCCGTTCAGTCCACCATTCCCGCCGGAAGCCGGCTTACCATTGAAGGTTTGAAGACCTTCAATGAAAGGGAATCTACCACTTCATGAGGCAGCCTATTCCAGTGGTTGACAGCTCTTACAACAGAAATTCCTCCTAATAGCTAACCTGAATCTACTTCCCTGTAGTTTCAAACTCTTGTTTCTCCTGCTGCCCTTGGGGTGACAGAGAACAGAATTCTGTCTTCTGACTCACAACCCTTTAGATACTTGAAGACTGATATCATATCTATCCCCAGTCATTTCTTCTGTAGGCTAAACAGATAATGCCCAAATCCTTTTCTTCGTAGAACTGGTTTCCAGACCCTTCACCATCGTGGTAGCCCTCCTCTGAACATGCTCCGATTTGTCACTGTTGTGGTGCCCAGAACTGGACACAAGACTCCCAGTGGGAACAGCCCAGGGCAGACAAAACCTCCTCTAATCTGGACTCTGTGCTCCTGAATTCATCTCCAAAGAGCAACTGCATCATAACTCAAATTCAATTTGTGATCTACTAGAACAGGGGTCGGCAAACTTTTTATGCCGGGAGCCATTTTGACATGCTCGTGCACATTTTGAAATGCTCGAGAGCCAGGGGGCGGGGTTTGCGGGCGGGGGCCAATCACGTGGAAGGGGGCGGGGTTTGCGGGCGGGAGCCAATCACGTGGCTTATTGGGGCGGGTGGAAGGGCGAATCTGTTTGGGAGGGTCGGGGGTCCTCCTCGGCGAGCCCGGCCTCCAGAGCGGGGAAACGAGGCCCGCCCGCCCCGCCCGCTCGCTCGCTTACCTGCCTGCTTGCCTCCCTCCGCTGGCTTCCCGGGATCCAAGCCGGATCGGGGGCCTCGCGGAGGGAGGCAAGCAGGCGGGCGGCAAGCGGGCCTCTGCCGCCGGGCCCGCCCCCCTCGGCCGCTTCCGCCCGCCCGCGTCGAGGCAAGAAAATGATGGGGGCGGGAAACGAGGCCCGCTCGCCCCACCCGCCCGCTCGCCTGCCTGCTTGCCTCCCTCCGCGAGGCCCCCTGCTGCCTTCCCGGGATCCAAGCCGGAGAGAAAGGGTGGCGGCGGGGCCGCGCTACCGGAGCGCCCGAGTGCCAGACAGGCAGCTCCGCCCGCGCGCCTTCCATGCGATCGGCCCGTGAGGACCGGCCAGGGAAGGCGCGCGGGCGGAGCTCCCGTCCCGCTGCACCCCAGCCGAGCAGCAGCCGAGCCTCGAGAGGGCGAGAAAGCCCCGACGCTGCCCCGCGGAGAGGCGCTGCTGGCCCGGGACGCGGCGCTGTCGGAGGCGGCACAGGAGCGGCTGCAGGGGCTGCTGCGGCTGGAGATGGCGCTGCTCCGCGGCATCCAGGTGCTGGGCGAGGGCGTGGGCCCGGGACGCGAGCGGCAGGGCAGCGCAGGGGGCCTGGCCGGGGCGGTGGCGGCGGGGGGACGGCGGAGGTTTGCCGGGCGGCAGGACGGGGCGGGTGGCAGAGCTGGAGGGAGCAGAGGGACCAGGCGTTCCCGTGGGCACAGCGTGCGCTCTGCAACCCGCCTTGGAGAAGTGGCCGCGGGAGGCCCTCCGGGTGCACCCTCCCACCCCATCAATCCCCCCACCCCGCCAGCAGCGCCTCCCTGCCGCGCCGGGCCTCGCTCAGTGCGAGAGCCAGGGGGCGGGGTTTGCGGGCGGGGGCCAATCACGTGGAAGGGGCGGGGGTGAGTTCAGCTGCGGAAGAGCCACACTCAAGGGGCCAAAGAGCCGCATCTGGCTCGCGAGCCGCCATTTCCGACCCTTGTACTAGAAGATCCAGATCCTTTTCACACATATTACTGTTAAGCCTGATCTCCATCTTATACTGTACTTGTATATTTCATTTTTTTGTCCCCAGCTTGTTAAATTTCATCCTTGTTAAATTTGGCCTACTGTTCAAGCCTATCAAAGTCATTTTGAATCTTGTCTTATTTATTTGTTTGTTTGTTTGTTTGTTTGTTTATTTATTATTCGAATTTATGACCGCCTATCTCCAGGACAGTGGACTCTGGGCGGTTTACAACATTAAAATTAATATTAAAACTTACACACTTAAAAATACAATATAATAATAAATAGATAAGAATCCAGAGGATGGGAAGATCTTAAAAAAGGAGGGTATTACGGGGCTAACCACCCCCAGGAGGAACTATTACCTCCTCTGTCCCAAGCAAGGCGGCAGAACCAAGTCTTTAAAGACTTTCTGAAGGCCAGGAGTGAAGGCGCCTGTCTTACCTCTGGGGGCAAGATATTCCATAAGGCGGGTGCTACCGCAGAAAAGGCACGTCTCCTGGACCCTGCCAAATGAAATTCCTTCACTGATGGGGTCCGAAGCATGCCCTCTCTGCGTGACGGGGTGGGGCGGGTGGATGTGGTCGGGATGAGACGGTCCCTCAGGTACCCTGGTCCCATGCCATGTAGGGCTTTAAAGGTGATAGCCAACACCTTGAATTGGACCCGGAAGCAAACTGGTACCCAATGCAGCTCGCGCAGCAGTGGTGTTACATGTGCTGATCTTATAGCACCCGTAACTGCCCGCGCGGCCGCATTCTGGACCAGCTGAAGCTTCCGGATACTCTTCAAGGGTAGCCCCATGTAGAGCGCATTGCAATAATCTATATGGGAGATGACAAGGGCACGAGTGACTGTTTGGAGGGCCTCTCAATCCAGGAAGGGGCGCAACTGGCGCACAACCCAAAGTTGTGCAAAGGCCCTCCTGGACACAACTGCCACCTGCTCTTCGAGCAGGAGTTGTGAGTCCAGGAGGACCCCCAAGTTCCGCACTGGATCTGAATGGGGCAGTGCCACCCCATCCAGAGTTAAAGATGACAACTTCCTGGAAGCCGAGAGGCCATCAATCCACAGCCACTCCGTCTTACCAGGGTTCAGTTGAAGCCTGTTGCTCCCCATCCAGACCCCCACAGCCCCCAGGCACTGAGAGAGGGTGTCGACTGCATCACTTACTTCACCCGGGATGGAGATATACAGCTGAGTATCATCAGCATCTTCCTCTTCTACGTTAGCTCCTCCTCCTAGTTTCGTGTTATTTGCAAATGTAATGATCATCCCCTCAACTTCAGGTTATTAATATACATGTTTAATAGCACAGGCCAAGACAGAGCCCTGTGGCACTCTATTTGATACTACTCTTCAACCTGACGTAGAGCCATTTATGAGCACTCTCAGGGTGCTGATTCTACTACACCCTCCTCTTGTATAATTTAGTTCATATTTTACCATTTTATTCAGGAGAACTTTGTGAGAAGCTTTGTCAAGTACTTGGCTGAGGTCAAGGTACAGGAGTTCTCAAAGATTTCAGTTGGAGGTTCTGTAGTTCCTCAGTCTCCTAGGGTGTAATTTATCCAGCCTTGGAGATCTGAGGTCAATTAATTGAGTGAAGGGCTCTTTTACTGCTTATCAGCTCCAGTTCCCTCCTTCCATTAGTGGCTCAACACATGTCCTTGGCATGTTTCACATTCCAGCATGATCTACCCAATCCAAAGGCCTTGATGTAGTCAGTAAAGCAAAGGTATAACTCCTTCTCTTGCTCTCTCTTTAGCTGGCCATCTTACAGTAGCTATCTTATCTCATTTCCGTCTTTTGAAATCTTCCTGATCACCTGAGTTTCTCTTCCATGTATGATTCTATTTGTCTTTGCAAGATCTTAAGCAAACCTTTAATTACATAGGGAATTATTGCATAGTTTGATAATTTGTACATTCTTTTGCATTTCTCTTCTTTGGTATACATATATCAGTCTTTTCCAGTCTCCAGGCCACACAGTCTTGTTCTGTATTTGTTGACACAGAGCTGTTAACTTTCTAATTGCTTCTTCTGCTGATTTAAAAAGTTCAATGAGTGTTTCATCTGCACCTGGTGCTTTTCTATAGGACAGCAGGTTTACAGCTTGTATCCTAACAATTTAAATTTAAAATTTAAAATCCTAACAGTTGCATTACATCCCTGAGTCATCACTGTATGATAATGCACAGATTTTCCAACTTTCCTCCCCAAAGGGCACAATTATGTCTGCTCAAGCTGGAGAGCAGACTCTGCCAGTTTGCTGTATACTCTTCAGAAATAGTTAATTTCCCCTCCCCACCATGTGACTCTGATAGGCATTGATTTGGGAAGATGAGTCAAGCTAAGCAAACCCTTTGTAACTGCATAAGAGAGAGAGGAAGAAGTAAGAGATTATGGACAGAGGTTGGTTCTAAATATTTGGCCTGTTCAGATAGATGGGTATCTCATCCAGCTGTCTTCTGAACTTCCCCACTCTCAGAAGACCTCCAGAACTTCACCCTCTATAATTTACTTGATTGTCTGCACTAAGAATGGGCCCTTGTTGTTGTTGTTGTTCAGTCGTTCAGTCGTGTCCGACTCTTTGTGACCTCATGGACCATAGCACGCCAGGCCTTCCTGTCCTCCACTGTCTCTCGGAGTTTACTCAAATTCATGTTCATTACATCGGTGATGCTATCTAACCATCTCATCCTCTGCCGTCCCCATCTCCTTTTGCCCTCAGTCTTTCCCAGCATCAGGGTCTTTTCCAGTGAGTCCTCTCTTCGCATTAGGTGGCCAAAGTATTTGAGCTTCAGCTTCAGCATCTGTCCTTCCAATGAGCAGTCAGGGTTGATTTCCTTCAGGATTGACTGACTTGACCTCCTTGCAGTCCAAGGGACTCTCAAGGGTCTTCTCCAGCACCACAGCTCGAAAGCATCAATTCTTCGGCGCTCAGCCTTCCTTATGGTCCAACTCTCACAGCCATACATTGCTACTGGAAAAACCATAGCTTTAACTATACGGACCTTTGTCAGCAAGGTGATGTCTCTGCTTTTTAATATGCTGTCTAGGTTTGCCATAGCTTTCCTTCCAAGGAGCAAGCGTCTTTTAATTTCATGGCTGCAGTCACCGTCTGCGGTGATCTTGGAGCCCAAGAAAATAAAATCTGTCACTGCTTCAATTTCTTCCCCTTCTATTTGCCAGGAAGTGATGGGACCAGATGCCATGATCTGGGTTTTTTTAATGTTGAGTTTCAAGCCAGCTTTTGCACTCTCCTCTTTCACCCTCATCAAGAGGCTCTTTAGTTCCTCTTCACTTTCTGCCATTAGGGTGGTATCGTCTGCATATCTGAGGTTGTTGATATTTTAAGAATGGGCCCTTATTCCCCGCCAAAAGTTCTGGAGTTCAGCTCCTATCACTTCCTCAGCTGTAATGTATAATACTGTGAGGTTGCCCCTCTTGGGTTACTTCATCCCTAATACCCACAGTATGGCTTTTCTTTTTCTTAAGCAGTACCCAACATTGTTTTACCTGCCCACATTGATTTTTCCCCCAAAGTTGCCCTGCATATTAACATTCATCTGATGACAAATTCTTCCTGGTAAAGTAAGAATCTTATGAATATAGTGTAATTAGGAACAGGGAGAGGTGGGAAGCTTGCAGATGACAAAGGTATAGGTTGTCTGTTCTGCATGTATGATTTTTAAAGATCAGGATACTGTTCTTGCTAGTTAATCTCCTAGAAGATATTTAGGCTCTGTTCCCTTCCTGCTTCTCTCCGGAGCAGACTCTGAGAGGCCACTCAGATGCATGGGGCCCTAATATGCTTATGCTAGAGTCTACTACTCACACGTCAGAAGGAAAGCAAACAGAAAACAGGCTCAGAACCACAGAAACAAAGAGCTACGCCTCTGGGACATTTTCCAGTTCCACTCTCATTGCAGTCTGTCTGTCCATGCACATTGCCTCCATGAAGAGAATGTATTTACAAAGGGCGCACGTGCCTTTTCTTCATTTTCTCTTTAACCAGATAATGAGATAGGGTGGGATGGTGTAATTTTCCTCCTAATGCTTCTTCCCCTGCTTTCCTCTCTCTGTGTTGAAACATGAAAAATGATTTTATGCCTGCACAGCATGGCTTCTGTGATCCCTTCCAACTACCGCCCAGCTCAAGGGACGCCTCTAGATTAAAGGCTGTTGCTTCTGGGCTGCCGTGCGGATGGAATCTGCACACGTCGATCACCCCAAGCAAGGGAGAGAGCAGCCGAGATCCCTCACAGCCCCGGGGAAAGGGCAGGCCCCGGAGGGTCTGGCACCCGTCACAAACACTAATAGGGCTGGGTTTGGGAACTGGGTTTGGGAACTGGTCACTGGAAATCCCAATTATTTTTAGAAATGACAGATCAGGGCAAATGGGCATGTCTTGAGTCACACATCAGACGTGGACATCTAAAGGCTGTTATGAATGACTTGGAGGAAGGATTTGAGGGACCGCCTCATCCCCATAACTTCAAACCGTCCCACTCGATTATGTAGAGAGGGCATGCTTCGGACCCCGTCGTCAAGGGAGTTTCGGTTGACGGGGTCCAGAAGGCGCGCCTTCTCGGCAGTGGCGCCTGCCCTTTGGAACATTCTGCCCCCGGAGGTGAGGCAGGCCCCGTCGCTGCTCTCCTTCCGAAAGAACTTAAAGACCTGGTTTTGCCGCCTCGCATGGGACGGGAATAGGAATAGCTCCTCATGGGTATGGTTGGTGTCTTAGAGCCCTTTTAAGATCATGTGGGTCCTAGGTTGGTTGAGATCGCCCTCTTGGATTTTCTATTTAATTTATAATAATAAATAGTTGTATATTGTATTTTTATATTTTATAATAGAATTTTAATCTTTATGTTTGTAAACCGCCCAGAGTCCCCTTTGGGGGAGATGATGCGGTGATAGAAGTATAATAATAATAATAATAATAATAATAATAATAATAATAATAACAACAACAACAACAACAACAACAACAACAACTTTGCAGGTGATGCAAAGCTGGAAGGGGTGGTTAATGCTTTAGAGGAGGGGGAGAAGATTTGAAAAGAGCAAGACAGATGAAGGCACAAGTATGTGGAAAAGATCTGGATGTCCTTGTTGACCACACATTCAAAGGCAGGTGTTATCTTGGGGCGCATTAACATGAGCAGAGTGTCCAGATCATGGGAAATAATTGTTCCAGTCTATAAGTTAAAGCTACAGGGATTCAGGCTGGATGTTAGGAAGAACCTCCTGACTGTACAAGCTGTCAGCCAGTGGAACAGGCTGCCACATAAAATGGTGAATTCTCCTTTGCTAGAGAGCTTCAAACAGAAGCTGGATGATCATCTGTCAAACATATGCGCTCTAGTGGGCAGAGGATTGGACTAGATGACCTGTAAGGTCCCATCCAACTGAGAGTCACAGAGAAATATTTCCTTATTGGTAGGAATAGGAGGCCCGCATGAGCTCCCTCAAAGAATCACTGTTTCGCCTCTTTGGCAGCTTCTAAATGGGGAAACTTTGGACCTTCCAGGAGGTGGGAATCCCTGTGTGCCCTGCAGCAGGGCCTGTCTGAGGATGCTTGATGCAGGAAGTGCTGCTATTCCCCTTGAAATAAAAGGAAGTCCACACACACAAACACACACACACACACACCTCCCATTCACTTCTATGGTGTTTCCCTTCTGCTGAACCCAGCGGGAACCCAGCAGCGAGGATGGGTTCTTCCCCACAGAGCTGGTGGCCTGAATGGTTTGGGGTCGGAGTATCTCAAGGATGCCCCCTTCCTGGGCACCCCAGTCCCTTTCTGAATGCAGCAGAGTAAGCGTTACAAGGCCAAGGGCCTGCTCAGTGGTGAAGCCCTGCTGCTGAGATGCCCGCTGGGGCCAGCAAGCCTGGCACCCCCACCCCCACCCCCCATTCCTTCCAGGCCATCTCTCCTCTCCCAGGCGTTTGAGGTTTTGGTTTTTCCATTTTGACATTTTAATGGCTGCCGTGTATTAAGATAGTGGCTTTAATATTTTTTTGAGGCATTTGTTTTCCTCTTGTGTGGTTCAGTCTTTTAATACCTTTGTAATCCATCAGAGAATTCTTGCTGTTGGGAGAATTAAAAATCAGAAACAATAACCATGATTGCCCTCTGCAGCAATATCTTTTTCCTCCCTCTTGTGTGAAGCAGTTGATGACGTTTCTCTTTCTGACTTGGGGTTTCCATTTTCGCATCCTGGGTTTACACGAAACCGGCCACCTGAAGGGAGCTGCAGAGAGAGCTCCCCAGGAGGGTCTGGAGCCGGAAGCCTGACCCCACCTTTCTCTCCCCCTTCCTCGCTGCAGGATTCTCCCGGCCGGCCGCCGATGAAGTGTTTCAGGAACCCCACAGAGCTCCAGGTCTTGCTGTAGACATTGCCGAAGCATCACAGACGGAGGTAAAAGGGCCCAGTCCCCTGCGCTTCCGAGAGCCTGCGTTGGCCCTCTTCGCCCCGCCAAAACTCCGCTCCCGCCTTTCCACGCTACTGAGCCAGGAGGAAGAATCCGGAGGGGGGGTGTCCCTACCTTGGTTCGTCCTGTTTGGGGCTCCTTGTGAGAAGCAAAAGTGGCCCATTGAGGGGGCGCTTGTCCAGCTTTCCAGAGAGCTTTTCTTCATGCAAAGAAGCGTGGAAACCGAGGGGGGCCCGGCCTGCAGTCGCTGCCCAGGGCCGGCCCTAGGCTAAGTATTAGTAGTATAACTTTATTGATTAGTGAATTGACCATATCAAAAAATTGGGCATCAGCCACAATAAAATACAGTAACATAAGGCAGGTAAAATACTGTAAGATAAGATAAAATAGACTAGAGTGAGATAAAATAAGATAAAATACAATAAGGTGAAACAGAGGTGGAAGAGTAAGATAAAAGAGTATAAGCTAATGCAGAGGCTTATAATAAAACGAATAATTAAATACAAACGCAGGATGTGTTTAGGTGAATTCATCACCTCTGCATGCCACCCCAATGTGTTCTATAAATTGTATTCTCAATTGGGCAGCCCTGAGCGCTCGGCTGAGTAGGCCCGGCCCGGGGCGCCACATTTTAGAGGGCGCCAAAATTTAAAAGACTTCTGAAAAACACAAAAGGCGAAAAGCAGCACTGGCGCACTCCGTGAGCCAGCGCACCCGCTTGAAGGTTAAAGATCCGACGGGGGGAGATGGGCGGTCATATAAATTGAAATAATAAATAAATAAATAAATATAATTTTGCAGTGTAAAAAGGGTGAAAATGTCTGAGAAAAAGAAAAAAGATTATCTGAGGCTGAAAATCATAAGTGTAAAGCTCAAAAACTAGAAGAAGAAGAAGAAGAAAAGAGGGCAGCCTTTTGAAGTTCCTACCCGATCGGAAGAGGAGCCCAACCGTCGGGGGGGGGGGGGCAGAACGTCTCGAGCCGGCCCTGCCGCCGCCGCCGCCACCGCCCGCCCGCCCGCCCGCCCGCCCCCTCGCGGACAGGCCTGGCTTGGTCGGGGGGTGGCCCGAGCCGGAGCCAGGCCATGAGGGCCCCCTCGGTCGGTCCGTGGTCAGGCTCTGTTCAAGGCCAGGCCTCACAGGGAGCCCGAGGGGCAGGGCCTCGGTTTCCCTCCCAGAGTCCAAAGAGGAAGGGCTGCAGGATTCCCACCCACAGCTGGCTGAGCTGCCTGCAACAGGGACAGCCTCTTGGCTCCCTCAAGCACCCAAGGGGAGCTGCGGGGGGGGGGGCTCTCCCTGAGGCAGGTACTATACGTGTGGGGGCCTTGCCCCCCAGGCATCTGCCAGCAGGGCTGAGCAGCAGGACTTGCCAGGTGGTCTTTTGGGAGGAGACGGGGTTAGGAGGGCGTAGGGGGCCTGCTGGAGAATGAAGGCTCCTGATGGCCGGGGGGGGGGGGTGAGGGCAGCAGAGCAGCAGCCCCCCTCTTGCTCCCCCTCCCTGGCTGGACGCTTGGCGGTCCTTCCCCACTCTGTTCTGTTTCTCCTGCTTTAGGTCTGCCGGCCATGGGCAACCTGATCAAAGTCCTGGGCAAAGATTTAGAGAACTGTCCTCATTTTTTCCTGGATTTTGAAAGTAAGTCCCAGGCACAAAACAAACAGGTGGGGGGCCCATAAATCCTGGCAGTGGGAGTCACTGTTCTCCACAAATTTGGGGTGGCCTTGAGGGGCAGTTCCTTTGGCGTCCACGTGCTCTGTTTTAAGTGGCCAAGCGTCTGCATCCCTGTCCTGCAGCAGAGGAGACGGGTTTACTCTACAACGCAGCAACGTTGCCACCGGGCAACCCTGGGAATTCTCCATTAGGGAGGGTGCCCAACCTTTTTAGGACAGGCGCCTAGACGTCCCTCAAGGTTCAGTTCCAGAGTTCCCAGTCAAACCAATTGGGGATCATTAAATCCGTGTACATTTTTCTTGGTATATCCCATCTTGCCATTCTGGGGTGCTCCGAACAGGTGACAGATTGAAAACCCAAAGTAAAAAAAACACATAAAGCATTTAAATCCCAGCTGAAGACCTTTCAGCTGCAGCCCAGATGAAGGCCTGGTGGTGGGCTGGGAGCCCTTCCCCCAAGTCTGAAGCAGAGGCCTAAGTAAGCCCCCCACCCCGCCCGCAAGGCGGGACTTCCCTAGCTTGGGAGGGACTCGGGAGGAGATCTCTCAGGATCCGCCGGATCACAGGCCTTCTTAGCCCAAGATTTTATTTCTCACGGTAGCCAGTAGGGAATCTGGGATGCTCACAGTCCGCTCTCCCACACAAGAAGAGAGAGAATTGTGTGAGCATCATGAAATCCAGGCACAAATGATGGGGGCAAAATTTTAAAAAATTAAGCCATACCTTCTGGATAAAATTAATGGGACATTTGTTCATTGAGCCACTGTGGTTGGATTGGCTAAGAGCATAAGCCGTACGCGGGTCCCAACATGCGCTCTTCCCGCGAGTCAGCACACTATCTCTTGCTTTCAGTACTTCCACCTACAGAATGGGAGCAATGATGCTGACTCTTTGAAGGCCATTCTAGGGGTTACTGAGAGAAGCCTGAGGTATATGCTTAGATGGACCTGCTTCAGGGGCTTCGCATTTCACTTCCCTTCAGAACCTCCCTGGGAATGCTTGCTTCAGGCAGGCAGAAGCTTTTCAGTACGGTGGCAGGGATGCAGAGCTGCTGTGCGACTGCCAGCACGTGTCCGCCAGCCCCAGTGGACCCCCGGGCCAGCCAGCCACGGGTGCCCCCATGTCAGAGAACAGTGGTTCTGCTCTTCCTTATCATTGGTCTTCCTTGCCATCAGCCAATGCTCACCTCCATTTGGGGCAGGAAGAAGTGGGCCGGACCAGCCCTAGGTCAGCTTGAAACACCCCCATTGCACGCCTTGATTTTTCCGCCTGTGGCTCTGCACTGAACGTAGTCGGACCAGTTCCTCAGGATTTGCTGGCGGTCTTGCTGGAGACTCTTCCTGCGCCCAGATGGGGGCCATTTCCCAGCCCCATCGTGCTCCTCCGGGAAGCCCCCTTCCCTCCTCCTCCCCCCCCCCACATGACCCATCATGCTTTTCTCCCTCTTGTCTCTTCTCTTGCAGGTGTGTCACATGGGGAACCTTCTTAAAGTGTTGACTTATAATGAGCTTGACCAAGGCCCTAATTTTTTCCTTGACTTTGAACGTGAGAAGGGTTTTTAAAATTATTTTTGTCTTTATTTTAATTCACAACTTCCTTCATTAATTTATGCCTTATTCACGTTGATTTCTTTCATTTGGTGTTATTTTGCTGGGCTGTAGCTAACCAGGCTCGTGGGGGCGAGAGAGAAGGCGGCCACAATCCGGGCAGATAGATGGCAGTTGCAGAGGAAGGGGGTGGCCAGCCCCATTGAATGAAAGGAGGAGGACGAGACCAGGATGGGCAGAGGTTTGCAAGAGGGAAGGGGGTTCAGGGCCTCCAGACTTCGCTCCTCATCTGGCACCAAGGGCCTCCACGCTTCTTTAGCAGCGTTGCTCGCAGGGGCTCACGGTGACCAGGCACCGTTGCTGATGCCAGTCAAAGATGCCACGCAACTGCTATAAGTGGGGAGTGTCCCCATGGCCCCTCCCCTGGACCTCTTTGGAGAGCATCTGGGCCCTTGCCTGATACGTGGACTTTGTCTCTCAGAATTCTTGGCAGCCGCCATGCTCTGGGAACTGAAGCCCTTTCTTGCTGGGGAAGGCTGTTGAAGAAGGAACTCACGCTGGGGGAGAAAGGAGGGGAAGAAGGGGAATGCTGGCCAGCCAGGCAGTCCCCGGGGGTGAAAGGGACCCCTGCTTAGTAGAGGACGGTGGCCCCTGACTTAGGTGGCCACAGGTGTGAGCTCTGTTCTTTCTTCATGCTTTCTATTCTGTTTGGTTCTCCTGTATGTTTTTCTGTATATTTATTTTCTACAATTTCTCCTGCCCTGCTCAGGGCCAAAGATCTTGGCTTGCCAGAGCAAAGCCACTCACGAGTCACGGCTTCCTGGTGAAGCCCCAAGATATTTCCCCTCCCTCCTATGGGGCTATGCCCTGGTGATGGGGCAGAGGATCTGGGGACAGAAGCTCATGGATCCCATGTGGCTGCTTCACTGGCCCCCCTGAAGATCCTGCTTCTCCAGGTACCGGCTTGGATTGGCTGACCAGCCTGGGAGGTGCTTCACGGACTTACAGGAGTGCCCTTAGCAGTGCCCCGGCTCCTTCCCATCCCCGGCCGGCCGGCCAGCCACGCTTCCCCCTTTCACAAGCTCCCCTCGAGGGCAACACCTTTGCCCCCCAGGTTCTGAACTCTGCCTCCCTTCCTTTCTGGGCGGGGTTTGCTGCAGATGCTCAGCCCACGGAAGCCGAAACTGCTGTCTGGAACCAGGTGAACGCTGTCCTGGAGGAGGCCCAGACCATCCTGGCAGAACTGCAGTCCTACACTGGAGCTGGCCAAGAGATCAGAGAGGTACGAGCAGCAGCGTTGTGCTCGCAGCAACCCCCGTTCCGTGCCGGAACCGTGGCCAAGGCGGGAGGCTCCGTTCTCACAACCGTGCTTGCACCAGGGATTCTCTGTTGCCCGGGTTTGGTTGCTCGACATCTTTTGACTGTTAGCCTTCGTTGGCCATTGGTGTTCTCAGAGCACATCCTCTGGATAGGCTGTTCCCAAGCTTGAGCCGGAGGACCGAGGGCAGGTGTCGGCTGCGGAAGCTAAGGAGCCTTCCCCAGCCTCAGAGCAGCTCCCCAGCTACGCCCAGCCTGGGGGGGCGGGGGGGGGGGGTCAGTCCCGCAGTTCATCTACCAGGGAGTTGGCCTGGCTGGGGTTGCAGGCTGCATCTCTGGGGAAAATGAACCACAGGGACGGTGGGGTTTTAGGAAGAGCACTTCTAGCATTGCGGTTTCCTTTCTTCAGGCAATCCAGAACCCCAGTGACCTGCAGCTTCAAGAGAAGGCCTGGAATGCTGTGTGTCCTCTTGTGGCAAAGCTGAAACGTTTTTATGAGTTTTCTCTTAGACTTGGTAAGTGTATGCCTGCTTAGTGTGCAAAGGGAGGGATGACAAGGGTGATTCCAGCAGGGCCCCCCCCCCCCCGCCCGCCGCTTTTTCCATTTGCATTGTGTCTTACAGATTGCGTGCCTGTAGGCAGAGACTCATGTCTCTCTTTTTTTATTGATTGTAAACTGCTCTGGGACTCTGGTAGCCTAAGAGAAGGTGGGCAATTTGGGAGCTGTGTTGGGCGGAGGAGCCTGCGGTGCCTGAGTGTCCCCCGCCGGCACCAGGGGAGCGAAGGATCGGTCTTGGAGAGGGCTTTTCCGGGCATGGTGGTCCCTGGGCTTTCGTCTTCCCCTTCGAAGAACACATCCTTATTCCAAGGGGAAGGTGGCAGAGGCACCGTGATCTCGGCTCTTCTGCCTCTTCCCTGACGCTTTCTCCTCTGAGCGGCTGACGCTTCTACTCTCGCGCGCCTGGGCGCCGCAGCCTGCCCGTGCTGCAAAGGGAGGACCTTCAGCTCCCGACTTGGGGGGAGGTGGGGGGCTCCGTGGCATTTGGCCAGCACCCCGCGTGGCACAAGGGGACTGACCCCCTTCGCTCCCCTCCCCTCTGTCTCCCCTAGAGAACGCCTTGCGGAGCTTGCTGGAGGCGCTCACCAGCCCCCCCTACGCCCCCACCCAGCACTTGGAGAGAGAGCAGGCCCTGGCCAAGCAGTTTGCGGAAATCCTGCACTTCACCCTCAGTTTCGATGAGCTCAAGGTGCCTGGCGGGGGGGGGGGGGCGGGGGCGGGGGGGATTATGAAGGGGGTTCCTGGGGTCGTGGTGGTTCAGGATCACGACCTGTCCCAACAGGGTTTAATCTTGACTCTTTGGAACAAGGTCTTTGGGCAACCGAAATGCACCAAGCCTGCCCAGACGCAGAGGCAGCCTGGGCCCCTGACCCCCTCCCTGCCTCCGTCCGGTGGGCTCCGTCTCAGCTGAATCTCTCTCTCCTCTGCCCCATTCGTTTTTATTTTTGGTCCGCCTGTCCACCTTCTCTGGGTAAATCACATAGTATGTAAATATATCCAGTAAGATCCCATAATAGAATTGCAATAAAATCCAGTAAGAACAATAGTCAGTGCAGAAAAATACATAAAAACGGATTCTCCGTAAAATATGGGATTGACAGTCTAAACATTCTCACTGCTGCTGTCTTCTGTCTTCTGTGCCTAGGAAGATTAAGACCATTTCGCAAGCTCAACAGCAGCATGGTGATCTTAACGATCCTCCTTTACATGATAAAAGGACTTAGAAATAACATCTCAATATAACCATGACCTAGCCCCAGGTGCAAGGTCACACACCTACCTAGAAACATATTTAGGATTCCCTTACCAACGTTGCTCAGACTGAAGAAGCTCCTTGGATAAGGAGCGAAACGTTTCCACTGAGAAAATAGAAATCCAGTTGACATGATTCAAGCTACAGACATTCTCACTGCTGCCTCCGTAAAATGTGGAATTGCACCTGCTTGTAAAGAAACATTCCCACAAGGGGCTCATGATGCCCCCCAGCTCTTCCCAAAGGACAAAAGGAGAATCCGGTTCCTTCCGTGTGGGCTGTCCCTGGGATCAAAGCGCCACCCCTCTCCACTTCTGCCCCCTTGAAAGACCTGGCAGCAGATCCCCAGACTCAGAGGGGTGGCAAGGGTGGGGAGCTGCCTCTGTCCCCACCAGGTCACCAGTTCCATAGAGTTGTTTGCTCTGCAGGGTTGGAGACCGGGTGGGTGACCCCTCCCTCCTCCACTTCGTCCCACTGGCACCCGATCCCACGGCTTTGGGCAGGGTGGCAAGAGGAGGGGAAGGGAGGAGCCGAGTCTTTTGCTGCCAGGTGTCCAGTCATCTGAAGCTGAACCCCAGGATCAAAGTCTGGAGAGGGAGAAACAGATCCCCACAGTCAGCAACCGTCAGCTGGCCCAGGGGATCTTGCTCCACCCCATGGCCCCGGAGAGGCTGCCAGGGGTTTTTCAGGCCACTTGAAACATGGGACTAGCACTCTTTCAGAAGAGCACTAAACACGTGTTTAAAAATATCCCACAAAACATTTAACAGGCAGGGGGTTGTAAGATAAAAGGGCACCTTGCAACCACCCCTCCTATCTCAGGTGTTTTATTCTGAAAGAGTACTAAACCCATTTATCCTGGAGAAAATCTATCTCTGTGCTTGCTAAGAGTCAACACTAACTTGTTGCCGCCTCCTCTTCCTCCTCCTCAAACTCATGTTTCAAAGTAGCTAGAAAGCATTGGAAAGATGCTGCAGGGACGGGCTAAAGTGGGATTTCTCCCTGCCCTGTCCTGCCCCAGCAGTGTGTTGGGGGACCCGAGTGTGTTGGGGACAGTCTTTAGGTTTTAACAGTCTGTGGATCAGCTGCAGGCCCAGGGCCCGATCCACAGGGAGCGCTGGGGCTTCCAGTGAAGCCAAAGCGGGCCAGGAGGAAGCACTCCCCACGTGTCGCTTTTGTCTTTCTCAGATGACCAACCCTGCCATTCAGAATGATTTTAGCTACTACAGAAGAACCATCAGCCGAAATCGAATCAACAATTTGCAAGTAAGGAAATGCTTCTCTGCCTTGCTAAGTTTTGAACGCATAAAACTCTGGCATGAATGAAATGAAAAAAATGAAAAAGATTGATGCAAAGCAATGAGGTGATTAACGAATATTTGCTTTAGAGATAGTGACCATTTTTACCCTAACCCTAATGCTAACCCTTTATTCAATTTGTGAAAAATGCCAAGGAGCCAATCAGGAGGGTCGATGTCCCCTCTCAGCCAGGTGGGCTTTTGAAATTGGGGAGGGCAGCCCCTGTTTTGCTTTTCTCTTTGAAGGGTTGAGTTTTCCCATCCCTGGCTGGATGGAAGCAAGCAACGCCCCCCCCCCCCGCAAATTCCACCCCCACCTTGGCCCTGTAGCTGTTCTCCTTAAATCACTTTCCTTGCATTATTCTCTGCTCCCTGCAGCTGGATGCGGAGAGCGAGGTCAACAACGAGATGGCCAACCGGATGTCCCTGTTCTACGCCGAGGCGACCCCGATGCTGAAAACTCTGAGCAGCGCCACCACCAAGTTCGTTTCAGAGGTGAGCAGTGAGATCTCCCGGGGACAGTTTTGCGAGTCCCAGGAGGAGAAAATCAAGGCCGGTTATGAGCGAAATGCACCAAGACGGCCGGGGGCCTCTGGGGAGGGCGGGAGTGGGGCTGTGCAGGATCAGAGCACCCTCCCTTGCCTCGAACGTGCAGCGCGCTTTCTCCCTGCGAGGAGGAGCAAGAGGTGCCGAGACCCACGGAGCCTCTTGCTGCTTTCTTTCAGAACAAAACTCTCCCCATAGAGGAGACAACCGACTGCCTGAGCACCATGGCCTGCGTCTGCCGGGTGATGCTGGAAACGCCGTGAGTTTGGGCTCGCTCCCTTCGCAGAGTAAATGCCCAGGAGCCCCTGCTTGGGCTGAGGAGGCTGCTGGGCTGCTTACACCACATGCGCTCGCTACCTAGACCCCTTTCGGTAGCCCCCCCCAGGAAGGGGGACGGCGGACCAGCGGCTGCTTAGGGATGCCTGCAGAAGCACCGGGGGGGGGGGGGGGGGGCGGGAAGCCGGCAGGGGGCAGCTCCGCAGGCTGCAGCCTTCCAGGCAAACAGGCTCCGGTCAGCGTGGTGGCCTTTGGCCGGCTCTCCGGCAGCCAGTTCGGAGCGGCTCTGTCCCACGTCTCCCTCTGCTTTCCCACAGGGAATATCGCAGCCGGTTCACCAACACCGAGACCCTCCTTTTCTGCATGCGGGTGATGGTGGGGGTCATCATCCTCTATGATCACGTCCACCCGGTGGGGGCATTCGCCAAGACCTCCAAGATAGACGTGAGTAACCTTTCAGACACCCCGTAGTGCAGCTCCCAGATTGGACTCGGGTTCTGTGAGCTCCCTGCCTCCGCCCCCCGCCCCCCCCCTGTCTCCACTGCAGGATGAATCTTCTGTTTGAGACTCACCCGTTTTCCCACCACTTCTTGCTCATTTTTCTTACCGGAGAACATCCATTAAGAAGGGCAAATCACTTGACTGCACTTGACTTGACTGCACATTTGGAGGGTGGTGGAGCCCCCCCACGTGGAATTGCCCCAGGACGTTTCTTCTGCCAGCTGCTCATGCAGAAGGAGCTGCGGGAGACTCTTACAACCCCTGAAAGGGCTCCTCTTCCCTTGGAGGCAAGGGACAAGGAGGAGTGGTTTCCCAAGAAGGTTTCAAAGGAAAGTGACAGAAAGATTTGCAGAAGCCCCACTGGCAAGGATTCCCACTCCAGCTTAAACTTGCTGCTACCCACCTTGCTGCATGCCCTTTACTCACAGTCACATGTTTAAAAAGACTCCCCGGAGACAGAAGTAGCCTCTTTTGGTCTCTGGTGAAACTTCGCAGGCTGAGGGACTGAAGTCGGCAGGCCTGGTTGCGCCTCTCCAGCACTTTTTCCTCTGAAATTTTGCAAACGCAAGCCATTCCTCCCTCCCTCCCTCCCTCCCTCCCTCCCTCTAGATGAAAGGGTGCATCAAGGTTCTGAAGGAGCAGCCCTCCAACAGCACAGAAGGCCTTCTCAACGCTCTGAGGTAAGGCAGCGCCCCCCCCCCCGCCCATCGGAGGCCCAGAGTGGCTCTTGACCAGGCGCTCTGTGACCCAGGTTGGGTGCTGGAGCTACAGCTGGTCAGCCACTGCCCCTCTGGAGAGCTTCGTGAGATCCCTGAACAGCAGAGGAGAACTTTCACATGCTGAAATTGGGGGGAAAGATACAAAACAGAGATGGCTGGCATTGACAGGAAGCATTAACTGTGGTAGAAGTGCTGTCCATCTGATTTTGCAGAGAACTGTTCCCTGTTCTGCCCTCACAGCAAGCTGAACAAATATTCCCATTTTTCAGGTGGGGAAATGAGATTTTCTTAGGGTAAGGGCTGGCTTGGGTCCTGGGCTCTCCCCCACTCCGGCCAGTTGACTGGGCTCTACAAATGGTTTGCGGTTTGCAGTTCAGCACAAACCTCTGTTAGCAGTTTAAGGCCATTTGCTCCTCCTCGCTTCTATCACTTTGCTTGTTTGTGCAGTGCTCCAGAAGGGCTGTGTTCACACAACACCCTTAACTGGGTAACTGAAA
Organism: Charina bottae; assembly: GCA_023362775.1. Classification (NCBI taxonomy): domain Eukaryota; kingdom Metazoa; phylum Chordata; class Lepidosauria; order Squamata; family Charinaidae; genus Charina; species Charina bottae. The sequence goes on along the minus strand of JALMGJ010000013.1, from coordinate 3,391,618 downwards.
GATTTCATTTTCCCAGTTTGCACAATACCTCGAACCAGAAGCAAGCCAAAGAGGTCAGTGCAGTGTGAATACAGTCCATGCTGTGATCTGCCTGCAGGATGAGGAGGTGGTGGTGGGTGTTGCTGGGTGCAAGACAGACGGGAAGGGCAAGACACGGGCCCAGAAGTTCTTTCCATGCTCCACTGCAGTGGGTGGAGATGTGGCTGCGTACCTTTGTGTTGAGGGAATATTACAGAAGACTTCTCCAGGAAGAAACTAGTGTTCACTGATCTGGGGGTGGCACACATTTCATTCAGAGAAATTCTTCTGTAGAAAATGCCTCCCCCCCCCCACCAACGCAAATACAGCTAACTGTGAGGTGCAGTGTTTTTCTGCATTCATCGCACCGGGGAACACACTCTTGCCACTGTCTCTCCAGTTTCGCACTCGGGGAAAGTAGCCAGAAGAGAAGCTCTCTCCCACCTGGTCCTGTTCTGGAGCTCCCCTTTTCCTTCCTGGCCATCTAGCTATATCACCCCCACACTTCTCTTTGCTAGCTTATTCCCTGATGTCAGCTTTCTTCCAGGGCCAGCCTGTCCCTCTTCCCGTGCAAAGGGCCTTCGCTCCACCCCCGCCCACCAGGGCCATCAGGCTTCTGGGCTTCATGCATGCCTCTCCCTCCTCCCCGCCTTGTCCTCCTGTTGTCCTGATTCTTCCTAGGTATACCACCCGACACCTCCATGACGACACCACGTCTAAGCAGATCCGGGCTTTGCTGCAATGAACAGCCGTTCACCAGAGACCCACACAAGAAATTCTTCATGGCACCTCCAGCAGAAATTTTAATGTTGACATGTTGCTACAAATAACCATTGGCCATCATATCCCTCATTTTGTAAAAAAAGAAAAAAAGAAGATGAAGATGAAGAAGAAGAAGAAGAAGAGGAGGAGGAGGAGGGGGAGGAGGAGGAGGAGGAACAGGGGAGATTTTAAATGAATATATATATATATATATATAGAATAAATAAAGATATATAGATATATGCATACATACATAGAGAGAGAGAGGAGAGAGAGAGAGAGAGAGAGAGAGACAGACGAGAGAGAACTACCATAGGCCACCCAATTCCGGCTCCCAAGGCGCTCCCCATCCAACCCTGGCGGAACGGCAGGGCCTCGTCTCTTGCCTCCAGTGACTGAGCTGGGCTGACCCCAGTCCCATCCGTGCTGGGCTGACCTCCGCCCCAAGAAGCGACCAGAGTTTGAAGGACAGGATGTGGCTCAGGCCCGTCTCAGAGCGACACATCATCTCTCTGGAGCCCGGAAGGTGGTTTCTCCCAAGGCTTCGTGCGGCCATCCGGTGGCCCCACAATCGAGCCCAGATGCCAGGAGAGGGAGAAGGACGGAGGGATGCTCCCTCACCTGAGATGCAAGCAGCACATCTGGAAAAGGCTGGTTGGAGATGAATGAATGAGTGAGTGCGGGCACCATCGTTAAGCCTTCAATTCTGATTCCATTCCTAGTGGCTCAGTCACACCTTTTAGATTTTTAATATGAACAACTGCAACCACCCACCTGTTATTTTGTACATTTTTGCGTCAAAATAAAACAAGAAAAGTTAACTTAATGTGTGGGAGATCAGCATGGTTTTCTGCTTTGCTTTAATCAGGGATGATGTCAGGGTTTGAGGCGAAGAAACAGCGCCGAGCCAAGGAATGAAGCTCCAGCTCTTTATGGTTTCTACCTTACAGAGAATCTTGCCAAACTAAGCAAGGCCAAGAGGTGCAAGGGAGAAATACTCAGTGAATCTAAGGCGGGTCCTGTCTCAGCTTCTTGGCCGGCTGCCCAAGGTCCTCCGAACTCCAAGATCGTTTCTCCCCCTGGAATGCGCCCCCTCCTTCCTCTCCTGCGACCTCCATAGCACCACCTCCCCCCTCGGACACATTCCATCACAGATGGCTGTGTTTGTCAACACTGGTTGGGTCTCTTGCCCCGAATACAGCCTCCACAATTCAGCTGTCCTCTTTTGTATACCAGACCCTTCCCCAGATAGGGACAATTTTTAAATCACGTTGCCACCAGCCTTTGTTCCTTGCAAGGCTGAGGAAGGGAGCCCCAGGTTAAACGGATACACAGGGAGGCATTTCCGCTGAGACCTCGCGTCCCACCGCCTGAAGAGCAGAGTCCTTCCATGGGGCTGGGCAGTTGGACGAGTGAACCTTCTCAGGATCCTCCGCATGCCCGCTCACATCTCCAACCCAACTGCATGGATATATTAAGAGATATGAAAGAAACATTTTAAAAGGATAGAAGAGGAAGCAGAATGGGAAATCAAAATAAATAAGTAGAATCAATATTTCCCCAGCTTCAGGTGGTGGGATATAAGGCCCTGGCTGAAATACCTCCTTGTTCCTTTTTCTATAATATTCAGCCAGAATCTGCCCTTTTCTAATATAATCCAATTAGAATTCCCATTTCTAGAACGGAGAACCACATTTTGCCTTCTCTGCAACATTGTTTTGAGTGCTTTAAAAGTGCTGTCCGGCCCAGAGAGCGGTCTTTCCCCAGGCTAAACATCCCCGGGCTCGTTCCTTCAATCCCCCTCCAGAGGTCTTTGGCCCTTCCATGCAGAAGGGTGGCATTGCTCCAAGACTGGCGGCACCTTTGCAAGTCCTGACAATGCTGAGGGGCTCCGGCAGTTTCCACCCCTTAACCTGAATTCCTCCTGCAGAGCTGCTGCTCCAGAAGAATGGCCGCGAAGCTCTGCAGCATTTTCCCTGACGCTGCAAGGTGCACCGTTTCCATTGGGGGCCTCCTGGGTGTTGGGTTTTGGTTATTCTTAGCGTCCTTTGCTAGCCTCAGCTCGTTCTGAGCTGTCACTTTCAGGATCCGTTCTACCAGGTCAGGCTCCCTGTCCCTCTTCCCACCTCCTCTGTGTGTCTTTCACAAGCCCTTTGTGCAGCCACATTGCCTTCCATGTTCCCCTGCCTGGAATTGTGTGCAATTGTGCTTTTAGGATCTCCTTCTTCACTCACCTTGAACTCCAGTTCCGATTAGCATCTCCTACTACAGAAGCTTACTCATTCTTCCCCTGAGTTTATTAAAATCTACTTTTCTGAAATGAAACTTACAGCCACTCTCAGGCTTCGTTCCCTTTAAAATAAACAATCTCAGCATTACACACATTCCCAAATGTTACTGCTATGTCCATGTTTTGACTTTCACAACTCGCCCCTCACCGTGGCACAAACAATCCCAGAAACAACCATTCCTCCTCCTCCTCCCCCACTCCATGTTCTCATGAAATTGCCTTCGTAGACGCCTTGAAATCCTCCTCAGCTCTTTCAGGGTTAAAGTTGTGTTTCCCCCCTAAGCCAGCTACAAGCCATGGCAGTTCTGCCATGAGTACAGTCTGAAGGGCTTCGCTGGCCATTGGGTCAGCACTGCAGCCAGGTGACCCTCGGGGTGGAATCAGCTGACGCCTTCCTTCCGGCCTTTAGGCGGACGTTGGCATGCTGCTTTCCCCCAGTTCCGGGGCATTGTCGTCTTCGGGCGGCAGAGATGGTGGCTCCTTCCAACTGACTTTCCCCCTGCACCCGCCAGACCTCTCGAACTGATCCACAGCTTGGAGACCCGGATCAGCCTGAACAGCAGCTGTCCATTGGTGGCGTGTGGAGTGGGAGAAGAACTTCCTCCATGCCTGTCAGCTCTTGCCTGGCGTGCTTTTGAACCTCCAGAACACCACCATGTTCAGAAGCAGCCCAAACAACAGCTGGTGGCTGCGGTGGGGAACAAGAGTGCAGCGCAAAAGGCAGAGAGAGAGCCAGCTCACACAATTTCCTCCACACCTGCCAGCTGTCAGGCATCTGGATCAACCTGGTTCAGAGGAATCACATGTGAAGAGTCTACCTTCACTAGCCATCTCTCCCACCCCAGCAGCTGACCCTCCGGCTGGGAGGGGTGACAGGTGAAGGGGTGGGTGGGGAGGGGAGGGGAGGGGAGGGGGGGAAGGAGTTCTGACAGGTGGTTAAACCTGCAGATCTAGGCATCTGCCAAAGCCATCGCCAATCAAAACAATGCTGTGAATGTGGATGGTTCTCCTACCTGCTGGTGACTTTGGGAGGGAGGGAGGGAGGGAGGGCAGCCTTCTCTGCATGGAAAATGTAGACGCCATCCTCCAGCGGCAAACCAGAGCAGAGGCAATGGGGATTGGCAGGGGGGACAGCAAACTCTTGCTGCTTTGAGACAAGTGGAGGGCACTTTAACTGAGCTGTTGGAAGAGCCCTAATTAACCAATCCTCTTGTGCCTTTCTCCATCCTCTGAAGGAGAAAATTGTTAGGGTGACATGTCAAGAGTTCCCTGGTAGGACCATGATTGGCAGAGTCAGGATCCCAACAACGGTTGGAGTGATTAAAGTCCTCCATTCTTTTGATTTTATGCCTCTTTGAAAGATCTGCAATTAATGTTTGGAAGGCATCATCCACATCTTGGCTGCTTGGTTGGTATCACAGTCAACAACAGTGCTGCTGCTTCCCATTTCTTAAAAGCTCAGATGCAGCACCAAGTTCGTTTCCTTGGATTCCTCTGGATGTGAACTCTCTAGACAATGGCCATGAAACCTTGTGAATCAATGTTCTTGATTTTGTTACTGAATGGTTTCATAGGCCCCGGGGCAGTGACTCTCGCTCCTGCAGTGGGCTGGTCCTTCTCGGAAGCGCTTGCTTTGTGTTGCCAACCCACATGGGGTTCAGCTGAAAGCCCTGATTGAACTCACCGCCATTTGCCTAAGCACACTCTTCGTGGCTCCTGGGAGGCACTGCTGGGCAACACTTGGGCTCCTGACTGCAGACCCTGCACTGCTGCCTGAGTTGCCGCTCTTGGCTGCTAGATGGCTCCGAAGGTCCACAAACACTCTCCAAAGGGCCTCGCAGCGGAGCTTCCAGGGCACAACAGAAGAAACTGGGGCATCTCTAACAAGGAGAAGGAGCCCTGAGGACAATTCCAAGCAGGGCCACATCGGCTCCTCTGCATCACTGGCGCTTAGCGTGGTGGTTTCTAAAACTCCAGGAGTCTCCCTGGGCTCACCCACCTTTGCGCTTTTACATATTCTTCTGAGAGGTTTATTTTGCAGATGTTCATTATAGCCTAGTGGACAATTCTTGGAGACCGTGCGCTGCAGACAACCCCTGACCTCAAGTTAGTGATCAAAACCACCAAAATGATCACAGAACAACCCAAGCCCTCTTCCTTGGACGACATCTTACTGCTGCCTGCTGCCTTCGGGTGCCAAAAACAATAATTCTGAAAAAGTGTAGTGCCTGTACTCCGGATAGGCTATCGGGATGAGTTTAACTGGTAAACCTGGGTTTCACCACATATGTGTGAAAAGCCCCTATGGCTGCTGTCTTGATTAAGACTGTAGGCTGTTTTGAACCTCTGTTTATGCCACACAGCACCAGAAGTTATTAATGCAGCTGAAATACAGCTGCTGCTGTGTATTTACATGAAAGACAAATTTAAGCACAAATGGCTCTCGGAGAAGATAGGCCTCAGCCCAGTTCCAGGAGGAGCTCCCGTAACTGTCTGGGATAGGTTAGTGCTTAAGGGCCCTCCAGGGAGGGATGTCCAAATCCTTGCCCAGCGCAAGGATTCCAGGACCCAACCATCTGGGAATGTGGTCACCATGGCCCTTCCTGTTCCTTGTCTGAAATAGCCAGAAGCTCCTCTGCAGGAGGAGAACCTGACCAGTGAGCCTTTGAAATCAAGCACAGGGGGCACCAGAAGGGCATCTGGTAAGGCTCAGGTATTACCTGGAATTTTCCTTTAAGTAAGCTTCTTGTAGGCAACACAGGTTCTGCAGTAGGCACCCCTAGGATTCCTAAACATGGCTTTGGAAACCAGGCTGCCGGTGGGAATATGGCCGATTGAACAGTTCTGCCCACGATTGCTGCGGGCAGACCTGACAGCGTGGGTCTTTTGCGGGGCGCAGGCAGGCTTTTCCTGGTGCCCTAGAGCGTTTTCACAGGCAGAAAACACTCAGAATCATCCCATTTGTACTTCAGAACATCGCCTCGTAGTCTGAGGACCACAAACCGCATTAGCGTTAATCTGGTAAGAGGACGACGGGAGTCGGGGACGCCATCATTTTCCAGACCACGCTGCAGCCCTAAAGGGACAATAAGTCGAGCCTTTCCCATTTCTAAATCACCCAATGTATATATTCTTTAAGTTTTTCTACCCTAAGAGAGGCTTTCTACAGCAAGAGAAAATGAACTCTCTTGGTGCTTATTGTTATTTCTGGATTAATCTTAATTTTTTTTAAACTGTTGGCTTACTTCCCATTTAAATTTTAAGGAGGTAAAGGTAAAGGTAAAGGTTCCCCCACACAGTCGTATCCAACTCTAGGGGCTGGTGCTCATCTCCGGTTGTTAGCCGAAGAGCCAGCGTTGTCCGAAGACGCTTCCGCAGTCATGTGGCTGGCATGATGCACATGGAACACTGTTACCTTCCCACCAAAGTGGTACCTATTCATCTACTTGCATTTGCATGCTTTCGAATTGCTAGGTTGGCAAGAGCTGGGGCGAGTGCGGGAGCTCACTCCGTCACGTGGTGCTCGGGTCTTGAACCGCCGACCTTACGATCAACAAGTCTGGCATCTTAACCACTGAGCCATTGTGCCCCCTAAGGAGGACTGAGAATAAATAATCATCTCCCCATTACTATTTTTGTAATTAATTTGAAGGACTTAACATTTTCCTACACGTTGACTTTGCTGTTTTGAGACTTTAGTTTTTCTATCCAAATTACTGTTTTCCTGTGGCTCTCTGGTAAATAAAGTTCATAGCTATTTGTTTCCAAGGTTGGGTGGGGCTTGCCAAATTCTGCAATAGTCCTCTGGGTTCCCCCCCCCCCTCTTTTGGCCATGGCACAGATCGGGCAACTGGCTATATATTCCTCCACATCTTTGCGAAGGGATGGCCACCAGAATTGCCACCTCAAAAGGTGTAAAGTCTTTAGGAATCTGAAGTGAGAGAGGTAAAGCTTGTGTGAAATAGTGTATGAATTGTCAGTAAACATTTGTGAACCCCAAGAAACTCTGTAACTGTCTCCTAGTTCGAGGTGGTTCCCAAGCTACCACATCTCGCACCTTCGCTGGATCCATTTCAATCCTTTTGCTTGATACCTGATACCCCAGGTCAGTGCTTTCCAAAGTGCCGCCGTTGGTGACACACCAATGGTGGCAGTGGCAGCAGCGCAGGGGCACACGCAGGGACGGGGGCGTGCATGGCGGCGGCACGGGGGGGTGCAGCGGCGGTGGTGGCGGTAGCGGCGGCGGCCTCCACTAAAACACAGAAGCGCTGATGGTGCACCGCTGCCATTGTCGCTGCCACTGCCACACACACCACCACCGTGCACGCCCCTGCTGCCACTTCCGGGTTGTGTTGCGACACACAGTTTGGAAAGCTATGCCCCAGATAATCTAATTGCTCCTTATGAAATTCACATTTTGACAATTTAGCATACAGGAAATCATGTTCATTAATTAAATGCATGAAGACCCCAGGGGTCCCCCTTAATCCGAAGGGCATTACTAAGTACTCAAAGGATTTCCATTCATCTCCCTACCGAATTCGAACTTGGAGGCACAGATAGCATTCAACCCCCAGTAATCAGTGCACAGTCTCATTGATCCATCTTTCTTGGTCCTGAAAAGAACAGGTGAAGCCATCGATGAGGTGGCTGGGCAAATGAACCCTCATTCTAAGTTTTTGTCAATGAACTCCTGTAATGCCTCCAGTTCTTTGGGAGTCGTGGAATACACCTTAGTTCTGGGCAATTCAGCACCTGGTTCCAGTTCTATAGCACAGTCCGACTTTCTGTGAGGTGGGAGCTGGTTGGACTCCACTTCTCCGAACACCTCTTAAATCTCTGTACTGCATGGGGATGGGATCATTCTCCTCTCCTGCCACTACCCTCCACATCTCAGATGCTGCACCTATTAGCTCAGGCTCGCTCTTCTGTTCTCCAGGAGTTAACCCCTTATAAATTCCATTGGCCAAAGTTAATTGTCCAGTAACCCAATTCACTTGGGGGTTCTGGGCTTGCAACCAAGTTAGCAAGCTTTGGCGGGAATCCGCATTCAGATCTTTAGGAGTGCTTCAATTTACATGTATCCTGAATAAAGCTTAATCTGCATTTCAATGAATTGCATCGAGAAGTGTTTATTAGGGCATTGAAGTTGGGGTCATTACAGACCCCCTTGTGCGCCAATTTCGCAGACGCAATGATGTCAATGTCCAGAACTTTCACTCCCCGCTCCCAGCCTCCATCTCCTGCAGGTGGTTGACCTTGACGACGCATTCTCCGGTCTCCATCAGAAGCCACAACACTCCATCCCCATTCCCCCTCCCTGCAGTTCACACGCTTAACTACCTCTCTACTCCTAATGGCAGGATTCAGCTATGAACCCTGACAGCCAGTCCCAATACTACAAGTTGATCAGATATAGGAGCCACTATAAATCTCAAAGTCTCTTCATGGCTTCCTATTAGCATCCAAACCACTTCAGTGCAATACTCTACTGGGCCCCCTTTCATCTCTGTCCCATCGAGTTGAATGAAACTGATGGGCTCTTTCAGCCTTCTCACTTTTAGGTTCAGTCCAGTCACTAGGGCGGGATGCATGAGACATCTGGTATACCCCGAATCCAACATCCCCTCTAGATTATGCTGCCATGACCCCCTAATGCCTCTATCTGTAATCTCACCAGCATTGCTGGGCAATTTCCACTCACCATGGAATCTTCGTGCCTATTTATAATCGCCTGCCCTTTGGCACCGCTTAGAACAGGCTCCTGCCATTTCCCGCCAGCTGGAATTCCTCCTCAGTCATGTCTTCTCCTTCTGATAGGGCTTCACGAGCCTCTCCTCCATCACGGCGGCCGCGGCTCCCTTGGTCTTCGCCCCCAAAAACCTTGCACCGCTCTCTCTCGCTTTGCTCGTCGTCGGGGTCGCAGATTGTGGGCAGCTGGCAATGTGATGACCCTCCTTGCCACATTTAAAGCATAGTCCCTTCTTAGCTTGCCATTCCTTTTCCTCGTCCCACAACTTACGAGCTCCCCGTCTCTCCAAGGGAAGGGTCAGCGCTGCTGGTTGCTTCCCCATCGGTTGGGCTTGTTGCTGTCTCTTGAAACGAATTTGCATATCTTCTTTGCTGGCGAGACAAATCCATCCTCTTAGGGTTCCAGGGTCCCCCCTTGCTTGGGACCACTATAGGATCTCTGGGCTCAATCCCCCTTGAAAGTATTCAATTTTCAGGGATTCCAGCCAGTTTGTCAGCTTCCCAGCCAGCCTTCTGAATTCCGTGGCATACTCTGAGACTGACCTGCTTCCTTGTTTAATATGTTGTAAGCTGGTCTTGGCTCTTAACTTAGAGAGGGGATCTTCAAACTGGTCCCTTCAGGAAGAGCCTTCGGTGGGAAATAACTCCTCACATTCTTCCATGAACCCTCTCAAGGCCAGGCTTTTAGGGTCCCCAGTGAACTTCACCCTCAAGTCTCTCACCCCGAATGACTCGTCTGTGCTCAGGGTCTGTCTCGTTGCCCTTGCTTGGGTTTGGCCATGAGGGGGGTGAGCGGTTACCAACCTGGTCATCCCTCGATCTCCTCCCGTTTCATATTCGTCACTCTCTCCTTCTGAGGATGTCCGATCTTTCATCGCCATCACACTGGTCATCGTCCCCCAGCTTAGTTTCTGAAGGAGCTGCTTGACCGCTTCCTGCAGGTCAGATACACACTCTCCTATGGAACTAATCTCCTGTTCCATTTTTTCCATCCGCTGCTCCAAGGTTGAACACCTGGAGCGGAAGCCTCTTCCCCGCTTAGTCACCCATTGGTCTGGATTCCTCTCCGTGCCTCCTCCCACATCCAGGGACCAAGCAAACTTGGTTCTTTTCATTGTCCTGGATCGGGTTGCACTCTCGAGGTCAGTTGGGACCTTCGGCTTGATTCCCCGCTCCTCCAGTCATCCCCTGGTGTCTCGCCTGGTTGGGTTTGTTGGAGTTCTGAGTTCTGTCTCTCTCCCTTTTCTCCCACTTGGCGAGCTGCCTTCTTGCACTGAGGACTCCCGTGCGCTCTGGACAGAGCCCTCTTCTCCTCCATACTCCCCGTCTCCCCCTCCCGATATTAGAGTGGTTCCCACGGGTTCTGGATATTCCCTTTGTAGACCTTCCTCAGTAAACTTGGAGTCTTTGGGTAAGGTCTCCATGATGACTCAAATCTTTCTGTAATGTTCCCAATCCATTGACTATTAACTCAGACTTCCTGACACAAGCCACTTAGGGATATGAAGGAATCTTTATTAAAGCCAGTGATCCATTACACATTAAAGATTCAAGTGAATCAAGCTCCCGCAACCAACAGTTTAATAATTTCCAAGTCCCGTCCCCCCAAATCGGGATTCACTGCTCGATCACCCTTCCCTTCGTCTCTCTGTTCTTCTCTTTCTAGGTCCGAATCAACTAACACAGCAATATCACCTTTTGATCTGTCCTGGGTGCTGAATCGCTCACCTCGATACTTTAATTAACGTAGTTTGCAGTTCTGTGGATACACCAAGTCTCCGCTTACATGTCTGGCGGTTTTACTGCAAAGCACCCCCAACCGACCCTGTGAGTTTTAATAGACTGGCGGGATGCTTCCTGGCACCATGGCAGGATGGCATAGATGACATCCTGACAGTAGGGCACCTGACAGATAATATCAAGACTTTTAAAGGGGTAAAACAAGGAAGTGTGCTTGTACCTTTACTATTTAATCTATTTATTAATGATATTGTTCCAGCCCTGAGTGGAGAAAATCTTTTTCCAGTAAAGGCGGGAAATAGGAACTTGTCCATATTACTTTATGCAGATGATTTATTGCTTATATCCCATTCTGAGATAGGCTTGCGCAGACAGTTAAGAGCTTTGGACAGCTATTGCTCCTTAAATTGTCTGTGAATGTGGAAAAATCAAAGGTGGTGTATTTGGGGAGGAAAGGAAAAGACACAAATGGAGAATTGGGGAATATAATATAGAGCAAGTTCTCTCTTACAGATACTTGGGCATCCTTTTTAATGCTTCAGGTAGTTGGTGCTCTCACTATCAGGCCCCAAAAGTAAAAACTGAGAAAGCTTTGCAGGAATAATAAAGTTCTAGTGTGTGGTGGTCGACAAATTCCTCCAATCCTAACTCTTCTAAAAACCAAGTTAGTTCCTTACTTTTCATATGCAGTAGAGTTATGGGGAATTTCAACCCTTTATGATATGGAATTCTTTCAAAACAAGCTCCTCAGAACTATTTTAGGTGTACCTAATGGTACCCCATCCCCTTTCTCTATGCCAAAACTGGTAAAAAAGGTAAAGGTTCCCCCCGCACATTTGTGCAGTTGTGTCTGACTCTAGGGGCCGGTGCTCATCTCCGTTGGTTAGCCGAAGAGCCAGCGCTGTCCGAAGACGCTTCCACGGTCATGTGGCCGGCATGATGCATGCGGAACGCTGTTAACTTCCCACCGAAGTGGTACCTATTTATCTACTTGCATTTGCATGCTTTCGAATTGCTAGGTTGGGGCGAGTGCGGGAGCTCACTCCGCATGCAGGGCTAAGGATTCGAACCTCCGAACTTGCGATCTTCCGATCGACAAGCCTGGCATCTTACCCGCCCATACCCGATTAAAGCTAGAATAATTGTTGGGGCAATTAATGACTGGGCTAGACTCCTCTCACTGCCTGGTTCCCGACTTGTCGAGCGGAGCCTCCTGGAGCAAATGAATTTCTCCACTCCTCCTTGTACCTGTTGGGTTACATTGTTATCCAATCATATGCATATCTTTGGTTTTTCTCTGGAATTCTTTTTAAATTGAAATAATGCAAACCATAATCTATTATTTAAAAACAGGGTGCTGGATGTCTTTGCCCAAAGAAATTTGTTTCAATTATCACAAAATAAAATTGCCCCTTGGCACACACTTAATGAGATCCAGTTTGGAGTAGTGGTTAAGGTACCAGGCTAGAAACTGGGAGACCGTGAGTTCTAGTCCCGCCTTAGACACGAAGCCAGCTGGGTGACCTTGGGCCAGTCACTTTCTCTCAGCCCTAGGAAGCAGCCAATGGCAAACCACTTCTGAAAAACCTTGCCAACTGCAGGGACTTGTCCAGGCCGTCTCCAAGAATCGGACACAATTGAACAGATTAAAAAAAAGCATGCACTTAATAAAACCACAATCAAATGTGAACATTATCTGAGGTGTGTTACAATGCCATCCCTCCGAGAGGCTACGGTTCCAACAAATGGCATCAGGAACCAGAGAGGGCCGATTTCACAATATACCATATAATATGTGCTTCTGCCTTGCTCCAAGGAAACTATAGAAGGTTTTACCCATTATTTATTGTACTGCCCTATTTCCACTTCAGTGCGTGGAAAATTTCTGGAGCCCCTCTTGATATGAAAATCATTTTGGCCTGATTCATATAAAATTGAATATCCAATGAATTTAGACAAGGAGACAATGCTATGAAAATTAGCAAGCTTTGCACAGGCTGCTGCTAGAGAGAATATTTTATTAAAAGTTCCTAATGTTTTCTAATATTTTACTTACTGTAATAACACTGTTTTAATGTTTTTACTTATTTTTGTACATTTTAATATATTTTATTAACTTTTGGCCACTTTTGCGGAGGTTTTATCTTATTTGTTACGACCAATGGTCAAAACAATAAAATAAATTGAATTGAAAAAAACAAATAAAAAAACACATGGCTTTGGAAACCACAGATCTAAGCTCCCAGCAGCATAGACGTGTCTCCTTAGTTCAGAGCTTTCCAAACTGTGTGTCGGGACACGTTAGTGTGTCGGCTGCAGTGTCTGGGTGTGTCGTGGCTGCTGCTGCCTCCGAGCCCTGCTAGGATTCTGTGCAGGTCCTAGTGCTGGCCTTGTGCCTTGCTGCCTCCAAACCTGCTGTGATTCCGCGCAGGTCCTAGTGCCTGCCTGGTGCCTTGCTGCCTCCAAACCTGCTGTGATTCCGCGCAGGTCCTAGTGCCTGCCTGGTGCCTTGCTGTAAGAGTGTGTCGCGAAATGATGCATGTCTAAAAAGTGTGTCACCAACATGAAAAGTTTGGAAAGCTCTGCCTTAGTTATTCCAAGGGGGAGCGAAGGGCTGCCATTGCGTCCTGGACCCTCATTTTCAGAGATTTCATCTTTGAGCCCCGATGAGGCCTTTTGTTCCCACTGTGCGCCATTGTTACCCAGCACAACCTCCTCCCGGTTTGGCCCTGGTAGCTGTTATCCTAACCGTCGCTTTTCAGGGCAAATGTCCGCGTTCCCAGAGCTGCTCTTCCCAGCGCGTGCAAACAAACACCGTTGCCGCCAGCCCCCAAAGACTTTCCCGCCCAAGGTGTTCCTGCCCTGAACTGCACCGTTCCACCTGACGTGCAGCAGCTTCGCGTGTGGGAAATGCCTTTGGAAAAATGTAACATGACCGGGGAACGCCTTCACGTGGCACCAGAGCGAGCTGAATGAGAGACCAGCCAGTTTCTTCAGCTTCAAGTCTGGACCCAAGATAACGGAAGTGAGAGCAACCGTGCTTGGGCATTTTTAAAACATGTCCAAAGCTGAACCTGAGTTTCGCCCATCAGCACATAGTGCTGGGCTGGCCATCAAGAGTAGCTCTGGAACTTGCTGCCACAGAGCTGCCTGCCTGAGAAAGCTAATTCTTCCCATCTCTGAACTCTGATGAGACCCCCATCGGCACCCCCCCCCTCGCTCAGAACCACTTGCAACTGCACCCACATCAAGTAACTCCCAAGAGGCTGCTTCCCTGAGTTAATTAACAATTAATCCTGGGGGAGGAGGGGCAGAGAGAGGAAGCAGGAGGAGCCGGCCCGCTTCCAGAGCCACAGGCCTCTGCTGTTCAGGGAGGCCTGCAGGGTCTGGTCAAAAAGTCAAGATGGCAGCTGTGGCAGCGTGATCATGAGCTCCACCTGTTTTTCATGTGTGTTGCACACAATGCTGTGGCTGTCATTTTGACTTTTTTCACCCTACCTTGTGGGCAGCCCTGCTTGTTTGCTTACTTCTTTTGGCACCAATACAGGATGAAATGAAACAGCCAACGCTGGGAGTTTCTTTTCCTGAGGGCAGAGATATGTGGGGGGTGTTACACCTTTGATATTCTCTCCTTATTTATTCATATATTGAGGGAGGTTGGATTGGAAAAAGATGAGCATGGTTTTAAATTTGGAGGAAGAAACATCTACAGGTAGTCCTCACTTACTGATAGTAATTGGGGCCAGGAACTCTGTCGCTAAGCGATGCGATCATAAAGCACGATGTCACATAACCACACCGACTTACGACGGTAGTTGCAGTAGTCCCAGTTGCCATCACTAGGTGAATCTCGCGCAGTCGCAGTGTCCTGTGGTCACGTGATCGCCCTTTGCGACCTCCTGCCAGCTTCCCCATTGACTTTGCCTATCGGAAGCCGGCACTGAAGGTCGCAAATGGCGATCACATGACCGTGGAGACGCTGCAACAGCCGCAACTATGAGAAATGGTCGTAAGTCCCCTCGTTCAGCGCTATTGTAACTTCAAACAGTCGCTGAATGGGTGGTCACTAAATGAGGACTACCTGTATAAGGTATGCTATACTGATATCACTACTCTAATAGCAGAAAATGCAAAGGATCTGCAAGCCCTAGTAATACAAGTCAAGGAGCACAGTGAAAAAATGGGACTAAAATTAAATATAAAGAAGGCCAAACTAATGACAACAGGTAGAACAGCCAGCCTTAGAATTGACAGTGAAGATACCGAAGTGGTGGATAGCTTCTGCCTTTTAGGACCAACCATCAGCTGCAAAAGAACAGTCAAGAAATATATTTATTTTATTTTTTATTTATTTATTTAATTTATTCCCCGCCCGTCTCCCATACAAGGGACTCTGGGCGGGTTACAATAATTAATAATAATATAATATATCACAGACTAGCACTTGGTAGAGTAGCGGTGAAGGCCTTGGAAAAGTTTCCCACCTAAAAACACAAGTGACTCACAACTCTGATTTTAGGTAGCTTGCTCTCAAATGTTAATGGTGCTGTTGGAGACATTTTGAGGATTTGAAAATAACAGGTGCTCACTCTTACTGTAAAGAGGGGTTACAAAATGTGCCACACAGGGGTAACATTTGGCCCACCAGCCTCCTGTTTGTGGATCCAGGCTTCGTTTTGCATTTTTTGAGGTTTCAGGAGGTTAAAGGGTAACATGGATGCCTCAGGCCTTGCAGTTGCCTAAGGCATCGCTTTTGCCCCTTGATATCCCCAGAAAGGAAGTTGTCCTCACACACTTTTGGATGCAGCCCTGCAGCTTCTTGGTGCAGCCTTCCAGCTGAAAGAAGACACACGCCCGCGTGCAAAGGCTGCATGGCAAAGTTGCAATCAGATGCTGAAAGAGGAACAGAGACATCAAAGAAAGTGAGCAGAGAAGGCATTCTTGGCTGCAGGCGGTTCCTCCAACGGTTAAGCCAAACACAGGAGGGGGTTATTCTCTGGGTACACACATACAGACAAAGACCTAGACACACACACACACACACACACACACACACACACACACACACACTCTCTCTACTCTGCTGCCAGATTTCAGCTGCTTTGTGCGAAGTCCCACCTCCAATGCAATCTTGCAAGCAGCCAGCCACACAGAAGTGGGAGGAGCCTTTGTGCTTGTCCCTGGCCAAAGGGATTTTCCAGCACCTTTGAATGGTCAAGCCCTGCCCAGACCTCTTCGGATAGAAGCCTTAAGACAAAATAAGCAATATTATCTGGGTAGAAGGAGAGAGAGAGAGAGAGAGAGAGAGAGGGAGGGAGGGAGGGAGGGAGGGAGGGGGAGGGAGGGAGGGAGGGAGGGAGAGTGAGAGAGAGAGAAAGAGAAGGGGAATATTGCACATGGCCACCTAGTGTGGGCATAAGAGAAGACCATTTCAAAGCCACAGCATCCTTCCTAACTCGCCCAATGGCTTTGCTTACACAACAGCCTTAACCAAGTTGGATAAAGGCCTAACAACTGCATTTGCATCCGTTGGTTTATCTTTATTTGGGACATGCATAAAAACAGGTGGAGCCTTGATCACACCATTGCGACCGCCATCTTAACTTTTGGGGCCATACCCTGTGGACACCCCTGCTCCTCCCTCTTGCCTGGCCCCTCTGCAGTGGGTCCACTGGGGTTGGCATTGCCAGCTATGGACCCAAGCCGCTAACTCCCCAATGTTTTTCTGAGGACTTTGCATACCAGGCAGGGGCTAACCCTGGTGAACGTTTTCTTCCTTCTGATTTCACACCTCCCTCCTGAGAGGGGAGGCAGGGTGGAGAGCCAGTGGATTCCCAGCCACCCTAGCCACCTAAACAGCAGGAGTCCAGGAAGGGCGGGTGAGTGACAAGTGCCTCTGCCACTCCTCTGAGCGGGTGGCTAAGCATACGCTGCCCAGACAGGAAGGCAAAACCACTCCTCGGACGTGTCCTTCTCCCTAAGGCCTTCAGGGCACCAACCCCTGGCCTTAGGAGAAGCAGCTGCGGTTGGCACTGCGCTTACAGCTTGGGCTTCACATCTGCCACATTTCAGGCTACACATTCCCAGGTGGTGACTGTAGCTTGAATCATGTCAACTGGATTTCTATTTTCTCAGTGGAAACGTTTCGCTCCTTATCCAAGGAGCTTCTTCAGCCTGAGCATATTTAAGGATTCCCTTACTAACTTTGCTCAAGCTGAAGAAGCTCCTTGGATAAGGAGCGAAACGTTTCCACTGAGAAAATAGAAATCCAGTTGACATGATTCAAGCTACAGACAATTCCACCTGGATGACTGAGAACCTTCATAGACACATTCCCAGGTGGTGAGTTTCAGCCCTACTAAGGGCTCCCACCAAGGACAGCCAGGAGGCTCCGAGGCCTCCCACAAAAGCTTAGGGAGAGAGTTGCTGCAGGGCATTGGTGTTCCTGGACAGCCCCGGGGACAGCTGAAGTCCACGCAGAGCAGCCTTGTCATGGCCCCAGCAGCCCTCGCGCTCTCCGCTTCTTCCTTCCAGGGTTCCTCATGCTCTGCAGTGCAAACTTTTCCTCCCTCACCTCACTGTCTCCATGAGGACCAGGGTATAACGTGGTGCGTGGGGGCAAGGAAAGTGGCTGCCTTCGCCATTTTCTGTGATTACATATATCAGGAATTGCTGTAGACCGGGAGACATTCAATCCCCCTTTTTACTGCTACCCCACCCCACCCCTTACAAAACCTGCTTTTGAAAATCAGTGGCAAACTGTTGAACAAAAATGGTGCAATTTCCTGTCCATATTGGTGGGAAACCAAAACCAAACTACCAAAAATGGCATACAAGCAATCAGAGAAGCTGAACCTAGGTTAAATTGCTTCCAAGTTCAATTCAAGGTCCCTTAAAGCCCTGCATGGCTCAGGACTTCGGTATCTACAGCGGTGTTTCTCAGCCTCAGCAACTTTAAGAAGCACGGACTGGGGAACTCTGGGAATTGAGGTCCACGCATCAGCATTGCTGAGGTTGAGAAACACGACCCACAGGACCAGCTGTTCTGGTGACTTTTGGGTGCCCGGTAAGATTGGGAAGGGCAGGTTCACTCCAGGTCTCTCCTCTTAGGAATGGCCAACTGCAGAGGCCACGGAGTCGAGCCTTCTCGGTTGCAGCCCCTTTTCTTTGGAAGGGCTTACCTTCCAAGATCAGACTAACTCCCACCCTGTTGAGCTGCAAGACAGTTGTTAGAACCTGGCTTTTAAAGTCAGCCCTGAGAGTGGAGAGAATATGAGCAGCAGGCCCCCTTTAGAGGTTGAACTTTGACCTCTGGGTGTTCCTTGTATGCTGGAGCTTTTTATAATTCTAGCTGTAACTGTTAATGGTTATTTTGTTCTACTGATTTATTTTCTTTTTCTTGTTAATTTTCTTACTGAACAAGGGAAGGTAAACCCCTCTGGATACTGGCATAAAATCCCAAGAAATGCAGTGCAATGCAATGCAATACAGTTATCTTCCCAAATCCCAGCTCTTCATCCATGTCAGCTTCCCTCCCCCTGTAACGACTTGCCCCCTCAAACCACAGCCCGGGCTACCGGGAGACCGCCTGCTCTCCAGCTAACGCCACCCACCTCCTTGACTGCGCTGCCCTTGCTGGCTCCCCAGATTCACCCAATGCTCTTCCCTTCCTCCCGCCGGGCCGCTTGTTTACTCCGGGTTGTGCCATGGGGAGGGATGAGGAAGAGAGAGTTGAGGGTCCGCTCCTGGTTCCGGCTTTGCACAACGCTGGTGTCAGCAATCACGGCAGCTGCACGGTTTTGCAATCGGCCCTCGGAGGTGGCTGCTCCAGGATCTCCCAGATGGATGTGAAAGCTTGGTGGGTTTGCCTTCAGGAATCAACCAGATTTAAGGGGTAGCTGAACCACCAACGCCCCATCCAAGTTACAGTTCCAGATTGGGCCAACTGGCTGCCCGAGGGCTTCTTCCCCCTGCAGGCCCCCACCCTGCCCCTCCTCCACCCCCTCTGGGTGGGGGTTCTGCTTTCCATCTGCACTGAGAGTCAACTTGTTCTTTTTCTTCGGCTCGCTCCCCTCCCCTCCCCTCCCCTCCTCAGCGACTTCCTATCTGCAGACATATTGCAACACTGTCTACCTTTCCTTCCGTTTTAAGGAGTCTCCCCTCCCTGCTCTTAAGGTTTGAAATGAAACCAGTGTTTGATGACACTGGAAGGAGAGGAGGAGGAAAAGGAAGAAAGGAAGAAAGAAATATAGAAAGAGAAAGACTGTTCTGTACTCAACACCCACCCGCGGAGAGCACATCATGCGCAGGATGGAAAAGTTTCCTCTCAGGTCCTCGAGGGTGCAAGTTCTCCCGGAGGCGAAACCTTGTGGGTCGTCCTTCCGGGCCTGTCCACCTTTCCTGCCCAGGTGCGGACCTGCTGACCCCGGACACCAGAGCTCTCTCAGGGGGGCTGCCCGGAGGCAGGGTGCCCTCCTGGACCCCCCGCTTCCCTTTCTCAGAAACTCAGACAGACTTCTGGGCTTGACCGTGGTAGATGATCCTGTCTAAGCAGTCTCAGCTGCAACTGCATTTTGATCTTTATTTCATCCTGTCTCAGTATTCCTACCCGTTTAGGCGTTTCAGGTTCATTCCATTGCTGATGTGCTTTCTAATCTCCAAAACCTTTTGCCATAAATAAATCCTTTTCTGTTGAAGGTGCTACGACACTCGTTTACTGATTTTACCTCCAACAGATGACTCTTTTCCAATTTTTATTGAGAATTATTTTATGTGATCCTCTGGTTTTTTCCTCCACAGTGTTTTATTTGTTGCTCATGTAAGTCAGAAGCAGGGGTGTCCATGGGGGAGTCAAAAAAGTCAAGATGGTGACCATGACCACACAATTGAAATCCCCCCTCCCAAATTTAACTTTTTGCAATGCCTGTAAAAAAAGGGGCAGGGTTTTAATTGTGCAGTGGCAGCTCCCGTCTTGCCCTTTGACCCCTCTGCAGACAACCCTGCTCAGAGGAGCAGGCTGTGGGCAGGAATAAATGCAACCAGCTTTGAGAGCAGCAGCAGCAGCAGCAGATGCTCCTGTTTGTAGGCCTGAAGCCCACCCAAAGTCATCTGCGAAGGAGGCCATCCCGCCTGAGCAGCCCAGAACGGCCCCTCCTCTCCAAGGGAAACGGGCCTTGAGGCAGCCTGGCTCCTCTTAGGCCAGCGCCTTTCCAAGCCGCTTCTGAGGGAGCTTTCAGCACCCCGCCACCAGCTCCACGTTCCCTCCTCTCTCTCGCAGGCTCTTTGGCTCCCTCAGCAAGGGACAGAGCTGAAGGGCTGGGAGGCGGCAGGCCTTCTCTCAAGAAGGGCCTTACCTTTGGCTCAAGCAGCTGGGGAAGCACAGACGGGCCACCAACCCTTCTCTGCAGACCAGCTGAGGATGGATGGAACTAACTGGCCTGCCCAGCCCAGCCCTCCCCTCCACACAGGCAAAACAACAACAGCCCCACACTGAGAACGCACAGCTATTGTTGGAGAGCGGACTTCTGCTGATGGCTTTGTGTAGTTCAAGAAGAACCTTCCAGGCCAGGATTCTGCCTCCATCCCTGGGTGAAGTGGACACTTGGACATGGGTCACATGCAGTCCCTCCAGCCCCATTTTGCAGCTCCCTCCCCAAGACCACATTGCAAAGTTCAGTGGCAACATAACCTTTCCTCTCTTTTCCTCTCTTCTTTACTAAAAAAAAAGGCGGGGGTGAGGCAAAATAGGCACTTTGCCTGGAGTAGCCAAACTGATCCAGGACACAGAAAAAAGGTCCCCAAGTTCAAAGGAGGCTGGGATGGCTGGCTGACGTCTCCTAGATGCTCACCATTTCACCAGCCCTCTGAGCAACTGGTGGCTTCTGCAGTGAAGGGAGATGCCCAAGGAAGAGACGGGCACAGTGAAACTGCCTGTTGCTGACTGGGTTACCCCTCTGGAGGAGAAGATCATGCTGGAGCTTCTTGGCAGCATCTGCAGCTCCAGCACCGGCCTATTTTGAAAGAGCCTGTTTGGTCTCCTGCAGGGCTTTCCAAAGTTTTCCCGCGGCGACACCGCCGTTGGTGTGTCGCCGCGGGAAAACCTGGAAGTGCCGCCGTTGCGGCAGCGCACAAAAACCCGGAAGCGCTGCTGCTGCCGCTTTCGGTTTTTTGCGCGCCGCCGTTGGTGTGTCACCGCGGGAAAACCCGGAAGCGCTGATGATGATCAGCGCTTCCGGGTTGTGTGGCGACACACCAGACTGTGTGTGGCGACACACTTTTGTGTTGCCACACACAGTTTGGAAAGCTCTGGTCTAGTGGTTAAGGTGCTGGGCTAGAAACCAGGAGACTGAGAGTTCTAGTCCCGCCTTAGGCACGAAAGCCAACTGGGTGACCTTGGGCCAGTCCCTGTCTCTCAGCCCTAGGAAGGTGCCAATGGCAAACCAGGAGACTGTGAGTTCTAGTCCCGCCTTAGGCATGAAAGCCAGCTGGGTGACCTTGGGCCAGTCCCTGTCTCTCAGCCCTAGGAAGGAGCCAATGGCAAACCAGGAGACTGAGAGTTCTAGTCCCGCCTTAGGCATGAAAGCCAGCTGGGTGACCTTGGGCCAGCCACTCTCTCTCAGCCCAACCCACCTCACAGGGTTGTTGTTGTGGGGAAAATAGGAGGAGGGAGGAGTATTAGGTATGTTCACTGCCTTGAGTTATTTATAAAAATAATAAAGGCGGGATAGAAAATAAATAAAGAAATAAAGAAGAAATATTTGATCCCAGTGCTGCTTTCGAAATTCCAGCTATCAGGATTTGGGAGGCATCAGTGCAGCTCCTAAGCACCTGGCCATCCGTGGCTTGGTTTGGAAGCTAACGAGAGCTGGACCTGGTGAATATTTGGGTGGGAGACAGGGCGGTAGGAAAACACGTCAGCAGAAGGCGGGAAAAGCCAGCTTTGTCTTGTTGCCAAGAAAACTGCAGGAAGGAGCTGGAACAAGGGCAACTAGGAGCATCTTTCTCTTTTCTACCTAAGCCAGCACTCTACTTTGAGAAGACGAAGGGTTAACAAAATAGATATGAACTATTTAGACAACCTCTGAAACGAGCAGGAATGTGAAGGATTCCTTTAAAGAATGTGAAATAATTTTATCTTAAAATGTTCAACCGAAGTTTTTGTTTTGGCTACATTGAGCACCTCAGAGAATGTTTAGTTCAGTCTGGTTACAATCGCCTTAGTGTGAAGCAGTTCAGGAGCAGGAATGTTGACCCACAAGGCCTGGTCTTCTTGCACCAGCCACACATTACGAATTGGAATCCCCAAGAGAGCTGGCAAAAACGTCAGACTGACGGTTTCAGGTTAAGCAAGCATGCATCCACCAGATTTAGAGTCAATCATGAATTGCAGGCTTTGTAGGCATGAGGTCTGGTCAAAAGAGCCAGTTTGGTCTAGTGGCTAAGGTGCTGGGCTAGAAACCAGGAGTCTGTGAGTTCTAGTTCCGCCTGGGGCATGAAAGCCGGCTGGGTGACCTTGGGCCAGTCACTCTCTCTCAGCCCTAGGAAGGAGCCAATGGCAAACCAGGAGACTGGGAGTTCTAGTCCTGCCTTAGGCACAAAAGCCGGCTGGGTGACCTGGGGCCAGTCACCCTCTCTCAGCCCAACTCACCTCACAGGGTTGCTGTTGTGGGGAAAATAGGAGGAGGAAGGTGCATTAGGTATGTTTGCTGCCTTGTTATTTATAATAATAATAAAGGCGGGATAAACGTTAAATGAATGAATGAATGAATGAATGAATGAATGAATGAATGAATGAATGAATGATTATAAAACTGGAGCTATCACATCTGGGCAGCTAAAATCCAGATGGCCATTGAGGGCAGATTGCTGCCATCTAATGGTTGTCTGGATTTTTGCAGCTCATATCTCGAATCTTAACACAACGATGGAAACATCTTATTTTTGGCCACTTGCATTTGCGGATTCATAATCCCACAGGTCCTTCTTTAGCAAGGGAGGCAGGATGGCACAGGACCTCATAATCCAGGCTTTCACTGCTTCCAAAAGATGCACTTTCTCCCACAGCCAAGTGCATGCCCTCTTTGCCTGGAAAAGGCAAAACCGCCTCTCTTTTCTCTCAGCCAATAATTTATTGTATATTTCTGTTTCACCCAATTACTAAAATTCTTTGAGCTGAGAAGAAACATCTGAAAAGCTACTATCCCAGTATAGAGAAGGCATTTACATTTTTATTTTATTAAATGTATTATGGCTGCCCACTCCATAAAGCACGGAACGATGTGCTTTCTTCCTGGGGGAAGGAAGCCTAACGCTGGAAGAAGATCCGTGGGGGAGCCAGGCGGGCTTCCCTGGGGAGCGCCCTGCCCAAGCAGGCCGTCAGAGAGAAGGCCCTCCCCTTGCGGCCTCCTCCTCCTGCAGAAGACGGCTGGGGCGGCAGAGGCTTTCCTTGAGATATGCAGACCCCAAACCCTTCAGAAGCCCACTGGGAACCAGGAACCATGCTGTCTGCCGAAAGCAATGCCAGCTTCTCTACCTTGGAACAGCTTGTGTTCATCCACCTACGCACCAATGAGATCTGCCCATCTACGGTGCCCCAGTCCAGGCCCTCCTTTGCTTTGAGTGGGGAGGTGCTGGTCCTGCTGCTGGAGACAGAGAGGCCAGTGGCCCTTGGCACTGCAGCTGCCATGGCTCAAACTGCACCCCCATCCAAGTGGGCCACATGTAACCCGGGCCAAACTGATCTGCAGGGCAGCCGTCTACCTCGTGCAGCACTTCTCTGGCTAAACCAAACCCTCCACCCCATTCCCCATCTGCCTTAACCCAAGCCAGATCCCAAGAGGACATTTTGTCTTCTTCAACACCATTAAGCAACTCCTGGGCAGCTGAAGCCTAGTAAAGCCACAAAAAGCCGCCTTGAAGAGCCTTAAAACGCGCCTCCATGTGCACTACCCTTTGTGTACCCAGCTCCCCAGCCCTGTGCCAGACGCCTCTGCACTGCCCCGTTTAAAGGGCCTTTCCCCACCGTTCTCCCCACCGCCACGGAGGGACATCCCGCACGCTTTCTCCCCACCCTCTCAGGGAGGGGTCCTCGTCAGTAGGAAGTTTTCACATCAAGGGATGGTGATGTGGGGGGTGGGGTACCTGTATCCTTGGAGTGTCTATTCACCCCTCGGCACCCCGAGAATACTCACTCGCCCATCCCAAGACACTTGGTTGGCAAATGAAACAATCAAATATCTATATTCTATCACAGGTTGGGCAACAAAAGAGGCGGACCCATGGCACAGACGGGGGGGGGCACAGACAGGAGGCACTTGTGTGCTTTTTGCTTTTTAACTGCGACTGGTCTATTTTAGAGCTTAAGCTACAGTTCTCCTGTTTCACGATCTGGTGGGAAACCGGGCCCTCCCTTTTCAGCAATAATAACCGGAGAACCCTTCGAGGGCAGGGGCCACCTGCAGCTCTTGGACTTTATGTCGCCACCCCCTTGCTTTGTCGAAGGGTGGGTTTCGTTGGGAAGTCCCCAGATCCTTTTTGTAACCAAAATCTCAGACGGAAAAACAGGGCTGACAACAACTACTGAGATGGTTTATTATTAAATGGCAGCTGATAAACTGCAGAGACCCCAACCCCCCAGCAGCGAATGCAGAGGCCGGTCCTGGCCAGGAGACAGTCCGTCCTAAAGCTGTGAGGAACCCGGCAGAGGAGCCCTGTGCGGAAGGGCGAGGCTTGTTCTTGCGCTGCTGCCCACAGTGAGGGAAACCCCCGGAAAGCAGGCTTGGAAAACGGCAGCCCTTCAGGACACCCACGCACGAGACAGAAATTATGCGTTGAGGACATATGTTGGCACAAAGTCCTGGAAAGTGTGGCAGGTCGAGCCGTGGGAGGTCTGCCAAAGCTTCTCTCCTTGAAGCTGCAGAGCGCTTTCTCTGCACTTGCAGGGTCCTGGTAATTAAGGAAAAGGCACCAGCACCCACAGTACCAAAATATAAAAATATTGCCTTCATTTAAGGGAAAAAAGGATTGTAAAGTTAGATGAGTGCCATGGTATTCAAGTCCAGGGTGGCAAATGGGACAGTTAATTCCTGGAGAACGAGCGCCTTGCATTTTTCAGGCTGCAGTTCCTGCACGGATCTTCTTCCAGCGTTAGGCTTCCTTCCCCCAGGAAGAAAGCACTTTATCTCAGTTCATTCTGCATGAAGAGGGTGGGGTCCCGCCCCAGAGCTCCTGCCCGAAGCCTCAGCAGCATGGCTGGGCCCGTGTGTCACAGGCTCCCCCTGGTCCCGCCGTCCTCTCTGCAGGAGCCCCCGGGCTGCTGCTGCTGCTGCTGCTGCTGCTGCTGCTCTTTGCAGAGAGGGAACCCGAAGCCGAGCGCCGGAACTTCTTTAGGTGGAAAAGGTGGGACTTGGATTTCAGGTGAGCTGCCAACAAGAGTGTCATTCAGAATATCGCTCCAGAAATGACAAACCACCTTGTTTTTCTAAATAAAACTGTACAAATCTTTTACCATACATGGGGGTACAGACTTATTCTGCCCAATAGTGGGGTTCTGCAGCTTCCAGAGAAAAAAACACGGCCTCTGGTCCAGCTTCCCAGAGCAAGATCTCTATCTGCAAATCCATTCATGCTGCTTTTCAGGTGATCTAGAGACCAAAACCTGCTACACAGCAAGCTCGGCTTTTGGCAGAAGAATCCCGAGAAGGCAGGCTGAGCTGCCCTATTTAACATGTCAAGTCAAGCCACACTCAGTTTTCTGCACCTGGAAAACTGACACACAGCACAGTATGACCCAAGCAACAGCAATATTAGATAGGGTAGCTGAGAATTATGGGGCCTAGAGTCCTACAGGTAAGGCTGAATTAAGCAAAAGGGGAATCTTGACGCGACAGAGGAGGAAGTGGGCCGAATATGGGAACACCATTTCTGAATGCTCCCTGTGGAGGAAGAGCAACACAGATAACATTCAAGCCCTTAGAAGAAAAGGCCCAGCACAGTCTGTGCAAGCTTTCTACTACAGGGACACTTTTGGGAAAAGAACCGGGGGGGGGGGGGGGGGGACGGACGTGACGTGACACAAATAATTTAAAAGTATGATTCCTACCTACAGCCTGTTGATACATTTCATCATCTCATTCTGCTCTGTTTGCAAACCAGCATGAAGTTCCATTTAAACTTATATTTTAAAAATCTTAAAACAACAATCAGGAGGAATCTGGTAGTACCTTTTCAGACTTAACATATTTTATTAAAAGGATTCATGAACTGTCACTCACTTCATCAGATGCATGGAGTGGCTGAACTGTGGCTGTTTTAAGGAACATTTGAGAGAATCTTTGTACTGCATTCACAGCTTGTTTTCTTATTAGCTAAGAACACTCCAGAAAGATGCTGGCTTCACCTTCGGTAGCAATTGGTTCCCATCCCCGTTTCCGCTATTCTGTTCTGAAGGGAGCAGCTCCTCCCCCCACCCCAAAGTAGATTCTCTTGCGGATAAGATTTAAGGCAGAGCCTGGCCATGAGGGTGGAGCCTGTGCCCGCCCTCCCCACCGCTGTCTCCCTCCGTGGGGGTGATGGGCTTTGCTGCTCCGCCAGCAACGAGGAGGCTGGGAGGGGGTCAAGGGAGAGGCTGGGAGCCCTCGACAGACGGTCACTTGCAGCATGGCTTCCACAGCCCACCTCCAGGCTTGCCAAGCTGCTGCCTAGACAAGCGAGTGGCAGACAATCCTGCAAGAGCCGGCCACGGGGCACAGGTGGTGGCAATCTTTGGGGAAGGAGGCCCTTGTCCAGGCGGCCGGGGCCACTCGGATCCTGCTTGGTCCTCTTCCCCCGCCCCGGCCAGCGTTACCTCTCCATTCTCTGTCCCCGAGGATGACTCTGCTGCACGGCTCACACAACTGCCAGCTCTGCTCGTCCTTTCCCGGCACCGGCTCCAGCGTGAGGGGCTCCCTTGGAGGCTTCTGCCCCTGGGGGGTGACAGCACAGCAGAGAGGCACGCCACGGGCAAAGAGGACTTCAACCTGCCTTCTCGGTTCCCTGAAGGGCAGCAGAGCCGAAGGCCCAGAAGACCCCACCCCAAAGAGAAGCTCCTGGCAGGGCCCCGAGCGCTGTGATTCAGAGACCGACTATGCGGTTACCAACAAGTGCCCACAGAGCCTTGGCTGGTCACTGGGCGCCAGGCTGGCGCTCCCATTGCCCCAGATCAGCAACGCTCCAGACGACAGCTCTGCTGCTGTGTGGGGCCTTCAGCTCCCCTTTCTCTGGGCAGAACCAGGAGAACCTGCCTTATTTCTCTATCAAGCAGGCTAGAGCTGGGAGGCCTGAATCCAGAGCGTGGCAAGACTGGTCTCGGGGTCCCCCGTTTGGCAAAGGAGGGCCAGGAAGGTCTGTCTCCTTCAGAACTCTTTGGTGCTAAAAGCGGGG
Source organism: Charina bottae (assembly GCA_023362775.1). Taxonomy (NCBI): domain Eukaryota; kingdom Metazoa; phylum Chordata; class Lepidosauria; order Squamata; family Charinaidae; genus Charina; species Charina bottae. Next base: position 3,364,638 of record JALMGJ010000013.1, on the reverse strand, counting down.
CACGGGACAAAAGCAAGGAGTCCAGAAGTCCGGCCAGATGTTTTGGCCACGAGGTCTGCCCTTCAGCCTCAAGACGAGGTTGGGGGCCAAATGCTTTAAACCAATGGAAGGTGTCACCCGGCGTTCAGGGGCAAGGAAACAGTGTTTCCGCTGACTCTGAAAACACGAAGGCGAATTCCTCCGTTTACCCACGGCCCGGGGGGAATTCTCGCTCTCCTGCTTCTGTCCCATCCTTTTCTGCAGAGATGGGGTAGTATCTTGCCTCCTGAAAAACTTTCTGGATCTTCCTGGCAACCCAGAGCTGCCCACGGCCCGTCTCCTAGGGCTCCTCCATAGGACTGGGCCTTCAGGGCAGGACACCCACCTCGCGAGCACAAGGCGGTCTCGGTCCCAGCCACGGTAGGCGTGACAGGGCAAGGGGCCCTGGGGACCAGGACGGGGAGCCAAGGGGGCAGCTGCCAGTCAGAGCAGGCGATCATTGGTGGACTCAAAGTGTGCCAGGAAAACGCCGCCTGCGGGGCGGTCTGGTGGTTACCTTCAAGAAGCTCTCCACGATCTGGACAGCCGGTTCCAATACATTCTCGTCCCACTGAGAGAGATCAGAGACTTCCAAACCATAGACGGGGGGCACATCTGATCCAGGACCTGGAGGGGCCCATAAAAAGAGCATCATCAAGTGTGGAAGATGATGCTTATCCTCCTTGTGATCAGAGGCCGCCTTCCTCTCCCCTCCCAGTAAAGGGGGTAGGAAGGGCCAGTAGGGGGTCACAGTGTTTGGGGGGACCGAGTTATGCTGTGGATATTATGTAGTCGCCCCTCAGCAGAGCTTGCAGAAACTGTCAGTTACTTTGACGCGAGAGCTGCTGCTGCTGCTGCTGCTACTCGGTGGTCCCCCCGCTTCTCCCTGCCAATAGCCTGGGGCGAGGGGCAGCGCTTCTCCAGCCTTAAGGGGACCGGACCCTCCCCCTTGTGCCTGTTCAGAAGGAGACGTGTGCCCCTTTCAATCTGAGTGATGCATCACTTTACTCCTTTCCTCTACTACCTTGCTCCAAACGGCTGATCGCTCAGCTGATGTTGCACTGTTTCCGATACGCAGGGAGGAGAAAAAGTTCCTGGGGCTGGGGCTGGGGCTGGGGCTGGGGGCGGGGCGGGAGGAGGGGGCTTCCAGAAGGACTTTGGTGAGCTAGTGACTGTGGCATCTCGAGGAGGCAAACTTCCTGCTTAAAACAACACCCCAGGTGCAGGAGGGCCAGACCCTGCTCTCCCTAATCCTGCCCCGATGCAAGGCGAGGCGGCCGCCCGTCCAGAGTCCGGACTGCAGGGGAGGGTGCGGCTCTCTCCCAGGGCGGTGCCCCCACCTGCCAGTTGGCAGGCGGAGCCCAACAGCAGCGGGACAATAGGCTCCCGGTGCCAAAATCCGAGCAGGTGATGCCTTTGATTGCCCTGACCACAAAGCCCGGCTCAGGCCACACCTGTCGGCCGCCTGGCACAGAAGCAGGGCGGGCTGCTCTGCACCTGGCCCGCGAAGGCACCACTGCCATGGGCCCAGCGTCCCCTCCTCCCCGCGTCTCGGGTTCTGTGCCGGCTCCGTGCCCCCCCCAACCCACCAGGAGCCTTTCAACTACGGCATCCCCAGGTGCCGGCGCTGGCTCCCCTCCAAGCCTGGGGCGAGGTGGGATGGTCCAGCGGGGGGGGGGGGGGGGGCGGGCGGAGCAGTGCCATGCCGGATCTGGGAGGACAGCCATCAGCTGGGGCCTCCCCCTCCCTCTGGCCCAGGAAGGAAGAGGCAGAGAGAAGCCCCCCCCCCTCCGGCCTCTCTTGCTCTTGGGTCTCTTGAGGGGCTGCGAAGGGGCAGCTGCTCAGGCACAGCCAGGCTGGAGGCGCTCTTCTCCAGAATAAAACCTTCCAGAGGGGAAGGCACTTTGCACACGCTTAAAAGGACTCCAGCCTCTACTACTGTTACCCGTTTCCCAGAACAGACCCCTGGCACGTGAGTGACCTGCAGAGCGAGCTTTGGCTCAGACTGGGGTGCCTGGCATGCCACAGATGCCAAGAGGCCAAAGGAGAGGAGGGGCACCCGTCTCTCTCCCGGCCAGCTGAGCAAAGGAGCGCTGGGGAGGAAGGACTTACGCCTCAGGAATCGGTTCCGGACCCACTTGTTCTGCTTCCGGGCGTACCTCTTGGTCACCGTCCTGAAGGCCTGAATGGCTGAAAGAGTTCAGGGAAAGGTCACGGTAGGGCCACGAGAGACTGGCCCCGGCAGGGAGGTCAGTCGCACCCATCCAAACTGGTCTCCCGGTGCTGTGGGGAAGGTACCAGGAATTCTCTGCTTGACGCCCCATTTATTTCCTCTGGCCCAGCCGTATTTCAGATCGATGGAAATTGTGTTCCGCCCCCAGAACAGGCGTGCACCCGTTACGCCAAAGGCTGGCCTAATTCTCTGGCCTGCCAATCAAGCAACCCCACAGCCTGCTCTCCAGAAGGGCCTTTCCCCCAGCAGATCCTCACCTTGGTCCAACGACTGGCGCCTCACCTCCTCTGGACTCTTGTCCTCGGAAATCAGGAACTGGTGGAATTCCTTGAAGCCGATGGACTGGAAAACGCCCTGCTGATAATCCTGGCTGGGGAAAGGGGGCGAGCAGCAGGTGGCCAACGTTTCCCGGGTGCCAGCTGCCGATCACCGAGGCAGAGTGCCCCAAGGCGTGATCCCGGCAGCCCCCTTGGGCCAGCCCAGTCCTTCTGGGGGAGGGACGGCGTGGCTTCTGCTCTCCACCCTCACCGGTGCCCCCCTCCCAGCAGGAGGAAGCCTTCTCACCTGTCCTCAGCCACCCGCTCCCGGTTGTACTGCCGGTGAAAGCTCTGCAGCTCCTCCAGCAGCCCGGCCTCCAGCATCAGGTCCACCCGCCGGTCCAGCCGTGCCTCCAGAACTGAGGGAAACCCAGCAGACGAAGAGGTCAGGCGGCAACACGCAAAGGCCCTGGGAGGCTGACAAGAGGTGTCAGCTCAGTCACCTCGGCAGCCCACGCACAGAGAATGGCGCAAACCACACAACCGGACCACGAGAAGGAAACGGCACGTGTTTGCAACAGGACCTGCGAAAGTCAGAACGGCCATGCTTGTCAACCCCCTCCAGCCCGAGAGGGGAAGGCTGGCCACCGTCACCAGACCCTCCCTCTTCCTTACCCGCCGGTTCTGCATAAAGCCACAAGATGCAAGGGTTGGGATACTTCAGGGGACCCCCCAGTGGTCCTCCCCCCTTTTCCTCATGCTGCCGCCGTAGCAGCTCACTGTGGGGGATCCCAGTTTGTTCAAACAGCTGCAAACTCCTACAGGCGAGAGAGAGGGAGAGGGAGAGGGAGAGGAGAGAGAGAGAGAGAGAGAGAGAGAGAGAGAGAGAGAGAGTGTTTTAGGGAGTGTCAGCTTGGAGGGCCCTCAGCCACAGCCACCTCGGGGCAAAAAATGGCACCAGGCCAGAACCCCAAAGGAAAAAGGTGTCAGAGAACAATGCGCCTGCAGAAGCAGCAAGACCGCACCTGCCCCTTGCTGAAGAGAAGGACAACGCTGGTCTGGTGGGCAATGTCCAGCAGTGGGAATCCCTCCAAGCCACCTGGGGGAATGCAGGGAAGCGGGAGCCACTCCAGCGTTTTCAGCCGAGCCCTGCAGGAGCTCCAAAGAGGCTGCCCCTGGCTCCCGCAACTGGGTGACGGGCCGATCGGAAGCGTATCAACCCCAGGCAAAAGCATTGGGACTGCGGAAGCTTCGCGCTTTAGAAATGGAAGCTTTAGCTGGCGCCTGGGCCACAGGTTAGGTTAGGTTTCCCCCCTTCCCCAAACCATGCGGCATTTCCCAGCCTTTGGGATACGGTTAGAGTTTGTTCCTTATTCCCAGCTGGGCAGAAATTCAGGCTTGGACAGCAGCAGCGAGTGGGGCCTCTCCTTAAAGTACGTTGGGGCTGCAATTCCTCCAGCCCAGGGACCTGCCCGGAACCGCACGCCCCGCTAGAGAGGCCGTTGGCCGTCCTTGCAGGGCAGCTCAGCCTTCCCAACCGGTGCCTCCAGGCTCTCGGTGGAAATTAGAAGAGCTCTGCCACAACGCGTCTGCAGGGTGCCCACGGGGGAAGCGAGGAGAGTCCAGAGCAGACGCTGGGCTGCACTGCCAACATATCACCCCTTCTTCAGGCTGCTATGCCCCAGCCCTGACCGCCCCGCAATCTCGGTTTTCCTCAAAGCAAATCGGAACGAAGCCCCGGCCTCTGAGTGAGCAGGGCGGGGCTCCTCCACCCGTCTCCCGGGCAGGGCAGGGCAGGGTTGGAAAAGTGGGGCAGCAGGACAAGCCAGGGCCGGCCGCAGCCCGCTTCCCACACAGCCGAGAAGCTGCTCGTCTGGTAGGGCAACTCCAGCTGGCACGACTGGTGCAAATCCCAGAGCAGCCACCCTGCCCGGCCCGAGACTCGCCTCCAGGCAGCCGAGCGTGGCGGAACTGCTGCCCTCGGGGCAAGGGGGTGCCGCTTGCTACGGGCCAGAGAGGAGGCTCCGAGCGGGGGAGCCTCGCTGCTTCATGATCACGTGGGGGCTTCCTCCGGGGCGGGGGAGAGATGGCGGCTGCGGTCACATAATTGAAGCCCTGTCCCATTTTTACGTGCAACATATGCAACTGACTGTGTGCCCACAGTTGCCGTCTTGATTTTCTTGACTCCCGTGGATGCCCCTGCGATCACAGCTGTTGGGGACTGCTGGCGCAGGGTGTCAAAGGGCCTGGGGAGCTCCTGGCAGAGTTCAGAGATACCAACCCAGGGCCATGGCCAGGGGTGTCTGCAGGCTGTGGTCAAGGTGATGGTGGAATCAAAGGTCCACCCGTTTTTTATGTGGCTGCCATCTTGACTTTTCTGACCATGCCCTGCAGAGCTCCCCCCCGGCCATGGCCGTTGGCTCGGGTAACTTCAGAACAGGGCAGGTACTTTGTTCATCGTGGGGGGGGGGGGGTGGCCTCTTTGCCCCCCCTTTTCAGCAGCCTGCAATCACGGGGGGCACAGCAGCCACGTTCCCCAGAGGGCAGGCGGGCGATGCCGACCCTCTCCTTTTTCGGAAGACGCTGGAGAGACGTGCCGTGCCGTGCCCTGCCCGCAGGAGGCAAACGCCTCCGCTCTGCTTCTCATTTCTCGGAGGAGTTGCTCTGCCGTCACTCGCCAGCTGTCGCCAGGTATCAGAGGGCAGCCGAGGTGGGCTTGCAGGGCTGGTGGGCCACACAGCCAACAGGCACCCTCCTTCCCCTAAAATGGGGAAGACGTTCCTCCAAGACTACGGCCCACAGTAACTAAACAGAGCCTCCGAGTCCAGAGGAACTCTACCACTGGGGACAAGCAAGAGGCCAGAGCAGGTCCCTCTCTACCCGCCTCTGGAGTTCTCGGGGCACCTGCGGAACAGAACGCTCTTCCAGAGGAACCTGGAGGTCGAATCCTCTCTGTCTCAGCTCTGTGGCACTGGCTCTCCCTGCCGCAGGCCCCATTTCTGCGGCCTCCAGGAGGGTGAGTGGGAGCCTGCCCCCTGCTTCCGGCCCTTCAACTGACCTGATTATTTTGCGCTTATTATGGGGGTGCAATTTGGCCGCCATGTTAGGGTCCACCAGACTCAGCCGGTGGTGGAGCTCTTGACTCTCCAGATTCTCCAGCTCAGCTTTCCACTCTGCAGTTGCCACTGCTGGGTCTGGACCCCCGGCTCCCCCCTGAAAAGAGACAGCGATGACCACACGCAAGACAGACCCCCAGAGTATGACACAACTTCTGAAAGAAGACATCCTGCAGCCAGGCTTGCAAGTCCCCCCCTTCTGCACTTAGCAAGGAGTCCAGAAAGGACATCGGACTCAAAAGGGATTCTGAGGCATTCAGAGGGGGCAGGATTCTGCAACATTTAGACAAAGCAAACAAACAAACAATAAAAATGGTCCTAAGAGGGTTCTTGCCGGAATGAAGTAGAATTCACAACTCACACAAATCAGCCAAGCAATAGGAAGGCAAAGAACTAACACAACCTTGACGAAATTCCTTCTCCACCATCCATCAGTTCAAACTCCCTCCTGCCAAAGGATTAATTTCCACCTGTGCTGAAGTGATGCTTACCTTGGTGTCAAACAAGACCTTCCAGAGCAAAGACTCAATGTAATAATTTGTTCCACCAACCACAATTGGAACCTTCTGGGAGGCAAAAATCTCATCAATGTGAGCAGTTGAGGAATATGGGGAAGAACTGTGAAGCTCAGCCTCGCTTTAAAAAAAATATCCTAACAATGTATTACACGTATAGAACCTGACGACTTTAAAATAATACATTTTGGAAGACATCTTTCATCTTTATTTTCTGTATTTCCCCCCCCCCTTCTTTCCAATTAGCATTATGTTCATCCTTGAAATGCTGATGAACCACCAGCATTAAAAAGGTTTGGATTCTCCAGGACACAATTTACTTATTTATTTGTCAAATTTATCACTGCCCATCTCTACGAAAGTAGACTCTGGGCGGTTTACAATAAATATTATATTTGTTATAATATAATAATATAATATAATATAATATAATATAATATAATATAATATAATATAATATAATAAATATAATATAAATATAATATAATATAATAAATATAATATAATATAATATATAATAAATATTATATAATAAATAAATGTTATAGTTGTTCCTTCCCTCAGTCACAAACAAGTTTCTTCCTTTATTTCTTTTCTAGTTCTCCTAACAACCAGAACCATCTCTATCCTCCCTTCCCTATCCCACTTTCCCAAATTTGGATATAATGTGGTTTTTAAACCCATGGTCCTGGTTCGCTCCCACAGCACTGATCCCATCTATGTCCCAACAGAGCCTCTGGGAAAGGATATGATGGCAGTGGCCTTCTTCTGGAAGTCCAGCACAGTGTAATTGGTGACCAAGGGGTCCACAAAGCTGATCATGTGATGCTTGCACAGCTTCTGCTCCTGGTCAGAAACTTTGTTGGTGATGATGTCCAGGCCCTGATACACCTGAGACAGGGAGAGACAGACAGGCAGACGGAGCATGAAGTCCAGCCAGTGCTAGTCTTCATGGCGGTGGCCAGCCTATATCTCAAGCTGCAGCAGGCCTCAGAGCAACCAAAGGCTCCCTCTGAAAGCACTGCTGAAGACGCGAATGTCACCCCCACCCTGAGAATGTGCACGCCTGGTTCAGGACTGCTTGAATAAGGCACTGTGCAAAGCAGAAGTGTGTCTGCGTGCATCAACATGTCCTAATGACCTAGTGCACCAATGAAACACATTTCACCCAGAGCACTCTGCTTCGCCAAGACCTCATGCTCGCGCTCTCTCTCTCTCTCTGGCTGTATCCAAGCACCATCTTCCTAAGCAGCGGTCAGCACCACTCCCAGTGGGGCGGGGCAGAGTCGTGTTCCTTCTCTTGCTGGGAAAAGGGAGTCTGTAGAGCCTGAAGCTACAAGCAAACTCACTGACATCCACTGGTTTCAGAGCCGTCTCTGGAGACTCCCTGGGTGTCTTGGCACACACACCTAGGACCTGCTTACTTCATCCAGATGCTTTAGGCTTTAGATGCAGCCACAGAACATTTGAAATAACACAAAGGCAAGAACACTAAGCATGTATAGACTGTTTTTTGCTCATCGCCAAGGAGCCACAACTGAATTGCACACATCTGAGCAAGGACAGACAACGCGTATTCCATCACCTCCTAGACCCATCCTTCTGGGCAGCCAGTCATGTGACTGCAAGGACCAAGACAGCCAGCTTTGCTTCCAGGATTGCTCTATATACTCTTTGGCACATAATATTAAGGATGAACCTGCACCTCGGAAGACGCAAAATAATTATCCATTACCATCTCCTTCCTATCTCCAGTTCAAATCTGGGATTTGGTACGGAATGCCAGGAGACGGTGAGAATCAGCACAGACTGGTCTGGGTTCTGCATGATCTTGTTGCTAATTGGCAGCTTCTAAGTTCAGAAATCCCAGCTGGCAGAACTACTAGACAACCTCGCCCTGGATGCAGCCTCAGCAGAAGAAAGCTCACAAGCAAAGCTCCCCCATCTGCTGGAGGCGCCAAGGTGCCTTTGCTCAACAGCATCTTTCCTGCCTCAAAGGAGGCAAGTCCTCAAGTTGAGGACAGCAGTGGCTGGGATAAAAGCACCACTCCTCTAGCTGGCTCAGATATTAGGATTAAAACAAGGGAAGAACGAACAGACAAAAAACAATGATATCCAAAGGCAGTGTGAAAAAGAACAAAGCGAAAGCCAGCCACAATCATACAATATAAGTCCAAACCCGGGGAGTGGGTGCTACCCTGCCCCCTGGGCCCCTCGGAGGACCCCATCATTAAAGATCTGCAAGATTCCGACAGGGCCGGGGCCACATGAATTGCTAGGGGAATGCTGCCTCGTAGGGCACAGAAAAGCCGGGTCTCCTAGTCCCACAAGACGTCGTTGCTTGCTCAATGGGACCTGGAGCGAGCCGGCTCTGCCAGGACTTACTGCAAGAGGAAAGCGACCCTATAGGTCTCCAGGCCCCAATCCACCTTCCGCTCAATGGGAGGACCCAAGACAGCGATCAGTAAATAAAAGCGGAGTACAAAAAGGATTCAAAGCACAGATTAAAGCCCATGCAGACTTCATTAGCAGTCAAAACTCTGGCGACAGAGAACCGTCTTGGCTGCTGCACTAAAGGGAGAGAGAGTCGGGGCCAAAGGCAACCCTGGGAAGAGCACCGGAGGGGGCAGCAGGGCCATCTCCACCTGCAGATCCGAACTTCACAACAGGAAAGAATCACTGATGCCAAATTCAGTTGGCTCAGGAATGGCTGCGGTTGGTGCACTAGGCAGAATTGGGCAACTGCAGTCTTTACTGTACATCCAGTGACCGCAGGGGATTAAGGGGGATCCCCAGACCTGCTTTTTCTGGGGGATACAACCCCGTCCAACCAGACCAAGCCTCAGTCCCCAGGCCCAGCCTCCTCTTGGTCAACAGCACTTCTGTGTTGCACGGATTTCATTTTAGTCCACAATCAAACTTAGCAACGTTCCACTTAAGGCACCGATGGCTTCGTTGGAACTGGGGGCTCAAGAGCAGCACAGCATCAGCATCCTGATCACTTCCCCTCCAGAGCTGCCGATCACATCCCATAGTAAGTAGCTCCATGAAGACGCTGAACAACCTGAGGGACAAGATGGAACCCTGTGGGGCGCACCTCCCAGTGAAGGGGTATCACAGAACATCCACCAAGGCTATACTGAACAGTCTCAGGTCCATACCCTGCCTGTCAGCTCAACCAAACTGGATCCAGATCGTACGTATCATCTAGATCAGTGTTTCTCAACCTTGGCCACTTGAAGATGAGTGGACGTCCAACTCCCAGAATTCCCAAGCCAGTGGGAGTTGAAGTCCACATACCTTCAAGTTGCCAGGGCTGAGAAACACTGATCTAGATGGCATGTCTACTGGTGAGAGAAAGATGCCCAGACCTAAGGAACAGATCCTTCCCTAGGCCCCTCATTCTTAATCTGTCAGACTGAACAGATGTGGCATCCAGGCATCAAGCAAAACTTCTGCCAGCAGGGGCAAAACTAGTTGCCAAAGTGCCATCATCCTGGGGGTGGGAAGAAGAGGTGACAATGTGCTCTGGGGTGAAAGAAGGGCATTGTCCACACTGGTCATGCTGGCTGGAGAAGATGGGATTTCTAGTTCAACAGGTCTGAAGGGCTCCTAGTGGGAAAAGCTGCTGCACAAAACAGGAGGAGAAGAGTTCATTAGCCCACACACACACGGATGCTTCCCAGGCCACAGAATAAGCTGGCAAGAAGCAGCCAATTTACCAAATGCAGGCGTTATGCGTTGCTTGAGGAGGACAGCCTCCTCCCTCCACAGCTTTGCAGAACGTATTTATTTGACAGATACCACTTTATGCCATACCTTCTTTTAAAAAAGGCAGTTCTCAATAACTATAGAAGACTAAAGCAACGCACTGTATTTTTAAATGCACTAAAACAAGGTATGCAATTTAAAATGATAAACGCCCACCAACCGAAAAGAGCAAAACTCACCAGGGCAGCTACCAACATTCAGAAAGGGCAGCGCAACAGGCTTCGGGGCCGGCCGAAAGCTTCCCGGGCTGGGGACGCGCCGCGTCTCCAGAGCCCCTGCCGGACGAGGAGCGGGGCGCGGAAAGGCCAACCCGGGAAGGCCCGCGGCGGAAGGCCTGGGACGGGGAGAGGCCCCGCCTGCGCCCGCCCGCCCGCCGACTACGCCAGGAGCGGGTCGAGCCCGGCTCACGGAACGGGTCACCGCGACGCGCCCCCGAGAGGCCTCTCTGCCCTTCGGCTGCACCGGGGCCTGGGAAAGGCAGGCGCTCGCCCGGGGCTCCGAGGCCGCCCGCCGCGGCGTCAGCAACGCCCCCTCGCGCCTTGAGGAGCAGGCCGCCCCGAGATCGGGCCCTGCGGGGAAGCGGGCGCCGCCGGCGCGCGCCCCGGCCCCTGGCTCCCTCCTGCTCCGCCGCGCACCTGCATGGAGTCGGCGCTGACGATCTCGCCGCCGAAGCGCAGCCCGAGCTGCAGCGCCAGTCGGGACTTGCCGGTGCCCGTCGCGCCCAGGACCACCACCAGCGGCAGCCGCCGCGCCGCCATCGAGCGCGCCATGGCCGGGAGGAAAAGCCAGGCGAGGCCCCGGCTCGGCCGCGTCGCCGGGCCGCGGGAGGCGGGGCCGCGTCGGGAAGCGACCTCCGGATGCGCGCGCTCGGCTGGGAGGGCCGCGGGGGCAGGAGCGGGGCAGGTGGCCCGGAGGCGCGCGCGCTTTGCGGTCCTGCGCGGCCAGGAACGCGGCCTGACCCACACCGATTCGGCACGTTTCGCAGGTTGGGGGGCTCTGAGGGTAGGCCAGAGGTTTGGGCCAGGTTTGCACAACACGTGCCTAGGTCACAGTGTGGTGTGCTTTTTGCAGCCATGCCTGCTGTGTGGCCTCAGGCACTGTGGTTTATAAACCATGGTTCGTGGCTTAGCTGTTGCATAAGCCCTTTGCAGCAAATCCTGGCTTGGCAAGAGAGTCAAACCAAGCCTTAGATTCCAGCATCTCTCGAGCATCACCCTGATTTCAGACTCTCTTTTTCACAGTCCCAGACTCTGGGTTCCCATTCTCACTTTGGAATAACAGTTTCCCAGGACCAAACCCGAGACAGACATCCCCTGAAGTTGCCTGGGATTTCTGAGATTTTGGCTGCAATTATACATTGCGTAAAATCATGGTTTGGATCCATTAACTACACCACAGTTGCTTAGCTTCGCATAACGTACGAAACTATAAGGCATATAAGGTGCACCATGGGATTTGGGATCCCAGTCCTCTGGTACCTTGCATCTGGGACATTTGCCTCTCCCTGACCTTTATATTGGGGAGTTCACACATCGTATTGCTATGTCATGGTTGGTTTTGGATCAACTTGTTATGCGAACTCAACAAACTATGGTTTGCTTAATCAGAACTACAGTCTTTGTCATTCGGTTTATCTCTCGAGCCAGGATAAATCACCTGAGTTTGCTTACCACAACTGGGTAAGTCAAGTCAAGGATGATGGAAGCTGGAGTCTTCACACATCAGGGAGGCACCAGGTTAAGAGGAGGCTAGCCTCTCCCAGGTGTCTGCGCTTGCCATGTCAGATCTGGTGCCCAGTGGGCTGATGCATTGGGGGGGGGGCCAAACGCAAGGGGAGAAGAGAAGGTTGATTGGGTAAGCAAAGTTGGGAGAGGGAGATTACCATGGCAACCGTTTGGAAGAGCAGATGCCCTAGGGAAGGATAAAGAGATGAACTTGTGACCAAAGACAAGAGAAAGGGATTGTTGCCGTAGCAACAAAAAGCAGAGAAGAAAAAGGATGGAGAGACAGTTACCAAGGAGATGGAAGCTATTGCCAAGGTAGTAGAAAGGTTCAGCAATTTTCTGCCATAGCAACAAAGGGGGGGGGAGATGTCTTTTCCCCTAGCAACTCACATCTCTTGCCATAGCAACAGGGAGAGCAGGCAATATAATTGGAGGAGATGGGATTAGAGCAGGCTCAGCCAAAGTGGCCTGAAAATTTACGAACCGAGGCATGCGCTAACCTCCTTTTCACCCTTTAGCAAAATATGAAAAATACACGAAGCTTGTACACACCTAGATTAAAAACAAAAACAATACATCATGGCGTAAGAGGAAATGCTTTATCAGGAAAATGGGACAAAAAGCAGATTCCTAGTCTTGAATCCATCCTCCAGATCAAAGTATCCCCTGCTTGAACAGGAGCAGCGAAGGGGCAGCCCCGTCTCCCTGGGTTATTGGTTTCACTGTCCACCTGCTCTTCCAATTAGAAAAAAACTTAGCCACGTTCACTTGGATTCTAAATCTCTCATTCCACGTCCTGCAAGACCCAGAACGAGAGGTCTGGGTCAGATCCTTTTGGGTAATGGAGGGCTGCTCTTTCAGTCTCTTCATAGGATTTACATTTTAGTATTCTGACAATTCTCACTGGATTTCTTTGAACTTCTTCTAATGCCCCTGAATCCATTTTAAAAGTGTGGTTTCCAGAACTGGACATGATATTTGAGGTGGAGTCTGACCGATGTACAAAAAAGTGAAATGATTATTTTCAGTGATTTGGAAATATGATACTGTTAAAGCAGCCTAAAATTGCATTTACCCTTTTTGCATGCTGCTGACTCCTACTTAGGTGACAATCAAGTACTGTTCCAAGGATCTTTTTCATTACAACTCTTACCAAGCCAGACATACTCCATCCTGTACCTGTACATTTGACTTCTGTTCCTAGTTGAACTGAATCCATTAAAAAATTGTGTTATCTTTAGTCAACTTCTCTATAACTTCTCAAGGGTACCTTGATTTTTTTCCCTCTGTCTTCTAGAGTATTAGCTAACATATCCAACTTTATGTAATCTCCAGTATTAATAAACTTATTTTTATTTTTTGATCAGAGACTTCCTTAATAGATTGTGGGAATGCTGTAGACACAATATATCTTGACTTCAGCAAAGCATTTGGTAAAAAACCCCATGACATGCAGATTAGCAAGCTTACCTTGTGGGCATGACCGTTAGGTGAATATACAGCTGGCTTGAAAATTGTACTTGAAGAATGCTCATCATTGGTTCCTCATCAAAGTATTAAGTGAAGGGCTACCAGGATCAGTCCTGGGTCCTCTGTATATTAGATGAAAAGGTGGGGGCTAGGGCTTGCCATTGGGGACCTTCCGTACCGCAAAGTCAATGGGGAAGCCAGCAGGGAAGGTCGCAGGTTGCTTGGGTAATTCTCCCCCGCTCCCAGCCTTTCTTCGCTCACGCACCACGCCCTCCTTTCCCGCTTCCCTCGCACGCATCCCATGCCCTCTTTCCCCAGCCTCCCTGCGCTCGCACGCACCCCACATGCTTTTTTCCTGGCCTTCCTGAGCTTGCGCTGCACTGCATCATACCCCTCCCCCAACTGGGCCTCCCAGGACCTCCCCCACCCCCCTGCAGCACCCCCACACTTTTTACCTGGGACTCCCTCCACTTCCTGCTTAACAACCCACACATCTGGGGTTACGAGGGGACTGCCTGAATTGCCGTTGCTAAGCGATGCGGTCACGTGATGTTGTGCCTTACAACCGCATCGCTTAGCAATGGCAATTCCGGTCCCAATTGCAGTCGTAACTCGAGGACTACCTGTAGGTGTTCCATAAGCATGTTTCGGTCAGTCTCAAGACCAGTTGTGCTCCTTTGTTTTGCTCTTCACAGTTGCAGGTAGAACACATACACTCTTGGTGGAGAAGAGTGAGCTTGATTCTCTTCCTTGTATGGTCAAAATGTTGTGGAAGAATTTGAATTAAATTTTGTGGGAATATCTATCCACACACACGCACGCACATATACAGCGAATGTATCTACATAGGATGCTTAACCCGATAACGAGATTCATCAATTTTCAGGATACAATAACAATACACTGACTCATGCTGCACCCAAACCAGCTGGCTTCATGCAACAAACTAGCCTCCCCCCAGCCCAAGAATCAAAATTATTAAAACTAACCAAGGTTGGGATGCTGTGCAATGCAGCAACTAAATCTGTAACTGACCAGGTTAAGTGTGCCATGTGAATACAACCAAAGGACGGTGTGGGATAGCATCACACAAGCATGCGCTAGGGGAAGATGGGACACTGCCTTCTCTGTGCAAAGGCTTTGGCTCAGTTGCAGATCCCATGCTGGGGTGTAGAAATTCCCAGGCTACGCTGGAGGAACGTTCCGTGGCTGCCTTTCCTTAGCGGGCGTCCTAGGAGGGCATTTCCACCCCACCCCACCCCCGATCCACAGTGGTACCGGCTGAGTCCTGAGGGGCTCCGTGTTGGAAGAGTTGGTTGTTCCGGGGTCTGACGGGGGGGGGGGGGGGGGGGTCAGGAGGCCAGATGGTCTCGCTGCCACTCTTGCTTTCATGACCCTACCTGAAGCATTTCTGCAGCTGCCAACTTTCCTTTTCTTACACAGAGGAGCTTGAGCGCTCTGCTGCAGGATGAAAATCTGCAAATAAAAGCTTCCACTTTGGAAGTTTTTTTCAGTAGAAATGTCCCCTCTAAACCAGACCAAAAGCACTTTAGGCCATCACTCTGCAGAACAGATGGAGGAGGGGGTTGCCCTGCAGCTGCAATTGTCATTTTTGTTATTTTAGTCCTTGAAGACCTTACGACGAGCTATGTCAGGTGGTCTATGAATGTCACTCTAGAGGTAGGACTGAGTTTTGGGCCTATTTCCCCCCTTTGGGGTGAAGGCTTAGCACATCTACGTTAGTTTCTTCATGCAAATTGGAAAAATCAAATGGCAGTTTGTAAACTCATTTCAGCCATGTGACTGGAGAGAGGTGATATAGACAGGGAGGGGCTGGGGGCTGCCCACCCGTTGTTCTGGAAGCTGGGAGCATCCACAGACTCCCTTTGCCGGTGATTCTCCATACACGGCAGTCAGAAAGTGCAGCCATGGAAGTGAGGCCCCCCAGCCATTGTGAAGGCTCCCACCCACCCCCCTCCATGTTGAGCATATGTTGGCCTTCCAGGGATGGTAATATTCCAGTCTGAGTCCCGGTGAAAGGCTGCATTTTGGGGAGGCTGAAGTCCGGCACCGTATCTGTCGGGCTGGGATTCATACACTGGGCAAAGCAGAGCTGCCACTCCTTTAAAGGTAAAACCAGGAGGAGCCTGGTAGCCCGTTTCAGACTAACACGTTTTATTAAAAGGCAGCAGCTTTCAGTTCACTTCACTTGCTAATCTGATTTTTAGACTGACACACTGTCCTCTTACAATATTTTAATGCTGAGTAGCTGAATAAGACCCTGTTAGCCAGAAACATCATGGAAATCCAGAAACAAGGAAACCAAATCAGAGCATAATGCATAAGACATTTGAGGCCCGGTTCACACAACATGAAAAACTAAGCTAAAAACTTGCTAGTTTGTGATTCAGTTTGCACTGAAACCAGCTAACATATAATACGATGTTTATCTCTTTAGACATGTTACGTGAACGCAGAATTGCACTTTGTTAACATGGGTTTAATATGTTGTGTGAATCCAGCTTGTTTGTACACAGATCTTGGGTGGAACTGCTAGCATTTCAAGTTCATGCCAACATGAAGAGGCCTCTGTCTTGAGCACAGGAACACTTAATTGGGCTTGGCAGAACCTTACCTTTATGCCCCCGAGGAATTTTATGCTTCTCTTTTGACACCATGTGCCACATGCACCACTGGTGGTGGATTGAGCCCGCCTTTCCCAGCCTGGTCATCTGGTGGGCCTCTTTGATCATAGATTTTTATGACCTTTGAATCTTGATCCAAATCCCAGTTCTAGCATTGGGAAGACAAGTTCCTAGTCTTTATCCTGCATCCATAAAGTGGGAGTATAAACCACTGACTTCTCACTAAGCAAACAAAATCCTGAAGCACTTTATTGGATTAAAAATGAAGCACTGGATTTTTTGGATGCCAAAAAGCTCAATATAGGCCCCTGCCATACAAAGAACCAATTTTGCTGCATATCCCCAAGGTAGCCTCTCCCGAATCAGAGCATCTCTCTGTTTGCACGTGTGTGTGTGTGTGTGTGTGCGCGCGCGCGCGCGCGATCATGACAATACCCCTAAATTGGTTGGACATTGCCTACAAGAGTCCAGCCACAAAGGAACATGATGAACAGTTCAAGATGTCCGGTCTCGAGGGAAGTTTCCATAAAAGCACAAATTCTCATTGCTCTGCTCTCACTACAGAACAGCTGTTTAGTTTCAGCTGGATTCAACTTAGCAGAAGCCTCCTCCCCAGCTGAGAGTCCGGACCCCCCCCCCCCCCAAGAAGACAGCACATTGGTTTGCCCTTTTGCCATTAATTTATTTCAGAAGTGTGAGGTAACAAAGTGCTAAGTCCAAACTTGACGGGGGGGGGGGGGGCTGGGGAGCAAGGGGGCCCACCCACCCCGCAGAGGAGGATGGGTGCGGATTTGCATAAAAGTGAGGAGGCAGCCCAGCTGAGAAGAGGGCAGCTGCCGCTCAGCCCCTCTCTTGGGAGCAAAGGCTGCAATCCCAGGTGTGCTTTCTTGGGAGTAAAGCCCACAGGAAATGGGAGTCCTCTGCAGTGGGTAAAGGACTGTCTTCTTGTATATCCCGCCAGCAAGGATCCCAGGGTGGCTCTTTAATTGAAAAAGAAAGGGGGCGAGTGCGGTGTCCTTGCGCAGAAGGGCAGTTTCTGGAAGCGTTACAGCACTTGAAGCTAAAGGCCCAGGGAAGGCGCACACACACAGAATCCCTTCATCCCCCACGCACGGCGGCCCCCTCGCTCACCTAGCCTTACCCAGACATTCTTTTGCGCTTCTGCAAGACAGGGCCTGCAGCTCGCTTGCTTTGCTGCAAACCCCAAACAGCAGCCAGCTTGGTTTGCCAAAGGTGGGTTAAGAGACATTTGGGACCGGTACAAGAGCAGCCTTGGAGCGTACAAGTTGGGACCAGCCTCCTCCCTCCCTGAGAAGAACTTCCAGTCATCCCAGCTTTTGGAAAGCTGCTGTTTCCCAGGGCAGCCAGGCTGAATCATTCCATTCCCAAGCAGTGGAGGCAGCCCTCCGCCCTGACTTGAGGGGGTATATTTGGGTATAGAAACAAAGGGGGGAGGGGAAAGAGCCGGCATTTTACAAAAAAAAACCAACGACCTCTAAAAAAGTACAAAAATACAGTATATATCTTTAAAAAGTAGTCCAGTACAAAGAATGAGCCAGTCACTACATTAGGTTCCAGGATATACAAACTCCTGGTTTGTCATCTAAATGGAAAAAGAATGAGGTAAACCAAACTCAAGGTGATTGCAGTGCCTTTCTAGTGAAGGAGTGAGGTGGGGTGATTTTTTTAGCACCCCCCCCCCTTTGAGCCAGAGGAACTCTGAAAGGCAGGCAGCACCCGTGGCAGGAAACGCCTTTTGCGCCAACCCCTTGACATGAATGCCCTCCCTGGCAGGCTGTGCTCCGCTGGAATTAGGCCTCCTCCCTAAAATCAGAGGGTCCGCCGGAGGGGTCCTCCTCGTAGACCTCAGCTCTCCCCGACTCCTGCTGTGAAAGAGCCCTTTGCACAAGGGACTTCCCCAAACCTTCTCACGGTTTGTGGAGGAACATAAAAAGCCAGTTCTAACCAAGTCCTGGAAGGGAAAAGTCTGGTCCAGGAGGAAGAGAACTCGACTACGATCACATTATGAAAAAGCAACCAATTGCAGAAGGACCCACCCTCTCAAAGAGCTCTGCCAACGGCAAATGCATCACGCCCCCTGAGCTCCTCTGGGAAGTGTTGGGCATGGGGCCCCTTTGAAAACATCCACTGGCTGAGATGAGGATCTGGTCTGATCTGTCCCAGTGCTCCTCGGGCGAAACGGTCCGAGTCCAGCCAGGCCCACCAACAGTGGGGCAGCTGCGGGGCTTGGGCACAATCCAACGTTGCGCAGCAAGAGCCGCATTTTGGTAGCTGAAGCCCCACCTCCATCTCCTGGAAGGAGGAATAGAGTCAGATGAAAGGTGGGAGTAGCAGAATAAGAACAAGCCCCGCGTGGTGTGCAGTGGCAGTGCATGCTGGGAATGATAGTCCATTAGGAGTCCGCAACCCAAAACCAACCAAAAAGTGCTGATGCAACCGAAAACCCAGGAAGCCTGCGCAGCTACTGCGTGCCCTGCAGGTGTGAAATCTGTTTCAGTAGCTGAAGCTGATGCAGTTTCAGCAGCTTCTTCTCGGCCACCATTTGCTGCTCGGCGCTGAGAAGCAGTTGCAGATATTCGGAGGCTTTGCTCAGGACCACCACTTTGGGGGTTTTAGGGCAAGATGCAAGGCCAGGTATCTGGTCCCTCAGTGCCAGGAAACGTGAACGAAGGTCATTCCGCCGCTTGCGCTCCAAGTAGTTGTGGTTTTTCCGCTTGGTCACATCCTCACTGTCCGAGCCAGGAGCACTCCCAGCCTCGGGGAGGGAAGATGCAGGAGGGAAACTCTCCGCCCCTTGCCCTGGCGATTGTGGGTCATCATCCCTGGCATCAGCACCTGGCCCTCGGCTGCCCAGAGGCCCCTCAAAGGAATGAGCATCGGGTGGGGAGCGGGCAGCATAGTTGTGCTGTTGCTGATGGATGGCGATGTGGAAATGCTTCGTGCAGGGATCCAGGGGGTCAGCTCGCACTGTGATGGTGACTGGCTTCCTTGTCCCCAAAGCCTGCCTCTTCTCAACAGTCACCACATCGACTTCTTCTCCTTCTGTAAGCAAAGAAGAGATGGAATCAACAGGTATCACGGTCTGTTTCTGCTATTCAGTCGGTGGCAAACAACCCATTAACTGAGCCGAACACTGCATGCAGGTGTGTGCAGAGGACCAGGACCAGCTTATCGCCATAGTTAAAACATGAGTACTAGAGTACACATCTACCTGAATGGACAGCACTTCACTTGAGCCAAGAAACAGAAAACACAGCAGCAGCTCCAAGGCTGGATTTAAGCCTTGTGGTTTGTTTGGTTTTTGCTTGCACATTATGCAAATCCAGCTAGTTGTGATTTTCAGTAATCCATAGTTGAACAAAACATGTCTTAACTTGTGTGAACTAGATCCAAGGATCCCAGCAGAAGCAGCTGGAAGCTAGTTGCCTCTTTCTTCTTAAGAGGTGTGTGAGCACCCCAAACCAGGAATTAAGTTCCACAACTGCTGCATCGCACACGGAGAAGCAAGATGGGATATAAACCTTAAGATCCTGGGTCAGGATGCTTACACATTACTTTTTTTTTCAGTTAAGGAGCTGGGAATTAGTAATTGATTTCAACCCCATTCCATCTTCTCATGAAGCAGGTCAGCAAGGATGCTAAAACACTGAGTTCTTCTGAGACCCCTATCCTGAAATTGCAGGAGCAAACACCACTGTCAGGGCCAAGGGTAAAGACTTGGCAAATTGCTCCAGAATGCCAATAATCGTAAAGAAAAAGAAAAACACCCTCTTCTTTTAAGCCTCCCTTTTGGGTTGCCTGGAAGCCGCAAAAGCGCCAGGAATGCAACATCTGCTCAAGCCCTACAGTAGAACTAGGGCCAAAATGGAAGCGTTTTTGGAGACCAGTCTAATATGGGGAATGTCCAGGAGACCAATAAGACAGTAAGAAAAATGGCTGGATCCAACCCCAAGGCTCCTCAAATCCAGGATTCAATTTTCCAAGGTAGCCATCAGATGCCTTGCGAAGTCAAATGTGGCACTGCCAGAACTGCTTCTTCTCCAGCAGATGCCAAGGACCAAGGCCAGGCTGTTGATCTCTGTCCATGAAGATTACCTCCCACTCCAGACACCCTCTTTAGTTAGGGCATTCCCACCAGGGAATGAAGGTCCTAAGGCTGACTCCTTGCTCAAGCCACTCCCCCGCCCCACACCCTTTAGCCCAGGGTCCAGAATCGGGGAAAGCAGATTTGGGAAGATCTCCCTGGACAGCAGGACTTTTCCCGATGCCTTGCCCCCTCTTCTTCAGCTGTCACAAAACGCTTTGACCCTCTCCTGCCTCCCCTGTGGTTGCTAGCCTACCACAAGTATATTAAAGAGTTATGGAGCAGTTTTCCTAAGAAAAGATACTTTATAAACTTGAGGGACATTCTGTGAGCTGGCATTGTGTGGGCTGCCATCCTGTTATCACAATGCAGAGTACAGGCTTGTTCCTGACCCTGACTTATGGGTCAAGGGCATTGCTAAATTCCAGAATGGCTTGCGGCTCTGAAGGCAGGAGATGCATTCCCAAACCCAAATATCTGGAGCACTGTACACTCATGTACCCACTGACTGATTGGCCACAGCCAGAGCAAGTTGCAAAAGAGTGACTGGAAGGGGCAAAATTGATTGCTCCCATTTAGGAGCCACTCCGTGGTGAGAAATACCACCCCCTCATAACATTTGGACCCCTAGTTTGATCCTCTTCTCCCCTCACCTCTTTTTCACCAGGTGTTATAAGCCTGCTGTCGGGGACTCTTATGGTTTTGTTGAACTTAAGGAACCAAATACAGCACAAGAACAGAGTAAAGCTCCTTAAAACAGCAAGCTTACAAATCTATAGCTGAGTAGCGAAAGATCGGGGACTTCAAAGTGAAACCCGGTAACTGGCCAGGTAGGCAGCTCTTGACAATGGCCCACACTGCGCCATTAACACTCCAAATCTTGCTCCTCAGCCTCAAAAGGTGACCAGTACAATCCAGCCGCATTAGTTTGAAAACTAAGTACAATCTTAGCCTCCACTCCTGCACAACTCGGACCTGTTAGGCCAGTGCTTTCCAAACTGCCGCTGTTTGCGACACACCAACGGCGGCAGCGGGGGGCGGTGCAGCGGTGTCGGCGTGCATGGCAGCGGCAGCGGCCTCGTGCTTTCCGCTAAAACGCGGAAGCGCTGATGACGCGCCACTGCCGCTGCCCCCATCATACACGCCCCCGCCGCCGCTTCCGGGTTGTGTTGCGACACACTAAACTGTGTGTAGCGACACACTAAAGTGTCGCGACACAGAGTTTGGAAAGCTATGTGTTAGGCGATCTGACCTGCACCACAGCAACTTCCTGAGAATTAGGAGGATGGGCATTTCTGCCCTCCAAACTCAGTCTGTTTAGAACTGCACCTCAACCAGGCCCATTGTCTTGATGCTCTGGAGGGAAGGGGAAAGCTCTCAGCTGAAGACAACTGACAGGGATTAAAACAACAGCAACAGAACAAGTCCCAATTATATCCCATTGGGAGGCAGGACAGAGCAAACTTTAATGGCAAGCTTTAAAGTTTTAAAGCTTTAAAGCCCATCTTTGCCCCTTTCTTTCATAGCTCACTGGAATTGTAAATGAAGCAGGGGGGGGGAGGGGAGGGGAGCCGGCTTTTGTCCCCCTCAGAAGTCGTAAATCTATAGAGCTTTTCTGTACCTCCAGAGGCACAGAAAGGGACAGGCACCCTCTGCCCAGCAGCTCATCGAAAGGGGAGGAAAGAGTAAACTCCCGAAGAGATCCCGGCCGGCTCCCTGAAAGAAATAAAGCCTTTTCCAGCAAAGGGCATAGCCTCTCCCCAAAGCCCGCCCTCTGGTGCAGCTTCTCCCTTTTCTCTTCTTTGCTAAGGGGGCCAAGAAGAAACAGACCAAGGACCCTGCAGTGGAGGCTCTCCAGCTGAGGCAAGACTCAACGTGAAACGGCTTGGCTTCCGGCTGGACAGGGAGGCGCTTGGGTGCCACGCTGGCGCGCACCTTGTTTCTTGCCCTTAGGAGCCAGATGCAGTGCTCAGCCGGGTCGCTGGGTCATATATTAACCAGTGACAACTGGAAAGCTCCTGCTGTTCTCCTGCAACCTGTTTCATCTAAATTCAAGGGGTGGGTGGGGAAGCAAGGACTCCCTGGCCTAGAGCAGAGATCCAGGGCCACCCGCAACACGGGCCCTGAAGAGTAAGCAGGCAGGGCGGGGGCTGGGGAGGGAATCTGCATGAACGCCCTTTCCATCCTCCACAGATGCATTCATCTGCCCTTGACAAAACTACAAATGCACCACTACTTTTTTGGGCTACTGTTTTTTTTACTGTGTGCGCTTTGGTTCTGAAAACAGCATAAAACCCTTAAAAGTGCTTCGTTTGCACAATCTAACTTTTCCCTAGGATTAATACGGTCTAAAGAGCCTGACCAAGAGCCAGTTGGTGTCGTGGTTAAGGCCCCAGGCTAGAAATCAGGAGACCCTGAGTTCTAGCCTCACCTTGGGCACAAGGCCAGCTGGGTGACTTTGGGCCAGTCCATCTCTCCCAGCCCTGGGAAGCAAGCAATGGCAAACCACTTCTGAAAAACCTTGCCAAGAAAACTGCAGGGACTGGTCCGGGCAATTGCCAGGAGTCAACACTGACTCGAAGGTGTGCGTGCACACAAACACACACACCCCTGACCAGTTGGCTCCAGGATGCAAGAAAGTGACCAATCGCATGCAGTAGTTCAGAATGCCACCCTTCCCTACCCTCATTGGCTTCTCCTCCAGCCACTCACTGAGCAGCCACACCCCCTCAAAATAACCCAAACATTAGCATCTGTTGCCTTTTGTGCCTGGCTGAAAAGGGCATCTGTGGACAGAGCCCTCCTGTTGGTGGGTGTGAAGTCCATGTCAACACAAGCATGTGATTCAATAAATCAGTAACAGTCCCCACCCCTTTGCTAATTGAGATTAAGCCGCCGCCAGACCTACCAGTGCCCTCATGTAATTAAACCTTATACCCGATTTGTTTCTTAACATTCAGCCTTGCAAGCTGAGTCACAAGCCGTCACCATTCACCTGGTGACTCAAGCAGAAGAGGATCAACAAGGCTTGGAGGCTGGAAAGGCTCCCTGTTCCAAGGCTGCACCAGGATTTCAAGGAATCACCCCCTCCCGCTTTAACTGGGCAAAAGCTGGTCTTGAGCAGAAGGTATCATGTCACCACAAGGCCTATTTTGCCACTTCCCTTTGTCTGAACTGTCTTTTCACCAGAGGGCAGCTGTAACCATGGGACAAGTCCTTATGTTGGAACTCTTTCTCTCCAGAAATAATACTTCAAAATGAGTCAGGAAGAAAGCATCACCCCAAAAGCCACGCCGCATTACTATTGTGCACTGCAGTAACTTTAGACCCTGGTTCTTTGCTTGTTTCACCAAACACTTGAGCCATAACATGCTTGCACATGCGTGGCCCAGCAAACCAGGTAGATTCAAGCCACTGTGGTCGGTCAATGTCAAGGCTTGACAGGCAGCGTGTGCCCAGTTGGGGAAAATCAGGGCCTTGTGGGTGGAGTGAGAAACTGAGGATGTCCCTCTTTGGGCCCCAGCCAGAGAGACCCACCAGCAAAGAGGCGGAGTCGTGAACCAGGGCAGCTCCTGCATCACTTGCTCTGCTGTGAACCTGCCAAGCGGACTCAGGCCAGGTGGAACTCGACCCCTCGGTCCAGCGAAAAAGGCCACCAGGCAAAAGCAGCCCTTGCAGCTGATTGGCTGGAGAAACATGTTTCCTGGGCTTGTGGTGACATGCTAAGGATAACAGGTGAGTCAACCGCTACCTCGCACGCCTTATCATGCCGTTTGCTCCCCCCCTGTCCAATGGCCAACCCCCCATGACCACATTATGGTGCCTGTCTCTCTAATCACGCTTGTCACTCACCCCGCTGGAGTCCATGGGTTTCCCGCTAAGTCAGGAAAGGCCCTTGCAGCCCCCCGTGTTAAAAGGCTGGCTCGCTCTCACAGTCCCCCACGAAGAACCTTGGAGGCTCAGTCACTTGGTTCTTTCTTACTCCTCAGAAATTCTGTCCGGTGCAGTTCTGAGTGTGAACAGACACTCCAGGCATTGTTTGGCTGCCTCCCTCCCTTCTTGTTGTAGCACAAGCAATGAATCACTCTCAGATCATTTTAAACTGCGCTGCGGGGGAGACACCAGTTTTGCCCTTTGCCCTAATTCCCATCCTGCCCGCTTTTGTAGTGGCACCCGCAGTGGTCTGATGCCACCGGCGTTCAGCTTTAGGACGCTGCCGCCGCCGCCGCCACTCTTAGCCTCCCAATAATTAATAATTGAGAACTAGGTTGCAGCTCCTAGTATTGCAATGCAGCTGAGACACCCGGAAACTTGGAAAAGGCCACCAGCTCACTCCCAGCCCCTCGGAGTGCTCCATCTGCTCCCCCTCCTTCGGCGCACCCAAGGGGCAGCGCAGAGTTTTGTCTCCAGCCGCCAGCTTTCTTCCTCCGGGCCCCTTGGGCCGAGTCCGCTCAACGTGTTGAAAAGCCGTCGCCGCCTGACATGCCCTGCCCGGTAATGACCCGATCCCGACAGCACGCAGAGCCAACGGCCGGGTGCGCCCGAGCGACCCACGCTCCTTAATCCACCCTTCGCGGGAATCCACCCGGGCGCTGCTGCTCTGGAGGGCGCCAAAGCAGGAAGCCGCGGGAGAGGCGGCGGGCCGGGCGGGCTCGGCCACTGGTGCGAGCGCCCGCAGCAGCCTGGAAAGTTGGGCGGGAGGGAAGGAGGGAGACCGCGCGAACTTCCTCACGGAAGCAGAGGCTCCCGCGGACTCTCGAGGGTGAGGGTCAGGGAGAGGCGGAAAGCGGGGCGCGCTGGGAGGTTGGGGGCGACCCTTCAGCAGAGAGCCGGCGCCCATCCGGCCGCCCCCCTCGCCCCGACGGCAGCCTTACCGGAGTCGCTCTGGCTCTCCGAGCCGGACGAGACCGGGATTTTGTTGTCCGCGGGCGCCGCCGCCGCCGCACTCCCGCCGGGCCAGGCGAAGACGGCGCCCGGAGCCACGCACTCGCCGCCCAGCCCCGCGAAGTCGTGCGCGGGCGCCAGAGCCGGCGTCGGCGTCGGCTTGGCCGCCAGCTTTTCGCCCACGGCTTTCTCCAGGCGCTCGCGGGTCGAGAAGCCGCTCCACATGCAGTCGCGGAGGACGAAGGCGCTCAGGTTGCCCAGCAGCCCCGCGGCGGGCTCCAGCAGGCCGTCAGCGCCGGCATCCTCGGCCGGGCCGGGCAGGGGCGAGTCGGGCGGGCTGGGCAGCAGCTCGAACTTCTTCCAGATGTCCTCGCTGGGCGCGCTGGAGCGGTGGAAGTCCTCGCCCTGAGCCTCGAAGTGGTCGTAGAAGTAGGGCGGCGGCGGGTCCAGCTCCATGGCCGCCCTGCGCCGGCCCGGGAGGCGCCTCCGGGTCGCAGCCGCCGCTCGGCCCCGGGAGAAGCCAGAGGCAGGGTCGGAAGCCCGTTCGCGGGCTCAGCGCCGCCACCTGCGCCGCCCGGCCAGTTGCCGCGGGTTCGGGTCGCGCCGCAGCGTCGCGCAGGCGAGGCTGGTCCGGCGAGCGACCGAGCCGGCCGCCGGCAACCCGCTCCCCTCCGCCGCCCGAGTGCCCGCCGGGAGCGACCCCTCCGGATCGGCGCGACCCAGCCGGGCTAAGCCGCATTGTTCGCCGCCTCCCGCGCTTATATGCGTCTCCTGCCTCCCGCTCGGACCGTCCCCGGAACGCAGCCAATGAGGAGCGCCGGATTGGCAAAGTGGGCGCGGACCGCCGTCTCTCCCACCTTCCCGCCAGGCTCGCCTTGGCCCGCGGCCCCGGAGACCCGCCGCCCTGCCCTGCCCTGCCCTGCTCTGCAGGGAAGGGGCTGGAGGTGGGCGGCGGCCCCCAGAGCCCGCGGACCGTCGCACCCATGCAGCGCCCCCTTTCCTCTCGGGACCCCCAACCCCCGCATACGGCTCCTTCTCCACTGAAACCAGCTGCCCAGTGGTCCAAAGCGTGGGGAGACCTGCAGCCTTGAAAGAACTCTTGGCATTCGACTTTCACGGAGTTTGTGTGCCCTGGAGGGAAGGCGTGGATCCATGTGGTCTTGTCAAGCGGTGAGCTGCACGCCGGGGGGGGGGGGGCTCCTTGGGTTGGGCCAGGGCAATTGCCCCAATCTCCCACTCCCCTCCGCTTAGAAGGCCCTGCCTTGCCGCTCCTGTAGCCTGATAAGGAGTCTTGGCCCCTGCGGACTTTCGGCTGCCCTCGTTCCGAAGGGTGCTGCCTTCAAAAGGTCCCGTATCGTTCTGGGGTACAAAGAAAGCCCCAAGAGTCCTCCATGCAGTGCTTCCTTTTCCTAATCCCAGAAAACCAGGGCAGTGCTAGAAATAAGGAACGCAATGGAACCAGCCGAGATCACTGCATAAGATGGTGCCTTAAGATTCAAAGGTACAAAATAACCAAACTTTGAGTCACACAGAAGCCCTCGATCAGCCAGAAGAAGGCAGCTTTCTGTTTACCACAACTGAGGTGAAGTGTCAGGATGTCACCCATGCCACCCTGCCACGGCGCCAGGAAGGAACACCCCGCCAGTCTGTTTAACTCACAGGGTCGTTTGGGAGTGCTTCGCAATAAAACTACCAGACGTGTGAAGTAGGGGGTTGGTGTGTTCACAGAACTGTAAACTATGTGGCGAGAGATTCAGCACCTAGGATAGATCAAAGGGCGATCGAGCTGCGAATCCCGATTTGGGGGGGGGGGGGACTTGGAGATTTTTAAACTGTGGGTTATGGGGGCTTGATTCACTCGAGTCCTTAATGTGCAATGGATCACTGGCTTTAATAAAGGTTCTTTCATATCCCTAAGTGGCTTGTGTCGGGAACTCTGATTTAATAGTCAACGGATCACCCACTGCTGATGCAACTGTAGGACAGTTAGACTATACTGCAGAGCTTTCCAAACTGTGTGTCGGGACACGTTAGTGTGTCGGCTGCAGTGTCTGTGTGTGTCGCGGCTGCTGCTGCCTCCAAGCCCTGCCAGGATTCCACGCAGGTCCTAGTGCCTGCCTTGTGCCTGCCTGCCTCCAAACCTGCCCTGCCAGGATTCCACGCAGGTCCTAGTGCCTGCCGTGCCTGCCTGCCTCCAAACCTGCTGTGATTCCGCGCAGGTCCTAGTGCCTGCCTTGTGCCTGGCTGCCTCCAAACCTGCTGTGATTCCGCGCAGGTCCTAGTGCCTGCCTTGTGCCTGGCTGCCTCCAAACCTGCTGTGATTCCACGCAGGTCCTAGTGCCTGCCTTGTGCCCTGCTGTAAGGGTGTGTCGCGAAATGATGTATGTCTAAAAAGTGTGTCACCAACATGAAAAGTTTGGAAAGCTCTGCTATACTGTATTACATTTCAGTCTCAAACCATTAAGGGACATTATGCATCTGTGCCAGGTTGCATGATTGTGAAAAAGATTGAATACTTAGGCTACAATTCATGGGATTTGGTGTAGTAAGAGATAAAACCATTGGTAAACTTAAAATCATTTGTACAAGGTTCAAATTTAATTTCATTCATGAAGAATACTATCTGAACACTGAAATAAGTGTAGATGGGCAAAATTGCATCTTCTCACTCTGCTCCAAAATCCAATTTGCTACCTTTCTATTTTATTGTACTGGTTTAACTATTGACCTAAGGAAGAGTTCTGAGCAGCTTAAAAGGTCACATGACAGATTGGTTCTAAATGAGAATATTATTTTTAATGATTCTGCGTGTGTATGTGTACGTTTGATACTGTGCTATGAACTTACTCTTTGGAAAATGCACTGTGTTACACATTCCACTTTTGTTCTTCTTTGAATCAGATTTGACTCCAGGTGACTACAAAGATGGTGTCCTGCAGCTTTCAAAGCAGCTTTTTCAGAAGTGGTTTGCCACTGCCTTCCTCTGAGAGAGAGTGACCGGTCCAAGTTCACCAGCTGCCTTGCATGCCTAAGGCAGAACTAGAACTCAGGTGTCATTGCTCCCACTCCAACACCTTAACCCCTAGACCAAATTACAGCAACCCATTTTGCTTTGGCACCTTACTGGGTGTGAGCTGTTCAGAAGCTGAGCTGTAATTCTCTGTTCAATATCACCATCGCCTGGTAAATAGATGGCATTGCATGTGTGTGCAAAGCAACAAGCTGAAAAGGGTTTGGGAAAAGATTTCTGAGCAGCTGCTCAGTGACCAACCTGTTGATTTCCCCACCAGACACCCAGCACTGGAGTGGAACAGCCACCAGGTCCCAAAGTGTCTTTGGTCATCCAACTCTTTCTCCAGCTCAGAAGGTCCCTGCCAGCTGAACTATCTCTCCAAGGGTCATTGCTCATCCTCTCAGAGAGATCTCTGAGCTACACTCCTCATCACCCAGACCTTCTGTTCCAGAAGTAAAACGCTGTCCCAGGCTTCTGTGACCCTGACACAGTTGGAGTCACACTGTCAATGATGCTGTCTCAGACAGTCCATCTACTCCAAATGCAGTGTCTTTGGCAAATTCGTCCCCAAAATATGTAAGAGAGATAGTTCAAATTATAGGTAATCTTTGCAGCCATTCAGAGTTCTGGCCAAATCAGAGATCACCACTTTCCTTTAAAGATTGTCCCAACTGGTGATGGTGAGGAATGCCAGAATTCCCTGGTGTGAGTGCTAAAATAAAAACATAATTTTTGATGGCAAGTCTTGGAAAATTGGTGGCTCAGCGGGTAAGACGCCAGGCTTGTCGATCGGAAGAGCGCAAGTTCAGAGGTTCGAATCCCTAGCCCTGCATGCGGAGTGAGCTCCCGCACTCGCCCCAGCTCTTGCCAACCTAGCAATTCGAAAGCATGCAAATGCAAGTAGATTAATAGGTACCACTTCGGTGGGTAGGTAACAGCGTTCTGCGGACGTCATGCCAGCCACATGACCGCGGAGGCGTCTTCGGACAACGCTGGCTCTTCGGCTAACAAACGGAGATGAGCACCGGCCCCTAGAGTTGGACACGACTGCACAAATGTGCGGGGGGAACCTTTACCTTTACCTTGGAAAATTGCTAGATCTTGCAGGCTGCATTTATTTCAGAATCTCATAGGATTTAAATTAAAACTTTTATTTTATTTGGTCTCTCATGGAAGCCATATAAAGAAGTCACATGGAGATTCTATTCAGAGGCACCACATTGCCAGCCATGTTGAAGAATCTACCCCGCCCCCCAAGTTTGGCCTCTTTTTCTAAGTTATTCCTCCAAAAGACCACCCGATTCTTTCCAAACGAATGGTTACTTTTTTACACGCTCACAGTCTTAACCTGTTGAGCCTCAAGACCTTTCTTCGGGAATCACTTCATTTCCCAGTGATTTTTCCAAGGTCATGTTATATCAGTGCTCCTTCAGTACCACAGAAAACCCAACCTGCTTTTTAGGCAGAATGGTGGATACCAGAGAATAAGCTCACTGCGCTGGTGTAGGAGCAGAACGGTTCTCCTTCTCACCCAAAGTTCATTTCCTGGAGCCAATTGCTGTAACAGTCAGGAATGTCCATCCTGACCTTCCTGCATTCTTCCACTGTTAGGCCTCTTATTTCTCTTTCCACTGGACCCACTAAACCGGAGCTTTCCAAACTGTGTCGGGACACGTTAGTGTGTTGGCTGCAGTGTCTAGGTGTGTCGTGGCTGCTGCTGCCTCTGAGCCCTGCCAGGATTCCGCGCAGGTCCTAGTGCCTGCCTTGTGCCTGGCTGCCTCCAAACCTGCCCTGCCTGGATTCCGTGCAGGTCCCAGTGCCTGCCTTGTGCCCTGCTGTAAGAGTGTGTCGCGAAATGATGCATGTCTAAAAAGTGTGTCACCAACATGAAAAGTTTGGAAAGCTCTGCACTAAACTATAAAAGATAAATCCATTTTCTTCTGCAACCCTTGGAGAAAGAGGTGTTGCCTTCTAGCTTGTTCTTCCTTTGCTCCTGGGTCTATCTTGCAGCATCCCTAATCAAGTTCGTAGAAAGTGTGGAGAGTTCACCCTCAGGGTATTTCTTAAAACCAGGCCCCCTCCCCCCTTTGCGAAGAACCCCAGGGGGAGCGGGTCCCATGGTTCCCTCCCCACCAACCATTATGGCTGCTTTTCCAAACCACTGCTCATCCTACCCTGCCTGCCCACGGGGTTGGGCACTGGCCCAGGGCCCTTCTTGGGGTGCCTCATTGAACTCCCGGTCCCTTGGATGTGCTGGAGAAGACGCAAGCAGGCTCTCCGTGTCCCCCAGGACTGGTAGCTCCGTGGGGAGGCACTGGGCTCTGGCAGAACAGAAAGGAAGTCTCTCAAGTAAGCACTGCTTCTGCCTCAAAGGTTCTCCCAACTCCCCCATTTCGATTTCCTTTAGGCTCAAGGCTTGCTGATGCTTGCAATTTATGGGCCACCCAATTCCAGCAACTCTGGGCAGCCCGGCACTTAAAACAGTAAAAACTCAAAAGGATGGTGTCATCCCGACAAGGAGCAACAGCCAACTCCTTCTACCCCACCCCCCATGGAGTCACATCTATAAAACCCAGTTTATGACTCCTGTCTTTTGGGCTGCAAACCAGCACACTAAACACACATCAAACCATGCTTATTTGACCTGGAGAGACAGGTAGAAAGGAAACACCACTGAAAAATACAAGTCCCAATATTACAGGGCTTTTACCTTAGCCATAACGTGGTTTGTTTGGTCCTGGCTTAGTGTGTCATCTTTCTGCAACCAACTGTGATTGTAACAAAGCCATGGTTTATTTATTTATTTATTTATTTATTTATTTATTTATTTATATTTATATTTATATTTATATTTATTATTTAAATTTATATGACCGCCCACTCCCCCACGGGGGACTTTAGCATGATGTGTGAACCCAGTTTCAAACTGTAAATTTTCAAGGTCCTTGCAGAGCTCTGCCACCATCTGTACACACAAACATGTGAATTATGTGTGCTATGAAGAAAACAGAGACATAAGAATATGGCACCAATCTTGTTGGATTGAGAGTAAAAGAGACGGAGGAATACAGACTTGTTTGATATCTGAGGCGGCCTAATCTGGAAGTAAACTCTGTGGGAGGCAAGTTCCTTAATTTCTGCTGCAGTGCTTTGAACCAATATGTTTCCTTTCACCACATTCCCCTCTTGCCTTTTTTTAAACAGGAAATGGCTGGACAAGGACCAGTTCTCGGTCCTCTGCCACGATCCACTGAAATGGCTCACGCAGAGGAGAGGAGGTCCAGACGGGCTTGGCGGGCTTGTGTCCGGGTGTGGTGGGTGCCGGCCAGGGCCGTAGCACAGGGGCGTGTAACCGCCCCCCAGCCAAGCAGGCTGAGGCTGCATGAAAAGTCAGTGAGACCAGGACCTGGTGCTAGGATTGAAGGGGCAAAATTGGTGGCTAAAGCCGCTGCATACATCTTTAAAGGACACGTCTTGCCCCTTAACCTCCCCCAAATGAAAAAAACAAAAAGAACCCTTGGGGGTCCTGGGGGTGTTATGTATTTTATGATTTTGAAAGAATCTGGAATGTTCTGTTTTAAAAAGTCAGGCTGAGAAGGTTTTTTTTGTTGGAGTCCGGAGGGCTCATGGTTTAACTCCCTCCTCAGGAATGTTAGTTACTGGTGCCAAAGGTCTGGCTTGAACTGACCAATCAGAGTATCTCTTGGTGCTCTGTTTCCAAATAAGTTAAGTGGTGAGCTGAGTCAGGGTGGTCACATGTTAAACTTTGACCACTCAGGTAATGCCAGGTTTTCTTGTACAGAGGTAAGGCTTTATATTGTAAATCTCTTCTTTTGTGTTAAGCTGCAGCTATGTCCCATTGGTATGTAAATGGACCATGTGCTCTCTCTCGGCTGAGAGAGGCAATGGGTTAAGTTTCAGTTTCTGTTCCTTTGTTTTAAAATAAAAGTAACTTTTTTCTACTGCAAATGCTCAGTTTATTTTTTGATCTCTCAATATGTTTCTATAACTCTGATCTTAAATTAATTAAAACTACAATAGGTTATGGGCCCAGCTCCCAGAGAATCAGAGAAATTATAGAAATATGAAGAAGAGATCTGTAGAATTTCATTTGCATTTGAAAGGCAAGTGAGGAGACCAGCGAAGGAGGCTTTTATTTTGAAACTTGCTGGAAGCTGCAAGCAGTTTCTGTTTGAGGAGGAGTCAAGCCTCGTGATTTTCAAGCCTTGTGGGTTTTTCCAACAGGGTAGAAAGAAGCAATGGTGGCTGCTGTTTCAAGTTATCAAGGTATGCCCTTGGAAAGGCTTTCTAATACTAATTATTTGAACTGGTCTGAAAATGGAGAGTGTTTTGAGGAGAGAAGATTTATGGTCTCCAATAGCTGATCCTGTTCCTGCTAATCCTGATCAAGCTTGGCTGAGACAGGATGAGAAATGTAAAGCTTTGATTATTTTAGCTGTGGAAGATGATCAGCTTGTACATGTACATGGTGTACAGACATCCAAAGAATTATGGGACTGTTTACGTAATTTTGTTTACATAATAACGTAAACTTTGTTTACGTAATAACGTAAGGGGAGCGTGGTGGCTCAGTGGGTAAGACGCCAGGCTTGTCGATTGGAAGATCGCAAGTTTGGAGGTTCGAATCCCTAGCCCTGCGTGCACAGTGAGCTCCTGCACTCGCTCCAGCTCTTGCCAACCTAGCAATTTTAAAACATGCAAATGCAAGTAGATTAATAGGTACCACTTTGGTGGGTAGGTAACAGCGTTCCACGCGTGTCATGTGGCCACATGACTGTGGAAGCGTCTTCGGACAACGCTGGCTCTTCGGCTAACAAACTGAGATGAGCACCGGCCCCTAGAGTCAGACACGACTGCACAAATGTGCGGGTTTACCTTTACCTTACATAATTTATATGTGAAAACTTCAGCTGGAAGCAAGGATTTTACAGAAGAAAGAAACAACGAGAAAGAAGGCTCTGCAATCTTCTCATATTGCACAGGTTGTTGAAAACTGTGATAATAAAGATATTTGGATTTTAGATAGTGGAGCAAATAGCCATATCTGTAATAATAAAGATTCTTTTGTGTCTCTGTCTAAAACTAACAAACAAAGTGTTTCCTTAGCTGATGGGTCTATGTCTAAGATCATGGGTCAAGGTGGTATGTATCTTCCATGTTTGGGGAAAACTGTTAAGATGTTTTATTTGTACCTAATTTTCAAAGTAATCTTTTGTCTGTGGGTCAGTTAGTAGCATCTGGGTATGTTGTAACTTTTAAGAAAGATGGCTGTGAAATTAGGAAGAATGGTAAATTGGTTGCCACAAGTATGCAGAAAGATTCTCTCTACATTGTACAAAAAGCTGAGAATCAAACGGCAAAGGCTGTGTTTGAAAATACTCCCATACATGACCAGTGTATTCATTTGCTCATGCTAAGTTTAAGTACATATCACAAATGCCTAGTTTTTCTGCTGATTTAAAATTAAAATCTTGTGATAAATATTTAGACTGTAGTATTTGCAAGGAAAATAAGACTTGCAGAAGTCCTGTAAAGAAAATTGCTGATAGAACCACTTCTAGACCTCTAGAAATAATTCATTCTGATGTAATAAGTCCCTTTTCTCCCAGTCTTGGAGGAGCAAGGTATATTTTGACCTTAATTGATGATTTTTCAAGATACACATTAATTAATTTTTCAAGGTACACATTCATCTATTTGCTGAAACACAAAGATGAGGCATTTGAAAAATTTAAAAGTTTTGTAACTTGGGCGAATGGAAAATTCCCAAAGCCTGTGTCTGTTTTGCAATCAGATCAAGGTGGGGAGTATTTGTCTGCAAAATTTAAAAGTTTTTTGTCAGAAAAAGGGATACAGCACATTTTATCAAATCCTTATTCGCCAGAACAAAATGTGGTTGCAGAGAGAAAAGGGCGAACTCTGCAGGAAGCCATGATGTGTTTGCTTAAAGATGCCAGATTACCTTTTAAGTTTTGGGGAGAAGCTGTTTCTACAGCTTGTTGTGTTCAAAACAGGCTGTTTAACAGTGCAATTCAGGATGTGCCATTTCATTTGTTCTATGGTGTAAAACCTAAAGTAAGTCATCTTAGAATTTTTGGGAGCACAGCTTGAGTGCACATTCCTAAGCAGCTAAGGTGCAAGGGGGCTTCCAGAACAAAGAAAGCTATCTTTGTTGAGTATGAACAGAGTCAGAGAAGCTACAGGTTCATACTGGGGAATCAACTGATAATTAGTAAAAGTGCTTCTTTTGCTGAGCAGAATTGGGATAAAATAAACTCTAGTTCTTCAGTTGATTTATCCATGAGGGAACAGCAAAGTTTTGCTGATGGTGATCTGCAAGTATCACCTAGTGAAGTCAATGAGCAAGAAGCTGAACTGTCTGAAAAGACAGAGGTTTCTGAGGAAAATGGTGGAAATCAGAATGTTAGTCCTGTTCTACCTCGCAGGTCTGAAAGAAGTAATAAGGGGGTTCCACCTGAATGTTATCAGGTAGATGTAGTGAAAGCATTTCACATTCACACAGAACCTGAATCTCTAGAGCAAATAAATGAGATGTCACCTGAAATAGCTAAGTGCTGGCATGAGGCCATGCAGCAGGAATTAGATTCCTTAAAGGAAAATAAAACCTGGAAATTGGTGAGTCTACCTCCTAATCAGCGGTGTTTGGATTGTAGATGTGTATTTAAATTGAAAAAAGATGCAGATGGTAAAATGCAGAAATATAAAGCAAGGTTGGTAGCAAAAGGTTTTACTCAAAGAAAAAATGTGGATTATGACAAAATTTTTGCCCCAGTGACAAAAGCTGAATCCATCAGGTTGCTCTTAAAGGTTGCTGCCATTTAAAAAATGTCTGTTTAACTTATCACTATGATATACAAACTGCTTTTCTGTATGGTGAATTAGAGGAAAAGCTGTACATGCATCAACCTCCTGGATATGAAAAGGAAAAACATCTTGTGTGTGAATTACAAAAACCTATTTATGGTTAAAAGCAAGCAGCTCGTTGCTGGAATATTAAACTGGACCAAACTTTACAAAATTTTGGGTTTCAGAAGGGAATTGCTGATCCATGTGTGTATGTAAAGAAGGATACGTAATGTGTAATGTACTTATGCTTGTATGTGGATGATTTACTGCTGCTCACATAATCAGATAAACAAAAACATGATTTTGAGGTTTGTATGAAAAACAATTTCACATTGAAATGTCTTGGAGCAGTTAATAATTACTTAGGATTAGAAATTCATAGAGAAAAAGATGGCAGTTTTCTCATAAGCCAGAGTAGTAAAATTAAGAAACTGCTGGAAGATTTTAAGATGCAAGATTGTAAGTCTGTTTCCACCCCCATGCTTCCCAAATTTCTAAAATAGGAGGGGGAGAAGTGGGATGATGAGTTATCTGAAGCAGATAGCTTCAGATCTGCAATTTGGTAGTTTACTGTATATTGCAAACAATTCCAGACCCGATATTTCAAACAGTGTGTCCATTCTGAGCAGATATGTGGAACATCCCACATCTGTTGCAAAATCTGGATTAAAAAGACTTTTCAGGTATTTACAGGGTACCAAAGATTATTGTTTAAGATTGTCTGCTACAGAAACAGAGGAAAAATTAGAAAGCTGGTGTGATTCAGATTGGGCTGGGGACCTCAGTGATAGAAAGTCTACTTCTGGAACTATAATTAAATTTGCTAAGTCAACTATTGCATGGTATTCCAGAAAACAAACAATAGTAGCTATCAGTATGGCTGAAGCTGAATTTTATGCATTGGCACAACTGTGTAATGAGATTGTCTGGTTTACACAATTATTACAAGACATTAGAGTCATTTTAAACCAGCCTGTAACAAGTTATGAAGACAACCAGGCGTGGATTCACTTAGCTCTATCAGAAGGATCCAGAAATAGAACAAAACACATAGATGTACATTTTCATATTGTTAAAGATTTTATTGCCAAGAAAGAGGTTATTTTAAAATATTGTGATACTAAATTAATGTTGGCTGATATATTCACTAAATCACTGGTAGGGGTAAGGCACAGGGAAATAATTGCAAAATCGGGCTTATTTCCGAATTCTTTCTAGTCATAAAAAGGGGAGTGTTATGTATTTTATGATTTTGAAAGAATCTGGAATGCTCTGTTTAAAAAAGTCAGGCTGAGAAGTTTTTTTCTGTTGGAGTCAGGCGGGCTCATGGTTTAACTCCCTCCTCAGGAATGTTAGTTACTGGTGCCAAAGGTCTGGCTTGAACTGACCAATCAGAGTATCTCTTGGTGCTCTGTTTCCAAATAACTTAAGTGCTCAGTTTATTTTTTGATCTCTCAATATGTTTCTATAAGTCTGATCTTAAATTAATTAACACTACAATAGGGGTTGGCAGCCTGGGCTGCGCTTCTTGCACCTCTGTCTTAGCCCGGTTTCATGACAAGGATGCTCTTCCATAGGAGACTCTGAAGAGCGGCCAGGCGAGATTAGTCTGTCTGCACAGCAAGCATCCTGATCCACCCGCCAGAAGTGGGTCAAGCAGAGTCATCATAGAAATGCAAACCATTCAAACTGGTGGTCTGGAAATGGCCTTAAAAATATTAACTTGACTTGAAATTATATACCTTGCATTGTCTGTAAGTTGGCCTAAGTAAGTGTGTTTTATGATTCTGGAGCTGGGAGCTAACATTTACAAATAGTTCCGAAGTCCTGGGCTCCTGCTGAAGGAATGTTGGACAGCCACAGAACACCAGCAGTACTTAAATCAGCTACAGCTGATAAGCAGCTTGTCCCTCTCTGGGAAAGAGACCCTTGATATGTTTGAAGCATGCCCCTCTGCTGGACTGCTGCAATGTGCTCTTCATGGAGCAGCCTTTGAAGGCAACCCAGAAATTGCAGCTGCACAGCAGGTGAGATGCGTGGTGCTTTCCACCCGGGTTGAATTGCCATATTGGTGCTGGGTTGCTGGTTGCGTTCTGAGCCCCATTCACAACTTTGGCCCAAATCTGCAGGACCTCAGATGCCCATGCATTTTGCCCCTTGCTCGAGGGTTCTGAACTGGTTACCATTTGCAGGCCCCGTCATGGATAATAAATTCTATTTTTTATCATGGCAAGTCCTTTATAACAGAATAAACTGTTTTGGTGTTGAAGCAGGCCCACTCCTTATTCCATATTTCAATTTTTACCTAGGCTTTTAGGAATTACTAGGCATTTTTTACTTAAGCTTTTAACAAAAAATGTAGAGGAGAAAATGGGGAGTTGGTAGCTAAGCAATGGAGCAGATGGTTGCTAACAAATAGCCCTGGAAGAGAGGTAGGGAAAATTAGAAACTGGGAAGTTGTCCACTGCGTGTGAAAGTGTGTCCACTGTGCTGTAAATGGTTCTGTTTTTTCACTAGTCCCTGTAAATATACCTGTACAAAGAAGCTTCCACCATTCTCCTTAAAGGCCCCTCTCCCCAGCTGTACAGTAAAGGAATTGCTCGGCATTGAAAAGCAGAGTTCCCGTGGTGGCGGTGAGGGAAAATTTTAATTTTTAAAAGTGTGACAATGTTTTTAAAGTCCAGTTTATATTAGTTCTCTGTTATTTTTCCAGGTGGAAAAAATCCTTCAGAAATATCCTATCTCTGCATTACCGTGCTCAGTCTAGATTAGGATTTGAATTGATGAAGCAGGCAGGCAACATCAAGAGCCCCAAGAACAAACCAGAAACGTGTCCAGAGTGGACCAGGGACACATTCCGTCCATCAGCACAGCATCCCCCACCCCGGAAGGCAGGCACACGTGCTCCCCAAGACAGGCGGTTGGGGCTCGAGCCCAGTCTTCAGGTCAGGGCTGGATTACGTACGGCACAAGAGTTCAGTGTTCCTGTCTCAACCATCAGATGTCAGTGTTCCACTTAAATTGGAAGTAACAAAAAGAGGTAAACCTTGAAAAAATAATGGAACTTGGCACCTACACATACAAGAGACAAGTGTTAATAAAATCAATCCATCAATGTCGTCTACCAGGACCTTGGAAGCACACTCACCTCCTCTGGCCTCTGGAACAGCCTCCCCCAGAGATCTGGAGGGGCCCCACCCTGAAGTGGTTCCCAAAGTCTTGGAAACTTGGCTTTGCCCCCAGCCCTGGCTGTGGAGCCCCTGCGGTCTTTGCTTTGGGGGGATCTTTTGTCTTTGCTCCTTCTAGATAAGTACGTCCTTCTTCGGTTGTGTTGTTTTTTACTTTTAAAACGTAAGCCACTCAGAGTCGTCTGGAGTCGGGCAACAAGCAAATATAAATAAAATGCCTTTTAAAGGATTGTCCTGAAAAAAGAGGGGGGGAAATTGAATAAGATTTCGAAAAGCTAATGAGAAAATGCTTTTTCTAATGACACTACTTTACCATTATAAAGAACATAAAGGGATTTTAAATAGCAATAATAGTATCATAATGATGTTTTGGAAGTCCTTTAAAACCTGGCTTTTCTCCCAGGCACTGGAGCAGGGTGGTTGTCGAGCCCACATCAAGTGTATTTTATGTTTGTGGAGTTGTTTTGTCGGGACACACATTTCTTTTGTCTGTTATTATTTCTTTGATTCTTTTATAATGTAACGTGCTCAGAGTCACTCTGGAGTTGTATGGTTTTATTTAAATCAAATACATACATACATACATACATACATACATACATACATGTGGGGAAAGACGAATTTAACTTTCCACACTTCAGGCTTATCGCTGGGTGTTCAGTTTAGCATCCGCTACTGAACTTCAGAATTCAGCTCCTTGTTCAATTTAAAGAGAGTGATGATTTGATACCACTGAAATCCTGGCAAGTATTAGGATCCTATTTGCCTGAGGATCACATTCAATACATGGACTTGCTACAAGATATATATGGAAAATATTAGGTTTGGTTTGGTTCGGTTCACATAAAAAGCTTACATTATGAGATAACCACAGTAAAATAATGGGCAAATCTATTTTCTAGATTTAGGAGGATTCCAATAATATTATCAGTCCAGATCATCTCAATTCTGAAAAAAATATATTTTTTAAACTTTTGCAGAATTTAAAATACGAGTTTGATTTAACTCTTAGTGCTTCTTGGCAGTATATTCACCTCAAGCTCTTGCCATTTGGTCTGTTGATCCAGATGCTGTTTCTGAAGTTCCCAACTGTTTGGGGGTTTTGGCAGATTCCACTGGGGCTCCTACTCGGGCAGTGAAAAGGGTTTTTAGTGCCACAGGCAAACTTCTACCTTGGCTTCCTCATTTGCATATCCCCTCATTTGCATAAATGCATTCTGTATAACCACATTTGCACAACATTTTGCAGGCAGGCCTTAGATAGGCTGTTAACAGAGAGTGGCATTTTTGAATGGGAAGATACCATAGTAGCTTGTACTCTGGCTACCTGAGTGAGCCATGAAGGGCCTCGGAACACCAAACAGGTGGCCAGTAAGCTAACTGCACAGAGAATCCTGTCCACTTCCTCAAGAATCACTGACTCGAACTCATCCCAGACTGCGCCACCAGGCTGTGCCCACGGCACTTGGGCCAGATCTGCCTGATCAGAGCCCAACTCGGAGCAGATCTGAGCAGTTGTGTCCACCAAATAGCCAGAATATTCTTCATTTTGCCGCCCTTATTGCCATAATGTAGTCCCTAGTATGGGCTCTTATCTGTGTTCAGTTAGGGTCACTCTGGGTCTTCTTCCAGTGACACTCCAGGCATCTCTTCTGCTGCATCTCCTGGAGCTCCTCGGAAAACCCCAGAAGTGACACACGGGGAGAGGCTGCATAGCGGCAATGTGGTCCAAGGCCCTGGCCACCTGCCCATTCCAGGTGGCCACCAAGGCTCAACTGAACTACTCATCGGATCTCATGGAAAACCTGGAGCTCCATCTGGAATTCAGTAAGATCCATCAGTCAACCTAGTGGGATGATCGAATAGTCCCTATCCCTCTGCAGGGAGGGTGACCACAGTGACCCAGAAGCAATCAGAGAGTGATCTGTCCATGGCAACAGACTAACGTTAATGTCCTCCAAAACCAGATCCTGTTGCAACTGTCCTGAGACAAAAGCCAGATCTAACAGGTGGCCACCAGTAGGTGTCAGGCCATGGATGACTTGAAACAGGTTCACAGTTGCCTTGGAGGCCACAGACTGCCCCCAACGTCACTAGGTGGCAAATTGAAATCCCAATCACCACCAACCTTGGGGACTCTCTTGCCAACCTGGCAATGGAATCTAGCAGTTCAAGCAAGGATGCCAGCCAGCAGCAGGGAGAGTGGTACTCCAGCAGTGATCCCAACTGTTCCCTAGAGCCCAGCTTCAACCAGAGTGCCTCACATCCAGTTATCTGTGGAGCAGAGCCTCTGAGAGCTTTCACAGGCTTGCAGATAACAACAGCCAGATACACCCCTCCCCTGGGGTCCCAGCTGATGCCAAACCCGAAACCCAGGTGGGCAGGGTGCTGAGAGAGGAACTCCCCACTCTGGGCCCAGCCACGTTTTGGCTAGACAGGCCAGGTCAGCACTCTCATCCATGCTAAGACCACAGGCGAGGGCAGCCTTTGTTAAAAACAGAACTGGTGTTCGAAAGCAGCCATCAGAGCCCAGGGCCACCAAGGCCCCAGTAACCAGGCACTGAGGGTTGAGCCCAGGGGTCAAACAGGGGGAGCACTTGCAACCAGGGGGTGCGGTGCTCCTGTATTGACAAGTTCTGGTCATATTTTATACTGTTTTTAAGCATAATTAGGGTTTAGGTCAGGGGTCGACAAACTTTTTATGCCGGGAGCCATTTTGACATGCTCGTGCACATTTTGAAATGCTCGAGAGCCAGGGGGCGGGGTTTGTGGGCGGGGGCCAATCGCGTGGAAGGGGCGGGGTTTGGGGGCAGGAGCCAATGGCGTGAAAAATGCAAAACACACTGTTTTTCCTCCTTTTCTCAAGCCTTATTGCTGGAGCAATAAGCAATAAGCACATTTCCTTGAGGGAAAGAGCGACCCTTTCCTTGGGGGAATTTCTGTTGGAAGAGTGGAATATGGTCACTTCGGGGGCGGCAGTTGCAGCTAGCACCTTAACTGCCCCCCCACGCCCCCCCATGCGCCCGCACGCTTCCCTAACCTTCCTGCTGCAGGGGCATTTCCAAGCGACCAAGCCTAACAATGCCTCCCCCCCCCCAGCTCCAAGAGTTGAGAGTCTGCAGACCACCTCTCCCTACAATCAGAGCCAGTTTCAACTTAGGGAGGGAGGCTTTTGCAGTGGGGGGGGAGGATCAAGAGAAAATAATCTCCCCTTCCCTGCTCTGGATGAGAGAATGTCACTGGCTAAAACTCTCTCCCTGCTGCGCCTCCAAAAAGGACCATTGCGAGGAGGAGGAGGAGAGAAAAGCCCAGCATGAGAAGGGCTGCTGCCTCCTCCCACAAAGGAAGTCAGAGAAGTTGGTTTTAAGGCGGCTGCACACCTTTTCTGAAACGTGAGAAAAATTATGCGCAGCCACCTGGCCTTCACACCCAGCCCGTTTTGGAGAGGAGCTTCTGCACTCCTGGTTATATTTGGCAGTCAAACACACACGCGTTGCAGCCCAGTTGGACGAGGCAATAAAGATGCCGTATGCCTTCCTCTTCCCCACGGCCATGCTGCCTGTTCAGACCCTGAACCCCATCGGGGAGGAAAGGCTCGGATCTGGCCGGCCCTCTCACGCATTCACACGCCGCGAGCCACCCCCAATTCTTAGTTCTCCCATGGCCCTCGCTCACCTTCCCTGGACGGTCCTCGCGGGCCGCCGGCAACGCTCCCGTCCCGCTGCACCCCAGCCGGAGCGCCCGGAGCTTGGCTCTTACGCGCTCTTGCTCAAGGCCAGGGCCACCCGCAGCCGCCCACACCTCGCGCACAGCCCG
Source organism: Charina bottae (assembly GCA_023362775.1). NCBI lineage: Eukaryota > Metazoa > Chordata > Lepidosauria > Squamata > Charinaidae > Charina > Charina bottae. Next base: position 3,322,995 of record JALMGJ010000013.1, on the reverse strand, counting down.
CGGGGCTCTCTGCCACTCCCTTCGACGGAGGAGGGACCGGCGTGCCTTGGGAGCTGCAGAGAGCCCCGCGGGCTGTGCGCGAGGTGTGGGCGGCTGCGGGTGGCCCTGGCCTTGAGCAAGAGCGCGTAAGAGCCAAGCACGAGAGGGAGCGAGAGAGGGACCGGCGATGATATGACGGGACGCTCCCCGCCGGCCGTCGGGTTGTGGCGCGGGGCACCGAGCGCGGCGGGCAGGCGGCGCCCTCGCCACCTGCGGCTTCAGATCCGAGGGGTGACTACTCGACATGACCTGGACTTTGAGCAGGGTGGGGGTGGGGCAGGGCGGGAGAGCCGCGGAGTTTGGGGGCGGGATCCAATCGCGTGGAAGGGGCGGGGGTGAGTTCAGCTGCGGAAGAGCCACACTCAAGGGGCCAAAGAGCCACATGTGGCTCGCGAGCCGCCATTTCCGACCCTTGGTTTAGGTTGTTAATTATAAAGGCAGACAATTTATAAAAAT